>NADL03000649.1:0-1472235 GCA_002205965.3 Kappaphycus alvarezii
ATCCGATTAATACTTGAGATGAAATTTTTAACGATGTAGAACAATGTTCTGATGACCCATGTATTTCAATTTTAAGCTGCGAGGAATTGAAGAGAGCCCAGATATCCAACCCTTGAGTGGTTGTCTCGAAAGATCCAGGTAACCCAGAATATGCCTACGTAGAGACTCTCAGGGATATTAAATGCGTTAAATGTAGAATTTCGTAGCATAAAAATCCGTTGGAGTATCTTAACACTTACTAAAGTATTTAATAAATTATCCTGCTCTACTACGTGTATTTCAAATTGCATGTAGGTGCTCAGGACTGGAAAAGCATATGCGAAACTTCAATACTTTTATTTCGAGAAACATATTCCGTAGACCAAATAGTTAGTCCCATATCTTTCTATTATTCTGCGGTTTTAATATTACAGAAGTAATAAAAGATCATTAAGGGTGATTAGTGATTTTTGGGCGCGATAAATGAAGAAAGATTGAAGAAAATGAGTACACTGCGAATTAGGATGTTCCCAATATTTCTCTCAGCTGCAAAAAAACTGCGTTGGATTAATGCTACAAAGTAATTAAATGAAATTTGCTCCTCTAGTCTTCATTCAAATATCAAAGGTGGCGCATTATTCCCCTCAATTCTCCTGAAATCATCAGAAATGCCCACAGAAAAACTACCTTACGGAGCACTATTGTGGTATTTCTTAGCTGTTCTAGGTCACAAGATTAATTATTATTCTGCAATTTAGTTATTCCGGCAATGAACCAGAATAGATGGGTAGTGTAGAGATTTTGGGATACTTTGAAACATATGTACCGTGGCAGGGTTTACGTATAGTAGCACCATGACTGATATCAGTCCCAATTTTTCAAGTTCTACATAAACAATGTAATTTTTATGATTTTAAAAATGTGATAACGGCGCTAATAAGTATAAACCAGAGCCCATTTCATTATTGGACCATATATCAAGCAATAAGATACTTCAAAATTAGAAGAGGTACGCAGTGAAAATGTGAGCACCGAATTATTTTAAGTGTAAAATAGAGGCAATAAAGTGCTAAGCAACAGGATCTAAAAGTATATGTTTCCATTTGGAGCCTCCCACTCCCCTGTACGCCTCTGATCTCTTTTTTACTCATAATTATTCTCAAATAGCTTTTAATTTACTACCCTGAGCAACTGCTGCCAAAGAAGAATACACTTTTTATTTCAAAGCACTTGCTGCGGGCTGCATTAAACTGTAACTATGAACCTGATTTGGAGTACTCGGCTTTCGAGTGCCTTCTATACTTCCGTGGGGTTACCGACATACTAAATGAGCTAATTTTAAAGATGATGAGCTTAGAGAATGTTGTAAGACTAGTAACTGTATACTATTTTGTCCTTTTCCACTTTTTAAATGACCGGTAACCTAAATAACATGGTAAGTTAGGTTTTGTTCTTTCTGGTGCTTATATATGAGTAGATCTAGCGAACTTGGAAATTCAACCCAATATTAAGGCTCATCATTCGAAATGTTAATAAAGAAATTTATCAATGGAACATATAGTGTTATTATAATTATGCTTTACAAGATAGAAGCAAAAACACTTTTATTGGTGGTCAAATTAAAAATATTCGGAAGTTCTAACACTTTTATTGCGAAAGAGTTGGAATAATGTTATATTTATTAACAGTTTAATTGACCTATGATAAATATCAAGGTAGAAGAAATTCTTCCTTCAGATGAACATAAATCATGCATATGGAGTACGAATACAGTTTTACCAAGAACAGCGCTAATGATTCCCGCACCTCATGCTCCTCGAATTTGAGTCAGACCTGGAATATCCAACAAATCTAAATTTTCTTAATAAAAAAATTCCAGAAAAAAACGGAGGTCAGCAAAATTTATAAACTACTGTTACCTGGGCGAGCTTTTAGGTTTGTATCGGGATCACTGCGGAATTTTCTTGATCATATAGACAGGGGTTTCTATTAATTAGCGGTTTAAATATTGAAATAGAGAATAATAGGCATAAACCGTATGCCGAGTGCAATAATGTAATCGAAATAAGACAAAAGAAGTTCTCGAATTAGTTATTAATGGAAGTATTTCAGGTGATTGAATCTGTCTTTGGACTTGATGGCGGAGAAATTGCGAAATAAAGCTGGACGCTAACACTTATGATTTAAGTAGTTTTTGCGCCTACAATTTACAAATGGAAGGTCGCAGCCACCAGGTGCTGAAGATAACAACCATCATTTTATGGTACGGTACTGCATATTTGGAGGTGACCATGAGAGTTACGATAAAACATAGTCTACTAGAGTCTATTGGACCGTTGTCCTCATATGAGGACTAATTTTAGCACTTCTTTTTCAATGAAAATTTGTTTTTACCTCAGCGCATTTCTTTTCCCTCCGAATTAGGTCATGAGTGTAGATCGCCGATCAAAACAAACTTTTCAAGATTGTTGACCTCAAATTAAGGCTAGAGCAATTTTACCTCACCAACGTCGGCTCTTCGCAAGAAGTTGTGAAAAGACTTCATTTTGGAAGCAAATATAGTTCATACTATCGTGGGGGGTCTCGAAACGAATTATCATGTAAAGTAGAATTACTGTACTGTACTTTTATAAAAAAACTTTTTTTGCAGTAAAAATTTCGGGCATCGAAAACATTTACCTTTCCAAAATGTAACCGAAACTGTCCTCCTATGAGGACAAATTTTGTCTCATATGAGGACAGTCCCATGACGGATATACACTAGGAATCATCGTATGGAATCTAATTGGGCATCCAAATGAAATTCAGTGGCAGGAAAGTTGATTTGCGGAGAGCACTCTAAATGAATATTTTTTTCTAGCCGGCCATTTATCCTCACGAAGCACAATGGTCGTTTATGTTAAGCTAATTTTCTATGTACTGTAGAATATAAGAACAATTTTTGTGTTGCGTTCTTCGTGTAGTTAGGAGAGCTTGGTGCAATGCCGCATGCATTTGGATAGTTGGTCTGAGGAAGATGAGCCGATGGGATTTAGCTCGGTATTACTTCCACAAGCAGAGTCTTTGCCTTCAAATGTTACTACTGCCTGAAATTTAACCGTCATGCATTATTTAATTGCTTGTTTGTTTAGCTTTTGACGAGTTATAGGGAAAAAGATTCCATCATTTAAGTTATATTACAAAGTAGAAGTGTCCAAGTTAAGTAAATTCACGTGAGACTACATTGCTCCGAGTTCAAACTTTCATTGAGTGAGAAAGTAACAATATCGATTGAGTCCTTTTGGTTTGATCATAGTGCATATCAAGCTCAAACCTGATGCCTAGGCATCGCAGTACAACTTCTAAAACTTTATAGGGATCAATAATGTCTTCAAAACTTATTTTAACAGTCTTACATCAGAACCGTTGCGGTCAAATTTCTGTATTCATGCATATAAACAACTAAAATGAGAGTTTTGCAATTTGGATGCTCTCAACGAATCATAGAAGCGGCTCTACTACCTGCAGGGCTTTCTGTGAATTTGGCATCGCGGGAAAGTTTATTGGATTCAATAATTAGTAGTAATTTCTTCACTGTTTAAGGCCTCTAACTAACTATTAATGATCTCTTTCAGGCAGTGGGGATAGTAAACAGGTAGAGATTATCACCTTTTCAGTTCTAGTCGTTTAAGTCGAATGAAAGCCCACATCATGTCATTAATTTGCATATATTGCAATCGCTATCCCGTTGAGTTTTATGGTGGAAAGAGAACTTGTAATAGGGATAAAGAAAGTTTCCCTGGATTCTGCATCTTACTTGAATAGATAATTGCAATAAAACTGTTATTCTTATCATTCAATGTAGCGTAGCATGGCCCTCTTTCCATCCGTTCTTTTGCATTCCAAGAAGCAAATTTTTTGAGAAAAGTATGTACCGTCTTCGCGAAACAAATAAGTAATATTAATAGTTGATAGCAAGAAGATTCTCTTTGAATGCAGCCGAAAAATAAATAGCTTTCGGTATATTCAATGAAAAAATATTAACAATCACCAAGCACTCACTTTACAGCTCATGTTAGTTTCAGTTACTCATCAAAATTTTTCAAAGCAATACATGATTTTGATCTGCTGCAATATGAAAAGCCCTATAATTAGTCAAGGATGCTTTTTATGAATAGTTTATATTCATTCATTAAAACGGAAATTATGAAAAATTGCGAAGCGTGGACCTCTGAATTAAAAGCCTTGTTACTTCAAAAGTTTAAATTGACAAGTTCTACATATTTTAGTCGCCTTTCAGAGTCATCATCTTTTGATCATATTATTACTAATTGTAAGAATCCCTATGGCCTAGATTTGGAGAGAAGTAGTTAAGTGCGACTTGAACTTATTTGCGTCTCTCTGGGAAGATCATTTACAAACAAGACAAAATGGCAATTTTGGCTGGAAGGTATCGTTTTGGACGTGGACTAAAGGGATATTCTATGGTAATGGCCACCCAATGTTATTTATTAAATTGTTCCATTTTTTGTAGATTTTCTAAAGCTTAATTTGTCCTTTTTTAGTCTTTAATATAATTTTTAGGTTAAAAAAGATTCATAAATGTGAAGGAGGTATTAATATCAACAACTAAGGATACTTGGCGTATTGGTCATCAGACAAGTAATTCAAATACTGCACAAACTTAAGTTTGTGAAAAACGGTGTTTTTGTCATTATATGTGGTGAAATTTTGGGAACAACCTGAATAATAAATCTGTAAATAGTGTCAAAATAAATTAAGATTTGCACAGAATCGGAGCTAAAATTTCCCCCGAAACCATTTTACTTGTATTTTGAGCCCAGATATAGATGAATTGGAACATCATGAACAACTTTATAAATTTTGGAATAATATGAAAATATTGAATGAGAGAAGATCGCACATAGTTACTTGGTGCTTCCTTTAAGCGATTATGAAAAAATAATTCCAGACTTATTTATGTGCACATTCCGAACCGAATCCCAGTCTCTTCCAGTATTTTAGTTTCATATAGTAAAAACTTTATAAAGAACAGCAAACTAAAAATGTCTCAATTGCCTATGATTAGAAAAAGCCGTAAATTACGACTTTTAAGTCCCGCGAGTGTTTAAATGGCGAAAGAGCATTTATTTTCTCTGATCCGCAGGATCAGTAAGTCTTTACACATTTATATTGTCTACCGGCATTTTTATTGTCTACCGGCATTTTTTCGTCTACCGGCGTTAGCATTGCACTCATAGGAGGCCCAGTTTGTCCTCACAAAATGGCTTGATCATACAAATATATATATTACCTGCACGGATTAAATAAATTTTCTTGGATCCCTAAATGTTGTACTAGAAGATAATTTATTGCTATATAAATACAGGGAAAAAGCGCTCGTTAGCTTAGAATTGACGCAACTTTGACTGAAGCATCCATTAGCGGGTGCTAAAGGGGTAAAATGTGGCAAATTGACGTTATAATCGAAGTTTATCGGGTAGTAAAAAGTGGTTCTTACCCTGGGCCCAGAGTAGGAATCAAACTGACACGGCTGTATCGATTTACTAAATTTATTATTTTTGAAAAATCAACCGCAGAGTTTGCCCTCATATGAGAAAATTGTCCTATAGACACTAATATCACCTGGCGTCTATCGGACCGCTATCCCATATGAGGAAAATTTTCCTATAGACACTGATACCACCTAGTGTCCATCCGACCATTATACTCATAAGCGGACAATGCTTAGGACTAATATTTTTTAAACATCATTTTCCATGTTTTCTTGCTAACCTATACTTTCAGCCGTAATAAGTCTAGATCAAGAAAAAAATTCGGTGATTTCAGCCCAATTACGGGTACAAACTACTTATTATACTCGATAAATTTCGAATTTTCTGCCATTTTGCAACATTTTATCCTTTAAGTGCCTTCAGGTGAATTATTTAGCCGACTTATTGTATGATTGAAGCCACTGAACACTTCTTTACTGCAATTCTATATTTTTGAGTATGTTCTTACGGGCCCCAAAATAATTTTTTAAGGTACTGTAAATTTTTATATGATAAAGAGTTTTTTCTCCAAGTAAGGACTGTGTTATCGCGGATAGACACTAGTACTTATAATTTCGGAAGGACAGAATGCCGTACGAGGAGAGAGGCGAAAGAAAGCTATTTTTGCTTTCCATCGTTGACATATTCAACCTCCGGGCAAGACTTGTAAGGACTAATGGAATCTTATCATCCTATATGCCACACATGGGCGCAAAAGCAAACAACCTACTATTCTCCTAATGCTCTTGAAGGACTACTTCTTAGCTAGCGATATCATGAGTATCTCCATCATTGGTCACGTCGCCTGTTCCCCTGCTCCCTAATTGCTCGGACCTGCACAGGCTTTGCTGCCGTTTCGATCCTACTCTCTTTCAGTATCTCTCCGGACGCGCTCCTCCTGGAGCTCCTGGTGCCGCTTTCTCTCTTCCTCACGCTCCAAACCCCTAATATCTTTTTATCCCACCCGCCTCGCCTGATCCTTAATCATCCGTAACTTATAGAGCTCAATAAGCTCTGCAGTAGATCTCCCTGTTGTCCCCTTGGCACTTTTTTGAAAACCAGACGGCATGCGCGGTAGGGCCACAACGAATTTTGGGGAGTTTCTTCGAGTTTTACCCTTATGAACGTAATCTGTCTGTGTCCGCAGCGTCTTCATCGATGGGAATAGTTTCTGGTTCCTCGTTACCGGACTCAAATGAGCGAAAAATCCTCTGAATCTTCTCCCTATCTGATATCCGCGCGCTCTGTCATACTTAGCGATTATGCTTCGCATTTTCGACATCTGGAGGGATGTTTAGGTCCCAGTTTGGAACTTTGCGGCGGTAAAGGGAGGAAATTTTTCGCTTCAGGCTGTCCACGTTGCGGTTGTACTCAGGATACCTTTCATTGTGCAAGCGGGCGAAGTGGTCCCATTTCTCCTTGGTGAGAGGCATATGCTCTTCTAAGAGTTCCAAAAAGTTGTCTACTTCCTGCTTTGAAAAGAACAGAGCCGCGCCCTCAGTTCTTTTCCGTACTCTTCTTTCTAGCTCCACCGGACAACTTCAGTTTGCGCCCATCCTCCTGCAGCCCAACGGCAAGGGGGACGAAAAGTTTGTGTCGGAGTATTGTCGGGGAACGTCGGGGACAGATTCAGACGTGCAGATGGTGTTTCAGCGGATGCCGGGGCTGGTGGACGAAAAGACGGCGTTACGCGCGTTTTGTCGGGTCTTGCGTTATGGGGCTGTTTCACACAGAAGTGAGATACGCTGCGAGGCACGGGGGTGGAGCGGGGACACTATGCCTTCGGAATGCTGTGTGATCTGCAATAGCTGGATTGAACTCCGGGGGGCGTTGCAGGGATTGCGAAGACCGAGTGGGCAACGGCGGACAGGGGGAGTTCTCGGATAAGATCTGAAATGGTTTCGTAGGGCGTGCGTTGGGATTTTTACAGGATTCGGATCGCTGGGAGGTGTAGAGGGAAGGCAAGGAGGCCTGAGTAGAGTCTGACACGTTTGAAACGATGCGCGAGAAGTTGGTGCCGTATATAAGCCAGGAGAGGTGAGTTTGGTTGAGACCATGGAAGCGGCCCGGGAAATTTGTGTGGTTCACAAGTCAACCTCGCACGGCCGCCAACCGTGGAAGCAAACTGGGACGACACAATTACTTTACTTTATGGCATTAGTATAAGAATTGTCCGCTGCAGGATCCAACAATATTGCTAGCTAAGAGCTAACAGGATGGTCCAGTCGTCCACGTGCAGCGACATGCGCGAAAAAATAGCTTGCGCAACTGAAGACCAGATAGTGCAACTGATGCGGCCCAACACGCGTGCGGATCACCCGACATGGGTGCTGAACTTCCCGTGATACGCGGCAGAAAACCATCTATTAAGAGGAAGGTGGCAGGAGAAGGTGACCCTAGAGTATCAAACGCCAACGGTTGGAACTCGAAATTGGGGGGCTGGGTCGGGTTATCTGAGGGCGATGGCAGACGCCGCGAAAGTTTTCGCTCCAGGTCTGTAACCTTGTTGCGGTGAGCGATGGCAGCGGCACCGCCCATTTCGCGGGTGGCCCTCGATCTTACGTTGTCCTTGAACGGAGAGACGATAGTGATATCGCAGGCAATGGGGCGGACCGCATTGCCGCCGGAGGCAATGGTGGGTGGACAAGGATGTCAGCGGGTTGTAGTTCAGGTTCTGGGACGAGGATTGGGAGCTCCAACTGGCAGTCTAAGCCTGCTTCGTGGGCGATACGGCCGGCGATGACGTTGCGTAGCAAGTCATGCCGGTGTTTTACCGAATCCAGAGGGCACAGGTCGACTGCGTGATCTCCCAAGCTGTCTTATGTGCGCAAAATTGCACATGAAAAAAAATCTAGAGGAAGACCAAATTGGATACAGTATCGGAATTTGCAAGATATTTTTACAGTTTCTGAATTTGCAAGATATTTTTAATTTGGATGAGTGTGGCAAATTCATGGGTTGATTTTTTTATTTTAAGACACGGTGTCATTAATAGATGTCATTACACGTCCAAGGTCGTCATACTTTTCGAAAAAGTCGCAGTATTTAAATTTCGAAATAGACGTCGTTGAGGCAACCCCCCGCCATCAACTACCGCATCGGCTCACCCCTTTTTTGGCCCTTAACATGACCAAACCTCCGCCCTTCCCTCACACATTAACAAGTCTTCCCGGGGCCGTCATCCACTAAACGCTCTGGCCCTGATGGCAAATGGTCCAACAGACTACGGTGATTACTGTAGAAGATTGGACCGGGAACGTGTTCGTAGTGGGTCCGTCGTAACTGCTTCGAGCAGGCAGAAGAGGCAGAGGAGGAGAAGGAGGATGAGGAGGATGAGGGGGAGGGAGACATGGAAAGTGCTGAATAGTGGGGAAGGGGTCGGAAAATATGGACCAGGTGGTCCCGACTCTGGAACCGTATGGGGCATCTTCAGTGCTCTGGATATTTCGCAGGAGGCAATGGAGAATTCTAAGCCGTTCGTGGATATTTGTGGGACTGCCTGGGTGGAATGGATATTTTGGGGGAACTTTTTGGCTCTGATATAGAGGACTAAGATATTAAGGAAGGAAGGATTCAAGATATTTATCCTGATAGTATCTGCTGTTAGTCTTTCTCGTTCACACGATTCCAATTGATGCATTTTATGGTTTTAGTATGTTTCTTTGAGACTTTAGGGTTAGCCAAAAAGTCTATATAAGCC
The DNA here is from genome assembly GCA_002205965.3 of Kappaphycus alvarezii. Taxonomy (NCBI): domain Eukaryota; phylum Rhodophyta; class Florideophyceae; order Gigartinales; family Solieriaceae; genus Kappaphycus; species Kappaphycus alvarezii. The sequence goes on from NADL03000649.1 coordinate 9,214, forward strand.
TAGTAAGCTGCTTCCTCTTGTGGAGGTAAAGCAAGTTGGCAGACAACTCCAAGTCAAGTCCCTAGTAGTAGGAAGTTTAGAGTAAACTTCAGTCCAAAGAAAAGTTTTTCCGACGCTGGTCGCAGAGCATCAATGGTAGACCCTGCCCCTTCCATACTTGCTTGTAGCCCTCTCAACTGTCTTCCTTATCCACTCCTTTTTGTTCGTTCAACTATACCACGGTATCACTTTTGTCGCTTACAACACCTCCTACTTGGGGTAATTGGTTCTGAGTATCTCTTCTCCTGACGATTTACCCCTATCATTTGGTACTCTGTGGAGGGGGCTACACCCGAGGTATTCGACGTGAGCAGTATTAGGGAACACTTCGGGGGTATTTCTTTTCTGTAATCATGGATCTCAACGCTGCTCGTATACGTTCACAGGGGCAAGAATGAAGACGTTGAGGAGTTTCTCTATACCTATGTTCATTTTTGATGCGTGAGAAGAGCGATGAAGAGAAGGCCGCAAAGTATCTTCGCCTATCTTCATGGTGACGAAAGCACAAATATAAGGCCAAGTTTATGACGGGTGGTCTCTTAACGGGAATGGCGTAACTTGAGGTATGTGAGTGGCTTGTGAAAGAATAAAAGGATAGAACCAGATGAGATATTCGTACCGCATGGACCCGGCTCAACTTCGACGATTTGTTAAGCTCATTGGTATACTTGTGTGATCTCTATGAAAAGTGGGTTCAACGCCCAAGCCAAGTACGGAATGCTGCGTAAGGCGGCGATGGGGGATAAGCGGCTCTCCGATTTCCTCCTCATCAAGGGCCCTCACACTTTTATGAACTGAAGGGTACCATAGTAGAATTTGTCAAAAATTCGGAGACGTTTCAGTCACTGGTGAGGTACCGAGGGAAACTCATGCATCGATGTCTATCGCACATCCTGAAAGAATTATCAAAGGACGGCTACTAGAGCAGCGCATTGAATCTCAGGAGCGATGTCAAAAACTTAAGAAAGGTGGAAACCCGATTCGATAATCGACTTGACATGATAACCTCGCAGTTGGAAAGCCTTACTCTTACCATTAAGAAGAACCAGTCTGGGGCCCCTAAGGCCACAGAAGTCTGCTCCTACTGTCACAAGCCTGGACACTTTGCAAATATGTCCTGATAATCCACATAGAAACACTCGTTGTGGAAAGTGCGGCCGATATGGGCATCATGAAAGTAACTGCTGGTCTAAAGACAACAGAAGCGCAAATTTATCGGACGCGAGAGCAGTCAGGACCAGAGGTGAAAATCTTACAAAACAGAAGGATCAAAGGTTGACGGATGCCGGTAACGTATCCATCGCTGAAGAAATTAGTCAAGTCAATGTGACAAAAAGGGATGGGGAAGGGAACATTTATCGAAAAAACCTAGGCTAGATTATGGAATGCTGGAACATATCCCAGCACCTGTACCTCCTCGACCAAGAGGTCTGATCAAGTTGTTCCAGGAGTGGAAATACTCCGGCCAAGAAAAGAAAAAGAGTAAGAAATTTAAGAATATCCCAAGGACATACTAGAATATGTGAAGAAGTACAATTTGGTGGCTGAGCTTGCATCAGCCCCAACTGGGATAACGTTTGGTCAAATTTTGAGGGCGACGCAGAGGATGCGAGAAAGAACTCAAAAAAGTTATCAGGTTAATAAGTCCGCTAAGGGTAAGAAATTGTTTCTTCAATCGGCCTCGAAGCACCAAGACGTCTTAAGCTGGTACCCGTCAAAGTATTGGAATGAAAACCCAAGCTCTTTTCGACGGGCGCTGTTCCAAACCTCATTTCAGAAAATTCGGTGACAGATCTAGTTCTCGAAATTACTCCAACTACTAGAAGAATAAATGTTACGGGTGGAACCGTATCAAAATACATGGGGAATGTTGACAAAGTTTCCGTGTTCTTTGGGGACTCTAAAGTTGATGACTTTCTTGTCATGCCTGATCTACTTTTCGATGCAATCATGGGTTGCCTTAGAATGTAAAGACTACGGACATGCATTGACTAGGGCAACCAAAGCGTTTCAATTCATATAGACGGCAGAACCGTGAAAATACCCCTGGACGTCGACAAAAGTATACACCCCGAAGATTTAAGAAAACGGACAGTGAAGATTTCACTTGTAGCTATGACAGCGAAGATTTCGAACCAACTAACATTTTCAGAAGTGGAAAAGGGTAAGCTCGAGGGATAATGAAAATGGCATGGGATGATTATGATTCTGGGTTTGAAAGAGATGACGACTGGAATTCTAGGGAAAATTTGAGACCCGAATTTGTTTCCTTTTGTGATAATATCGAATACAAGGACGGCATTCAGAGGATGAAGAAGATTACCTTTGCAAAGAGAATGCTAATATATCGAATTCCATATCTGACGATATGAGAATTCCGGAAGAAGTCCTTCAAAATATGGATGGTATGGATCGAGAAGAAAGAAGCAAGATGGAAGAAATTCAAGAAAAAGTACGGCACCTTCCCGCTCCCGTATCAAAGAAAATATTCAACATATTAACATCTTCCGGAGTAATTGCATGGAGCGTCTCAGATCTAAGACAAGCAAGTTTACCGGTCACTCACTCATTCTAACTTACCAACACTCAACCAATTTACCATAGGCCTAGACCTTAAACCGCCAAAATATGACCAATTTATCTCAGAAAATGTTGCAAGTATGTTAAAAAATGATATTTTTCGGCCAGTTTTCATCCCCATAGTCATTTCCAGTTGTGTAGCACCAAAGAAGGATGGAAAACTTCGCTTTTGAGTCAATTACCGAAAACTGAACCATAGAATGATACCCGATCGATTTCCGATTCCAAACATGGAGTAAATCCTCTAGGACCTGAAGAATGGGAGATACTTCACCAATTGACGTTTACACTGGGTATTGGCAGGTTCCATTGGATGAAAATGTAAGGAGAAAACAACTTTTACCAGCAAAGCCGGTACCTTCAGGTTCGAAGTGATGCCTTTGGTCTCATGAATGCACAGCTACATTCCAAATAATGATGAACGAGTTTTTGAAAGGACTTCCATTTGCAAGAGTTATATCGATGATGTGGTAATATTCTCAAAAAGCTTGGATCAGCACATATCGCATGTCAAGACAGTGGTGGATAGGATATCGGCATACAGCCTGAAAATGAAGTTGAGCAAATGCTTCTTTGCGAAAAATCTATCCAATTACTCGGTCATATCGTCGATCAGGAGGGAATTAAAGTGGATCCAGAGAAACGAAAAAAATTAAGTTGCACCAAGGCCCGCTTCAAAGACGGGGTTCGAAGCTTCTTAGGACTTGCCTCATATTACCGAAGATTTATCAAAGATTTCGCCAAGGCAGCAGCGCCGTTACATGCCAGTACTACAGAGAACGGAAAGTTTTACTGGAACAAGGAAATGCAAACTGCATTTGAGCAGCTTAAATATAAGCTATGTGCCCCCCAATGCTCATGTATCCAGATTTCAAGAGACCATTTGTTGTGGAAACAGATGCCTCAGAACGGTCTTTGGGTGCCGTTTTGTCCCAAAAAGATGAGAATGGAAGACTACACCCTGTTCAATTCGCAAGTCGTACTCTGAATGATGCGGAAAAGAGATACTCAGTCAGCGAGAAAGAAGAACTACCTGTCGTCTTCGCACTGAAAAAGTTTCGCGTATACCTCTTATAACTCGAAAATTTTGTCTTGATAACTGATCACCAGGCACTTAAGACGGCATTCCAAAAGAAAAATGTACATCACCGCTTGGCTCGATGGCTCGACATTTTCGCAGAATATCGATTTGAAATTGTGTATAGACCTGGACGCAATAATCGGCCTGCTGACTACCTATCCCGCTTGAGGGAACCAATGAGTCCAAATGAAAAGCTTCCGAGAGCATCGTCGAAGCTGCCGGGGTGCAAGCCGAACGATAACGAGTACGAAGCTAATATTCACGGACTAATGAAATTTCTTGATGGACTATAAATGAGAAAGGTTGATCTTGAACACAGAAATCGGTACGCAGGAATCAAAAGGCTTTTACATTGTGGAATGGGAAATTCTTTCGACACAGTAAAGCCGGTCCTCGACTAGTGGCCCCTTTGAAAGAAAGAATCTAGATCTTGAGGACTTTTCATGATGAGTTAGGGTATTGGGATACGACTCCAATACGAAAGTATAAGACAATTCTAAGCTTTCCAGTTTCTGGTCTTTTTGAAACGTCCACAATCGACTTTGCTGGCCCATTCAAGGAAACCTCTTCCGTAAACAAGTATCTCCTTATATGGGTGGAACATCTTACTGGATGGCCAATAGCAGTTGCAGTTGTGAAGGCCAATCCTGAAGCGGTCCTGAGATTCATTGAAAAAGATAATTGAACCGTTTGATCTACCAAAAAGGATAATTTCGGATAACGCTCTTTGTCTTACTTCAATGTTACTGCTTCTTTTTGGGGGACAGAGAGATTCAATTGAAAACAGTTCTCGATTACGCCTTATGTCAAACAGGGATGAGGAAAGGATGGTCGGAACCATCAAACGCGCACCTACTTTTTGGAATACTTCATAGGTAATCAACTGCATCCATATCCGTTTGAAAGGCCTTATGTTAAATCAATAAGGCAAAGTACATTAATGGAAACAGAAGGAGAATAATGACGAGTCGGGACGTTCGTCTTGAGCGAAGGGGCGTGATATAATGTAACTTCTAGATATTATTTGACATGCTGCGCTGGATGAGCTGGCCTGATGCGCTGGCAACGCTGCCACTGTAATTAAAATTTTATTTTCGATTATTTTTAGAGGGATGCTTTGCACCGTACTGTAGCGGTGCAGATACGTATGGCACATAGGTACTGTATAGGTGCTACAAATTGTAAGGGTTGAAAACTCTATATAAGGGGCTGTTTGCATGAAATGGTAGGAGTAATTTTGAGCCAGCATACCCGAGCGGGCGCGCTCAACAAATTAAGTGGCACACAAAGGATAAAGCAAATTGGCAGACAACTTCAAGTCAAGTCCCGAGTAGTAGGAAGTTTAGAGTAAACTTCAGACCAAAGAAAAGTTTTTCCGACGCTGGTCGCAGAGCATCAGTGGTAGACCCTGCCCCTTCCATACTTGCTTGTAGCCCTCTCAACTGTCTTCCTTATCCACTCCTTTTTGTTCGTTCAACTATACCACGGTAGCACTTTTGTCGCTTGCAACACCTCCTGCTTGGGGTAATTGGTTCTGAGTATCTCTTCTCCTGACGATTTACCCCTATCACTGTTTATCGGGCGTTTACAATTCTCGCAGTTCCGAGGAAGCGAGTCGTCATAAACAGACATCCCGAGGAAACGTCGTATCATGATCTTCCAGTGTACGGCAGACACTTCCGTGTCGGCAGAGGGAATGTGCGAGCAGGAAGGCGGCACCAGGGCTTTTGCGGAATGCAAGGCCGCGGATCCGGTCCCGCGTTGCGGAGGCGATGTGGTTATCGGGATTCGGGCAGCGAGTCTATACCTCGTCGGCTCACTGTACCTTGGCCCGATCCTTGGAAGCAAAATGCGACGACAAAGTTGGGGTCATTTTGGCGGGAAGGACCAGCGAAACTCTGAAATGTGCAGTATGAAATTGATATTTGTGTCATCAGGTGGTGGTAAATCTTTATGGGTTGTACAATTTTGCACAGAAGCTTGCGGGGGTATTCATTAATTAACTACGGATGCGAACGGCGGGTGGAAACATGTCGCGCTTGCACCACTTGGAGACTAAACGCAAAACGGGTAACGAAGTCACAGAGCTCCTGTTGAGGGGAACCGCGACGGGAAGCAGCGACGGAAGTAAAGCGGCGGAAACAACCGTTGCCGTCGTCGCCCAAGGCGCCATAAATATCAGTCCCGACGGGGGAGAGGATGATACCGTTTCGGTTGCAGTAAGTGTCGTAATGTCGACGTTTCTCATAATCAGTAAGCACCCAATAAGCACGGTTTTCTTGTCTTTGACGTCAGTTTGTTTCCAGTGAGTGGATATTTATCGAAAAAGCACTGCTCTCGGTGTTGAAAGATCCTGATGGGAATGGTTTTTTGAGGTAAGGCTGTGCGTAGGGAGGTAAGGTGCGGAGGAATGATTGTATGTGGAGCTTGATATTATGAAAGTTATCGAGAGATAAAAGATCGCAGGTGGGAGGTTTGCAAAGTGCCGTTGGGAATTTGGGAGGTGTCAGGGAGGTTAGGATGGGTGTTTTCCACGGAAGTAACTGAGCATGATCTGCGCAGCGACCGAGTATCGTGACATTTGTGTGGGACTACGTAAGAGGAATTCTCAGGGAAAGCGAGAAATGAATCAACTGCTGAGTACGAGCTTCTTTGATGATGGCTCGGCAATCGGAACGAGGACACCATGCTCAATGGATGCGAAGCTCATTTGCACCTCACAGTGAATCATTTTCCCGACTGCCAAAGGACAACACCATTCTCGTCATGTCTATCGAAAGCACACAATTTAGTACCGAAAGGAACATTAAGGTAGTCATCTCCACGTGGCATTACAAAATAAAAACCCTCATATTCAGTGGTTTAAGCAGTAACGCTGTGGATCAGGTCAACTATATTTCTTACACAGGGGGGGAGATTTGGGTGTTTACTCTCGGAATAGTTGATTCTCACGAGTGCTGTAGGTCTTTTACTGTCAAATACCCGCACAAATCAAGAAAGTTCCAAGTTAAAACCTTATCGTGGACGACCACATAATTCCTGCACCTTCAGCCCCACGTAACGAACTTCCAGCGGCGTGGATACAACTGACCACATCTTCCATATCTTAAAATAACCCAAAAACTTCCCCCTCAGCACTTGGTAGATATCAGCAATTATCTGCTGTTATTGGACCAATAGATAACTAAGAGTAAATAAGAGCCCATGAACATAAGTACAGTGGGTGCATCCGGGAAATGCCAGTTCAACAATTCGCCAAATTTTGGCGCCCCCAGAAAATTCCATTCCTGATACACCGAAGCCAAATCGCCACTTTTGATGTGCCTTACCAAGACAATATTTTGCGCCATAAAAAAATTACACTTCTACGCTCAATTGCGCGCCTTCCTCTCTCCTTCCCATCATCTCCTCCCTCTCAAATCGGTTTTGTCTCATCCTCTAGCTCCTTGTTGGCCGCAACCCCCTCACTTGTGCACCCCCCTCCCTCACCAGTCGTCTGTATGTCATCCCCCACCTCCTCTTCCACTGCACCCCCCTCATTTGCGAGCCCCCCTCCCTCACTCATCGTTGCCCTGCCGCCGTAGACGTTATCACATCTCTATCCGCTCCCGGTTCCACGGAGCCAGAGGTGTCCAGTGCATCACCGGATACTATCTCGTCGCCTCCGGGGTCGCCCCTACAGGCACCGTCCGACCCACCGTTTTAGTCGGGACTCCAAGCTCTCCACCCTCGAGTGGAACGGGCAGAAAGACAAAAAACAAACCGCGGTGCCCCTAATTATTCCGCAGACGACACGAAGGCAATGCTTGATGCGGTGGAGGAGGTCGAGCCGATGGGCAGTAACCAGCAGTTGTTGCGGCGATATTCAAGACGTGGGTGGAAGGGAATGATCGGCTGTGTGGGAGATCAGAGACTCCCTCAAGAATAAGTTTGACAAGTTGGCTAATGCCAAGAAGAAGACAGGCGACCCTTCATGCCCCGAGCCGATAAGACGGGCGAAACACCTTGCGCGAAACATACAGAACAAGGCCGCGGCGACTGTGCTTGGAGAGGACAGCGATGATGACCAAAACGAATCGCAAATGAACAGCTTGGCAGCTGGTGGGGAGTGGAAAACGCAGACGGAAACTGAGCCTGTGGGAACTAGGAAGGGAAGCGGAAGCGGGAAGTACGGGCACAGGAACGCCTTCAAAGAGGTCTGCGAGTATTGATGGCGAGCTTCTCGAGCACGTCGGTCAAATTTCATCGCACATGGGTGCGATTTCGCAGGCGCTTTCGGCACCGGAGGGCAAATACGAATGCTATGACGAGAGATGACATTAAAAGTGCTATCAAGGAAGAGGTTGCCGAGAGCTTGCGTCCAACGAATGAGTTGTTGCAACAAATGGCTGTTATGATCAAGAGTTTATCCGAATCTCAGGGCTAGAAGCTTCATCATATACCAACTTTGGTTTTATTTTCTTTACCCTCTCTGCTGAACCCGGCTGTAAACTGTGCGGATTTGATTCAATCCTACATATCTGTCCTATAGTTTAACAAATGGCAACATATGGTCAGAAGCCGTAAGCGCTTTGCTGCGTCTGCTGGTAGCGGGACCTTGAGCCTTGCGAATGTCGCCTTTATGGAGCGAATGCCCCATTCTGCACTCTGTCGCTCGCTCGGCATTGCTCTTTGTAAAAGTAAGTCCACAGCGGCTAGGTAGGATGACTCAGGAATGTCACTTGTCTCGTTCGCCTTTCTGCTGCGCACTATCTTTCCGTTACTGACCCTAGTGTTATTAAAAATGCCGTGTCACCCAGAATAGCAAATCCAGATGGCGTCACCTCATCTGATAGTTTAGGGTAGTATAAGCCAGAAGCAGAGGCAAGTTTGTTGTCATGCCAACTGCCAGGATAGTTCACAGCAGCGTGAATTAATTCCCCAAAGAAGTTAAACACGAACAAGTTCGTAACCTCCACAGATGTCGTAAAAGCCTCATAAAAGGCGTTTTGTAAATTTGTTCATTGTAATCAGCGCACGGCATTCGACCACCGTCAGTTATTGCAAAAAAGCCCTGCAGAAGCGGACCATGAAGCCGGTTGGAACAGAGCAAGTTTGCGGAAGCCTCCATTTCAGGTACAGTTGGCCAGCGAATTTCACACTCCTTCTGTTTCTTAACCACACGCCTATCACCTCCAAACTGTAGTCCAACCACACAACAACGGAGCTGTCGGTTACACCAAATGTAGGGCATAGTTTGTAAATCGGGCACTTGTCCTTGAGGTACCAAAGAGTCAATCCGAGCAAATCAACAGAACGTAAAATTGGATGTCTTCCTCTTGTCTTTGTCCGTCGAAACGGGCTCCCATAGTTAATGAGCTGTCGTTCTGCCTCAAACCAGGGGAGGAGCTGATCCTCGACTAAAGTACGAGTAAAGTTTGTTGTAAGCAGAAAGTCATCGTCTGTACCACAGGACAGAATCTGGTTCCACGGGGTTGAGCTGGAGCTTCTAATCGGATGGAGCAGTGCGGCTCGGCGGAATTTTGCGCTGCGTCGAGACCGATTGGGGCGCCGGGGTCGCGCTCGGGATCGACGAATTCGGAAGCGACTATCGCAACAGTGAGGGATGCAGCTGAAACTGCCAAGGCAGCCAAAGCCTTTCGTCTTGTTGGATGCATAGCGGTTGGGGGTGTGTTCGATATGACGTATGGTGTCATATCTGATACTTACTTGCACCTCCAAAACACAGTTTTATGTCACATCTGGCATGTGGCGAAGTGGAGAGACCCCTGGGGGTCTCTCCAGTTGATCATATTTGGCGGAATTTCACCACTTTTTAAGGGCTCTCATTGGTCGGTTTTTGGCGAATTGGCGAACTGGCATTTCCTGGATGCACCCTGTATGGACACCATACTGTACAGTACTGTACTGTAGAAGCTATTCGCTGTAGATGAGTACTGTAAACTGACGGATACTTTACTGTACTGTAGAGTAACGTCAAACCCAGCTCCTCTCCTCGCGGGTTTTTTAGTAAAATCATGACTTCATGTCGGTAAGGTCCAGTGGTCTACTATGCAGTAATAACAGCCCTTTAATTGAAAAAAGACCCCAATTCACTACTGTGCAGTACTGAGGTACCTGTTCAGTAATGCATTTTAGTAAGAAAGGGTCACCATTCCCCCCGGTTCAGTACTCTCTTCATGCTTTGCGACGCGTCAAATCAGTCCACAGAAACTAGTAAGGCTTGATGTTGCAGCATTCCACTTGTACGCCAGAATTCAAATACAGAAAGATCGACGAAAGCTTGAACAATGACGAAAACATTACAACTTCGAGATTTAATTACGGTACCAAAAGACCGGCGAGATTGAAATGGATGACGGGAGTGGTACCCAATGTAACAAGCCATTCACGTTTACCGGGCCAGTTAAGCCATTCGTCGCCCCATCTTCCCACATGAATTCCCTAACAGTCCCCGTGGGATTGATGAAGCGCACCCCTCTTGCGAGTCTGACATCAGTCAATTGAATCATGAATGCATTTCCAGAGAAGTCAACAGGCTTGACGCAGAAGCCGTTTGTCACGGAACCGACGTTTCCAAAGTAACTCGAGATGACGTTACCCTCGGGGTCTGACAGGAGTCGAGGGCATCATCACAGGCGGCCCAAGTCATGGTCTGGCCGTCGCTTCCTGTGACGGTTGCCACGGCCTCCATTACGCCCAAAAGTCATCACCCATCATATGTGTTCATGATGTAGCATAGGAAATGCTCAGTGCCGGCATCATTTTGGTACAGCATGACGGTATGCCAGCGGTGTTCGAGGCGAGTCTTTTCAGGCCATCTGTTGCGCATATCGAAAGTGATAAAATCACCTACATCGGTAAATGCAGTCATATTGAACATAGACGCATCAGTGGGAGCCCCGAACTGGACCATGCGATATTCCGGAGGGACTGGGGAGGATAAGGGAGAGGGGGGTGGAGAACTGGAGGGACTGCCAGTCGGAGACGCACTGGGCGTCGGACAAGGAGAGGCGGTGGGAGAAGGACTAAGAGAGACGGCAGCAGATGGACCTGGAGTGGTGGTGGGAGAAGGACTAGGGGCGGCTTCAGCAGTGGGATCAGGAGATGGGGTGGGGGACATTGAAGGGCTAGGGTCAAGCTCAATGGATTGAATGCAGGTTGCACTTCCGGCTTGGAAGGTGCACGACACGAGATCTCCGACGGCGGTGACCTCTGTAGGATCATTTGCCCTCCAGGAATCGCAGGCGTTGATTTCACACATTGAAAGGCCGGAGCAGTCGCAAACGTAGTTGTTTGACTTGCAGTTGTCGACGAAACATGTGGCGGAGGAGGCAGTTCCGGAGGAGAAACGGGTACAAAGGCCGGCTGGAGCGGTAGAGATGGTGCAGGCGCAGTGGGTGTCATTGAAGACACATTGGGCGTGGATGGGGAGCAGGATTGCGGCGACGAATGGGATGAGAAGTGTGAGGCTCATGTTTGGTGGATTGACAGGCTCAGGGAGTGATTTGTGTTTTGTTGATTAGACTGGCGACGATGTGAGTGCAGGCGAAGCGAGAGGGGCATTTTGAGTATATAATGGGAAGAAAGTTATGGGATAAAAGTAAGTAGTATTGGTACTGGGATGATGTGGCCTTGAAAGGGGAAATAGTTGCAGGGGGTGGCAGGGAAGCGGGTGGTTTGAAAGGGGCACGAGATGAGGTGCCACACACATGGCGAAGGCTTTAAGTTGTTCCGTCGGTAAAATCAGGGATTTGAAACTGAAACGAGTTGAGTACAAGGTGAGGCAGCATGGAGGGGACGTCATGTGTGGCGTTTGTATGTTGAAAGTGTTTCAAAGTGAATATCGCCCCTGTACACGATACCCCGTCGACCGATTAAAGTCTACCTGTAGCAAATTGGAATTGATCTCCTGTGCAACCGCTCGATTCTCTGGAGTTGGCGAAAGGGAGGATCAATTTAGAACACAATTCCGTTTATTTGAATTTACTGACTTTTTCTGGAATGGTGTTCGTGCCCAATTGACAGTACATTACAGTACATTGCTGTACAGTTGGGATCCTTGTGCTTTGTTAGATAGCTTACAGCACAGAATGAATACTGAACTATATTGTAGTACTGTGCGCCCTGTGAGGTGCAACATTTTCAGCTTTACAGTAGCGGAATACAGCACAAGTACTGAGCTCATGATTCAAAGTCGCGCCAAAAGAGGAATGCAAAGATATTTTCGCGGCAAACCGTAACTGGTTCTTTTCTCATACTCCGTTTAGGGCGCATACAGCTATCCAGAATACTTTTGTACCCTTTTCACCGATTCCTCTCGTCATGCCATTTATCAGCAATGCTATACACTTCTCTCTACACTTAGGTTCCTACCCTTACCCCTTATCTCAACCACTCACAGTACGGCATCCTTTCCAAAACTCAAACAGACAACCTCGACATGCGTCGCAGTTCCCGTGCTCAACCAAAATCTGCCGCTCGTCTGCGCTCGCCGATCTTGCGCAGCGTAAGGCAGGCGGCAAGTCCCGTCTTGCCGATTATCAACTCGAAGAAGAGGAAGCTGTCTTCGAGACTGTCGACGAGCAAACATATGCGGCAATTGCCGCTCAGAAGAGGAAAGAAGCCCGCGAGTTCATCGCCGATCGAGATGAAGACAACATGGATGATGACGCAGATGATTATGCAATGGAGCGCGAATTCGAATTGGAGGACGAGATGTCAGTTGTGCGCCCAGCACAAGAAGGAAGGAAAAGGAAACGCGTTAGTGCAGCACCGACAAGGAAGAAGAAGACCGTTGCCCGTCGCATGTCCTCTGCTTTCTTTGAGGCGTTTAGAACAAACGCACCGATGGTAAGGAAGCAGATGAAGATATAAAGGGTGTTCTCAACACAGACATGCTGGATAAGGAGTACGAGAGACAAATCGCAGCAAACAAGGCCAATCGTCGAAAGAAGAAAAGAGCAGTTCAGAAAGCCGTGGGTGACTTGCTGTTTGATACCACAGAAGCCCCACGGAGCGATATCCTCTTGCCGCAGCCAGAGGAGAGGATATCTATGCCGCACCTCCGCCATCTGTTGAGGAACCAATCAACAAACCTAGGGCCAGTTCTTCAAAGGACAAGCCCAAGCTGAATGCGAAACAAAACCCTATCGAAGCGGCCTACCTCGAGGATTCTATGGACTGTGAAGCCCTGGTCGCTGCTGCTGATGCTGCAGAAAAGAATCGCACCGGGCAGAAAAAGGTCAATGTCTTGCCGGCAAAGAGACCATTTGCGGAACGTCTAGCCGCTAGAGTTCCAGCCGCTGTCAACGATCACTCATCTGTTGCACCTGCTGGGCCTTTGGCCAGATTGCCTGATGGTGATGTTATGATGTATTGGACAGATGCACATGAAGTTCGTGTGAATGGCGGAGAGCATTTGTATATTTTCGGAAAGGTTGCAGTAGGAAACACTGACAGCGGATCTTATGCAAGCGTGTGTGTTCAGGTCCTAGGATAGAAAGGACTATTTTTGTATTGCCGAGGAAACGCAGGGCTGACGGGACTGGCAAAGAGACTGGAGCTGAAGTCAAGATATTGCCTGATGTGCACTCGGAGATATCTTCGATCCTGATGGGAAGGAGTGAAGGAAACAAGGCAGGTCTTTGGGGAGGCAAGATGAACTCCAACTTGCCTACAACTGTCAAGGCCAAAATAGCGAAGCGTGCCTGTCCTTTTGGCAACAACGATGCCCCCCGAGAGCCCACAGACTACTTGAAGGTTAAGTTCTCGTTTGCTAACACCAATCGCTTGACACCGGAATCCGTTGGTGCATCGTTCAGTCGTGTTTTCGGAACAAAGACTTCAGCAGCGGAGTCTCTTTGCTTGAAGAGGAAACTGAAAGGTCCAGGGTGGATCCGACTCTCAAATGCAAAGCCAATGAACACCAAAGTATCCCACGCCAAATACGCTCTTTGCATTTCCAGCCCTGAAGATGTCCATGTGCCTAAGGAATGGTCTAGCAAAGAGCCTCCTACAGTCTCAGCATTATCCTGAACGTCAAGACCATATTGAATCCCCGTAATGGATCCCCCGAGATAGTCATGCTTTCCGGAGTATTCGTGAAGGCCATTCCACTCAGTGGACCTGTACCGGAAGGCACACTTGAGCTGGTGGTCAGCTGGGACTCGTGACTTTGTGCTCATAAGACCTCCAGATGGGCAGACTATTCCGTTCGGGTTTTCGGATCGTGTGAGATCTGTACTCGCTCGTGGCGGTGGTGTTGAGGTAACCGCGAACGAACCGGCATTGCTGAATAACTTTTTATCAAAGCTAATGCGTCTCGATCCTGATGTTATTGTCGGGCATGATCTGATGGGCTATGGGTTAGATGTTTTGTTGTCCCGTATGAGTGCGAGGCGCTGCCGTGAGTGGAGTCGCCTTGGGCGACTTATTCAACGTCGCGATTTAAGCCAAGTTGTGAAGAACAACAGCAGCTCATCTTGGTTCAAGTCTGAGGCTATTGCTGGTCGTCTTTTGGTACACATACATGCATGCGAAGGACCTTTTGATGAAGGAAAAGGATTACTCTCTGGCAGCTCTGTCTCAAAGCGTGCTTGCTCGATCCGAGTCTGGTCAAGGCGCCGTTGTTGCATTGCCTCCGAGCACGGACGTATCAAAAATCCTAAGGCCTATGAGTCCACTGATACTCTCTGTCGACTTGTTTCCGAATGCTCTCTGGAAGCCCGAACGGCAGCTCGACTTGCAGCTCATCTCAGTATACTTCCTCTAACGCTCCAACTTACGAGCATCAGCGGAAACATCTGGTCTCACACCTTGCGAGGCGCTCGAGCAGAGAGGATCGAGTATCTGCTCTGTCATGAATTCAAGCTTATTGGTGCGAAGGAAACTGGGTCCTCCGGGAGGGCAGGAGATGTCACCACGAAGCTTCTACTTCCTGACAAGCTCACAAAAATGGAACGAATGAGGTTAGCTGAGGCTCAGAAGGCAAAGAAGGCTCTGGAGAATGATGCCTTAGAAACTGAGAAAGCTGATAGAGGGGATGATCCTCGGAGTGGTGGCTACCAGGTTACTCCGAAGAGTGCTGCCACATCGGCGAAAGCGAAAAGCTCTCGCCGGAAGCCGCAATATTCTGGTGGTCTCGTTCTCGAGCCAAAGAAAGGATTCTATGATCGCTACGTGCTTCAACTCGATTTCAACTCACTGTACCCATCGATTATCCAGGAGTACAACATCTGTTTCACAACTCTGCGTCTTGGTGAGAAATCTGCCGCTGATTCCCCTGGAAGTGTTGCGGAAGCAGTTGATTCTCCGGAACATGCCACCCCTGTTAATGATGGGGGATAATGGCACTCCCAGCAGAAACTTGATGGAAGGGTGATGCCGAGAGTACTCCGCCGGCTTGTTGAGCAACGTAGGCAAGTCAAGGCATTGTTGAAAGAAGAAAGAAACGGGCAGGAGTTGAAACTTTGCGGGCAACAACTGGACATCAGACAGCTGGCCATTAAATTACAGCGAACTCCTTGTACGGTTGCCTTGGGTTCGAAGGCAGCCGATTCTTTGCCCGTCCACTCGCAGAAATGGTTACTTGCCAGGGTCGTGATACATTGCAAAAGACTGTGAATCTCGCCCGGGATTCCTTTAACGCCCAGGTGATTTATGGCGACACAGATTCGCTGTTTGTTTACACCGGTCTTGAAGATATCGCAGGTGTCCGCAAACTTGGTGCAGATCTCAAGAGGGATGTCAACAAGAAATATCGAACTTTGGAAATTGAAATTGATGCCATCTACAAGAAGATGTTACTCCTCAAGAAAAAGAAGTACGCAGCATTGAAGGTTGTTGATCCTACAAATCCGGACAAAGTGGTACGCGAAGTGAAGGGGCTCGATCTGGTGCGTCATGATTGGTGCGATTTGTCCACGACGCCTCGGAATATTTCCTCTCAGAAATATTCAAAGGACAGAGCGAGAACATTGAAGAGGCTATTGGTAATGTTACGACTTTCTTGGCTGATTTGGCGGAGAAGGTCAACAACAACAAAACCTCCCTCGCTAAGTACGTCATCACTAGGAGCTTAACGAAAAGGCCTCAGGATTACCCAGACGGGGTTTCTCTTCCACATGTTGCGGTGGCCCTTCGTCTGGCGAAGGAGCTGAACAGGTCGATCAAGCCGGGAGATTACATCAAATATGTTGTTTGTATTCCGCCTGGGGATACAAGTACGACTCCGGCTCTAAAGGGATTGCTCAACGCTCGTATCACCCAGATGAAGTCAAGAATTCAAGAGGCGAACTGGCTATAGATGCGAAATATTATCTGGAAAACCAAGTTCTGCCTCAATAATTCGCTTTGTGACCCTATTGAGAGCGTCGAAATTAGTCGGATAGCTGCATCGCTTGGTCTCGATGGGCGGCGATATGAGCGGAAGGACTATCCGAAGAAATGGATGGAAGTGCGCTGGCATTGGGGCCTCAGTCTGCGAGCGAGAAGTTCCAGAATGTTGACACCATATCGGTCCTGTGTTTGAAATGTGGTCACCAAACGGAGCTGGAGGGAGTGAAATTCCGACCTACTGGGAAGGCCATTAAATCTTCAGGGTTGGAGTGTTGCAAGTGTCATGCCCGGTTCTCTCAGACACTGCTCATTAACGCATCACTCTGTCATTGCGACGTGGAAGCGGAAGTACTACACAGCTCCATTGGTGCTTGGAGGGGATGACGGAACCCGGAGACGGGACACCCGAATGTATCCATGGGAGGAAACGGGGCACAAGTGAGACGCAAATTTGACGAAGCTTGGCTCTATAAGCAGTTGAGGTACTTGCGATACCTGGTGGATGTTGACGCGGTGTGGAAGAATATTCCGAGGAATGAGGATATGCCAATCCCTATGTCGCGTGTAGATCTCGCTGTTTACAAGGAGTTCTACTTTTGGTGGATCAGGCGTTTGATGCTAATGCGTACCGCTACGTGGATTTGGCGCACTTCCTCGCACCGCTTGGTATTGTCTAGTCTTGTAGCACAGACAGTAGCTGATGAGACGAGACTGGAACTTATCGTATGGAAAGTGGTCGCCTAATGTCAAAGTCATCGAAGTAAGCAGCCCCTTAACTATTGTATATTGTTAAATCGTACATTTGTCCTGCAGCTTGCCCTTTGATTTCTCTTCCCTGTTACAATGAATAAATTGGCACTCGTTTCACGTGACGGAACAACTGCACATATCTGAAGTTTGCCGGATAAAATATGTTACGTGATGTCTTCTGTGCGAGCAGTATCGCAAAGAGTGAGGTGCAATCATGTCTGAATGTTAGGCAAGTTCGGTCATACCGGTTGGTACCAACTATGAAGGCAAACGAATGACAATCACACCAGATTGCACGTCCTCAACTCTCATTTTATCAACCGAATCCCTGAGTATCAACAGCGTCGCTACCGTTGCCAATGAAAATCCTGAAATGACCAGCCCCTCCTGGTGCTGCGGCCCACTGTTCTCGTCGGTGAATACCTGGCCGTCCCACTCAAGTCAACAACCTGTTGCAAACTACCAGCAAGACGAACGTCGGTCTCGGCATGACGAGAAAGTTACTCTTTACTCCCAAAGCGATTCTCAAATCGGGCTCTTCTGCCCTTTTTCTCGCAGCCAAGGCGGCCTTTCCTTTCTTGTTCCTTGTGACAAGATGTCCATCTCTAAAAACCGGGTTGTGACCTCCAAACCAGGATACGGTCTCTGCCATGCCATCGGAACCATGATACTAGAGCCATTCGTAAGCACCAGCCGCACCATGTGCAACATGGATGAATTCCAGGGCGAGCCATCACTTCAGATTGGAAACATTGTTTAACAACTTCGAATGGGGTCAGCATGGGTTGTCGAGCACGGATCGAGAGAGAGAGACGGTGCGTGGTTGCCGCTCAGGGGAAAGAAGATTAAATATTGCGCTTGTCTCATCCTGCATCGAGAGATTCCTACTAACAGCGTTTTGAGTTTCATCACAGCGGGGAAGATCAGGGAAAGGGATTTGATGTATGGAGAAGAAATGCGTGGTGGGCACTTACCGCAATAAAATGTGAGAAAGGCAGAAAGCCTGGCGCAAACCTAGGTTGACCCTGGTGCAGTTCAACGTCGTTCCTTCCCGAGCGCGCCGATCTGTTTTATATTGAACTTTGAACTACGTAAGGGACACCTGTCTGTTGATATCCACAGTTCAAACTGTTTTATGCGGTATCCATGAATGCTCCGACTAGGAGTTAATAGGATGTGCCACGTCGGCCACGTGGTATCACGGCAATCATTTCCGCTCGAGGTGTAACATTCAGAAAGTTGTGCGATACTGATCATTTTAACTGTACCGCTGTGGAGCTCCACTTGCACCACACCAAGCCCTCCGTTGCGCCCTCAACCCTAGCCGCCAGCCGTGGCGCCAGGCTCTTACCGCCCGGCGCTAAGCCCTGCACAAATCTCACGCTGCCAACGCCCCTCCCGCCGCCGTCCGAATCTCCATTGAAAAACGGAACGACCGCCACGACCGCCACTGCCGCCTGTCCCCCAACACCGACCAAGACCCGCTCCCACTAGCCCCTTGCACGCCAGCCCCCACCCCCCCTGCGATGGGCAGCAAACGCCCTACCGCTTCCCTGGCCACCTCGTTGTCTCCCGCTCAACCCCTGAGCACCTCGGCCTCCGCCGTACCCACTCTTCGGCCATATCCAAACTCCGATCTTCCGCCGGTTCGAAAGACAAGGCCGTGGCCCGCTTTTACACTCGCATAGTGCTCACATCTCCGGCCAAGAGGAAGTGTTGCCCGCTGACCCTCCGCACGAGGATCCCTCGGCACGATCTGCTGCGAATTATCCCCTCCGGCGGAAGCCGCCGCGGGCCACTTCACTCTCCCCATGAAATCGCCTACACTAATCTCCGCTATTACCCTCACAACTCCTCCCGCATCCTCGCTCCCCTTCTCTTCTGTCCAGGGTGTCCTAGCCATTCCTATCGGCCTTCGATCTTCCATGCCATCCCCGGCCCCTGCCCCCACAGCGCTGTCCTCCTCTTCATCCATCTCGCGTGGGCTGTTAGCACGGTCACGGACCCTGCCACGGACCATATTGCTTTTTCCGACTGCATGTGTTCTCGACCGTGTTTCTCAGGCGCTCCCTTCCCGGTAAACCCGGATGACGTTCCGCGGCAGGCCGAATCAACGCCCTTCGCGAACGGATTCGTCGAGCAGCCACTGGCGCCGAATGGCCCGCGCTCTGGCATGAAGCCATCGCAGTCCATCGAGCCAGGTGCCAGCGGATCCCTCACCGTCCCGCCCGCTCATACCTACCGACTGGATGCCCAAAACCAACGTGTAGCTCGTGTAATGCGCTTTGCTACGGACGCGCAGGACTCACCTGCTATGCGCGCGCCTCTTAAACTTCCCTATCGCCAACCCACATAACCCGCCACGCGCAGCCCGCCCTCGCTTCTCCCCACTCTTCCCCGCGCACCCCGGTCACCCTTTTGGATGAGGCGGACTTACCCCCTCCACTGGGAATCACCGAGGGAACCGTCCTGAGAGCTGCCCGCTTTACGAACCTGACTTCCGCCGCTGGCCGTAACCGGATATCCCCATGCGTGCTCAGCCTGCTGGCCACGACCTCGGCGGCTCCTGAAGCCGCCGTCACGGGTCTCTCGGCCCTTACAAACTTGTTCGACCCCAAGGGGTGTAGTGGATTTCGGGAGATATCCACACACCAGCTACCACGGTCCTGTCGCCCCAGCTCCACCTAGACAGGATCAGGCAGATTGCAATAGCCTAGAGCCTTCGGCGCATGGTCACCAAGGTTCTCCTGCCTTCGGCTCTGTCGGACTCTTCTGATTTCCTCTCTCCCTCTCAGCACGCTAATGGTGTCCCCTCAGGCCTAGACGCTAGCATTTATGATGTCCGCATGATCATGAAACGCAAAGATACGGAATCTGACTTTGTTATGGTCTCTGTTGATATTGCAAATACATTTAATGCCTTCTCTCGTCAGTGCATGTTGTAAACCCTCCCCTCACACCTCTACCCTTTGCCGATTTATCAACATGAATTATGACCGGGCCCTTCCTCGCTCGTCCTACCATGCTATCCCCCCTCTTTCCTCTCCAGTCGCAATGGGTCCCAAGAAGATGACCCCGCCAGTGTGCTACTTCTTTCCCTGTCCTCCAGCTACTTATTAGCCTCGTATCTGCGAACTGCCACCTTCTGTTGAGCCGTTGGTACGAGGACTCGTTAGCCCCGACCCGTTGCCACCACTGCCGTGCCCCGATGGACCCCGACGTGATCGCCTCGATCTGCAAGTCTGGATATGGATTTGTACATCGGCACAACACCACTCGGAACCTTGTCACCAGAAACGTTCAAGCCTGCCGGTACCGCATGTCAACAGGAAGTTGTGTTCTGCTGGCTGGAACGCTGATTCACCTCGCCGATCACTCATCCAACCACTCCCCTTCGTCCATGGTTCGCCCCCGGACAAACCTACTTTGTGCGACATCACGGTACACTCTACGTATGCCTCTGCTACGATCCAACACGCAGGCCAGAAGGCTGCTGGCTCTGCTGAGCTTGCTGACGCAGGTAAACTGAAGACGTTCCAGCGGAGGGTGCGCGACGCACTTTTTCCCGACGATGCCGACCCGGCCGTTCAAGTCCGGCGGCATTTCGTCCCGCCGGCATTTGACAACCTAGGCGCGCTTTCTGCTCGTTCTCGTCGTGTCATCGACTACCACGCCAAACTGATCTCGTTTCGCTGTGCCCGTCGTTACTCGGTTATCAAGACAACTGTTGCAACGGATAAGTTTTGCTATCTGGTCCGGCGGCGCAGCCGCCCTCCTCGCTCGCATGCCGTCTCACTGCGAGGGTTCGCCTTCACGGGCAACTCAAAGTTCCTCGTTGGATTATGTGATGCGACTACCCGCAATTCGATGAAATGAAAAAGGAAAGTCTCAACGAGCAGGGTTTACAAACTTCGCTGTTTCCTATCGCTATTAAATCTACTGTCTTTGTTGCAATCGTGATATGGCCGCGGATAACACCAAGTGTCGAGTGACACTTGACGCGATCCGCGGAACTACCTCCTCGATAAACGCAATTGTACAAGGGGAAGGGGCACCCAGGGAATCAAACGCCAGAGGTCAAAACGTGAAGTTCGGCGTGAAAGGCGCAGAAGATGGGCCATTTGAGGGAGCGGGGAGGCGTCGGGCGATGTTGCGTTCCAGAGTTGTAACCTTGTCGCGGCCCGCCAGTTCAGCAGCGCCTCCGGCAACCTGGGTCGCCTTGGTGCGAACTGCGGCTTTGAACGTTGAGACTACGGTGATATCACACGCAATGGGGCGCAACGTTGTGCCTTCCGGAGTTAGGGGGGTTGTACCAGGATATCGGCGGGCCGGAGCTCAGTGCCCGGGACGAGGAGCGGAACCTCGTGCCGAATATCCTGACCTGCGGCGCGGGTAACGTGTGTCGCAAACGCATAACAGAGCGAGTCATGGCGGTGACGACGGCCGAAACCAGGCAGCAGAGGTCGGCGGCGTGATCCCGAGGGTGTCCAAGGGTGGTCACAGTGGTGGCAGTTGGGAGGCATGGAGTCATCATACACTGGCAGTCCGAGGAGACGGCGGAGCATGGTCTGCCAGTGTGTGGTGTGTACCTTCGTTGCTGCCGTGGAGTGGGCGAAGAGAAAGGCCGCACCGCGGCTGCGGCGGAACGCTAAGCCACGGATGTGATGTCGAACGTTGGCATTGCTATGGGCGGTCGGGTTGGGGGCAGTCGCCCAGGATTCGTCGTGCCAATGCACTCTTTCCCGCGCCTCTTGCTGCACCCGTTTGAGAAGTGTTAGAGTGTTGGTGGGTGAAGCAGCTAGAGTGGGAGGGTCAAGGGTCGAAATGTCGACTATACCAGGGATGGACAGGGCGAAACGGTGGAGAAAGGCCCAGCCTGACGGAGGAGGAAGGACCGGTCGCCGCGGAAGCGGCCAGAAGCTAGTGCACAAGTACGCGGCGTGGCGTATGCGGAAGTCCGCTTCCGTGCGGGCGCAGCATCAGTGATGCTGGCGGCGGCTGCGCCATGGAGGAACGGGGCGATGCTTTCGAAGCCCTGACCGCCGAGGTGCATCGGGAGGCAGACTTGGTCCCAGGCTCGGTCTGTGAGTGCGATGCCATGTAACTTTTCATATGATGACCGTTGTAGATCATCAAATTCTTCTGTGGCGGACTCTGCTAAGCGCGGATCTGAGAGCTTGAATGCATGCGATAGGAGGCATGCAGAGGCACAGATCCGGTGCATGTGAAACCGGGCGCGGGCGTCGCGGACCAGCAGGGGGCGCGCAGTAGTAACTTTATGGCATCAGTAAAACGGGTTTCCGCTGCAGGATCCGACTATATTGCTAGCTAAGAGCTAGCCGGGTGGTCCACGTCGGCCACGTGCAGCGACATGGCGACAGAATACCGTAGATTGTGCACTCGATGACCAGATTGTGCCACTACAGCACCAAAAATCTGAGTATGGATAACTCCTGTTGTTGTTGTAATCTTTCCGCAATGCGAGGCAACGGTCCCTCTATTGAGCGGACGGTTTCGGGGGAAGGAGAACCCAAGCAATCAAAGGCCAGCGGTTGAAATTCGAAATCGGAGGTCTGTGTAGGGTTATCGGACGCGGGGGGAGTCGACACGATAATTTTCGCTCCAGGTCCGTCAATTTGTTGCGGTGTGCAATTGCAGCAGCACCGCCCACTTCCCTTGTAGCTCTTGTTCTTACATCGTCCTTGAATGGAGAGACTACGGTGACATCGCAGGCGATCGGCGGGCCACAGTGCCTTCAGGAGCTGCTGGTGGGTGAACCAGTATGTCGGCAGGTCGCAGGTCAGTGCCGGGCACGAAGAGTGGGACCTCGAGCTGGCAATTCAGGCCGGCGGCACGGGCGATACGGCCAGCGATGACGTTGCGAAGTGAGTTCTGCCGGTGTTTGCGACCGAACCCAGACGGGCACAAGTCTACGGCGTGGTCTCCTTACCTGTCCATTTGGCGTTTACAATGCTCGCAGTTCCGAGGAAGCGAGTCATCATAACGGCCAGTCCCACGTAGCGGCGAAGCATTATTTTCCAGTGTACCGCGGATACTTCCGTGTCCGCCGAGGATGTGCGTAAAGAAAGGTACCACGGGGGCCTTTGCGGAGCGCTAGACCGCGTATGCGTTGCCGTACATCTGCGTTCGTGTGTCGGTCCAGGTTCGGAGATCTGCCCAGTCATCGTCGCACAGTGAACCTTGGCCAGCGCCTCCTGCCGCACACGTTTGAGGTAGTGATGTGCAGCAGGAAGTCTCGCATGTGACGGGCGGCTTGACCGAAAAGGAAAGCCTCGTCACGGCGGTAGCGGGAGCGGTTGAGCGCGGTGGAGCAGGGCCCGATATGGGCTGCGGACCTCAGTCGTGCCGGTGTTCACGTCGGCCACGTGCTGGGGAAAAAAGTTTAATGCGTTCAGTATCTACTGGGGACTGCGCACGTCCTAACTATACGGTTAAGATCTAACCGGATGTACTTCGTCGTCCATGCGCATCGGGGCTCGCGACAGGATAGCTTCAGCGATGGATGACCAGAGGGTGCAACTCAGTCGCTGGTAGATACGGCGGCGGATAACGCCAACTGTCGAGTGACACTTGGACGCGATCCGCGGAACTAACTCCTCGATAAATGCAATAGTTCCAGGGGAAGGGGCACCTAGGGAATCAAACGCCAGAGGTCGAAACGTGAAGTTCGGCGTGTAAGGCGCAGAAGATGGGCCAGTTGAGGAGCGGGGAGGCGTCGGGCGATGTTGCGTTCCAGGGTTGTAACCTTCGCGGGCCGCCAGTTCAGCAGCGCCTCCGGCACCTGGGTCGCCTTGGTGCGAACTGCGGCCTTAACGGTGAGACGACGTGATGTCACAGGCAATGGGGCGCAACGTTGTGCCTTCCGGGGTTGGGGGGGTTGTACAAGGATATCGGCGGGCCGGAGCTCAGTGCCCGGGACGAGGAACGGAACCTCGTGCCGAGTATCCAGACCCGCGGCGCGGGTAACGTGTGTCGCAATCGCATTACAGAGCGAGTTATGGCGGTGACGACGGCCGAAACCAGGGCAGCAGAGGTCGGCGGCGTGATCCCCGAGGGTGTCCAAGGGGTGGTCACAGTGGTGGCAGTTGAGGGCATGGAGTCATCATACACTGGCAGTCCGAGGTGACGGCGGAGCATGGTCTGCCAGTGTGTGGTGTGGACCTTCGTAGCTGCCGTGGGGTGAGCGAAGAGAAACGCCGCAGCGGGGCTGCGGCGGAACGCTAGCCACGGATGCGATGTCGAATGTCGGCGTCGCTGTGGCGGTCGGGTTTGGGGCATTCGCCCAGGAGTCGTCGTGCCAATGTACTCTTGCCCGCGCCTCTTGCTGCACCCGTTTGAGAAGGGTTAGAGTGTTGGTGGGTGAAGCAGCTAGAGTTGGAGGGTCAAGGGTGGAAAGGTCGACTATCCGGGGATGGAGAGGGCGAAACGGCGGAGAGAAGGCCCAGCCTGACGGAGGAGGAAGGACCGGTCGCCGCGGTAGCGGCCAGAAGCAGTGCACAAGCACGCGGCGTGGCGTATGCGGAAGTTCGCTGCCGTGCGGGCGCAGCATCAATGATGCTGGCGGCGGCAGCGCCGTGGAGGCACGAGGCGATGCTTTCGAAGCCCTGACCTCCGAGGTGCATGGGGAGGCAGACTTGGTCCCAGGCTCGGTCCGTGAGAGCTATGCCGTGTAACTTTTCATATGATGACCGTTGTAGATCATCAAATTCTTCTGCGGCGGACTCTGCTAAGCGCGGATCTGAGAGCTTGAATGCATGCGATAGGAGGCATGCAGAGGCACAGATCCGGTGCATGTGGAACCGGGCGCGGGCGTCGCGGACCAGCAGGAGGCGGTCCAGGGTCCGGCGGCACTGAGCAATCTTGGACCGGAGAAAACTCTCCGTGAACGTTTGTTCCCAATGGGGGCCCCTAGAAGCGGAAAGCCGTCCCGCGAGCATTCTGCGAGAGGGAATTCCGCTAAGAGGGCTGCTCGATCCGCGGCATGACGTGAGGCCAGTATATGCGTGTCTTCGTGGTTGACATGGAAGCCAACCGTGGGACCATCTCGGGCAAGGAGCCTGAGCGCCTGACGGATGGCGCCAAGGTTCCCGACGATCGTGCCGTCATCGGCGTACCATTGGCAGAGAGCAATGTTGGGGATCTCAGCAACCCGACGGATGAGGGGTTGGATCGTTAGCGAGAACAACAACATGCTGGCCGGGTCACCCTGTTGGGTGCCCTGGGCACTTGGTATGACGGTGCGATCCCGGTTCGGGACAAGCAATGG
This sequence comes from Kappaphycus alvarezii, assembly GCA_002205965.3. Classification (NCBI taxonomy): domain Eukaryota; phylum Rhodophyta; class Florideophyceae; order Gigartinales; family Solieriaceae; genus Kappaphycus; species Kappaphycus alvarezii. The sequence goes on from NADL03000649.1 coordinate 34,290, forward strand.
CGGTTGCATTCGGCCGTAGATCATGTTTGCGAAGCGGGCTAGCGAGGGGGCGAGCATTGGTAGGTGGTCCAGCATAGACTGCCGATCAACGCGGTTAAAGGCGTTGTTAGCGTCTATGAGGACCGTGGCGACGTTCGGGGTGGCGGAGAAGCGGCGTAGTGTCGTGCGGGTGTCGTGGACAATAGAGTCCAACCCGGCTTTAACACCGTTGGCCGTCTGATGCGGCGACATAACCGAGTGTGAATCGGCTATTGCGGCGGGAGCAGTGCCTTCGTCACTATCCTGCGAAGCACAGACCCGATGGCGATCGGGCGGACCTTGTCGGGAGTCGGCTGAAGCGGGAGGAGCGTCGCCGCTGCCACGAGGGGAGCACAGCGTCCGGGAGTTCCCCCCGTGCGAGCCGGGAAACGAGCTGTGTCAGGACACGCAGACCGGTCACGCCGGCTCAGGACTGACGCGAGTCTTAACCAGGAGGTGGAACCAGCGGGACGGCGTTCGTTCGGGTCCGGCGGTGGTGTCCCGCGGGACGCCGCGGACCGCGTGTTCCACAGCAGCCTCGTGATGCACGGGGGCGGCGGGAGTCGTCCTTCCGGGAGCGGCGAGACAGGGCGCGGCGGGACGGGTGCAGATCCCGAGCCGCTGAATCGTCGCCGGGTCGTTGACGTCGGCGAGCGGGCCATTGTGGAGGGCGCGCATGGCCTTACCGTATCGCGCATCAGCGCAAAGGGCCTCTGCACGACGGGCGCGCCCGATGTCGCCGGGGACTGTTGGGGCACACAGCGTGTTTCCTTCCCACCATTCAAGCCGAGCTTGATGAGCTGCGAGAGCTTCGGCCCAGAGTGCTCCCCACTGTGAGCCCGTGTGCGCACGACGGAGGCGTTCTCGGAGGGCGATCCGTTGGCTCTTGGGGTCCCGCCATCCGCGCTCTCCCGAAGACAGCGACGGAGGACAGCCGTGGGCAGCATGTGGAGGTGAAGGAATGCTCGTTGAGTGGCGTCTTCCCACGAGCATTCGCCGCAGCTTTGACCAACTTGATAAACAGGAGGATAAATTGGGAGGCAGGAGGGGGATATCTTGGAAGATATCCGTCTCGCGGTAGGGTGTTGAGAGGATTTCCAGGGGAGTGGGCAAGGGGAATGACGCCGATGTATCATGCGGCGGGGGGTCCGATTCCATGGGGGGACCGATCCATGGTGGGGAGGAGCGGAGTTAGGCCGACTGGCCTCTTGGCTGATGGTGGGGCTCCTCCACCTTGTATGCCAGCCATCAACGGCTGCATGGGAACGTCGAGGCGGACTCCTTACCCATCGTTGCCGGAGGCGACGGTGGGAGGGAGAACGGCCGTGGGCGCTGGTGGTGCGTTGGGCACCATGAGGAACTCCGACGCCGGGCTTCTTCGGTTGCACGGCATCGGCGTTTTCGCCGACTGGGAAGAGCCCGGGGACCGGAGTGTGAGGTCTGGAGTCCGTCGAGGGGCGGAGCGTGGAGCGGCGGGGGGGAATGTACTGGTACACTGCAGGTCTGACTACATATACGGCTAAGAACTAACCGGATGTTCCACGTCAGTCAGGCTCGCGACAGAATCGACTTTGCAATAGAAGATCACAGTGTGCTACTTTTGCGTTGATAAAGATGCCTGCGGATCACTCCTGTGGTTACGTTATACTACTTTTCGATACGCGGGATGCACTCTTCAAGTAACAGAAAGAAAGCGGGGGATTGGGCACCCAAGGAGTCGAATGCCAGGGGCGGAAACTTGAAGTTTGGTTACTGGAGAGTGTTTTCCGAAGAGGGCGGGATGCGGCGTAACACCTTGCGCTCGAATTCTTTGACTTTGTCTCGGTGGGCGATATCGGCGGCGCCATTGGCCATTTGTGTGGCCCTTGCGCGTGCGCCCTGTTTAGTTATTTTAAGTTGTCTTTATCTGGTCTTTTGATGACGGAAATTTCTTCTGGTCCTCTCTCTTTATCGGAGTCGGTGCATCGTTTGGCCGTCGCCTAAAGATGCAAGTGATTTATTGCAGCCCATTTTTCGCGTAGTGCAGGTTTTTGAACATGTACATGTATTATTCGATTCTCTACCCTCTACGACATGCACAGTACAGGACAGTACTGTACTGTACAGTAGGTCTCTAAACCAGATACAGTAGTGTCATTCTCATCAAACACCAAGTGATTCTCGAGTGAGCAATGAATATGGCAAAAGACTAAATACTGTATTATAAAAATACATCAGGATTGAATAAAAGACGTAGCAGAATTCTTGTACATATACGGTACTGTACCACTTAGAAAACAAACATAAATAAAATGTATGAAGCTTTTGCTATAACCAACGTAACTCATAAATAACCTTAGAAATCCTCATAGGACTGCCTCCCACGAGCCTCAATATCCCTGAACTGCAGATCCATACGTGCCTTACGCCTCTGCCTGTACCTCTCCTGAATGTGGCGCCGCTTCAGGACCTGGCTTGAGCCAATTTCGTGGATGCGATTGCGCATACAGTGAAACCGACTATTATCGTCAGAGCGCAACGGGTGCCAACGGACATTAAGATTTGTAACGCCCATACAAAGCTTAAAATAAAATAATAAAAGTCATAACTCTTTTCCACCCACTTCTATTTCCCGCCTACAACGTTCCAGAGAACTCCGAGCCTTCCAAAAATTTTTCAACAATAACCCGGTCGCTAGAAATTCTGAGATTCCTATTCTCATCAGCTCTCGATAGATTGCCATTACGTGGGTTTTTCTTAGGAATAATTGCCCTGCAAATCTCCGGTGCTCCAGTGTAACCCTTATCCATAAGCATGGCCCACATATTTGGGTGTTGAGTGGCTAATTCTCCCTGGTCAGGAGATTCATACTCTCCTGATTCTTTTTTGAGTTCCAAACAATGAAAATCGAAATTTTCTTGGAAAATGTTTAAATCAGAAACCGACCCTGGATAGCGTAGAGAGCAACCAATTGCATGACCGTTGGGAAGCACAGATACATCAACTTTATACCCATACAGTTTATGCTTTCCACTGAAATACTTTTTTCACAAATTCTTCAAACGAAGGTCCTCTTTTCCCCAAAATTCGAGCTATCCAGTCCCATTGACCATCAGCGTTCAGCATTGCTAACATCATAAAAAGCACCTCCTTACCTGTGATGTCGCTTTTTCTCCCCTTTCCAACATTACAGTTTCGTTCGATTTACGCTCCAAACAAATCCCATAGTTTTTTGAATTCCTCCACACTAAAATATGTCATGCTTAAAATAGCCCCGGCACCGCCTCTTTCATAAAAAGTGTCAAAAATGGGCAAGGGGAGCCCTTTTCCTCGTCGCTTTCGTAAGATGGAACTGCGCTGTAATTTGTAGTTCCGCATCGCGCTCCGCTGCTGCGTCCGCTAAAAGTAAAAGCGCCTGATTTGCGTGGAGCGTGCTTATTGCGCACTTTTCGCGTTAAGAGTCATTTTGCGTCTCTGAGTTGGGTCTGGGAGCTGGGGGGGAGTCTGCGTGGCATAGTGCTGAAGCCAATCCGTATATGTGGTTTCAGGTTGAGAATAGAGGATTTTAGGCTCTTTTGATCAGTTTATACAGGGAAACGGTTTGCACAATGCAAACGGTGTCTGCTTTCTAGGTAAGAGATCACTCAAATATTTAAATACTGAATAACATTTCAATTGTTCGCCTCATTCAATAAAAGCCGGGCGAATTTAGATAGTACTGTATTCTCGGAGCATTGTTTTGAATTTTGTGTAGTTCGGAGTCTTTACAGTAGAGCCGCATAAAATTTGTAATCTCCTTATATTTAATTAAAAATAATGCGTGTTGCTGTATTCAACTGTGGTTCTAGAATAGTATTGGCTCTTTCTCAGTATCCCTCGTATTTAGTTGAGAGGTCTAGTACGGTACAGTATAGCAATTGCATCCTCGACTCGAGGGGGTAAATGTGGGTGGTTTACGGCCGTAAACAACAGATGAAGTTCACTTCAGGCTTATACTAATCCTAAGTCGTGGCATAGTCTTATTAGATACCTAATATTAATATTAAATAATCGGAAATTTAGACTCGATTTTGTGTAAGAGTTTGCAAAGAAACTTTATTGGTCATTCGTGACAGCTCCGAACTTCAAATTTGAATTTTATCTGAAAGAAAAATGTTTAAATTAACCCCAAGAAAGGGATTTTATCCTTAATTTAGAATTGCGATTCTATATTATATATATATATAAATATAGAATTGTGATATTTGCAAATGATGGAGGGTACATTCTCTCGAGCAAGAAGCGTGTATCTAAGCTGTACTATACTCTTATCAACAGTCTAGGTAGGGAAGTGCGACGTACACGGCCACTAAAATAAATATTCTTTGGAGGGGGAGCAAATATCTGCATGTTGCGAACTACGACCAATCACTGAAGCAGCAGTGTTTGAACCTGGTAAACAAGAGAGGCGGAAAGTATAAATAAAGTATAAAAGAGAGGGCGGAAAAAAGGGTATGAAAGGAGACACCACCCTCAAGAAAGTAAGTAGAAATAAAGAGAGGGGCAGAAAGTAAAGATAAAATACAATAAAAAAATGAACAAGTTGGAATGGTGGAAGTCAGCGTGACGGCGAAAGTACAAGTATGATTGTATCGCAACGTCCGAAGTCACGCCAAAGCTGCTGGCACCTAGACATAAGTGCCAGACAGAATCACATCACATTGCTGTACAAAAAAAGTGGTGCACCGCTGCATCCGTACCCACATTATTGAAGCAAGGACGCATAGGAGCTGTTGAAGTTGGTGAGAAGTCCATTGTTCCCGACCGAAGGGCTGCCTCCGACCCCGCAACTTCACAGAACATAATGTAAAAGTACCAGAGTCTACTAACAAAGCGCTCTGTCTCAGGTTGAGAAACCGCTTTCTTCTTTTCAGGGACAATTGATGGGTTTTTATAGCATCTGATTTACTACGCAGTAATCAGATATTCGATTTGATCATGCAAGTAACACGGGTTCTGCAAAAAAATGAAGTATATGCATGTAGAATTTGTTCAGAATAGTATAAATCAATAATTTCTGTCCACAGAAAAGTAAAAAACCAATAAGATTACTCAGTCTTGCCACAGTGGCAAAATGTTTGAGGTACAAAAATGATTGTTTTTTGTACCTTAAAACATGGTAGAGGCAGAAAAAAAGGCACTTTCCGTCCAAAGGGGCGGAATTCAGCCTCAAAAGGCCGGAATTCCGCCCCTTCTCACCAGCCATTTTTTCTCTACCAGTTTCTATGAAGTTATTGATGTTTATTGTTTGTTGCTGGTTCATGACTTCTCAAGATACAAAGTACATATACCGCAGTGGTATTACTGCTACAAATTACTTATTATAAGTGTATTCGGGTGATTGGGACATGAGTGACTCAAAGATATGTAACCGTCAGACCAAAACGTTGCGAAAAGAACCAGTTTAACTTGAAAAACGAAACATAAATGGTCACGAAACCGTAATGGTGTGGGGCTTAGGAATGAGTTTCGATAACCTAAATAGTTGATTAATAATAGATATGTCCAGAAAAGGTGAGTCAAGGGTTACCCAGCATGATTGGCCAGTTTTTATATATTACGTTTACCAAGAAGAAGTCATTGAACGTAAGAAGTGGAGATACGAAGTACCAGTCAGTGACAGTAAATGCTCAACATCATTAAATCATACAGGTAGAGTCAATAACATCTCAAATAGCAGTACTTTTGGGCCAAAAACAAGCTTTTGACATCATTCCACTTTTGCACTGGACATTAATGCCTCAAATGTCAATGGGTATACTGGAAGAATGCGCAAATCATGTGTGTGGAATTAAAGGATCCGATTGAATGGAGAAGGAAATTTGACGGCTAAAAATGTGATAATGCAAGCACTTGGTTCATGTGTGAACTTAGGAAAGATGCTTGAGACGATGGTTACCGATTTTTCCGACATAGGGAGACTGAAAATAGCGATTTGCATTAAAAAAGAAGCACCGAATGGGAAACAAAAGATTTCCACACTTATAGGGGATGCAGAAACTTCAAATGATATGCGTATAACGAATTCATCTAGGGGAAATGACCGGATGAACAACATTGAAGTCGACAATTTACCAGTGTTATCTATCGTCCAGTTTTGAGGGAAAATAATGGGGAACATTTGGAACTGGAAACTATGCAAAGATCGATAAGACCGCTTATCATACCTCCAACAAAAAAAGTGATGAAACAAACTGTATGGAGGCAGAAGAGTTACGAACTCGAGGCGATCGCATCGTGTCAGTAGAACCAAATAGAGAACGTATGGAACTAGGACAGACACAAGGACTGATAAGAATTCCGACTGAACCAAGGTTTCGTATGCACATGTGAACAACCGGCTTCAAATTGTAGAGGTGCTTAAAACAACCCCAAATAACCCAGTTCACCACATTTATGACTATGTGGTAGTTCGTAGTCAGTCTCTTCTGCGAGATGCATGCGGTATTTCGGCACACTCAAGAATGACGAGATACTATGATACTGAAGCTGTTAGTGTGAGTCTTGTTGCTGAGATTGTTACGCAACTCTTTAAGAGATACAAAAGCAGTAGGGTGAAGTCCGGTAGAAAGATACATGGCTTACAATATAAAAGTCTTGTTACAAGTAGATTGAGAGACAAGACTCTCCATGTCAAATATTGTTATGAGTAGAACTGGGTTCAGACCTTACGAAGTCATTGGGAGACGTCACTGTGTCATGAAGATCGGAAAACAAAGTAGAAATACAAAGAACGTACATATAGATTTGATCCTTGCTCTTCTAAAGAGCGATCCTCCTGGGATAAAAGTGGAAAGAACTATTAAGAGAGTATGTTTTGAAAGGATATGGCCCATGAAGTTCGCATATCCGAAACGTGAGGACCACACTTCCTGTGGTAGCCCACGGTACACTAGTGTATTGAATAATGGAAATGGAGAATTTCTGGGAAGAGTAACTTTTTGATCCATTTCTAACATTCATTATGGGTGAGGAAATACAAAAACGGAGAGTCGGAAGCAAGTAGTGTTGTTCGACTAAATCGCAAAGTCCTACTGACAGGACCAGTTACCCTACCAAAGCAATAGGTTTCTCCAGTCAGTCTGAAAGGGAGTATAGTGTAGTTCTAGGGTTGGCTATACTTGTGGAGGGCAAGGTTTTCCGTTCTCTACAGACACCTTCGCGACCACTTTCCATGGATATTTGCAACTGCAGCTTACTTTGTGATTTCAAAAGTACTTACAAGCCGGACTACAGTGACCCAGAAGATTGGGAAACTTCAGTATCCTGTATCTGAATTTTATAATCACAAGATTGCATAAAAGTACAAGAAGATGCATTTCAACGGAAGAGTGCCAAAGTATATCTCAGACCTTGAAGCAGCAAAAGCATTTTCTGGCATTCCGAACATATTTACCCGATATCTGACCATTCATAAGCTTCCCTTATATCTGTGACATGGAAACCAATAAGAGCGGGTGATAAAATATGTGAAAATAGAATAAAGAGTCCCGCGTACATGAGAGAGCATGGCGAATTTCGAATTTTAAATGTGCGTAGTGTTTTGACGAAGAACTGGGAAGTTATCAGACATCATAAAGTGGACAGTAAGTAGTCAGATGATATATGCTCTCTATCTTCCTATCAATTACACTACAAAACAGTCAACTGGAGTAGATGGAGTTGAGAAATAGCCATGATCGATGACCCAGAGTCACAATAGATGGTGGTGACGGTAATGTCCCAAGCTTTATAAACACAATATGCTCACCTGAGGAACCCCCGTGAATAGAAGATGTAGGAGCAATAAGCTGATGGGGCCCAAATATCTTCAACTCTACGCTTATGATTTCAATGTATCCAGGACCAAATTTCACAACAGATAAAAGGTGAAATAAGATAGGCGTAATCGTAAGGTCCCACGAAAATGTGTTTAGAGTAATTTAAGATGCTCCTGGTGGAATCCTTTCAACATGGAAGGAGAACTGGAAATTACATAGACTAGGCCGGGCTCTTTTGCACATTACTGAAGAGTACTTAGGTAATAGAAGAGTGATAGATAATGTAATAGAGTACCAGTGAAGTCAGTATTCGTGATCTTGAGACTAAAAGAACAGATATATAACATAGTATAAAGAAGAGAATTAAATTGAATATTAGATTTAATTATCTGACTGTACGTTTGCTGTATGATGCAGCTATATCATAGCATTCAAAGGTTTTTCAAATTTGTGCAGGCACCATCTAATTCCAATTACGTGGCATCATTTCTGAACAATCATATAGGAATATATGACGAAGTCAATCAAAGACCTTGATATTTTAATCATTCAGACAGGTCTGATTAACATCTCTGAAGGTTAAGAGAATTTTTCATTGAAACCTTCTGTTTAGGTTATCTTGATTCACTTGATTCTTAAACGGAAACCTTTGGAATTCTTCAGCGACGACGTTCCGGGTAAACGTAGTTGAGCTTCTGTTTCGTAGCGCCAGCATCTTCTCTACAACGGTAAACATACGGAACTGTACAAAAAAAACTACACGGATACAGTATGTTTGCAGTTGGGGCAAATATCAAATACATAATACATAAATGAAAAAGTACTGCATACTATACAGTAGTACTGTGTGATGCTTGAAACTTTTCTTAATTCTTTCCTTCTTGCCTAGGCCAAGCGTAGCCTTTGTCTCCCCTTTTTCCACGTACGCTCGACTCAGTACAGTATATATAATTTACTGTGCCCGGTGTACAATACAGTGCCAAACCCTAGATTTGCTGGGGAAGATACAGTACAGTATCTCCCCAGCTCAGCAAGTGAGCTCGCACAGCCCGCAGACTGCATATCATCAGTTATGTATGCAGGGGACTTTGGATTGCATTGATACTGCTACCTGTGGTGTGCAATGCTGCGAATGGATGATAAAAGTCATGCATTCATCCAGTGTTTCCTGTAACGTCCTCCCTGGACATAGCTTTCGACGCGAACAAAATGGGGCCGAAAGCGGGAACGCAACATGACATTGTATCAGAGGCTTTCAGAATACTCAATAAGCCCGAAAATGAATGTTATATGAGCACAAAACACGCCGAGATCATTGACAGAGATACTATTCAACATACGGGGCGAGAAATCGACGATCGAGGATGGGACATTGATGACTCGAGTGACGAGGTTTTCGCAATTAAAGCGCAGAAACCTCCATCTATTTCGTTCCGTCCTGAAGAAATGGGGATGGTTAGAGGATTTTTTATTCGGGTAACTTCTGATAAGAAATTTGGACCAGAGGAGGGGAATATGGGAAACGTCGTTGATGGAAGCTACACTGAAATAAGAAGCAATGTGAGAAGACTAGATCCATGCATTCAAAACCGAGTTGGAGCCCGACTTGGAAGAGGTGGAAGAAAGCGTAGATCTAATAACTTACAACGTCGCCTTGAAATACCGAAATGGGTGAAGAAGATGTGTACTGTGGCTCTTGTAAGCAACGGAGGAGGAAATTTAGACAGTTTCATGACCAGGTTGAAGCAATCTGTGAGAGAATTTCACGGCTGTGCGTTACCGGAGGGTAATGCGTGGGTTGCGAAGATGAAGGGTAAATTTGAAGATATTCTGTCTGAACGACCTATTCATAACGCAAGGAAGCTATTTGAAGTGATTCCAAACATTCAATACCTTTGCTTGGTAATGAAATTGAACTTCTCCCAAGTTGCCTCAGATGGTAATGCAATGGATAAACACGTCGTCGTGTTTTGGTTAGGTGTTGATGTAAAATCCCGATGCTCTTGTGTGGGAAGGACGTAGTATATGATTATGGGACCTGATATTACATGTGTCAATACGAGAATGCTGAATGAACTCCTCAATGATATTGGAGTTATATTATCACTACCACGTAAGCAAGTCGATAAAATTGTAAGTCATGCTTACCGCTTGGGCTGCGAAGTATCCATTAAACAATTCGAAGAAAGGTGTCCAGCGACGGTGAAGGTCCACGACGATTCGGTCGTAGTATTGTCACTGATTCGCAAGTTTGGGGTGCAGAAAAGCATATGCTTCATTCCAACCCGGATTATTCAGAAAAGTGGGACATTCGTATGTGTTTTCTGCTATACAAGGAATAGTGGAGCATGTGAACGCACTGTGGAAGCCCATTGTGTATCTAAGAGGAGATGCCAAGACAAGGAAAGTAGTTTCCTGCCACAGAAACCACAGAAACTGCACGGGAAACTTTGCGAGCCCAAAATGGGGACACAGAAAGCAATGAAGATTATGACCATGAACAGGAAACTAATGTCCTGAACTGTGTTGACGATTATATCGAAGGAAACATTTATCCAAATATCCGCGTTGACAGTAGGACATTCAGAGAAAATCCTTCCTGCCCTTTCTCCTGTCAGTTGCTTCAGATACATTGATGTTGACTCAGCGGTATGTGTAAATGCTGGGAACAAGCAACCATACAGAATATCTTTTTCCTCTGTGCGTCTAGCTTGTGGAGATGAACAAAGTAATACGATCAAGGGAGTTACAGAATATGGAGTACTTCTGTGCGGTTTGGTCCTTGTAGTATGTAAATTGAAAACTACACATGTTCTAACTGTTCAATATTCATAGAACCAGAGGGCAGGGAACACTTTTTTATACTGTTTCTATTATCAAAAAGTGCAGCAACCCACGTTATGTTGAGATACCATTTGACGGTGGTTGTTCTCGTGAACGGGACAGTATCTGGTAGACTGAAGGAATATCACTCCCAACCCGTGTCTCTAATACAATATGAGGTTCTACAGAGGTCCCCTACGTGCAGGTTTGTGAAAAACATGTACTAGATGTGTAGTCTGATGCTGAAATTAATGAAAGAACAACCTGATGCCGAATTGTTCAACTGTCTCAAATGCACGTCTGGGAAAAGAATGATCGCAGTTTGTGCTGATGGTATCCAGCAAGGATATCTGAAGAAGTACCAGGAAGGCTTCTCTACGCTTTTGCAATGTTGTAATCAATCTGCGCAGAGCACATCGTGTTACTTTGGCAGTACATACCCTCCGAACACGAGATTGCTTGGAGGAAAAAACTGGCTTATTGTTCGGGAAAATTGTAGACAGGAGAGATCTGTCTGTGAGTAGAAAGAACGTCAGAGAATTCGACGCTTGCCTCAGGATGATTCAATCTACGAATGATCCTGATCACTTTTGCCCTGTATCAGTAGTGGCCGTACTCCAGGTGATCCTATGAATGATTTAGGGAAAACCAGCTACCTTCGTGTGCTCAATGGCTTATATACATCATTTTTTCACAAAGAATCCATTGAAAGTAGGATCCTGCATCCTCTACATCGTTTTGTAGCCAGCCTGTCAGCGATTACTCATACCTTGAAGAAATTTGTGGGAACAGTTATCCACCATACCCATCAATCAATACAGCAGTACTCAATAGAATTAGAGAGCTGCGGAAGTAATCTTCAAGGATCATTGAAGCTGGTGTGTGTTGGAATCCAATTATTGGAAATGAATTGCCTCATAATTCACGGCAAGAACTTCTCGAGTTTCTGATAATGTTCATCCATGGACCAATCACTCAGTTCATTCGGAAAACAGAAATCGCTTCATTACGTTGTTTGGGAGACATATGCAAGAAGAAAGGTAAGGGAAATCAGTGTCTCGTTTAAGTTATCCGAAACCCATAATTGTTATCCGGATCTCTCTAATATGGGCAAACAAATTTGCTGTTAAGTTCTCGCGCCATTCAAGTGGCATTATATGCAATAGCGGCGTGGATATAACCGACCACATCTTGCATGCATTAAAATAACCCAAAAATTTCCACTTATATGCAATTGTGGAAATGGAAAGGGGAAAAATAGAAGTTGGGGAAATTCTTTGAAAAAATGTTGACAGCCTGTTTGTGGTAAGTGCATCATGTGTTTCATCTTTCTATGCATATTATGGTGCCCAACTGCGAATGAGCTCAGCTGTATCATATGCGGCTGCTTGGAAGAGCATGCACTACGGAACTCTGATACAACTCATGGGAGCAAAAGACGGGTCCAAAGTATCGTGCATAGGTGAAGAACTGGAAAGAGCCATGCAGACTGGAACTTACTTCCCAGGGAGTCCTCAGGTTCGACAACTACCATTTGACGTAGATGAAGTTATTGATAAGGAGAGTACTGAACTTGAACCATGTTCAAAATGCTATTTGCAAAACAGATTTCTTTCACTCCTGGTGCGTTGACTGTCACTGGTTCTTGCTCCAATCCGACATGTTTGGATTTCAATGTTCTTTTTCGGAAGGAGGGCGCAAGAACTGTTATGAACATGCTGATATCGGTTTTTCCGGAGCTTCCTCAATACATTATATACGACTTCGCGTGTGGTATATATGCCTTAAGTATTAATAGTTTGTGGTGGGCTTTGAGTATAGGTATTGTTGTTTCTGGTCGTTTCCATGTGGGCAACCTCAGTTTTTGTTCTCCAACCTTTAAGCCCGTAGCACATGTTGATTTGGACAAGAGAAATACAATTGGACATGAGCATCGTAATAGGGGAATTAACTTACTCTATCTTTCACTTCGGAACTGTGGGTTAGAACTATATACCACACTACTAGCCTGTCACACAGTAATTGGGAGCATAATGGCCAAGGCGAAAGGAACAGAAACTTTCGAAAAAAACAAGGATTCCCTTTTAGAGTATGATTTGCAATGGAGTTTTTTAACTGCCTCCGGAAAATTGCTTCTGCTGCTAATTGATTTCGTTACCGTACTATTCCGTATTCTGAAATATGAAAAGTACGACAATGCGATAACCATATAATCGGGACATTAAGTAAGATTCTTTCTTACACATTATGTTCTCCTGATACTATCAAGTTACAGTAAACAAGTTACAGAAAAAATAGCGGGAATGAGCGAAACAGCTCATTCAATAGAGATGAAACAGCCGAAATGTGACGTTCGCCATAATTACAAAAACATGGATATTAATTTGAGTTCTCACTTTCGTTACACTAACTCTAAGTGAATTGACGGTTTCCTCAAAGAGGGTAAGTTAACAATATCCGAATAACCAAGTGGCAAATTGGATAGTTAACTTGCATCCGCGGATATGGCAACAGAATTGACAGCAGTTGTTGCAGCAGGAGACGATATAATTTAACAGATGGCTGTGCCTTTGGCTTCGATTGGGAAATCGGCAGCAATTTTCGGTGGGGCGGGCACTGGAAAAACATACGTATTGAACAAAATACCATGTCATACGCGCGGAAAGTTTGGCAAGGATTCGGGTGCAGCCTGAGCGCTCTCATATTCAGCAGCAGAAAGAATTCAGGGGCAGACAATTCATTCATTATTTGTAGCACCACCGCACTGGAAAATATCGAAATAGAGATCACAGGCAACGACAAGACACGGGTGTCTTCTTCGGAAAATAAAATTGCTGGCAATAGACGAATATACTCTTCTGACTTCTGGTATATTGGCATCCACCGATTCGATTCTTCGAAAGCTTGCAGTATCGGATCGGTATGCTGCCCTACCTTTCGGTGGAAGACAAATTGTATGCACAGCTGATCCATTTCAACTTGAAGCCATTCAACAACGGGATGCACTACCGAATAAAATCGCCAGATCTTTTTTGCGAAGGCATGGTACTTGACATTTGTAGTTTTGAAAGTGGAGTGACCGTGATTCGGACTACTAAATATCGACTAAAAGGTGACCCTCAATTTTTTCGGATGTTGAAACGGTTTCCTCTTGGTTCTATTAGCGAGCATGATATAAGAATTGTGAGTAATACTAGCTTGAAAACCCAAGATCCTTTCCAGCAGTCCACCAAGATTTTTCTATATCGTGAAGATGTACGACGTACGAATGCACGGGTCATATCCAAACTTCCCGGAGTTCTTCACAAGTGTTTTTCTCATGATGAAATCAATAGATAATCACAGTCGCTTAGATGGAGGCTCGACCAAGTTGCTGAGAGATTCATTACAGTCAAAGGTGAATCACACATTCTTCTCACTAGAAAGATTGGAAAGCACTCTCCAGGAACACAATGCATAGTGAAGGACGTTATTGCTCGGCGTGAGATACCAATTTCTGTCATGGTCCGGGCTGTGAGTGACTGTGGATGTGAAAGAAATTTAGAATTATCCCCAGTCACACATTCGCTTAGAAATCGAAATGCAGAAATGATCGCCAGACGGATACAATTTCCGTTTATAAGGGGTTACCCAACAACCATCACAAATTCCAGGGCTTGATATTGGCAATAATTGCAATCGATTTCTCAATGGTAACCTTTTGGAGGCTACCTGGTATGGTTTATGTGGTACTATCGCGGTGTACATCATTTTCGGACCTATGGGTTAAGGGACTTCGGAGAGATCATGTCTCGGTGAGTCCCCGTGCGTTTCAATTGTTGAAAAGAATCAGCAGATAACAGGAAGTTACTCCACACAGAGTGGTCGGTAAGCGAGTATTGTTAGGGACCAACTCAAATTCTCCGGAATCTCGGCAATCGAAACATCAGTGCCAACGACAAGACTCGTGGTTAAGACACTCATTTGCCATACACCTCACCGAAATTAAAATAGGCAGACATGGATAGTAGTTGGATACTCAGATAAAACGTGAATCTGGCGAATTGATTACCAGGTCTGTAGACAAGTATCTTTTTCCAAAGTAATAACCAGGGGGGTAACCTGTCATGTGAATCAATTTCCCGGAGTGCAACAGTATTGCATGAAACAGAAGAAATAATAAGTACTGCATATACGCCTTTTATTGAGTTAGGGAGGTTTGTTCTGGTCGGGACAGTAGTGTCCTAAACTGCATAAACTTAAAGATATTCAATCAAAGTGTGATTAAATCGTGATACGTTTATTGAGTCAGACAAGGAGCGACTACCATTACTATTGTTCATCGTACGAGTCCGGGATGAAAATGAAGTCATCCGATCGTATTTTTTGCGAGGTGGATGACGTGAGCTTCCACCAGAATCTTCCGAAGGTTCCTCTGATTCAGAATCTTCCCTTCTAGATACAACAAGCATGCTGAAATCTTAATTAAATGCCTGATCTTTCACAGGCAATTCTCCTTCCCAGAATTGAGGAGTCGCAATTTCAACTAAATTCTCACGCCTGTCAACCATAATGCTGATTTAGTAAGTTCGATAAACCTTCGGAGTTACTCTTTTGCGTTCCCACTTTGTCTTATCAGCAGAGAGGTCTGTAGCCAGTGAACTTAAACGCTTAACTTCTTTTTCGCAGAAAGTTAAGGCTTGTGGATCAGTTTCAGCAAAAAATTGGACTGAAAATACCGCTTCAAGAGATTATTGAGGTATAGAAACAAATGGGCATTTGTGCACAAAGCTCGATTCATGATACACAGACCATGACAGCATTCATTCTTCCGGGCATCGAATATCAAAAGGCAGGTTGACAGTAAAGCAGCTATCTCCTTTGACAATGAGAATATCGCCGACATGCATTCGGTAACTGCGTTACCCTCATCATGTAATGTTGACAACTTCAAAATTGAGTGGACCATTTGGGACATTGTTCAATATTCAAATCATCATTACCGGCAAATAGATGTATGCATCGTGGAACTCACCTTTCGCCTATCAGGACTTTCATTTGCGGAACCCAGATATACGAACACCGTGAATGAGGGTCGCGCCTTCTCGCGGAAGTAAGATTTGGAAAACAATATTCTCCACCTAGAACAACTGCGGGACATACGTCCGATAGGCCTGACCATTTGCTTGACCCAGCAGCTCAGTGATCGTAATCGTATCCATGAAATGGGAAAGGCAGTGCCTCCGGCGGAATCAGTGTTACAGACGGCATCTTTCTTCAACCCCAATTGTGAGTAGAAGTACTCATCGTAGGCAAGAGTCAGGTTGACAGCATTTGCCCAATCATCGAGAAAAAATATCAGCAAATCCTTTCTTTCTATTCGAAACAGCTTGAATTCCATGCATAGTAGTCCAACAAACCCTCCTGTATGAACTCATTTACCCATTGTGTTTTCGAGCATGACATATATACCTTGAACCTACATTGTTTCTCTTTTCGAATCCCAACGATCGTAACACACACCGGAACACTGACAGTCATTAACAGAGCAAAGAACAGCGAGCTGATGTACGATGTAGTTGAATGAAACAGGTTGCAAGACGACAAGCCTCAGGCTACAGAGGCCCTGTCTGGAGGACTTATGTCGTTCTTCGATACGGTGTGTGAGGGGGCGGATAATTTGGCAGAATAAGTGAGACTAGTCTCTAATGTCCGACCGCAATGAATAGAGGAGCGACGGGTAAACATAGTGTTGACATTGCAGTTGAAAATTTCGTAAGAATAGCTGACAATAGATTTTTTTGAATTCCAATATTGATTGAATAAATTAACCCAAACAAGATTATGATAAGTTATGTTTTTACAATAACTTCAGTAGAGATTAGTAATGATTGGTTATTTTCAAAGTTTCAGTAACGTTTTGGAATTTTAATTCGTTACCCGACCGAGGTGCCTTTGCGCGAAGTCCAAAATACACCGCGTAAGCGTTATCAATTTCGCCATTACTGAAGATTTCAATAACCAGCACTTGAAACCAAAAAGTAATCGCCACTTCGGCACAAATCGACTTCAAACTTTATGTTTTACAGGCAAGGGGTTACTAAACATATACAATCCATGATGAAATTTTCTGGCCTCTAACACACCTCAAAATAAATTTTTATGTTCACCTAATAGCTCATACAGCAGTACTTAGTTTCAATAAATCGTTGTGCTGGCTTCTTCACCATTCCGTCTCCACATCTATAAAGACCATCTACCGTCGTCAAAATACCTTCACAACACCACGCCTTGATCTAAAACCTCAAATACCAATATTGGATCCCTCTACGAAAAAGAGGACCTCGTGTCCTTTTTCGATTCTACGTCATAAGGCCTCCCCACAAACCCGAATCATATAAATTACTTCCGAATAAATACCGCTACTGAATTGAGACACGTGTGCCTCGTTCCTCTTCACATCTTTCGTAGCCTGTCCATGTTCATTTCCCAATATATCGATCCACCACTGTATTTAGGAATTCATGTCCGTGGCCGTGTTTTCAAAAATGCAACTTAGGATCAATTGGCGTCAGTAGGTTACGACATCTCAACATTTCTGAAAGGCAATTCAGCGGAACAGATAATGAAAGAGAATCCGATGAAAACTCAGAGACGTCCGAAAGCTCCCAAGAAGTAGCCATCGATGTTACTGCATGGAAAACAGCAAAATGGACATATTCGTGTGCCAGACGTAAACATTTAGGGGATCTTGTACTCATGCACTATACCGTATAGAGAGATCCTCATCGCATGATTTGAGGGGCTTCGCCTTCCAAAACTACAATCCAATCAGAGGAAGTGAAGGCTATTCTTGCTCCCGAGGGTTGGCTGAATGCTCAGACAATGGACGCATTTTCTTGACGGATCAACTACCGAAATGCCCGCCGCATAAGTCTGGGCCATGGCAAGCGCATCTATATTTTCAGTATCCGCTTCGAAAACTTCATCAAAGATTTCAACTACGACAACGTAAAGCGTTCGATGTCGAGATAATACTGGAAATTCAGTGATGTGGACATGTTATTCTTCCCGATGAATATGGTTGCATTTCATTGGATTCTTTTTTTTTGACATCACGGTAAAATATATTCATTTTTACTAATCTCTACGGCAGTATGTAGCCTTATTAGATTCTATAATTGGTCTCCTGCGGTACTATGTAAGTACGGGGGCACATAATTCTACTGGAACCAGAGAAGAACGGGATTTGAGTGTGACTCGTGTCAATAACATTGACCATTGGCCTGTCATTGTAAATGCGGCATATTCCAAGCAGCTGGACGGTGGCTGTTGTGGGATTTTTTGTTGGGGGTCATGGAGTATTTGGAGAGGAGTTTCCACGTTTCCAGCAGAAGGACACTCTGCTACTACGTGCACGTACTATTCTGTTGCTAAAAGGTCACAATTTACAAAAATTTTCGCATCCAAAAGGTATCCAATCGAAGCAAAACGAAGAAGATGAATATGTGGATGAAGATGATGTGGGTGAGGATGATTACTCTGATGAAGAAGGAAATCATGATGAGGAGAGCCAGGGTGGTAACGAAGTAAATGGAGATAATAGCGACGGAAGTGATGAGGAGGAAGATAGTAATGAGTATGAAGAACATAGTAAAGGTGAAGACGAAAGCGACTTGGAAAAGTACGTAAAGTCCACACGGAAGCAGACGGGACGTTAGCGTCTCATCCGAGGGAATAGAGCAAACTTTCTACCGTTTCTACCGTTGATGCCGGTACTTCTTTAGCCCGACAAGAACCATTCTCTTCTGGACAACCCAACACAGAACTCGCTGTTGATGCTCCCCATTCCGGTGATGATGATGCCCCCATTCCGCTAATGTTGATTCTACCCCTTCTGCTGAAGTTGATACTCCTTCAGCCCGGCAGCAACAACCCTATTCAATACAACCTAATACGGAGACAGATGGGACTGTAGGGTCTCATCCGGATGCTTTTTGTGCATCCAGGAAGCACTACCAACAGGACACCATTGTCTCATCCATCGACCGACGAGACTAACTTGAGGCGATCCAGACTTCTAACGAAAGGCAATCCGAGTTACTTCGTCATTTATCCTCCAGCATCAACTGACAGGGATAATCCTCTTCCTACAGCAGCCGAACAACATAATACTCTTATTGCTCAACCAGACACTGGCACCAAAAAGACACTACCGTCTCGTGAAACCCTCTCCCAATCACCATTAAGGCGCTCAAAACTTCTAAGGAAAGAAAATCCAAAGTAATTGTAGCCTTTTGAAGTATGGACTAGTCGTTCTTTCAATAGTACCATGCATAGTAGATAAACAATACGCCCAATTGTTCAAAATGTAAAAATGTTCTTTTTACGTTATCTGACGTATCACTGGAAGTCCTAATTAACTTCCAATTTAGCACGTGATGTTTAACATAGCTTGCGAACTAAATTTAATTGCAAGGGAATTACTCGCAAAGTATCACTGGTTTACATCCGAAGTTTCAGCAGCGCCTACACAAATGTTCATGCCACACATTTCTCCTAGCCGACAAAGCATTCCATATACGAGCCATCAGCTCTTGTAGTCAGTTTTCGTCCATGTCCTCAACGTTGACGTCCTGCGCTGTCAGCTGAACGGTCATCTCCTGCTCTAACCGAGCACCTTCATTCTGTATTGTTCGGCCAGTTTCTTCTTGCTGTACTGTCCTCAGCAATTCAGTTTTTCTCTTAACTGCCACTTCAGGTCATCAATCTCCGCTCTCATGGAATCAATGACTGGTGCCTTTTCAGATTTGGCAATTTCAAGGGCCGCTTGTGCTCTTGTCATTGTGCCAGACTTCGGGTTTGAAAGGACCGATTCAGTTGCATTCCGGACAGCGGATCACTCCTCGTTCTGAGTAACTGATTCGGACGTCTTTCCACCCTGTCGACCAGTCGGGACATGATTGTACCTATCACGATTCTTCTCACGAACAAGCTTACGTTTCGTAGTTTTCTTCAGTGGACTATTTTTGGTATCGGTGTCCCCCTTGTCGCCTGAGTTCTTATTTCTATGGGTCA
Source organism: Kappaphycus alvarezii (assembly GCA_002205965.3). Lineage (NCBI taxonomy): Eukaryota > Rhodophyta > Florideophyceae > Gigartinales > Solieriaceae > Kappaphycus > Kappaphycus alvarezii. The sequence goes on from NADL03000649.1 coordinate 53,966, forward strand.
TTTCCTTGTTATTCTTGCTTTTCATCAACCTAGAATCCCGTAAATAATTCATCATCGTGTTGCTCAGTGGATAAGTGATAAAACTCTGGTCTTCATTCACAAAGTGCGGATGTTTCTCTCTCAGTACATCAACATACTTCTGAATAATGTTCGGCAACTCTGATGGTTCCATTTACCCTGCATTTATAATACCATTGTTTCCAATGTTTCCGATGGGCTCGATGTTATCGTCATTCTCCCATAACATAAATATGTCAAGCACACTGTTCTTAGTACGGGGAAGCTCAGTTGATGGACAGCTAATTCGAGTCTCAATGCAATGCATTGCACCTTTCAGGATACGATTTAGATGACGCGTGGAATGGTTTTCTGTCAGGAGAAAGTGCGTACGGTCATGTGAGTCCCTTGGGTGATTACCCAGCATTCCCATCCGTAATTCTTTCCTCCCACCATAAACTTTCTTCTTAGGACCATGGAGGGGTTCGATGTTATTTGCTTTGACATGAGCTCGTATCATTACCACCTGGTTAGTGTTGATAACGGCTTCGGAGCACTTCAATTCACTTTACCAGCAATCACCAGCTTCTTCATAGTTCGAGATACACAATCAATCACTGCACTCTTCCACTCTTCCATCCCATTCGTCTCTTCAGGAGCCACGTGCCCAGGTTTCATCTCATCCTCCTGGTTAATTGCTCGATACACCTTCTGAAAATCCTTTTCAGTGATTTTGTGAGCCAAACAACGAATTACATTGTATTCCTTGTCGCAGCCGACGGATGATTTACATTCAAACACACTGCAGTTGTCCCAATGCGACTCCATCTACTTCCATAATTAATGTGTTGTTACTATGGGTTCCCAAGACCTAAATCCTTCTTTCATGATTTTTAATGCCAGTTTGTTCACATCAAAACATTCAATGGGGCGAATAAGGCTATCAAACCGTGGAATTTGTTCCAACATTCTAATTTGTACTTGTTTTGGGGATAACTTCATCGCCCCAGTCACTGGCTCATTTGCCAATGTGTTTGAAAGAACCATCACTGCAACTGTGTTGAAACCCTACACTCTCACACATCTTACTTTAACAAACACAACCAGGCGTGAAGTTCTGTGAATTCAAGTTATTAGACTTCAATGTCCTAACGAATACCTTGGAGAGAAGTAAAGTCGAATGCGAGTACTTCCAACAGTCTCACGAACCTGAATAAAACAAAGTCAGCGCTAAGGTTCCTTGAATTCAATAGATGAGACACCAGTGTCCAGATTAATTCCTTAGAGAGGAGGAGGGTCGATTACGAGTGCTCTCGACAGTCTCACAATCCTTAACCAAACAAACACTGTGAGTTGATGTTCTGGTGCTTAAATTGATAGATCACCAGTGTAAAGATGGTAGTTATGAGTCGAACAAAGTCTGACCACGCTTGTTCGAAGATGTTTCTGTCCGTGTCCAGATCGCGAATAGCCCTTGGTTTGTTATTGCATTCGTTTGTGAGAATTCAGAAAGACAATGCCCTTATAAGACTACTCTGTCCATCTGAGGTGTTCTGCTGAAGAGGATGAACAATTTTGAGAGACAGGGGCGGAGAAGATTGCCATGAAAAAGGAACCATATGGTCGTCGCAGAGGGTTTCCACCATTTATTGAAAACCCCTGTGGATCCTTTTGATCGTGTTCACGAGACACACTTCAGTTTGAAATCAGAACGGATATATGACACGACTTTTTCCCTTCCAGAGCAGGGGTATAACCTTTCACCTGCTCGAATGCTGACAACATTCTCCCACCGTACAGTATGTTGGTCGAAAACTGAGCCAACCCAATCTTGTTCCTGATGTTGGATTCCACATGGCGAGCATCGTTGTCCAGCTTCTCCAAAGCGTCCTTGATAACGCGATTCTTTCGTTCGAAAACACCGGCCTTGTTATCCCTTCTTGACAGCAACGGTGTAAACTGAGCTCCTCGTGCTTTCATCCAGTCACGTAGGACGTTCTTGTCGAACTCTTGGTCGCCGCAACTTCCGCCGGCGCACCATGCCTCAGAAACCAAATCTTGTCCAGCGTTGACAACAATTTTCCCAACCTCCGAGCGCTTTTACCGCCAGCTTGGAATACCCTGTCGCGGCGTCAACAGCATGCAAAATCATCTGTCGTCCCCAGTACATAACGTCAATTTGGATGACGTCGTTGAGCTCTCTGCTTAACTTAGACAGACTGAACTTGTGCATCCATTGTGGTTCGCCCGACTTGAGACACACGTGACATGATGCGGTCACATCTTTTAACGCACTCGCTGCGTTTTCATCCCATTTGCCTGCTCTCTTCAGCAGCCATTTGACATTATCTGGATGAAGATGTGTTCTTGCGTGGATCCTTTCCACCAAGACGCGTCCAGGAGCCTTCTTATTGGCCCGTTCGATGATGCTATTGGCCACGTTCGACACTACGCTTAGCCCACTCGGCGTCAATGGGAGGGTCTATCTCGTGGCGACAACCAGGTACTCAGCCGCACAGGGCCGAACTCCGTTGGAATCGTCAACGAGTCGCCTTGTGGTCCTCGACCAATCCATGCCTGCGCATTTCGTCCTTGCCAATCATGAACGTCACCACGCCGTCCACAACTAAAGCTTCGATTGGCAACCAACGACCATTTCCGAGCGGCAACGGGATGGTCACACGTTCCACGACTCGTTCCTTGTTGTAACAGTTGCCCTCGATGCCAAACGCGTGGAACATCGGATCTCCCTTCTTGCACCTTCGCACATTCTGGTTCATGCCTAGGGCAGCGAATACCCTGTGGGTATTGGTGTGTGTGTTTTGATTGTATCATTATCCGACAGGATTACGAACATAGACGAGAAAAATGCGCACTGCGCATTGCACTACATTGGCGAAACGTACTCGTCCGTATCTGGAAGTTGCCGTTTCCGTTCTGGCGAAGTTCTAGAATGGCCCCGCATTCCGCTATTTGAAGTCGTTGAAGCACGTGATCCGCTACCTCAAGGGAACGACCCATTACGGGGTGATGTTTCCCTCCGGTGGATCTGTGGAATAATTTGCGGTGCACTGTGACGCCGTCTGGGGACGCGACCTAGATAAGCTTCGATCACGAACCGGGTACTTGATTTTTTTAAGTCCGCTCCGGTGCTGCGGAAGTCCTTGCTTCAATCCGCTACGGTCACTTCTACCTATGAGGCAGAATTTGCTGCCTTGCCTGATTGTGTCAAAGGTGTGAAATGGATGCGTCAGCATTTCAAGTATATTTTCATTTTACCGAACGGTCAGACTCTTATACACCAGGATAGCCTTGGTACTATTTCATGGAGTGCTGATATGGTCGGTCTTCCTAAGTTTAAATACGTGCATTTTAAGTTTGATAACATCTGTGACGAAATCAAAACCCCATCGGTGCTTGTTGATTACATCCCATCTGGTGATGCCCTTTAACGAAGTTTATTTTTGCTGGGCAGTTTTTTCCCACAAGGGATGGCCTGGTGTTCTTCCAATTACAGTGGGCCCACACGGTCTCGAAAGGGAGTGTTGAATACCCTGTAATTCGATGACGGCTTGACAATTGTATCATGTTGTACGAGACCTAACATCCCGTAAGACTCACCAAACAAAATTCTCTTGGATATACCTTTCTCGAAGGAGTTTCCCTTCCCTCTACTGTATTTAAGACATAGAGAACCGATCGGAAGTAAAATTTCGAAAAAGAACAAGTACAAAAATTATTACTTCGAGAGTTGTCCCGTACATTTGGGTCGCTTTGTAGCCGACCTCAGTTTTCCTTAAACGATCCGCTTCTCTCGCCGGTCGTTACTTGTCTGTTATCTCTTTTTGCTACCCTCTTTTCCATTCTTACTCGAAAAGGGATTCCAGAGTCTTTTCTAGTGTTTTGTCCTTTTTCTATTCCTTAACTGTACACGTTCGGTCAGATCGCATAGCTCTTTCTAATTTCTGCCGTGAGGAACGTGTGCTTCACATATCTACGTAGATTGGGCCACACAAATACTACTACAAATAATTCGTACTCTTTTCAACGCAGGGATAACTTTCTTTGACCCATAACCATCCACATCTCCCATATCTAAAATATAAATTTACTAACCGTTCCAGGAAATCCCATTCACTGCCTTGCTTCCTTTGTTACTCTCGTTGCAGAATGTGACCGCTTTTAATGGTCGGCCCAGAAGACAAAATGAGATCGTGTAACCGCGATGACCTTCAACATCGACCTTCTTGAGTATTAGAACGGGTAAGTCAGGGAAGCAAATTCGAAGATACGTGACTGTCTCAAAACTTTCACGCTGACAAGTTTTCAACATCAAGCCGGTCGTAATCGTAACGAAGTCTGTTGCGGAGGAACAACCTGCCCAATTGTGAAACGAATGAGAAGATGAAGATTTTTATGGTTAAATGGTCTCTGCTGTGTGATAACTCAGTTGATTTTAAGGAGCATCAGTCAGATGCAACTGCTTTCGCAAGAGCGATTGTAGACCAGTCAGGTGGTGGTCAAATCTATTGGCGAAAATTCGTCCGGTTCTCCATCAGCGAGGTTTGATGTATAGAGCCCAGCTGCATTCGGTTCTAGGCGGAGGAAGCCATGTCCACCCCTTCAGACGGGTAGCGTGACTTGGGCAGTGGCCTGGGTTGAAATTAAGATTCCGTGGAGGAAGGCGAAGGTGCCTACTTGGGAGTCTGTCAAATTCCTTCCTGCTGGCGTGAAGACAGTAGAGGGCACGAGACGGAAGACATGTGTTATCTTGCAGACGGACGTTGTCATGTGGAGCGAAGGAAAACGGATGCGGGCATCTGGAGTAACCTTCAGGGCTGCGTCAGCAAGCTCGCACTCGATATTTTTGGTTGCAAACCGTTGGCGTTTGAAAGCTATGGAGCCTACTGGGGCTCCTAATATACCACGGCCTTTTGTCATTGCAGGCACTGATAGGGACGGCCGCGAGTATTTTTCAGGTATCGGAGTCCTTACTCGATGTCCGGTATGTCACGGCCTTGTCAAAGTTTAGTGTAAAGTTCATCTTAGGGTCCATGTCGCGAAGGTCTGTTGTGATAACTCCGTGTCTGTGTACCGGCGATGCAGCCAGAGGCTACAACGCGAATGGATCTCGCGAATGGGAGGGTGGATGATGAGCGAAAAGATGAGCATACCTGCAGAATCGCCCTGTTGGGTGCCCTCCGTCGTACAAAGGAACGTAGTAGGAAAGTTTGGTGTCACGAGGGGTGGTGCAACAGTGCCGTATGTGGCGTCAATGAAGCGACCTAGAGGGGGAAAGGTTTGGGTGTTTTACCCGTGGAAGATATATCCGATCTATGGTTTTGCAGACAACCACAATCGACTCAAAAAGGGTATACCGACACAGTAAGGGAAGGAACTACGCCCCCTAAAAAGCTAACTTCAGGCCAGCCATCGACCTAGTGAGGGGACTCGCGCAGGAAGGCAGTCGATGACATCCGCTCTGCTGCACGCGCTGAAAGCGTATTTGGCATCGATGCTTGCCATCGTGTAAAGTGCGCACTCACCATGGACGACACCACCCGTACCGCAGCGGAAACCGCTTGCCTCCTGATGAGGGGCGAGACAGTCACTGCACTCGGAGAAAGCAGCGGGCAGAAGGACTCCGTCTTTAGGCGACGGAAGGCCTGGCCTACGGCAGTGGGACATGTTTTCCCAGGGCAACTCTGCACAGGAAGTGGGGTTGTCGTCCCTATGGAGGGCAGCTTGGCATGGGGCAGGTGGCTTCCTACGAGGCACATGCGAGGGGGTGGAGCAGTCGGGTCGACATGCTGTAATGGCCCGCGGCTGCATTTCGATGGAGTCGGACGGCAGCTGTACAGACGCCTGCATTTGTAACAACTAGTGCGTCAGGGAGATCTGCTGAAGCTAATGGTGGCACTTGAATGACTGGCTGAGGATGCAATGCCCGCAGTAGCTCGATTGTATGCGGGTCGTTGAGCAGCGGCGGTGGTTTGGAATGGAGCGCTCGTGCGGCTGTCGTGCGCAGATCCCTCGTGACATGTGCCATAGCCTTTGAAACTGCATGTCCACAGGGTTCTCCGGGGTTTGGGCTGGAGCTTGCTCTGACGAGTTGTTTCCAACAGGGCAAGTCTGCGGTGTGAGTAGGCCTGGCTAGGGCTCCCTGACGGGGGAGTCTACGGCTTACGGGTCGGTGACTTGTTGGGGCGCGGAGTCGGTGCGTTGAGGCAAGAACAGCTCCTCGATCTCCACATGTGCTGTTCTTGCCTCAAGGTTTGCTCTGTTCTTAGATTGTGCGCTCAAGGAGTTGAGGGCATCAGGCGGGGATATGCGAAAGCGCAGTGGGACGGACGTGACTATGTTGTGATTGGCGAGGTTGCTGCTGTTGAGCATGAAAGGCGTAGCGACGGCAACGGGCGCCTGGTGGGGGAGGTTGAAGGCGGTCTCAGCGAGTTGACGTGTGTGGTGTGAAGGTCACGACACCCATTGGCATGTGAGAACGGGTGGTGGCGAGTCGGGGAAAGTGCTTGGTGCGCAAAACGAGAGACAAGCAGGTGTGACGGGCGAAGACAGTGATGTGAGGTGTGATGATAAGATTAGGTCGGGAAGCGGGCAAACAAAGGTATCGGTGGTATTTGTGTACAACCCGAATGAGTCGAGAAATTCGGATGTGGGGAATTGCGACTGCAGTGATGTGGTCCCGAGAGGGGCGGAAGTCCAGTAACCGGACGCAGATGTTGGAAGCGTTTTGAGGGGTTTTGCCGTTTGATGCGGAAGAAGCACAGAGGACGCGTGACAGCGATAGAATATACTGTAGTCTCAGCTATTTTGTAAAGATTAGTCTGCGAGTCGCGCAGCTGCTTTGCTGGCACATTCATGCGTACACTAATGTACTGTACGTCAGTGGCCAAAATTTATTTATAGTTCCGAGAACGAGGCGGGTACCCGAAATGACAAATCAGGAAAATTTACACAATGAAATGTTTACAAAAAAGGTGAAAGAGTGGGGTTCATTCACTGTAATGGAAGTTTTTGCAAAAACCGGATTAGTGGAGAATGGAGGTTATTTTTCACGAGTCTCTAACGTGAAGAAGAGATCCGCTGCAGGATCCGACTCTACTCTGTATTTCTACCTATAAAGAGCACCCAGCTGTATGTAACTGGGTGGTTCGCGTCGGCCACTTGAGAATTTCGTTTTGCATACCAGAATTGCCACGTATTCCACGTGTGTTTTTCGTATCTCACAATTATTGGTTAAATACACAAAGTGCCCATCCGAAATCAGGCAAGCGAGAAGTTTAGAGGCTCTGTGGCCAAATTGGATAAGGCATCGGTCTACGGATCCGGAGATTGCAGGTTCAAGTCCTGCCAGAGTCGCAATAATTTTTTTCTGCGCGAGTCTTGTGTGTCACGTTACGTCGTGTTTTTCACAGAGGGTGCAGTGGTTTCCGCGGAAGGCGACAGGCAGATGGAGATGGATCACAGCCGCAACATTTACACGGTGCAGACAGTAGCGGTTGAGAGGGCAACGAGCATGACGGGGCTTGTGATCAAAGAACTACAGCACACGACAGTCTTTTACTTGCTTTGCACTGTTTATTTTCAGCGAGGGAATAGGGTGAGGGACAGCGAATGGGCGCGTGCAAGCGGCGGAGGAGGGAAGCAACGGTGTGGACGGGGAAGGGGAATGATCCATCCTGGCAAGGGTGTGATACAGATGGATTTGGGTTGAGTTGTCGGGTGGGTGCAGTGGGATTTACTCTAGAGGTGTGTTTGATTTGCAATGCGGGTGACGAATGTATTGTACAGTGGTTTGAAATGAGCTTGTGTAGCTTGCAAAGGGACTTAGTGTAGAGTGCGCGAGCGAGACGTTGTTGTGGTGGGTGGTGACGGACGGATGTGGCATGTGGGTGTTTACTTGTTGAAAGGAGAGAGAGACAGTTGCGGAGTGGAATTTTTGGGGTTATTTTAATGTGGGGAAGATGTGGTCGGTTGCAAAGTGTGGGGGAAGGGAATGTAGGGGAAGGGACTGTATGATGTCGCGGATTACAGTAGTGTAGGGTACAGTACAGTGCTGCATTGTACTAGTGCAAGTCGCGAGAGTATTGTACAGTATGGTACTGATCCGGCCCATTAGGTGTGCAAATGAAGGATAGACTTTTCGCGGAGCTGACTTTCTCCGTCGGGCCTTATTCTAAGCTTGTTTTGTTTTCAGGTAAAACATTTTCAATTTCAAGCCACTGGATCGTCGATTGGATGGCGGCTGCATAACGTGATGGCCAAGGAGACAGGAAGTATAGTACTGTAGACTGCTTGAAAAAAATTTTTGCATGGCTTAGATGACCATACGCAACGTTTTGAGAGCAGAGCAGCTTGAAAGCAGTGTACAGTAGTCTGGGTTGCCGCAATCTACCGTACTGTACAGTACAGTACTGTAGAGGCCAGATGCAGAGAAAATGGATATAAATAATCTATAGAGACGGTACAGTACAGCACAGTAAGTAGTGTGAAGAGCAGAGGACAGTATCATACGTACTGTACTGTAGTTTACTGTAGTGCTAGTGTATCAGATCAATAGAACAGTGTTGCGGGTGATGAGCCAATTAAAATGAGCAAAGGTGTAACACGACTTGAGTACATAGTCCAGGCTTAACCACCTTGGATTGCGAATAGGCAATAGTGCCACGCTCGCTCATGTCTACCGATCCATTCGGGCGATCGGACAAATCCATGATGCTGTATAACCTGGTTACGCTACACTCGCCCCAAACTGCAATTGCCTTCAAAACCAATGATCAAATAGATATCATAATAAAAAACCAAAACTTTCTTTCCATTCCCACACACCCCTCCCCCCCCCATCCATCCCCCCCCCCTTCCACCTCACTACTCACCACCCACCACCTCACCCGCCCACCACTCCCCTAACCACCATCCACCATGCCTTTCCGTTCCCACCTCTTCCTCACCCTATTCTACTCACCTACCTCCAACCCTATCCCACGCGCCCCAAAAGTAAGTCAAAAGCACTCCACTCCCCAATCCCCCATCCTCACCCAAAATCCACACTAACCCCCCCCCAATTCCCCAGTTACGCTCCACATCCTGGTACAACCTTCCCCCTACCCGCTTTCCGTACTCGAGGCCGCCGGTGCCGTCCTCCGTGACTCCCAATCCCGTCCCTACCTCGTTGTATTCGGCGGCTATTTATTCAACACTGGCCTTCGTACTACCAACCGCGTTACGCCATTCGATTAACCCGCTCCGGTGTTTCGGCTCTTGGTTTCGATTGCCGGATATGCCTACAAATGCTACACATACGCTCAAGCTGCTGTGCACAGTCGTATGTATATGTGTGGTGGATTTGCAGGTACTGCCCCTGGTAGAGTCATTGCCGAATGTTGGATCTTTGATTTCAGGCCTCGTCGTGGCTCAGGTTGCCGGATTTACCGGAGCGCCGTGGCGGTGGCGGCTTGGCCTTTGTCAAGCAGAGAAACATGTTGTTGTACGCTGGTGGTACCTTTCGCAGGATGGTAAGTATAGCGGTCAGGATAAGCCAGAGTCTTGGAGTTTATCGCTCTCGCCTTCTGCCCCGTCTGCTTGGGTGCGCAGAGCAAATATGCCCAATCCAAGGAATCACATGGCCGGTGTTTCAGTCGGTGCTAGGCAGTTTTTCATTGGTGGCCAGCATTTGAACAAGGAGGATACCAATAATCAGCCCAGTGTCCACGAGTATATTCTGTCCTCTGATCGATGGGTGGAGAGGGCGCTTCCGCGCGGCCTGGGGCATATCAGCGCCAGTACGTTTGCGTACTGGAATGGCATTTTCGTTATGGGCGGTATTAGCAATGGTAGAAAATTCCGCGACGAGGTCTTGTGGTATGATGCCCAGGCCGACGCCTGGAGAATGGTCGGTAGAATGCCGAGGCGCGTCCAAAGTCCCGTTTGCGACAAGTTTGGCAGGCGCTTGGTTTGTGTTACGGGCTGGGGCACGCCTGGCGATGGCACCACTGGCTTTTGGCGTCCTGTCACCCTTCCCATGCAACTGTGAGCGCGGTACCGCCGCCTCATTGGACAGTGACTTGTTTTTCGAGTATGTTGAGCGGCATGTGTTTGGCGGATTGCTGTTTTTTTATTCGCTACAAATCGTGCGTTCGCAGTGGCTCGCGTGAGGAAGGCTGCACCGCGGAGAGCGCGTTCACGGGCGCACTGTGGTACGAGGAAGGCCCATTTTCGAGGGAGAGTGGTTGCATGCATGATGAACAACTGCGCTGCGGGGCAGCGGAGGATGGGGTCGTGCAATATGTTGGGGTGTGTGCACGAACTGCAGTTGGTCGGTACCTGGTACTGTACCGTTATTCTTCGATGGCCGCCTTTACCCGCATGAGATGCACAGCTAGCGCCACTTGTTGCATCGTCAGCCATATCACTGTCCCCGACCCGGGATGACAAGTGCTAGCGGCGAGCGAACATGCCTATCCCTCTGCTGCAATCTATAAACACATGCAATTTACTTTACTGCAAGCCAGTTTAACGTGCGCCAACCCGTCCCGCACGTCCAGTTTTTGGGCGCCGCTCGACTAGCGTTGTCGCTCCGTATGTTCGGCAGTTATGAAAAGCGCTGTAAAGATGTATCTCTCTCCCCGACAGGCTGTGCACGACTGTGCACAACGCGTGCTTGCAGTATGTTAGGCCGCAGTGGTGCAGTTTTTTGTAAGCTATCGGTACAGTGAATATATGGCGTGCTTGTCAGATCCCCGCTCGGTTGTGGAAGCAGTGAATAGTGTGTCAGCTGTACAGGCAGGGGTTGTCTTGTTCTGCGTTCCAAGTCACTTGGACAGTACACTATCCGGATCTCTGTGAGAGGACTGCCAGGACGTTTGTTGTTTGGGAATGATATCTTGGGTAATTTACTGTATTTCAAACAAGGGCGTGCGTACGCGCCCTTTGCACTGCGTAATACGCAGACTTTGGCTAAGACTTTTTAAAAGGTTGCTGTTGGCGGCTGGTGTCGCTTTCGATAGCTTGCTCTCATTGTTTGGCGTGTCGAGTTTTCACGGCAGACGCAACCGTAGTCGGTAGGCTGACATTCGGTACCCTGCTACCTGGCCACTGGCCATAGGACGCATACAGAGAACTGTCTCGCGACAGAAAGGGTCGAATGCAAGCCGGGACTCACTGTTCCGCTACGGTAGACTGGAGTGTTCCTCCATTGTTCGCCACTCGTTTCAAATGATGCAATTCAACTCACCGCACAACCCCGACACGAATGGGTAATGAGAAAAGGACGGCAGTACCAAATGTACCGTGGATTGTCATACTGCACTACACGTTGTTGTCCTGTGATGCCATGACATTTAAGCTACATAAAAAAATTCACGCACGACAATTGGACAGATTTCCATTTTTATCAGACTAGTAAATCAACGAATCTATCGTACCTCTGCCTAATGAAACCCTCCAAGCCAACACTAACCGTTGGCAGCCAAGCCACACTGGCGAGCACCCAAGCGACCATCATCAATCACGAGTGTAACCTCGCCAGTTGCAATCTCACAAACGGCGCCAACCACCACAACCTGACCCTTTCTTACAAACTCGCCCATCTCCGGTGCCTCCTTCAATCGTCTCACGCCATCCCTAACATTCTTCACAACCCCCTGCTGGACCGCACCACCCACGCCAACAACCTCCTCCAACCTCCCCACATGTCTCCGCAATGCCCCTTTCAAACTAGGCACCCCACCCCCACCGCCGCCCCAACCGCTCCACACTGACTATGCCCCAACACCATAACCAACTTGACGCCCAACGCCTCAACGGCAAACTCCAAACTCCCCATCACCCCATCCTCCCACACAACATTGCCTGCATTCCGGATGACAAACACCTCCCGATCCACGCGCAAACAAAATCTCCGGCGCCACTCTAGAATCCGCACACGCTACAATAGCAGCCACTGGCTTTTGCCCATTCTCAGCCAGATGTTTACGATACCATAGCGGCGACTGTTGCGAAGCGGGTGGCGGATTGCCGGCTACGAACTCTTGATTCGATTTTAAAAGAGATGTGAGAATCTCCTGCGCCATGACGGTGTTGCTAGTGAGATTCAGCGTGGCGCATGGCGGCCGGGTAGGTCGCACTGGAGTGACGCGTGCGGGATGACACATGGTGCGACGGAAGACCTGTGCGAGGGTGGTAATGCGGTGGCGGTAAGGAATGCCATGTGTGAAGAGTGGAGTGGGGTTGATGTGGGTGGATCGGGTGGGGTGGGGTTGACGTTGTGACGCGAAGGTTGGGATGGGGATGGGTTGGTATGGATTTCTAATTTTTATTTTTTTGAGGGGGGGCGTTCGACGGCGCGCCAAATCAGTAGATGGGGGTTTTGTCGGCATGCAACATGGTTCTCCTTTTTCGCAGGCGGCACCATTGGTATTGGCCATCTCGTCTTATCTCGCCAAATGGGAACATATGAGAGCGTGTTTTGGTTGCGGTTTTGTGCGGTTGATGACGTGGATTTTAGTCGGCGTTGCAAAACAGGGCGCTGATTTGGTGCTGTGAAAAGGCCGCCGGCGGGATATAAGTCACAACGCACTGTTTTTCGTCGGCCTCAATATTTGTCATTTGCGACTCGCGCACGCTGTACAGTGCTGTGAAAACATCATCAATATTACACTAGTGTACGTACAGTACAGTACAGTAGGAGATACTGAGAGTATCCAGCAGTGCAATACGTAGCAGAGCCAGCTGGCAACGGCGGACAGTTTTCTTCATTGCAGAACCCAAATGGTGAACTGGCCACGTATGCCACGCAAAATACGTTACAGTATTGCGCCACTGTAGTGAATCAGGCAGTCACAGAAATGACGCTACGACTTACAACGTACTGTAATGTTGATGTGCTGTACATTATCGTACAGCAGGACAAGTGCGTGTACATACAGGTACACCATGCATGCACATTTCAAACGCTTACACAAACTGGGGGCCACAGGGTCAAGGCCTCGGCGCAAGTGCGCCAGAGGCATGATGCGGACGGCCGGTCGCCATGCACATGCCATTGCTGCGGCATATGTCGCGGATAGGGTGGAGAAACCAATTGGGTCTAATGTGCGGGTGTCGCAGCCTGTAGCAGGGAGGGATTGGGCAGCAACCTGGGTCGACAGGGTTGGTCAACACGGTGGACTTGAAGCGGTCGCAAGTGTGCAAGTCGGAGCTCCCAGATCCTTGAGATGAGGATTTTTTTTTAAACAGGCTGATTTGTAAAGTCTCACGTTTCAAATACTTTGTTGTAGCATCTGGATTGGTCGAAAGGGTACAACTGGGAACGCGACAGTGATGCGCATTTTCAGTCTCCAGGGTGGGGGGGTGATGCGAGCGTTTTGGGGTTTTTTGCGGGGATACGGCAAAGGCGGCTGGGAAGGCAAGTAGAGTGAAGCTTATGGTGGATGGTGGTGCAATTTCAGGGGGTCACCTTGGCACCGGTGCACAATACTGTGTGAGAGGAGCACGGCATGTGCATTCGGTCGAGTGACACATGCGGATAAGAGGCCGCGTTTGGCCAATTACAGGCGGCGGAGGAGAAATGCACTTGTGAGGTACTATACAGGATTATTGCAAGAGAAGCGCTTGACAGTTTTACTGTAATGCATGCGGACACTGTATGGCCAGAGCAGTGTGAATTTGGAAACAGGAGCAAGGGGGGCATAGACGCCTGTGGTTTGACGGGTATGGCAAACGTGGCCATACGTCATGTTGTGCTGTGATTAAGAGGAATGCAGTGTGTGTTGGCTGAAAAGGTTGGGTTGATGACCAATCACCGCGTGCCATGCAGAATTTGGCATCCGACAAGCTTTGGGTTTCAAGTCCGCGGCTTGTAGTATACCAGAAAGGATTTGAGGACGTGGGACATGCTGCATGCTTCCTGGTCGAGTTGATTCAGGTTTTCTGGGTTTTGTTTTTTTTTGGGCGGTCGGGGGAAAAGCTATTGCCGTTAACGGTCGTTTGTTTGCTCCGCTGACCTTTGAAATCGCTCGATGCGATGTGGAAAAAGCAATAAACGTTTAAAAGTTGGCATGGTGGCGGATGTGCTGCATCGGAAGCCAACGAGTGGCTATGAGCATTTTGTGTATTGCAAAAAAAATCTTGTGCAAGGTAAGAATCCAGTGGCATCGGTTTCATACTGCTGTTTATTGTACCGAGTCGCTTGTCTGCAATTCAAAAACTCATACCAGACTGTTTGTGGTGATGAATAGAGCATGATGCTCGCTGATTTCCCAATGTCTCGTACATAAATTTACGTAGGTAGCACAATGCATCACTCATTTATTTATCACCACCCGAGCACCGCCCCAACTTTTCCACACTTTTTCACAAAAAGAAAAAAAAAGTCCACTTTCTAAACAATTCACTCTTCTCCGCGCCAATCTTTGGCGTGACCTCCCCCACAACTTGATCTGCAGAATAAACAATACAAGCCACTCTTTCCCTCGGTAGGGTATCATACCAACTTATCCTTCAAACCCCCACTTCCCCATTGTCCACACTCTACAAAAGTAATGACCAAATACAAACCTGTATCCAACCAACACTCATTCAACACATCCCGTCTGCATCTTGTTCCATCCACACTCTCCGCCTCAATATCTCGCCCCCCGTCTTTACCCAACTCACATTTCTACAATCCCACGCCCTCCTATTCGCCTTTCCATCCTTTCATAAAATACGCATCCGTCAACCCCCATACACCGCGCATATGCACACTGTCTGCCCTTTCATCGCCGCTCAACCAATTCCAGCGTCTCACTTGCATCTCATGTCGACATACCAATTCCTCGCTCTAGGCAAATCATTCCTACCTTCCATTGCCCGTTCGTCTACTCTCTGCCCCGCTTTTTGTCACACGCAGATACCTCATTCAACTTGTCACTCTGAGAATCAACATGCTTCACACTTTTGTCCTCTACAGTGTATCTGCATTTTTGATCTCTTCTCCACACCCTGGCCAACTCTCACCTCTTATTCCGCCTACGCTCAGGTTACGCATACTCACACTGAAAACACGCCACGCAGTAGCATTTACCTTCGTGTACATCAAACAATAACAAAAAAGCTTCCCGCATCTCGAAAAACCCTCTTTCGCGTTTAGCTTTAGCTTTGCTTCCATTTTTCTACCGCAAGTCCTTTCTTCACATACTCGCCTAAAACCAAACACAATCTACAATCTTCTTCCTACGTTCACATCGCACATGTCAATTGTCAAAACCCTGTTACCAGATAAACCCACCAAGCCGCGCTAGCTTTTCGCAGTGGAGCAAACCAACCCACGGCAATGCCGCTCACCGACGTCAAAAACCCTACAGAATAATAGTCCCGGCACTTAGATTCTTCTTCACTCCCTTGTGTGGAAGCACAATCGATTCATTCACGTGAAACTCATCCCCGACAGTCACATCTCGCCGAGCACCGAATTACTTTCAATCCTCACCCAGCTCCCAATCTTGGAATGCCATCCGATAATACTCTTACTGATGTAACTGTGCGCACCAATTCGACTTCCCTTGAACAAAGTAGTACCCTTGATTCTCGCTCCATCCCCACCACATCCCGCTCCGATCACCACATCTGGACCCAGCACAGCATTGCCGTGTACTTTTGCTGCCGGGTCAATCAACACGTTGCCTATGATGTTTTCACCCTTGGCCAACCGCTCCGGCTCCTCCCTGCATATGCTTCAGTCGCATAATCTGTCCTGCCAAATAGTCCTTTGGCTGGCCCACATCCGCCCAAAAGCCCTTAGTTCCATGACATACAGCAAAGCCTCATCGGCCATGACAGGAAAATCTCCTTTTCCATGCTCGTCGGTCGTAGTTCGATGCGGTAAAGATTTCCGGCGAGAGATAGTAAATGCCGGCGTTGATAAAGCGTGAGACAAACTGCTTCGGTTTCTCGATAAACTCTCAATTTTGCCGTGATCATCGTATAAAATGACACCAAACTTGCTCGGGTCATCGACCGGGGTGCCAACAAGACACCGCCTGCCCCGTGTCCTTTTGGTAGGCAATCATATCCTCAAACGGATATTCACAGCTAACGTCGGAATTCAAGACAAAGAACGGTTCGCCATCATTCAAATATTTCTCCGCAAGCTTGATAGGGCCGGCAGTGCCGAGCGGCTCTGTTTCTTGCTGGTGGTGATCTTGATGCCCAGCTCTTTCTGTTTTTCTTCCAAGAAGGCGGTCATCTTTTCAGGCTGATAGTTGACGGCCAAGACAACTCAGTGACGCCGACTTTGGCGAGGGCCTCAATCTCTGTGCATGATCATGGGCTTGTTGCAAAAGTCGACCAACGGTTTCGGACACGAGAGGGTCAACGGACGAAGCCTTGTGCCGTAGCCACCGACGAGAATTAGTGCCTTCATGATAGCGTGTGCTTAGCTGGAAAGTAGATGACAGTGTTCCGGGTTGACGTGAGGCAGTCGAGTTTGAATAGTATGGACAAAGAGAGGTGATGGAGAAAGCGAGGCAGCAGTCAAGCGGGGGGTGGACTAGGGAAGCAGAGGGAACTTGCAGCGATAGTTGCAAGCTGGATGGTTGTAGTTTCAACGAAAGGTCAAAGGGGAGGAGAGCAAGTGCGGTGATGGTTGAAATTTATAGTGATACCAAAGCTCCTTCCGACCGACGTGAGACAAAACGGTTTGGGGAGAAGAAAGAAATTGGGACCCTCCAAAAATAGAGCCAAAATCGGCACTTACCGGACCCGAGCATTTGGGGGCCAACGATGCTCGAATGAAAGGTACAAATATTCAATGGAATTTTGTACACTTGTCTTGAGCAGAAGGGCAGAAGGGGCAATTTTTTTTTGATTCCAAGGAAAAAAATCCTCACTGTCGGGCGACTGTGTTTATTCAGTACAGTACAGTATGATGGACGGCTGGTTTCACGTGTGCCATTGATGTGAGTTGTGTCATGCACCGGTGCACTGCATTTGTGTCATCCGAACCAATGAACAATATCAGTGACCGATCGCTCTACTGTGGCCCCCCCGATGTCATCCAAGTCCCTGAGACTATTGCTCGCCCCTTTGACCAACACGCCTCCAGCTTTCTGAATAACACTCTCACTTTGGCCTCCGTTCCTCCACCTCCTCCGCCTCCTCCGCCCCTCCATCGCAATCCCACTCATTCCCTCCATCATGCCCCCAACACCATCACTCCCACCCTCATCACTTCCATTCACCAACGCCACCAACAACTTTCGCCCCGTTCCAGTAATACTTCCATACACATTCAATGCACCTACCACCGCTAGACACCCCATAAAATTCCCAACCTCCGTCCGACCCCCTGTCGTACGTTCCTCAATCACATCAATGAATTATACTCACCTCTTGCAATTGCCGCGACAAGTCATGCGCCGACGGAAATGTCCTTAAAAACAGCGGCCGATTCTAAACATGCCGCAGCAACAAGCAGAAATAGATATTCAAAAACAAGTCAAAACCTGGTCCAAAAACGACAAACCGCCATTGTGCTGTGCTGCCCCGAACAAACCCTGTTAAAGCGTGTGCATCCGCAGCAACATCGGACAAACACAGACGTACATTCTCGGCAATGACCGCCAGACAAGCCACCCGCCACCACCACCTCTGCTCTTGGTACTCGTAGCTGGCGCAGGGTTTGAACTCGACATATTCGACAGAATCTAACCTCCCGCGGCTTGCCACCAACTGCCTAGAGGCTCTCAAAGATAAAATAAGATGATGACGTAGATCCGATCAAAGCAACAAAACTCGGTTGCTTGCAGCTGCCAGCCTTGTTCTTATTGTTTCCTGTAAAAATAAAAAAATCTACTGCCTTCTGTGCAAACATCACCTACTCTACTCATCCACTCCGAGCCGGACAACAAATGCCGCATTTCCGTCCACCACGAAAGACTGCAACACTTTCTCTACCAACCTCCTCCTCCATCCTCCGTCCCCTCCACCCATCTTCAATCACCACTGACCCAACTCCCCTTTCACCGCATCACCCTCCCCCAATTATTACTCCCTCTCCTCCAACCCTCATCCATCCATCACAAACCACACCACTCATCAAACCCACCCCACACACCATGCTCCCTCACACCCGTACTCATTTCCCACTCTTCTTCTCCTCCCATTCCCGCACCCACCACACATCAACCCAACAACCACCCATGCCCCTTTACCTCCCCACCACCCACGCACATAAACCCCATTCCCATCGCCCCACCCCGCCCCCGCCCACAACTCCACCATGACCGATCGAGTCAAACAAATGCTCCGCAACTCCACATCCCGTCTCCACATCTCCAAACCCTCCGTCACTCACATCGGTGCAACACCCTACCGCTTCCGTCTCGACGTATTCATCTCCTACGCCGACAATGTTAACAATCTCTCCCACGTCTGCGTCACCCTCGAGCGTCGTGCAACCGTACAGCCACACCTCTTGTTCAAGTCGTTCAAAACAAGGCCGTCTTTCGTCACACACTCTCCATGCAACTCACCTTGTTTCGCAGGGCTTGTTCATCCTCTCAGCCCACGTCTGAACAGGACACCTCAAGTTTGATGAAAAAAAGGCTAAATTCGCATTACGCAAGGGCGCCACCGATGGAAAGCCAGTCGGAAAGTTGACCTTGGATATCGCAGAGTATGTGCGTGGACAAATAGTACCGTCTTTGCAGACATCAAGTTGTCGAATGGTACTACCCTTGTCACCAAAATTGAGGCCACCATGCTTCATATCGGAAAGAAGAAAAAGGCATCTGGTAGTCGCGCGGGTAGTGACGCTTGTTCTGAGATGACGGATGTCAACAGTGTGGACAATGATAGTTTGTTTGGGGATGATGACCATGATTTGGGCGATTTGGAAATTGAAACCACTTGTCCTCCACCTGATTTTGAGCCAAAGCATCCGGTCAATTCTAGTCCCGTTTCATCCAATGCCACTTCTTCGCGAACCTCTTTCATCAATGCAGAGTCTCGGGAAAAGGAAGCACCAAGCTGGGCAGTGGCACCAAGGAGGCGGTGAAGAAAAAAGGAAAGGATTTTCCTTCCTCTTTGAACTTGTCGGCAGCAAAAGATTGAAAAAAAAGGGTGCAAAACATGCACTCAAGAGCGAAGACATGAAGAACAGTCCCTCCCTAAAGGACAAGATAAAGGGAAAGATAAAGGGAAAGAAGGACAAGGACAAGGATCGCACCACAGAAAAGCAAGCCCGCAAGGATGGGGGGAGGCCACCAAGACTAAGCTTTCAAGCGAGCTAGACTCACAATCTTGTCAGGTCGCTGCTCAAGATGCCGCTGAGATTGCAAAGCTGAAGGCTGAAGTGCAAGTTCTAAAAAAGGAAAACTCTAAACTGAAGACTTCTAAGCAAGCAGCTATGGATGAGGTCGAGGCTCTCCGTGCAGATCTGGAGGCATGCGAAGCGGCTTTGGAAGAATCCAAACATCAACCAGCGGCTAAGGGACAAAAGTACAGGGGCGCCTCAGTTGGACTTGTCCAGAACACTGCGTGACAAGGAGAAGAAGATTGCGGAATTGGAGGCACAAAACGAGAGCTTGCTTGAAGAACTCGAGGAACTTCACGAAGGTGCCGTGGATAGTGCAATGGGAGTTGCCCAAGGGGAAATGAAAGGGCTGCAGAAGAAGATTGCAGAGCTTGAAACGGAAAATGAAGGTTTGCTCGAGGAGATCGAGGAGATGCAGCAGAAAAAGGTGATAAACGTGGAGCTGCCTCGACAGGTACAGTCACTGCACTGAAAAAGAAGATTGAGGAGCTTGAAATAGCGCTGAAACGAGAGCCGCAGTACATGGATGTGGTGAACGAACTCAAGGTTACCAAGGTGTCACTGGCCCTTGCAAACATGGAGAAAGAACAGGCCCTCTTCGCCTTGCAATCGCAGTCGGCAGCAGTCTCACAGTACAACCGCACTACTCTGACGAGTAGAGGGAGATTTAAACTTAATATGTTAGCCGTTTGGATTAAACGGGCGACACATTGCCGTCGACTCCTTCAAATAGGATTCGTATCTCCACTACAGGGGGCTGCACTACATCTCCAACCGAGACACATGACAAGCTTCAACTACTCTTGTTAGTGTTTTACATCATAGGAATGGCAGACTTCATCCCGCCTATCGCTAGCAATTCCAACGCCTCTCTTGGGCTGATATACCTGACACCGATTTTGACTCCAAAATCTCGCTCACTGTTTTCACCACGTCATCGTCCTGAGTCTCCACAAGCCGCCTGACTGCTTCAATCACGTCCTGATCTTCCGGAGGTGCAGGAACAGAAGGTAACAGCACTCTCCCCGAGGCAATTCGCAATAGTTTGCCACATTCTGCCGATGCCGGCAAGAACTGTGCTGGATTTGGCGAAACGATATGAAAAGTCCCCACTAGAGTGCTCGCATCGAACGCCAATTGTCGTGCCATCTTGGCACATGCCACCGGCGTAAGGTAGCTGTTCGCGCTCGATGCGGCGACATTGCATTCCGACTGCCTCCGGCAAAACACTGAAGCACAACGTCATCAAAAAAGAAACGGTCCAATTTGGTCGCAACAGGTCTCCATAGTCGACGCCGTTTTCCGACATGGAATACCCCTACTTACCACTCAACATGTTCTCCAAATCAGTCAGTGGATTCACCAATGATTCGGACAAGTCGTGAGTCAACACAACTGCCGCGTCCGGTGCAAATATCTCCCCGAATCTCGCCTGATCCATATAGCCCGTCTTGACACAGTCAATGAAACCACTCGTGATCGCTTCACAGAGCACTGAGCAATTGGAAGAATGCATCGATCGCAAACGAGCAATCTCGCTCTCATAAAACCCACGCCCCAAAGTCTTTTCCCGCCGCATGTAAAATGGATCAATAGAGCGGTCCTCGAGAGCATCAGCAATGAGCTGCCCACAGAAAGAGGCCCGACCACCACGTATCACCTGTTCAGCGGTCGGTGCCAAATCGTCAATACGGTCTACTCCTCCTTCAGCCTGGAGCGCACAGACTGCAACAGGGGCAACTCAGTCAACTTGAGAAACGTGGCTACCCGCTCGTCACTCTCCAGCGCCCTGCATTTCTGACTAGCATTCCCAACGTGCTCAACAATCTCCTGGCATAGCAACTCCAAATCTGTCCTGGAAGAAAACTCCGGCCCGGTGGCTCTGCCAATATCTCCTTCCTCTCCCTCCCCCAAGGCCTTACCCAACAGTCGATCCACTTCTCTATGAGCTAGTCTCAATTCTGAACTCGCCCAAGTGGTCCAAAAGGATTCATTCATACTGAGCAAAAGCAAAGATGACATAAAAACAGGGAAGCCTCCATGCTCGCATCCTCACCCACCTTAATAACTCCCGACTGTAATTTTGCATCAAACTGTTTCGCAGTTTCACTTGCGTGAGCTATAAGCACGTCTGCGTCAGCATCATTAGTGCTTGTGCGCAACGCCAGCTCACAGTCGTATGCAATCTTCTCAGCAAAGACTCTGCAAAAGCCCTCTGCAAACTTAACATCGGCAGGTCGAGGTCCGTCAATCATTACTTTGCTTAGAAAGGGTGTCGCTTCTCGTATCCTCTTCAATGCAAACTCGGCAGCCCACTCAGGCTTATCAAACCGACTCGTGCCTTGATCTGCATCTCGCCGCGGAAGCTTTCGAGAAAATGATACTTGAATCTCGCCAACGGAGCCCTCAATATCGCAGCAATTGCCCATGAGTCAGACAAGCTCTTGTGCCACTTGGTCCTCTCCATAACGTAATCAGCCTCCCTTGCGACTTTCTGCAACAAACTAAGTTGGCTGACGTAAAAGTTAACGCTCTTAATCACTTGGTCATCGTCACCAGGCACAGGAACCTTCATAGGCCACCCAAAGCGGCGAAACTCATTGTCAAGCATATTCACAAACACCGCCCTGGCCTTGATAACAGCGTCGACAGCTCTGTTCTCAACGCTCTTGACGACTCTCTCCCCATTTCCGTCTCCAAACAAGGCCCTCCCTCTCTTCCTCACCTTCTCTACGGAGCTTATCAATTGACCAACATTCCCTGCCACTTCATCCATCTCCGCAACGCTGCCATCCCTCTGATGCAAGGCCAATGGTCGAATAGCTTGACATAAGCATCTGCGATCTCCCTACAAGCAGTGACCGCCCCATATTCCAAACGCGCTGCCTCCAGTTCCGAAAAGGTGTTAAGCATTTGTAAAGTTCTGGTACGTTCGCCATGTTCAAACAAAGCTGCGGTGGCCCTCGCTCGGATCTCCTCTAGGCGTTCTCGTGCATCATGCACAGATTGCTGGGCCGCGCCGCGTATCTTTGAGTCGGCTTTGGCACATCGCGTAGAGAAGGATTTGAGTTCAGTATCACATAAAGTGGCGGTATGACGGATCTCTCGCAATGAGGCCTTGGGAAATTATGGTATGTTAGATTTGGATGAGATTACAAGAGAAAGTGCGATGGGGATGAGAATTTATTTGACAGAGGATTGGATTGCAACGTACCGTGTCACGGATGGATGATGAAAGGAACTGAGAGACGCCACCAGCGGCCAGGACGCGCGCACCGAGGTCCTCCTCGGAAGTTGGTACCATGAGGATATTTTACGCAGCTACAGCTATACAGAGAGCAGGGACATTGGAAGACGAGGAGTCTGTTAGAAAGTTGAATGTTGACCGTGGATGGATTAACAAATGTCAAGATCGATTCAGCAGTGGACGAGGGTGCTGGAGAATGGTCGGATTTTTTGACATGTGCGTGAAATACAAATCGCATTACAGTACAGTACTGTACAGTGCCAACATTTTATCATGGATAACCGTCCACCTGGAACAGCCGCCGCGTATCACATCTTCCACTCCAGTGCTTCTGCCCACCTACACCATTGCGACTCGTCTATTCTATGAAAGTCAAAGTTACCCGCACTGACCTTCCCTTACCGAGCTCAAGTCGATTTGGTACGCTGGAGTTTTAAATCACCTTTACGATTCCAAACGGGAACATTACTACAGTAGCGAGACAGATTCTTTCACTAGTCCCGTTTGTCATCGGTGCATTCTTGGTAATAGCGAACAGCTGTGTAACTTCCTCGATAATTCAGTTGCAACCGTGCCTTTCGTGCACTCAGACCGGTGCTTGATGCATGCACTTTGAACTAGCCTCCTACAAGTCTGGTCTTGTACACATCAGCTCCGGATGTCAACCCTCACCTGGCCAATGTTATTCTGCCCCTACCTAGTTTTTAATCCTTGTTGCATAAACAAATAGACTACCTGGATGCTCATCAACATCGTGCTCTTGAATGACCATCTACAGTCATTGCAAAGGTCAAGTAGGGACAATCTCCCTGAAAGATTGAATTCAAATTCAGGATGACCCAGTCCCTCACATTGCCCACTCAGTGCGCCGCGAGAGAGTTATTGGATCCAGCGAGCCGCTAGGCATTCTAACCTATACCTACTTCTACTCTAACCTATAAGGTTCCTGGAAAGGTGATGCAATGGTCAGGTCCAAGATCGCTTTGCCGTCTGAACAACTTGGCCCATTTACGAGCACGAATTACGCGAATTACGGACAGCCGTAATTCATTCAGGAGAGCTAGTCTTTTTTAAGCACGGGCACCTTTTTCACCGGGAAACACGACAACCTCTACTGCAACCAGAACAATGTTAACGAGAGACAACATACTTCAAAAATGATTATTGCAAAAGGTACTGTGCCTCGTCTTTGAATAGCACACGTCTGGATTGCAGGTGCATACATCCTGAACCTTTATCCTTCCATAGTGCCTCATATCACAATAGGAACCGATCCTCCCCCACCGCAGTTGTTACCACAGGGAGGCAATTCTATTCCCACAGTTTCCGCCGCACCCTCTGCAGCTGCCTGTGCCCCACCATTGCACGAGAATTCGTTGCACGCACCGCAACATGCTTCCTGGAAATCAGCCGCAACAGTAGGAGCAAGGCTTTCAGAACCTGTCACACAAATGGTTGCGCAACATTCCTCCAATGCGTTATTTACGGTTGGTCGTGACACAAACACCCACCCTTCCCCGCATGACGCCTCATACTCACCGGTAGCTTGTCTGGTATGTCTTGCTACTTGTTTTTAAAGTTCTTGATGCATTCTTCCTCTGGACCAATGCCTTGAGGTTGAAGTGCGACCAGTGGAATATTTTGAACTCTCCAGAGTGAAACTTGTCCGTCGATGCTTGCTATGGTTGCAGTGATGGCTGCATTTGCGACATCTTCAAAATGTTTGTAGTAAGTAGAGTCGTCTGGGAGGCTTTCATCGCACTTGTCCAGCGTCTCGTTCAGATTCGCGGAGCTTGTCCAATCATAAGTCATATTGCGAAGATCTCCTCTGGATGATAATACGGTTGGGGGAAGTTTTCCGCCACTATCGTGTGAGCTTAGTAGTTGAACTAGGCTGTATCCCTCCTCTAGTATGTAAGATGTTGTAGCTTCCTTTTTTAGTGTACTTGTGTTATTTCTGGATAACCAGGCACTCTGTCGAGCGTAAGCAGTCAGGAAATATAACGGCACTTGCAAGTCTGATTTTTCTTGACCTCGGCATCTTGTTCCTACATTAATGTATGCCGTATTGTGGACCAGCAATTGCGTGGCGTTAACTGTAGGGGCGCCCATATCGATCAGCTTCAAGACCAGGGCGATAATGTTTGCCGTCAATTCATCTGCGGCCATGGTCGCAGCGCCAGTAACGTTGTACTTCTCCTCAAACTCGTAGCAAGACGCATTCTTATATGGCTCTATCCTGGTAGAAGCTGCGTTTGGAAATACTAGTCGTGATAGATTGATGCAGTGCGGGATGTTCTCATTGAAAAAAGACGAAGTCAGGAGCCATTCGCTACTTTCAATTTGGGCATTCAATTTTGCTTTCTCCGCGCTGTTCAGAGCGATTTCAAAATCTGTCTCGCTCAGAAAAGGAATTCCTGTGTCTTGTGAATCAATTTCATCGACAACTTTGACAGCAGTCTGAAGCCTCCCGTTCTCATCTTGAAGCTCTGAGAACAAATCTTCCGATAAGCATACAGATCCTAGAGACACATTCCCTTTCGGATGCGCCTCCCAAGCCTTGGATATCAACACCGTGATGTACTCTCCGTACCAAGATATGGCAGTTTCCACCCTCATGCCTCTTCGCATGAAATCAATCTGCCCAAAGTATGCGCCTTTTGCTTTGCTCATGATCGTTGTGCAGGTACCACTGCATAAATGGAAGAAAACACAAATCAAGAGAAGCGCAAGTACAATGCGGCATGTTTTACTTCCTCGGATTCCGGACATGGTGGTTCCCACTTCTAAAAACAATGCCAAATAGTTTGACGCGATGTTCCGCAACGGAACGTGAGTGTCAGATGGAACGGTTCGCGTATAGCAGATGAGGAATGTTGTCTGGAGAAAGATAAAGTATAACTCTAAAACTTTTAACATCAAAGCGTTCCGCTTGTATGCAGGCATATCCGGGACAGCAGAGCTCCGGAGGACGAAACTCTCCTTTAGTCAACTGAAATCATTTAATCTAGAGCAGCGGTCAAGTTTGAGTTATCGAGCCACGTCACAAGCAACTGTATATATTTCTCATGGAGGACCCTAATTTTTTCCCAGTCACAAAACATGAACAGGCGATCCCTGACAGCGCCCGGTGGCAAACTTATGAGCTATCTCTCAAGTGTAAAGGGCGAAAGTAAACACAGAGAGGGATCACACTAACAGATTTTTGAAGATGGCAAGCATACTGCAACAATTTGATTGTTTAGAATTTATTGAAACATTGACTCATAAGTCTTAGAATGGAAAGACCCACTTTCTGCTGGACTGGCTGCTCTCCACACGGTATTCAGTGAAGCATTTATCGCGAGACCCGATGCATCCCGAGGGGAATTGAAACGAGCAATAAAGCGGCCAATTCGTGACATATCAACCGCGTAACCACATTCTCCTAGCCTTAAAACTAGTAAATAACCGGGACATTTGGACTGAAGAAGGCAACACCGATGCAGCACTCGTAGTCAAGCACTTGTTGACAACCGACCATATCTTTCAAATATTAAATCACCCCACATTTTCCCGCCTTGTTGACAAAATCCATAGCTATGTTTCGCGATACCAGGCAACCCCCCCCCCTATAACCCTTCCTCTGCACATGCAGTCCTTCAACAGCTGTCTTGACTAGACTAGCCCTTCTATCGATAGGAACTAATTCTGGTGACGGTATCGCCACCGTCCCACGTGCCGGCACCACTACCAACCTCAACTACCTTCCCACAACTAGTATTGGGGACTGCAACTCGATATATTCGCCAGCTTTTTTACCCGGAACTGGAATCAAGCGCGCTGTCAACGGCTTCCTGCCTAGCCGCACAGACATGACAGCAACATCCATTACAATTCTCTCCAACTCTTGAATGGACACGTCTCCCGGCAACGGCACCACCTTATCGAAACAACAACGCAATCAAACAAGCCAAAAACAGAAACTGTCAGCAACTTCAGAATGTAAAAGTCGCACTCCCCGTCTCCATTTCCGCATTGCCCATTGCCATCCCCATTGCACGGCAAGGACCAAGAGGACCAAGAGATAGCTTACATCTAAACCCGTTCCACAAACAGCAGCAACGGCGAGCAGCGGCATTATTCCTGAAACGCCTGCCAATTGCTGATCCTCCAGAACAGGCATCATGACTCCCCAAAAGCCTACCTTGCGTTCTGCCTTTACGGATGCTAATTCTGCAGCTACAAGACCTGCTGCGGCAACCCAACCTCCTCCTCGAAACGGGCCGCCGCCTGAGATGCGCCTGAGGACATCGATGGTACCGACACCACCGCCAATTTCAGGAGCTAGGGAAAAATCCAAAGCGATTGGGGATATGGAACGACACTTTTGTTGGAGGTCTTTGGCAAGAGATTCAGCTATGGGACGAAAATCTTTGATTTTTGGGGGTACAATGGGGGCGATGGAAATACCGAGAGAGGGGATGCACAAGCCTGGGTCTGTGGGAGCGTACGAGGCGGGGAGGAAGGGGCATGCTGGGGGCATGTTCGCAAGAGCTGTGAAACGGAGGTTTGAGAGAGGGTTTCCATTACGGGAGAGATGGTAAATGAGTTTTGCGGCAAGGGAGACAGAGGGAGGATGTATGGAACCGTCGGGATGAGTGACAGTGATGGAGAGATATGTGGAAGGGGAGGAGAGGAGCGAGAGGATGAATTCGATGGAACGGAAGGGAGCAGCAGTGTGAGGATGAATGGTGCCGATGGAAAGATGGGTGAAAGGGGAGCTCGGCGGGGTATGAGCTTGGATGAAACGAAGACAAGCGGACGGGGTTGGAAACACGGATGGGGAGGGAAGGGAAAGACGAGTTGTTTCGATGGGGTGAGGTTGCAAGGCAGTGTGGAGCTCGCTCGCCAGAGCTTGCAGGGGCGGCAGGTCGGGCACTGAGGATGAGAAGAAGGTCAGGGCGCGGATGGTGGTAGGTGCAGAGTTGCAAGTAGACATGGTGTGCGGGTTGCGCTGCAGATGGCAATCGGGGGAAATGAAGGACGGTAAAGGAGGAAGTGCCCGGAGGGACGAGGTAAACGGGTTGCGACATTGCATAATTGAACGAATTTGAACGTAGGGGCTGCTTCGAAGCCATCTCTGTCCGGTTCGAGAAAGTGGTGGAAGATGGAGCGGCGCCTACTACCGGACGCGGTCAGACTGAAGGAGATTTTGGATCAAAAACGCCAAGTGCAATCCTCATCACTCATTTACGAATGCGGCATTCAGAATGTTTGAATCTTGGAGATGGTGCAAAGCTTTGACCGACCTCTGCCCAGTTTAGGCAAGATGGTGGAAGATGGAGTGGCGTTTGGAACTTGACGCAGTCACACTGGCGGAGATCTTGGATCAAAAACGTCACAGGAACTCCTTATCACTCATTTTCGAATGCGGCATTTAAAATGCGGCATTCGGAATGCGCCATACATGTGTACAAGGAATGAAAAGAATGCGGTATTTGTAAATAAGTCAAATAAATGCGGCATTTGTAAATAAGTCAAATAAATGCGGCATTTGTAAATAAGTCAAATAATTACGGCATTGTGTTGAGCCGCATCAGTTGCACTATCTGGTCGTCAGTTGCGCAAGCTATTTTTTCGCGCATGTCGCTGCACGTGGACGACGTGGAACATCCTGTTAGCTCTTAGCTAGCAATATAGTCGGATCCTGCAGCGGACACCTGTTATACTAATGCCATACAGTAAAGAATTTTTAAGTCAAATAAATGCGGCATTATGTATCAGCCAGCTCATTTGTTACAACGTACTGTACGTACAATACAGAAAATGAAACCTCCTGCGTGGTAATTTACAGCAATACGGCTGTAAGTCTCGCATAACCGTCGCCACCTCCTGGTGGCTCCAGTACGCCAAGCGGGTTCAATACAGTACGGTACATTGAACTACAGTGCGCGAAATGTGAACAGTCCTCAGAAACCATCCCATTGCTCCTAACCATCTCGAAATTGAACAAGCTCTAAATACAGGGCTACAGCTACTCTATACTGTAGAAGAGCGGAAGAGACCGCAATTGTAAAGTTTAAACACTGAAAAGGAACAGAAGCCGACAACAAAAAATAGTACTCCGAAGGCAACGAAATTGCAAACAACACAAGAAAAAATTTCCTACTTTACTTCGCCAGTAGTACTTCGCAGGTTCGCTTTTCGCGTCGATTCCCTCGAGCTTGCGCTTGGGCAGACTCTGGTAGAGGTTCAGTGTGTAGTCACAATCAATCGATGCCCAAGCCTCCTCAATTCCAGCTCTCAATTCAGCCACATATTTGCAGCGCCTTCCCTGCGGATATATGCGAAGAGCCTCAATCTGACCTATTTCGAAAAATCGGTAAGGTACTTTCTTTGCGGTATTTTGCGAATGATTTGGGGATCCTTCAGCGCCTACTGTAATAGTGTCTACGAGACTTCTCGAACTATTTAACTGAAAGCAGTGGCTATGGATTTCAAAGTTTCCCGGAAATAGAAGCAGATTTCCCGGTAAAACTTTCTTGTATCATTTGAAATTTCGTTGATTTTAGAGTATTTTTTTGGTGGGAGATTTCAAGAACAGGGTGGCGACACTAGCTGTTTTTGCATCAATTGGTAGGCGACGTAGCAATAAAGAAGTAGACGAGGAGCGACCGACCCTTACTGCACATAATCAAGGGCGACATAGAAGGAGAGGTAACTTCAGGAGGGGTCATGTCTGTAAAGAAAGAGACATATTTGCATTATACGCTTGATCTCGATGGCGACCTCTAACTAATTGTTCCTACTTAAGGGCGGCGTAACGAATATTGCTAAATGCGATAGACGACTTTTACACTGAACTGCAGAAACCAGGCCACTTCCCATTGAAAGGACCCCTAGTATCCTAATCTTCGTAAAATTGACGTTAAGGACACTGAGATCGATTGTGTGGTTGTAGACTACACAGCTCACAACTGTGAACCCTTCGTTTTGCTGTACCTGGGCCTTCATCATACCAACCCTTTTTCATTTTTCAGCATCTTTCACAGGCCTCCCCCGCGGAGGTCCCATTGGAACTATCAGAATATTTCCTGAAGCTACCAGTCGTTTGCCTACTATTTTCACCTCCTCTCCAGCAGTCGGGCGGTAGTGGATAATGAGCGTTCAGATATTGAGCTTTCCAAGCGGAAGTGAGATGAAGCTCAGAAATAAACTAGTACGAATATGAAGATCCATACCTTTCGCATAAAACCGGAATCTTGTAGTGACTAAGGGATCGATACAATTCTGACTTCGGAAATTTTCCCAAGTATTCAGACTAAGTACGGTAGTACTGCGCAACGCAATCATCAACCATGGAATGGGATGGTGCGTAAAGGGCCTTGTCATAAAGGCGAATGACACTTGCTTTCGACACTCCGAGGTGTGGGGAAAGATTTTTTCTTACGTGTAGCGGATCAAGAAAAAGCGTTGCAAACTCCATGAATCTCTTGTACAAACTGTCAATAGACCTCTCTTGGTCCAAGATAATTGTTCTAGAAGGGACATTGAATCCCGAAATTGCCTTGCAAGCTTTAAACACCTCAGTCCATGTGTCAAGGCATTCCAGCCCAACGAAATGAGCGAAGAATAGAGGCAAAGGTGATAATTAGCATCGTAAAATACATCCTCAAACATTGTCCTGTATGAATGCCTTCCTATCCCCTCTCAATGTGCGGCATCAGTGGCAGCTGTGTTTCGACCACATCGGCAGTAGTCCTCTGCAACGTTAGGCAAAAATAAAAAAACCAGCATAGTATCTATCCTTGTCAGATATATCTGATACATCAACACGTGCCTCATAAAATGCTGCAACAGTATTTGATCTCTTCCTCATTTGGCCATGAATAAATTTCGCTGCTTTGATGTGTTGCTGCTTCATCTCGACACAGCTAAGGATAAATATGCTCAGGCTATGTCCCTCATTACTCAAAAACTCGGAGTAACCTTCCAGTGCTGCCATATCTACAGCTCGGGCCATGTACATATATCGTTGGATTTCTTCCGTACTGCACCGTAATGAGAGTACGGAGGCTGACGTCTATAAACCTCTTGGCTCTGAAAACAGCCGCAATATGTGATATTGCGGTGTATGGGTTCTCGGAGAACTCCGGTAGGATTGCCCTTGCGATCTGATTAGCTGTGTATGCTGGACGGCAAAATCGTACTCCTCCATCTCCTTCCCCCGTGTTATCACCGAGACATTTGTTCAAATGCTCTACAAAAGTATTCATTTTTCATCTCCCATCGCTCGGTTGTCATCTAAGTGATGCAATAGCTGGAAATCCTTCCTGAAGACACTTCATTCTCTCCTTTTCAATGGTCTTTTCTATATTGAAACCTTTCTATACCCCTAAGTTGGATGTGTATGCCCTTACCAGCTGCTCACATCTCTATCTAGCATCGAGAGATAAACCCACCTTAAAATTCACTAGGACTCAAACGCCTTGGTTTTCATGTAACACCAGAAACTTTCTCCGCATTAAGCATTTCCTGTTCCCTCTCCCTTGATCTCTTTTTACCAGCCCTCTTCTGCTCGGCCCTGCCCTATTCATCTCTGATAGGGTCATTCCCGATAAATCTTCCCCGGTACGCGGTCTAGACACCCCCCATCAGTATATCCTGTGACGTCATCTGGAATGGGAAGGTAAATCTGTGGATTGATATCCGATTCCTCAACATCCCGTCTAAAAAATTCTCCCTGTCAGTAAGGGAATCTCGGGAATTGCTACTCTTAAATCCTTTTTGTACAGTGTCGGGTAGTACCTGTCGGAAACCTTCTTCCTCACCGTACAAACCGCCCCTCTACATTTGCCTGTGGTGCATGAACTCCATCATGTATATCATCATACTAGTCCTCCACGGTACGCCCCACAAGCTGTACGTCAGGAAAGTGTTGTCTAGATTCCACTCCCTCCTCTTCCCTATCGTCAATAGCATCGTTTCAGTGAGCAGGAATATCACTGAGCATACCATCGACATCCTCATCCCCAGCTCCGCTGTGCACATCAAAATCAATATCTACGCTGCTACCACCCTCATAAATTTCGTCATCATGATCGAGGCTCCCCGTTTTGTCGATATCGTCATCTCTGCACGGGCTGCCGAAATTCACGAAATAAAACGCATCCATATCGATATCAGTTCTATGCAGTGGGAAAGATCCAGGGTAGAATGAACTTGACCAGCACCGCCCCAATTCTCACGAGCATGAAAATCTCCCTCCCAATTGTCCATTTACCTGCGTGCCGCCGTATCCTCCCCTGTACCTTCAACGTTGCGGGCTCTTTGACGATGGCTAAACCTTCTCTGCCGTTCGAATCGTTGTTGTTGGCTTCGCCTCTCTTGTTCTCGTTGTAGATTTTTCCTATGAATTTGCGATTTCCATTTCTCATATCGCACTCGTCGCGCCCGATCCTTAGCTGCCTGCTGAGAACGCCTGTGTACCCCTACCCCTCAGTTGTAGGGGTCTGCTCGCAGTCCCTCCCGGAACGGACTCTCCTGTCCTTCATCTCTCTCAGGCAATTGTTAATCAGCCCCCCTGAAAGCATCTCCTCTCCACCCATTCTCTCCTGGTCAGCCCCCCTCGTCGTTCTCCCATCACCTCCCTGCTCTCCCTGGCCGGTAGTAGACTGCTCAGCCTCCCTTTCCCTTCCCCCATCATCTCATTCCTCCCACTGGCTCGTAGTAGACTGCCTAGCGTCCCCTTCCCTTCTACCCTCGCCCTTCCCTTCTCCCCTCGCCTCCCTGATTAATAGTAGACTGCCTTTCATCACTTCTTTTCCCAGCTTTCCCGTTTGTGCATCGCTCAGCCCCCCTCTCATTCCGCCCTCAACACCTTGTCCCCCCTCCCTGCTTGTAGTCTGCTCAGCCTCCTCCGTCGTCCGCTCAGGCCCCTCCATCCCCCTCGTTTGTACCAACCCACTGTCCCTGTCCCTAGTCTGGTGAACCCCGCCCAGTTCCCCCCACCTGCTGCCTCTTCCTGCTCGGCGACTTGCTGGACTTAGACCCCTTTTTATTCCCGCCATCCCCTCCCTCTCAGTCCTATCATTTTGCTCAAATCTCCCCCCATCTCATGTTCCCCTTCTTGCGCTGTAGACGTCCTCCTCTTCCTCATTATTTCATCCCAACGTCGACGTTCAGCGTCTTCTCGGTCCTCATTGCCTGTTGTACGGTGACTAATCCCCTCCTTAAACTTATCCCTTCCATCACGCCTCTCCCGATTCAGACGCTCTATCTCATCATGTTTCTCAAGTTCCCGCTCGCTCTCCCGCAGAAACAGTTGCAAAAGTTTCTCTTTCTCTGTCGTAACTAAATCCAAAACAACTGCGCGATCGATAATAGAGGATATGTCCACGGTCACACGTTTATCTACTTCTACAAACAGCCTTTCGTTTTCAGCTTGTTTTTTCGCTGGGACAAGAGTGTGCATGGCTCCAGTTGCTTCCTTGTATTGATCATCTTTGTGTTTGTCGGGATGAATCATGACACAAAATTTCTTGTAGCGAGACCCTATGTTCTTGATTGTCGGCAAATCTTCTCGTTTGGAACTTCGGTCGATGGGATAGGCGCAACAAAAAACATCAATTACCGGGGATCCCGGAATAATGACTCTGCCGCGGTCGTCGTATTTTCGCACCTCAAGTGTTCTAAAATAAAACAATGCCTGCCCAATATTCTGCGGGTAAGGCCTCGTGATGATAAAAAAAATGCTTGGTACCCAATGGTAATTCTGATGCGAAACGAATGTCTGCGAAGGGTTTTTGCAGGTTCCCAGATCGGGAAGATTTATAGGTGACAAGGAAGATGTTGTGCGGGAGCTCAGAAGCTGATATTGTTGTCTCAAGAAAAGGAACTAAGTCGCCCTCAGATATTTATAATTATGTATGTTGCGCCTCTAAGAATATCGTTTAAAACTATATCACCCGCATAATAAGTCAGAAATTTCTCCCGGAAGTATTCGATCTCCGTAGATCGTAATATGTTTATTATGAATTTTTTATGGGGACAAAGCTAGTAGTACAATTATCTAGGGAGATGTACTTGTTTTTGTTAGATTTCATGCCGACATATATTCTTTCAACTATCCGATCTAGGAAGATATGTATAATATACATCTTGCATTTTTGAAAGGTGACAAGCCTTACGGGTAAATCTTGTAAGATGACTTTCATTTCTTTGTTATTTTATATGCGGAAACCTTTTTTCTGCTGTTATTAAGTGTTCATTTTCCAAAAATGTTAGTTTAATGAGTTGCTTTTTTAGCTATCTTTGGTAGCCTGTATCCAATTCCACTACCATTTTATTCCCTTCACGGAAATTTTAGAGGGGAGGCACTATAGATTTGCATGTTTATGTGGCGATCGTTAATACGGTGATTGCGATTTATCCACTTATTGTTGGTTTTTTGGAGTGACTTCGAATGTGTTGCTTATCTTTACAAGATTTGAGCTATCCGGAGGGGAAAAGGGTGTGTCTTTTTTACTTCGCTGTCTGTTCTCTGCTACAGTAATTATATCGGCATGCTGTATTAACAAAAACTCAAAGTGTCGCCCATGGATTTCTCCTTTTCCCCTTTCTTGTTTATTTAGTGTGACTAAAACATTTAGTATTTCTCCTTCCAGCTTGGCCATCCCCCGTCGTTCACTAGATGCATGTCATAGCTGATGTGCACAAGCTCAGAGATTCGGGATAGTTTCTGTCATTTTGAAGCAACAATATCGTGTGTTCAAGTTTGAATTTCGGGAAATGTACACAATCCAAGGACTTCGCGCGAAAAAACTTCAAAAAACACAGGAAAAGCAGAAAGGAGAATCAACAGCAACGCAGACACTTTCAGTCCATTATCTCCGCAAGTGGGCACTCCGCTACCTTAGTACCTCTCGAACATGTGCATTTAATTAAAATTAACCTTATCCTATCCTATTCTCATGCTACCTAGGGCTCCTTTTCTCGGCGCGACGACCCACGCAGTAGATCGTACAACTACGCGCCGCGCCCGCGTAAGAACGATTTACTACGACAATCCGGATTCTGGTGATCGTTTTCTTACGCTTTCTTTCGGACCTTCCAATTCTTCTACTACTCGCTCGAATCTACTCAAGAGTCGTCTCTTTTGATCCCCGCCATGGGTCCAAAGACTAGTGTCTATTCGACCATGATATAATCATTGTAAGAACAGTACAACATTTTGCCAATGGAAAAACTAAAATTTCAATAAATATTACTTTTAAAATCATGAAAAATGAATAATTTTTAAGCAGTCGCAGCGGGCCAGCGTACAATAGCAGAAATTTTTTGCTCTGTACAAGGTAAACAAAGTCATAAATCGATTTTGAAGAAGTACTCAATTGATGCCAAATGTACTCAATTGAGTACACTAGAACCACTTTGAGGAGTATGACCAAAAAATATTGGAGGTCAACAAAAAATCTCCAAGATGATGCTCGACGCGTCAAAGTCTACGCTGGAATATTTCGGACCTGCTGAAGATTCGTCCGACTCTGCGGCATCCACGTTCGAAATACCAGATCCAAAAGCTTTTCGCCAGTATTTCGAGTTTCCGTTTCCCCTTTGCAATTCATTTTTGTCCCTTACTTCTTTCAACAGCACTCATTCGAGATCAGAACCATGTTTGAAGTCACAAAGCTGTTTTATTTGGACAGGATTCCTGAGGAATATCTCGCAGCAGCATCATATCCTCCGATGACGTTAATGAAAGCCATATATTCATGCAAATATGTCTTAACCATTTCCTGAACTGCGATGTCAGTTTCTCCTGTCAAGGTTTCTACTGATTCAAGGATACCTATGACATGAAGTCTCTACCTTTTGCCGGAAATCCCGGGTCATCTGATCATGTGAACGCAAAATCCTCGCGTTTTCCGCTCCCGAACACGAACAAAACTCCTCCAGCATCGTCGAATATTCCCGATACGAGTCAACCGGCGGCCACTTTCGCCGCCGCTTCCTGTCGTTCTACGCCCGAAAGTGGAGACTCCGCAAGTGATCTCTGAAAGCCCACGTTCATCTTGAATATCTTCAAAGATAAAAAATTGGCCAGAGACGTCTCTCAAGACATCACTGAAATGTTGACACTGCAAGAGATTTTCACACAACACAGCAATATTTCTGGAACTCAGAACACAAATGATCTCCTGTTTGTCTTTGGTCCTGTTCGTCGTTTCTATTACAACAATAGTTATTCCGATAATACCAACCATACCAAGGCTAATATAATGCTCAAGGAGTACAGCAGCGGTAAGAGAAAGATGCGCGTGAAAGGGTCCCTGTACCCTTTCACGCGCATCTTTGTCTACGTTCATTCATAGAAACGTACATCATCACTGGCGTTTCAACTGGACTCACCAAGCTGGTCGAAAAGATAAACGAACTCTCCCCACAATGCACCTTAGCATTCCGTGACGATAAACACAAGGTAAAATATATTAGGAAAAGGCAGTAACGGCAACAGAGTCCATATCTTGGACGGACACCCCAATCAAAACAATAGTTACTCTATAAGTTGCTTTTCTTCAATGGCATTTTCACGGCTGTATAAGAGTTCCTCCGATGCAACTGTGAACTGGATATGCTTACTCAAGACAAGGACAGCTACTGTGGCCTCCAAAAAACCGGATTCATGCGAGTGAAAGACTTCGGGACCAATAAAATGCGCTATGGACGCAACACTCGGCAGCTTAAACGACAAAAAAACTTCTACAGTCGTAATGATCGTCCTCAATCAACGCTTTAACAAAAAAATGTTCTTCATTATACTCGTGTGTTACAGAATGTTACAAGTGTGGATTCCTGAGTTGGCACGGCGGCCACAAATGTGAACCGAGAGCTATTGAGACCTAAGCTCGCAACCTCCTCCAGAGCGGAGAATAATCTGTGCATTTGCTGGCTGATTTCATAATGGCAGAACAGAATATATCCCAACATCTTGAAGACTAGATCGCAGAAGAATACCTAGACGAAACCTGTCTCACCGAAAACAAGGCACTTGCCGAGTTTGATTGTTTAATGGCTTCCAATACCGAAGATCTCAACGACTTAAAATAATCCAGCGAATAAACCCCCCTACACTGCTCTGATGAAATGGTGAAGAAGGTTGATTATATCTATCAAGGCATATTTATGACCCACATCAGTGACGCAGTGAACGACTTTACCAGCTTATTCCGAGTGAGACGCCAGGATTTTCGGATCGGACACGAAATGCACTGAAACTGCGTTGCGTTGGGAAGAAAAAACCTCGTCAATCGAAAGGGAAATAGACAAAAATATGGCGAATGTATGCTCAGCTAACGGTAGTAGGCACGCGACAGCTGAAAAAATATTAGGAGTCCTCTGCGATACCATCGCTCCAAATTACGTCACATGACGAAAGGAACTCAAAAGCATACTTGGCGCGGTTGGAATACATTTTTTCAAAGTACTTCCCTCTAATATTTACTTCAGTTTCGCTGACACTATCTTCGATTCCCTAGGCCGAGTGTCCATTCTAGTTTTAACCCCACCCGGGGTTCCACCGCTTTTCGTCGAGATGGACATCATAAATGCTGATATGACGGCTCTACTCAGATTGGACGTCATGAGTAGTGAAAGTTTGGCGCCATAAACTGTATCTAACCGATTGGTGAAGCGCGTTCAACACAAATACCTCGATGGCTGAGAATAATTAGTCAAGGACTGGTACATACCAATGATTCGTTCTCCTAGCTGTCATATCTTTGCTCCAATAAACGTGAAATGTGCACAAACTTCATAAGAGCTCAATTAAGTCGACTGTGTCGCCAGGTTTTTCATCTGAGCACTACGAAACTGTTCAAACTGATGAAACGTGATAACCCAGAATAGGCGGCTCACGAGACATTAAACACTCTGCAAGATATCTGCAGATGCTGCGATCCATTCTAGCGTATCCAGAATGCTCCAAGGAGATCCCATGTCTTTAGTTCACAAAATTTACGATTTAGTGAACGCTTTTTCTCGATATTATGTACATTAGCGGAGAACCTGCAGTAAACATCGTTGACGAAGATAAGAACTTTGGAGCAGCAAGCTTCCTCCAATATGTTCAACTGAAGCCGTATGGACAAAAGTTTCGGAATGCTGGGCCACAGTGTACACCTGTCTGCCGCATCGCATAATTACTGAACAAAGATCTCACCATGGTCCCAAGTTTATCCATCTAGCCCGCATCGGAGAAGTGGAAGTCAGGAACACCAGAATAGAAGCAAATTTGACCCTCGGAATCGTCGAACACTACCACAAGCCTTTCCGAAGTACGTTACGCAAAATAATAATCACGAAACCGGACGCCGACGAGGTACTTGATTTGCCTCTTTCAGTCAAAGCGATGAACGAAACACTTGTTCCATAGGGCCTTTTACCCTTCGCCCTCGTCTTCGGAGAATAACCGCAGCTCTCGACACCATCCGAAACAAGACCACGTAGGGCCACAATACAAGAGCGCGCTCAGAAAGGAAATGGAGAATCAAGTGACCAGCTTCAAGTTAAAGCGTGCACTTCATTACGCCATTCAAATGGCTTGTGACCTCCTATATTAATCGAGGGAAAAAGTCATGGTCTATCGTGAGAAGCTTTCGGGGAATAGATTGAATGGATAGGGCCATATTTGGTCGCCAAGGTTGACTTCGAAAGGAAGCTAGTCGTTGTAAATACCGCCGAAAATGATGAGCCATAACATTCAAGGTAGTTCATGTCAAACCGTACCTGTCACCGCTGGATATTTCCCATTCCTTCTTATGAGACCTAGAGAGAGGCCTACAAAACTTTGATCCTCCAGATGAAGGCCTCCACCTCGCGACCCAGATAATCGAACCATACGAAATCCGCGAAAGAGATACAGAAATGGCTAAGGTCATCTGTGACAAAATGAAAGGACTACTGAAACGAGGAACGTTCAAGATTATTCTCAAGGAGAAAATTACTAAGGTCGCTAACGTGCTTTCTGGCCGATTCTTCTTCGCTACCAAGTTAAACTTGGACGGAAAGACCAAGTACAAGGCACAACACGTTATCAAAGGAAATAGGGATAACCTCAAGTCAAGAATGGTTAATGTGTCCGCGACCACTCACCCACCTTCCCTCAGACTTCTACTCGCCCTCGCTGCAATCTTCGGCTCCAAAATTTTGACTGCCGACATTACGCAAGCGTATCTTCAATCTGTCGAGCCTCTCTCAAGGGACATTTGAATCAAAGAACCGGCCCCAGAATTTGAATTGGACCCTGACCAATGCTTCCAACTCCTTCTTCTTTAAACGAATATGTGACGCAGGATACTTTTGGCATGTAACAATCGACTGGAATCATCGAAAATACCTCCAAACGAAGCCCCTTCGCATCAAACCGTCCCCAAAGTACTTTCTTTCCGACGGAGTTCTGAACGGATAAGTGGTGGATAAGTTGATGAGTAAATCCTATGCGATGATTCCGACTTTTGGATGCTTTGACAGAAGAACAAGAAGAAGTTCGAGACGAAAGACGAATCTGCTATGCCCTTCGACTTCTCTGGATGTATAACGCGTCAAGAAAACGACGGGAAGATTCTCATCGACCAATCTGGATACCTCCAAAAATTAGAGAGCCTCATGATAGACTCCCCCTCCTCCCACTTTCAATCGACATGAGGAAACTTGCCTGTCTTCGCGTCTCGTCCATATCTCCTGGTCGAGATCTCTCAACTTTTGCAGGTTACAGAGGAAGTTTTCCTCGCAAACCAATCATCAACCGTTCTTCATCCAAAAATGCCATCAAATACGCCATTGATAATAGACCGTGACCCAGTATTACCACACTGGAGTCGAGCTCTCTTCTTATTTTCGGATTCTCTGATTTATCATTCGGAAACAACACTGACCTGTACTCGCTGCAGATCGGTCAACTTGTCTTCCTCTGTGATAAAAATGGAAACGATTCCCGGAATTCGTTCAAGTCCTACAATGCTCAGTGATAGCTTTTAGTGACATCTTTGACATTGCGATCGCGTACTACCGCTACTTATCCCAAATACTTCAAAAGCAGGGTGAAAATTGCGGCTATTTACTGACAAAAAGAGCCTATTCGACGTCTTCAGTAAAGGATCAAGGACTGCAGAGAAACAGATGATGTTGGAAATTGCAGTGGCCCGGGAAGGTTTTCGTTACCACATCATTTCGGACATCGGTTTTCCCGAAGCTCTAAAAGCCTCACGGATGCCTAAACGAAGCCAATGGGTTAAGTAGACCTTGGTAAGGTCGCCCAAAACGGGGTTTTACGAGTTCATGCGGACCAATGGATTCTAAGCGACAAGATTTATTTACTAAATACTAACTCACTCCATCGCTTCCACCACTTGAACATCTAAGCACCCAGACAATTCTCCCTCAAATTCGCATAGCTGCAAGCTATCCAACGTAAGCTTGATCAATTCCTACTCCGCAATGCCCAGAATTTGATTCTTGTACACGTCTACAACCAAACAGTGATCACTTTCCTTGTGACAGTTTTTCTTCGCAACTATTTGGAATATCCAAACTTCCGGGAATGCCTAAGGCAGGTCTACAATAACCTGCGAAACGTCATATCCATTTTCATCCTTAAATTACGCAACAGCTTCTGCGCCCCCGTACATTCTAAAATTTGGTCTTATATCACTCTTTCAGCACCAAATCGGCTTCTTTTCATCCAAAAATACGAACTATAATATTCATCGCCCCAGTAGGCAGTGAAATAGCTCAACACCAGGAACGAGGCGATCAATTTCGGGAATGGCGAATTGATCCAGGCACAAATTCAGTCTACGCGCTCTTGACCTGCCCGTCACTATGTCCATGCCAGGGTGACTCTACAAGAACTCCACCATCTCCAGCATCAATTTACTTTTAATCGGTTCGTCGCTGGCTACTTTTCAGGCAGCTGCTTCACGGAAGTACTCCGGCTTTTTTCGACATTTCTTCATAGCAATGCTTATTGTCGGGAACTCTACAACTCTTCCGCCATACAAAGGTGGGCTTAAACTTCTCCATTCGATTTGAAAATAACTAGAAAGATCGCCAACCCAGGTCTTGCACGCATAATATTTCCCGTACAAAAACCGTTTCCACCAACCTCGACCTGGCTACCAAACATGACCGCATCAATCCCACAGAGCCCCTTAACAGCGTCTGATTCTCCATTTTAATCCAAACGCTTCGAGCAATCCTCCTCCTCAATGTCCTAATCACTCTTATACTCTTCACCATCCTTCCAACAAAGGTCATTCTCCATCTCAGGTACAAAGCCTCATCCGATCCATCCTCTTCTTGGCGAACTAGTTCTTTCTCATGGACACTACCGCACAAGCGCTTGTATCTCGGCTTTTTAAGTCCAACTGGCCTACGTTTTGCTCCTATCGTCGACATTCTGTCCCTCACACAGCTCCCCGATCCGTTGCTGCTTCTCCCTGGAATCACCTCCATCGCCCTCTTTATGCCATTGCCGCCGAAAATGCAGCCACACGTTCAAAAAAGATAGTAGCGGACAGAGTTAGTGGTTCTGGACAGGTTCGCAAAAGAACAAGAGCGAGAGGATGTGAACCGTCTCCGTTTAAGAGTCTTCCGAGACTGACAGAGCAGCTCCCCTTTATCAAGTGCCCCCAAAATTCAAATCAGCACACCGTTAGAAAACTGTACTGTACCAATTACTGCACAGTAACAGCTCACTCTACTATACTCAGTACTGTGGACTACTAGTGTCTATTGTAGCGGAGCAAGATCCGATGACGTACAGTATTCGATTGAATCGCACTCTAGTTCAGTAATGTACGAAAGGTCACAATGGCTACATACACTGTAAGTCTTGTGCGCAATGATATATACATAGAGCTACGATATCCTAGACCGTGCCGTATGGGGATCTACGCCATTTGTACAGGACCGACCTAATCTGTTGTGTACTATCTCTCAACATGTCCGTGGTAAAGACAGCTCCAGGGCTTGGGCCTGGAGTGAGACACAAGTCTACGTGCTGTAGCGACGCTATTCGACAAATGTACTCAATTGCGTACATTTAGCATCATATGAGTACATTTTCAAAATCCATTGGTAGAATTTATTGACCTTGGCAGAGCAAAGAATTTCTGCTACTGTAGGATGGCCCGCTACAACTGGTTAAAAAAATTCATTTTTCATGATTCCAAAGAAATATTTATTGAAATTTTTAGTTTTTCCGTTTTTGCAAAAATTTGTACTCAATTGAGTACTTTTTATAGTCGAATAGACACTGCGGTAGCTTACTACACTACTGTGCATACAGTACTGTACAGTAAAGTACCAGCTTACTCTACTCAGTACTGTACTGTTACAAATTCACTCCGAAGTTGCAAAGCACGGATCAGGTTGCCTGTCACACAATCACTGATGCCTCTCTGGTCCTGGAGCAGGTAAGGGGCACTTTACATAGAACGTAGAAAAGCATTAAATACAGACTAGGTACGTTTCTGACAGAATACTACTGTACGCGTTACTGCACTTCGCTGCTAATACACGTGTAAATCCCACGTACTAATTGAACCCTAACAGTACAACAACAGCTTACTCTACTACAATCAGTACAGATTTGTGCAGTACCAGCTTACTGTAATACGCTCAGTACTGTACTGTACAGTACTACAGTACAGTACAGTACAGTACAGTGCCAGCTCACTCTACTACACACGTTTCCGTGGTTAATTTTGGTGAAGATAACATTGCTTTTAGTTATATTTTTTCCTAATATCGGTAATTCCAAACTAAGCGAGGTTACTTGAGCGGGCGATCTCTCTACGCTGTTTGTCGGAACATATGCATGATCGCTAGCGGTCATGAATGTCTAACGCAAGAAGAAGATAACATGAGAACAGAGGCGACTTGTTGACAGCGCGATAAAGTCGACGGGGGAGGCGGGAAAGAAGAGAAGGAGAACAGCGCCGACTTGAATAGAGTAGGAGAGGAAAGCATTGGGTCGTGTATGTACGGTGTTCTGCCTGTTGCACGAGGATGTGTGCCCGCCGCCGAAATATTTTGGGCGGGAGCGCGCCAAACTCGCAAGGTTCCGAATTTCCAAATTATGGCTGCCTCCAACTCGCACGGATTTTAGCTTATCTGGCGAGACCCTTGTTTTTGATATCAACTTCAGCCACGTAGCGTTTTCGTCGCGAAGTTGAAACTCTGCCTAGTACGAAGGCTAATACTGGCAAAGAGTCTCGGGTCCCTGTAGTTTGGCTTCACATCTTGTGCAAGCCTCTTCCTATCATTAACCAATGAATTGCCCATCCAAATCACTGAAGTAAAACTTATATACTCTACTACACACAGTGCAGTACAGTACATACTGTGCCGGCTTACTCTGCAGTACTACAAACAGTACATTACCAACTTAATGTACTTACAAGCTACACGTGTTTCTATGAAATTAGGGTTAAAGAAAAGATGGGCCTCTCCGGCAAATGGGAGGCCTATGCATCAAAAGATACACAAATACTTAATTCTGAGGCACTACTGGCTCGGCGACGACACCTGCCGGTGATTTGAAATAGCTGTGGATCAATTAAGTAACTTACGCATGCATGGCGCTATTCGACGAGAGCGGTGAGTGTTAATTTACGGCAGCACAGGCTGTAAGTACCGCCGAACCGTCGTCACCTCCCGGATGGCTCCTGTACTCCAGCGGGTCCAATATCGAACTACATATAACGAAGGACTTCGCGCCGACGCACACTTACAAAACCGCTGGGCAAGCAAAAAAAGAGAATGGACACACAACGTGGACACGCACCGTGGACATTTGTACTTCGTTGCGTCTGCTAGTGTGGACTACGCTAGTAACTCTCGAACACGTGCCCTTTAATAAAATTAACTCTACCCTATCCTACTCCCGTGGTACTTGCGGCTCCTTTTCCGCGCGTGAAGACCCACCCAGTACATCGTACAATTACAAGCCGCGCCAGCGTAAGAAGATTACTGCGACAATATGTTCCACTTAATGCGG
Organism: Kappaphycus alvarezii; assembly: GCA_002205965.3. Taxonomy (NCBI): domain Eukaryota; phylum Rhodophyta; class Florideophyceae; order Gigartinales; family Solieriaceae; genus Kappaphycus; species Kappaphycus alvarezii. The sequence continues at coordinate 97,565 of NADL03000649.1, forward strand.
AATTTAACAGTAGACTTCGCCAAAGCTACTAATCAGCAGAGTTTTTCAGTATCGGGGGATGTAATTACCGATTTCTAGAGTACCGTAGTTGACCGAAAAAATTTTGAGCAGTGCAATTTTATCCATTAGACATAGAGTAACAGGATAGCATAGTATTTCTCTAAGCCGGACTGAACTCAGCGACGGCAACGGTATTTTTTGATTGGCTAAATAAAGTTATCATTAAAATCAAACGCGATCATAGTCTAGCACATCTCAAAAAAGTTCTCATCATTCAAGAACGAGTAATTCTCCTCTTGGGCATTCAGATCTACATATACACATATAACACACGAACGGCAATATCACTCCATTCCAAGTTATAATCTTCGTAAATATGACTCTGTACTGCAAATGGCAGGGAAATGGTAGAAAAGGAATCAATACTATTCGGGGACCGCTTCCGTACAGCCTATTGAACACAATAGAAGCCGATAAATATAGCAAGATAACGCTCCATCCCGTTACGATCCGTAGCTATCAGCCACTTTATGTGCCTGATATTAAGGTCGGCAAGTGGCTTAGGCCATCACACCTTGATTTCCAACTTCCTCACTACCTCAAGAACTCGCACTGAAAACTCTACTATACGAACACCACCAGGGAGAAGAAAGGCTGCAGTAAAGCATTTTGCAGTTGTGCCCAGTTCCGTCCAAATAGATATAAGATATGATTCATCCTCCTATTGGGCTTTCTTATCATAGGTTAATCTCTCTGCAACGACTCTGCAACATAGGAATCTCACTCTCTCATCAAAGCTAGGAAAAGTTCACTGTTATTCAAGAAGGAACCATGGGATAACATAAAGCAGTTCTCAAGATATCAAACTTCATGTTGTTGAATTTTTACGGAATTGATCCGATTGATGCTCTGAAAAAATGGATCACTTACCCAAATTCGTTTTGGATGAGAGTCTCTGGTTATTTATCCAGCGGCGAAATTTCGGCGATGCAGATCAATAGCCCGAGATGATTCAGCAGTTTTAGTGCATTTCAGAAAGAAGAGCTAGTTCTTAATTCGATCACAAGGTGAAGCACTGAAAATCGGATATATATACTGGGATTTATTTACTGCCATTAATTACTTACTGAAAAAAAATCATACATAGCATTAATGCAAGCACTGGATGTTGTTTTATTGCTTCAGAAAACCTTGAAGACCGTTTTTGTACCTTGTGAGGTTGAAAAAGTCATTATATTAAACAGGTACTTTTATTTAATCTGTGTACGAATCAAAAAAGTAAACCAAAAGTTTAGAGAAAAGAAATAAAAGATAAATTGAAATCCAATTTTGCACACGTTCCATTAGGCCGTTCTTTTTGTGAAACTCAATAAGCAAATCTCAATTCATTACAACAACTTTCGTCTTTATCGCTCTCAAACATTAGAAATAAGTTCACATAGCTTGCCTGAGTGAGCCATCTATTCATAATGAGCCAGCCAACTGTCAAAATATTTCCGAAGTACAGTACCGTGAAGCCTCCTGAATCATGATTTGGGGCTAAATACAGTAAATAAGATTTTATATGTAAATATTTGTGACAGTAAAAGTGGAACTTCTCGAAAGTTCTAGAAAATTCACGAAAATGTCAATGATTGCGGGGATTTTAGTAATCGAAAGAATTATACGATTCTCCATATTTCACCGAATTTGGTAGTTCTAACCATAAATGATAAAGAGTTCGGAGTTTCTGGGACATCATTTATATGGGAAAGACGGAAAGTCGAGGGCCTATATAAACCGGAAAAAGAATACTAGAAATTGGTAAAGAAGACGATAAGGTGCCTAAATGGAATGCTTGGGAAGAGTATGGACAGAAGTGTTGTGTAAATTTGGTATTTAGGTAGTCTAATTAAATATAAATTAAATACTTTTGAAATTAAAAACCAATGTAATATGTCCATACCTCTTTTTTCACTGATCTATTCGATGCGAATAATCATAATTTTTATGACGCAAAATATAATATAATAAAGTTGCTGTATAAAGTAAACTGATTTGATGCACTTCAATTTGTTAAGAAAGAAAACGCCAGTTTAAAATGGACGTCTTTGCAATCTCAGCTTATGAAGTTTATGCATAAATACTATAATTTTTCCACTGGTGGAATGAATCAAACTGAAAAGTCAACAATTAGTATTGACGTGGCAACAACTGAGCTTTTCGGGATTTGGAGGGCCTTTTTTCTTTCATTCAGGATCTGAGAAAATTGTCGATCGAAAATTTAGGTTCTTGTTTTGAATTTTGGAAACTGCGGCAGTTACTGTGTGGACCGTGCTCCTTCAAAAATGTCAAGGAAAGCCCTCATGCCATATAAGCCGCGTGGATATAACCGACCACATCTTCCATACCTTAAAACAAACCAAAAATTTCCTGCCATATATTACGGGCAATGCACTTTTTCAAGAATTAAAGCACCGAATTCTTATACGCTCTTATTTGGAGGTGCGACCACATGACATCTATGAAGTGGCCTTGGCAAATAATGGAGCCCTTATCAGATTAGCATATCATAAATGCTGATATGTTATTTATTAATCATTTTACGTGTACACTTCGGTCTAATCAAATTAATTTTAATTTTGAAGATTTCATGGGGATTTATTTTTCGTTTAGAATCTGGCTGGGAGGTTTTTTACTGTTCAGTGGACGGCACTGATTGCAGCGTTATTGAATCCTCGCTATTCAGTCCTACATGGTACTCGAATAAGTTCCGTGTCATAGATTTGATTTGATTTCTGTGAGATTGGTATGTAAAGTTCTTCATGGCGTATTGTTTGGTGCAGTGGTCCATTTCCATGTGGCTCGTTTCCTGATTTAAGATTATTCAAATCTAAAATGCTGCACTATTTGAACAACAATGAATTTTGCATTGTGGATAACGGTTACATAAATTCCAGATGAATTACTCCTTGTAAAACTGAGGCGCCTAGGAGCCAGCTTCATTCAGTTCTTCGATCGACGCGTGAAACTGTGAACGGAATAATCAAAAATTTCAACGCTGCTCGGACCACATTAAAGTATGACTCGCGGCGGCACTGCACATTATTTCATGCTCTAGTTCAGCTTTCGGCTCTCCTGAAAATCAAAAGAGATCCTTTATTCAACATTCAAAAAGTAGTTCTTCTAGAGGAATGCCAGACTGCCTTTGAAGAGGTGGAATTACAGTGATACATATACAGTACATGAACTAATGATCATCCCTGTGCAGTTCGCAGCAATTATTAGCGGCCATCTAAATTGTCGGGTTTACCGCATCATTCAGACAGAAATGTCCCGGATAAAAGCTACTGTACAGTATGTATCAGATGCTAAACTGCACTACAGAACAATTCTTTGATATTGGGGGAAGAGGCTTCATGTTGATAAAGATATTTTGTGAGTCGCACGTCCAGGCGAGCTCGGAGTGGATGAATGGCTGTTTAAATGATAGAACTTCCTATTTTAAGTCAATTGATAATCTCCGGCATCTACACAGGTACCGGTAGGGGAACAGATGGGAAGAGGACAGCCATCCGACAGGAAGAGCCTCATCCGACATAATAGTATCGCACAGAGTGGCGCCATACTTTTGATAGCTGTTATATCTGCTTTATCTGTTTAAAATTCCCATTCGGTTCGATAAATAAAGTGTACGGGCCAGGAAACCGTCATGGAGCTGCCGAAGATTGGATTATACAATGATTTTATTTTTGGCATAGCCGTTTTCTCGCATACACTCGAAGAAATGATTTTGAACTTGTTGGATTTTCCGAAGTTGCTGCTGGGGTCTCTGTGGCTGTCCAAAGAAATGGGTTGAGGGAATGATTAATGCCAAGTACGCATTTTTTTATAAGAAAAGGCTCCATGCATCTTTCCCAAATGGGTGATATATCGATGACGATGAAAAAACCCGACGAATTATGAAAGGCACCTAAAAGAAGTTATAACACATGAAAACCCCATTCTCAACTTTGAGAATGAACTCTACTCGGTACATGCCGATGAGAAAAAATCTGTTAGAAGTACCGTGAGACTTTTATAGGATGTTGGGTAAACTTTCCTGGTACTTTTTCCAGGTAAGGAAGAAAAATGGCATCCAGGCTAATTCGTACTATTCTTGAGTCTTTTTCCAATGTGTTACTATTTCTGAGTCATTTTACCCTTTGGAAAAGATTTCTCGAACCAATAAACTTAATTTTAAACATGTGGCTGTTGCTTTTGAAGGGATTTGTCTCGAATTATAATGAAAAAAGGGGGAAATGTGAGGTGATTTGACATTTGAAAGATATGGTCGGTCGTAGCCCGGAATATCCTACAGGGTGACCAGTAGTACCTCTTAAATTTCTCTAAAATCCGGCCCAAGGCCGCCCAGCAGACAGACTGCGTTGGATATTACGGCCGCAGCAGCGTGCCTCTGAGTAAATACCGCTCTGACCTTACCATATGCCTCGAAAAAAAATGATGTGAAGGAAATGGCGTGAAAGCGAAGGAAGCCAAAAAATTCGAAAGAAGAATTTGGAATCTTCAGCTAGGGAAGTTTTTATTGATAAAAATAGTAACTTTTAGGAAGTCCAGCGCAATATTTGTGCCTTTTGTGGACATTATGACCCGTAGTGTTGGTGCAAGCAGGAAAACTCAAGCTAGTCTTGGGCTAGGAGAGTTGGTAGAGAGATATCTGCTTGAGGCAAAAGTCTTGGAAGAGGACATGGAAAAGGCCTGAGATTCGGACGATAATTTGGAAGAGGATATTCTTGAAACCGTGGGTATCAAAGTACAACGCAGACACTTTTTGGTGCTCCATCTCCTGCACCGAATAGTCAACCATCATATGTGTGTAAAGATCCCATCGACAGCGGACGCTCTGAAATGCCAACTAATACGACTCATGGTTCACAAATGAGCAACAATGGTTCGTAGAACTACTTTGGGTTTTTTGCAAGTATCAAGTTTCTTAGCTCCATAACTACATGCGATGAACGAGCAACGGGTGTTTTGCCAACAGAGTCTAGATTTTATTAGATGCCAAAAATCAAGCATGAACAAGAGAAAATCTGCACCCAGTATATCTCCCCTTGCTGGAAAAATTAATGTTTTTATACCGCCTGAAAGTTTGAGCAGTTCCATAACGTTCATATATCTTCGTGTTATGCCGACAATTATTTATCAGACCGAAATCGAAATGGCCTGTTCACGCCCAATAACGGCAACTAAATTGAATTATCCTTCAAAGCCCATTTTCACTATATAATTCGGCAAGTACTGGAACCATGAGTGGGAAAGTTGAGCTTGCTCTTGAGGAGCACAGACTGACCGGGAACCTAAGTACAGCACGTTGCAAGAGGTTATCGAACATATTCCGTGGGATCCCATATTCTCAATGGAGTCACCTGGAAACATTTTGTTTCTTCCTTGGAAATTTACAAGGAAAGAAGGGCCTCTATTTTTAGAGTTCCAGTTCCTTCTGCATTACGATGGAGCGCAAGATTTGGAACGAAAAGCCCTATTATTCACGAAAATCGAGTGTACGTACACGTTGCGAAAATCATTTCTAAACTTGAATCACAGTACGCGATTGTAAACCGGATTACCCACAGCTCACATCACATAACAGTGCGGCGGAACATGTTAATATATGGCAGAAGTTTACATTAGTTTAAACAAAAATTGGTAACGGAATATGCAAGCACAGGAGTGGAATGATAGAACGTAACACAGCGTATCAGTACTTATTGTTATGTTCCATGGCCTGCCGTGAGGTACATAGGGATATTTTAGCACTTTCGCTGGAGAAAGTCTTGAAGTTTTCGTCTTTTTCCTTTTTCATATCCCTTGTTACGTCACTTTAGGTATGAATATCTCTACTGGGCTACCTAAAACTCTGTAAAATGACGACATATGCGTTTTTGCTAACGGAACGGTAAGTGGGTCGATGTACCGTGAAGGATCGGCTGCATTAATGCACAGGAGTCGTTCCAATTAATATTGAGGTACCGTCTCGTCCTAATTGTCACGATAGATTGAAATTAAGAACCTTGAAATCATCCTTACTACCATAGTATTGACATAATCACACCGATATACTGTTTTTTCGTATGGCAAAGATCGTCAACTAACACCTCCAGGTGGAAAAGAGATCCAAGAACTTCTCACGGTATATTAAGTCTAGTACAGTGCAAATGTCCGTTTTACGTGGAAGGAGTCGCTATAGACTAAAAACATAGTTATACTTAACTTTCAAGAGATTATCTGACGCTTATCGACGCTATCATTCTTAATAGGATCATTCGCAGTCATCCACTGGAAACAGGATATTTTGGCATCTGAGATGACCGAATTGCGAAGAACGATGTACTATTCTCTCAGAGAAGATGATCTGGCACAAAAAGTCCTAAATTTACAAGAAAAAATGACTTTTTCACTATTTCAATTGCAGAACATCATCTGGACGTGGAAGGGAAAAAAGAAGCGAAATAACCCCCAAAACACTTGTTTTCAGGATAAAAATAATATCTTGAACGAGGAATGCGCCACATTGTAATGGATTTACAAAATATTTATGTAAGAGCTTGCGTTACATAGTCGGCTGTTGCTAAAGGACTACAGGTGGAAAAGATGCAAGAAACATTGCATGGAGTGATAAATTAATTGAGCTATAATCGTGAACATGATGATCTTTTGGCGCGAAAATTTTTAAGATAATTATGACGCAAGGATGGAATGACATCTACCCTACATTTTGCGTCTTCAGAATACTACTTGAAAAAGGGGAATTTTGCATTATAGGGCGCCTCTAAGATATAGCCATAGGCTCTGACTCATCATTATTCATGCCTGTGGCCTCATACAATTCAGTTCGCCTGTTGCTTGCTTTGGGCGCCCACGAGAAATTAATCGTCGAAGGAGTTTATGTAGCTATCTCGTATCTGCATGACAAGATTTAATTTAATGACAAGATTTAATTTTCTGTGGTAATAGAGCCCTACAAACTCATCTAAAAGGAAGAAATTCATGGATATGTGTTGAACTTTTGCAGCGATGTATGGATTACATCAGATAGGGAATATTTGGGGATCTTTCATTCGGAAACAGTTTTAAGTTTGAAATTCATCAATTCAACATCAGACACTTATTTTTTGGTCAATTAGCCCATACAGGCTCATTATTATCTTCAGCGTGGCAGATGAAATGGGTTAACATTAAACTCTACAAGGCTTTTTGATCATATTAAGTTGACTTAAATTAGATGCTGAGCTGTTTGAAATATTTCGCACTTTTGCAGGCTGGGATAATTCACAACGAGATAAAGGAAGCATTGAAAATTAATGGTTGATAAAGGAAGCATTATTTTCAATGCTTCCTACCAGGAAATTAGTAGAGAAGCGACCAGTATTGTAATAAATTGTTATATAGAGAGCTTTGAATTGGGTAAAGAATTGGTCTGCACAGAATCAAGGTTCAAAATTCGAAGTTAAGGCTCAGAAAGGATTCTCAAACCAGATTATATGTAATGCGGCATTAAAATATTGTTGTTAAATATTTTTGCGAGTCGCACCTCGAGGCGGGATCGGAGGTTGAAGACAGCCTGCTGAATTGAGGGAATTTAACATTTTATGTCAATAATTAATATACTTAGTCTCTTTAGTAATGAGAGAGGTAAATACGGTGGAAAATTCTCATTCAATAGAGAGAGCCTCATTAACATCGCTATATAATATAATGAATTGCGCTGTACCGCAATACATTGTCCTTCTGCTCATCCATCTTCGTATTTTTTACATTAAGTCTCCCTTGTTTCAGCTATTTGCTCGCTAGAATTTGCTCAATATGGATCAATTTTTAGTATGTGACTGAGCATGACGTAGAGCACTAGACTCCATTACTTATCCATTCACATTAATTTGTTGGAAGCTCGTTTAGAAAAGGGGGCAGTGTATAAGTCATAAGTAACCTACCGCTTAGTATTTTATTTGTCCACATTAGTGCTGTCATGGCCTTCTTTGGGAAATCATTTTACCTCTTTCTTATTTGTCAAATTATTCCATCAATACCGGCGAGAATCTAATATCACCAAAAATTTCTCTCGTGTAATTCTTGAAAGTCTATAAGTAGTGTTCTTAGACACTATTTCCGTGCTATAAACTGAATTTATTGTACAGAAACATACAATCGTGGATTCCTTGCATTGTAACAGAGGTGCGATAATTGGATCGGAAATGATGGTAATTTAGACTAAAATTAAAAAAAGAATAAATTGTCTGCTTTTAAGTTTTTTTTGGACCGATTGGTTCACTTTAATTGTACATTAGTTAAATTTGTAATGTAACTATTCAGCGTTTTTAAAACAGAGGCATGCTGCAACAGCAGTGATGTCCGATACATCATGCCTGCTGACAGGCGTTGAGCAGCCCTTTAGGCGCAGACTGACGCTACTCATTATTCTGAAAACGTTTATCATACACCAGGGATAGCCGAACCGCACGTCTCAATATTAAAGAACCAAATCGATCCACGATTCTTCAGCTGAAATGGCCGAATTTCCAGTTATGAAGACAAAGACTGAAAGGAGATGATCTGATACTTGTGAAATGAAAATGATTTAGTATGTCCGTTTCGTATGGACTGCTGCGCTATCCAATTGTGGTATGTGCACGAATGCATTGTAATGATCAAGTAGAGTCAGTCAGCATCGTGACTCGCATTCGCGGTACCAGAGAAAGGCGCATGTTTAAGAATCTGGACTGAATCTATGCTTGATGGAGATTCGCATGGACTCAGGTTTGATTCTGGCTATATTTGCATGTCGGATTGGGTTCCCAGCAGAGGCGTAGAAAATTAGCTCTATTGATAAATAAAACGCACGTTCAACGAGAAAAGGCGACTTGGCGTTTCAAATGCCGTCCAAGTGGCGCGATCAAAAGAGTTCCATATGAATTTGATTGTTAGCAGAATTTGTAGGGTCTATGCATAAGTTAAGTAAAACTTCTGCTAACAGATTGAATGTGAGCAAAGAAATATAAAAGTTTCCTAATCTACTGGAGCAAATGCGCTCATATTTGTGTTGTAGGGTATTGGCATATCGACTAAACTTTTATCACAACGCACCCCTCATCTCATACCTCAAATAGAACTGTACTTTAATGCTTTCGACAATGTTTACAAAAAGTTACTGTATAGAACTATCAGAAGGGTTGCAAAGTCTCCGACTGGCGTTGTTGGATCGCTTCGACCTGGAATACTCGCCACCGTCAAACAGCCGATCAAAATGGAATTTCCAGTAAATCTTGCTCCGTACTGGTATCCTTCCCCGCCTTTCTTTAGCCTCTAGCTCTGTTGCAGCTTAGTTTCAATTATCATGAGACTCCCTACTGAGCCATAATATTCCGCCGACAGGAGATCAGACTTTTTGTTGACTCAAGAGTCCACGTGATGCTCTCTAATCATGAGTGGTGCGTCGCTAGCACGATATAGAAGAAGAATACACCACACACATAGACGCTAGCCGAACTTCTCTCGCTCGGATTAAAGTTTTCACTGAAAAGTACAAGCCGTCACGATATAGAGAAAAGTTATGGAGATAGTTTAACTTATCATGGAGTTTAAGCAGGTCCTAGAAGAGAACTCCTTTAGAGAAATTGGATAGTCATTTAAGATAATTCTGCACTCTGTTTGATCAATCTTAATGAAGAGATCTTCGCAAACCGCGTTCATGACTCGCCCTCTCAACGAAATCTACGACCTGTAGCAGTTCCTCACGTTGAAAAGATACGTATTGTCCACAATCCATGTTGCTGCGCTTCAAGTGAAAAAACTTGGATTTATTTCTTAATTATTGAAGCCACTTAAACTGATAAAAGATATCGAGCCATAGATCCGGCCAAGGTGGTGATGGACATTATAAGAAATCGTTGGAAACTACCGCAGAGAGTGATGAACATGATCCTGAAAAGTCATCACTGCATACATTTGGGGTTTCATCGCATCCTAGCCACCGCAGATACACTGCCCGCTGACCCCACCTCCAGCACATGGACACTGAAACAAATCAAGCCCTCTCCTAATAGAAGAAGCCATTTTCTGGATTTTACAATCCATAAAACCTGCCCTGCATTTTGCAGATTGTCTTGGCAATCTCTCAGCTCTTGTGAACGTAAGAACTCCTGACCACCGAACTGATACAAGAATGCTAAATACCATCCTGAACATTTTCAGAGATAAAAACGTTGGCGGTGAGCGGTATCTAGAGACGAAAGAATGCATTCAGTGCATTACTTTTTTTCATGGATAAAACGTCTGAAAATATAAATATTTCCTTCCCGCTAACGAGAAGAATATTTTCTCAACTTCATCTCGTAGGCCCTGCTCAGGACTGCTTCGAACATTGCACCACGATCATGTCACATCTTGGGCGAGTATGAGCCATGATCAACAAAAATGATTCTAATTGCGCCCAAATTGACGCAAAATCGGAGTTCGAATGTCTGACGCGTACAAAATATCATGAAGGAAACTAACACATCGAATTTCACTGTATAAATCGGCGGCTAAATCAACAGGATAAAAAACTGACACCAGATTGTTCCCACCATTTACGTTCCGAAGAAAAAAGTACGCGACTTAAGTTCAGCCATCTAACATTACGATTGGGCAATACGGAATATCAGCTATACAACTAAGGAAAATTATCTTTCAAAATTTTTTCACCGAATTGCGTGAGCATTGCAGTTCTCTATCTAGAGACACGGGCCCTTATCCATCGATTTATTTCATGGGTCTGGTTTAACACAAAAAGAGCTACGAAAATCCGCCATCAGTGAATCCGCCAACAGCGGTAACCCTCACCATAGGAAGAATAGCCTCTACCGAAATGGAAAACGTATTCTCTTTCATACTCTCGGCTCTGACGAAAAATTGTAGAGATTTTATCGTAAAATGACATCAAGCAATAAATACGTAGCAATCTCACTGGCGGTTCATCTGCAGTTCACATAGTTCACGATATGATGACGACATTAGAAAATATCTCAGAATATGTCGAAGAAATGGCAAATAAGTCTGTCCTCGACGCCGACACAGATATATAAATCAATATACATTGGAAACTCATAAAATAATGAGTTATACAGATTGATCGCTCCAGATTATCACTCTCGTGTCCTGTAAATCAAATGAAATTCGACGAAACTAGCAAAAATATTGCTATGAAGCATATATAATATTTAAAAGCATCATCAGTCGGCTTTTAGTAAAGAGAAAAGGATTTTTTTTTCTAGAACGAAACGTTTTTGGGTCTCATCTCCCCCGTCCTTCATATATATATCGCGAACAAACCAATTCACGTCCAAGACGCCAGTCTTCCAGTTCCACAGAACCGTGACATATATTTAAGTCAGAATTGAAATTGGAATACGCGTTCAGGGTCGATGGATCTCCTCAGTTTTTTCGCATGTATTGGAGCAAAATATTACATCTCTCTTAAAGAAGAGAAGAAAGTTTACAACTTCCAACATTGAGCTCCGCAGGAGCTTTCGCTTCGCATGCGAAGCGTTTCTTGACTCACTTAGAACTGTTCATATACCGCTAATATTTTATTCCACAGGTTCATCTACTTCTGTCGTAGTATTTAACAGACTCTACAGCTTTGCTCGAGTTTATGCATCTAATTTAGACTCAAACCATCAGCAACCTCCTAGCCAGGGCTGCTAGGCACTTTTTGTCATTACAATTTTCCTTACCGTTCTTGACGATAAGTTTGACCACATTTATACACTTGAATAATTACGAGCGAGTTGTACAATGGGATATTTCATCATTGCTTTACCAACCGAAAGTTGCCTTTCTATCCCATACCACTTGGACCAATGTCCGTTTTACATGTTGCCAGAGTTTTTCACTCGTGCTGACTGCAAGTTCCGAAATCGCTATTGAAGATACCATCCGAGCTGTATTACGGGGTATCATTCGACTACATATCCCGTAGGCAATTTGCTATCCATAGTTCTAAATAAAACCTGGTTTGGAGCGGCCTGCTTTACCCAGCCAGTCTCAACCCAAGTTTCAACACAAGTTCAACCTAGATCTGCTTGCGTGCGTTTAAAAACCCACAGATAAGGATCTCCAGCGAATTATGTACATTGTTTATCTAATAGGATGTTTTGGACGCTGCCTTAGCATTACTTGGACTGGAAGGACCTCTCAATTCACCCGTTTTATCTGAAAATGTTCTGAAAATGTTCTGTGTTCTGAATGAGACGTCCAGAAATATTTTAATTTGCTTTATCGAAGAGAGAGAAAAACTCGCGTAGTGCCCGATTTTTGTGGAGTATCTCGCTTCACCGACACATCGGAAGTCTTTATGCAGATATGTGCTCTCCTCTTTCGACTTGCATCTCTCTATTACAGATACACGTGCTCCACCATCAGTTACGGCATGCATCCAATTCCAAAACCTTCGCACTTATTAATAGAACTCGCCCTGACTACTTAACTGCTGACATTTACGAATAAAAAGTGATACTTGCAGGAAACTGAAAAACAATGTGACTCATTTCAGCTCATCCAAAATTTCACAGGACGTTTTGTAGTCTCCTTCGATACTAAAAACATTCGATTCAATGAAAGAATCACTTTGGATATCATGCTCCTCGAATCAAAGCCGGTAATTCATATCATGGACAGCTTCTCTCCCTTTAACATCGGTCTCTTCCTCAGGGACGTTTTGAAGCAAACCGTATAAGAAATTTTGCAATACTAGGTTTATCTATATCTGGTTGCCAAATTCTAATCAAGTCGACCAAAGTTTCCAATTTAAGTATTTATTCGCCTCCATCGACAGCTCTTTCAGCGTTGAAATTCCAAAGAATGCTGTGGAAATCATAATAATGAGCATATATGGGCGAAAATTTTCACTAATCTACGCGAAAACCCTTTCGAAAACTTCTTTCTCTCTATCCCCATTTCCTACGAATTTCACACTTGATTTGTCCGCGGCGACGAAGGAACCCTTAGTCCATTAAATATCGTCCAATGTGCACTATTTTTCAGGGAAGAACCTCCACTTGAGTTTTGGAGAACCTTAAACGTCTTGTGCCTCTCTCTAAGATCTTTCTACAAATAAAAAAGCAGTCAAAGAAGAAATTACGTCGTGAATGGCACAACTGTGGTAAAAAATGCCTTATGCTACAAGGTCCTCTCCTAGTTGGTATCATTGTTGAAGTTGGCATTCAAGTGCTCGTATACTGGGGAAAGAATACTGAAAACTTCATTTGCGAATTTATCGGGCCGGGAATTTTCACTGTGGTTGATCGCGTAGAGAAAATAATTACATGACAGACGGAACGTCAAGATTGGACCCCTCTCCGTTCGGTTTCGGGCAAGATAAGGGTTATTATACACATTCGACGTATACATTTCTTTTCTTTGGATTTAAATCCTTCCTCGTCCCAAAAAAAATCTCCAGAATTCTACTAGATGGCTAAATTATGACTCTAGTTGAGGTTCTATACCCCGCTAACCACGCTGATATTTCCCAGAAGTGTCGGAGGCGAAACGCGACAAGTGCAGGGGGAGAATCTTTTCATGTTTTGAATACCCGCATCATGCAGGAAGTGGGTTAGAATAGACTCAAATACATCTACAGGCGATGTATGGACCGTACAATCACTCCATCAAGAAAGTGAATCCAGAAGAAAATACCACCATCTAGATACGAGATAAAGACAGCCTGAAAAATTCTAGTATAAGTATGAACTCTTACAAACGAAAAAAAGAACAACAAAAAACAACTACGGACGAACGGGTGTGGGGACAGATTGACAGGTGTGAATATCAAGTTACTTTGAGGACTGCAGGAAGGATAGTAAGTTGAAAAGCGATGGAAAACAGCGAATTTTTAAGCCTTATTCGAGTGCAAGAGCCGTCCTTACACGCCTTAAACTTTTCTTCTCACATGCGCTGAGGGCGAGGGAAGAAATAAAAAGAATAATTGACCACTAGAAGGGCAAGTTATCCTAAAGGAGGACTTAACCGCCGACGAGAATGCCCAATCAAAATCGATCAGACGACTTCTCGTACTTGATGCTGCAAAATAATTTATTTCTGGACCCTAGAAGCCTGCCAAGCATTCATTCACTCTGCTGTAGTATTTCTGCGCAATTGATGCATTGAGGACCTCGCTGCGGAGATTCTCAGTCTCCTGAGCAATTCATACAACTATTTACGGTACATTTAAAGCAGGAGATCTATTGTTCCAAGCCATTAATTCTCACCACTGCGAGGATCTTTCTATAAAGCCAATGAGCTCTGACTCAGCCTATATGTGTCGAAGATATATAAATTGCTTCAGAATTTTTCCGAAACGTATGTCTACGATATATTAAGGGCTCAAAAAAGAATTATAAAGAAAAAAAGAAATACATAGCTGATTTTTTTGAATGGATAAAAGCGAAATATCACCTAACATTCAACTGATTCTAAATTGAATGAGACGGGAACTCTCTGCCCAAAATGGAACAATATAGTCACGTGCCACGCATGTATTCATATTTTCATTCGAAGCCAGTTTCACAGATTTCGTGTCTATGTGTATTCAAATCGCTTGTATTTCTCATTGGCGACCAGACCTGATGTATGAGATTTTCAATTTAACGCTATTCATAGCTGACATTTTCAAATAATCTGAACTATTTATCGTCAATCGCTAGGATCGCACCTTAGAATACGTCAAGAAAACTGCAATCGGCATTAAATTTCGTCCCCCAGATGGAGGTTCTTTCCAATAAATGTGATTTTTGGAGGCTTCCTTTGCAATAAACTACGAAGCAAACTGGCCGCTCGGATATACCTTATTCCTTGCAAATATACTTGTACAACTACACCCTTGCTTTTTTCAATCGTATAAGGCCGTCAGGCCTATCCGCTCCAATCTTGGTGCTGAGCTTATTGAACTCGCTTACAAGCTCTACCAGATCCACGACATGGTTGCGGATATCCCGCGTTTCATCCACTCTGTGCAGTTCTATTCAAGCCTTAGTTGATATTAAAAGTTTTTTTAATGTGATTTCCAAGGGTAATGTACTTTTAAAAGAATTATTCCGGAAATAGGTGCCTCACGTGAAAGATAGAATATTTTTTTGAGATTGTAGACATCGTTTCAGTTCACACCGCTGAAATTATCGCTGAAGGATTTAAGAGTTCTGTAAATCAAGCCAAACTTCGTGAAGACTTTTAATGAGGGAAACTGATACCTAGGATGGATGAATTGGTTATCCATGACATCTTTGCGGGCAAATGTAACTTTTAGGTGGATTTTTACCGTTTGAGATAGCAAAATATTTATTCAGACTGTCGGCCATCTGTTTAATCAAAGTCACCTCCCTCATTACCCGACCACTTTGTTTTCGATTGGTCATGACTTTTCTTGATAAGTGTTTGAGTTGAATGGCCTTATTGGAGCGGGGACCACGTCCCTTACAGAGCGTAAAATGTACAGAGACTCTAGCATCACACAGCATATCGCCACTTTTCCATCAAATCCGTGTTAATTTCCGTCCATTTTTAGATCTCAACTATGTTTTCAACAACGCCATTCAAAATCTGTAAGCATCTAGAGGTTGTAGTGCCAGTTTGGACTTCGGTTATGAAACGAAATGACTATTTTTGAACCTTATTCCCATCAAATAATATTTTGGTGATTTTGTGACGTTTTTTTCAAACAGTATCTATCTTCGCATTACATAGTGTTATTTATCAAAGTTAGGAAAGGATTTTGAACGAGTAGAAATTTTATCACAAGGTAGAAGTAGGCTCGATTTAAACTTTGGACTCACTAAACAGAAATATTTTCACGATCAACGGCGACCGGGGCAGGTGAACATCACTTACCGTACTGAACTGCCAGAAGCGCTGCAAATATCCCAAATGGAGTCGCCGTGTGACTCTTAGACCTTGAACTCCTTGCCAAAGTCACATCGAGGGACAAAATGAATTGTTCCACAAATCGTGCTCCGCACTTTACTGGCATCTTGTGCCCCTATTTTAGCCTCTAACTCTTTGTGACGTATCTTTCAAATTTCTAACGCCTCCTTACCGGTTGCAATATTCATATGCAGAGGCTCGGACTTTTCGTTCTCTCAATTAGACAATAGCCACACAAGATGGCCTACCATCTCTGCTTTCAATTAATGTACGTATTAACCGCCAAAGCGCCAATCAAAACAAATTTATGATCTGCACATGCTAACACACTTTTGATTGTATTCGATTTCCTAAAATCTTCAATGACGCTGAGAATATATCAAAAGCTAGAGGAAGACGAAGTAAGCAGCTGGCACTTGCAAATATTTCGGCCTTTTAACCTTCAAAATGTAATTGTGATGCTTTAAAAACGCGACTAATCACTCAAATAACATTATAAAAAATCAAGCTGGCAAAACTCAAACTTTATTTCTCAATGAAGTCATCCGAAGACCTCAAGGGGAAGAGAATTTTATTGTTTCTACTATGCTGTGCGATGCATATCCTCGATAACACTTGGATCGTGAGTTATTAGTTCACTGTTTGGAAATAATTGTCCATAAAATGTCAAATGAGAGGTGGAAAAAGCTACCATTTATCGATATTAGGACTTCCAGGAGGTTTGGAAGTGGTCTTGATAAAAACCAAAAGCTTAATTCTATATATTAAGTGGCCTCTCAGTAGTCCAGGTCATCGCAACCATCCATGTTGAGAAATTACAGTCATAATTAGGTGGTTTTGATGTTGGTGTAGAGAAAATAGCACACCTAATAAAAGATCCATTATTTCATGCTGCGCTATTGTCATCCCTGATAAAGGAGACTCTTTTTGTTTCTACTCGTCAGCGTTTCGGGAACAGATCTGACTGTACTCAGCAGAAATCCCATAGTTTCTACATCGAAATCGTATACATTTATGGCTGTATTTTGGGTTGATGTCTCAGTTAGGAATAGGAAGGTTGCATTAAAAGGGGAACTGAGAGCCGTACTGCGTTATTCGTAGATAAAATCAGATTATTATCGAAAAATGTAGGGAACAGTTAAACCAATACATTTTTTTACATAAAATAACACGTTGAAAGACTAAGAAAAGTTTTGGTTTTCAAGGCGAAGACATTTGTGAAAGATCGGAACGATATAACCTTTAAAGGTTGGGTTTTTCCATCGTTCTATTACGACTATCACAGGAGTATAAATTTGCGCGCTTGAAGTACATTTGAAAGCAATGGTATTATAGTTCCTAATTTTCCGCTCATACAAATGTATTTCCAAAACATTGGATGTTGAACATTTTGTTTAAGGTATATCTAAATATTTGAAAAGTTCACACTTGCCTCACACCTTCAGTTATGGTTTGGTGCTAAAATATTTCTTCATCAAATAGTTGCAGTGGCAATTTCAGAATTCTGTGTCTGAAATTTGCAGTTCAAAAAGTGAAGTAGCATACGCTCTACCCTTCGTCTCATCAACGTGAGTATTACGGTCCATTCTTCTCTTAACCTCGCCCAATATTACAACTAAGACAACATTGAGAGCCTAAAATAAGCGTAAATGCTATCTAATACCTATGGAGCGAAGATGTTTGCTTTCGCTATCCAATAGCTATGAAGTGGATATTTTTGCTTTCGAAAATTTTGATGCGGTAATAGGCACAATATATCAAAAATTTGTGCGCCGCTAACTAGTACCTTCCCCATGGAACAAACTAAAAGAAATGGCTTTATAGTTCATATATCGCATCTTCGCTCAATTTTCCTTCAATTTTAATGGAATGGAAAATCTGGAATGCTTTTTTCTGTTCAGCTTCAGGAAAGAGGATTTACCGCAATTGATCGGAACAATTTCTTGGCCTGCTGCTCACACATTCCCATCTCGAAACCGGTACTTCGCGCCTCCAATTATGGTACCTTCCGTAATAGTAAGGGGCCTGGCAACTTTATCTCGCTAAAAAAATCTTGAAGAGACGTTCGAGGAGCATAACTCTTAACTGTCAGAGTTTTATGGGAGTTGGTATAATGCTTGTCGCAGAATATGAACCCTCTCCTTCAGAAAATTTCGCAGTCTTTCTTTTTTGAATAAAGGGCATATCAGTACGTCCAAGCTGTAGACCATAAATTCCATATTTTAGTTCTACTGACAGCACAGTCATTGGAGTCGCTATTCAAGTGATAACGTGCACCAAATTTTTGCAATAAACGGACACAGAAGGAAGAACCGCTTGAAATTTCAGGCCGTTAAATAGCTTGAAGCCCCGATTGTTCATACATATGGTCCTATACAGTAGAATACATGAATGTAATACTGTTTCGATTGCTTCGTACGTACATACGAATCAATCTAGAAGTATTATTTCTGAGGTCTTGGATAAGGGAGAAACTAAGTGTTTTGTCCACAGAGATTCTGGATAGAACGAAGATTGTATATCGAGGTAATATATCAAGAAGGAAACCCACAAGAATTTCAGATATTGATGAAACAAGCTACGCATGCTGGAATCATAACTGTGGAATGGATCTGTAGTGAAATGAAGATGTTAATTTGCCATTTTTTTCAAGCGAAAGCTCAAAGTTTTGTTGTCACCAACTGGGGTATTCTACTCTCCGCTCTTCTCCTGTCAAACTTGCGCGGCTCTCTTTACTCTAATCATGTTTCGCATCATTTCAGCTGCAAGCTCCTGTTCTTAGAGGAGTGCTTATTATCAGTGGGATAAGTTGTACTTTCTTACGCGGAGTGCGGGCAAGTAAAAGCCCGTTATTGTGATCTTGCAAGCGGAAGCTCCAGAGACTAAGCACGGCGTTCTGTAAATTAAACTGGTACAATTTTTACGACACCACTATTTTCCACCTACTTACTGCTTCTTGGTAAGAGCAGATATCAAAAGTTTCATTTGTTCAAGCTCCGTTCCTGTTGTGAAAGCTGCTCTTCAATCCTTTCTTCCCTCTTGGTTTCAAGTAAGGCGCACTTCTTTTCGACACGATACTTCAAACTAACGATTCTCTATTTCTCCCGCCTCTCGGGCTTCACATGTCTTCCGAACCCCAAAGCTCCGTGCCTGGACCACTGATGGTGCATTTTGCTTACATTTTTGTCGCTTTGTGCTATTTCTGGAGGAATTTTGAGCGAAAATATTCCTCCGTTTTACACTTCAATGAACGCTTAAAGAGCTAAAGCCCAGGTGGCACATTCTTTCATGTATAGCTTTCACTACATTCTTTTTAGTTTCCTTACGAAGTTGGGTATCATTTTGGGCCTCCATAATCTCCATGAGCAACTCGCCCGCTTCACTGATTCTCCTCCTTCACCAGACTCCAACTTAGTCAAAGGAGCCCATTAATATATTTCAGAGGTCTCGCAAACTTTTAGAGGAATGATTTGTACTGAATGCTCCTCTTTTTTGTTGACTTTATCAATAGCCTGCTCAAAAAATTGGGTATTTTCCCAAAAACTGCTATATGGGCACCATTTGCGCTCACTTAAAGAAAATATATGATTTCATCCTCGAATCGGAAACTGGAGATGATTCTTCCACTAGTGATAGTTCTACGTCATTCGTTGTTGAGGTAAAGAGATTTGGTCCTAAAACGCCTCTAAATAATGAGAGGTGTTCAGGACAACTACTAGAACTGCTTCTACAGGTAGTGGAGGGTTTTTTGGTTGAGAGTTGGACTTAATTACGGCATTTTTGAGGGATGGGTAAAGAGAGAGTGGTTTTTTACTTGATTTTTGATTTCAATAAGCAAGGTCACTAACGTAGCACTACCATTTGACGAAAAATGTTTCCAAAAGTTGCTGGATTCTTTGCTGAAGGTTATACTTCAGATTCTCTATCTAACAGTCGGGTAACATAATTCCCTCTCTTCAGTCCCTGCTGCAATTCAGTTCCTGAAATACATAAATTCTGAGTTAATATTGTGATGGAGTGAACCACGTAATGTCTTCAATATTTTTGATTTTTGATTTCTCCCAGTGAAGAAGTTAAAATTTCAAGTACCGATGAAAATGCCGCAGGCCCATTTTGAGATGGAAAGCAGCAAAACTCTCAAGGTTATTCTTACGGTGGTAGATTTATCTCTCCTTTTATTGGATAAAATTGAGTAGAATCAGTTGATGTTGGAATGAGAGAAAAAGTTGCGCCGCAATGCAACTGGTGTTACATCAGTCACTATAGTTGTTTTTTGGGCGCTCGAAAGGGGGCGTTTTGATACATCCAAAGTGTTTGCGTTTTGACCGTATTAAGGATCAGTAGAAAGCGCGAAATATTGAACGGAAGTACGGAAGGAAAATTTCAAATGAACAATTCGCGCCTAGTTGTGCGGGTGTAGTTTTACGGGCAACGTGTAATGTCTAAAGGAAAGTTTTTTAATCCAACATACAGGATACATCGCTCCCCAAAGGACAAAAAAGGTGCAAAAGAAGCATATTGCGAAAATGGTAGTAAGAGATTATTTTAAGGCCACGGAATATGCAAACTTATCAATATCAGCTGAGGCATCCAAATCACTGAGGCGAGCAAACGAGAAATTACCGAACAAAATGACGCTATCTGAACTTAGAAATGATTTAATAGTAGATATTTCAATTAGAAAGTCGGAGATTCTCCAACTTGGGAAGATTTGGTTTCCGAATTTTTTTCAAAAATACAACTTTTTATGTAAGGGGCAATTTTCGCCCAAGACGGGTCATGAGTTGATGTAACATTAGGTCTTTTTTAATGTCAAATGGCCTAAAAAGAGCCCGTACTATTAATTTTCAATTATTTATGAATGGTATTAATAGGAAACCCCGGGTACAAAACTGGCTCGTTGCGTACAAAGAAAGTTTTCTTCTGCAATGTGAAAGCCCATAAAATTTATCTACTCCAGCTGGAAGATGATAATAAATTTACTGATCGTTACGGTCTAACTATTTTCTGTTTTTCCCAAGGCACTGGACTCCTTTTGACGGTAAATTATAAGTCCATGGGCTTGCCTGCACTAAGTTCAAAAAACATATTTTGATAGGAAACATTTAGTGCGATGCACAATGATCAGTTGTTCCGTCATTTAGTGCAATCGCAGACCAAAAATTGAGGGATGACGTGGAGGAAAACCCGTATGCCATGTGGCTAGTCAGTTGGGATTTCCGCGAAATTGAAAACCGTCGAGATTGGGACACAAAAAAGTGTGGGGGAATGGCACACATTTAAGAGATATTTTACTAATTATTTGCACATACTGCATAGTATTCTAAGAGCAAATCTATTAGAACTCAAAAATATTTCTCTAAACCACTGGTTAGAGACAAAACATTGAGCGCAAACGTAGGAAATCCTAGTGGTGTACCCTATTAAGAAGGGCATGATTATGAGTTCATACACCTCACACGCAACCAAAGCCAATCCATTCCAAGTCTCCATAGAATGATGTAAAATCCACAGTAGTATTTGACTAGTGTACGCTCCGGTCGTTGTCGCCCGTCCTGAACAGCCGTAGCAGCTCTGCCACAAAATCCTGCACCTCTCCTCCCAATGAACAATCAACACCTTGCCCGAACTCATGTGTTTCTACAAGCTAGCCAACTCATGTGCCAATCAGCACTTCTTGTTGCAATTTTGATTCGCAAACGCCGCCGTAATAAAAAAGACCATAACTACGAGCGTAGAACTCCTGGATCGTCCAATATACGCTGCGGAAAGTCAACGTGGGTACAGGACTACTTCCAGGAGAACAGTGTCTACAATTTAAAGCAATTCAGGGCCAGATTTGGAGTTCCCAGAACACTCTTTTATGAGACACATAACGACCTGGTAGCCAGGTATCCTCAAATTTTCAAACAACTACGAAGCTCGTATGGTAAGCTCGGACATAGATCAGAAGTAAAATTACTAACATGTTTACGATATCTCAGCACACATAGGAGCTTCGATGATTTGGATGATGGTTCTAGAATTTCTTCAGAGTCTACTAGGTACTACGTTCGAGAGTTTTGCGACAGTACTATCAAGATGTATGGTCCTACTTGCCTGAAACGTCGTCCAAACGGTTCGGAACTTGACGCTATTTCGGAAAAGTATGAAGAGGTTGGATTCAAGGGATTCATCGGAGCTATCGACTGCTGCAAAATAGGGTTGGAAGAATTGCCCAAGTGCTTTGAAAGGACAGTATCAGAACGGGCAGGAAGGGAAGATGGTAAAAATAACAGTGGAGGCTTTGTGTCATCACGATTTGTATATATGGTATTGGTTTGTTGGAAGACCTTCACTAAACAACGACTTGGCTTTGGTCGAAAGATCACCTTTTATTAACGATATTCTTCGAGACAAGTTTCCTTTTAAGTTTTCAACACCATACCAAACGCTACCATCATCTCCGGATCGAGATTACCCTTCTTCTTGGTGGATGGAATATACGCAAAGTGGCCAATATTTATTGGTCTTATTCGTCACCCTGTGAGTAATAAAGAAGGTAGATTCACCCGAAAACAGTAAGCACGAAGAAAGAACATTGAAAGACTATTGAAAGTGCTGCAAGCGCGATTCAGAATTCTTCGAGAGGACACCAGGTTGTGGTTTATTGATGATATAGTCAGAGTTTCACAAACCTGTGTGATTTTGCACGTCATGGTTGTGTCCCATGCAACAAGACGGTGCATTCTCCGAAGACCTTGCTGAGGAAGGCAACAAATTTGATGTACTAACGGAGATGCATGAAAGTGATGAAGATAATGCAGTGCAGTCGGAAGCTGAAATGGCATCTCACACGGAAAATGGAAACATTTCACCTAATGAAGAGTGGGAATCGTTTATTGTAAGATATGGTTTCGTTACGTCCGCGATCGACATAATAGTTTGAAAGAGGATCTTATTGAACTTCTTGGTCGGGAGTAGTATATTTTTTAAGTTCATGAACGGAAAGGTAACCTCTCACAGGTAATTTTTGCGTGAGAGGATTCCGATGAGCGCTACCTTCCCCCATGGAGAGAGATACCTCTCAAAATTTCTTCAGAGTAGCCCCGGAGATACAGTATCATCATCGAGTTCTCTCTCGTCTCCATTAGTTCCCAAGTTTCTTCTTCCCGGGTTCTTCCTACTACCGATACCTGATTCACTCCTTGTGTACTTTCTCTCCTTTTATTCGATTCTTCATGGACCTCTCCGTATTGATTCTCAGTAGAATTTACATAACTGTTATCCATGACCCTCTGAGCACCACTCTGCGTTGTCCACTGTCGACTGACAGTATCTGTAGCAGTTGAAAATAATTCTCCCTCCTGTTTGTAGTTCTTTCTTCCTAACGAACATCTCCATAAAAGCAATTGTCCGTTCTATCGATCCTTGCATCGATTTGATCATTTCCGCTAGCTCTTGTCGGTTTCTTCTTGACTGTCGGCCATTTTTTTCTTTTTTCCAATAGGGCGTCAGTTATGAATAGCAGGCGTTTCAGATTCGCATTCATTCGAGCTACCTGATCCAGGCAGTCCCCTTCTTATCGAAAGGAAATTCTTGTTGTTGTACTCCGGCTTCCGTTTCACGCGATAACCATCGGCACTGTCGCTATTTCCACTGTATTCATCACTGCATTTTGGCTGAGAGCTGAGGTATAATGCATAATAAACATATTAGAACTCTGGCGCGTACTGAAATATCCATTGCTGTCCTTTCTTCCTGCGGACATACGATAGAGCTGCATTTTTGTCCTGAATATCTTCCTCATTGCACCAGGTATTTTCTGAGATTCTGCTTTGTTCTTCGCAGCAATCTAATGGTGTAAAGCTGGAGCAAGTCTGTCCCATGTTGAACGGAGCGAGTGAGCCGTACGCTGAACTCCGCGGCTGGCGCACCGCGACTGTTCGGAATTCCAAAAGTCTTCTCTTTCTGGTTTGGTCCTTGAGCAGATTGTTGCACCCAGCATTACACAATAACAAGGCCATCAGATGCTGAATATGACTTACCTCGGCCAGGAAATTTTTTGTTAGTGTCTTTCGCTGTCGTCACCCTTTTCTACGCTGCTTTGGGGCTACTTTCCTTGTGCTGGTAGGCGAAGAATGCAAAGCAGCGGTTTCTACGTGAGCCTTTTGTACTAGTGCATGTATTGGATTTGTGGTATCATGCGGTGTCTGGGACACATTCTGTCGTGTCCTTAGGCGTTTGGTTCGAAAGGTGTGATATTTGAGATGTTCGGTGTTGAACTGTTCATGCGCGAAGAATAGCCGCTTTCTTCTCTTTGGCTAACGTGATATTGTTTTGTAGTTAAATGTAAAGAGAAACGTAATAGCGCCGGTGCTAAAGTGTCTCAAAAACGTTCCGGAGGTGAGACACTTTTAGAGCTGAAGCTAAAATTTTAGCTCCAAAATGGCCGTTTTCATACGGAGTAGGTTTGGGTTGGCGCAATATTTTGTCCAAGGAAGCGGAAATAGAGACATAGTATGTTTGCTCTAATTAGTAGTTAGCTATCTTTAGATTAGGATAAGTAGTTTACAGGTATTTAGGTTATCTTACAGCATTTTTACTCTGGGGGCGTGTATATAAGGGCTGACCCTAGACTGACCCTAAGGGGATTCTAAAGTAACCAAGCCGGACTCCAAAACTTAGCCGTCTAGTATGAACCTGTTCCTAGAAAGTGGGACACCACTTCACTTTTCGCCGGTCTATTCAGGATTTGGCTTGGTTCCCCTTTTTCCTCTTTTCATCCATTTCCCTTACCCGTTACGTTGATTACCAAAACCACCTTTGCAACATTCTATTCCTTTAGGAGAGTTGAGGATATGCCCTCAAATCTCAAGAAGCTATTCGCTTTTTTCCGTGTTTTTTTGTGTGATACTGGAACGATGATGATTTTAGGAGTCCAGGCTTATGATATATTGCATGACTCGCATGACACGAAGTCTCGAGGTGAATTTGGCACAAGAGAATAATTACGTACAGTTACGTAACTCTATCTCGAGATTCCGCATATGCAATTGGATCGATCTACATTTAGGTAGTATGCTGTTTAGGTTTGTGAGATTGCTAAGTTTGCAATTGCATCAGCACCTGCTGGAACTTGGCTGATGTGATGGAGTGTTAATTCCTGGTTTGGCAGGTTTACGGGAATTCTGTAGTATAAAAGGATAGCTTTGGTAGGAGAATAAAGGTCACGACGGGCAACAAGAAATCTATTGGCACAAGGATCAGCTCAGTTTTTACAAGTGGTTATGGGCCAGCCCAACGCAGTTTGCAACTTCAAGATTCTCGTGAACTGTTAGATTGTGTGAAAGTCCTGATAGCTGGGCTGTGTGCCTTTTGTGGACATTGATATCGAAATGGAAGACTCAAAACGTCTCCACAAGTTCTTCGTCCAGGAGAGGACTTTAGTCTATGGCTGGCAAGAACAGAAGCTGCCCTTGAGTCCAAAAAGGTGCTCAATGTTGTAACAACAAACGTTGTTGGAGGACCATCAAGCTCACTGCTGAGCAGAAGCAAGAAGTAGCCCTGGCCCGTGCAGTGATAATCCAAGGCCTCGGAGACAAGCCTTTACGTCTGTGTCTTAGTGACAAGAATAACCATACAAAATGTGGTTAAGACTAAAGGACCGCTATGCGTGAAGAACATTGTGACTAGAGTACAACTTCAAACGAAGTTATCTAGGTTTGCATACATAGGTCAGCCCATGTCAGACTACATTGATGAGTTTGAAGATGTGTTCAACAGACTCGATTCAATGGACTCCGCAGTCTCGGAAGACCTTCAGGTGGCCATGTTATTGGCGTCTTTCGGTGACAAAAGTACGTCTCCTATGGACATGTAGTATCTCTTTGCAGATGAAAGAGGAGAATATTACATGGGAGTCGATAACAGCCAGGTTGCTTCAGGAGTATGAGAGAAGCTTTGGGCTTCCGGGAAAGCAGTCAAAGGTGTCGAAAAACATTATTCTGCACGTAGTGCTGCTTTGACTGCAAAACAGATCAACAACGTGAAGCACTTCACCCATAGAAAGGCAAGTACTGTAAGAGGCAAACGGAAGTGCTACAGATGTGGAAGTATAGAACATCTCATCAGAGAACCCTGTCAAGGAGGACAGGTCCAACAAGAGCCAGACAATTCTGACGCAGTGTCATCAACTAATCACGCAGTTATGCTGATGGCAACTACTCCCTCTGCTGATGATAAGCATCAGACTGTAGAGCGACACACTGAACAGTTCTTACTAGATTCAGGCGCCTCGGACCACATGGTCAGGTCAGCAGATATACTACACACTGTACGTAGTATTCAACCTCCTCGGGAGGTTGTGCTCGGAAATGGATCTGTGGTGCTTTCTGCACGCGCGGTGCTGGAACGGTTACTGCACCTGGAATAATGCTGCATCACATGAAGTTCAACTTCATGGTGTTCTAGTGGTACCAGATTTAAGGACGAATCTGATATCTTGCTCAGCCTTATGCAGGTCTGGATACACAGTTGAAATGAGAAGTGATATGTGTGAGGTCCTTAAGGATGGTATTCCAGTGCTAAGTGCATATCCGCAAAACGGGGTATACCGCGCTGAGGTTTAAGTCTGTAATAGATCTTCGGCTATGGTAGCAATGTCTGAAACTGAAATCATTTGGCATCGTCGTCTGGGACACGCAAGTTTGAATCGCATCCGTGAATTATCGCGCCGAAGTGCAGTCATTGGTCTGAATCTCTCAGAACAGCTAAGTACCACTGAGAAATGTGAAGCCTGTATCAAGGGCAAGCACCACAGGCTGTCACTGAAGTCCAAGAAAATCAGACCATGCAAAGCAGGTGACATCATTCACAGCGATGTTTGTGGCCCGATGTCTGTGAAATCGCTCGGAGGCTCGCGTTACTTTGTATGTTTATTGAAGTTTAGTGGCTATATAACTGTCGAGCCAATTTCTCGAAAGAGCGATGTGGCTGCTGTTTTTAAGCGATTTCATGTTTGGTTTGAAAGGAAGTTCGCATGTGTTGTGAAACGTCTACATTCAGATGGTGGAGGAGAGTACAGAGCTCTCAAAGGTTATCTTGAGGAGAAGGAATTGAATGGGACACCATACCTTCGTATTCCCCGAGCTAAATGGTATGGCTGAACGAGCTAATAGGACATTGGTTGAGTCTGCTCGTTCAATGCTCAAACATGCCAAGATGCCCACTCAGTTCTGGGCCGAGGCAATCGCACATGCTGCAGATTTGCGCAATCGGCTTATTGCACCTCGTAATCTGAGCATGACGGCCTATGAGATCATGACCGGGATGAAGCCCCGCGTTGACCACATTCGGGTTTTTGGCAGTATTATTTGGACCCATGTCCCGAAAGAGAAGCGTAAGAAGCTCGACAGCAAGAGCCTGCAGGGAGTCCTTTCGGCTGCTTTGAGAACAGCATATACAAAGTTTGGATCAAAGATTCCAAAGAGGCTGTTTTATCTCGACATGTTGATATATTTGAGGACAAATTCCCCTCTCTCGAGTGGTATCAACTGGAAACTCAGGGGCCACTAGAGGAGCTTTCTGATGAAGAGGACTCTACTATAGCAGAAAAGTCTGCTGTACAACCATCGCCTCGCAGAATCGAAAACTCAAACAATTCTCCAAGTAGCCCTGCAGTACCTAACACCGATGTTCTTACATATGTGCACCCCAGTCCACACGGGATGGATAACGATGATAATGGTCAGACCGGGCCAGAGGGGTGGGAGAAGAGAGTGATCAGGAAGAGACAACTGACAATGCTGGTGAAACACCATTAATCCCGGAAACAGTCTCTCGCTATCCCAGGAGGGATAGGAAGCAAGTAAATTTTATGACCCGAGCTCTGCAAATGTGGCTCTTACTCCACACGAGCCGATGTCAATTGAAGATGCACTTTCTTCTCCATTTGCAGCACAATGGCAGAAGGCCATTGATGAAGAACTTAACTCCTTGGCTAGTCACGGACCCGGAAGACGGCGACTCTTCCAGATGGTGCTAAACCAGTAGCCACCAGGTTTATAATCAGAATCAAGTATAATCCTGATCGATCAGTTGCACGCTACAAGGCTCGTCTTGTAGCCAAGGGATTCATGCAAGGGCATGTAAGGGGACTTACAGTCCAGTTGTGGACTTCAACACAGTTGTTACTGCCCTGCCAGTTGCTGTCCAGCGTGATTGTTTCATACATTAGTTAGATGTCAGGACGGTGTTCCTGCATGGTGACATTGACAGTAATGTATATGTTTCACCACCGCCGGGTTGTGAAAGTTGAAGCTTCCTAAGGGCAAGGCATTTAAATTAAGGAAATTTTTATACGGCTTGAAGCAAGCGCCTCGCCTTTGGATGGAGAAATGTAACAGCGTTGTTTGCAAATTTGTATTTAAGAAGGGTAGATCTGATCAATTCTTGTATCGCAAGGGGAAAATATGGATGCTATTATACGTTTATGACGTTATTGTAATGGGTCCATGCATTTCAAGCATCAATCAACTGAAAGAGGAACTTGCAGCTCATATGGAGCTTAATGATCTTGGGGAGCTACGGAGCTCCTTGGTGCTCAGTTTATTCGGATTACAGAGGCATATTTCTGTCACAAAGCCCTTATTAATCCAGTGCTGCACCGATTTGGAATGGGCGACAGCAATCCGGTTGCCACACCACTCAGCAATATTGAGAATCTCACTCAAGCAGAAGGTGAGATTGACGTCACCCGGTATCAGGAAATGGTTGGATCTCTTTATTCCTCTCTACGAGGACACGCCCAGATATTGCTGTAGCTGTTAACTATTTAACACGTTACACATCTAATCCTACAGCTGCGAGTCTATTGCTGTGAAACGAGTTTTTCGCTACCTTCGCGGGACATTGGCACTAGGTTTGAGACTTGGAAAGTCTACGGGAACTTTAACTGCATACTCTGATGCAGATTGGGCTGGAGATAGAGAAGACCGAAGTTTTGTCTGGCGTTTTTTACAGTATGCAGGTAGCACTGTGATGTGGAAATGTTGGAAACAATCTGTTGTTGCACTATCTACAACAGAAGCTGAATTTGTTGCACTGACAGAAGCAGCGAAGTCAGTCGTTTGGATTCGCACTTTGCTCCATGAGCTGGATGTGGAGATCTGGTCCTACAATTGTCCAAGAAGACAACAGTGGAGCCATTATATGGGGCAAAGAAGGAATTCGTAATGCCAAGCATGTATCAATACGCTACAACTTGTGAAGATCTGGTTGATAGAGGATCTTAAAACTTGTTCATTGTCCGTCAGAACTGATGGTTGCTGATATACTGAACAAGCCTCTGCTGCGTGTTAAGTTCAACTACCATCGTGATGCACTTGGACTGGAAGAAGGTACTAAGGATGATAATGATTTTAGGTCAAGAGGGGGAGTTGAAGATATGCCCTCAAATCTCAAGAAGCAATTCGTTTTTTTCCGTGTTCTTTTGTGTATACTGGAACGATGATGATTTTAGGAGTCCAGGCTTATGATATATTGCATGAGTCGCATGACACGAAGTCTCTCGAGGTGAATTTGGCACAAGAGAATAATTACGTACAGTTACGTAGCTCTATCTCGAGATTCCGCATATGCAATTGGATCGATCTACATTTAGGTAGCATGCTGTTTAGGTTTCGTGAGATTGCTAAGTTTGCAATTGCATCAGCACCTGCTGGAACTTGGCTGGTGTGATGGAGTGTTAATTCCTGGTTTGGCAGGTTTACGGGAATTCTGTAGTATAAAAGGATAGCTTTGGAAGGAGAATAAAGGTCACGACGGGCAACAAGAAATCTATTGGCACAAGGATTAGCTCAGTTTTTACAAGTAGAAGAACTCCGCTGGAGGGAGACACCTTCACTGTGCTCTGCTCTGTTCGAGATGGGCCTGGTCCCCTTTCACCTCCCCCTTTAATTCCTCACGGTAAACGCCGTTATTACAGATTTTACCTCTTCTCTTTTGCATTTATTTCTTTTGTGTGTTTTATTCCCGGACGGGCAAGAGTTCCGTCGGCCGAGGCCGTGATTTTAGATCGCGTAGCTGACGCAGCTGGCAAGCCATTCTTTCGTACCAAATTTTCTACGCTATCAAGGCCCTTGGCGAGGGGTGAAAATTGCTCTCGTTTCAAGCGGTGAACGTCGAGCGAAGACTCCGACAACTCTCAAGTCGACACTGAATGAGACCCGAAAACCAATCGCGTATCGGATTTACCGCCCGTCTTTGTGCCATCCGGCCAACGCAACAGACTGTATTACGCATAGAAACTCAATTACTCACTGCTACTACGGCACCGAGCTGCCTCAGGCTCGAAAGGGCTGGTTTCCGCGAGAAAGCGGAAAACAAGCGTGTCGTATATTGCGCCCTCTCTTTTCTCTGTTTGTGGTGGTCTTCCCCAACCTACTAGCAGTAAATCTCACTAAAGAAACCGGGGCGGGGTTGAACTACACATCAGCGCTCCGGACTCCGTCGGGCATTTTTAAACTGAGATAAAAAAGCAAAAAAACTGCTTGGTCAGTTACATTTCGCTTTCTCCTTTATCGCCCTGAAAACAGTGTTTTAGCGTTCCAATGGAGGGCAGAATCTGGAATGGTAGAGTCGGAGAGTTTCTATGTGCGGCTGGACGTATACAGATCCTCCTAACTGTGGTCCCAGACCTTGACTTGCAGAATTTTATAACTCTGCGAAGAATCGAATCTAGAGGGGTATAAAGAAAAGGGGGGGCAAGCGGGACAAGATTCCAGACTCAGGTCGCGAAACGGAAGGGGTAGTTTATAGCAGGAACCCTTAGACCAGCGAGACGGCGCCTCAGACATGAGAAAAAAGGTTCTAAAATATTTGTTAAGATGTTTCTGGAACCACTAATTGATCATTAATATTCCCAAAACGCGGGTTTTGGGCTTTACACCCGGAGGCCTTCCTGGCCACCAAACTATCCTCCTTCTCTTTCTTAGAATCACAGTTCTTTGGTTGTGGACTGTATTCTGGAGGCCTCTCAATAACCGTGAACTTGTAGAGCTCTTTTAGTTGGTCTTTTTGCTCTACTCAACGACTCCGGAGTGATATCGTTAGAGACAGTCATTTACTACTTCGCGGATGTTTTAGAATACTATGGAAATTGACCGGTCTGCGTTTACCGGAAAATTTTTGTTAGTATCCACATAGATAAGTTACTACGTGAGGTTGATCCCAATGAAGAATTCCGATTTCCAAACCACTCGTTAGATCCCGAGACGACACGATATTCACTAGCGCCTCGAAGAAATTCAGAGCCTCCGATTCCGACTACCCACTTCAGCACCCTCCGAAGGACTTCTGAACAGTGTGTCTTCGATCTTGTCCACAACTGGGAGTTAATTCGCAATATTTCCATCAGGATGATCGGCCAGCGGAACAGCTCTTTCTAATCTCTGTATGGAGTTTGGAAACGAAGAACTATTTGTTCTTATTCAGCAAAACTTCCTTTCGTTGATACTTTAATGCTGAGGGTATAATGTTAGAAACCATATGCGGTATCTACGCTCCGGTACAAATTTACTGGGTACCAACCCACATATCTGCCACAGTAAATTAACCCCCATTTCAAGAAAACCTCTTCACTGCTTTGTCATGAGCTCGAGTTATTGTTCCCCCCGTCGATTTCTCGTAGTTTATTTTCTTTTCGACATCCTAGTACTTCATGTATCGATACCCGGAGATGCTAACACATTTTTCCTTTGTTGGTACTATGAGGTATTAGGCCGAGTCTAGAATTCTTTGGCTTACCAGAATCAACCTGCTTTCCAGACGAAGAAGGCACACGGCGACGGGGGGATCAATTAATCGCGAAAGAAAGAGCGTGCAATGCAAAAAAGAACTAGCAGCTACCAGGAAAATGATTTGGTTCTTTAATTTTTGAAAAGTGCGGTTCAGCTATCCCCGGTGTATGCTAGACATGTTCAGGATGATGGGTAATGTGAGTCATGTGCCTAAAGGGCTGGCTCGAAGCCTGTCAGCAGCATGATGCATTGGACATCACTGCTGCTGCCGCATGCCTCTGGGTTATAACCGCTCGAACCGCCCCGTATGTCTCCATTGCCCTAACAGCCACGTTCCGCGCCACGTCGGTTAACACTGCGTAGGCGTCTGGGTGCCAGCCCCCGAGGGTGGATCTAGCAGCTAAAAGGGAATGTGTATACTGCCGTTTTGATCAACCAAAGCAAGATCAGCGGTGTTGAGCCCTAGTAGGTCCAGTAGGGGCCTTAAGGTCCCCTCATATTGCATTTGGATAAAAGGTTACCTCTTTCCCCTATAGAGTACGACTGCACACGGGAATCCAAGTGAGCAGAAAGAAACAGACTGTTGCCGAGCAGTGAGAACGGCGCGATAGAGCAGGGGAAACGGAGGTGCTTGGGGTCTAGGAGTCCGTTGGGTGCATTGTACATGTGCAGTACTGTACTGCACAGGGGGGAAGAGGTGACCTGACGTCGTAGGTGGGTGGATAGAGCCGCGTTTTGTCGCACACGTTTCATGATGAGGCGACCGATGAGGCGCCTGACGAGAAGGCCAACAGCTATGGGCGCAAGCTACGACATAGGGGGTCTTTCGGGAGACCTACAAGTGACGCTCCAGCTAGAGACTCCCTGAGTTCGGAGGGAGCGTTGCCGTCCACAAGGCAATTCAAGAGTTTGGTGAGCTAATCGAGGGCACTGTTTGAAGGTTCGGCACCACCCGAGCGTGGGCAATCGAGCGCAAGACAGGAGGGCGGAGGCCATCGGGTCCGGGACTAGAATGGTGAGGAAGGCTACGGAGTTCACGTCGTACTTCTGCAGCAGTGAATTTGAATGCTGAAGGAAGTCGCGATCTGGGAGTGGCTTCAAACGGGAGCGAGGGTGTGGGGTGGAGGGCGATGAGTTTCGAGGCGTTGGTATGTGTAGTGGTGACGGGCGGTACTGGGCGGAGTAGGGCCTGGCAGCTTTGCGTGGGAGCCGTTGAGCATAGCGCGCCTGCATCGGTCGGTCGGGTCTCCCGGGGGAAGGGTACGATTCTGAATTGCAGCTAAGGCGTCCTTGGCCTCATCTAGTAATTGACTCCATTGGCCAGCGCGTGCGAGAAGGATACGGCGCTTGATGGCGGCGACAGCACTAGGGCGGTGGCGGTTCCGCGGTTCTCCACGGCCGTTCTTGCGAAGAACTGGTTTGGGGAGGTCGAGCAATCGGTGGAGAAATTCTCGGCGCAAGAAACTAGCCCGACCTTCGACGTAGCGGCAGCAGATCTGCGCGAGCAAACAGTACAGTACTGTGCCGTGCTACAGTATAATCTCGAGTAGTGCTGGTGGTGTTAGCTAGACTGTATTAGAATCTGTTCTTTTGACTTCGTCTATGAGCATTGGAGGGACTGTACTGTACTTTACCTACTGCACGTTCATCCTGCGACATTTTTTTTCTTTCTTGCCAAGTGTATCTGTAATGCTACGCATTACAGTATTTACAAGATCACAATTTGGTCTTATCAGTATCACGCTGAATTACGTCGATCGCGTCCGCAGGCCATCGCGCTATCCTTCCAGCCATGTCCCTCACTTTCCTCTCCAGCAATCCCATCTCAACCCCCACCCACCGCATCCGTCCCGAAACTTCCTCTCGTGTCCCCACCGATGGTTACCAACCCACCCTCTACTCGTCGCGTCCTCGTCCCATTGCCACAGGCTCAGAAGAAATCGAAACATCTACCATTGTCGACACGCTCCGCCGCGCCGGCGCCGAAGTCACCGTCGCCTCCGTAGAGCCATCGCTCTCGGTCGTCATGTCCCGTTCCATGACCTTCGTTGCTGACACTCATCACCAGTCTATCCCCTCCTACGACTGCGTCGCACTTCCTGGCGGTATGCCCGGCGCGGAACGTCTTGCAGACTCAAAGGAGTTGGCATCTCTTGTGTTAGACACCCAAAAACAAGGGTATCGTTGCTGCCATTTGTGCAGCCCCAGCTGTTGCATTGGCGGCCTGGGTATGTTGGACGCAAAGGCGCCACTTGTTATCCGGCTGACGCATTCCGCGTCAAGGTCAACAACTGGGCCAGGGCGATGTCGTCGTTGATGACAAACTAGTTACTGCAACGGGGCCAGGAACCGCACTAAAGTGGAGTCTAGAGGTGGTCAAGGTCTTGTACGGAGGCGATGTGGCCGAAAAGTTGGCGGGCGAGATGTTGGCCGTGCGTTGATGCCGGAGTTCTCCTTGCGCGCTCTTTCGTTTCGCCCACACTAGTATAGAGGTGCCAGGAGAGGGAGTGCAAGCGGCCATGTCGTGCCGCTGACCGCTTGCCGTGCAGTACCGTAAATCCATGTCGTTAATATTCTATATTGTTCTTGTCCTATAACCCCGCTGACCTAGATTCATATGAATTTTCAATGCAACTCCTGGAAAGGGGGAGGGATCTTTACGGCGGTGGGAACAAGCACTCAGAGGCGCTAAGGAGGAGTAGGATAGATTCTAATCGGAAAGACGCCGGGAAAGAACATGACGGGCTTGCATGCCTTGCAGGCAAAAGGAGAAGCGGGTCACGAAATCGTGAAACTCTTGATGAGGAGGGATGTTACGGCGCCTAGCGGCGTGGACGGCAAGGCGGCGGAATAACTGAAAGCCTTCGGGCCCAAGGGCACCGTGGTTGTCGATGTTTATTGGAATAAGCAGCACATCGTAGGAACGGCAAACTTCCCCGTAGTACGAATATTTGGAACGTTCGGCGAGGGCTGCGGCGCCGGCGCCGGACAGAGCGCCCTGGTGGACCGGACTGGACGAGGAGATGGGCGATAGTAACATGCAAGGCTAGATCGCGGTGATCGAGACCGTAAGCCTCTGGAATGTAAACGTCAGCACGAAGCGCCGAAGGCGACGAAGCAGAGGTGGAACTAGCGGGAGGGGTGTTCCAGTAGAGCTGTAATGCAAACTTCCTTGCAGAAGCGGTGCAAAGCAGTGCAAAGGACATCGTCACGGCAGGTCTGACCATCTTCGTACTTGCAAGTTAGAGTATGCTTACCATCGGAATCTAGAAGCGAGGCCACCTCATTTGAGCGCCTTTAACACACGGGACAGCGTATGTCGCCTGGGAACAGAGAATACCGAGACGGAGGGATGCAGCAACAATCCACTATTGGGAGGGGAGGTACGTGCCGCAGTGAGGATGGGGGAGAGTGGAGAACAAAAAGCAAGAAGAGGGTTCGCAGGAAGACAGTAAGCGGGCACGGTTGGCGTTGGATGAAGAAGGAAAAGGCGATCAAATTTCGAAGAGCGCAGTTCAGACGTGAAAGTGGATTGGAGGTGTTCACCAGGGAGCGGGGAGTTGCAGCACTCGAAAATAGCAATGCTGGTCAGGGCAGAGGAAAGTGATGGATGCAGGGTTGTGAGCAGAGAAATAGCAGACCGGGGCAGTTCCGGGTCGTGAACGTCGGTTGAAAACGAGAGGAGAGCAGAGAAGAGGCGAAAAGAATCGATCACAGAGACACCGTGGGCAGCTTCTGCTATATCAGTAGCCAGAAGTAAATTGGTCCCAGACCGCTCAGAGCAAGGGCCGTGAATCTGAGTGAACACTTTCCGCTGCTTCCTATCGAAGGTGACGGCCACAGCCGTGGATTGATTGGGGAAAAAGTTCGTAGAAAATAGACGACCTCGCAAGCGCTGGCACAGAAACAAAGGAGGTGATAAGTCAGCTGAGCATCATCGAGATGCAGCAAGAGGGATATGACGAGATCGAAATCAGCTTGACAGGTTGCGGACAAGTCCGAGATAAAGGCATTACAACCAACTGGGGAGCCCAGAACCGTAAAGCCCTGGGGGGTGGAGTAAGGACTGGGTAGGCTAAGGGCCGGGAGAGCAGGGAAAGTGCATAAACTTGTGTTTTTGGTGAGGTTCAAAGAGAAATCAGCCTCTGTCCCATGCTGTTGGCAAAAACGGAGGGTAGCGGGGGCAGTAGAGCCAGAGACAACCAAGTTCCCATCATCTGCGTACCATGCGCTCAAGGAAGGACTGAGCGCTTCTGAAATGAAAGTACTAACGGGTGAAGGGCGAGGGCGAATAGAGTTCCAGTGGGGTCACCCTGTTGAGTCCCAGTCACGCTGATGATAGTGAAATAGCCGAATGAGAGGGAGGCGGCTCCGTAGCAGTAATGAATCCAGCGGGCGAGTCCGGGGGCATGCTGGATGACTGCGTCGAGAATTTGCTGTCGAGAAATGCTGTTGAATGCGTTGTGAGCATCCAGTTGCACTAAGACCTCATGACGAAATTCAGGACGCTGGGTCGGACCGCGTGAATGACTGCATCTGTGCCGATCTTGACTCCGACTCCCAACTTGCTGGGGAAGAAAGTAGGATGCTAGGTCAGACGAAGCTGTTTAGTGGGCTAGGAGGCGGGCGATGAGGTGTCGAAGCAATAACCCGACCTCGATCGGGCGGATGCCGCCGTTGGGCTTGGGGAGGCCTGTAAGGCGCCCAAGAGAGAAAAAGGGTTGATAAGATTCGCGCAGAGAACCATTGCAGTACAGATTGATAAATTCGGTCAGTGTGTACAGTATAAACACTCGCGTTGTGGATGGACACTTCCAGCCGGCCGGAACAAAAATTAGAACGAACACGGGGGAGAGACCGTCGGCTCCGGGGGGTTGATCAGTCAAGGCTGTGTATACCCCGACGGACATCAGCGAATGAGAAATTAAAATAGGGACAGGAGGCGGAGCGTGGGTCAGGTGTTGTTGCTTTCTCTCCTCCACAACGCTAGTTCTTCGGCCGGCCTAGCTTCTCGCGCGATCGCTCGGATTCCGTCGGCGGAACGAGGCCTGCGAGACGTGTCGTGAACGACACAAAAACAAGAAGCTTACCGGGTGGAACGTTGGAACTCCAACCTTCGCAGCACGCTTTTATTTTGAAGGACTCCGCGCGTTTCAAATGTCACCCACTGGAAAATATAAGTAAAACTTATATCGCCTCCAACTGCCAACGTGTGCACAAATATTGTGCAAACCTTTTAGCTCAGTCGCTACATCTGCATCTTCGCCAGCTTCTGCTGTGCTGACAGTAAGCAATCCGCTCACTGTCACGTACTGTCATGATTCGTCCACTGTAATTGACTGTCGTCGTCGGTAATTACAGCTGGGGCTAGTGGGCCCATTACGGACCACCGGGTCTACCCGGTCTATTTGAAGTCAAAAATACCGGGTGCTGTCCGCGTGCGCCTCCGCCGGCGTCGGGATACTACTCTCTTACCGTCAATCACGATCAACCGGTCGGAGTACGTCACAGTGATCACTACGGCTCTACTCCGTCTAGGCACGACGAGTCTTCAGCCATTGTGTGCCGGCATAGACAGCCGGTAACGACGCAACGTCGAGCACACTGATTACGATTCGAACGACTACGTTCAACTTCTGTTTCTGAACGAAGATCTCCACAAAATGTCTGGCTCTCCAGAGATATCGTCGGCATCATCGAAGTACGTGGCAACTACCGTCGACCACCCACGCCTCAAAGCAGCCGATGCATCGTCAATTCGCACCTTTCTGCGCGCGTATGATCAGTACGCTAAGGAGGTGCAGGAGCGCGCCCGCCAGTTAGTCGCGCAACAAGTTGTCACGAACGAGGTTGTTACTCCAGTCAATCTCAAGTTCTGCGTTGACGCAGAATGGCTGGAGTCGACGATTGCCCTCGGTTTCATCGACGGTGTGACATCTTACGACGCTCTCACCGAGAAAAAGTTACGAGACTTTCTCAAGGCTAGAGCTACTGAGTCAAAGGAAGTAGTGACATTAGCCAAGCTGACAGCATAGTTGCACAAGAACTGTGCATCGACATGCAAGACGCAAACGCGACCTCTCGCATACAGAACCTTTTTGTAAAGTATCACACGATACTGCAGAGGAACGGCCTGTCCTGGATCCTGAAAGAGAATCAAAAGATAGCTGTTTACCACGTCCTCTCAGCCATCCGTCCCGCTTCTCTGCATGCCCGACTAGAGTCGGACCTCGAATTTTCGAAGTACGAATTGCGCAAGGACTTCCAAGGCTTTATGGAACACGCGATACGACTCTCCGAGGCCTTCCAACTTGTCGATAATGGCAAACCTCAGTCAGGTGTGATGAGCACGAAGAAGGGCAAACGCAGCAATCGCGGCGGGAGCCGACAGGAAGACACTGCTTATTCGTCCGCTAAGTCGAAACCCTCCAAACAAGCCCCAGTCTGCCTCTACGGACCACACAAATCTAAAGGCATACGACATCTTCTGCGAGACTGCCGGGAGTGCCCGGAGGACGAAAAAGCGTCGTTACTCAAGGCCTACGCAGAAGAGAAGGCTCGCACGGGCCCATCAAGATCAACCCGCGGACAGATGCGGGAGCACGCCCAGGTCAAGGATGAACCGGAGGTGCACAAAACTGTTCGGCGGCTGGAAGCACCGAGCAAACCGAAGCTAGAAGAGAATCCACATATAGGCACGTCCTTCCCGGTCGTCGTGACCGAGGGCTCCGAGAGCATGACAGCTAATGGACGCACAGACGACGGAAGCGACGAGTCCATCGTCTCCCCTAAGCTCGCCGAGCGCGCCGTACTCAACGGCATTGGTAAGATGACAAAGATCGATAAGGTGCATCTGAGGTCGCGCTCAAGAACACGTCGGAGGCCGAGACATTCTCCTTTTCACGCTCGTGGACACCGCCAAGAACTGTCCTTCAGCTGTTCACAGGATCGCTCGCGTTGGTTAACGTGACTTTCCTCGTCGCTGATGACGACTTAGCAACCGAAGACCTTCTGATTGGTCTGCCGGTCTGCAACACCTCGGCATAGACACAAAGAGCCTTCTCGAGCAGAAACGTGCGCTGTTGGACGGAACCGACTGTTCAACCATACGCAGTCTAACACATGGGACGCGAGGCGGACAAGTCAGCCGCCTAATGACCGCACGTCTCAATGGAGCCCCCTGCCGACTTCAACTTCACAATGGCAGATAAGCCTGACCGTCCTAAGGTGAACTACCACCAAGTTAGGACGAGCCAGATCCGTTTCCGGATACCAATCTGCTCGAAACTGTCGATAAGGACCAACATGCCGAAGTCGCCGCGGCCGTCGACAAGATGCTCCGAGACGCGCTTAACAATGGGTTCCCGGAAGATAAGCTGCCCCAACTAGAGCACATTGTGAAGTCGCACATCGACATATTCCGGACAAGCTTCTCATCCGGTCCACCTGCCGACTTCCCACCACTCAAGATCGATATCCAGCAAGACGCCAGGCCAATACGTGTCCGTTTGCGCAACTACACGCAAGCCCAACGAAATTTTTTGTCAAAAACCGTCAGCAAGCTCGTCGATTGTGGTATGGCCTACGCCAATCCTACGTCCCCTTGGGCCTCGGCACCACTCCTTGTGCCCAAATCAGGACCCATGGTTTCCGATTCACTGTTGATCTGCGCCCTATTAATCGCTTCACGAAGAAGCATCAGTTTCCGATGCCCAACACGGAGCAGGAACTAACAAAAAAACTTCCACTTCCAAGTGCTACGCCGATCGACTTCGTTCAAGGATACTGGCAACTTCCCTTACACGCTGCGCATCAAGCATCCCAGTCTTTCGTCACGCCGGACGGAATTTTTCGCCAACTCGCGTCCTCCATGGACACAAATGCCGTCATGTACCTGCAATCTTCATTGCAGTCAACTCTCCCAACAGACCTTCGCCAAAATATTCTCCTTTGGCTCGACGACATCCTCGCTCACGCGGCTACTGTCGACGAACTCCTGACGACAATCCGACGCTTCTTTGAGTACTGCGCCCAGCGCAACCTGAAGCTCCATCCTGCTAAGTGCGTTCTTTTCACGACATCGATTCGCTGGTGTGGTCGGATTGTCTCTCCTGAAGGCATTCGCTTCGACCCCAGACGCATCAACGGCATCCGCGACATGGAAGAGCCTAAGACGGGTGCTGACCTCCAGCAGTTCGTATGTGCTATGCAGTGGATGCGTAGTGCGATTCCACGTTTCACGACGGTCATTCGCCCGCTCTCGGAGTTTTTGGAATTGGTGTATACCAAGGCCAGCCGCAAGAAGACTGCCGTGGGGCGTGTCGTCCTGGCTCAAGTCGGATGGTCAAAGTCGGAATCCGACGCGTTCCACCATGCCAAGGATGCTCTCGCCCGCCAGGTCACCCTTGTGCATCGCGACACAGCAACCCGCCTCTGCGTTTACTCCGATGCTTCCGACGCTGTATGGTCGGGTATGGTAACTCAGGTACCCATGGAGGACATCCACAAGTCCCATGCTGATCAGCGTCATCAACCCTCTCCTTTCTCTCAGGTCACTTCACCGGGCCGTCACTCGGTTGGTCCATTTTGGAGAAGGAGGCGTTTGCCATCATGGCGACCATTGACAGAATGCACTGGATCCTAGCCACACCCGACGGATTCGACTTGTTTACAGACCACCACAACTTAATATTTCTGTTCGACCCACTCGCTGTTGTGGCTGACCTATCACAGTCGTCTCTGCGTAAGGTCTTACGCTGGGCGGTTCGCCTCAGCGCTTATGTGTACACGTGTGTGCACATTACAGGGAGCGAAAATGTCTGGGCTGACCTCCTAAGCCGCTGGTCTGCCCCTCCGGTCGTCCGCCGCCTTGTGCGAATCCCGCCACTAACGTCTTCCTCAGCTGACGATTTCGTCTGGCCGTCTGTCGAAGAGATCGCTAACGCCCAGGAGAAGCACTCGCGCATCGCCCTGCAAACCTCACCCGTGATGGAGGGGTTTGGCGTAACCCCTGGGTGCGATCTGGATCCCCGACGACTGTGCCGATCTTCAGCTTAGACTGTGCATCATTTCGCACACCGGACCGAGCGCACACCGTGGCATCAAGTCCACCACGTCGACCCTCCGACAATTCTTCTTCTGGTCGACGCTAACAACGGACGTCGCCACGTTTATTAAGGCATGCATACACTGCCTTTCCACTGTAGGAGGGGAGAAAGTACCTCGCCCGTTCGGTCCAGCTGTCCACGGCACGGAGCCGAACGATCTCATCCAATTTGACTACATTGAGATGGGCCCAAGCTCGACCGGAGACAAGTACGTGCTCATGCTGAGGGATGACCACTCAGATTACAAGTGGCTGTTTGCCTTCCCGAACACCTCTGCAGTTAACGCTGCACACTGTCGTCGACTGGTGCGCCGCTTTCGGTGCCCCGCGTGCCTTCATGTCGGACGGTCCGACACATTTTAAAAACGAGACACTCCGTCAGCTTTCCAAGTCTCTTCGAGTCCGGCACCACTTCACCCTGCCATACTCGCCTTGGAGCAACGGCGCTGTTGAACGCTCGGCCGTGAGCTCCTACGAACATTTCGCGCCATCTTGTCCGAGGTACAGATGCGCCCGGAAGAATGGCCAGATGTGCTACCTGTCGTCCAGAGCGCCTTGAATCAAGCACCTTCGCCACAGCGTCGCAATATTGCCCCAATCACTGCATTTACAGGAGCTGAGCCATCACTGCCGATCTCCACTTTCATTCGTACAAGCAGTGCAGCGCCGGTGAGCATCGATGCTGTGCAATATGAGCGCACTATCAACGTGTCGAAGTTGAAGTCTAAGATTGCTGAACTACATCCAGTTGTCTTACAGTCCGTCACGTCTAATAGGGCAAGGGCTCGCGAGGCCATGTCGCGTGGTGAGCTGCCAAATTTTGTCGAAGGCGACTATGTCTTACTCGCACGTGACGACTTTACCGCCGGCGAAAAACTTTCTTTGCGATGGCGTGGCCCACGAAGGGTCATTAAGGCCATCAATGATTACGTTTATCGAGTAGAAGACCTCCGTAATGGTCAATACGACGATGTTCACGCCAGCCGTCTGAAGTTCTACAGTGATTCTTCTCTAGACGCTTCTGAAATTATGTCTCACGTCGTCACCTCGGAGACAGGAATGGTTGTTCAGCGTCTGATGAAGCTTGTTGACGATGACGGTGAACTCAAGGTTCATGTGCGTTGGCGTGGTCTGCCAGACTCTGAGGATACCCTTGAGCCGCTGCGTCAAGTGTATGACGATGTTCCAACCCTTCTTACCAAGCTTCTCTCACGAAAGAACACGCCTGCCGATCTAGCTGCGCGTGCCCGCGCCGAGTTGCAGCCGGGGTGAGTTGTTTTAATTCAGCTCTTTTGAAGAAGGGGAGTGTGCACAAATATTGTGCAAACCTTTTAGCTCAGTCGCTACATCTGCATCTTCGCCAGCTTCTGCTGTGCTGACAGTAATCAATCCGCTCGCTGTCACGTACTGTCTGATTAGTCCACTGTAGTTTGCAATTGCATCAGCACCTGCTGGAGCTTGGCTGGTGTGATGGAGTGTTAATAATCCTGGTTTGGCAGGTTTACGGGAATTCTGTAGTATAAAAGGATAGCTTTGGTAGGAGAGTAAAGGTCATGGCGCAACAAGAAATCTATTGGCACAGGGATCAGCTCAGTTTTTATAAGTAAAAATAAGTTCTCTGTCCACTTAATATAGGCATATCCACGCTTACGCACCAAAGGGAAGCGTCGCATCCATCGGTCTTTGAGGCGTACGAAGTCGTCAGCGTAATCAAGGACGAGGCGGGCTATGTGTTAAAAAGTAGAGGCCAAGGAGCAGCGGACATCGATATCAACAACGTGCGCAATAAATGAAAGGAAGAAGTTTTTAGAAACTGGGATTCTGACATTAATCTTGCCGATTTCCTTATGTTTCGTCTCTCCGAACGTGAAAGTTAATTTCCTTCCTTTCACCACTTCCGGTAGCGATTTATTCAGTCGCCTGCAGTATGCTTCAGCCTGTTGAGTAGCGATAACCGTCTTCTGTGCTCCAGAGTCTACGCATCCTCCGTCAAAATCCTCAGCGGTATGTGTTTCCCATGTCGTTTCAATAACGAAGATCTCATTGGGATCCGAATAAATGCCTGGGTGCACTTTGGGGAGTCCGGTAGGAGGTGTCTGAGGTGGGCCAGAGTCTTTTGATTCGACCTCACCCTGCAGTATCGCTTGAAAAATTCCGACGTCGTCGTGTCACCTCTTTCATCCCCGGAATTAGGGTTTTGGTCGAGTTGTCGCAGAGCTCTGCTAGTAAAACGTGCACGGAATGCTTCTTGGACTTTTTCCTTTATAGTATTCCAGTTTCTTTGCTGCTGTCCTTGCTGCGTTCAAAAGGTTTCCCGCAGTCCTCAAGCAAGTGGTTCGGGTCCCCACGATTGAAGCGGCCAGTTACATCGAGGGGCTTCAATTTACAGCGCGTCAAGCCCTTTTGTCGCTGGCGCACGTGCTCGGGATTAAAGCGATAGCGTCCTTGCCCGCAAAGTTGATTCCAATGTGTTAATCAACTTGCGAAAAAATTTTTCGCCCAAGCGCATTATTGCGAGCAATCGCCAGCTTCGCCTCTTTTTCCAACTGGAGTGCGGCCTCAAGTTCACCTAACAGCATCTGGAACGATAGGTTGTGATTCGCAAACGCGGCTCAAGGGCTCACGGGACAAACTGTACCTACTGTGGCATTACGAAGGAACTATATTTTATGGGAGTCACCCCAATGGGACTGCGGTACTTGCTGAGAGAGTTTGGTTATAAGCTTATAAACCTTTGCCAGTGCGGACGATACTTCAAGGCCACTCTTAACGAAGTCAGACAACCTAAGATTATTGAGGTAGTTCTTGACTCTCGTCTGCCGTACAGGTGAGTTGTACTCCTGATTGATCATTTGAACAGCCTGCTGAAATGTCTGAGCGTTTGTCTCGACTTGAGCAAGGTAAACCGCTTTGCGTCCTTCGACAACAGGTTGTGCAGGTACTGAAGCTTCTGTTGCTGGTTCAGTTCATAGTCCTTTGCCACTTGGGAATACTCATCAACGTAGTCCATCCGCACTCGCCGAGATCACCTGCGAACTTTCTGTCAGAATCTTTGAGTCTAATAGCAATATCATGAGCAATTCTGCTATCACTACTGTACTCAGAAGTGTTTGCCGTCCTTTAAGATCCGGCCGGCACTGAAACAGACGCCGCCGTACTCTGTAGGTTACTTCCCAAGCGTCTGCCCCCTGCAACAATCAGTTTGCCATTTGAACTGCTGCATCACGGTTACCGCTGTCGTCGTAGATCCCAGAAGCTAGCGTCATGATTAACACGTCGTGAGGAATGTTGCTGCAAGCCAGCACCCACGAGCGTTGAGAAAATTGAGAAGCTCAAACCCAGAAGGACGGGAGTTCACAAATTTCTTGGCAAACAAGCTTGCGTGGGGGAACAATTCGGCGACCATTTCTTTGAGCTGCTGCCCGCTGAGGGAAGGGTCGAGTGTCCGAATAGACATGATGAACCCTTTTTGCGTGCAGGCCAAGGAGCCAAGTTCCTTATTAGTGATCAGCCGCATAAAAGGGGGGAATCATCGCCACCACTGTTTCCTGTCTGGCCACTGCTTGTCATGGTGTTGTCGTTATTGTACAAACACAAAAGTACTTATGTCCCTATATGAACCTGTCCCAAAGATTGTTCCTGTGTGTCCAAACTTTCTTCGATCTTGATCTTGATTCTGGTAAGATAGGAGGGTACTCCGACCATGGGCGGCCAGTCCCCCACTGGCGGAGGGATCAGGGTACTCCGACCCTTGGCGACCAGTCCCCTACTGGTGGAGGGTTCCGGTATTGGCCACTGGCACGGAGTCGCCCCCACTCCGGAGAGGGAGCCTTTCTCTGCAGTCTATCCTCGCACCCGGCCCAGTGCGGGGTGGTTTTCACTCCGTTCGGTTATCCCCCGGAGCTTTCAAAGATAGCCGTATCCGGTCCTCACCTTGTAAGGATCTACCGCGACTTCCCCAGCAAACCACAGCAACCAGGCCAAAATAATGACAACCATTAGTTCCCGAACAACCAAACAAAAACCATAGAACTCTGAGGATACGTTCACGCAAGCTGCGCCGGTAGTTGAAGTACTCAATAAAGCGGTAAGCCACCCCGGTACCCACGCAATATGCCGAAACAGTACAGCGATTAGTCCGGAGAGCTCAAGTCTTG
Organism: Kappaphycus alvarezii; assembly: GCA_002205965.3. Lineage (NCBI taxonomy): Eukaryota > Rhodophyta > Florideophyceae > Gigartinales > Solieriaceae > Kappaphycus > Kappaphycus alvarezii. Next base: position 142,540 of record NADL03000649.1, read on the forward strand.
ATAAGGTGCGGTCTCCTTTCTCGATTTGAAGTAACGCCAAGCGAGCGGGGTTTAGTCGTAAGGACCACTTCCTCTGCGATGTCCCCCGCCTGGGCAATTGACCGAACCACAGGTAGGCAGCTCACAGGATGTGGCGCCGAGAGGGAGTCCCTGAATAACTGTACCCATTTGTTGCGAAGGGCGTTAACAGCTCCAACCCACCGCGATACACCGAACCGCGCGCAGTCGTTGACCACTGCCTTATTTCCAAAACCGGAGCAACCCACGCAAGACCAGGATTTCAGCGAGCTTCGAATATCTCTGCCAACTACCAGCCGCGCGCAACCCCTCAATGTCCTCTTCAATGAATACTTGTATCCCAAGTTTGTCCTTGTAGCCAGGGTCTCGAGACGTTCCACAACCGGTTGGACTAGAGCGATACCAAATTTTTAAAAGTCTTGTCCTAAGACCGACAAAGGCACGCAGCCACAGAGCCAAAACAAACGATTGAGACAAACACTCACTGTGCCCTTGCGTCGCTCCGAAATTCCTTAAAATGCCTGCCTTAGAGTGCCAAGAATAAAGCTGCGAGTGCCAAAAATGCCAGCGCTGTGTTTTATAAAACGACAAGCGAGAAAGGAGCCAATATAGTATTAAACGTCACCGTCAATGCAAAGCAATGTTATCCGTATAAACGGTACGACACAGTCAGGAGCAATAAAACACAGCACAGGCGATCGGCGCGAGCGAACAGACTTTGTGCGAACAGCACGGAAGATGATCGGCAAAGCACACTTGATCGGCGGCACGGCAGGTGATCGGCGGCACAGCAGGTGCTTTAAAACAAAGCACAGTTGTTACAAAACGTTGAATGAGTGGCACACAAAGTGGTGCTGTGGAATTGCAGGCTTGAGGGAGGTGACGGAGGAATGGAAGATGGTTTGGGGTTGGGGAATGGGAAAAGGGGAAAGTGATGTGAGGTTGGATAGGGAAAAGAAGAAAAGGTGGGATTGGGGGAGCGGAACTGGGGCGGTTAGTGAGGAAGGTTTTTGGCGATCTTGCAACTGGCAACGTAAGGAGCAACGTGAGGAGCAACGTTAGTAGCAACGAGACTAATTAGTGTTGTTGCCTTGTCTCCTCCACAACGCTAGGTCTTCGGCCGGCCTAGCTTCTCGCGCGATCGCTCGGATTCCGTCAACGGAACTAGCGCTGCGAGACGTGTCGTGAACGAGACAAAAACAAGAAGCTTACCGGGTGGAACGTTGGAACTCCACCCGTGGCAGCACGCTTTTATTTTGAACGACTCCGCACGTTTCAAATGTCACCCATTAAAAAATATCAGTAAAACTAATATTGCCTCCAAGCTACCAAATACAGTGATCCATCAGTGGCGTTGCCCTTAGTGGCTCATTGGATAATCAAATCAGGAACAACAGAAGGCGGGGTGAATGTGTCGGGATTCCGGAATGCGTAGACTCGCGGCAGTGACGGGAACCGGTACCGAAACCTGAAGCAAAGCGGCAGTGGCACGAGCACTGCCATGATGAACAAGTCGTCGACAGCGGCGATGAGGAGAGGTAGAGGGCGATGGACTAGAAGTTGTTTTCAGAATCGCAGAAAAGTGACCGCACTTCACGAAAGAAATCATAGAGAAGTCTGCTGCTGGTCATGTGAATACGACTGGCAAGCCCGGAGCATTGTTGTGACGGCGGAAACGGTCAGGGCCAGAGAAAGGACTGTTCCGTAAGACCAGTTTTGGAAGGAAAAGAACCTCCAGAGTAAGACGATCTCGGTGAGTAAAGGCGTCGAAACGACGCGTTGTAGAGCTTTGTAAAACAGATCATACGCAGCGGCCTCCACCAGACGCGGGATGGACGGGATTACTGCAGTACGGGAAGAAAGTAGAGCGCAAAAGGAGAGGAAGGTGCTTAAACGGAGAAGAGGGTGATCTGAAACATCTATCAGAACCAGTACAGCTTGGGGGTTTCTGAGAGGATTAGGCATTATGATGAGGACACTTGCATGGCGGAATGAGAAGCTGGCGCATAGTCCTCGGGTGAGGCAATATTTTCGAGCAGAGAGTAGGGGTTTGACAGAGTGAAGGAGGAGATGGAGCGAGAAAGAGAGAGAAGGAACGAACGAGAGAAGTAGACTGAAAGAGAGAGTGAGAGAGGAAGCAGTAAGGGACCAAGGAAGAGTTGAGAGAGAGAAGGTGGTAGTGAATTCTACTCAGACAGAACAGGGAGGGAGACTGGGGCTTATATAGACCTCTAGGCGAGTGGACTGGTGCTTCCGGACGATCGAGGGAAGTTTCCAGAGGCCATGTAGACGACGGTGGGAGGCTAACCCTACACTTGCTTGAGCTGATTAAAGATGATCTGCTCAATATTACAGTACTGTGGAGTGCAAAAGTGTAAAGGTCAAGTTCTAAGTTGTACAGTATACAGTGACATAAGTCTGTAAGCCTATTTGCTAGCTGTAAGCCGTCAGCAGAGGCGACAGAGAGTAATTACACTAACAGGGACAGCCTAATCCGCATTATGGTGTGAATGAGAAGGATTCGGGACGGTTGCCATAGACTGACGGCGTGTGGAGTCGATTAGAGCTCTTGAATTCACAAGAATCCAACCATTTTAGTCAGCATGGACGGGGGCATTATGTCAAGACTGCGGCGATATGCGTTGTGGGAAGGCAGGGCGGTCATGGAAGCGGTTCTATCGTATCAGTAGAGGGAAGGATATTGTGGTTTTCGCAGACGACAGAGTCGACAGCACGTGAGGACTGTGAGAAGTCGAAAGCAGGGACCCAAGTACAATTGGCGGTTTCAACGGTGCAATTACAGAGCGAAGACCAGGCCAGACGGAGGAAAGCTCAGAGTCGGAGTTTTGTGGGTAAGTGGAGCGGAGCAAAAAAAATCCAAGGCGGGAACAATGTAATGGCGGGGTGGATCTCTTTAATTTTGGAAGATATGTTCGATCTATCCTACACGAACAATGTAATTTTCGGACAGCTTCTCGAGCCCAAAAAAATCCTCTTATGCAGCTGCCAGGGAGCACAGATCTCGTTTTGCAGCATTAAAAAGACGTTATGGGGATTTTAGGTAACGAAAACGGAGGAAGAACTTGGAAAGCCACATTCGGAGATGGCCCGACGAAACTGGGAGGTTATTGGACAGAGAAATTGTTGTGAGACGTTACACTGATAAAAAATTTCACATGATCACCAAGAAGACTTCCGAAAACACGTCACACAGCATTCGAAAATTGGAAGGAGAGAGAGTAAATTGAAGAGGTCCCTGATAAGTAACCCCATCAGGACCGAGAACAGGAATGATTTTCAGACGCTTCCTCTTAGTAGAGAAGCGAACACTATCAGCATGTGGCGGGGGCTTAGCGTCTCCGGTGAAAGGATGGAAACCCTTGGCGTCGTGAGGAGGTGATGAAGGTGAGGATGGGGGAAAATCCACCAACGCGTTCCATATAGAAAATAAGGCACTTAATCGGGCTTTATTGCGAAAACCGTGGGTGCAAAATGCGGAGAGCAGATGTAGACGACAACGGGCTAACAAACTTGAGACATCAGCAGCGTTTGTATGATCGAGAAAACCGCTAAGAAGAGGGGGCGCTGTGACGAAGAAATACAGGGCAGCATGAGCAAGAGGAAAAACATCGCCGTCTGTAAGCGCAGATCTAGACCGGGGATCTATGAGAGCGGCAGAAAAACGGGCGGAAGCGAGATAAAGTGCAAAAGCTTCAAAAAACAGAGTAGAGGTAAAGTAAAGAGTGAAACGCATAGAGCAGGCTGATGTGCGCAAATTCGCACACGAAAAAATCTAGATGAGGACCATAATTGTATACAGTATTGGAATGGGAAGATATTTTTACAGTTTTTGAATTTGCAAGATATTTTTAATTTGGGTGAGTGTGGCAAATTCATCGGTTGATTTTTTATTTTAGGACACGCTGTCATAGTGGATGTCAGTACAGTTCTAGGTTGTGGGTGATACTACGAGTGACTCTGAAAGGTCTATATAATGGCCACATCAATTCCCACCCCTGGCCGATGGGTGGCTGGCATGGGTATGGCACCTAGATATTTACCTTGAGGAAATATCTTCTAATGGTCTCTCTGGTTCACACGATTCCCGTGAATGCATTTTATGGTTATTAGTATGTTTGTTGAGACTTTAGGGTAGCCAAAAGTCTATATAAGCCGAGTAAACTGCTTCCTTGAGGGTCAAGCAAGTTGGCAGACAACTTCAGGTCAAGCTCCGAGTAGTAGGAAGTTGAGAGTCAACTTCAGACCCAAGAAAACTTTTTACGCTGGTCGCAGAGCATCAGTGGTAGACCTGCCCCTTTTATACTTGCTTGTAGCTCTCAACTCTCTTCTATATACACTCCTTTTTTGTTCAACATACCACGGTAGCACTTTTGTCGCTCGCAACACCTCCTCTCAGGGTAATTGGTTCTAATCTCTCTCCCCGCGATTTACCCCTATCATTTGGTACTCTTGTGGAGGGGGTTGCACCCGAGGTATTCGAGTTGAGCAGTAGTAAGGAACACTTCGGGGGGATTTCTTTTCTGTAATCATGGATCTCAACGCTGCTCGTATAACGTTCACAGGGGGCAAGACTGAAGACGTTGAGGAGTTTCTTTATACATATGTCAACGTTGTGATGCGTGAGAAGGGCGATGAAGAGAAGGCCGCAAGTATCTTCGCCTATCTTCATGGTGACGCAAAGCACAAATATAAGTCCAAGTTTATCGACGGGTGGTCTCTTAACGGGAATGGGCGTAACTTCGGTGAGGTATGTGAGTGGCTTGTGAAAGAGTATGCTAAGGAGGTAGAACCAGATGAGATGATTCGTACCGCCATAGAGGCCCGGCTCAACTTCGACGATTTGTTAAGCTCATTGGTGTACTTGTGTGATCTTTATGAAAAGGCTGGGTTCAACGCCCAAGCCAAGTACGGAATGCTGCGTAAGGCGGCTATGGGGGATAAGCGGCTCTCCGATTTCCTCCTCATCAAGGGCCCTCACACTTTTGATGAACTGAAGGGTACCATAGTAGAATTTGTCAAAAATTCGGAGACGTTTCAGTCACTGAGTGAGGTACCGAGGGAAACCCGCACATCGATGTCTATCGTACATCCTGAAAAGAATTATCAAAGGCCGGCTACTAGTGCAGCGGCATTAGAATCTGTCAGGAGCGATGTCAAAAACTTGGAAGAAAGGTTGGAAACCCGATTCGATAATCGACTTGACATGATAACCTCGCAGTTGGAAAGCCTTACTCTTACCATTAAGAAGAACCAGTCTGGGGCCCCTAAGGCCGCAGAAGTCTGTTCTTACTGTCACAAGCCTGGACACTTTGCAAACAGGTGTCCTGATAATCCACATAGAAACACTCGTTGTGGAAAGTGCGGTCGATATGGGCATCATGAAAGTAACTGCTGGTCTAAAGACAACAGAAGAGCAAATTTATCGGAAGCAAGGAGTGAGTCAGGACCAGAGGTGAAAATCTTACAAAATAGAAGGGATCAAAGGTTGACGGATGCCGGTAACGTATCCATCGCTGAAGAGATTAGTCAAGTCAATGTGACAAAAAGGGATGGGGAAGGGAACATTTTATCGAAGAAACCTAGGCTAGATGGAATGCTGGAGCATATCCCAGCACCTGTACCTCCTCGAACCAAGAGGTCTGATCAAGTTGTTCCAGGAGTGGGAGTCACTCCGGCCAAGAAGACGAAAAAGAGTAAGAAAGTTAAGAGTATCTCTAAGGACGTACTAGAGTATGTGAAGAGGTACAATTTGGTGGCTGAGCTTGCATCGGCCCCAACTGGGATAACGTTTGGTCAACTTTTGAGGGGCGACGCAGAGGATGCGAGAAAAGAACTCAAAAAAATTATCAGGTCTAATAAGTCCGCTAAGGGTAAGAAACTGTTTCTTCAATCGGCCTCGACAGCACCAAGACGTCTTAAGCTGGTACCAGTCAAAGTATTGGGTATGAAAACCCAAGCTCTCTTCGATTCGGGTGCTGTTCCAAACCTCATTTCAGAAACTTTGGTGACAGATCTAGGTCTCGAATTACTCCAACGACTCGAAAAATAACTGTAGCGGATGGAACCGTCTCAAAATGCATGGGCACTGTTGACAAGGTTTCCGTGTTCTTTGGGGACTCTAAAGTTGATGTAGACTTTCTTGTCATGCCGGATCTCCCTTTCGATGCAATCATTGGCTGCCCTACATGGAAAGACTAGGGACATGCATTGACTTGGGCAACCAAATGGTTTCAGTTAATATTGACGGCAGAACCGTGAAGATGCCCCTGGATTTCGACAAAAGCACGCATCCTGAAGATTTAAAAGAAACGGACAGTGAAGATTTCACTTCTAGCTATGACAGCGAAGATTCGGAACCAACTAACACTTTCGGAAGTGGAAAAGGGTACCCTCGGGGGTAATGAACATGGCATGGGACGATTATGATTCTGGGTTTGAAACAGATGACGACTGGAATTCTAGGATAAGTTTGAAACCCGAATGTGTTTCTTTTTGCGATGATATCGAATCAAAGGACAGAATTCGGAGCATGAAAGAAGATTACCTTTGCAAAGAAAATAAGAATACGTCGAATTCCATATATGAAGATGTGAGCACGACGGAAGAGGTCCTTCAAAATATTGAGGTTGAGATCAAGAAGAAAAAGGGCGCCAAATGGCAGAAATCCAAGGAAAAGTGCAGCACCTTCCCGCCCCCGCCTCACTGAAAATATCCGACATGTTAACATCTTCCGAAGTAATTGCATGGAGCGTTTCAGATTTAAGACAAGCAAGTGTACCGGTTACTCACTCGTTCGAACTTACCGACACTCAACCGATTTACCACAAGCCTAGACGTCAACCGCCAAAATATGACCAATTTATCTCAGAAAATGTTACAAGTATGCTGAAAAATGATATTCGACCAGTTTCATCCCCATGGTCGTTTCCAGTTGTGGTCGCACCAAAGAAGGATGGAAAGCTGCGTTTTTGCGTCGATTACCGACAACTGAACCAGAGAATGATACCCGATCGATTTCCGATTCCGAACATGGAGGAGATCCTCGAGGACCTGAAGGATGGGAGATATTTCACCTCAATTGACCTTTACACTGGCTATTGGCAGATTCCATTGGATGAAAAATGTAAGGAAAAAACAACCTTTACCAGCAAAGCCGGTACGTTCAGGTTCGAAGTGATGCCTTTTGGTCTCATGAATGCACCAGCTACATTCCAAAGAATGATGAACGAGGTTTTGAAAGGACTTCCATTCGCAAGAGTCTATATCGATGATGTCGTCATATTCTCAGAAACATTGGATCAGCACATCTCGCACGTCAAGACAGTTGTGGAGAGGATATCGGAGTATAGCTTGAAAATTAAGTTGAGCAAATGCTTCTTTGCGAAAACTTCTATCCAATTACTCGGTCATATCGTCGACCAAGAGGGAATTAGAGTGGATCCAGAGAAAACGAAAAAAAAAGTTGGCACCAAGGCCCGCTTCAAAGACGGAGGTCCGAAGCTTCTTAGGACTGGCCTCATATTACAGAAGATTTATCAAAGATTTCGCCAAGACTGCAGCACCGTTACATGCCAGCACTACGAAGAACGGAAAATTTTACTGGAACAAGGAAATGGAAACTGCATTTCAGGAGCTTAAAGATAAGCTATGTGTCCCCCTTCTCATGTACCCAGATTTCAAGAGACCATTCGTTGTGGAGACAGATGCCTCAGAACGGTCTTTGGGTGCCGTTTTGTCCCAAAAAGATGAAAACGGAAGACTACACCCTGTTCAATTCGCAAGCCGAACTCTGAATGATGCGGAAAAGAGATACTCAGTCTGCGAGAAAGAAGCGCTAGCTGTCGTCTTCGCGCTGAAAAAGTTTCGCGTATACCTTTTATCACTCGAGAAATTTGTCTTGATAACTGATCACCAGGCACTTAAACAGCATTCCAAAAGAAGGATGTACATCACCGCTTGGCCCGATGGCTCGACATTTTCGCAGAATATCGGTTTGAAATTGTGTATAGACCCGGACGCAATAATCAGCCTGCCGATTACCTATCCCGCTTGAGGGACGCACTGATTCCAAATGAAAAAGCTTCGGAGGACATCGTCGGAGTCGCCGAGTTGCAGTTGCCGAACGATAACGAGTACGAAGCTAATATTCACGGACTGATCAAATTCCTCGATGGACTAGAAATGAGAAAGGTTGATCTTGAACACAGAAATTGGGTACGCAGGAATCAAAAGGCTTTTACATTGTGGAATGGGAAACTCTTCCGGCACACTAAAGCCGGTCCCCGACTAGTGGCCCCTTTGAAAGAAAGAATGAAGATCTTGAGGACTTTCCATGATGAGCTAGGGCATTGGGATCTCGAAACAACCAAAAAATTCGTAACTGAGAGATTCTGGTGGCCCGGTATCCATAAGGACGTCTATAATTTCGTGAAAAGCTGCGACAACTGCCAAAAATTCACTCCAATACGGAAGTATAAGACAACTCTAAGTTTTCCAGTTTCCGGTCTCTTTGAAACCTTCTCAATTGACTTCGCGGGCCCGTTCAAGGAAACTTCTTCCGGAAAAAATATCTCCTTATAGGGGTGGAACATCTTACTGGATGGCCAATAGCAGTTGCAGTTGAGGAGGCAAATGCTGAGGTGGTACTGAGATTCATCGAAAAAGAAATAATTGAACCGTTTGGTCTTCCAAAAAGGATCATCTCGGATAACGCCCTTTGTTTTACTGCGACTTCACTGCTTCGTTTTTTGGAAGAGAAAGGGATTCAGCTGAAGACCGTTCTCGCATACGCTCCTATGTCCAACGGGAAAGCGGAGAGGATGGTTGGAACCATCAAACGAGCAATATCGAAAACTATGTCGGAGAATGAAATCCAGTGGGAAGATGCCTTACCAAAAGTGTTATACGGCTATCGTCGAAGAAGAGGAAGAAATGGACGCTCACCATTCGAGCTAATGTACGGAAGGGCTCCTAGAATGTTACAGAGAGACATGGAAACAAATATTATCGATGAAGAGAGTAGGGAAGTTGAACTACTGGCCACCGAAGGCTGGAGATCACACCGCGCGCTAACACAGACAAGAAATAAGGATGCAGAACCTGCAGTCAGAACCTTTTCAGTTGGCTCTAAAGTACTTGTAGTACATGGAAAAGCAATGCAGCAGGCTGTGAAGTGGCCGGCCTTCCAAACCAAGTACTCGAACCCTTGCATCGTCACGGAGGAAAGACACCCGCACTATCAGCTCTGTTCAAGCTCAGGGAAGAGATCAAGGAGGGCCATCCATGCACGTCGTCTGGTCCCTTACCATCAGAGGCCTGAAGAATTCCTTCTCACACAGGACTATGCGCAACCACGGGGCATACTCATCTTTAACTATAGAATGATTCCTATGGGAGGAAAAAGGGCCTGGGAATGGATCATCTCGATTACGCGGGACTACTAAGAACTCCACGTAATCATCCATTTCTACATTAATATATGCCTATGTTTTCGTACGTTGAACGGACCATTGCTACCTGAAGAAGATTTCCGACTATTAATAAGAGTTCTATTTTCATTCCAAAACGGAAGGTTCACGGAAGCAGGTCCAGAGTTTGTGGAGGTAATATATCATTACTCTATAGGAAGATATGGAATGGTAGCTGCTGGAGACTTGTCGCAAACGTATCTGAATATTATCCGTCCAATTTACGTATTTCTCAAGAACAACCAAGACGTGCGACTGAGAGGTTACGCCTTACCCCCGGATATGGAATACAGACTGGTCCCGTATCCTCTATGGGAACCTTACGTTTCTCCGCCACAAATTGGGAACGTTGGAGGCGGCGAGGATCCTCCTGAAGCAGTGATGATGACCAGAGGAGGACCTTCAGGAGACAACAACCCGCCCAGAAGAGGTTCCGGTCGTCCCCCGAGAGGACCTCGTGCAGGTCCCAGTACGTCAGGAGCTGGTCGCGGCCATTCATCGGGACCGTCCACCACAACTTCATCTCTAGCTCTCCTTCACAACCATGCACAGCATACAGTCGGAAGAAGAAGATTATCTTTTTGGCTGCGCAATATCTCCGAGGATGCGAACGATGCGCAGGTCATTTCTTATTTCATGATAAGCATCTGTTTATGTTTTAGGGCGCTACATGGACCGCACTTATCTTACGAAGATTCGTTCTTGATGATGCGCGTCTTCTTTTCTTATCGGCATCCATTCCTCCGGCATCTTCCAGAAGAGTTTGCATATCACATATATTTTTCACTCTTGGAAGATTCGGAAGAGTCACGGAAGAAGAATGTATTCAACCCCACCTCGATGTTATCAAACCAATATATGAGGCTAATGCTACAAAGTGAGGTACCAGTAATGCGAACCTACTTTTTAGAACATCATATTGGTAATCGGTTGCATCCGTACCCGATTGAGAGACCATATATTTTATCAATAAGACAGCGAACACTAACGGAAACAGAAGAAGAGCAGTGACGAGCCGGGACGTTCGTCTGAGCGGGAGGGCGTGATGTGCGCAAATTCGCACACGAAAAAATCTAGATGAGGACCATAATTGTATACAGTATTGGAACTGGGAAGATATTTTTACAGTTTTTGAATTTGCAAGATATTTTTAATTTGGACGAGTGTGGCAAATTCATCGGTTGATTTTTTATTTTAGGACACGCTGTCATAGTGGATGTCAGTTCAGTTCTAGGTGTGGGTGATACTACGAGTGACTCTGAAAGGTCTATATAATGGCCACATCAATTCCCACCCCTGGCCGATGGGTGGCTGGCATGAGTATGGCACCTAGATATTTACCTTGAGGAAATATCTTCTAATGGTCTCTCTGGTTCACACGATTCCCGTGAATGCGTTTTATGGTATTTAGTATGTTTGATTGAGACTTAAAGATTAGCCGAAAAGTCTACATAAGCTGAGTAAAGTGCTTCCTCCTTGAGAGGTCAAGCAAGTTGGCAGACAACTCCAGGTCAAGCTCCGAGTAGTAGGAAGTTGAGAGTCAACTTCAGACCCAGGAAAACTTTTTCCCAAGCTGGTCGCAAAGCATCAGTGGTAGACGCTGCCCCTATTATACTTGCTTGTAGCCCTCTCAACTCTCTCCATATACACTCTTTTTTATTTGTTCAACTATACCACGGTAGCACTTTTGTCGCTCGCAACACCTCCGTCTTGGGGTAGTTGGTTCTAAGTATCTCTTCTCCCGACGATTTACCCCTATCACAGGCATAGAGACTTAGACAGAACTGAAACCCTTTTCCCGCTTTTATTACTTTTCATTTCGTTCGTGCCTCAAAGTACTGTTACTATCTCTTGAAAAGACAAATACACTGAGGACTATGCTGGATAAACCTACCTAAACTCCAACATCCGATCTGAAGCTCAGATATAAGCAGTCAAACTCCAGATCAAATGATCTAATACAGAAATCAAATAAAAATAGCATCAAGGACAACATCACAAACAAGAACTCAAAGCGATTCTGTTTGGGAGATTCTAGACCGTGAAAGTGCATCTACCATAATCAATAGATTTCATGGCTTGACAATTCATAAAGATCGGAGATCTCCTTAAACTATAGCCATAAATCTTGTCTATGCTTGGAATCATCAACAGTAGAGCACGCGGCGCACCTTAGAAAAATCAAAATGATGACTTCAACAATGAAAAGAAACTTGTTTGGTTTTGACGCACAGCAGATATTTTGAACTCCTTGCTTCATTACAAGTACCAAAAAAAAAAGCTTGCACTCAGCAGGAAGCGAGAGGCTAGATCACGAAACGAAGATAGTTTTATGTACAAGTTTGCTTTACAGAAAACCACGCGGCTGCGCTAAAGATGGCCAAGCAGCGCTAACGCGATAGTCGTACGCGGGGGCGTCGTCGCAGGAGAGAAGGGCAGAGGTAAATGAGAGGGCCGTGGAAGAGGAAGTTTAGAAGGCGAAGAAGAAGAACAAATCCAAAGTATGATCGATCCATGCAGTTCTTCATTCACTGTTTATATGTGCACATATTCACCTCCATGATCCGTAACAAGTGTTTTCCGAAAATACCCCGTGCGCCACGAACATCTGTTGAAAAGTTCCTGTACTTCGAAAGGGCACTACTGGAAACGAAGGTCCAAAGATTGGAGGCGTCTCGAGCCTAATGCGTCCTACGTCTAATTGGTGACGCTATCTTCGTGGGGGAAATGGTTGTCAAGTGAGTAAAACATTTCTCACTAAAACAGCACCAAGATGAACCTCGTGCACCCGTCTCATATCTACATTTACTTTTATTCTCATAACTTTCCTTGAAAGCGGATACAAGCCTATTAGGATACAAATGCGCACGGAAGAGGTGCAAAAGTCAAATTATTGCAAGTACTCATTTTCACATCGCCTTTCTTTTCTATTAAATGCCAATGTCGCCGTTACACAAAAATGGGTAACATATTGGGCAGGTGAGCATGAGTCTCAGAGTAAATACCTCTCTGATGTGTGTTACAGTGCGGATTAGGGCTTTTTAATGCATAGAGAGGTGCGTCATTGTCGCATGCAACAACTTTTTTGATTGGAACAGTTGTCAAGAAGAAGATATAACTAATAATGCTGTTTTGCTAAATGGGGTCAGGTTTCTGTCTTTTACTCTTCAAAGATATACTCGACCGTTTTGCTCAAAATTCTGCCGCTTAATTTAGAACTCTGGTAATTAGCCTTGGAAGCATAGATAGAAAGAAAATGCTGCATATGTCTTTGTAGGAGAGGTGATAGATTTGGTCTTTATTATTTTCACTCACGCCTCCTCGACTTGTATGATGTTTCCACCTCACGGTTGTAAAGAATGGCGCGATGGTACCAACAATGGTAGGGAATTCTGACTTACGACTAGTGCTATGCATTCACCTCGCAGCATGTTTAAAAGACCATTAATTACATTTATAAGAGGATCGCTGCGTTCTACGGGGTGAAGTTTTTCTTTATTTCACACTATTAATCTTTTTCACGACCGCCTTCGCCTCCAGAGTATCTAACACAGTTTTCAACCTTACCTTGTGTGAAGCTTAGCTTACACAGCCCCTCAATCCCTGCCTCCGCTTAGATTCATTCTCGTGCCCTTTTGCCTTCTGTATCATATAAGTACTTCAATTTATCGCTACACTTCTGCGCGGGATCTAGATTACATTAAAACGGCTTCTTTCATGTTTTCAAGGGTATCGGGATTTGCGCTAGCTACATGATATTTTCATTGACTCCGCCCAATCTTGATAAAAATACCAAGATAGTCCACGTAAATCTATGCGAAGGGTAGAATCAACATAATTAGAGACAGGTTACACTCCCAGATCGACTGGAATGGAATTAGACCGCCTAGCTCGATCTGTGATGGAATAGTTTATTGTACAGTAGGTAAAAAAATTTTATATTTCTATCTTTTCAGGTTGGATAATCAAGTTTCGTCATATGCCCATGTCAAAGTTTCTGTGAGCTCTTGCCAACATCCGCTCGAAGAAATTATGAAATGGATCCTAAAGCCACTCCGAACTTGATTCGCCACGTTCAAAGGGGTTTCATAACTACGCAAAATCCAACCAGTCTCGTTCACATACCCACTTGTTCGTCCGTCTTGTGCAGGTGCGTATTGCGCTAGAATTCTTTGTATTTCTTCCAAATGCAATTGTCGAGTAGCCATACCCGACTGAATTTTCGCCTTGGGTTGAGTGAAAGCCTTGGGTTGAGTGAAAACTGCAGGATGAGATGCTAATTTACCACCCTCTTCGGCCAATAGCTTTACAAAGTTTCCTTGTAAAGCCCTACGGTGCGCATTTGTACCCATATTGACCTCAGCGCTATCTACCCTATCACTTACCATAGCTTCACTGCCATCAGCCTTTAAATACTCGTTAAGATCAATGGGCCAGATAATTTCTTCAAAAAATGCATAAAATAATGACACGACCTTAGATTCGACTCACGAGCAAGAAAACACATCCTCGTTGAACCTTACATGGCTAATATGTACAATACCTTTGATCACGACATACCACGTTCGATAATTTGCTTGAGATAAAAAACTTAGTAGGATGCCCCCTCTGGCCCTGATATCCAACTTCTTTATTTAATCTCTGTAGTTGACTAGCAACAATTCACACCCAAGCACTCTCAAATTACCAAAAATTGGGTCGTTTCACTATTGTAGCTTTAGTTATCATTATGCCACTATGCTTGCGGGTGCCAGTTATATTTCTTACTGGAGTTAAATTAAATACTTCCTGTTCAAAGAAGAAATCTGACAGGCCTGAATGAATCTGAAGCTTTCGTTTTGATTCCATGACGGTCCTGTTTAGGCTTTCGGCGAACCCATTTAGCTGAGGTTTAAAGGATGATTATTATTCCCACTCGATACCTGCTCCTCCAAATATTCTTAAATACATACATACCCCCCGTTATCCGCGTATAGCAATTTGATCATGCAATCGAATATTCGTTCAAATTTTCTTTAAACTGCTCGGAATGACTTGAACACGTCAGATCTTTAAGCCATCACAGAAACTTAGTTGTAGCTTGAGACTACGCCTGAGAAAGAAGCATAGTAGTTCTTTCCCCTGATACTATCTACAGGATGGGACCGAATACATCAGTGTAAATAACACCCCTCGGCTTTCTTGCCTGGGATACTCTTCGGTTAACGCTCAGACACACCTATTTTCTCATGAAGCACAGTAGTAATGCAACGTCATGAGAAGTAATTGTAATAAGATCCAGCACAGTAACTGGTTTCTTACGAACCATCTCTTTTATTATCCCGTTATTGCAGTGTCCAAATCGCTTACGCCAAAGATGCTCCCATTCTTTAGCATTGGTGGATAAGTTTTCATTTTCCGTGCTTGTATTTTCAGGGAAAACCTTAATAATATAAAGAACATTACACTGTTCCTGTACAGAAATTTCTTTCGCGTCTTATCGTACATTTGCCATTAGCATATTGGACGTCAAGTCCGTCTGCATATAATTTTGTAGCAGACAGTAAATTAATTTCATGGGAGGGCACAAGAAGTCAGCTCTTCATTCCTTATGACTTACACCGTTGTCCTTGACTTGGAGTCGTTATAAAGACCGAGCCCTGATTGCGGGGGCTCACTGCACTTTCATCACTTAATGTCACTCTCCTTAGCTTCTTTTTAAGGAATCGATTAGGGCGAGATATTTTATCACTTGAGCGCTATCTACAGTGTCTATGACGATCGAGTGCGATCCTGACTTACTTTTTTAGCCATTTAAGCATTAAATAATTATAAACATTTTCACTCAATTTGCCTTTGTATGGTAGTTTATGTCTTCTATTCGGATAATTACTGTCATTCATACAGTTTACGTCAAGAAATTTAGGAGCCTTACATTCCCGCATCAAATGAACTACGCGACCACAGATAAAACAACGAATAATATTCACTCTCCCTGTAAGTGCTTGCTCAGTCTTTGGCGGATCATAGAGACATTTTTTTTCTTCGACAATAGTTTGAATCATCTAGTACTCTTGTACTACCTTGTTGTGGTCCTGTACCATGGCAGTGCTTTACTGCCCATGGTTTGTGGTGATGTCATTACTGGACCATATCTGGATTCATAAGTGCTGCTGAAGCTCACAACCAGAGTGGAAACTCGCACAGACTCGCTAAAAGTGCCATTAATTGCATCTAGTCTATTAAATATAGACTCCATATGACCGATATACTCGGAAATAATATTTCCTTACTTAAAATCTGATGAGAACAATTAGGTCAAGAGTGATGCCGAAGAGGAAATGGCTTTAGCCAAAGATATGACAGGCATCAACCGGGTCGGTTTTTTTTGCTGCATTTGATCAAAGCACAGTGCTTCACCCTACTGACTACGCAACAGTATCAATAAATTTACATATATCGGTTTTTTCTATCTCAGTTCTTGCGTTTCGGTTCTCTGTCGCTCAGTTTTGGTTTAGGTCGATAACAATGCTGATCCTAGACAATTCATGATTCCATTTTTTTTGTTTAGGTTTTAAAGGTGCTGCCAAATTCATACCACACAAATACTCTAAACTGTTTCTGCAATATCAAGGTTTTCATTTGGTATTTACAATTACAGTCCGCATAAAACTACCCTTGAAAAGTATCGGTACGTTTGTCTCCTCGACTACAACTGCATATGTTCTCGTGGAAAGTCTGTATCACATTCGGCTGTGAACAGTCACCGGAGAACTGCAAAAGAGGCTCCAGGCTCGAAATGATGGAAGGCTACAGTTAGGAAAATATTCTAACAATGTCGCGGGGAAGCTTCGACAGGGATAATAAAATGGTGAATAGGGGAGTCGTTTCGAGAAAAGGTCTGAGGCCGTCCGAGAACATGAACAATTTCTTGTTTCTGTAGTCTATCGAGGTAAAATTGATGTCCATCGAGTTGTTAATGTCCAATTCAGTAGTAACGATGAGAATAAACATGGGGATTTATTTATACCGTCGAGGGGAACTATCGCCACCTTGAATGAAAATTAAGGAGGTTCGTTAAATTATTGGGAAGCTGACTGAAGCCACAGTACTTCAAAAAAGGATGCGGAGAAAAAACTATCATCATCTACCAACAGCGATGAGGACGAGGCTTTGTTTCGTTCCATGCCACGTGAACAATTCATGTTATGGTCTATGGAGAAAAATGCTGGCTGAAGCTCTTAAAATGGTTTGCGCCTCAGAGTTTATTGATAGAAATGATCTCAAGGATATTAGAGCCCCGAATAAGACGTGGAAAAATAACCCGCCACAAAGTTTTCAAGTACTCTGTTCGGGAGACAACACAATACATTTTTTTGTCGAATTAACATTTTGTTTGTCAAGCACGAGGTTGGAAAGAACTCACTAAACACCAGATCCTATATCTGTTGCCATATCTGCCGAAAGATCCGCACATCGTCGCCACTTTCCATCTTTGAATGTACTCCCTTACTGCCCATAATTCAAGCCTAGGCGAGTTATTTGATATCAGCCGATGGTTTGTTCAAATATCTTCATCTGGTTGGCCTTATCAGTGCAGAGATACATGACGATGATTTTCAATACTGCTTCGATACAGCATTGTATTGTAACCCCTGCAAAGTAATCTTGTCACTTCTCGGAGTTCAAAGAATTCTTTTTTCACCCATCAAACGGATGTTATTTCATGTCCGCCACACGAATACAGGAGGAGTCCGGACAGATTAGGCTAGAAAGATTGCACAATCTATCTGGTACAAAGTCGAGATATCCTTCAAGGATGTGTTAAATTCAAAGAATTCTGTGAGAAGTTTCCTCATTGTGCGATGCATAAATGCAAATATTTTCGACATAGAGTGGTATCAGGTATCGAAATTTTCTGTATTCCATACATACTGTTGTACCTTTTATTATTTTCCAGTTTGACAAGATGTACTTGGGAACAAACATTTCCGGACACATCATTTTGATCCTTGAAGCGGAAAACATCCATCTGCAGAGATTCTCGCGTTATTCAAATGAGGAAATTGTTATGAGCAAGGATGTGTGGGAGATGACAGACTCGGAAATTTATATTTTGGGAAGTGACACATCGCAATATGGTTTCTGTGCAAGACCGAGGCCAACATCCTGCTACCGCTCGTAGCAGGCGGCGAAGTTCAAAAAATTTGTCCCGAATTACTGGCCTTTTCTATTTAATGGATATCTGCATAACTTGATTCTGAGAGTTTTGAGTTTTTTCAAGCTGCTAGTGGACATCTGGTCCAGTGCTGTTCTGAGTGATGATTATTTAAAACAGTTGTCGACCAGTAAGGTGGAATTCTTTTGCTTCCTGAAACTCTATTTTTCAGTTCGACCAAAGGCGTGTGGTTATTTAAAAGCTTTGCTTACATCTTTTGATGTACTTGCGAGAAAATATGTAACGCTGTGGTCTACCTGTCAATTAAAATAAATTTTGGATGGATTTATACGTCTGTTTTGTCAAACAAAGGCTTCATGATCGTAATAAGGCCGAAGATTCGGTGACAGGAGAGGCTGAGTTTATGGAAAGCTACAAACTGTTTTATCAAAATCATTTTACCACATCAGAAGAATCTAACGATGATACAGCCAGCACTTACGGTTACTATGATGACTAGACTGATTCGGAAGAGCAGATTTTCATGCTTGCTCCACAAAATCTTAGCTCTTAGGTCCTGAAGAAAACAAGATGTTAAGGCTAAGAGAGATTTTGGGCTATTTTGCATCAGTTTCTCTTGAATTTAGTGAAGAAAAAGCGCGGGAGGCAGCAGCCGTTGATTTTATCACTAATTATGTTCAGATAGATATGTTATGTGGAAGTTATTGGAAAGTGGTTTTGCACAGCTCTGCGGCCTTGCAATCTTTTGAATCAATATTCATCTACTATGTCGCTGTGGAATTTGCGTACGAGTATGATGAGGCAAAAAGTGGAACGGAATCGCAAAAGCGATGTTTGGTATGGAAACTTTTTGAGTTTCTTTGAGTACGAATCTATTGTTGATGATCGTACGGTAAATAAGCTCTTGTTTATTGGGGACTTGCCTTTCGGTATGGAGAGGACCGAATTTTGCCAAGTTTTTGACATGGAAAGAGCCATTGGCAGAGTATTTGCGAATGTAACAGAGGTGGAAGTCTGCGCCATATAAAATTCGATTGGAGTAGTGGAGTATTCGTACTCAGCAAGATGGAACTATTTGAAAAGAAGTAGGCAAAAATGTACTTTTTGGACCAACATCAAGAATCTATCAAATTCTAGAGGAGGATTGAGTATCTTTTGACAAATACAGTCGAGTAATGGCTGGAACTTCATAAAGAACGAGGTGGACTCGCAGGTAGGATCGGAAAGGGGTGTTACCTGCTTTCATTTCTATCTTTTTTTGGTTCATAGTATATAGTTTACTATATAATGATCCTGCATGGCGAAAAGTCTACAAGGACACTATACTGAGAATTAGTATCGATTTAGGTGTGAAAATGTATTTTAATTGATTTTCTTAATTAGTTTTTACTTCCCTAACCGATTGACGTAATTTTTTTATGGATTCATTGGACTTATTCTACTAAAACTCTTAGTTACAGAGCAGCTGAGCCGCACTTGTTAGTTCTAGTCTCAGCAGAGGAGTCAGAAGCTATTCATTACTTGTCTGAGAAAGCGAACCACACATGAATGGACTTCAACTTAGCTTTCCATATTTGCTATGTTTACAATGTTAGGACAACAGGCATGAAATACAATCAGTTGCTGTGCTGCCTCAATCGGGAGTCTGGATAGAGATTGTCAAATGAAATATTCCAAATGTTGCCGATCAGTATTTTCTCACAGTTGTGACCATCACCGATATTGAATCCGAAAAATTCATAGAATATCAGGGGAAATGGCGCGGATGCAAGCAAACCGGATGATATATCAGAATGGTGCAACTGAAGTTCAATTTTCTTAATTACCGGCTCCAATGTTTCCGACTAAAACGCGCTCTTCCATGTCACTAATATTGCCATTTCTCGATTATTACTTTTTAAATTTCAATAAATTGCCAGTTTGACGCTACAGTAGTGCTCTAGTTGGTTTAATATCATATCGGAGCTTAAGAGGACGAATAAAATAGCAATAAGGCTGAGCAGAGGCAGCCTTATTGCCATTTTATTCGTCCGATGATATTGATTAGACAGTATTTTAAATATTCTGTGCTTTATCACTTGTCATATAGCCTTAGATAAATTGGATGTCCGCTGAAACCGATTCTTCCAATGGTACTTCAGTGGAAGATTGATTTACTGAGTGTTGATTTGTTGCAATACGTGATTGGTGGCGAAATATTAGTAGTAATTTTAGGAAATGTATGCCTCGTTTCATACTATAGTTCCCAGGCCCCTACTAAAGTAGTTTTTTAAAGCAACTGGTCAGAACGATTCAGCTGTAGTTACTGAAAAGCCGCGACTACAAGTTACCTACTACAAGTTTACAGAAGAAAATCAAGAGAGGTAAAAATGAAAATAATATGCATCATAATTCATAGACTAGTGATAAAAGTGAGAGAATATACACTTTAAAACGTGAAAATTACAGTTAAAAACTGGGTCCAAATTTAACCTACAAAATGGTTTCAGACAAGTGCTGCCAGATTATTTCTTCTGATTACAGAATAATGCAGGCATCACTGTACAAATTAAAAAATTTACGATCACTTGAGGAGTTTCGAGCACTTTCTATAATGATCACAGATTTTTCTCACAAAAAACCTCAAATGTCTAATTTTCCTACTAAAAAAAATTTCATCTCAAGGAAATCAAGCTTTACCTGATAAAATTCGACCAAGAAGCGAAATTATTCGAGCTTGGCTAGCCTATTCGCTTTTTTTCGAACTTTACATCCACAATTGACGTCTGTCATTGCATGTATGGGAGATGAAATAATATTAATAGCAAGATAAAAACCAGAGCGTAATTATCAGCATGCTAATAGCATAGGAAGATGATACTGTCTCTAAAATAAATCCGAAAAGAGTTCAATATTAGGCCAAATACATAGAAGATCTTCGTATCAGCGAGATGCGAATCGATTATTAGGTAGAAAATTAGAAAGGAACTGGAATACCTTAAATCATGGACACAAGCCATCATAATACTTTCTCAAAAGAGATTTAGGGAACATTTTCACATGGTAGCTCATGAGTCGCCCCCTTCGGAACTTTAGCTATGGCTGGTTTCTCGAGGTTTAACTACCAAAATTAATCCGATTAATCCTCTCAAAAATGCTTCAAGGACTTATGACTTCTATTCAGATAATATTGGAATAATCTCTGTAAAACTGGAGTATGCAACCACTAGGGGTAACTGGTTCTCTACTTTGTGTTACAGAAAGATTTCTGGTATGCTGAGATATAATTAAAGATGTTATGAAGGGCTACGTTTGATAAAAGGGTCGAATCTTTATCGACCCATGCATAAAAAAGATCAATTTTGGGCTGAATTTGTAGAAAAAGTTTTCAACAAACCGGGCTAGAGGCCACAAAAATACTTCATTATTTTTCTAGAGGATATAGAAATATCGATGTGCCCACAAGTTCATAGACCAGGTTCTTTGCTGAAAGAGAAATGGAGATAAACTGTAGAACAGTTCAAAAGTGTGAAGAGGTGGACTGAGGCAATCCCGTGGAACCCAAATAAGTTTCCTGACGTTTTGAACAAAAAACGACCAATAAAAGATATTCACACTCCTTCAGTGTTTGCTACTAAATTATTCAAATTTCGCCAAATTTCGAAGAATTCTCGAAATGCGAGAATGTAGGTCGCGAAAATGACGGTAAGTGCGGAAGTCTTATTATTCAATTTTATTTTTGTATATTTTAATCTAATTTATTGTAGATCTCGGATCTCCGTTATTCAAGCCACGATGCACAGAAGATGAAGTTGACCCGAAACGTCTCAAATTGGCTGGTCCTGTAGAGGCCTCATCTGAGACATCAGATGAAGTGACTTGTTCGAGGAGGGAGAGTCACTCCTCGCAAGTGAATCATTCGCTAATTTTGATCAGTACCTGGACCGAACCAGGAACTACAACTGGGTGTGCGATAGCAGCAATTTTTTGCCATCTGGTGTAAACAGGAGGGTTTTCTGTAAGATAATGGAGGGAGGGCGCAAGTTTTAATTAGTTGTAAAATGGCCTGCGCAACTTTATGACTTATCTGTGCTCCACAAGAAAAGGTTGACGACTACAGATGGGACGAGCATGGAAAAGTATCATCCTTGGTTTATGGGCTTTGAAAATGCCTTGAAATCATATCGCGTTCATTCTACTGACAGGGTTGGGTCTGAATCTAAGCTCGCGTTGCCATTTCCAGTACAAACTCATATCTATGCGAAGTACAAGTTTTTTTGGAAGGACTGCGCTGCTCGTATGATATGTATTGACCTGAAAGCGCAGCAGGAGGACTACTTCTTTCTTCACGATGAGAATTCTTTTGAACTTTGCTAGAGCATGTCTATCAGTGGTGTAAAGTTCTCACCGCCCTAAATTGGAATGCCACGTCAAAAAATTACAAATGACATTGCAATCCTACCAGTGGCGGTGTAGTCTGATATCACCCCTAAGCTCATACTAGTCCTCCTAGTTACTGACAGCCAATGAAAACCGTCCGTATAAAAGCAATTGTAAATCAATCACCACCTGTTTCCTCAAGGTCATCTCGAAGATTGGAAGATCTACAGTTCCGGGAATGCGTTGGCACCCATCCGCTAGCTGCCAACCATGGATCGTGTATCGGAAAGTATCTCAAAGCGCCGTCAAACAAATATTTTGCTTGCCCATGCAATTCAGATGCGCGCGGTCAAAATAGGCGCATTTTTTGTCGTAGTCAATGAAATCGGGAATGGCGTAACAAGTGGCAGGGCCCGAAATTGGAGAGGTCGAATTCCGGGAACAAGAAAAATTGACCGCGGCAAATGCGCATGGATCAAATATTACCTTGGAGCATCTCCGACTTACAATCCCCAATCGTCTCGTAGGCGTTTTAGAGTACTACGCGCGATGTCATATAAGCTGCATCAAGCTCTGACGGAAATATTTCCTTCCATTTGGAAGATACGTCTAAATTGTGCCAGCAGGGAGGGTATATCTTCCTACGTTAAGATACTAGCCTGCTTACGAAGACTGGAAGCGCTAGACCTCTTGACGATGCTGAATGATAGCGCCAAAATTTCGCATGAAACACTGCGACAGTACTTAAAACAGTTTCGCAAGTGCAGTGGGAGAATTTGATGCTCTTCAGAAGAGATTATGATGCACATGGATTCGCGGATGCGTTGGAGCAATCGACTGTTGCAAAATTTCCTGTAAAAACTGGCCGTAATCTCTGAAGGGGCAGTATGACAACAACAAAGAAGGTAAACTAGCGAATATTCAAGTGGAAGCGAGGTGCGATCGTGATTTTTATATGGCATTGGTTTCCAGGTCGATATGGTACTAATAACGACAAAACTATGCTTTCTATATCCCCGCTATTCACGGATACTCTCAATGGTACATAAAATTTTAGGTTCTCTGCAAATTATCGGATTTTTGCTTCCGCAATTCTTCGTGAGCTTCCATACTTTCCGGCAGATGGGATTTATCTCAATTGGCCGATATTTGCCAAACAATTGCATCATCCCGAAACGGACGATCAAAGTATGTATTCGAAGAAACAAGAAGCTTTAAGGAAGGACATGGAGAGAGCATTCGGCGTTCCGCAACCGCGTTTCTACATATTAAGGCGAGGAAGTTATCAATGATATAAGGAGGACATTGTCAACATCAGCTATGATTACATAATTTTGCATAATATGTTAATACGTTTGACCCAGCAAGGTTTATTTGCGGATGATGAAAGCGAGGAAGGTAGGCTTTTTGATATCGTAGGGGAGCTATATGATCTGGAAGCAGAGAATGAGAACATCTCCAGAAAAGAAATGCGGCAACACAGTAGTCATATGCAATCGGAAATAGAGGCAACCGGCTTTGACTGAGAGACAGTGGAGATAAAGGAACAGTACATAAATTCATCAATTGCGTTTATGAATTCGCAAGATCTCATTGAACCCATCAATGCAACAAGGTTTGAGATGGGACATGAATAGGTGCATGGAGCTCGTAAAATACATTTAGTTGCGATGTGTGCTCCCGCTGTGTGCCAGTTTCTATACTAGAGAAAACCACACATACATATTATCATTACAGCCATTTCGGGCTCTATGATCCTCAAACTCGACTAGATCGACCTGGTTAGGTCCTAGGACAACTGTACAACTCAAAGGTGAGCAATAACTGGGCATCATTTAATCTGTTATGTATTCATGCTCTGAAATGAAGTTCAACAACTTCATACCTGTCAATCAATCTGTGTTCTCCTCTATCACACTTGGTCCAGCTGTAGGATGAGCAGTAGTTCTCTGTCTTTTTGCATCCCCCGATCATGCCTCAAATCGCTCAGAAGCACGCTTATCCGTAGGGAGCTTCCTCTCCCTTTGCATGTCTCACATGACTTCTGCGAATTCCGGAAAGTATTTGTCCAACATTTGGAGTAGTCTATAGTCGTTATCAGCATTAGATATCTTCGTTGCTCTTTTTGATTGCAAGAAAAATCTCGTTTCCCATATCCAGATTTTTCGACAGATCGGCCAAATTACGCTCAATTTGAACACTCTTGCCTTGCAAGCGCTCTTCGCGTTTCGCTCCTTGAATTCTCATCGGACGAATACATCTGGACTCAGCAGACATATTTCACGGAGGGGCAGCAACTATGATTTCATTACCAGTGCCGTGAATGGGATGGTTAACCGTCAAATTTGATGGCTCAGCCGTAACTCCTAAGGTAGAATATTCATTCGAAGAATGAACTAGTGGCATTTATCCAGGATCTTTGACGAGATCTTCCTCAAAATTTACCTGCAACGAAAGGTGTTCGGCCGCTTCGAAATACTTTGAACAGAGCAGCGTACTGAAATAAACGTTTCGATCTATCCGCCCCGCCCGTTTCCTGTAAAGCTCCATCGCCAGCTTCGCAATGTCTTCGTCATACTTCCTTTTTGTCCCTTGCAATCTGCGCCCATTTGCAGCAGAGGTACTCGCTTGTACGAGACATCGAGTACGTATCAGTACAGATGTTGGCAACACCTTGCCTTATGGTGGTTTCAGTCTGATTAGAACCTCTCATGGCTGGGTCACCCACGCTTTAGCTAAGTGCAATGCCTCACCCGGACTAAAGCCCTTGGCTCTTCCCCTTTTCGTTTCTTCTGAATCGTTGGTTGGCATGGACGAACGGAGCACGTCTTTTTCTGTTCTTGAAGCCCTTCGGCCTGCTCGACTCATATGTTTGGCTACAATATCTTCCGTTGGGGTATGGGAGTGCTAGAGCGGGAAGAGGCAGGACACTTTTTGAATGATCGATGGCTGCAAGGTATCCGAGTGAAGCCCTACGTCCCCGTCTAGCTCCCTTTCCGCATTACTGTCATAACTTTCAAAAAACTGTTCTTCAGTTGCGACTCCATGTTGACGGTGAGGACGGTTGTGGAGGGGATGAGGACGGGTTGTGAAGGCGCGACAAGGACGGTTGGTGAAGGGATGAGGACGGATAGTAAAGGGCCGATGAGGAAGGGTGGTGAATGGACAATGAGGACGGTTGACAAAAGGGGTAACAAGGACGGTTGGTGATGATGGAAGTATCTTGCCAGCTCATCACCCCGGCTTCTGGACCCCGGCTTCTGCTGCTTTTTGGCGGGAAAAGAAAACAAAATACACGGATCGACATTATTGGATGGAGCATCATGAATTGAAGTTAAAAGAATTGGTGACGTCGTATTCTATTGTGTATTTGGGGTCCCATATGGCCATGAAAATAGACCATACGAAAAATGTGGTCTATTTTTATGGCTACATGGGTACAACGTCGAGAAATCTTTTATACGCTGGTAGGGCTGCGAAATATGCTATTCTATTTCCAGAAATTTATTTGCACCACTGATAGACTTGCTCTTAGTGGGGAACAATGTGGGGCGATTCAATATTTGAAAGATATGGTCGTTTGTCGGCCGGAATATCCTACAGGGGGATTTTTTGGTTATTCTAATGCATGGAAGATGTGGTCGGTTATATCCGCGCGGCTAATGCGTAATGTGGATAAGTCGTCGCTGATGGGTAACAATACAGTACATGGCTTCCTTACAGAGCCGGCTCAATGCCGGGGGCAAGCATGCCGCGTTGGACATGACGGCCGCAGCAGCTTGCCTTTAGGTAAGCACCGCTCTAACCATCCCATAGGTCTCCATCGCTCGAACGGCCACGTTCCGCGCGCACATCTGTAGGCACGCGTACGCGTCTGGGTGCCAGCCTCCAAGGGTGGATATTGGATAGGCACAAGCCTCCCTCTAGTAGCAGTTTGCGAGCAGTGGCTCATACTTCTTCGTTTGGCGGAGATGGCTGCGTTGAGGGAGATGAGTGGGTTGAAAGTACGCACTCTCCAATTGGAGGGCGCAAGAGGATTGACGAACGTGACGTCAAAAAAGTCCGCTCCTCCGCTGCTACCATTGCCTCGATATCCGGCTTGTGCCGTGAAGCCATGTCGCCGCGCGATAGCGGATGACGGGCTGCTTCTGGAGGTCTTGGGCGAGGAGGACGACTTGACGGTCGTGTCGTCATGTGCGGTGCCCACTATGCAGGCAGTGCATGAGGTGATCCAGTGGCAGTCGAGACCTCAGGGCAGTTTGGGCGCGGGCACGGCGTGTCTGGGGCGAAGAGCGGGACTTGGAGGTAGTACTGGAGCCACACTGAGAACTCACGGGCGTCAATATTGGTCTTGAGGCCGGGGCGCGGAGCACAATAGACCCATTCCTTTGCGCCGGGAAGGCCCATAGAAGCCCGGAAAGCTTGCTTTAGTTGGTCGCCGAGAGGGATCTCTTCTTGAACTGCCGCATGGACTGCTTCTGTTAGTGTCTTTTGCGGAGGGGTTTTGCTTGAGCAAAATACACTAAAGGGTAGGAGTCGTGAGGGCAGGCAGGAGATCGATCATATTCGGTGAGCGCGGACGGCATCATTGTACGTCGAAAGATCCGTGATGGGTGCCGGCAGATACCGGTGGCCAGCCTGTTAGTAGCTGCGCTGAAGGCAAGGACAGGGTGCGCAGTAATACCTCTGAAATTACCCTAAAAATCCGGGCTCAAGACCCCCCAGCAGACAGGCTCTTACTTGTTTGCAATAAACTTGAAACGTTTCTGGATTTTTCATTTTATTTGCTCGTATTGTCCTTGTTGGTGTCTGTTCAGCGAATCATATTGTAAATTCGCTATTTACCGCACCTCCCAGTACTGTACAGTACATTACTTACACTAAATACAGTAATGTCGTTCTCTAAATCGAAAACGGGACCTGCGACCGTGCCTTTAAACCACAGCTTTAGTACAGCTATCGATCTTCGGTTGCTTTATTGTGATAGCCTTATCCTTCAACCCCGAGCAACCACTCTCAATCTACGCTGTCGTCAAAAGCGTCCTACGTCGGATCATCGATACAGCCCACCTACGCCTCCCGCCTCACGTCATCATCCACAGTGTAGGGCATTGGGCTGTCATTCGCGCATAAAGGTCTAGTACCCGTTCTGTCCACGTGATCCTCTGTGTGCCCGTGCTCGTCAAAGTGGGCTCAACTGAATTCCCGCAATTTGTGGTCCTACTCACTCCTAAAATTTCCCTCGGGCATGCCGCACGAGTAACACTGTAATAGACGCATGAAGTTGGCGTGCTACGGATGTAGAAGCCTTGCGCCCGTTTCTCGCACATTATTGTGCCCTGCTGGCAGCGCAGCAACTCATGCAGAAAACAATTGAGGAACGTGTTATTACATACTTGAAAAACTGATGTCACCAATCCTCGGTCAACAATTGTTCAAATGCGCGCTCGCAAGACGTTGATCACCTTACCTACGCGCAAAACTGCAGCATTGAAATAAATTCTCCGCAACACGAAGCAGAGCGTCTAATGGTCAAGCTTGCCAAGTGCTCACACGGGGCCGGAGTCCTCGCGACACTTAGTTTCACTGCAGCTACCAAAAAAAAATTGATGCCCGCATCATTCCTTTTGCTCGGCAAATGGGCGAGAACTCAACTTGATTATGTACTCTGTGGTGGAGTCCATTGGCTGGGCGGTGTCTTTGCCGATCGGGAATGTTTGCAGCTTCGAAGATAGTTGAATAGTTATTTCCACAGCCAGTAGTTCAACATAGGCAGAATGTGACACTGCTAGAACCTCGTTGTCACTCCATCCGATTTTCCCTAATATGTTGAGATACGGTATCAGCGCTGCCACGGATGAGTTGGTTTGTGTTCATCGCTTAAAACAGTTGTAATCGCAAACAACTGCTCGGGTGGCATCGATGTTATTAGAATATAACAGTATAATGCTATCTTTTCCTCAACCCCGAAATCGTAGCTCCGCACCGTTTGAAACAAGCTTGACAACCGGCAAACCTACGAGACGAACACACGTCGTTCTCCAAGGGATTGATGACGGCTCCCAAGCGCTAGTCAAGTTTGAGCCCTGTGCCCGCATAATCGCTGCCGAAAGCTCTCCAGACCTGAACCAATTCATGCCCTGTAAGAAGAAATGGCATCATATAATCGGATTTGTCCCCAACGGTCAGAACGATAGCCCATCAAAGGACTGTGCCAGTCCCTACTTGTACTTGACGGTTACAGACTTTTAGAGACTTGTAAGGGCCGTTTCTGACCGTTTCAGAGACTACTAACACCGCTATCATGTAGATACCTCGCTCCCACTGGAAGGAGAATTGAAAGCAGTCTCCGTTTAGATTCTATACATGTCTGGATTACTGTAACAAAAGAGTGCTTACTACAAGCACACTTCGTTGTTTGTTAATGGGATATCTAATTTTGTACACGAAATGATTGTTCCTTTAACTGTAATACTAAGGTAATAACCTGCAACTGCGGTGATCTCCGTGGAGTAAGAACACCAGTACAAATTGATCTAATGTGCTGGGTAGTATTGGCTTTCAGAGCGAATCTGCCGCAAGCCGTAACAGTCCATACTTGCAGCAAGTGGAGCACAAATGTTTAAGGGTACTCGAAGGTCGTACGTCCTCCCAATCTTCTCAATCACCTTCAAACTTTTAACTTTCCGCTCCAGTGCTCAATCCAGGCAGCCTAAAAAAACCGAGCCTTTCTCTTTGTTTTCGGGCTCCACTGCCTCCTCTTGTATCATCCACGTTTGCTCGTCCGTGATCAACTCAAAACTCCTCGCATTTGACCCGCCGTGACATTGGCCTATTTGCGAACAATGAAGATGGAGAGTTTGATTTTGAAAGCACTATTGAACAGATCTCGCAACTTGGCCTCCCTTTGCCTGAAAGTGTGAATGGGATTGCTGCAACCGGTAGTCATTTTAACCCAACTATTCAGCAAGTACTAACGGCTGTGCAGTCGTTGAGTGCTGATGTGGGTATTGATGACCCAAGTGTGTCCGACTCGTTCTCAGAGACACCACCACCGAACACTGTGATTCCTGATTCAAGTACGGCAAATAATAGCCAAAGAAGAAACTCTATTGAGGTAGGTACAATCGACCGAGGAAGAGATAATTTGGAAGGGCGATTTTTGATGAACAGGGCATCCCCAGGGAGAAAGAAGCGGTGTTGCGGGAGATTTTGGTAACTTAAATGATTACAGTAACGGTAAGGGGGCGGTTACTGGTGGAATCTGCACAAATTTTAATATGGACATCGAGGAAAAGCGAGACAGGGGCAGAGTCTTCCACATTAAAGTGTATTCTGTCATTCCTTTCAAGGTTCGGCCGGGATTCTGGGTCTACAAAAGATAAAGATAAACAAGCCTTGTTGTTCAGTCCTCCGCATGAAATGCCTCCATCTGATGCGAGAAAGGTGAAAGAGGCATGCACACAAGATATGAAAAGACTTCTCCAGGGCTACATGGACAGGGATGATCCGGCTACAGTTCCGAATCTCAATAGGTATATTTTAGCGAGGAGTAGTCTTGACTTGAAAACTGTTATTCGCAAGTGCTCTCCCAAGGAACAGATTATGGCTACAACACTCCTTTTTGAACTGTTAGTGGAGGAGAACCTACCATTTGCGGTCTGTGACAAACGTGATCAATACCCAGAGCATTAGGAAAGCTTTCTCGAAAACCTCCGGCCGGGTTACGAGATGCCCCTGGGGAGTTAAGTTCGTGGCAAAATTTTAGAAGAATACTACCGGAACATGCGGGCTAATGTACAGCAAACATTACGGAGGTTCATGCACAGCTGCAGGGGGACTGTTATGTTTGATGGATGGAGGATGTGAATGGAGCTCCAATGGTGAATGTGATGTTTAGAGTAATGGGTCCAGATAGATCCTCAATAAATGCTTTTTTCTCTCACAGGGTGTACACAGGGTACGATACTTGCGATTCCGAATACCATGTTCGATTAGTAGAAAATGTTATGCAAGATTTCGGTGAGATCTCTCTCATTGCAGGAATTGTAACGGATAACACTGGTTCCGTCAAAAACGCCCGTGAAATACTCGAGCTACGACACGCCGTGTGGTTGCATCAAAGGATCAAGCTCACGTAGCAGATTTTTAATTCCGATTTAGGCGAAATTCAGTGGATGAAAGAAGCCTATGCTAAATTTTCGGAATTGGGCGCAATTATTCGGCGGCATCGAAAGCTTCGGGCAAAAGTTTTTAGAAATTATGTCTATTTACAACGCCAACTTGCGTCGTGAGAGGATGATAAGTGCGACCGGGGAGGATGTCAGCAGTGCTGGAAACATTGCCAGGGGCTGAGGTGATACAGCTGATATAGAACACTGTGCAGTTCTTCACCTCGCAAACGTCAACAATGGCGAAAATGAACAAGAGGGCGAGGACACAGAGGTGGTGTCTGAAATCCAAGACAAGCCAACAACGAATCCATCACTAATCTCCTACCCCTCCGAAGAAAGGGAAAGGATTTCTTTGGCAAAGGCAATGAAGCGAGTTTCGATAGTGCGGTTTGCTTCAAGCGAAAAATTGTTAGAAGAATTCATAAGCATTCGCCCTGTCCTGCTGAATCTTGTGCAAAACACAGACTTTGAAAACGTCTACTCTGTTACAGGGGACTCTAGATCGCCAGAAAAGAGAACGTTGCTTTGTTCAGCCAATTATAAGTGAAGGTCTTCTCCACACTGTGGAGCAGATGCATTCAATTTTTAAAGTGTGCCGTACATACCTGCGTGTCTTTGATGCTGAAACATCATTGGCTTCAGAGGTGCTCGAAGCTAAAGCAATTTTAGAAAAAAAGTCTAGAAGCGCTTCCTCAGTCATTCTTTCCGGAATCACAGGAAGCTAATTGCCAGGAGCTCATGATGGTCTTTAAGAACAGAAAGGAAGGGCAAATTCCATGCCGTAAAAGGGTGAAGGTAACTTTATTGTCTGATCCCCATTACACAGCCGCTCTGTTAGATCCGTGTCGAACGCCGTTGGACAGTACTTATTACATGGAATCATTTCGACGGCACTTGGGAAGGTATTTGGAAGGAGTGGATTTAGTTAAGGAGTTCGGCATTGAAGAGACCGCGAGAGAATCACTTCTCGACGAAGTTATTAACAGGTACTCGCACGTGAGAGCTATGTGGATGAGTCAGGACTTAATCAGAAACGTCTATGAGAGCTCAGAATCCAGGCCGGCCGGAAAGGCCTTCCTGCAGCACTTGAAAGCAGAGTCCAGTTAGTTTTTGGACTACAAGACGAGTTAGTAGTCCCGAGACCCTCACTTGCGAAAATCCACCGAGGCTCTGATAGAGTTCGCGCGGCGAACCTTGTCCGTAAGCCCGACAGCTACAGCCACAGAAAGGACCTTTAATCTTCAGAGTAGGATACACACTGTACAGCGGTCAAATCTGCGACCGGAGATGGTACGAAAGTTGTTATTCTGCTGCCAATGGAACACGAAAGTTCTGAGAAATTGGCACAAGACGAAGTAGACATTGCACGCGATGTGGATAAGCAGATGGAGGGTATGACGAAACTTCGATCCCTCAGAAGAAGAATGGAGTCACAAGCAGAAAAGGCAGTGTCACGCGCCGCAACTGCACGGACCCAGTCCGAGGTGCATAGCTCAGCTGAAAAAAATTCGGCTTCCCAACGCCGGAGACCAAATGTGCCAATGAATCTGGAGTCTCGTGGCGCCCAACTTTCACATCTACCACTTCCGAGCACCTGCATAGAAATCCCTACAATTCAGGCAAACATGCCTCCTGGAGGACTCACGAATTACGGGGTGTTTAATCCCTATGTGCAAAGTTCGCAAACCCCAAACTTGGAAGCCAAGGCAATCAACAGCGGGCACGACCCTCAACGGCGTCTTACCCGTCTGCGTCTTTACCGATCGATATCGCGCCGGTATTCCCGGCACAGTTTGTTGTAGTGCCGCAGACCTCCGCTGTTCAAAGCGGCAGAAGTTCTCCACGCGAGCGACACGAGCCTGTTTTTCAGCACCGCTAGGTCCAGAATGTGGACGTTGAACCCGACGGGGATCCCTCTTCTACAGGTGGATGCAGTGGAACAACTGCTAGGAAAAAGCGAAGAGAGAATTGAAGGAACGCGTTTCGTTTGTATCATTGCAGTAAATATCTGATTCTATTGTCCGTTTTGCGATGCCCCAGAATCTGAACACAAAAAGAGAATGAGACCTCACTGGAGCAACGGCGTATGCTGTCATCAAAAACGTCCCGGCAGTATTAGGTATTGTTTTGGATTCACTTCGGGGAGCAACGGGGAAAAAATAAAAACCAGCATCCCATTCCCTTCAACATTGGTAACCCAGGACGGCTTAGCCATGGAAAGTCCAATCGGGGGGACGCGAAGTCTTGTAAGAAATCCTTATCAAGACCGACGAGCGAGTAAGTGGCTCTCAGGGGGAAGAAGTATAAAACGGGGGGAAGGTATGATTTGAAACAATTTGCCAATCTCACTGACGAGCACCGGAATGTGAACAACGAAGACGAGCCGTACGCGCAGCGACGCCGCAGATGGGAACTACAGGCGAGCATTGGGGTGGTAACGACAGCTAAGCGACAAATTAAAGACATGAAAGTAGCATAGGTAACAATAACGAAGCGGCGGGGAAACGACAGACTAGCGGCGAGCGAACGACGAGCGAGGAGTAGGGGAGGGCAACTTGGGGTTTTGTATCGACGGCGAAGCGGCCCCCTAGGGTATCGATAACAAAGCGCGAGAGTGGAGACGTCTCAGCGGCCGGGAGAGCACCGATGGCCAGCGTCGATAAGTAAAAGATGGCAAAGCGCAGGATCGGTGAAGACGGTCCGGTGGCGGGAAGAGTATCGATGGCCAACGCCAGTGATTAAAAGATACGCCAGCGGGGGTGGATGGCGACAGTCCAGTGGCGGTGTAGTAATGAGCTAAGCGAAGGGTGGTTGACTGCAGTCAAGCAGAGGTATGGTAGCGAAAGTCAAGCGAGCTGTGTGTTATGATAGCCAAGCAGCGGGATTATGGTGACAGCCAAGCGCGGGGTGGGTTCAGTGGCGACGGCCAAGCAGCGAGATTTTAGTGACAGCCGAGCACGGGGTGGGTTCAGTGACGAATGCCAAGCGATATTGTAGTGACAGCCAAGCTCTGCATAGGTTCGATGACGACGGCCAAGTAGCGAGATTGTAGTGACAGCCAAGCACGGGTTGAATTCAGTGACGACGGCCAAGCAGCGAGATTGTAATGACCGCCAAGCGCGGTTGGGTGACGAAGCCCCAGCGGCGGGATAATATTGACAGCTAAGCGCGGGTTGGGTGACGGAAGTCTAGTGACGGAATGTTACTGACTGCCAAGTGGGTCAATTGCGACTGCTGAGCACACGCGGGTGAGGAAGGCCAAGCGACGGGAGTGGTACGATTGGCGAGCTAAGGAGCAGGAGAGCGGCAAGCACAGGATAAACCGCAAAAAATTCGTACTAGTGACAAGGGAGAGGTGGAGTTAGAATAAAGCCGGAGCAGTGCTAGAAGAATTAAAGAAATTGTAGTGTAGCGGTTGATGCACGAACTTGGAGGATTCCATAAGGTAAAGCCGTGAGGGGTTAATTACCATGAGCATTGTTGGGATGAGCAAAGAGAAGGCAGTGGGATATGAATGATGCGCAGGCAAAGGGAGGGGTAGCAAACGAGAGAGTAATGGGGGCGGAAGAGTGCATTTCGTAACCTACTTGAAGGGTTGATGTAAACAGCACCGGGATGGGACTCAAGGGGAGCATCAGGAGGATGTTAGCGCGAGGAATGGGAGGAGGAATGAAGCTCGAGATTCAGGGGCAGAATTACTTGGGAATAGAGAGAATTGGTGAAAGGGATTGCAGTGGGAATAGAGTTGATGGTCGAGGGGAGCTGTGCGGAGGAACGGAGGAGAAGAGGAAGCATGATGATGTTCATGATGTCTGAGATATTAATGTTTGGGATGTTCGACAGCTCAGTGGAGTTTGCAACTGCTGCGACAACTTCGCTGAAGGACGTCGCCAAATGTGACGCAGGCTCCGAAACTCAAAGATGGTGGAGTCGTCCAATTTTGAAATCAGGTGCCCGCCCTGGGCGGGTGGCGAAATGATTTCTGAAGATGACTGTCCAATTTGTACAGTACTGTACAATGTACAGTGTACATTATTGATTTAGTTGTCTGCGGGGTAGCCATGGCTAACCATGGCAGCCTAAGTCTACTACAGACCGGGGTAGCGTCAATGACGAGTAAGCCGCAGTGTGGCGCTATTCAAAACATGCTGCCTAAATGTAGTTTAATTCAGTGTAAGACAGCTCTTACAGTGGTAGTTTAAGTTCAGATATACTGTAACTGTCAGATTTTGATTTAACCGACGGATTCGATAGGATTAGCAAAGTCTTGGCGTTTGATGATCATAGTTTGATTGAGACGACACGGGATCGCGTCCATTCTCACCAGCGCCCTTGAAAACGGCAAACGGTCATGAGGCAGCACGTCTGGCTTCCCACGAGTTGGTGCAGCACATCCCACAGATAAGGCTATCTGAAGAGGGATTGAGAGCGGGCGTGGTTTGCCCCACTTTTGACAGCTGAATCTGTTGACGGAGGCAAAGGCTCCACAAGGCTGCTTTGGTTAAAGTGTTCTTCAAAGCAACCGTTTCGCACTTCTTTGCTCACAGTTTTAACTATGACGAGGTTCAGGTTTCTCTAGTACAGCCAAGGAAACTTACTGCACAGCGCAGAGTACGCAGTGGCAAACCCTCTGGTTAAGATGAAAAATTAACCTCATCTCGATACTGTAAACAACTTTCGTCTTGCAATCATGCTGCCGTCAACAAGCCCTTCCAAACGCCCTCGAGACTAGGCTTCATTCCGCTGAGTTTCTCGTGGTCAAGTCCCCTTTCTCCACTACTGAGGAGCTCGACGTAATGAAGCATTGCGTCCATGGTAAAGGTCCATAACAGCATGAACGGTTCGGAAATTCCGTGCAAATTGACCACGCCTGATGCGGCAAGTTCCGGGCTTGTTCATTTCTTGATACACGCTTGCAAACGGTTGTTGCCGATCCCACCAACACGCCTATGAGTAATCTTGTTAACATGGATCGTTTACTGCGGACCCCAACGCTACTACGTGTACTTGATCTTGTCTTCTACTTCATGTTTCGAATCACGACTCTGGACCCCTTGAATGTCAACGGGCAATACGACGGGGCCCACAAGCGATATGTCTCATTTCCTCCTACCCAAAACCCGTCATCCATCATGTCCTGCATCCATTGTAGACCCAAACCCAGTCGATTGGCTCGCGCATCACACGGCACCATAGACTTCCTCTTCTCATGCTCCATGTGACGGCAGAACGCAAAATTTCACTCGCCACATCATCCGATAATTCAAGTCTGTATCCGTGATCGCCCTTTCCCGCCCGGCGAGCAACAGCATGACTTACAGATTGGAGTTTGACCGGGTCTATCACGGCATTCTTCCCGGTACTGTAGCCCAAAATGACAGGATTCTATCTTGCACATGCTCGAATCCAGACAATGAATCGGAGAACGCGAGCTGCATTATATCGCTCTGCGCGAAAAATGGAGCGGTGGTATTCACCCAGGTGCCAATGACCTTGTTCCTGGCTCCGTTTTCATTCTCGAAAAAGCCCTTCTTGGTTATATTTCTGACATCCGGAGCGTTGTAGGTCTGATAGTAATAGTAGATGACGTGACTACATCTCGAATGTCACGATGCGCATGAATAATTCGTCCGCGTCTTCGCATGTAATTTAAGCAACGACAGTTTAGACCATCGATGGTGTCTTTGGCGGTATGATCGTCAGTCAGATACACGTGATTCGTCTTGACAAGTCGAAACGGTCTTGAAGAATTTTCCGCCAGCAAATCCATGGAGAGATGAGTCCCTGATCGTCGATGTGAAACGACCCATACTGTCGGAATGGGACGCACTTTTGCATGGTCCAAGAGTGAAATGGGACTCAAATTCACGGCCAGGAGCGTAATTAGAAAGAGCAGCGGAAAAATGATTATGGCAGGTGACGGATGACCTCCTTTCCGTCTTCGAATAAGTGATGCCATCGGCAGAAATAAACTTCTAAAATTGTTTGCGACAAACGCTGGTCAGATTTTGAGAATCGGGTCAAGAAGTTGAGTTTGATAACCCAAACTTGTGAAGATGCTTATGATAGCGCTCCCTGCTAAAGGTTGAAACGGGTAGGAATAATCTATGGCTTGTAGGTTACATGTTTTTCTTTTTGTTATGTTTTATGAATAATTAGGGGGGTAGTTTTTCAATGTGCATATAATGCCAAGGATGCCAGTAAGTTTACTTTACATTACTGTACAATAAACAGAAGGAGAATTTTGTGCAAGGAAAAAATGATATGATTTCCTTTTGCACTCAAGGAGTCAAAGCAAGCCGTTTTTGCTTTTGCGGCGAAGTACGAAAAAATCCTAAACAATTTGCAATGTCCCAAATAAAGGGCCTCTGTAAGCCCGAATGCCGAATCGGTGGCACCTCACAGATGTCGTTGCCAGAGGCCCCTGTCTCGTCTCTCCAAACCTTCTTGTCTTCTTCCACCTTCCCAAGGCTAGTACCGCAACCCCCCAGTGGTATCACAGTCTGCGGTACTATTTGGGACTCCCCTATTCTCCTGACGCAGGAGACCTGCATGTCATGCTACATTCACAATGCAATTCCAACCTACCATCGTACCAAGTCTCGCACGAGTCAAAACAACATTTCGCCACCGGTCAAACGGGCGGGATTGACATCGACGATTACAATTCCTCAATTTTTAACCCTCAAAAGTCTCGAGATCAACTTTAGCCTCACGGATAGTCCCCATGACGGCGAACAGCATGGATGCGTCCCAATTGTCGCATGCCATAGCACAGCATGACCCAGCACACGTCTTTATGCACCCAAGATATCGCAGATTAGTGAGCAGAGAGGAAGAAATCGTTCCAGGCGCAGAACGGGAGTGCCGGCGAGGTAGTTGTTCATTTGACCTGACTATGTGGTCGCTGGAATAGCGTTCCGTGTCTCAGTCTCAGGAGTCCTCCCTGAGAGAATGAGCACAATCATCATATGCAGCGCCGAAACTATTTCCGTGCGCCTGAAGTGTTAAACTGATGGTTCGTTGCAGACGCTGGCCAACGGCTCGTGGATCGACGCTCCCCAAGCCAGAAGCACGGGACGGGGTACATGGGGCAAGGGGCAGGTATCATGGGAACACAGGCCTTGCGGCGATACCTGCAGACGAAAAGTGAGCGAGATGGCAGAGGCATCAAGTAAGGTATGCACGTTGAGAAGCATGTGCGGGGTACCGCAGCGTCTGGATCTCTTGAAGGTCCAAGCCAAGAGAAAGCGGGCTTCGCGGTTGGGCGAAAAGGGTCACAGGCATGTTCATCACTCGCGAGTCTTGCGAAATCTACGTGTATCAAACGGAATGGTCAGGCGGAGGTAGACGCAAGGAGTGGGCCAACGCGAAAGATGCACTATCCGTGACGGTTGGAGGAGATAACACGGTGGATGTGGAATCCTGTATAGGCGTAGAGGGCTATGCGAAGGTTTGCCATTGATTGCAAGCAGCTGTCGATGGAGGACTGAAGCTGCTGGCGAGAGTCGTCATGGGAAGCCGTAGAGGGCGCTCCGGAGTGTATTGCTCCGTTCAGTCACCAATGAGGGAGGGGTCGGCGGTGGTCAATACAGGGACGCGGGTCGGGCACATTGCAATGCTGTAGGCCGAGAAGCACCGGACTAGGGCTTGATTGCGCGTGAGGATCAAGCGCCCTCAAGATTTGCAACGATTTCACCGCTTTCGGAACGCC
Organism: Kappaphycus alvarezii; assembly: GCA_002205965.3. Lineage (NCBI taxonomy): Eukaryota > Rhodophyta > Florideophyceae > Gigartinales > Solieriaceae > Kappaphycus > Kappaphycus alvarezii. The sequence continues at coordinate 180,451 of NADL03000649.1, forward strand.
GCCAATTCGCTTGGCATCATTGGTGCATCAGAGTTTCATCAAGAGATCGTACTCTGCGGACACACGAAGGGTAAGTGGTTTGTGTCCGAGGAGAACTGCGGCATACTTGCAGGGTTGACTTGTGACGGCTCTCGACTCGAGATAGTTGTGACGGGTGTCCAGGAGAGCGGAGGGAAGCAGGGCTTTGTTGGGGGCGGCGAAGGATGATGGGAGGCTGGCCTGCTCGGGTGTAGGAATAGTCCGGGTCAGCCAGAGGGGAGTAGCATATGCGCACTCGTGCCCATCGGATATTGAGCATTGAGAAGGGGACCTACAGTACTGCTAAGGTAGTCGAAGTGGACAGAGGCAATCACAATTGGCTCTGAATCGGAGTCTGGGAATGCCGTTGTCAAGGATGTCAAAATGAAATTCTCAGTACAGTACAGTACTGTACGGTGCGCGTCATAATTATAAACTCAGATGTTTCTCAGAACTAGAGAAAAGACTGAACCAAAAACGACCAATCCCCTGGAGGGTGCGGGAACACCGAGGAAATCACGAATTGGCGTTCGGACTAGGGCTTACAGTATCTAGCGCCGGGCTATTCCAACCAGTATCAACCACGTACAATTTTCCTCCTTTTAGAACAGCTACATGGCTTGATACAATACAAAAAAAAACATCAGAAACCAAGTTTCCAGTCAGCGATCCATTGAATGGAATCCAGAAACGCGCATGATGTTCGATGTAGGCAGAGAATAAGAAAATTACAATACCTAGTACCTATTCAATGGAAAAATTGCAAACATAGAACATCATTTATAAACTTTAATCCGAAACATTGGATCGTAACCACGAAATGTTGCCATACTACAAATCAAACACAGGATGCCCACTTTCGAACATTAACTGGACCAAACATGCAACTACGATAAAACAGTTTCGATACAGGGACAACCTGTGCCTGAATGGAATCGACAACACCTTGAACTGCTTAATACGACTATTTGCGACTTCATGCCTTGCTCGGATCCTTCGAAACATCTCACCATCGACTTGCGGCGTTGGCCCGCGGAGGCATGTGGGATCAGGATGCCTTTTGTCTGCGACAACCATTTCATCATGCAATAAATGTCTGTTCAGATCCATTCTATAAATGTGGACATCAGGATGACTTCCACAAGGATATGATCCGTTGACCCATACAATAACTCCACCTACGGTGCTCACCGCAATTTCATACCTTAGTCCTGAGGAATGCAACTTACGCGAATACCAGCGGGTGTCGAACTCTCCAGGCTCATCGACAGGGCAATAATTACCATCAACATAAGTGGAGAAGAGAGAAACAGCAGGATTTTGGAGTCGATTTGACAAGCGAATCTGAAGAAATGTTAGTTGAGTTAAAAAGTAAATCTAGGAAACAAATCGTTAATAAATTTACCAAGTCAATCTCTGCGACACAATTAATCACTTTCCATGACCACTTACGAAACGTTTTTTCGTCACAACCAGGAAATGTGCAATTTATGGATTCAGCTTGATATTCTTTCAAGAAATGCAGTGCCCAGAGAATATGGACAGGGACTATACCTCTCTGTGGTCTTACAGAGATTCAAAGCCAAGCCTTGTAGCAAGCCAAAGGAGTTACTGCGAAAACCGAAATAAATCGTCGGGTAAATGTTGAAAAGGAAATAGACTGACTTGAACCTTCCCCATAAGTCGCAAGCCCGCGAAAACAAACGTTGGCAGCGTAATATGCGAGGTTTAAGCCATTACACAATTGCCTGAGCGTTTAAAATCGTAACAGAATCCTTTTTTCGGCAATTAACCACCTTTATACCAATTTGTTCACCGAAACCCTATACTTGATTGCTTAAATAAAATAGTAGCCTTAATAAAACATAAAAATTATATTTGATTTTATATTATTAATATAAGCTATCGCATCACATCAAAACATTGTATAGGAAAAAAGGTTCCATGTTCTGAAGATGGAGCTTTAAATCACCCATTGCATTTAATTTCAACTCAAACATATCACCTGAAGTCGAACTGTTTCTACACATAACTCCATATTGATTGTAACTTTATTTATACAGATAAAGACCTCTTTTCATAACAAAACAGTTTAACGCAAAATGAGTCTGATATGTAGAAATAGAATATATTTTTTGACTTGATTTTGTAATAAATACTCATATGTGATGTAGTTGGCATTTTGCCAATACTACTGCTTATTTTTCTTTCATAAATAGATTAGTAGTCGTAAATTTATGTACATTGAGAAATTTCAGAGACGTTGCAAATAATGAGCTTTTACGATACAAACATACAATCTCTTCTATTTATGAAAGGTTGACTATTGATTTTACTTTCATTTTTGCATTTCAAAACTTCAATATAACTTGGAATGGCATAATGTTTACCCGAAACTTTCGGTCCGAAGGCATTACAACTTCAACGGTATATTTTTGAAAACACTCTTTCGTGTATCATGTTTGGCATTTTTTGCCAGTAACCAGAGGCTACATTAAGGGCGATACGTATAACATTCAAGAAAAGAATGGTTATTAGCTACTTTTTTGTTAATACGAGCTCAGCTTTGAGAGAAACTGAAATGTGGGCGAAACTGAACCAGAAACAGTTTTTCTTAAAACTTTCGGGAAGATGTTTCGGTTTATGTAGTCCGTTTTCTTTTAAAAAATATGCTTGCATAGTTAGTGTTATATGTATAGTCGTCTCCAATTTTCGTGCACTCACACACCAAATTCAGAAAGGATTTGGTGCATTTCAATTATCAGAACCCGAAACCCATTCTTAATATGTACGGCGAAACTTTTTTCGAGTTGATTTATGTAATATACAGTACTGTACTGTACTCTGCAATAAGTATTTCGGTGCAGTCTTGTTGTAATAAAGATACACATGATTTATTTATGTTCTATTTACAGTTCTGTAGTGTTGTTTTTTGCCCTTACTACTATTTTTTATCGTACGTAGTCTATATTTTCTCTATCCTATTGTACCGTTAGCGATGCCTGCTAGGATTGTTGTAGTGTACGGGTCACTAGGACCGTCCGCAGGAGTATCCGCTAGGGAATCTAGTAAGTAGGTATTAGGTGCTAGAGATAGTCGACGGCATCTACTCCGTATAAAAGGCCTAGCCGCCTTGGGCACTGAAGTAAAAAACAACCAAAATTTTATTCTCAACCTACTCAACTGTTCTACACTAGCAAAAACGTCTAACGTTTTTTTCAGACTCGCCGCTAACGCCACCCTTGCTTTTTCTACTCTAACCCTTGAATTTTCGGACAATCCGGATTTACCGTTTTCGGGGAATTTAAGAAGTAAGTCTATTCGCTATTCGATAGGGGAAAATACCTTTTGTTCTATTTCCGCGTTGTTAAGCCACGTGTAAGCCGGCAAATACCAACAATACGAATTTTTTTAGTTCTTTTCGACCACTATCTAGTGCCAATAAGAACACGATATGCTTGAATTGCCACGTAGCCAGCCTGGCCCGAGCGGATCCAGAGCAGGACCAGAATCCAGATCAGCTCTCTGTAAGCTGACATCTACTGTACAGTACACCCTACCCTACTGTAGACCTGGAAATACGTCAGCCACACCAATTTCGCCAAGTACGCTGTCTACCGAGCCAACGAGGTATTGCCTAGTGGACAAGCAGCCAATCAAAGGTCTACACGTGGCACCAGAAATCGCCGATCTGACCAATCCGAGACCATCTTACGACCAATGAGAAATTGAAAGCTGTCCATACGTTTTCAGATTCAGGTTCCACGACATCGTCTCTGTTTATCCTCAAGTTCAGGTTTCAGATCTACCTACTGCACATCGCCGTCTATTGTCATTTATTGACCTTACAGCCCCCGGCCATTACAGCTGCTGAAAGTCGAGAAAAGGGTCCTCTACGGGTGTGCTGCAAAGCCGACCGCCGCCTGGCTGACAGAGCGGGTATTTTTAATTTTAAAAAGTCACGCATCACCACAAAAAAACGCACGTGTAAATTGTGCAATGTCACTTGCAACGGCGAAAATTTTTTGACCACGTCAGGAGCAAAAAACACCTCATCCGCGTCCAAAACAAAAAAACTCCCTTACTGTACCGACTGTAAGCGGAAGTTTGACAGTCATTCGCATTTCCAGCGCCATCTATCTGGCAAAAATCATCTCAAGGTTGTCAGTAATAAGTTAGAGCTGTTTAAATTAGATCTGGATCTCCCTCTTGTTCTGAGTAAATTGAATTATCAAATTAATCGTGATTCTTGCTTGAAAATTAAAAAAAACAAATTGAAAAAAAAAACAAATTGAAAACAAAAAAACAAATTGAAAAAAAAAATTGAAAATCAAAAGTTTACAGTGAAAGGAAAAGCAAAAAGCGAAAAATAATAGGCCATCCAAAAAAGGATATAGTGCTACAAAAAAAAGAGAAAAAAAGGGCCAAATTTCGAAGCATTAAATCACTATTAATTTGCATTGCAAAAGGGTATATTGATATGGTTTCGGTCAAGGTATTAGACAGACCACAGAGTTGCAACAATCTGGTGGACTGCGTCAAAGGTTATGTTGAGGATAGTTCCCTCGCTGGTGATGAATTAAGGGCTCGGTTACTTGAGGACTTCCCTATCCAATGCTTTTCTCGGGACATTCTGAGTAATCCCTCCATTATCCGCAAGTTGATTTTGTTTCTCGCGGAACGCAAGTGCCAAGTCCGCCATGAATCTGCTGTCTTTCGAAGACTTTTGCGTCAAATTCTTCGCAATGGTGACCTCAACAAAGCTTAAACCAAATTGATGCATATTTCAACTCTCTTGCTTCACCAACCGGATCACCGATTAGACTCGCCCCAAACCCGATACGTTCCACTCCAATGTCCACCCAACCCCCTGCACCATCTGAAGACAAGGTCTCACACTACATGTCTATGCGCTTCAGAGAAGAAAATAAGAAATTTTCTGGAAGCCTAGCCGAATGTTGGAACGAGTTCATAGCTGAGTACAAGTATGCTTGCCAAGATTATATGCTCAATGACGAACAAAAGCTCAAGTATCTCCACCATCTCCTTACAGGAAATGCGAAAAGATTCTACATAACGAATATTGAAGGTGTGTATGAGCATTATTCTCAAGCTCTAAAAGCTCTGGAAAGTGAATAACTCAGTCTCAAGGCAAAACAGAATTGCTGCGTATTCGCAACATTCGTGTCAGTCAGTATATTTCTCCCACTTGTACTGTAAATGATGCTATCGAGAAAGTCCACGAGGAAATCTCTAAGCTCTCCCAAGCACCACCTCACTGCCGCTCAGAAAGGCACAAGATTGAGTATCTTCAGTCCGCCGTTATTATTCTCCTGGGCTCGTGATCCTTGCAGCAGAGCAAATTCGGTGACTTAAGTTATCAATCATTTTACAGCAGCTCAATTCGAGCAAGAGGAGAAAGTCGGACGAATGAGGATCAGAGGAACCTACGTATGACATCAATCTCAGATGCAGACCTACACTACGTAGCCGTCTTGCTGACACATTGTATACTGGACAACCTCAATACGGCCGTGACCCGCGTTCTACAAAGTCAATCGTCACGATGGTAACTTACGAACAACACGCTTACAGCATGAGGAAGAACAAACCTCGTGATGATAGAGTTTGTTGGGGTTGTGAAAAAGGGCCATATTCTTTCTCAATGTCGCCAATCAATGGCTGAGAATGTTGCTCGGAAGGTTCAATACTATCAGAGAAACTATTTAAAGATCCGGCCAAGGCCAAAAACGTGTACTTTTTGAGCTCTGTCAGGAATTGGATCATGATGATCAATCAGATGATGAAGAAAACTGCCTGCTCAGGATTTCTTCGGAGACGTCAACAGTGATGATGACATGGAATAATCAGAAAATGAAATTTGGACAACGATGACTCAACGTATGTCCCTGAACAGTTGTTTCGCAAATTTCAGTTAAGGACCAACCGTTTTTGAATGACGAGGATTTTTAACTAGGGGTACTCAAACAAGCCGAAGTGCTCCTAACGAAAGGCAAACTGTAAGGGAACGCACAAGCCTCCTCTATAACGTAAAACGTCCCTTTCCACGGAAGCAATGAAAAATGGAGAATGATTACGTAAAGATATATGAGATTTTAACTGTCAAAGCAGCAAATTGCCAAACACTCCAATTCAGAGAAATTCCACGGAATGTGTCTCAACTGGTGCTCAAAAATCAGTGATTGGAAAACACAAGCAAAGGCATATTGTGACCTAGCTGGGATTAAGATTAAACGTAAGCACGTGACAACTGCTTACAAGTTTGGCGATGGAATATTTCCAAACATTGCACAGATTCCAATTCGTATTCCAACGCCTGACGGCGCTTTCATCCCGCTACACGTCGATGTAGTTAGTGCCATGCCAATATTCCATTCTTGATTGGCCTGGAAGCTTTAGACAAATTTGGACTTGTTGCAGATAACGTTGACAACCTACTTGTCCAAAAGACATGGATGGGCTATGCAAATCACACGCAAACACGGTCATCTTTACGTCGTGGGATTTTTCTGAAATCCTATTCACAAAGTCTCAATTAAAGCGCCTCCATTTACATTTTTTCATCCGTCTGCCTCAAAGCTGTACAACTCATACGCAGAGCTAGACCAGAGGAAGCAACACCTGAGACGAGATTTGATTTAAGAGATATCTAACAGTGCCGCACATGTCAGCACTTGAACCGAAACCCAGATCATTCCAGGTTAGTACGCCCGGAATCATATTCAATCAAATTAGCTCTTGATATATGTTTCTTGACAAAAACCCTGTACTTCATATCGTGGATACGCAAACCCATTTCGGTAATGCTTATTCCTACACAGTCAAAGTACGGAATCTATTTGGAACTCTTTTCTTGAGTGCTGGGCTACAATTACACTGGATTTTGATAGAATGAAAGTGGACCAAGGTAGTCAATTCGTTTCCAAAGCGTGGAAAGATTTGGTAAATCGAATGGAATCAAAATCAGCCTATCTGGAGTTGAAAGTCATAATTCTATTGGTCCGGTGAACGTTACCATGATCCGTTGCCGTATTTACCACAAGATTCGCCATTCAGAGCCTGACGTTGAAATAGAACTCGCTCTACGTCTCGCCGTTAAGGCTATGAACGATACTATGAACCAGAAGGACTGGTTCCATCGTTACTCGTCTTTGGAGTTTTGCCGAGGTTTCCGGCCATGAATAGCGAACTTCCGAATCAAATGGAACGAATGAGAGCGCTCCAAATGGCAAGAGCTGAGATGGAAACTATCACTTCAGAACTCAGACTCAGAACCCGCTCTGAATTCGCAGCTTCCAAATACCGCTCACCATAAACTTAACATTGGAAGTAAAGTTCTAGACTACCGTGAAAATTCCAAACCTAAGTGGACAAGACCCTACAAAATCACGAAGATTAATGACAGAAAAGTCTTTATTGACGGAAATGGCGAGGAAGTGCAACATTCACGCTCTCAAGTAAAGCCATATTTTGATGATTGAGTTAACACACTAGTAGACGCCTTGCATTCATCAATCAAAAGGGTATAATCCAAAAATCTTCAACTCATTGACGTCAATCTCAATGAATTTTTACACCCACGGTTCCCAGATCCAATTCGGCGGAATTTTTGAAAGCGAAACAGAAAGAAATGGAAGGACTCGTTGAGAGAAATACCTGGAAAATAGTCGCTAGAGACGACATACCAAAGAATGCTTGTATGCTCTCTGGAAGATTCGTTCTGTCAATCAAAAATAAGAACACTGACAAAGAGATATACAAAGCAAGGTTTGTACAATTTCATAGGGACAAAGAATAGAACTATCTCATACATGACACCACGACTATACGCCAGCGTTCCACACTTGCTGGTTGCAAGTGCTGCAATACACGATTTCAGAATTTGGTCTCAAGACGTTTAACAGGCGTATTTGCAGTCAGCTCAAAGTCTGATGCGCAAAGTTTACCTCAGACCAACCAAAGGCTTTGGATTACCTGAGAACCAATTACTCGAGGTACTGAAACCTCTTCACGGATTATCAGATTCAGGACACTATTGGAATCGCACTATGAATTCAAACCTGAAGAAAGATCTCAGTATGACGCCAACCGACGGAGATCTCAAACTCTTCTCAATACATAAAAAAACAGAACTTCAGGGATTTTTTGGAACATATTTGAACGATTCTCTACTTTGTGGCAACAATGAATTCTTTAAGTTGTCCCAAAAGACTCTTGATAAGTTTGAATCGACAGAGAGGGAGCTCGATGACAATGTATTTGCAGGTTTCAGAGTAAAGAGAACTGACTATGGATTTGAGTTAAGTCGGGAACAGTATGCTAATAAGTTACGCATTCTGCAGGTCGACGGCCCCTTTTCTGAATTCAGATCTTTAAAGCATAGATTGGCTTGGTTAACACGTACAAAGCCTGAAATATGTTATGATGTTAACATGGCCGCGCAAGTGAGTGAAACCAAATTCTCAGTGGAAGCAATAAATCAGTTGAACAAAGTTTTAAAGCATGTGCAGGACAACCATAGTTAGTTGCTTAAGTAATTCAAGTTGGATAATAACTCCATAAGATTGAAAGTATTTTCTGACTCGTCATTCGCAAACGACGACGACAATACTTCCCAACTCGGACACATTGTTTTGCTCACCGACAAGACCCGAATTTGCAATGTGATGAGTTATCCTAGTCATAAAAGTCGCAGAGTAACTAGATCTGTACTAGGTGCCGAAGTTTTTGCTTTCGCTGATGGCTTTGATATTGGCTACATAATTAAGCACGATCTTGAATCCCTGCTTGGAATCAAAGTCCCACTCTCAATGTTTACGGACTCCAAGAGTCTATTTGATGTTACCACCAAGTGTTCCTACACTTTGGAAAAACGCCTTATGATTGATATTTGTTCGGTAAGGGATGCATATGCAAAAGAGGACTGCGGACAACCCCTCAGACGCTTTCACGAAGATCGCAAATTTTGATGCACTGAATTACATCATCACAACAAGAAAGTGTAATCTACCTGTTCATCAATAGGTAATCCGTGATTGAATATGGAGAAAACAATAGGTCAGGGCAAGAGAGGGAGTGTTGTAATACAGAATACACATAATTTATTTATGTTCTATTTACAGTCCTGTAGTGTATTTTTTTGCCCTTACTATTTTTTTATCGTACGTAGTCTGTATTTTCTCTATCCTATTGTACCGTTAGCGATGCCTGCTAGGACTGTTGTAGTGTAAGGGTCACTAGGGCCGTCCGCAGGAGTATCCGCTAGGGAATCCAGTAAGTAGTTAGTAGATGTGCTAGAGATAGTCGATAGCATCTATTGCCTACAAAACAAACAAACAAACAAACATAAGCTTTTATTAAATGGACACTAAACCGAGCTAGGTCACTCAAGCATCAGGTGATGTGAGAGACAAAGCACGGCGAGATACGGAATGAGCCGTCAGCTGTAGGACCGAGGGTGGTGACCAGTCGGTGTATTCATCAGATGGGGCTTTCCCGCGGAGGAGTGCGAAAAAGGAGGCGACTTTGGCTAGGGCCTCACGGGCAGGTTTGCCGATGGCACCGTGAGTATCGAATCCAAGAGGATAGAATTGGGCTTGTATCGTCCCACAGAGGGCGGGTAATGCACAGTTTTCGAGGCTTCATTAGGCAGGGTAGCCCATCCGGAGGTCCTGCGAGAGTGGGAGATGGCCCGTGCGGTGTAGGGGCTTGCAATGAAGACGTCAAGTGCGCAGGGACGTGAGGAGAATTCGATGTCGTCAATGAGGATGTCCATTCGGCGGCGTTCCGAGTACGGGAGGTGGGCTTCGCATGGGAAGGTATATTCGAGCTTCGGGCGCAACAGTACAGAAGGATGTAGGAGGAGGTATACAGTTTGTCTCGAAGGTGGTTGTGGCGTCGGAGGAAACCCTCCATTGGTGGGCAGTGGATAGCATATCTCCCGAGTGGGTCGAGGGCGGGGATCGAGCTTGGGAGAGTGCACACCGGAGGCAGTGGTCCCGGTCGTCGAAGACGGGTGACCAAGTCGAAGCAGGATCACGTATGTCCAGATTTGGGGTTCGATGTGGGTGGAATCGCGGGAGTCTGGGAGGGTGAGAAAGGGTGAGTTGGCGGACCTTGTTCGACAGCTGAGGTTCCGGGCGAGTCGGTGAGCTGCACTTTCGTATTGCGGGGGAAAAGGCCTAGCTGCCTTGGGCACTGAAGTAAAAACAACCAACAATTTTATTCTCAACCTACTCAACTGTTCTACACTAGCAAAAACGTCTTACTTTGTTTTCAGACACTCCGCTGACGCCGCCCGTCTGCTTCTACTCCAATCCTAGAATTTTCGCGACAAGCATTGTACTTTGAGTTACTGTACTACTGTACTGTACTGAATTGCGGTGTATGTACAGTACTGTACAGCACAATACTGTACAGTAGTATACTGAACAACCATAGATTACAGTACTGTACAGTACAGTACAGTACAGTACAGTACCGCATTGTATACTGTACCGTACAGTGGCGACTGATGCCATAGGACCCCCCTTCTGAGCAAATTTCTCCACAACAGTCCATCAAAATTAAAAATTAATCTGCCCAATCGCCTTTTCTGCCCCAAAAAGGTAGGAACAGGACATTTTTTTATAAAATTTTTTGTCTACAGGGAGTGACTTGCAAAAACATATTTATGGGGCGATTGTTGCTATAGGACACCCACTCTAAACGTAGACTTATCTCGAGTTAAGTGCATTATAAGCAAAATTTTTGCGTACCTGGCAACTCTTCCACCCTCTCTAAGGAACCCTGGAGTTGGAAAAATGCCGAGAAGTACTACTCCGAGAAGGGTGTGCAATGGTGGAACTCTGTCGTATTTAGCGATGACAAACGGTTTAATTGTGATGGGCCGGATGGTTTGCGGTGCTATTGGCACGATTTAAGGAAGGAGGAAGTGGTGCTTTCGAAGGGTCAACATGGGGGAAACGGAATCATGGTCTGGGCGGATTTTTTTGGGCATGGAAAGACTAATTTAGTTCAGGTAAAGTGTCGTCTGAATGGACAGGAGTACGTCAAGATGCTGGAGCAGGAGTTGGTGTCCTGGGCTGACGATAATTTGCCTCTTAACTGGATTTTTCAACAGGATAATGAGCCGGCCCATTCATCTAATATGGCAAAAGAGTAGTTTTCTTCGCAAGGTATCCGGTTTATGAAATGGCCAGCGAGTTCTCCAGACTTTAATCCGATTAAGGTCTAATTCGAGCGGTATATGCTAAGAATCGTCAGTTTACGACAGTATCTGACTTAGTTGCCTGTGTTATGGAAAATTGGAACTCTATCAGCAATTAACCGTTCAGGGAATGCTCCGGTCTATGCATGAGCGTTGTTTGGGTGTGATTGAGAAGCATGGAGGCTGTATTGGCTACTAGAAATGAATGCGAGGTCCTGGATATGTTGGTAAAGGTAGGGTGTCCTATGGCAACAATCGCCCCATAAATAAAGTTTTTGCTAGTCACTCCTCGTAGGCAAAAAATTTTAACAAAAACCTCCTGTTCTTACCGTTTTGGGGCCAGAAAAGACGATTGGGCAGATTACTTTTTAATTTTGATGGACGGTTGTGGAGAAATTTGCTCGGAGGGGGGGTGTCCTATGGCATCAGTTGCTACTGTACTTGTGCATACTCTACATATGGAGAAACGACTCGTGCCAAACAGTAGTCGTTATATTTCTTACCATCTTCCAGCTGTTTTTCGAAGTCTGATACCATACCTTTTCGTTTCTATGGTATTTTATACTGGGCCTGCTCTATTACATTAAGAAGGCGCAAAAACTGGCAAGCAACCGTCGATATCTATTTACTGGCTCGTAAATGTTGTTTTGAAGCAGTACAAAGTCGGACCTATCCAGTTCATGCACAACTTGGCCGGCCCTACCGATCATAGACACACGACACTCGATAAGCAACATTCATTGCCTATCCTACCGGCCCCGACTGTTGCGCCGAAGGGCAAATCCATGACTCGGACCTATCCACCCAACCGTATACTGGGCCAACTCTGGTTACACATATTTTTCTGCAATACCCGATCGCATATTCGGTAGTCATAGCTTGACTAAGCTTTTATGGAAGGGTTCTTTACAAATTAGTATTTCAGGTGGCTATCTCTGCTAGACTAGCCATCCTCTCTCAATCAACCAATCAATCAACTCATCAACCAATCCTCAACTAGTCAAAAATCAACAAGTGTCAGACGTAATACGTTCTACCCACACTATATGCAGTAATATTGCGCTGTACTCAGTCGTACTGTATGATGTACAAGATAGTTCTGTACAGTACTGTATATACTGTACAAAAATCTCCAAAATACTGTAGAATACAGTACTTCATTCAGACAATAAAAACCTACATATATGGTATACAGCACAGTACTGTACAGTAATGGCCATTACAAAAATTGCGTGTGAAACAGATACAAAACAATTGAAAAATGTAACTCACGAAAAGCGGTCTATGTACAGTACATCACAAACAGGTGATGCCTAAGGGCTTCAATTGCTACACAAAAGAAGCAGAACTATTTTTTACCAACCTCACTGAATTGAGTAACAGTGAACGGGAACGCAAAATTTGGCGGTATACCCTCAAAATTTGGCGGTATGTAGAAACAGAAAATTTGGCGGCAAATAGAAACAAACAAGCTGCTTCAAAGCGAAGTGGGCGAGTTGCACAAACGAAAAAAAGATATGAAGAGTAGCATAGTCTAGTTTTAGGTTTCACTCAGAGTTGCGCTCATACTTCAATTACATATGGTTCGCGTCACAAAAAACCCTCGCCCTGTGAAACGACTAAAGGCAATTCTCTAAAATGGGGAAATTAAGGCGTCTGAAACGGCTGCCATCGTCAAAAAAATGGCTCTTTTTTTTCAGGACATTGGAAGCGACAGCTTTAGAGTTTGCTACAACAAACTAAAGACTTCGATGGGATTTGGAAAGAGTAAGTTTTTTTATTTTTACTGTTACTTCTAACTTTTACTAACTACATTTACAGCTCAACATTCCAATATTGTATCCGCACCGCTTGGTATAGAGGAAAAGGTGGGGAAGAGGAGTTTTGAATGAATCGGACGATGTCGAAGAGAAAGGAGGTTCAGGGAAGGATGGTGCTGTAGGTGGGGGTTGGATTTTAGTCCCATTCACGAGTTTTCTGTGTGCACTGTATCTGTTGAGGAGACTGGCATGAAGAGATTGTCCGTTGCAGTTTTATTACTGACTGGTGTCTGTTCTAAAGACTACCAGCTCCGTGTCGGTGATGGGGGCAACGTGCTTGAGATAAAAGTTGCGTGGCCTGCTGAGTTATTGAGCCCAAAGCTACTGCACAAGGCCTGGGACAGGGTAGAGGACCTTGCGGTGCGCCGAGTCACTCATGCCAAATGTTTAGGGTTCTAGTTGAGACTTCGGGAGCACTAGGGACGAGTACATGAAAAAATCATTTCTACGGGTAGAATTAAGTTATCGTTTAGATGTTACAATTTTTTAGAGGAACAATGCTATTTGGTTGGGCCAATAGTTCCACCGTATAGTGTACGTTGGGTTACGTGCGATTGAGGACCATTCATACGCTGCTGAGAATACTACGTTCCTATTGTCCACTAAACTTGTTTCGTAACCAGTAATGAACACCTAGTTGATTGTTGCTGTATTTATATTTGCTTTCGGAAGGTACATACAGTAGGGCTTTTTAGCTACATAATATAACCTGTTTACAGCTTGCGCAAACAAATTGTACTGTTTCGTAGTAATGCAGGCATTTCCCGCACCTCCCTGAAAGCTACGGTCTTACTGATTGCAAACCGTGCCAATTAAATTTGCTTTAATTAAAAAGTTTAGAAGTAATGTATAAAAAACAAAAATCCTCGTGTCCATAGATATAAACCCAAAACAATTCAGACGGCCTAAGCCAGGGTTTAATTTATCATAGTAAGGAATCTTTGTTCCATTTGACCTCAGTACGGCAATACAACGACTAGCCAAGGATTTAACAAGGTTTTGCAGCGCTTGCTCCGAAATCCTAGACCAGCTCTCAACAATAAACTCCTTCAACTCATGCACTGAACTAAATTGCCTCCCATCTTTGTAAACATCTCTCGCAGCGATCCCCCACAGGTTCTCAATTGGATTTAGTCTGGTGAACGCGACGGCCAGTCCAAACACTGTACATTTTTGTCTGCAAACCACTTTTCGGTAGACCGGAGACATGTATGGCACAATTGTCTTGCTGATAGATCCAGTTTTCTTCAGTGCTGTATTGCAGTCTACAGCAAAAGTTTTTCTTCTAAAGTCTTCTGGTACTTCTCTGAGTCCTCATTTCCACTTATAAATGACAGATCACAAGAACCATTGAACGAAAAGCACCCTCAAACTATCACATTTTGTCTCCCTTGTCTTTTGGACCAAGTCAGAATCTCCTTGTTAATATTATGCCAGTAGTAAGCTATTCCGTCCGCTTCATCGAGTAAACTTCTTCTCGTCTGAAAAGACCACAGTTTTCCATTTTTAAAGCTCCCACTCTGCCATCATAGAAGCCCACTCGACCCGATTCTTTTATGTGCCTCCTTCAGAAAAATCCCTTCTTTATCTTACGTTAACTCATCTTGCAGTTGTTCTGGAGCATTTTCAGCACGGAAGCCTTCGAAATATCCAGTTTCTAGTCTTCTCGAATTTGATTTGCCCCATGTCCCGTACCTGAGACCCCTCTGATAACTCGTCGGTTTGTCGCCTTTGTATACTTACGGGTTCTTCCAGCTCGTTTTAACGTCCCATAAGACTTATTGTTCCTTATATACTTGTTCACCGCAGTTCGGGAGCGGCTTACGTTCTTTGCGATTGCTTTGGTTGTCAGTTTTGCTGCTACGAGGGCATCAATGGCTCCCTTTTCCTTTTCAGTCAGTGAGGTTCCTCTTGCATGGCTGAAATTTTTTGTTTGGTCAGTGGCAATAAGAGAAGGTTTTCATGTTATCTTACGTTACTGAGACACTTACTTTGTCTCAAAGAGTGTTCCTGTTCCGGAGATTCCTGCCAAAGATTCCTCTGAGTTTATTATTTGTAGACAAATGGATTTCAGTTTCTTATACATTACTTCTAAACTTTTTAAAAGCAAATTTAATTAGCAAAGTTGCAATAAGTATGCCCGTAGCTTTCAGTTGATTGGTCGTTTTTGGTTCAGTCTTTTCTAGTTCCTGAGAAACCTCTGAGTTTATAATTATGACCCGCACTGTACGTAAGGTACTGTAAATGCCTGCTTTCGTATGAATCAGTTCAATCTACAGTATTTCGCGAATTTTAATGTGCTTCAAATAGTTAAAATCGAATAGATGAAATCGCGCTACCGTATGTATGATACCTCTTGAAGCAAAAATATTAATGCCGTAATGTTTTGATGGCATTATACACACACCTAAAATCAACTTACCGTTGATTACAGGTTACAGGACAGGTTTACAGGGCTAGGAGGACAGCCAGGTTCTGGGTAGGATACGACTGGTCCTCAATCGCACGGAAGTCAACGTTCACTACGGTATGCGTTAGCTAAAAAAGCCTTGCGAGCCACGCGACCTTAATTTCTAGCACATTCCTGCCGTCACAACCCTCAACTGGTATTCCTTAGAACAGACACTGTAGTGAGCACAACTGCAACCGACACCCGCTTCATTCCTGCCTCATCAACGTACCATGTAAAATATTCATGAGTGGAACAAAATTCTAACCTGCACCAATAACACCATCCTTCACTGAACCAATATTTTCCTTCCCTCCGTCAAAATCATCTAAAGTCCTCTCCTGTAATATTTTACTCTACTCCAAGCAATGCTGAAACAATTTGAGAGTTTCGAGTTGTAATTTGTAGTGAGCAACAGAAAAGGAAAACGAAAAAAGAAAAGAAAATTACTTTTTCTAAAGCCTATCGCAACCTTCAGCTTGTCATAGCGGACTCTGAAGTAGTCGCCGCCAGTGTCATGAAATTTTAGATTCATGTTTTGACAAAGACGGTGGTTTCAGACCCCGTTATTTTGCTATTTTCCGGCGTAGTTTCAAAAAGCTTAATAGCGTGGCAGTTCTTTGTAGTCGTACCATGTTGCTGCTGATCTTGCAAAATAGGTTGATCAGGAGCATATTTTACCTATCTACTTCTATTTATAGTAAATATTGCTATATTGAGTCTCTTCGTTATCAGCGAAGAAATTTTTGGCGTTTCTTGCCAAGTATCGTTTACGATTTCACGCCAATTTTTCTGCCCTTTGTTTTTTAAGTTAGGTCTTTTATCAGTGTACAGGTCAGGGGCGATGAAGCACGGGATTCTGCTTTTAGGTGGTAATGCTATTTCTGGGCCAGAAAAAGTATAGCATGAACTGCCCCCTCTGTGCGTTTTGAGCAGTTTCAGTATACTACACTGCTCTGAACATTGCTTCCGTAGCTTTTTAATCGTTCCATTTTCGGTTTTGTACATATGTTTTGTAATTCACTCTATTAATAGAGACATTCTACTATACATGCTGAGTAATTTATTGTACTTTGCTTCATACAATATACAATAATGTATGCAAACAATAATGTATGCAAAACTGTCTTTTACAGCGTTGTACTGAGTACAGGACTGCAATATTACAGTATGGAGTGCAGAATTATGCTGGGGTTGCTCAAATTGCTGTACTTTGTGGTAGTACTGTACACATCATTTCATTGTAGGTGTTTTAGGTCGGTATTGTGCGCCACGAACATTGAATGAGGCCTGTCCAAGTATATGAAGGGGCATGAGGTGCGTTGGGCACTACCGAGCCACAAATGCATGAGACCTCTTTTGGAACTGAGAGTGCAAAGAATAAATTGGCGCTAGCGGGCCATAAAGAATGCATGAGGACCGTCCGGGAAGTAGAGAAGTGCAGAAATTGCAATGGGCGCAGGAGATGCAACCACTTCGATCGCAATGAGGCAAGCCGGACTGAGGGAATGCAAGGAATGCACTGGCGCTAGTGAAGGAATTGGTTTGCATCTCTATTTAGTATAAGTCATACGGAACATTAGACACGATCATCGATGTAGTAGATGCTACAGCGAGAGATAGGGCAAGTCCAAACCGAGAGCTAGAGATTAATGCAACCGGCCTCCCACAGATGCCGAAGGGCATCAGAGCCCGGGCTATGGTGGGGGATCTGGCTCTCGACTTCTACAATTGTACACACCGAACTAACAACCCACGACAACATTACAGTATGACTCCGTATAAAGTGTATTTTACTGTACTGTGCACTAGTTTACTTTACCTCACAGGGCTGAATACAGGATTCTGTAATGTACTCAACCGTTCAGTATGTGGTACAGAATAGTACTGTACTATTGTAAATGAATACATGTGGACATTATAATGCGATACAGTACTGGATTCCATTCTAGGTCTGGAAGGAATTTCAGGTAATCAGGTGACCGATTTCGTTCCAGGACTAGAAGGGATCATTGTAGAATGGATATCCATTCAACATAATTGGTTGCATGCTAAATGCTACACCATTTTAGTATACTGAGCCCCTAAATTATGGTCCCGCTGGGACCAGGATGAACTGGTGAGGGTTTCATTGATGACGGCAGAACTCAGAAAAAGGCGGGGTTCCTCAGCTTCCTCTCATTAGGGACTCTCGTCAAGTGACCAGGGATCAATCCTGTGTATACACAAAAATCGCGGAGAGATGTGCCAAGGCTTTCGAATGTGGAGGAAGCTAAGATATGAATTGAACGCGGTGAAGCGATGCTTCTGTTGACTATAAATCACAGTACTGTACTATCCGCACGACCAATTATGATAATGGCATTTTATTTCAAAGCGGAGAGCTAATCTGTGCATATCGCACGTGGATTGTAGTAGTACGACATACTGAGCCACAGACTGACTAGTACAAAAAGGAGGAATCGAGGCAGCTTCCCTGAATAAAAAGGGGGATACAGACGTACAGGCCGGCTTGTGCAGATCGGCTTGCCTGAGCCGACTCAAATTCTTCGCTGTCGGAAGTGACGACTAACTCAGCCACATTGTAATTTTCTTGTTTTTACTCTGATATTTACACAACATTACTTCATAGTCTAGTACGGTAAATAAAAACTGTACTGTACATTGAAAACAGCGACTTGACGAAAGTCTCGCCTATAAATATGTGCAGGTTTCTTTTTGCAAAAAAGTTATTTTTCCGAGTCCAAAAGTTGAGATTTACAACATGTCCTTCATAATGCTTACAATAAGCGCAATTGGTAGTTATTAAACAGACCATCATAAAGAATTAAAGCTTATTTCAGAGTGAAAACCTACGCCAGAACCCGAAACATGGTACTGAAAGGATTTAGAAACCCTGTTTTAGTCCGAATTTCGCCTTCATTCTCTTCCTCTCGGAGTCGAGCTTCGAATTGACAAAAAGGTTTCTGGCCAACTTTCTGATCATAAATTACTCGACTCTTCCTGGATTAAACCCTTTACTGATAAATTTAAATGGGGAATTTTAGCTGTGAAACACTATCCCAAAAATTTAGAAAATTTCAGTGGAGATTCGTTCGGAGCGAAAGTTCCGCCGAAAGATTCTGGTCGGAACTATGTTAGAGCAAAAATCTGTAAGGTTTATACAATAAATAGATAAACTATTTTGACCTAATACATTTATAAAATGCTAATGTTGCAAAAACTGTAGTGTGTGTTATTTGAACTTGAAATACGTAACATATTCGAAGCTTTTTCACAAATTAAAAAATTCTGATACTTCCGACTGTATTGAGAAGAACAAAAAAAACTGTTGACAAAGGAACAGTTAGACCAATTAATGTACTATTACTGCTTTTGTGTCATTAAATTCTAAACAAAAAAACTGTCATGGACAGGATTTTTTAGCTAGGAAATACGAATTGTAACATTTCAAAGAGTAATTGGTGAAATTATAAATGGAATAGCACACAAAGTTGACATTTTTAAGTACAAAGTTAAAAAAATTGAAACATCATAATTGAGAATCGTAGCACAATTATCTTCCGTATACGTTACTATTGATGTGGTATCTAGTGCTCCATATATTTAGATTAATTTATTTATACATTATTACGTTCATCACCTGTTAGTTTAGCTCAATAATCCTGCATAGATCTTTTCCGAAACTTTTTTATATACGGTAACTCATTGTCATAAACTTAATGCAGATGTGAATTCAAAGACTCAGACAACTTTTCAATGCCTTCACCCTCAAAATGTTACTACATCAAAATTTCGTTTTGCTGTTAAGTGTCTTTTGAGGGAGTTTTCAAGTCAATCTATTAGCAACCACATTTACAAGAAGATTCATTTCTTTCTTTGGAGCAACTAATTTCGTTTGTTACACGGCTTGGCTTGTAATATCTGAAAGAAGGAAAAGATGAATGGTTCCTGTCCATCTTCTCTGTGCACTTTATATCCTGAACGGATGTTATTTTGGATCTAGAAATTGCACATTTGCTGGCGGTGACGAGAAAACATTGCGCAAGTGGTCATAGACAGTGACTAATTGTCTCGCTGAAATTGATCTGGTAAGTCGTTTTCTTTTCGAGATTGACACATAAATCAACTGATAGTTTTCAGATTCGTTGGTCAAATCGACTCCATAATCCTGCCGTTTCTCGCTGCTAGGCTTCCATTGATAAAACTGATTGCCCTATTAATTAGCCGAATAGTTCGATACTCGCTGGTATTCGCATTAGCTACATTCTTAAGGGACTAGGGCATCAGATTTCAGTGGGCATTGTGAGTGGATAAATTGTATGGGTTAAAGAGTAATTTCAATTCGTAAGTCATCCTGATGTCAATATTTATGGGATTAATCTGAAGACGTAGTTGTTGGATCGTGGAATGATTGTCGTAGAAAAGGTCTATCAAGACCCTACATGCCTCCACGGATCGAAGCCCGAAATGCATGCCGCGATGTTTCGAAGAATCCAAGTAAGACATGAAGTTCAGAATAATCGTATTAGCAGTTCAAGGTTTTTTCGTTCCATCCAGGCATAGTTTATACCAGCCTCACAGTAACTTGTTTGGTTCAGTTTAGGTTCAAAATTTTGCATCATTTTTTTAATTTTAGCTTAAACACAAACTCTGTTTGCATTCCATTTTTTGGTTTAAAGTTTATAAATGGCGGTTTTTGTTTGCAGGTTTTCTATAGAATAGGCACTTAATATCGGGATGTACTTATTATCTGCTTTCCAGCGAACACCATGCGAATTTCTATGATCCTTTCAAGGAGTGGCTGATTGAAAACTTGGGCTCTAGTGTTCTTTATCGTTTTATTCGAAATTATGTAGTTCTTTTGCAGGGTAGAGATTCGTATGTGCTGGATAAGGGTTGGAAAATCCCGCCGCCAGAAAAATCCCGGCTCGGAACGAAATTTGGTATTTTACCCCGATGTTCCCGCATCCTACAGAAATGAAACTCAGGATTTTCGTAAGTTGGATGCACAAATGCCGGGCAAGGATAAGTTTAAATAAACGAAGAATAACATTCTATGTACAAAAGACCTTACTAAGCTTAGTATGTTGGTCAGTCTGTGTGAGAAATTATACAACGCCTAATATGGATTTTTGCACAATCGCTTTTTTTAGAGATTTCGTAAGTAAATTCTCCACAGATATTACGCTCGCAGCTATTACTTCGAAAATTTTATTCTTACATTAGTTTATGATCAAGCTTAAAACTCTTTTAAGTGGCCCGAATGTAAAAACTAAAAAAGCCTTAAGTGTCGCCAAGGGCCTTATTCGCAAATTTTCGTTGGTCATGAACGACTAAGTTAATAAGATTTTTGAAAGATGAGAAACAACCCAACCCGGAATAATTGAACATAAAAGTTTAACTAAACAGACGCAGTATGTAGTTACGAGGAACTTGAAGATCTCTAAATATCATAATGCACTGTCTGGCTATCAATTATGTTTTACCGTGCGGTACAGTGGTACCTGTATCCATCGGTTTGTAGTTGTCTATTGGAATGTTGTTTTCATATGAGTGACAGCTTTTAAGGACAACCTTTTGAAATACAAAAATATGTTAGCCATCTTTTTATTCCCAGATGCTCTATGAGCCATGTACATACTCGATTGAAACAAACTTTTCGAGAATCACTACTCTGTTCAATGCGGGAGCAACTTTTCCTGACGCAATAACCTTCGATTTTCCCTATAACTTCCCATAATGGATCCAAGATCCGTTCCAGAAAATACCAGTCGCTTCCGTGCTTCCCTCTTTACGTCAGATGTCTGATCCTTTGGCTGGTGTTGGAACGCATCTTTCTGTAAGCAACGAGAAGAAAAAAATAGAATGGCGAATATACCAACGCATCTTACCAGGGTCGCTGTCGAGTTTTTAAGGTCATTAAGTCAAATTTTCTTTGTTTCACTTGCCGTGAAAGTGGCTTTGGAAATATTTACATCAATTTTGCGAGCACCAAAAGGTGTTGCCCATGGACCACGTGCATCAAAACACCATATGGACCTCAAACTAAATCTGAGATAATATAAATTAATGTTACTTTCTATCATAAATTAAAAAATCACTTACAAGTTCTATCTCTAGAGCACCCTACTTTTTTTTCTCCCTTCATCGGAGTTGCGAAGCTAGCTCCTCTCTATAGCATACTTAATTAGACCTTTATGAGATGTTACCGTATTATGTCCATGTTAAAGCGGATGCGTAATAGTGCATTGATACAGCAGAGTTTTCAAAACCAGTCGGGGTCATATTGCAATTTTAGGGCGCCTCATAGAGACCCAGCGGGTCAGCAACCTACGCTTCGCACTATAAGTCACTGTCCCAGTGATGTATTCCAGTATTTCGAATAGATTATTTAAAGTTGGAAGCAATTGCATCTTCCTTCCTTAAATGGTGTAAACTGTGGAGTAGAGATCTACTTAAATCACTTTCTTACAGCGCAACATGTTTTCTAAAGGACATTGGGCCTATAAGAACTATTTGACTAGCACATTGCATTACGGTCTACTTTTTAGTCCTCATATGAGGGCAAATTGTGTCTCATATGAAGAAATTGCTATGGCGGATGGACAGTAGAGTATTAGAACCTCGTTTTCAAACCTTGGGGGTTAAAAGTTTGATGCATTTGAAATCTTTTCTTGACTTATTGTACGATCATAATACCTTCGAGAAATGAGATTACGTAAACTTACCAAAATAATCTCTTTGAAACTTTGAAAAGGAATATATCCAAGGAAAATATCTCATATATTTTTTTAATTGCAAATTATTCACTTTCTTGTATGAAGCTCAATATACGAGAAATGTGCTTTTATAAATAATAAGAAATCATTATAAAAATATTAATTGTTTATTTTCCAGTATTTATCCCTTTCAAACGACAATCTTTCCCTTTATACCGATCTGATGCTTCCCAATTATACTACTTTCGCCAGCTAGTTGTCCCTTTATAGACCAAAAGGTTTCGGAAAGCTTCTCATGCTACTTAAACATCAATTATCAAATTCGGCGATATTGAAAGCCTTTCCTTTTAATCAGGCCACTATTTTCATATACTAAGGCTTATGCTCTTGATATGGAAATTTCTTTATGCTGCTTAAAAGAATTATTTTATCTCATTTTAAGGCTGTTCAATATTAAAACCTATCACAAGTATGGCTTTCCCTTTACTTTTAAATAACAGAAGTGGTAGAAGTGATTTTTCAGTAATGAGAGGGAATAGATCAAGAAAAACTTTCCCGGCAATGGAATGCTACCATTAATTCTATGCTTCGCTAAACAGATGGCAACCGCAATTATTGCTCAACCTTTTCATTGGCTGTTCAACCATCGAATCTGTTGTATGCCGTAATCCTGCTCGCCTGGTTATAAGTAGCCACTTTTTCCTTGGACTTCTTTTCAAAGACAGTATAATAAGCCTAAGAAGAACCATTTGAAGATTAGTTACGTTTTTCGCATATCACTTGAAAATTCTGTGAATTAAAATAAGCAAATTTGGGATTTAGGTCATCCTTGAAAATATGAACGGCAAATGGCAGTAAAAAAATTCAAATTTTAGCTTGAATCCCTTTAAAAGTTCTGGCTACTTTCATCGATACATTTTCACCATAACTGTTCTCTGTGCAGGTATTTATGTATTAAAAAATGTCTTGTTCACTTACCACTTACGAAAATCATTACTAATCTCCTTTTCGAGAGATTCTTGTCTTTCATATGGATTAAGCTGTTCATTCATTTCTTTTCTGAACCGGCGTTTTAATGTCTGCAATTCTATATTTTCAAAGTTGCACAATATTTCCATCCATCTTCTAGCGAGAACTTTGTCTGATGGAGGTTCATATTCCTTTCACTGAACAATACAAGTTCTTTTTGGGAAAATATGATATTTAACTGAGTATAATCTATCCTATTTACTTCGCATTTACTTTGGCACATTATTGGCGTCTCGAGCTTCCACTACGGTCTATGTACTTCTAATTTTTTTCTTTCCTTGTTGATAATATGAATTAGAAAATTTTTGGTGAGATTCTTAGTACACCACTTAACATGTAAGTGGCTGCAAGTTGTTGTTTTAAAACTATCTATTTTATTCGACATTATCCTTGCTACAACAATATTTACTGTTTCTTTAGCAACATTTCACAATTATGCCCTTATTTGGCATAACTAAGTGCAAGTATTCTCGGATGTATTTCACTTTCCTACTTTACCCAAATAATTTCACCAAATTTTTTTAAGTTTTTTAATTTTCGACAAATTCGTTATGAGTAGACATGTTTTTGATATGTATGAAGTATTTTTTGAGCAATCTGACTGTTGAAATAGCGCCTTTAGATGGTTTTTCCCTGTCTAATACTAATCGAAATATTGTTTGACATTACCAGTAGAACTGATATTAAAAATTGAATATTTAAATTATGTATAATGTAGCCTGGAGTTCAGTATCTACTGTAGATGGAAACATTGGGCATGAAATTAGACTTAGAGAAAAATTCAACTGATCGCCAATTCTGCGCAATATGTTTTATGCATCTATTTCAGTTTGTTTTCTCACTTAAAATGGCTCCATAATTCCAGAAAATCATGCTATTATGGCTGCAAATACTTCATTTTAAGCATTTCAAAAGAATTGCAAGTTGTCAGGTTTCCATTTCCGTGCGTAAATAAGACTTGAAAGGCTATCATAATCCGTGGTTCAGAGCTATATCATCGCAAACTTGGGAACCCCTGCTGAAAATTCTCGCCCGTCAAGTCTTCGCTATTTCTCACTTCTCTAGACAGCTCCGGAAGAATAACCATATCTGTCAAACTTTTCACCAAAATGATAATCTTCCCACAATGTTGAATGCTAAATCCTCCTCTTCCACACCATTCGAAAATTCGAGGCTTTTTTCTTTGGAGAACAAAGATTCTGGAATCGTAGAAAAGCTCTCCCATTATTTTTAATGCGCTCACACCTGAGCCTGAATATGCCGCCCTTTCTGATGCCTTCTATTCAACCGCTGCAGCTTCCGTTCCTTTTATGTCGCAGATTTTGAGTAAAACATTATCGAAAAGCTCTAAGGCTCCGCCAAGGTTTTCAAAGAGGAGCAACTGCTGTTTAAATCACTGCCTTCTATCTATAGGAATTGGGAGATTACTTCGCCGCACGCGACAATCAAGAAGATTCTGGTAAGCTCAACAAGCCCTGGAAGCCTGTGACCTTCGTCTCGTTACCCGAGAAAATTTCCATCTCGGAACCTAACTAAATCTTTGGAAGGATCAAGTCGGCCGATCAGAGGGGCCTTCGGAATGTCGAACCACCATGAAATACTGGAAAACTGCGAAAAAGCTTCAGATTGTGCCCATCAGGTTACTGAACCCCTCATTGCCAAGGACATGAAGCTGCAATCGAAAATTTCTCAGTACTCTATCATTTCCTTTCGGCTTCCCATAACAGTGTCCTCTAGCAAGTCGAAGTTTTCCTAACTATGTCAAATCTGGAAAGTATAAAGCTTATGTACTCCAAAATTACTATCGCGAAGACAATTTCCTGTATTTCAGCGAACCATATCGCTCGAAAATTCAATATCTTTCGATCTTCATTTTGGAAGGCCTACGGCAAGGAAATTCATAAGGTATATAGTTTCCTCAGAAAGACTTCATCAAAAAAACGATCTGATAGGAACCCTGAAGCCACTTCAAACAATCCGAATCAAATACTTTCGTCGCAGTCTTTTCCTTGCTGTATAGCGTACATGCTCAGGCGTCATACTCATCGCGCTGCTTCTTTCTAGTCCAAACTCTTCGGTTCAATAACTTTCTCTTACGTTTACTTCGCCCTGAAGCGTACGAAACTCCGCTCACTACTCTTATTTCCCAAGCACATTTAGCCCTCCCACAGATTCTAGTCGTCCTCTCTGAGGGAAAAATCTTAAACTCCCGAGTCAACGTTGCTCTCCACTGTCGAAATTGTGACTAGATATCGACGATATCCGCTATATCCCTAAAGAGAGTGCAAATTTAGCCTATTTGAACTCCTTTGTAACTCTGTCTGGTCGAAGAAAATCTGTCTGGTCGAAGAAAACGGCGATTCGTTAAATTTTCGTGGCAGTAAACTTTGTTCCTAGACACCCCTGCTAGGATAGAGACTCTGAAAGCTTTCAAATTGGAGCTCTTGTAGAACGACTGGTTTTTTCATTCGTTTTTGTGAAAGAGTACCATTATTTTCGGCTGCACCTTAACATTCTCATATGATTCTTTTTCGATGTCTAATATTTTTACCGTTGCTTTATAATAACAGATTCCGGCTAAAATATCAACTCCGTCTAATGAGTATGAAGATCACCGTAACAGATGAGAAACTAATCTCGTTAAGGAGCATATTCTTCGCGACTTTAGTGGAATTAGAGGAGGATAAGGAGGATTAGGAGGATAAAGAACACTCTTTGGTGCCATGAAGACTTAATGAAACCATCGCACACTTTGTAGTACAGAGGTGGAGAAAGAAATTATTAAGGAGTCGGTAAAGCACCAGGAGCACTCTGTAGTATAAAGTGAGTAAGGAGATAGTCTTAATTCTGAACTACACTGTTGGAGATAGACCGTAAGTTGTGGTTGGCTAAGAATAACTGGAGAACTTTTACATTTCTTAATCATGCGCCCTTCAGTTCATTTCGCTCGGCATCATCTAAGATTTCGCATCCATCCGTACATGAACGACTTTTTAGCAGCGATAAGACTTCGTTCTCGCTTTTTAACGCCCGTTTCCATATTTAGCTTCTTCGTCAAGCATTTTCACAACAAAAAATAAAACGAATAAATTAGGAAGAAAAGAAACGAATTGAAAATCAGTGATTTGTGCTGGATTCCACACAAATAATTTTCAGTATATCGACGCAACGTATAGAAACTTTGCGAGGTATTTCTCAATTATTGATTTGTCAAGCCCACACCCTCCGAAAAACTTATTTTATATTAATTTACTTCAAACATTTTTGAAAAAATGAATATATTTGGTCCTAAAAAATGAGAGAGTATTTATTTGCCCTCCATTCGTTATTTTCGTATTAATCAGCAACGTGAAGAAGGTGAATTATTTTTCCCAGAAAACAGTTTATTTTGAATAATTTCTCCAATTATTTTGTACTCATAGCTTCACATTGCACTTGCAGCCATACGTAAAAGCCAAATAATTCATTCCCTCCGTATCAATCTGGCATGTAGCATGCCGTGCCAGACACACCTACCTCAGGCTGAAATTTAGTTCAAATAATTTTCCGTCTTCGCATTTGCTAATATTTAAAAACATTCCTTGCAAATTCAAAGAAATTTCAAGCATACTGAGCAAACCGATACCATCATCACGCCTTTCATGTCCACATAAGTAATTTCTCGAAAGAAAGCAAATATATGTGGACGAAAACAATCTAAATAGTGACGTTTTGAATAAAATGCAGAACCCAAGGCAGCCCAAATTCATGCTTTTATACCAAGAAAATTACAAAGAAAAACATTTCGCCTTAAACTCTCCAAATGTACCTCACTAACTACAATATGACCATCCACTACTCTTTAAAGATTTATGTCTAGGGTGTTGATACATCTTTTTTTGTCCTTCCATTTACTCAGCATGAATTTTGCCGACAGACCTGAGCTCCGGGTAGCCGACTGTTTCCAACACCAACACTGATTTTGACCCTGTATGCCACTGTATTGATCAATAACAGTAATTGATTTATTTTAATGATAAGTCGAGGACTAAACCCTGTAAAACGATACCATAGTCTCATGTCGGATAAAAAGAGGCTGTAGGAACCTGGCAGTGAAGGACTTGCAACATAACACGTCATGTTCGAATAGTTTCGTAGTAAAGGTTACAGTTAATTTATTGTAACCTTTGGCCATAAAGAGTCCTGGGAAAGTATGTATATTTCATTTATATTGCAGAGAAGCACTGAATGTGCGTAGCCCCAGAAAGATTAATTTGTACAAATGCAGGCATACACGTCCGGTCCACATCTATAGTTCATACTCGAGATCATGTAAGATGATCTCAAAATTTAAATGCAGTAATCTTCTTCCTAGCTACACTGAATATGACTTTCCGTCGAATTGCTACAAGGCTTCGACTATCGCTGTCCACTTGGCAATCCACGGACGAACCATACCGATTCACAACATATTTTCGGTGGTGGATGCGACGTAGAATGGTTCTGGATTCCACATCAGTTCTGCTATTGAGGTCCATAAAAGATCATTGGATAAACGAGAGTGAGCTTAGATAAGTCACCAATTCATTTCCAACCAACTCCAATGATCTGTGAGAAGAACAAATCTGCAAAAAATGTCCTTCCCATCACATTGAGAAGTATCTCTCACTCGACCTGCCCCATGCCCAACCATCCCAAACATTCCATAGTATCGCGAACCTTGTTCTAATTCCCTACAGTGCTAAATATTTATTGTTTCTTGGACTAGCAAACCACGCACATCTTCTTCTCCGCCTCTTTTCCATTCCATACTTTGAAACTCTCCTAACTCTCATTTTATATCACCTCATGAGTTCCCTTCTTTCTGTCGTCGCCCTATTGCTCATAAATAATCAGCCCCGTTCCCTCTTGAAAGAAAGTTTCCTAGCTTTTTTCAAGCCGTTGCCTCCGTGAAGATCTATTTTTAAGTGCAGAAATGGGATCACAAGGGTGCAGAAAATCGGGATATTCGAACCTCTTCTCAAACATCCGGACTCAGCATGAAGATCAGCTTGAGGAGTTCATTCGATGCGCCAGCGATGGTATTGATGCAGTGGAAAGCTTGTTTTTGTATTCGAAGAAAACAGTGCAAGCACGGGCGTGGTTATAAATTGCCATATTTTGCCTTCAATCGTTTTCAATGGTAGAAAGCAGGAACTTCGCTAAGCAACTCCATTATCGTCACATCTGTGTCGAAACTTTAATGAAGTGTATGGATTGACTCATGAAGGTTGTGGAGAATAAAATCGCTTCAATATTGCCAGAAAAAGTCGCTCTGGGCTTTAATAGGTTTCTTCATGTAATACACACTTCGCTACTTTTCCGACTGAGAAAAAATTTATTTAGCCAATTTCTACTGTTTTTAGCACCAATTGAAGATGAAACTTCCCTAGATGCAGAAGAAAATTTAAAATTGACAGACTTTGTTATCTCCTTATATAGGAAGACCAAGCAAAATGTATTTTCATTAATAGGGGATAACTGCTTAACAATATGGATTTTGCTAGAAACATGAGTGTTTTTTATCGCTCTTGCTTCACAACGTTTCAATCTGGCCGTGAATGATGTTCTACATAATCATTAAGTTCTTATATCTAAAGTGAGAAAGCTAAGTTAGACACTCCGGAACCCAACAATCATCGAAAAGCTGAGGAAATTCACAATTATGAAGCCGAAGTGCGCCGGCGCAACGAGTTGTATCTCCATTTTTGAGATATTGATTTGGTTTAAGGAGATTAAAGGGTTCCTCAATTATCAAAAAATTGAAGATCTGAATGAGCTTATACCGACAAAAGCTGAAATAAAGAAAACTGACAAAGTATGCGTTAGTTTTGCGGAGCTAGATAGCATTTAAAAGACGTTACAGTCACCAAATACTGCTTTAGCATATGTGCGCGCTTTGTGCGACGAAGTAAATGAGTAATTCTCGGAAATGCGTGGACGACTAGCATCAGAAGCAGAAACTTTCCTTCAGCCTATTTTGAATCTGCCTTGGTTAAGATTCAAGAGGACAGAAAGGTTGAGATTTATGAAAATCAACTATTTTGTATTACTGATTTGAAAGTTGGACTTGAATGTAGCGCTACTTCCCAACGAAGTGAGGTCGATTCTTAAGCAGTGAGGGCGCTAAAATGGCGCCCAAAAGATGAGACAGCACTATCCTACATTAATTTAAGGTTCCTATTGCGTACGTCCAATTTACGCAAGCGAATTTTTTCGAAAACGATGCTCTTTCTGGACACCCGACGCAAAGGGATTGATCCGACCAGTTAGAATCGCAACTCTTACTTCATTTCAATTCTACTTTCTAAGTGTGGCGAAGGTTAACGATGCGGTCAGAACAAAGTAGTGGATGACTTCATTATCACAGAACCCGTTCATTTAATCACTTGAGCATTACCTTTTGATTAAATGCATTCGTAATTCTGCCTGGGCACGGGCTGGATGTGGTGCGGGTGGAGGCTCGCAACCCAATATGGGCTTACGAACGAGGATGGAGCAGCGGGGGTTGTGATCGGAGCCGGCGCAGGGAGCGAAAGGGTTTTGGACGGATGAACGGACGCAGAATAGGATCCTAAGGAATATATTTTTTGAATATTCGTATTCCCTGGAAAATCGTCTGGGTGATATTTATTTTCCATATCTGGGGCCACCGAAGATTTATCTTGTACTTAGTTACTCTATTGATACTTATTTGGAGGTCCGTGTTGCTTGGATAATTATCTTTGGACACGTCACAATACAATGTGCTTATTTAACGAAACTATCGTACAAATATATATAAATAATTACATCGGAGGTTTTGATAAAGCACGCCGAAACCGCTGGATCGACGATGTACAGCTACAGTATTACGCAACTCCTCAGGAGCAGTGATTTCATTCTCGCTCCCAATACCCCTAGCTATGTTCCAGACACGATCCCCGTGCTATTCGCTTGACAAGAACACTTCCAAATTTGAAAAACGCTACCGTCTTCTATACGTCTCGATACTGTATCATAAGTCTGGTGTTCTGAGCGAAAACCAGTCGAAGATACCCATGTCAGCGAAATAATCTACACCAACGTTACATTTCGATGACTCTACATTGATATGACAAGGAGAAACGCTGTAAACCGATCTTCAATCGGAGATGAAGGAATTTTGGAGAACACAGGGCCTCTAGTGTCCCTACTACAGATAAAGCCGATTATATTTCACAAGCTTTGCGCAGACACGGACAACATTCGGTCCTCCATGGAAGTGCTGACATCCGCCTCTCATATCCATAACTGGGAGGAAACCTAAGCATAAGTGTTCGTATTCAACGCTATGATTACAAAATCTCGACCGTTGATTCAAGAACTCCGAAAATTACACTTTTTATCGACTCGGCTTGGAATCTCAATCAAATCAAGCTACTACTTGCCTTCAGCGATCAAATCTCTCCGCAGATCTCATGTTGAGACTTTCCAAGCTGAGCTAATGGTTAATAAACAAAGCCGTTATCCCATTGCTGGCCTGTACGTTCCCACCAGCAGTTTATTTCTTCAGAGACAATCTCAACAAGATATGAAACTGTTAAAAATGCGAATTTTTGTGTATTCTATCCTTAATTATATACTCTTGAAGCCAATTATTGTAGCTCGAAAACATTTTTTGGGATCCATTGCTCAATTTGGTGCCGCTCCTGATAACAAAATCTGTCCGAAATAAGCTCTATGAATTCTTGACACCCTGCAATGGCCCGCGCAGCAGAAGTATTGCCGAATGCTCCATAACGATGGCGCTCACATTTTTGAAGCCGACAATTTCTACTTACCTCAAGTAATGGTTCCATTAATAATGCAATCGTCTCCACATAAAATTGTTGTTTGGAAAACATCGTGAAATAATCTTCAGAAATGCCATAATATATCATGCTGAATCATTTTTTTCTATCCAGGATCGGATATGTGGGGTTTTATGTTGTAAAATTAATTTTTCAGTTGATTAAAAGGGTAACGGCAAGATAAAAGCCCTCTAATGAAATTTTTTCGAAGAAATCGATTTCTAGTTTTTCTAGGGATTGAATTGGTTTGCTATCGGTAACCGGAAGCTTCTTTTTACGAATTCAATCTAAACATTCAACGAATCTGACATCAGTGCCGCCTCGTTCCGTAGGTATCTATCAGACTTCGAAACGGCTCATACCCGCTTTTCCTGTCCTCTATTTTCTTACCGTTAATATAACAGGTGGTTGATGCATATCAACTAATTGAACGAGATCGATTCTCAGTGTTTCTAAGAAAAAGTAGAACTTTTGTCGTTATATAGCTCTTTAGCCCCCAAGATATTCGCTGTCACAATCCTCGCTCCAGATCCAGATTTGTAATTTCTGCATGATGCATCGTTTTTCTTAGTTCATTTCAAGGTCTTCGAAAACAAAAAGGAAGGGATTTCACAACTGATCCGCAATATCACAGTATCCCAGGCTGCAATCAACAACGCAATTGCACTCTGCGAGATTCAACAACGCGTTAAAACACCCTCTCCTACACACTTATTTCCAATTTGACTCAAGTTTGTATGCAGCGGGTAAGAAATCGCGGTACTATCTGTCGATATAATCTCTCTAGTGGCAAGTCATAGCGGGCATCGCCGTGAATGCACTTATCGTCTAGCACGCGCACGATGACATCAATGCTCAAGTTCTGCCTAACACGCGTCCACTTTCTTCAAATACCGTAATTCTACAGACCTCTCATCCTTTCCTGCATGTTTTCCGCTTTTGATTGTGCCACTACTGGAATTCATGAGTATCGCACCTCTATTTGGGATGAAAATTCTGTAATAAGGAAGAATCGCGAGTCATATTTAGATGTTCGTTTGCATTGTGATAATTCTTTTTTTTCTTCGTTAAAAAGTTGTAAACGTGCTCTGATCAATTGTATTTACGGTACATTTCGTATCTCAGATTGTCAAATTCAGTATGTTTATTTGGAGATGATGCATGAACATGAAAGGAGGCTTCAACGTGGCTGTATTCCACAGCTTTGAGGAAATCAACCTGCCATTGTCGCATTACCTTCACTGGACGCACCTCAAGAGAAGGCCACGCAGGCAAATAATGGTTTGGTTGCGAATGCAAATTCGTAAGATTCTAACCTCCGCACCACATCAGCAACCCAACCACATTCGCCCTTTTTCTGAAGACACTTGGCCTATTCAAATCTTATGATGCAAATATTCAACCCACTCGAGAGTCTAAATGCTTCTTATGCTGAAAAGGTACAAAAACCAACGAGCGTTAGCTGGGTTACTACGCAAGAGTAGGCTCGTTCTTCTTCAGATATCTGTACTATAGGTTTGCACCGCGAAGCGTTCTCCCTATTCACTGAAGTGATAAGGCTGACCCTCAACTGTTCCCTAGACTACTGTAGTACTCCATGTTGATGTATACTCTCGTTCATATAAGACCGCGTTAGCGGTCACTTTCAACGCAGTGATGACTTCAGTAGTTTAATATTTGTTAAATAAGTTTATTTCCCGAACTGAGGCCAGTTGTTGCCGAAGTGGCTAAAAATAATAGATGTAAGCTAACAAACCAAGAGATCAGCAACACGCTTTGATAACCCTAGAGGACGGGTTTGAAACCAGCGATCAGGCGTGCAACACTGGGCAGTGATATCGCTGCTGCGTGTTTTTGAAGGAGGCCTTCTTTAACCTTTCCAATAGTTTCCAATGTCCTCATTTCATACTACGTGCGAAGTCGTTAGCAGCGTGTAGTCGTCCGGGTTCTAACCCCCGAGACTGTAAATAGGGACGGGGACAAGCCAACTTCTGGCAGATTTCTCGATGAAGGAATCGTACCTTCTACTTATGGCGAACGGAAGGGAGAGTGGGTTCCTCAATGGCCCCCTTTTAGTTTATTGATATGTGTCCATTAGGCCACTCGACTACGATAGAACTTCTATTGAATACTATGCGCAGAGACCACAGGGGCTGTCTTCCATGACGCGTACACGTAGTGTGCTTGCGCCTCGCCACCCTTGTGCAGCAGGTCCGGTCGCAAGACAGCGAAACGAGTGAGATGGGCGATCAGTCAGGAGATGCGTGACCAGCCGGGAGATGCGCCGGCCTACCGGAATCTGCATACACCTGCACTGTAAAGTGCGCCAAGGCGTGCCGCCGTTTCCAATGGCCGTACACTGTGCTTGCAGGGGGATACCTGCTGTTCGTGGTGGTGCACCCCGTTGGCCAGATGCTAACATTTCTCAGTTTCGAATTTCTCGCACTGCATTAGCGATGTCAGCTGGTTGAGGATGCGCTCTATGCTGCGCTAGATTCGAAATTTTTGACGAAAACGACGTCCAGGAAGTCCGTTTCGTCGGAACGCCCTGTTGTACTGTTGTCTGGTCTGGTGACTGAAGCCCTTGTCGCGGGTCAACGACTGGGTGTCGAGCCCCGTGATGGCGGACAGCCCCACAGCTGCTTAGAGTAGCGGAGATGCTTGCACAGCAGTGTTTCTATTGGCATTCTCGTTGGATTGCATGCTTCAGGGATTCCAACCTTCCACTTTCCTCGCAGTAAACCAATGCATATTCCTCCCCTTTTAAAAGGCAAACGCATTCAAGCAGGAGGCCGAGAGAATCGAAGTCAGATGGGAGTAACTAATTGGCAATGCTAGCTGCATACTTTGCCCTTGAGTTGCGTACTCCGACGTACATGTTCTTATCCTGCAGTCTCAGATTAAGAACACTACGTAGCAAGACTCGTGGTTAATGGTTCATCCTCCAGAAAAACTCCAAACGAGAACTAGGATGGCCACTTAGATCATTCCATCGATAGGCCTGTACATGGGCTGTAATGTCCCTGTCTCCATTTACATGAATACGTTGCGGCTGTTAAAAGCCAAAGTATCGAAACGAGGTATCACACGCGAATAATTAACAAGAATATCTAAGTCGAGAAATAGGAGAAAGATTGTGGTGTTTTAATGATTGAAAAATAGATTAGCCAAGTCGAGAAACGAATGGTTAAGATTGCCAAGCAAGCATCACGAGTTCAGTTTTTTGCTCGAGGGAATGTGTCGCGGAAAATTCCCCTAAATCAATAGATCTGTGTCATTAGACTCACTCCCCGTTACATAATTCATGCAGACAGAACCCCTCCCTCTTCATTCTTTCATCGCTGGGTGGGCATTATGGAGGCTTTGCCGGGTTGTGCCTGTTTAGCAGATGCACTTTAATTTTTAACAGAAGGTCCAAGTTCTCCCCACCTTTTCATTCACATCTTCAAGTATGGTTCTTTAGATTCAGTCGTTACGTTGAAATTCAGAAAAAGTTGCATTCGAAAGATTTTGATACAGTACTGTATTCACCGCTTTAGATGATCTCCACGCTCGGAGGGTGGCATTCCCATGCGTTCCCTAACATCAAGGAGGTGGCCTGATTGGTATGCAGCCGAGCCTTGGAGCAATATTATAGGGTGACGGCGATTCTGCTGGAAGTGTCAGACGACGAATTAAACTGCCCTACCATTCCCCCATTCTGCTTGAACGACACGCCGCGTTGATGGCCACCTCCAACGCGGCCTGCTTATTGACTGGGCTATCAGCTACCTTCTAATTACTGGATACGCTCCACTATTTGTATCGCAGATCCTGCCATATTTTTGAATGCAAGTTCATAGCACTCACAACTTTGTCCCATTCACAATAAACTAACCCCATTGGACCATTAAGAATACCAAACCATTCAAGTAAACCCCATTAGACCCGCCCTATAGATGTCGTTGCACCCGTGTAACAAGAGGAAAGAGCTTCTAGTTGGATTCCTCAATACGTATGATATGCCTGAGCTGGGCATCGTCGCAAGTGTGCGTTCTTGTTCGTGAGCAAAGACAAGTTCTATTTACTGGTTACAGATTTTCTCCGCGTATAGAGCGAATTAAGCTGACAACTGCAGGGATCTATTTTCTACCTTTCTGTTTAAACTTTTGCTTCAGTCCCAACAAAAACGAGTAAGATCCGAGGAGAGAGAATGGTGTGCAGACGAGTTGGAAACAGTAGCTTTTGAGCATGAATCTTGAATTCGTGCTTGGGCAGCGCAATTTGAAAAATACCAGTAGGATAGAAGTATCCAAGTACGGTAATTGCGAAATACTGCACATGGCCCATTATTTTGGATGCATAGTCGAATAGAACACTAAATGTTGAATAAAGTTGGAAGGGCAGAAAAATCTGCCCCGAACGATGAACATTTTTGGGTTTCTAGCGCTGTAATGGAGATGCATCGTGCTCGCCTAAGGTATCAGACCCGTGGAGAAATGAAACTAAAATCGAGGGAACGTTTGTCGGAGCAAATAGAAATGGGACGAAATCTAATTCTAGCACAGAGGCTCCCACGTACCTCAAGGCCATTCCCTCGCAGTCGCGTCCTGGGTCCGATTCTCTGGACAAAAGGAAGAGGCCCCGCAAGATTCTCACCACGCGTCCTAATTAGTGAACGGCACCTTTACGCATAAAAAATGTACCGTTTATGTGCTTCCGTCGCTTTTTATCCATTCAGTGATCTTTATTTGTAATCGCTTGCAGAAATACCAGCCCAGACGCTGCCGTTAACATCACGGGGCAGTCGTCGCCGTTATACATCAATCGATCCACGTAGCAAACAAAGGTAGAAATGTCCAAAGTCAGAATTGATGTATGCAGTAAGACCACTCTATACGGACAAGGAAGTCCCGATTGAAAATGCGCCAAGATGCCTGCGACGCATTGTCCACTCTCGAAATTAAGGGATGCGCTCAATCCTAAATCATCTAAGCAATTGAGATCCCACAAGTTTTCAAGTATATAAACCTTTCCGCTGTTCCGCTAGTCTATAGCCATCTCAACTATCATCAACAACACCGCAACACTAACTAACTACTGCCTCAAACAAACCAAAATGAAGCTCGTCACAAGTCTTGCTGTTTTCGCCTTTTTCTCCGTTCAGGTCAAAGCTGCCTCTGTCGCCTCTATCAAGGGTGCCAGGGCAGGGACGAGGTTGAACCCTGCGCCCGCTCCAGCAGCACCCCGCGCCGGCAGCACCGGCTCCTGCTCCAGCATACTACACCCCACCTCCGACCTCAGCCTCCGCTCCGTATACTGCTCCCGCCCCTGCCCCCAACTCCGCACCAGCCCCCGCTCCAGCAGCCCCCGCTCCCGCACCTGCTGAAAATGAATACGTAGCTCCGATGATGCAATGTTGGACTGAATCCAAAAGGTGCTGCTACGAGGAACAAAAGGACGGGTACGAATGCCGGGATGATTACCCGACAAGACAGGCACGTTGTCACCCGCGTATCACATACAAGCGAAAGTGCGA
The DNA here is from genome assembly GCA_002205965.3 of Kappaphycus alvarezii. NCBI lineage: Eukaryota > Rhodophyta > Florideophyceae > Gigartinales > Solieriaceae > Kappaphycus > Kappaphycus alvarezii. The sequence continues at coordinate 217,066 of NADL03000649.1, forward strand.
CAAGACTGAGACTGACGGCAAGCCCGAGAGGAAGCCGGAGAACCGTGTGGACTACTCTGACACGGAGGTTGTTCACTACGACTCGAGGTATGGGCCGCATGTGGAGGGATACCCGGCGAGTGGACAGAGTGACAAGTATACTACTGATACATTGCCGGAGCGGCCGCGCGTGTGACTGCTGAGCCGTACACTTATGTGGCTCCTACGCCTGCTCCTACTTCGGGTCCGACTTATGTTGCCGCTCCTGCACCAGAACCTCAGGGTACGCCGTATGTGGCCCCGGCTCCGGCTCCGGCTCCGGCTCCAGCTCCAGCTCCGGCTCCGGCACCAGCTCCGGCACCAGCTCCGAGCTCGGCTGACGGTGGATATGTGGCTCCGGGAAGTGGGGGACAGGACATGTCTCTGCTCCCGCTCCGGGGCAGGCGTATGTGCCACCGTGGTAATGATTACACCGCAGACGGGGCAGCGGGCAACGGCGGTGCGAGTTACTAATTCGGTTTAAAGTGGATGGAAGGGAAAGTTTTGGATGTGGAGGAAATGAAGCTAGATGCATATGCAGGCTCAAGCTGGAGTGCTGCCGTATGAGCTGTAGAGGAATATAGAGGTTGTAAGTAAAAGAGTCCTGGGAAGTGGGCAAACGCTTCTTTTTATTATATAGAGTCTAACTTTGTTGGGCGGAGGATGGCCCAGGCAAGTGAGAGGGTTTGGGGGGGATCGTGAGTGAAGAATTTTTAAAAAGTTTGACGCAAAAGTGTTTGGTAGTTTATTGACTCTCTGACGAGGAAGGGCGCAGATGCGTGTGAAGACAGGATCTGAGGCATTCTTTTTGGATTTCCTTGCTTTTGTCGGAGGCATTGAGACGTCAAATAAAGTAAGCTTTTTGTCGAATGCAATCGCGCGAAGGCCACGGCGCAGCGGAATACTGCGATTTGTATTATTTGGCGATGCCACGTGTGACTTTATTGAGCCGGACCAATCATGATCTACAACACATTGGTGCGATTTCACCGGAACAGTTAACCATTTAACATCTTTATCCCAATTCCCGGCTCTCACCGTTGTGCCAAACTTCCTTCATCTCATCCCTCTTCCCCACCCACCATCGCTACATAAACCTCACCATGCCAACCCCCGTCCCTGTCTCCCATCCCCGCCACCTCACACTCCACTCCCCACTTTATCCTGCACGCACAATGTGTATCTCTAGGCTCGCTCTCTCTGCCCTCCTCCCCACCCTTCTTCTGCCATCCCTTGCCACCTCCATATCCTTTTCCCCCACGGGAATAGGTGCCGGTGCTGCTCTACGGATCTCTCCTCATTTGGATTTTCCACATCTACCGGCGGGTTATCATCGGCCGGTGTTGGCTCCACAGGCGGCCCACACAACAGTGCCAACCTGTTTATCACCTCCACTTCCACCGAAGATACAGGCGTGACTGCCACTCCTGACGCAAACGCTATGCCTCTTCTAAACAGCCTAGGTCTCCCCACCGTGGTAAGACCCGTTCCCTACCAACCCGGCACGGCCATCCCGCACCTGCCGCAACAGATAGTGGAACCAAGCGAATCAAACGCAAGGTCAAGAGGGCTGTATCTCCAACAGATGCACCCGTATTATCACCGGCTGCACAAAGCGTCCCGAATCGATGCTGGGTAGTAAGGAAGCAATGCTGCTGGACGGAAGTGAACCGCGGTACAAATGCCGAGACTTTTATCAACACAAGTACGCCAGGTGTCACCCAGTCATAGACTATGAACAAGAGTGCACAGAAGAGACAGACATACCGGAACATCACCCGAAACCGGAGCGCAAGACAAAGTTCGAGGAGACGATCATTAAAAACTACGACCCCAACTACGGTCCGCATGTGCAAGGATACAAAAGGGAGAAAATGTACTTTACGGAGGACATTCCTGCACGACCGCACGGAGTAACCGGTGAGCCGTTTGCACCGATGGCAGCAGCACCCATGCCCAGCGTATCTGAACAAGGTGTGAATGGGGGTGGGAGCTCAAATGGGGGGTTATGTAGGCGGGAATGGTGGGGAAGAGGTGGTGACAACGACGGTGACATCCGAAACGACAAGTTATGCGCCAAAGGGACGGGGCCGACAAAGGGGGGTGATGCAGACGGAGGGTGTGGGTGGAGGGAGTGAGGCTCCGGTAACGACGGCGTATACGCCAAAGCCGACTGCGGGTCCTGCGGTGAGCGGTGGAGTTGGAGGACCGAGTTACACGGCTGGATCAAATCAAGGGGGAATGGGGCCGGGGGAAGCTACCGGAGATGAAAAGAATAGGTGCATGGCTGAAGGGGTTCCCGACGGGTGGATTCATTTTAAATTTTCTACTGTATACTGTACAGTACTGCACTGCACTGCACTGTACGTAAGAAATGATTTTGTGTCCTAAAATTGAAAATTGGAAATGAGGAAAAATTTGCCGCACAGTTGTGCTTTGCTAATTCCTGGTCCAGGCGAGCAATGGCCAATCACAATATGTCTTGAGTTGAAAGAAATTTTTTTTAATTTCTTTTTTTTACAGTACCTGTATTGTCACATAATCGACATTTTTTCGTTTCGCTTTTGCATTTCGTGGGGATTGTATAATACAACCAAAAAAAAATAGTAAAACATACATATTCCCCGATCGTTTGATTTAATATTTTCATCCAACTATTTGCCCGGCCTTGGCCGCCGATCTGCATAAATCCCATTCACGTCGTCCCTCTCTACCGCCCTCATCAAGAATCCCGCTCAACTTTCAACACCCGACGTGCACTGCCGACTGCGCCTTCCCTCACCCTCTGCCCCAATTCTCCCTTTCCCTCTCCACACCACACCCTCATCCTTCCTTTCTTCAATCCTTCACACATCTCTATTCCCCAACTCCCTCAACACTCACATCACTCCCTTTCCCTTCGTTACATCACCTTTCCGCATGACATCCGATTCCAACTCCCGTTTCGATGTCACAAATGCGCGCGACGATCCCCAAAACCACCGTGTCCACCCGTCGTATCACACCCCTTCGTTCGGTTCAACCACCCTCCACTTACCAGCTCGCCGGCCGAAACTTTCAAGTCAACAACAATCTTTGTCAATCCTCAACCTCTACTGACATCCAATTTATGCCCTCTCGTCTCATCAATACAAAACGCACGCGCCTCGGCAACACCAGAATCCACCAAAACAACAAACTCCCACCTCCGTTCACCATGGATCCCCACCCTCAACAATCCATCAACCAAACACCACCCCCTCCTTTTTATCCTCACCCAAACCCGCAAACCAGAGCTATGCTCATTTCATGCACAGCCTAGGCCAACGTTCCCAATCAATCAATCCTCCATCCGCCAATTTTCCCAATCCACCCGACCCAACACTTTAGCCCGTCCCCGTACCACTCAAAGCCGCCAATCCCCCCCATCTCCCACCCTCGCCACCATAATCAACCCTCCGCCCGCGCCACCCCGATCCAACGCCCCACATCTTCAAATCCTGCACATGTCCAAAAACACATTCACTTCCCAACTCTACCTAGGATACCCATCACCGCCGCGGAGCGCTCTTTGAAGCCCCACCTGCAACACATCAACCAACCGGACGTGTTCGACCTGTCAAGCGATTCTTCCTCACCAATCAAGCGGAGGTCCTTAAGTATTCGCCGAAACTCCAGATTAAACTCGTCTCATGTCCCCGGTCGTGTTAATGTGGACTCGGTGCATCCTGCTCAACCCGCTGTTGCCCCGCGTGGCAGGAAGCGCGATGCTGAGTCTGATGCTGCGTTGAATGATTTGCGGAACCATCATCGTGCAAAGGAGGAAACGCTTTGCTCGTCCGCCGTCGTCGAGATTACGGACACGGAAAACAAAGTCAAGAAGCGCCGTATTCGTATTACAACTGAGGACGTCGAACTGGTCCGCGACAGTGACGTCAGAAATAATTCAAAGAAGGAACAGTATTTGCTCCTCGGCGAAAAGTTTAATCTCTCTTCTGACAATGAGCACCCCAAACCAAGCCCTCGTCTCCATCGCCGCTTGCAATTCCCAATGACGTCATTCCGACGGTATCCTCCAAGCCAAAGGTTACGAAGAGAGCCCCTGCTGGTTCCGTATCTTTGGCGAGCAAGAACGCCACGTTATCTGCCGTTAGCACTCGGGGAAAATCGGCAACACGAGGAGGCACGCAGCAGTTATCAACCTCAAATGGCACGGTCCACGGGTTGGAGAGTCGTGCAGAACCCCGCAGGATTCCCCACAAAGGGAGAAGCAAGCGTGACAGTCCCGTGTCCTCTCCAAAGAATCGGACCAGCTCATCTAGTGTGGGAAATAGAGAGAAGCTGCTGAGGCGGAGACACGCGCGGGACGAATCCGCATCGAGCGACGCCATTCTCGACGCCGCGCTTCCTTTGGTGCCTCCCAAGAACCCGCGCGGAGGCCGAAGCAAATCCGCGCCGTTTTTCCCCGAAGAAGCGCACCGCCTCACCTGGCACGGAAACCACGGCGAGGTCGGTGAGACGCAGAAGTATGCAACCGTCATCTTCGTCGAACAACGCAATGCCCGCATCCGTGATTCCAGTGGTGCCCTCCAGGTCTTCAGACAGGAGGAGTGCGCCGGCGATTCCGTGTTGAAAGATAGGAAGCGAACCACTTCATCTGGAACTGGGACAAGAGAGAGGCTCCAGAAGCAGAGAGAAGTGCAGACGCGGGTCATGCCAACTAAAACTCGAAATGCTCGAGCGTTGGAGAGGGATTCCGAGGTCTTAGTTACTAAGCCAGAGCATAGAGGGAAAAGAGCCCGGTCCCTCTCGGATAAGTTGGGGCCAATTGAAAAGAAACGGCGTGTCGCCGGCCCTCTACGGGCAGGCCTGAGACAAGATCATCTGTAGTGGAACGGCGTAACGGAGGGATTCCCTCAGGCAAAGATGTCAGCAAGACTCTTGCGGGTCAGACGTGAAGGCCAAACGCGCCCGAGGCGAGTTGACGCCAGGAAGCCGCCGTCTTCTCCGTTGCAAAATCCGACTTGTGAAGACAGAAGGGTGCCAAGTTCCAAAGCGGAGCCGCCGGCCAGCTCCTATCCTCTGCGGTCGCGAAGAGCGTCAATGAACTCTATGGAAGGGGACTCTGAAAGCGAGACGGATATCAGATTTAAGAGGCCAACGAGCAAGAGAAAAAAGAACTATCCACATTAACTAAGGGCCGTGGCAGTACTGTAGTTTCCAAGATTGAGGAGGCGAGGATCACTCTGAAAAAGGCTGACTTCCGCTGCCTTCGTCCCACTGAATGGCTAAGTGATGAGGTCATAAATTCCTTTTTGGCGTTGGTTAATGATAGGAACAAAAAGTACTTTGAAAGCCGCTCGAAAGAAGGAAACGGAGAAGGGGCGCAAAGTCACAGGAAAAAGAAGGGGCAGTCGTTCCCCGATGAGGCACGTAAACAAGACTCGGAGGCCCCAAAGTCGCCCGGAGGCGACGAGAAGGGCAACGGACGCAACATTCGACGCCCGCGTACACACATTTTTAACACATTTTTCTTGACAAGGCTTTGCCAGCCAAGGTATGAGTACGACTCCGTAAGGCGCTGGCTAGCAAAGGCAGGATGGCATGTTTTGGATCTAGACCTGATCATGATCCCTGTGAACATTCGTAACGTTCACTGGGTACTAGTTGCCATTAACCTGCGGGAAGAGTCGTTTATCTACTTTGACTCTTTCGGCACCCTGACCGTAATGGGTACGTGCGAGTGATCAGGCGTTGGTTGAGGGACGAGGTTAGGGACAAGTGCGGGGAGGAAAAGCTTAGGGAGCTACGTATCGACTCATGGGATGTGCAAATCAATCCACCGTATGTCCCTAAGCAACTGGACAGTGGCTCATGCGGAATCTTTGCAATCTACATAGCGGAGTTTCTGGAACGGGGATTGGAACCGACGTTCACTCAAGATAATGTCGCTGCCCTTCGACAAAGGACAGCCCTTTTTTTGAAGCATGGGTTGCCAGAGAGATGATCGGCCGTTACGTTTTTTCCTTCGCGGAATTGGAAATTCAATCACTCAGGCTTGCGGTGTCGATGAGAATGCCGGCGTGTTGGGTGGAACAACGGACGCTTACTTAAGATTAACAATTTAACTATTAATTGCGGTAGTTAGAGCCAGTAACATTCATTTACAATCCTTGTAAGGGAGGGAACTGCACAGCATTTTTGTTGCTCCCAACCTTGACCTCCGTCATTCGTTGAGCATATGAGAAAGTTTCCTCACGACGAAGACTAGGAAAGAAACAGTTGTTGACCAATCGTATCCCGTTTATTCCCTTGTGCGCACGTTTCTTTCGACATTGGTTGATTTGATTGTCTTGAGATGTGGTGCAAACTCGAGTTCCCCTGTGGAATAGATCTCTGGAGCTATCGATGCAAATCCCTTGTGGAAACCATATCCATTATCCATAAGAGAGAAAAGTAGGTGATGATTGGGATGAAACACGTTTTTGCCAAATGAGCAGCCATTTAGTGCAGTTGGTTTCCGGAATTTCCGTAAATAGAAGAGGGTTGTTTGATCACTGAGAAACATTGCTGTTCACCTTGCCATGGTATGGAATAATTCCTCAAATGTTTGGTTGTCAGGTCTACGAAATGCACGCGCTACAGGGGGAAGGGTACTGTGAGAGTTACCAATAAGAGGTGTCAGGGTAGAGGTGGCACTCTTCCAGCATGTCACGCAACTAAATCGAGCGCAAACTATGGCTGGAATTCATATCCGACGCGCTTGACGCCAATTCAATGCTGAGCAGGTTTTTCCTTTGCAGCGATGACGAATCCAAGGGGTAGCAAAGAGGGCATTTGCATTTGGCTTGTCTATTTTTCATCAACCACCTAGTCACAACTCACACCAAAGGCTTGGTTTTATATTTCGAATTACCTGGTTTTCCTTTGCATTATGGCGAGCTCACTGTCTTTACCTCCTGGCTAAAAATTTTGTGTAACACAAAGATTCCCGTGGAATCCACATAATTGACATGTAATATCACTGGGAGCTCGGATCTGTTGCAAATGTCCAACTTGTGTACTTGCTGAGAGCATGCAACACGTCGATTATGAAGAGGTGTGAAGCAAGAGACACTTGCGCAGCTGTTTAAGGTTAGCCCAAAGAAATGTTTTGGTCATCGCCTTTTAAAAAAAAAGCTGTTCCTCTTCCATGCGCATGTTTCATAAAGGCCGTGACCATGGGAACCCATTTTAAACTGCGAGTCTGCACGTGGAACGTTGGAAATGCGGCTCCTCCATCCGACCTCCGAGAGTGGCTGGGTACGGAAACTGAGGAATATGATATTATTGTTGTAGGTGCTCAAGAGGCAAACTTTGGACCAGAAAAAGTTGCGAGTCCGTCGCCCATCTCTTCGCCAGTCTCAAACAACGACATCTCGGAATCGATAAAAAAGCCTCATCGTCCCCTGGCCAAGTCGTCCCCAAGTCTGTCATTCAATTCGGAAGCCGCAATTTCCGCAGCCACACCGTCAACATCAAATGACGGAAAATTCCGCAAGATTTCGAAAGCGATGCGTGGCGCTGCTGCTTATTCTCCGTGCCGGCAGTCGGCAAGGTAAAGACAAGTATAACACCAATCGACAACCTCTAAAACAAAGACAACAGGCAGGGGGAGGGATACTTTGACAGGTTGGGTCACGAACTCGCTCAAGATGATACCTCGGAGCAGAATTGCCGGTTCCCACACGCCGTGCTGTGTAAATCTCTTCCGGCACCGGAGGGGAGCGCAAGGTTTGACGACAGCAGTTCTGAAGGGAACAGCCCGCATCCGATGGGATCCGAACAAGATCTCAGCGACGGGGACAACACCGCAATACCCTTCAAGACATTTGAGGAATTTCTAGCCTCGCCTGTCGAAAATGCGCCCGCAAATCACAAGGCGATAATGCAAAGCCATTTCACGAGCAGCTGCCGCCATTGATCAAAAAGATGACGTCGCAAAACCCGCGGCTGAGCAAACGAGGAGGAGTCAAAGAAGCAGCCAAAGAAGGAAGCGCACCGTGTAGTCCGTGCGACACAGATGAAGGGGGGAGCCCGGAATTTTCGCTGCGAAGAATGCTGACCGGGCAGCGTTTGAAAAACGGGCGAAACTCAAACCCGTCACGGACATCCCGGCACAGCCCGCCGCTCGATGACACTGCGGAAGAAGAAAGCCAAAGCACGCCAAACCGGAACAAAAAGTTCAGCCACGTGATCGAGAAGAATATGCCCCCTTCGTACCATCTGATTGCGAAATACCACCTGATGGAAATCAAGCTGTTGATATTCGTGCACGCGCGGCACAAATCACGCGTGGTACGCACAGAACGAGTGGCCGAAGCGACGGGACTTGGCAACGTGGTAGGAAACAAAGGCGGGGTGGCAGCCAAACTGACACTGGACGACACAAGCTTTTGCTTTGTATGCTGTCATCTTGCGGCACACGAAGGGGCAAAATTCCTGCAACAACGCAACGACGACGTGGTTGAAATCATGCGGAATATAGACCGGAACAAGATCCACGGACTACCCGTGATGCATCAATACGATCACCTGTTCTGGCTCGGTGACCTCAACTACCGTCTGGACGTGAAACGGGTAGTGCCTGCGGCGACAACATGGTCGCACGAAAAGCGGTGGAATTATGTAATGCAGTTGATGCGACAAGGGCGGTACGACGAGTTGATGAAACTGGACGAACTTGTACAGGAGATGGAAGCCAAGCGGGTGTTTGCCGGGTTTGTGGAAGGGGCGATTCGATTTCCACCGACGTTCAAGGCGGAGCGTGGACGTCAAGAGGGGCATTATCAAACGCTACGTGTGCCGTCGTATTGCGACCGGATTTTATGGCACTCGTTGCCCTTGCACCGAAAGCATGTGAAACAGCGGGGGTATGGAAGTGTGAGCGGTATTGATACATCGGATCATAAACCAGTTTATGGTAGTTTTGACGTGGTGATTCCGAAGAGTTTGTGCGTTTATGGATTGCCGGCACCGAGGGATAGTCTGAAATGCACGATTGATTTCAAAAGCGTGAGGGTGTTTGGATTGTATGAAAAGAAGAATGAGGTGGAGGAAAAGATGTTGAAATATGAGGTATTAGCGGATGGGGCTTTGGCGGTGCGGAGTGGGGACCGGGATGGGACAGGGGAGGAATGGACGGAGGGTGAGCGAGGGGCAAGTCATACACGACGGGTGGTGCATGCGGATTTTATGGTGGCGGGTTGTTTATCAAGGAGAAGGCGTACCGGGCGGAGGTGCCGTTGAAGGGGGTCGGGTGAGGGGATGTGGATATGAAGAGTTGCCAAAGATTGCACTGCGGCCGGTGGAAGTCTTGGAGATTTGACGTACAAGTATGTGAGGATTGTGTTTACGAGGCTGGGATCGAGACAGGGGAGTAGTTGTGTATTGAGTTTGGCGAGTTTGGTAAAGGGGAGATATGGGGTGAAGCAAATGTTGGAGTTGACGAAATAGGAGAGTGTGTGGCTCGGGTGGAGGTTGAGGCAGAGTTGGTGGCGTCGTTGGAGACTTGGGTTGATGGGCAGAATCGGTTGGTTCGGGCGAAGAGGTAAGTGAGGGTGGGCGGTAGCAAGTTGGAACGTTGATGATGGCGAGGCGAAGGATTGATGCAGGCTGGTTACACAATATGATAAAGGTTGAGGCTTTTGATATTTTGGGGAGAGGTCAGGTTATGGCAAAGTCGCGTGCGGCTGGGCTAATTTGATGATAATGTCGACATGGACAAGGTGAATGAAATTGAAGCGAGTGGCGCAGCTTGTAGAAAGTTGACGACAAGCGGGGATTTCTATCTAGAACAATTCTTGTACTGTACAGTACAGTATAGTACAGTACAGTACAGTACAGTACAGTACAGCAAGGCGGACGGACAGGCAGCAAGGCGAGGGACAGAAAGCCCTTGGACACTATTGTACAGTACGGTACATTACCGTACAGTACTGTATCGTGCTGTAATCTTAATCTTTGAATGGCAGCCGATAGGGTTTGCAAAGTTGACATTTATAGCCTGCCTTGCCTGCCAATTGCCACAAAGGCATTGGACCGGGGACCGTGGGGTAGAAAACCTCTTCAAAATTCAATACAATACAGTAAACAAAACGTTTTCATTTGCCAAATTGGAGAAATGCCTTTTGTTTACCAACATATCTTCTAAACTCTCACCTCTCTTCTCAAATTCCAAATTACTTGTCTACCTCCTATCCAATCAGCCACTCATCGTCCCCCCCCACACACACTCCCCTCATTGGTGCCCCGCACCCCGCTCTCGCTGAAACCGTCCAACATCCAAAAAAAACCTTCTCATCTCTGCATAAAAACCCACTTTGACTCCGCATCCCTCCCATCCCAATCCCCGACTATCCTCCATCCCCCCCAAACCCCAGCCCTCATCCCCCTCCCAACTGGGCCCAAAATTCCAAATGTCAACTCCGGCCTTCTCCACCTCCCTACCCCTCAACCTCAACCCAGTCCCCACACTACCCGCCCCAACCCCTCACCAACCCCCGCATTCCCCGTCGCGCCCGTTCCAGAATGGCCACTACCGCCACCAAAGCCCCTTCCCCCCCATCCTCCTCCTCTTCCACCTCCTCAACCTCTTCCACCTCCTCCCGTCTCCGTGCCTCATCCCCCCGTTCCAAACGGCGTTACATCTCCAGTCTCCGTCACACACTCTCCACCCATTGTGTCAAAGCAGAAGATGCCTTTTGGTCCGCCATGCAAACAGAGGCTCGAAACGCCGCAGAGACAGAACCCCTTCTCGCCTCGTTTCTCTTTGCCACCGTCTTGAATCATCGTTCCCTCAACAACGCTCTCGCCTTTCATCTCGCAAACAAGCTCGCCTCCCCCGTCATGCCCTCCACCATGCTCATGCGACTCGTTCAGGATACCGTCGCCGATGATCTCGACTTTTGTGAAAGCGTTCGACATGACCTTCTCGCCGTTATGGAGCGCGATCCGGCCTGTACTCGCTTCATTGATGCCCTTTTATACTTTAAGGGCTTTCATGCACTCCAGGCCTATCGTGTCGCTCACAAGCTCTGGAAACAGGGTCGTATTCCATTGGCCTATCATTTACAAAGTCAGGTTTCCAAGGAGCTCCAGGTCGATATTCACCCTGCCGCCGAAATTGGCGCAGGTGCGTTTTTCGATCATGCCACCGGTGTCGTCATCGGTGAGACCGCCGTCATCGGCCGCAACGTGTCCATGCTCCATCATGTCACCCTAGGTGGATCGGGTAAGAAGCACGGCGAACGCCATCCAAAGCTCGGCGATGGTGTCCTGGTCGGTGCCGGCGCTACCTTGTTGGGAAACATTACCGTCGGCGATGGTGCGCAGATTGGCGCCTGCTCCCTCGTTTTGGAGGATGTTCCGCCGCGTGCGACCGTCGTCGGTGTCCCTGCAAAGGTAGTCAATCGACAGGGCATGGCTGTTCCTGCACTCGATATGAAGCATGAGAGGTGTCTGCCGGATTGCGCTGAGGAAACGCACGGTCATTCCGGCGAGAATGATGTCATCGCTGTCAAGGATATGGATAACAATTTACGTACCGATGCTAATGCGGCCATGCCTAGCGCAGCCTTGAACGGACATGCCGTAGTTGGGCAGAAACAAAACTCGCGGGTAGCGACCTTTGACAATTTTGTCAACGCGCCAAACTGAAATGCTGTGTACCAGAGGGGAGTCTAGCCGATCAAGCAAATATGACAGGCCGTGGAGGGCTGGCGTGGATGGGGGAACGCCGATGTCTGGTGTTTCATTTTTTTTGAATGGGACAATATACGCACGACTTGTTGACTAGGCTGTCCGAATCACAGCATCTGTCTCTTAGTAGTTCTTTCGATCCCACTCGTTTTGATTTGATTTTCTACGCGACCAAAGTAATAGAGTAGCTGAAAAGGCTTTGATTGCATGCCGCATGCGTTCCGCGGGTTTGGAGAAGCAGTTGCATACAACGCGGTTGTGTCCTTGCAGTATGCTGGGCTGTGTAGTTGAGAAAAGGATGACTGCTGATCTTTCCTCGCCGACAGAGTTTCAAGTAAATGCAAGCAAACATTGTACAAACAATGCGTAAAGATTATAACCTTGATGATACTCAACCGATTTACAAGAGGTGCGAAAGGGTCAACTTTTAGGCGGTGGTGCGGTAGGTCTGGCGACCTGTGGATTAGCGGGGATGGAACCAGAGGAGGATTGAGCTGGTTTCTTGGTAACGACGTTTACGGTAGGAACGGGTGCTGGGTTCTGAGGACCTCTTCCCGACGCGGCAACGACATCAAAAGGGCCCGGTTTTGTGACGGCGAGGCGTTTCGGGTCCGATTTGTAAACCTTTTTCGAGCCAATGTCCCATGGGACATACTTGAGTTTCTTCATATCCAGCCATTGCTTGCGCATGGTGGTGACAAAGAGGAGGACGAAATAGACGAGGAGGACTGGCCAATAGACGGGGACATCAAGAACGGACCAAAAGGTTGCAAAAAAAGCGACAATAGTAGAATAGGTGGTCGAATACCAAAATTTAAACTCGGGAAGGCGTCGGACAAACGGGCGGAATTCTTCATCATCCATCGTTGGGAGCGGAGTCGGGGTGTCTGTGTTGTCTTCGTCGCCTGTGGAATTAGAGGAAGCTATAGCACGTGCGACTAGGGAGGCACGGTCTTTGGGTTGCAAAAAGAGGATGAATTGGTTAAGAATATAAATAAAAGAATGTAAGTGACGACGTAAAAGCCTTCGAGAAGAATGACACGGATCATGTAAATGGAGAGCATTGCGATAAGAGCTAGCCAGCGGTAGAGTTTGAACGGGGCGATGCGGTCGAGAAATTGCTGAGCGCGATTATCGAGTCGGGTAAGAAATGTGTGAAGAGAATCTTCTTCGAGGGCACCGGCGCCTGGAGCGACAGCGGCACGTGGTTGGGCGGTGCGGTGGAGGTTGTGGAGGGGGGCTGAGATGAAGGTGGCATGGTGGGAAGGGTGGTGGGGTTTGGAAGTGGAGGTTGAGCCATGATGGGAAGGAGGAGGTTTGGGGCGGTGGTGGAGGATGCGAGTTGATGGGCGGAGAAAGGATGGGCGTGAGGGAAAGGGGAGAGGGAAGCGACGCTTTCAAATGATGATGGCGAGGGAGAAAAATAGGCGGCCGGCGGGAGTGGAGGGTGGTGGATGGGCGGAGAAGGGGAAAGCCATTGTCATGCTATGCTGAAACATACTGCACGGTAGCCGGATTTGACACTGCAGTGTCGGATGGGAAAAAAAAATAAAAAAAAAACCTGGTAGATGGTAAATGTAATGAAGATGTTTAATTTGAAATGGGATATTAGAATTAAGGTAATTTAATTGAACGTGGAAAAACGTCAAGCGAGCAGTACTGTAATGCAAACAAAGACAAGACGCGGCGACAGGTGGTGACCAAACAAGATTCTAGTCGATTCTTTTCCATCGGTAACATGATTTCTCCATATTTTGCACAGCAATAGGGCCAACGCATCATCGCCATTTTGACCCCAAACATTCCATCGTGGCAGAATTTGCTGTCCTCCTCCACCCGAACTCGTCAAATATCCATTTGGTTCATCCTCACCCTGCCGTATCCTCCCTCCATGTTACTCTGCTCACCTCACCACCCAACATGCCACGCTCCTCAACTCCTTCATCCCACGACCAAAACCACTCCCGCTCAGACTCTAAACCCTCCTCCTCCACCCCACATCTTATCCCACTTTCCCCTCACCCCATTCCTCACCCCCGCAATCCTCAAAATGCAGGCAATACCTGCTACCTCGACTCGATCCTCATTTCACTTTTCGCAGAACAAGACATCTCAGATTCCCTTCTAACTCATACCACCCAATCTCAGCCCCTCCAAACCCTTCGTCAAACCCTTCGCATTGCCGTTAATCACCTTCGTCGCGGCAAAGCCATCCCAAAATCAGATATCCGTGCTCTTCGTGATGCGCTTACCACCTGCGTTGGTATCCCGGAGCCGAACAACAAGACGCTGCCGAATTGTATGCTTTCCTTCTCGACCAACTTGGAGCCCCTTTTTACCCTTATTTAACAATCTCTCCCATTCCGGTGTCCCCGATGTCGGAGATCATGCCCCCTCCACAGAGCGTCTTCTATGGCTTGATATCAAAGGAAATGGAGACCTCATCACAATGTTGAATGATTACTTTTTTGGTCAAGTGCGCAAAGGTCTCAGGCGTGGCATCGGTGATGGCGTTGACGCCCTCGTCATAAGGAGTTTGATTCCTAGTTACACCCCCATACGCGAGACTGGTGAAACTGTTTCTGCGCGCAGAGACAAGTTCCCTTACCTCACTGTTCCGCTTGCCATCAATCGCTTTCGTGCAAGAGGCCACGGAAAGGACCGCTCCGCCGTTCAAGTCCGTACTGCTTTGGATGCCACCTCGTATGTCAACTGCTTTGCTGATGATGCCAGGTATACCCTTATTTTACGCAGCATCGTATGCCATATCGGTACTACCATTCGGTCAGGCCATTACGTCTGTTATACATTTGAACCTGCTGTGGGGTGGAGCGTTGGAATGATTTGGATACAAACCCTGTACGCGCAGTACGGGGTGATGTCCGTGTCGGTTTGCCTGAAGAATCGAGTTGGAGGGAGGAGATTGAAAGGGATTGTTACATTTTTTACGAGTTGGTGCCTGGTGATGGCGATGACAAGTTGAAGAGGCGCGGAATGCATATGGATTTTGCAGTCAGCTCAAGGCGGACGAGCAATTGGCTCGGCAAAGTCAGTCGGAGGAGGATTATATGACAGCGATAAGGGAGCACTTTGCCAATGGCGGGGTGCCACTGTCATGGGGGAACCGTTACGACCTTTCAAGTTTGGTAACATGGCTGAATTGCAGACTGCAAGGTTTCGGCGACCTGTCGCGTGCGACTTGTTTTCTTGTATAGGCTTAGGTCGGAACGAATGGTCTCTGCAAGGCAGGTGAAATTTATGGATGATGATGATGTATTGGATTGTACATACAGTATGTAGCTGACATCTAACGTGTATAGTTGTAAGAGAAAAGTAGTTTTTAACGAGTTCCCAAAAGTGCAAATTACAATCGTGCTCCAACGACAAATGCGATTCCTGCGATGGGCTTTGCACCACCACAGGTCAGATGTGTTTAAATTTAGCAACACATTTGTCACCAAATGAACAGCGCACTGCTTCTTGGTACGGCAAATATCGACGAATCGACCCGCCTCAAAAGTATGTAGCGACGTTTCTCGTACTGAAGCCACCCAATCATGCTTCCTCCTTGAACGCGACGGTTCCAGCAGCCAACAAACGCCCCTTCATTGGTGTTCTGTACTGAACATTGGGGCGGTAACCAAATGCCCATGCGAACTATGCAAATTGCGCTGGCCCTTCCACTGTACTCCACGCCCGGTCAATCTGTCGTTTCAAGTCACCAATCACCACCACGCAACATAGCAGACTTGAAACCCTTTCATCTCATTCGGATTGTCTGAGCTTACAGTTCCCAACGTCAATTCTACAACCGATAAACATGAAAAGTATTCAGGGAAGTATTTAACATATCGCCTACCTTTTTCCATCGGATATCAGTACAGCTACCGGTGAGAGCATAGAGTTTTCCGTCCTTCAACACAGTGGCCTTGGTGCGTGCCTTCCTGCCCACTGTGTAACCGCTGACGGTGACACTCTCATACTTGGTATCGACCCATCGGTATCCCTCAGAGTCGGTCCAGTCTTTCACGACCTTGGCATTCGGGTAGAACCAGTTGCATCACCAGGGGTTACCAAATCGGCAATAAATGAGGCATCGACTCCTGTGACAGCATTGATTCCTGCAGGAACAGATTGTACATAAAAGGACAGGCCCTCTGCTTTTCTATAGTCACCTACTGTGAGACCCGAGGCACGGCCTTCCATAGGTGCATTGACGGGTCCCCGAAAGGAGGATCCACCCGCCTGTTGAAGGCCAAAAGAGTCTGTTACAGGCTGAAGATTTCGTTGAATTATCCAGGCGGTCGGGTATTGAAATTCGACCAGGAGAGTGTCGTACTGTTCGAGAGGGGAATCCGGATACGTCAGGAAGGACAGGAAGGCCGTAGGCGGAGAGAATAGAGTTGAGAACTGAGCGGGAAGGGGCGGCAAGAGTTGGGTGGGGAAGATGGGAAGGAGGGGAAGAGTGGAGAGATGAATGAGAAAGTTGCGACGAGAGGTGGACGGGAGGTGCGAGTGGAGGGGGGAGTGGACGACATGAGCGGAAGGATAAAGGTGGGGGACGGTGGTGGCATTCTGAAATGAGTTTGGAGTACGGACACGGGTAGTGTTTGGGGGTGAAGGATGGTTTAGATGCGATGGGTCTGAAGGAATGCAGAGGATGAGGGAGGGTGGAGATCATTAGATTTAGAAGTTGTCATGAGCTGGATGTACAGTAGTGCCTCTCGGGAATCAAGGAGGTGTAGTGTTTCAAACGTGTACACTTGTAATGCATTGTCAGTGTTGTAAGCAATTGAGGACTGTAATGTAATAGTTTTTGATATGACTGCAATGGAAACACCGAATCATGTCACAGTATAAAGAAAGTATCATAAACATATTGCATTTCAACACAAAGCATGACAATGCTATACAAAAACCTTAAAGCTCAACAAGACTTTATCGAGATAATAAAAAACTGATCAATACTGCATTCTTGCTTTGCAGACATGCTTGCATTGAAACATTAATACAAAGCTCCCATTCTGTTGAAGGATGTAGACCGTTTAATAATCATTTCACTATCCTCCTACCAAATGCAAAGCTAGTGGCCACCCCCAACCTCTGCCTTAAACATGGATTCAACTTCTTCCTTTAATCAAACCAACCGTCTGCTCCTCGCCCTTTCCCCTCTGACCATTTTCTGTCTCATCGCTGCTACCTGCCAACGATTCACCCACTTTACGTCTTGCATCTTGCTGCTACCCTCATCCTTCTCCCATCATGACCCAATCCCAAATAGCCCCACCACTATTCCTCCTCTTCCTTCTCATTCATCTCCATCTCTCCCTCTCCTTCCCTTCCCACCCCTACCATCCACTCCTCTTCCCTCTCCTCCTGTTCCAACACAGGCACATCATGTCGTTGTTCCAAATCTAACACCCCATCCATTTCCCTATGCAACCGCCCCACCTCCACTTCTTCTCAATGTCTCGTCGCCCTATGCGACGAGCCCTTTCAATGCGATTGCAATGGCCAATTCAACTGCCGTCTCCACCCACAAATCTCCTATTGGGACTGTGACAAGAAAGGCTCCGCAGTTTTCAGACACACGGATACCTGTGCATGTTCAAACAAAAAACCGCAAAATCGCTTCCTACTCCCTCCGTCTCGTCGCTGCCTACGTCCGCCAACAATCCGATTGTGATGTCGCCCCGGACTTTTGGGCTTAGAGGATATGCGCAATGAAAACAATATGGACCAAAGCTTTAGGTGCTTACTAAAAGAGACTAGGAAAGCAAGTCCCAACTTTGTGTATAGGTGTGCTAACCTATCCAGGGAAACATCTTGCCAATAAAGGCCACACACTTCTTTCTTCATATGCGCTCAACTTCTTACTTTCTCCTCCGTTTGCGCCCTCAAAACTACGTACTCAATCATCAAGGCAGCAAGTCTGCACGAGCATCCTCGTCACAGTGTACGGGTCGCAGTTTCCGGCCGGGCGTCGGTCCTCAAAGTATCCATCCCTTCTCTGCCGTATCACTCCCCACCCTGCAACTTGCTCCCCGATCGGCAACTCCCCACTTGAAAGTCTCAATCGACGCCGTCTCATGCTTGCCTGTCAAACGCTCCTCATTCCCACTACCATATGCGTCAATGTGCTCTTGTGCTTCAATGCGAGTTTCTCCAGCGGCTGGTACAATACACTCTTGTATCCTCCTGGCATTCTCATGGGCTTGTGGAGAAGTTGGAATGACATCCAGACCCATTCCAATCCCCCTTCACTGGCTTAGGGTCGTAATTCACGTCATAGCCCTTCAATTCTGCAATCCTTTCCAACAGATATCGTGCCATCCACAGCATGTCACCCTGCTCAATCCCTACTGCCGGTCCGACCTGGAACTCCCACTGCCCCGGTGCTACCTCGGCGTTAATTCCTGATATCTTAATCCCTGCATACACACAGGCCTTGAAATGAGCGTCAGCAATATCCCTGCCGTGCATTTTAGATCCTGACAACCCACAGTAATACGGACCTTGCGGCTCCGGTTCACCCTCTGCCGGAAAACCGACCGGCTTTCCTGTATCCGGATTCATCAAAAAGTACTCCTGCTCGAGACCAAACCAGGGCTCAAGATGCTTTGCAGTTTCCATAGCGATGGCACAGTCATAACGGGTGTTGGTCGGAAGCGGCTCTCCCTCCGGGTGTAAGTATCACACATGACAAGAATGTGAGGGGTGCCGCGGAAAGGATCGGGGAAGACGGCCTGTGGCTTGATGATGACTTCAGAGTTGGCGCCAGGAGCTTGGTTGGTAGAGGAGCCATCGTAGTTCCACTCGGGCAGCTCGGAGACGTCGATAGGGGGGACTTGAGGAAACGGGCTTTGGAGCGGAGGCCGTTGTAACCATCAATCCAGACGTATTCGGCAATGCAACCAGTTTCCAAGGGGAGTTTGAGGAGGCTTTCGATGGTGTCCATGGCTAAAGTAGAAGATTTTGTACAGCGAAAAGAGTTTGCGATTGGATCGTTGTGGCCGTGTTTTGGAGAGGATTAGGAAAGTTGTTATGGATTTGGGTAGTAGAAGCGATGGGATTGACGAGTCGACATGGGTATTTATACAGATCCTTGTCAGGAAACAATGGGGCCCGTAGGATTGGTGTGGAATTCCTGGGATAGGGAGATATGAAACCGCAGCGCTGCGGTAAATGTAGGCGGGTGTCAAAAAGTGTTTATTGCAGTGATGGTGTTGTTAGAGGGCCCAGGTTGGTTGCGAGAGTGGTGCTGGCGATCGGACATCAGGCCCACAAGATAAAGGAGTAAATCGCTTCACAAGGGTATTCGTTACTTAGGTGAAACAGGTGGTGGGTGGGGCTGGGGAGCGGCGCTGCTTGAGGCAAGCTTTTTTTTTGCGTGCGGCGGGAATGAAAGCGGGTATCTGCGGGCCGAAACGGTACTAAGGTTGGGATACTTCAATTGGAGATGTTGAGCCACCATGACTCGACATGGAGACGATGATAAGGGGATAAGACGTCTAATGCTGGCCCAATGATTGGATCGTCGAATATCGCGGCAGCCTCCTCTCGAACGACCGCAGGTTTAAGGAATACGTTGCCCCACAGCGTCCGCTAGAAAAAAGGTTGTATTGAAATACGGATAATTGTTTGATATTACGGGTACGGGTACGGATAAAAACCTATTATTGATTTGCTATCTACAGGAGCCATGAGGTGATAAATATTTTTTTTGGGAAAAGTGAATCATCACTCGGCACTCGAGCAGTATACACAAAAGAAAGTCAAATCACGACACGTGAGTTACATACTAACCAGAATGAACAAGTTGTAAAATTTTCATTATTTCTATCCATAGACCTTTTTTCGGCAATTGTCGAATCCTCTTTTTCTGTTGTATTTTTGAGACTTTGATTAATCTTTTTTTGAAAAATAGTGGATTATAATACTGCTCAGGTTTTCATTTTAGCAAATTCGTTCAAGCGCATGGCCAATGCGGCCCGGCACGAATTAAAAAACTGAATGCCTCTTATTGTCCTCCATCCTCTCCCAATGCTCCACAATCTCAGTAACCTAGCTTAACGTCCGTTAAAGGCAACTGTATCGTCCCATGAAAAGCAGTGTTAAAAGTACAACTTGATGACAATCATGCCATACAGTATGCATCCAAGGTTCGTCCACTCAAAGGGCCCTTTAACATTCGATCAACAGGTCACTCCGAAGAACCCATTAACCATTGCTTCTAAAAACAAGGCCTTGATGAGCTGCAGAGCTATCCTAAAATTATACCAAGGGACAGGTAAAAATGAGTTTGGGACATCTTCAGCATTTCTGCTCTAGTATTTCGAAATCAATCACTCCCACATTCACGGATCAGTAGACCGTTGCGACTGTCACAACAATTTTCTGTTGTATCCCTTGCACCGATTTGGTCCATACTGTGTTGAATTGTTTGAGTACTCTCTGACGCTCAGC
Organism: Kappaphycus alvarezii; assembly: GCA_002205965.3. NCBI lineage: Eukaryota > Rhodophyta > Florideophyceae > Gigartinales > Solieriaceae > Kappaphycus > Kappaphycus alvarezii. The sequence goes on from NADL03000649.1 coordinate 237,268, forward strand.
ACTCCCTAAAGTTGTCATGTCGGCGTGAAATTGGCCAGTTTCTGAGGCCGACAGCGCACGGGAGAATACAGCGGCGACTCTTGGTATTTATGATATGCTACCCATGGCACAACCACAGAATAGGGCTGAATGACTACTCAGATCGCCATCTGGACAGAATTCTTAATTGAATAGGCTCAGGTACGGCGCTGTGCATAAATACGAACATTGGATCTGTTATTTGCCAGCGATCCCCGGACTTTGTGATCCCATCCATGAGCCCAAAATGTACACCCAACCAGGTTTTTTGCCCAGTCTCTTCATTGTGTAACCCAAACATGGAATGATGCACAATTGTCAAAACGTCTCTACTCTCTGTTGTATTTACATCATACTGTAAATAAGATCTTCACAATTGGCGTGAAATTGGCGCCATTCTGTTTCATACAAGACTCTAGTCTGTAAAACATCTGCAACATCTCCTCGTTTCCCTCTTGTATTTCGCAATCAAGTACATGACATAAAACATGCTGTCCGATCGTGTAATTCATATTTTCGCGGCATCAATGGAGTGCTGTAGCAAACTTGCGGCACTTGTCCGCTGAAGGACATGACAAATACATGTACTGTACCTCACACCACACACGATGCACTGCTGGCACAAAATAGAAACTCCGCTCACTGGATCCTTCAATTAGAGGCTAGGGTACTCTGCATGAAATACCATCAGAGGGGCAGATGCGCTCACTTACCCGCCCTCAACCGACCTGTCTCATGTTTTGCATTACTGCAGCTTTCCCAGGAAAGCACTGCAATCCAAAGCACATGTGCGACAGCCGCTCCATGAGCTCTTTATCAAGTCATCGACGTGCAAGTTGTAAACATCAACCTTGGTCATTAAGAGTTGTGACTGTGTTTATCAACCGGCTAGGGAATGAAGCCATGCTCTCATGGGCGTGTTTCAACCGAGAAATGATGGTCTGATCTGAATGTGCTGTACTACCCTGTCCGAAGACATTTTTACGGCCTAGGACTTGTCGCAAAGATAGTTTGGTCATTTTGTCCCTTCGTCATAGACATCAAGTCTCGCTCTCTGGTCCGGCAAGCTCGATTCAAAGGTTGCTGTTCGCTGCAAACTGCGGATTACGTGTTGGACCATCCAGATGGAAACACATCAACTGCGTTCCCAATGAAAACACTGACTCTACCTGCTTCTTTGCTCATGTCGGGAACATAAGGAAACCAGGAGGGGGAAATCGGCGGGGAAAGCGTGCGAACACAACCTGGAGATTTTCGTACTAAATGCAGCATTATCCGTGATCAAAGGCAGTAGGACTTGTATCTTCACCTGGTAACAAAAAAAATCGGATTTGCACGCTACGGGTGAGTACATACAACAGTTCTGTCGATAACCTGGGCGATAACCAGATAAGGAGACTGCGCCACTTTTCGAAATACCGCGTTTGTTGCATTTACTGCAGCAGCAAAGATATCTTCTTGAGTATGCCACCCTCTGCTTTTGAAATGCTCTGTCATCAATATACTCTCACGTTCACTGGAGACTATTTCGCGTGCAATGTAGATATCCTTACACAATTTCGAGAAGCAATGACAGCGACCCTTTTTGTCAGGCAGCTCATAAAGTTGAAAGTGGGAAATCTAAGGAGGTTGTACCGCGTGAGTAAAGACATGACCCAGATGTGTTGCAGGCGATGCCTGGGGTAGTTGTTCACCGTGACATATTGCGTGATAATAAGTAAAACGTAGGTCCGCTAAGGTGGAACAGCTTGGCGAATTTTTCTGCAACGACAAAATGGCTAGACCAATCATCCACAAGCTGCTTTTACGATACGGTACTTAATGTCAAATTGGCGGCCTTTTTCAATTTTGACATTTTCACGGATTCTTTGATGCACACGTTTGTCTTCTCTTTGCAAGCTGGAGGGGTGCTTGTCCACGCGAGTGATTTCGGCAAACGAGAGTTGGGCTGGGGATTGGTTTCCGTAATTTCGACGAAATGGGTGATCTATTTGTTGCTTAAAAGTGAAACTGAAGGAATTATTGTATCTACTGTGTCATGCGTATGCGGTTAAGATTACCCTCTCACCGCAAACATTTGCTGTACGGTGCTGCAGAGTTACCGTGCACTGCACTACCTGTAGGATGTGATTCTGATTCTTGAATTTTTACTCGAACAGTTAAATGGTTTGAAAGTTTTGTTTCCTAATTCGGAATGGACATGACGACTATTGGCAAGTACCAATTGGCCACTCGAGGTTCTATAAGTATTGCAACAATTCCGGCAAGTACAATGTACAGTATTACAGTACTTGGGGAGAGGGTGAGGTCGGTGTGCTGACATAAGGAGACATTCGTTCCCAAGCCTCAAACCGGTACGAACATGAGCCTTTACCCGTAATCCGCCTGCAAACACGTGAGTCGGTGGGCGACACTAGGCCATAGAGCGCAGCCCGGCCTTTGTTGGATTTGCACTTTAGCTACACCGAAGTGGGACTTGGACGCCTGTGCGCTGCTAACCGACGTTGCACTCAATGTGACAGTAATGCAATGGAGACATATGGAAAGGTTGAAGAAGTCCTCAGTTAAAGGAACGCCGCAGCGGCATCAATGTACAATGCTGAGTGCCTGATGGCTGGTCTCCAGTCAGCCCTCTAGGTGAACTTGGCGCGTTGCTAATCTCCTAGTTTGTGGGCTTACATCCACTATGCTAAACCGTAGGAACGAATGGCCTCATGTCGGGAAATGACCCCATTTTCCAAATATTAAACTACCCAAACGTTCCCCCTGAAGTGGCGCGCATCCCGAAACATTTTCTGTTCGGCTTGGTCCACAAAAACTCTACGCTAGTCCGTGGTGATGCATAAAGATTGTGGAACGCTAGAGGCTCGACATCACAACGCATGTTAAGAAATGGATCGCCATGTCAGGGCAGTCGGAGTATGTCTCGCACAATTAGCAGAACGGCCGCAGCCTGTCACCATCGGCAAGTTCATCTCAACCGGAAATCTTCGCAGTTGCAAACTGGAACGACGCAAAGGAATATGGGGATCGAACAATGGTGCCATGGGCTGTAGTCCAATGAGGGGAATATTGTGGATTGGATTCGGCGTGTAGATAACAAAATTGGCGGTGTGATGCACGGCGCTAGGGAGCAGAAAGGGATCTATTTTTGGCTGGTTAGATCAGCGGTGTGAAAATATGCCTAGTGAGGATATTTTTGACGCTGTTGAAATGATGAACAATCGAAGCCAGACCTGCCTATCGAAGCGGGGTTGCCACGCTCGTCCATGCCGGCTTGGCAATAGGGATAGTGAACACGTCTAGCCGAGACCTTACAGTTTGAAGATTGAAATTTTGGCATATCATGATAGATCAGACAGCATTGTGGACATTGAATGTGACATGGCAGGTGGGTATTGAGGAAGGGCAACGAGGAAGTTCCAGCGACTTCCACGTCTGTAGGATTCGGCAACGCAGTCGCTGGTCCCGGGGCTGACGGTCCAGAGGTCGTGCTCCCAAGGTGTACTCATTGAAGCCGCCTGCAGCGCTTGAAGAAAGAGTGTATTGATACGCCAGGCCACTGAGCAAGGTATTTGAGGTCATAGCGCCAAAGGTTGGAAGAGGGGCACGGAAGGCCAGATTGCTGGAGCGGGTAGGTTGGCAGTGAGGAAAGCCATGCTGTCGTATCTACGTAGAGAAGGCCAATTGGGGCCGGTGAAGTTGCGTGCAGCACAGTCAGGGGCGCCATCCGTCTGAGACGCCTGCACAAATGAAAGTACAAGATGGAATCGGTGGCCGACCTGACGAGGAGAAAAGTGGACTTCGGAACATGTGAAAGGGGTGATGGGGATGTGGTTAAAACGTGTGCACACTGCCATCTCCATGTCATGGATCTGGACTGCTTGGGTAAGGGAGTCACCCAGGGATGCAAGGCGAAGCACGTGCTGTACGCGCCAGACAAAGATATAAAGAGAGGGGGATGGAATTGGGGGTTTCACGCCCGGGACATCGTCGACTCGCGCTATGTCCGCCATCAAATTCAAGAAAGGTATACATGTGAAAATTCCATCTTATTTGTGTGAAAGCGGACCGACCAGGGGTGGGAGATGTTCCGGGCGCGCTGAGACAGGCTTTTGGCGGAGGGGCACTGATACCGGGGAGGGACGATAGAGCGTGTTCTGAAATGTTTAGAAACGTCTGTACTCGTCTCACGTCTCTTGCGGCAGAGACTTTGAGGTGTCGGGAAGCTTCGGTGGGCGGTTGCGTCGAGATCCTGAGGCTGGGTAGGATCTCTGCATGGTGCTTGAGGACAAATTCATGGGGCTTTACACGGAAGCTAATCAATGATGATATTTGTTGAATAGACAAGAGAGAGAACTGATGGACCCTGTTTTCCACGAGGTGGTTGATAAACGGTTTGGAGGATGGATTTATGGGCGTGGAGTGAGGCGCAAAGGAAAGAGGTCGGTGCCTCAAAGGAGAAGAGACATGTTCGTGGGTTGAAGGAAAGGTTTGGGTCAAGGACGGGAAACAGGGAGCCCTGGTTTTCGATCGAGGCGACGGGATCGGTGAGTCACGAGGAGGCGGGTGGTTGTACTGGACACCCATCCGGTCGGGTATTCAATTGACGCATAAGCTTCAGTTCGGATTATCTGACGTATGGTATGATTCGAGAAATCGGCGGCAAATGAGAAAGAGCCAATAATAATCGATTGCGGCCATCAAACAAAAAGTTGCGCATAGCGCGTCTACTTGCGATCAATACCGCAGCGAGCATGTGCCATGGGAATTTAACCTGCTAGCTGGCCTCGAGCCATGAGCCAGCTGGCTAGCAATTTAGACCGTTTGACACTGCCTCCTTTCCCTCTGCGGAATACCAAATATTTGATGCACTTGGCAACTTTAGCTAGCCTCGAGCCAGCCTTCTTTTCTTGGTTCTCACATGCCGACTATTTGTACCAATTATTTGATGCGCTTTGGAACATAAGCTACCCTACTTTTCAATCATTGAACGCCTCAAATCCCCCCCCCCTTGGGAACAGAGGCGAACCTCTTTTTCTATCACTAAAACACCTCAAGGTTTCCCCGTAGGAATTTCGTAGATAAAATTTAAAATGTAGACAATCGAATTGTTCACAGAGTTCCTACATCGACTTTATTTACGCCCTCTAGGATATTCCGGGCTACAACCGACCATACCTTTCAAACGTTAAACACCCTGATGTGCGCAAATTCGCACACGAAAAAATTTAGATGAGGACCATAATTGTATACAGTATTGGAACTGGGAAGATATTTTTACAGTTTTTGAATTTGCAAGATATTTTTAATTTGGGTGAGTGTGGCAAATTCATCGGTTGATTTTTTATTTTAGGACACGCTGTCATAGTGGATGTCAGTACAGTTCTAGGTTGTGGGTGATACTACGAGTGACTCTGAAAGGTCTATATAATGGCCACATCAATTCCCACCCCTGGCCGATGGGTGGCTGGCATGGGTATGGCACCTAGATATTTACCTTGAGGAAATATCTTCTAATGGTCTCTCTGGTTCACACGATTCCCGTGAATGCGTTTTATGGTATTTAGTATGTTTGATTGAGACTTTAGGATTAGCCGAAAGTCTATATAAGCTGAGTAAAGTGCTTCCTCCTTGAGAGGTCAAGCAAGTTGGCAGACAACTTCAGGTCAAGCTCCGAGTAGTAGGAAGTTGAGAGTCAACTTCAGACCCTAGAAAACTTTTTCCTAAGCTGGTCGCAGAGCATCAGTGGTAGACCCTGCCCCTTTTATACTTGCTTGTAGCCCTCTCAACTCTCTCCCATATACACTCCTTTTTATTTGTTCAACTATACCACGGTAGCACTTTTGTCGCTCGCAACACCTCCGTCTTGGGGTAGTTGGTTCTAAGTATCTCTTCTCCCGACGATTTACCCCTATCATTTGGTACTCTTGTGGAGGGGGTTGCACCCGAGGTATTCGAGTTGAGCAGTCTTAGGGAACCATTCGAGGGGATTTCTTTTCTGTAATCATGGATCTCAACGCTGCTCGTATAACGTTCACAGGGGGCAAGAATGAAGACGTTGAGGAGTTTCTCTATACATATGTCAACGTTGTGATGCGTGAGAAGAGCGATGAAGAGAAGGCCGAAAGTATCTTCGCCTATCTTCATGGTGACGCAAAGCACAAATATAAGGCCAAGTTTATCAACGGGTGGTCTCTTAACGGGAATGGGCGTAACTTCGGTGAGGTATGTGAGTGGCTTGTGAAAGAATATGCTAAGCAGGTAGAACCAGATGAGATGATTCGTACCGCCATAGAGGCCCGGCTCAACTTCGACGATTTGTTAAGCTCATTGGTATACTTGTGTGATCTCTATGAAAAGGCTGGGTTCAACGCCCAAGCCAAGTACGGAATGCTGCGTAAGGCGGCGATGGGGGATAAGCGGCTCTCCGATTTCCTCCTCATCAAGGGCCCTCACACTTTTAATGAACTGAAGGGTACCATAGTAGAATTTGTCAAAAATTCGGAGACGTTTCAGTCACTAAGTGAAATACCGAGGGAAACCCGTACATCTATGCCGATCGTACATCCTGAAAAGAATTATCAAAGGCCAGCGACTAGCGCAGCAGCATTGGAATCAGTCAGGAGCGATGTCAAAAACTTGGAAGAAAGGTTGGAAACCCGATTCGATAATCGACTTGACATGATAACCTCGCAGTTGGAAAGCCTTACTCTTACCATTAAGAAGAACCAGTCTGGGGCCCCCAAGGCCGCAGAAGTCTGTTCCTACTGTCACAAGCCTGGACACTTTGCAAATAGGTGTCCTGATAATCCACATAGAAACACTCGTTGTGGAAAGTGCGGTCGTTACGGGCATCATGAAAGTAACTGCTGGTCTAAAGACAACAGAAGAGCAAATTTATCGGACGCGAGGAGTGAGTCAGGACCAGAGATGAAAATCTTACAAAACAGGAAGGATCAAAGGTTGGCGGATGCCGGTAATGTATCCATCGCTGAAGAAATCAGTCAAGTTAATGTGACAAAAAGGGATGGGGAAGGGAACGTTTTCGAAAAAACCTAGGCTAGATTATGGAATGCTGGAGCATATCCCAGCACCTGTACCTCCTCGAACCAAGAGGCTTGATCAAGTTGTTCCAGGGGTGGGAAACACTTCGGCCAAGAAGACGAAAAGAGTAAGAAATTTAAGAGTATCCCGAAGGACGTACTAGAATATGTGAAGAAGTACAATTTGGTGGCTGAGCTTGCATCGGCCCCAACTGGGATAACGTTTGGTCAACTTTTGAGGGGCGACGCAGAGGATGCGAGAAAAGAACTCAAAAAAATTATCAGGTCTAATAAGTCCGCTAAGGGTAAGAAACTGTTTCTTCAATCGGCCTCGACAGCACCAAGACGTCTTAAACTAGTACCAGTCAAAGTATTGGGAATGCAAACCCAAGCTCTTTTCGATTCGGGCGCTGTTCCAAACCTTATTCAGAAACTTTGGTGACAGATCTAGGGTCTTGAAATTATTCCAACTACTCGAAAATAACTGTGGGCGGATGGAACCGTATCAAAATGCATGGGCACTGTTGACAAGGTTTCCGTGTTCTTTGGGGACTCTAAAGTTGATTTAGACTTTCTTGTCATGCCTGATCTCCCTTTCGATGCAATCATTGGCTGCCCTACCATGGAAAGACTAGGGACCTGCATTGACTTGGGCAACCAAATCGTTTCAGTTAATGTTGACGGCAGAACCGTGAAGATGCCCCTGGATTTCGACAAAAGCACACATCCGGAAGATTAAAGACGGACAGTGAAGATTTCACTTCTAGCTATGACAGCGAAGATTCGAACCAACTAACACTTTCGGAAGTGGAAAGGGTACGCTCGGGGGTACTGAACATGACATGGGACGATTATGATTCTGGGTTTGAAACAGATGAAGAATGGAATTCTAGGGTAGGTTTGACACCTGAATGTGTTTCTTTTTGCGATAATATCGAATCAAAGGACGGAATTCGGCATGAAAGAAGATTACAATTGCACGGAAAACAAGAATATCGTCGAATTCCATATCTGAAGATGTGAGCACGCCGGAAGAGGTCCTTCAAAATTGGAGGTGAGATCAAGAAAAAAGGCGCCAAATGGAGAAATTCAAGAAAAAGTACAGCACCTTCCAGCCCCGCCTCAATGAAAATATCCGACATGTTAACATCTTCCGAAGTAATTGCATGGAGTGTATCAGATTTAAGACAAGCAAGTGTACCGGTCACTCACTCATTTGAACTTACCGATACTCAACCAATTTACCACAGGCCTAGACGTCAACCGCCAAAATATGACCAATTTATCTCAGAGAATGTTACAAGTATGCTGGAAAATGATATCATTCGGCCAGTTTCATCCCCATGGTCATTTCCAGTTGTGGTCGCACCAAAGAAGGATGGAAAGCTGCGTTTTTGCGTCGATTACCGACAACTGAACCAGAGAATGATACCCGATCGATTTCCGATTCCGAATATGGAGGAAATCCTCGAGGACTTGAAGGACGGGAGATACTTCACCTCAATTGATCTTTACACTGGTTATTGGCAGATTCCATTGGATGAAAAATGCAAGGAAAAAACAACTTTTACCAGCAAAGCCGGTACATTCAGGTTCGAAGTGATGCCTTTTGGTCTCATGAATGCCCCAGCTACATTCCAAAGAATGATGAACGAGGTTTTGAAAGGACTTCCATTTGCAAGAGTTTATATCGATGATGTAGTGATATTCTCAAAAACCTTGGATCAGCACATATCGCATGTCAAGACTGTGGTGGAGAAAATAGCTGCGTACAGCCTGAAAATTAAGTTAAGCAAATGCTTCTTTGCGAAAACGTCTATCCAATTACTCGGTCATATCGTCGATCAAGAGGGAATTAAAGTGGATCCAGAGAAAACGAAAAAAATCAAGTTGGCACCAAGGCCCGCTTCAAAGACGGAGGTTCGAAGCTTCTTAGGACTGGCCTCATATTACAGGAGATTTATCAAAGATTTCGCCAAGACTGCAGCACCGTTACATGCCAGCACAACAAAGAACGGAAAATTTTTATGGAACAAGGAAATGCAAACCGCATTTTGAAGAGCTTAAAGATAAGCTATGTGTCCCCCCAGTGCTCATGTATCCAGATTTCAAGAGACCATTTGTTGTGGAGACAGATGCCTCAGAACGGTCTTTGGGTGCCGTTTTGTCCCAAAAAGATGAAAACGGAAGACTACACCCGGTTCAATTCGCAAGTCGCACTCTGAATGATGCGGAAAGGAGATACTCAGTCTGCGAAAAAGAAGCGCTCGCTGTTGTCTTCGCACTGAAAAAGTTTCGCGTATACCTTTTATCACTCGAGAAATTTGTCTTGATAACTGATCACCAGGCACTTAAGACAGCATTCCAAAAGAAAGATGTACATCACCGCTTGGCCCGATGGCTCGACATTTTCGCAGAATATCGGTTTGAAATTGTGTATAGGCCCGGACGCAATAATCAGCCTGCGACTACCTATCCCGCTTGAGGGATCCACTGATTCCAAAGAAAAAGCTTCCGAGAACATCGTCGGAGTTGCCGAGGTGCAAGTGCCGAACAATAACGAGTACGAAGCTAATATTGACGGACTAATTAAATTCCTGGATGGACTAGAAATGAGAAAGGTTGATATTGAACACAGAAATTGGGTACGTAGGAATCAAAAGGCTTTTACACTATGGAATGGGAAACTCTTCCGACACACGAAAGCCGGTCCTCGACTAGTGGCCCCTTTGAAAAGAAAGAATGAAGATCTTGAGGACTTTTCATGATGAGTTAGGGCATTGGGATCTGAAACAACCAAGAAATTCGTTACTGAGAGATTCTGGTGGCCAGTATCCATAAGGACGTCTATAACTTCGTGAAAAGCTGCGACAACTGTCAAAAATTCACGCCAATACGAAAGTATAACACAACTCTAGGCTTCCAGTTTCCGGTCTCTTTGAAACCTTTTCAATGACTTTGCCGGCCATTCAAGGAAACCTCTTCCGGAAACAAATATCTCCTTATAGGGGTGGAACATCTTACTGGATGGCCAATAGCAGTTGCAGTTGAGGAGGCCAATGCTGAAGTGGTCCTGAGATTCATCGAAAAAGAAATAATTGAACGTTTGGTCTTCCAAAAATCATCTCGGATAACGCACTTTGTTTTACTGCAACTTCACTGCTTCGTTTCTTGGAAGAAAGGTATTCAGCTAAAGACAGTTCTCGCATATGCTCCTATGTCAAACGGGAAAGCGGAGAGGATGGTTGGAACCATCAAACGAGCAATATCGAAAACTATGTCGAGAATGAAATCCAGTGGGAAGATGCCTTACCAAAAGTGTTATACGGCTATCGGCGAAGAAGAGGAAGAAGTGGACGGTCAATTTGAGCTAATGTACGGAAGGCTCCTAGAATGTTACAGAGAGATATGGAAACAATGTTATCGATGAAGAGAGTAGAGAGGTCGAACTATTGGCCACCGAAAGCTGGAGATCACACCGCGCTAACACAGACAAGAATAAGGATGAAGAGCCTCCAGTCCAAACTTTCTCAGTCGGCTCTAAAGTACTTGTAGCATGGAAAGCAATGCAACAGGCTGTGAAGTGGCCGGCTTTCCAAACAAAGTACTCGAACCTTGCATCGTCACGGAGGAAAGACACCCGCATTATAAGCTATGTTCAAGCTCAGGGAAGAGATCAAGGAGGGCATCCATGCACGTCGTCTGGTCCTTACCATCAGAGGCCTGAAGAATTCCTTCTCACACAGGACTATGCGCAACCACGAGGCATACTCATCTTTAACTATAGAATGATTCCTATGGAGGAAAAAGGGCCTGGGAATGGATCATCTCGATTACGCGTGACTACTACGAACTCCACGTAATCATCCATTTCTACATTAATATATGCCTATGTTTTCGTACGTTGAACGGACCATTGCTACCTCAAGAAGATTTCCGACTATTGATCAGAGTTCTATTCTCATTCCAAAACGGAAGGTTCACGGAAGCAGGTCCAGAGTTTGTGGGAAGTCATATATCATTACTCTATAGGAAGGTATGGAATGGTAGCTATCGGAGACTTGTCGCAAACATATCTGAACATTATCCGTCCAGTTTACGTATTTCTCAAGAACAACCAAGATGTGCGACTGAGAGGTTACAGCTTGCCCCCTGATATGGAATATCGACTGGTCCCATATCCTCTATGGGAACCTTACGTTGCTCCGCTCAGAAATACAACCTCAGCCGAAGACCAGGATCCTCCCGAGGCCGTGATGATGATACGAGCTGGACCATCAAGTGATCGGGGCGGATCATCGAAGAGGGCAAGGCGTCGGGAGCAGCGAGGAAGATCGCCAAGAAGATCGCCTCAAACACCGCCTAGTCTCCCAGGGGGAAACTATGCATCCTTAATTATTGGACGGCTACCAATTAGACGTTGGCTTCGCGAAATGACAGAGGACCCTCGAGAAGCAGAAGTAATTTCCTTTTTTGCCATTAGTATTTGCATGTGCTTCCAGACCATTCACGGGGCGCACCTTACTCGTGAGGACTCAGTCCTTATGTTGCGAGTTTTTTTCTCCTTCAGATACCCGTTTCTGGACCCGTTGCCAGAAAAGTTTGCATACTACGTTTACTACCTCACATTTGGAAGGTTTGGAGAAGTGAAACGGGAGGAGCTCATTAGAGAACACTATGAAACCATACGCCGAATCTACGAAACTCTTGACCAAGGAGATGAGCCGGTCATCGCACGGTACACACTCTCTCATCATATTGGAAATGAGCTACTACCATATCCTTATAGTGAACCCTATACTCTCCCTGATGAATGGATAGAACTCCCACAAGAACAACAAGAGCAGTGACGAGCCGGGACGTTCGTCTTGAGCGGGAGGGCGTGATGTGCGCAAATTCGCACACGAAAAAATTTAGATGAGGACCATAATTGTATACAGTATTGGAACTGGGAAGATATTTTTACAGTTTTTGAATTTGCAAGATATTTTTAATTTGGGTGAGTGTGGCAAATTCATCGGTTGATTTTTTATTTTAGGACACGCTGTCATAGTGGATGTCAGTACAGTTCTAGGTTGTGGGTGATACTACGAGTGACTCTGAAAGGTCTATATAATGGCCACATCAATTCCCACCCCTGGCCGATGGGTGGCTGGCATGGGTATGGCACCTAGATATTTACCTTGAGGAAATATCTTCTAATGGTCTCTCTGGTTCACACGATTCCCGTGAATGCGTTTTATGGTATTTAGTATGTTTGATTGAGACTTTAGGATTAGCCGAAAGTCTATATAAGCTGAGTAAAGTGCTTCCTCCTTGAGAGGTCAAGCAAGTTGGCAGACAACTTCAGGTCAAGCTCCGAGTAGTAGGAAGTTGAGAGTCAACTTCAGACCCTAGAAAACTTTTTCCTAAGCTGGTCGCAGAGCATCAGTGGTAGACCCTGCCCCTTTTATACTTGCTTGTAGCCCTCTCAACTCTCTCCCATATACACTCCTTTTTATTTGTTCAACTATACCACGGTAGCACTTTTGTCGCTCGCAACACCTCCGTCTTGGGGTAGTTGGTTCTAAGTATCTCTTCTCCCGACGATTTACCCCTATCACACCCCACATTCCCCCATTTTATTTACGTGTAAGGAATTTCGTTCGATTCGGCACAAGCAGGCACGTATGAGCATACCGTCTGTAGAACAGATTTGAGAGTCACCAAGAAACCTGACCCCGGGCCTCCGTTAGGCGGCGGCGTCGGTGTGTACTTTTATAGTGTTTCTCTACTGTGAACCCTGTACGTAGTGTAAGTCCCCCACACAGTTTGAAGGCTTGTGCCCATCCCAATATCCACCCTTGGAGGCTAACACCCAGACGCGTACACGTGCTAACAGATGTCGCGCGGAACGTGGCCGTTCTAGCGATGGAGACTTATGGGAAGGTTAGAGCGGTGCTTACCCGAAGGCACGCTGCCGCGGCCGTCATGTCTAACGCGGCATGCCTACTCGCTGGCATTGAGCCGGCCCTGTAAGAAATGTTATTTGTGTTACCCATCAGTGACGACTTATCCCGTATAACGCATTCGCGGCGTTGATACAACTGAGCACATCTTCCAGACATTCAAATAACCCAAAGCTTCCCCCGTTTGAACTGTTTCATTACCCTACGTATTCCCCTAATATGGAACATGAAAGTAGCCACTAGATTAACCTTCATGTTCCAACTGTATCTACTCTACCAATGCCGTTTCAAGACCATATAATTGGCATGAATGAAGGAGATCACATCTGTTCATCCATACTGCACGCGGAACTATCATAGGGAAAGGTTTGGGTGTTTTACTCTTGGAAGATATATCCGGTCTATCTTAACCATCATGGTAACGTCGAAGCTGAAGTAGACGCTGTTGTTCTCAACAAGCTTACAGCTATCCACAGCGAAATACATCGCACTTACCTACACACAAAGAATATATTCTCAATATTCTTAAACGCAAACGAATTCAGCGACATGAAATGTTATAACAGACGTCGTTTTCCGAGAAGGCTTTTCAGTTTAGTTTCTCGGTAACTTTTCGTAGGCACTTCAGTCAATAAAAGATGCCGAAACTAGTGTGAGGACGTCGCTTCTTACCGTCTAGGTGGGGGAAAGTCTCGAGTGTTTTTACTGTTGGAAGATATATTCGATCAAGTGCTGAAAGGCCTTGATAATTCCATTACACTACTTGGTATGGAGGAAGAGTTCGGTATGCTCAGCTCAAGCTTTAATGAAATATTTTGGGACACGTTAGAATAATTTCTGTCAAATTATGGTGATTTTCTGGTGCTGAGTACCCTCTCGTTAGCTGTACGGGTTTATACATAGAACCATGATTCGAATGACAAGACCAGGGAGTAAAAAAAGCGTATAACGCAGCTGCTATTCCGGACACAAGCGCATTAAATATTTAGTTGACCAAACAATATCAACCACAGACGGGCTTATGTTTTCTTTGTATGGACCTCCCGAAGAAAGAAAGCATATTAGGAGCCTGTATGAATGTTGTTTGGAGACAGTTATACATGTATGGTAATCTTGTGTACATTTTGAGACTATAATATTGGAGGGCGTCTTATAATGAAGGGCGCTACACCTGTCTAAAGAAAGTTTAAAATTTCCATGAGATTTTTTCGGGTTGCAGTTGAATGGAATTACAAAGACCTAAAGCAGCAATGGCCAAGGAACGACTATTTTCGATGTTTTGAAGTTCAACACGTTCCAATCACATTAGTTTATGAAACATCCGTCTCGGTTCCTAGCATGAGTACTTAATTACTAAGAGAAGGATAGAATTTTTTCAATTCAATCCTAATACTCCAAAATTACAGGATATTCTAGAACCTGCGACAAGTGGTACATTTTCAAAGCTTTGAAGACTTAGAAAGTGCATAATTAACGTCTAGTTTCCCGAAATAGCTCCTTGGTTTGCGAATTCACGTATTCGCGCGGGACGCGGACTTATCTTTTCGAGATTCGCTCTACGGAGTTTCGTGAAGCTTTTCGGGCATGGGTCACGATATCTCCAATATTTGTGGGAAGATCCGTTCTCGCTTTATATCGCTCCTCCTGCTATAAGTCGAATTTTCATCCCCAAGCGTTATATGTTTTTCCATTATTTCCATATGAAATGAATCCTTTTAATTTTCAAACTTCACAAGCGCCTCTGTAGGCCCGACGGCCCCTTTTCTAAGACTCGTTTCCTTTTGAAGTATTAAAGGAGCAATTATTTTACCTAAAAGATGGTTTCCCTTTTTGGTGGTTCTGCTGTTATCACCTCGCAGATCTGCCAGTCTCAGAGGGACTTTGTGAAACTAATGAGCTGAGTCTTTATTTACTCATATGTGATAATAAATTAAGCTCTGGATGTCTTTTATTCAAGGGACTATATGAATTCTCAATATTGTCATCAATCGCAGATATTAAGTAATGTAGTAATGATTTTGTCTTTGTCTGAAATATCTTCCGAATTGGCCTCTGGTTCCTCAATCTTCATGACTGAAAACTCAACGAAACTCAACCACGAGGTTGATCCAATCAGTCGGAGATTTTTATTTTGGCCTGGTTGGAGCTGGAAAACGACGTCTCTTAGCTCAGTGAGAAATAGTTCTGGATTCACAGTGAACGCATTCCCCTTATATACAAGACCTTGACGTTGGGTATCAGTTTCACACACACAAAAGGAGGGAGCAGTCACATTTCGGCAGTTGAATCTAACTAGCTTGTGTGTTTTCCTCCGTCGGATAAGCACTTTCATCAAAGTTTCTGTAGCTCAGAAATAGTTCTGGCGCCATTGTTAGAGTATTACACGAAATCAAGCGAAAAAGTGCAGTGTTTTGTTGTTGAGTGATTGGAGGGGCTGTGAACGATAGCGATGGTAAGACTGGAAGGAATGAGGGGTAGGGAAATGGGTAAGCATTGGGGTATGGGCGGTGTTTGACAGTAAGCAATGCGGATTGGAGAGGATGCTGAGGGTGTGCCGGTGTGGCAGGTCTAGATGCTAAAATTATTTTGAGGTGGCTTGGGAGTGTTGTAGGAACGGAACCGCTCATTCTCAGGAGGTTGGTTTCCATAGCTAGCTGAGGGTGTTTGAATTGGAATATGGAGCGATGTTAGGGTTAATTGGCAGTTTTTATCGATTAACTCATTCTATTAGAGCGATATTTCTTTGAGTATTTTTATATGCTGCGAATTTTTTCGTGGGAGAAAATCGTGTTGATTTGCAACGTATTCAATTTGTTAGCGCTGTAGACGAAACTACTCAAGGAATAAATGCTACCAAATGTCTCTAGCTTTTCATTCGGACAAGCATCATAATAAAGACTCAAAATGGAGCCAAATTTAGCTAAGATGTCGTCAAAATGTTTCCCAATCCGACTTTTTGTACAGAAATGTCTAAATGTGGATTTAGAGGGCATTATAACGAAATTTAAAGCTCTCAAATTTAGGTTACATATCCAAAGCTATGCAATTTTCCCTCGTTGTAGTCAGTTCAGTGATGATAAGCAAGTTTACTACAAGAATTCGTTCTACAGAAGGGATCATTAGAGCATTCTTCGACCATTTAAAGCCTACTTGTAAATTTACAATCGCAGCAATTGGTGACCAGTGCCACCCCCACTGTGAGAAACTCCATTCTCCTGATTAGTCCGACGGTTAAGGAAATTTTGGCGTATGTCATGGCCCTGTTTTCTCGCGCTGTATCTCTACAATTATACTGAGTGAATCTGAATTGATCTTTATGGTTATTAGTACTAGTGGATATTCGTAGTAGTCAACACATTTGTTAAAATATTAAGCCGTGTCATCCAACTGATTTATGATATGATATCTGATCCATGTCATGTAAAGATTTTCTTTCTGTAAAGGTTCTTTTAATGTAGCCAAGCTTCGATTTGACTGCATGAATGACTCAAAAACTACCTGCTCATTTTCTTTGTATTTTTATGCACCATTGATATTTTTGTCACTTGATAACTGCATCATGGACTCTTTTGCGGCATAAAACCTTCATAAAGGTCCCCTATTGGGTTCAGCTCGCGAATCGCCGCAGGGATGAAGTTGAAATTGCAGTCGCAGAAAAGCTTCCCCATTCTTTATCGCCGGTCCAAGTACCATTCGCATTTTGATTAAGTTTCTTCTAATGCTATTGAAAAATTGCTGAAAAACCGTGACACAAATTTTTGCCTCGAATGGTTTTACATTGTGGTATCGATTTAACAGTTATTCACTACAGGTTTTATTCCTTCCCTGATCTGTCTACTCCCTTTATCGTTATATTTAACTGCCTGCCGAGTAAGACCGATGACTTAGAGCGCACTGCGTCTATTCTGTCCCACTATTAATCGTCGCAAATAACATTTCTAACTCCACTCTCCACAGAGTAATTTTATGTGCTCATGTGTAGCTTATTGTTACTTTTGAAATTCTGCTTCTCTTGAAGTTTAGATGTGCTCTTCTTTCAAGTCATTATTTCATACCTCCCTGCTATCTACCCCACATTATACACCCTATCTTCTACATCCATTCTTAGGTCACAGTGAAATTGAGGAGAAGCTTCGTCCTGAGACAGAGAATTAGATGTCAAGTCTTGCGCTTGAACTGGTTCGAAGTCCAAGCAATCGAGGACTTCAAGGCTTTTGGGATAGCAAGTCTTACAATTAATGGGGGAATGGCTAAAGCAGAAGCAAAAAAGGTTATAAATTGGAGTAAAATAAATAACGGCAAGGTTTCTTGGTTAAATGTGAGGTTTTCTACGAGGTAGGGATGTGACTCAGGCGCAATGAAGGAATTGTAGAGGGACGGAATTAATTGCAAAAGAAGTTCCTGAAAGTCACGGAGGAAAAAAATATGTTTTAAAGAAGCTGGAGTTCTCTCGTTCATGCGCAATGGTAATACTGAATAACCTAATAGTTTTCTCTATTCTGTTTTGGCTGACACATTTTACGCCTTTGAAAAGTTTTGAAATTATCCATAGAGGTCGTAGATATTTCGCCTAAATTAAATCCAAAACTTTTCTGATCTCTATGGTTTCTTTAATCAAGGGCCCTTCAGTGTTAGCCTCAAATATGAAATAATATTTCAGACATTCCGGGGTTTCTTAATTTGGAAGGTTACCCATCTTTTACTGTTTTTCCTGGGAAAACGTCGCAAAATAGAAAAAACATATCCCATGGGTGCATAAAGTAGAATAGTATATTTTGAAATGGAATTAAAGAGCGCACTGGGTAATTTAGAAATCTCTGGGTGGGTGTATTTACGGTCCGCCGAACGCCTCCCAACAACAGTTCTCAATAATGAACGCAGGGGCTAACGAAGTTGTTTATACAGACGGAAAGTAATATTTTCGTAAGCATGTCAAGAATGCTTACTCACAACTTATCTGCCTCGAAAAAGCGAGGGAATCACATTTTAGTGGTTTGCGACAGTTATTTTTCTACCATTTCCCTGAATAAAGCATACAATGCGGTTCACATCCTATCTTGAGCGCACATGAGTATTCAGATGATGGGAAGCATTAAAGGTCAATTTCAAACAGGGTTCATCAGAAGATGAGGCAGAATCAGCTTTGCCAATTTTGGAAACATTGATGGACAGGTAGAGGTAAAGTCGTTCGAGTTTGAAACAATTTGGAACAAAAATAAAGTACTTTAGCTTACGTTTATAATAAATGATATGTATATAAGCCTAAATGCACTGAAAACTGCTTAATATATATTTTACTGACCTCATGGAAAATGTGAGACACAGTTCCAGCCTCTCCTTATGAATTTGGACATGAAAGACCTTTCATTCGATTGATTGGTGACAAATTTTATGCATGATTATTGATTACTCGCACTATAGCTTCGCAGTGAAGGTGGGAAAAATTTACGCTATGAGACGTCTGCACCAGTAAAGCAAGAGATTCATAGAATTTAATGTGAATAGCTGCACTAAAGGTGTGAAGTTTCAGTGGTATCATTATCCAAGCGGAAATGCTGAGGAAGAAAAGAGCTACTATAGCACCAAGCATAAACTTTACGGAGAAAAAATAGGACTGCAATTTCTTTCAAACAGGGTTGTCTGCTGAGTACAGCAGAAAATCCGCTAGTTGTAAGTGTAGATCAGGTATGGAGACAAATAGCCTCTACGAAAGGTGCCGGTTCTTTTAGGAGACACAAGTTACCTGTAAAAGGAGTTTCGCATCGAAGTTCAGAAGCATTTGAAAGTTTTTCATTTCTGTTTTACACCACTCATTTCATTTTCTAAAGTTTGTTGAAGTAGGCTTGTAACCTATAAATATGTTTCTGGGATAATAAATATCCTCATCATATCTGAGCAAGGTGTCCTGATTGAACAAGGTGTGCGGAACCGTAGTTAACCACGTCTTATCCCGAATTTCATCACGAGGGCTACATCATTACAATGTCATAGTCGCTGGCTGATAGGGAATCCCATGCCACTTAATGACTAATTCTGAAGATATGGAACACTAATTTATTCTGTGGTGCAATACGGCTTTCCTCTACACACAGTTACTAGTAAGTATCTAGAGAGATTGGAAAACAAATTATTCAAACAGCATTTTCACCCGCGATGTACCAAAGTTGCAGATTTGAAAATTAAGCATAAAATGCGCTGCTGGATCGCGTTGAGTTAAGAAAGAAGATCAATGAAACAGTCTGGAAAGAATCATTAAGTTTATAGGATAAATAACCCAATTACAGCTGGATATTTCGGAGATAGGACATATCAAGGTTGCCCTTAGTACTTGAGAGATTTAGATACACAAAGAAATCCAACCGGGGAATAAAGTTAGCAGCATTGCATATATTTCATCGCAATAGTAATAATGATCGCGTCGTAAACAATAATAATTTTATTCCCCTTTGTGGGCTTTAGAATTTGTTCACATAAGAAAATAAATAAATTAAAAGGAAAGTTCCCGGCTTTTATAAGCTTTGCGGAGCTTTGATAAAACGAAATATTAGCTCTAATTCGTTATTGGTAGTAGAAAGAGTATAGTTCAAACGCTTGATGAATGTGGCTTTGAAGCATGGCAGTATGTAATATTGAGAGGCGCGAACAAAATACCACATCTCATTAGAGAGCTAGGAAATGCTCTTCTGAGATGTCGGTTTCGTGCGACTCAACAGTTGATTTGAGTGAATATTTTCTGCATTTTGGGCGATAAATGGTATTTAAGTTGTTTTACTAAATATATTCGGTACCTGTAAAGAATAAATACGTTGCTTTTGTGTAAAGTAACATTTTTGAAACTAAATGTTTTTATCGGTTTTTATAAGTCCCAGTGAATTTTATTGCGCCCACATAAATCATTATTAACACCCTATAATGATTAATATTCGATACAGTGACATGGTGGGGATCTGATAAAATAAAGAAAAGGAGAAATTTTTAATGCACCTGGAGCTATTTCGCACATTTTCAGGAAGATCCACAAGAAAATATTATTGCCTCACTTCTTAACACCGAAATTGCAGCGTGAACTATCAAAAAGCTGCATACATCACTAGTTACAACTAAAACCTCACTTGAATTGAAGGAAACAGCTCCCAGTAAAGAGGGAGCTCGCTTAGTATCTCATCTCAAGGAAAATGATACCTATAAAGAGATCCAGTGCATGCTAGAAGCTGACATTAATACCCCAGCGTCGTCTGGAAAGTCATTTTACATGGTATGTTTCACTAGGAAGGGCAGAAGGTCTTGATTTTCAGTAGAACATCGAACCATGAAACGAAATATCGAGGCAAAATGCTCGCTACTAAGTAATATAGAATAGAAGCTCCACTATCTAAACTTCAACTAGGTATATACTACTCTGGATGTTTTATTCCGTAGGTTAGACTTTCTCTATGACATGATATGTCACATATACACACAACTTAGCACGAATGTCCTGCATCTACTGTAGTTTCAAACCACCAGTATGTTAATAACCAGGTCTAATAGGCTCTTTGCTGTCAATAAGAGTTTCCTTACAGTTTTGGATACATAATTTAACCCCATTGGTACACCTGGAATCGCAACGGGCCAGTTTCACACTGCCATATTTTATCACTGCTTCACTAACTAAAAGCTGCCTAGCTATACCATACCACCTGGACCGATGTACATCTTAGATGTTGTCAGAATGTTTCAATCGTGCTGACTAAAAGTTATGAAAGCGCTATTTATGATACAATCGGATCTGTTTTACGGGAAAAATTTCCATAATCTATCATTTGACTTCACTCAACTTTGACAATTGTCTATCCATAACTCTAGTAAAACTTGGTTTGGAGCTATCGGCATAAAAAAGCCAGCCGCAACCCAAGTTTACACGAAAGTTCAACCCAGATCAGATCTGCTCGTGTGAGCATAAAACTAAGTACTGGAACTGTCCGCTTAACAATAGATGGTTCGTATGAGTTAAGAGAGAAATTATATGACCTAGCTCTGGTGTTACTCTGGAGCTTTCAATTTCGAAGTAATGCAATTTGGATTACGTTAAAGCACAGTCTAAGTTATAGCGTGTAGTGAATGAAGCCTTGAAGTATTCCATTCTCGCTCCAATTTATACGGATGACTTTATTGGTTCCATTAACTGCATATGGGAGCACATTGAACATATTGCCTCCATTTGGAATCATGGCTAAGCTCAAGATTCGCATGAGTATATGAGCGTAAATTTGGTTATTCTACGTAAAAAATTGTGAAGTTCGCGTTGATGAAGCTAAAATTGATGCCTAGAATATTCATGGCAATTCAACGGAGTTGCGTATTTTTCTTTGCTGGGCTTATCAATACTGTCAAATTATAAATAAATTAACGAGGATAGTCCAGATCCTCTCGCTGAGACTTTAGAAAGAGAAAAAATCTAGTTGATAAAAAAGTGCTGCAGTATTAATTAGTTTGAAGTATAAGCTCATTAATCCACCTAAACTCAGCCGAAAGTAGCCTTTTTGGACTCAAAGTTTCCTTTTATCTTGTGAAAAGATGCGTCAAGTGTATCCCGTAGATACTTGTATGAACAACGGAAGATGTTTTGCAATTTTACTTCCTTAATTTACACTAGTCGCTTAATGATCTCGATTGTGAGGAAGCATTTAGAATGAAAAGAGAGTTTGTAGCGGCAATTTTCTCCCTACGGAAGTTTCTGTTGTGCTTATTTTCTAACAAGCCGCTCAAGTTGATACTAGATCCCGAAGATTTTTTACGGTCCTACAAAAGAATGATTTAAAGGGTAAAATGGCGCTTTCCATGGATTTAATTGGATATCATGAGAGTTTAGAGCGAGTTCGAGCCGATTGTAAGCAATGAAGAATGCGATTTTTTTGTGCATAGGGAGGTCTGGTATACTGCCCGCTACCAAGGCCAAATTATGGTACCTTGTATCCGTGATATATTCTGTCACTCCTCTTCGGAAAAAGTATCGGAGTCCTACCATACTTCTCCTTTCTCTAACCCATGAGGCCTAAAATATGTAGATTATTCGAATTGAGACGAATTTTGATCATTTAAATAGGCAGGAAGTTTAATGTTCGAGAACTGAAAAGGCAAGGGTGTACGAGATATGGTTTCAAGTTTTTTCTTCTTGTCAAAGGTGACTGCAATTCTTCGCACATTTCTGGAATACTTCGTATATTGTAAAATTTAAAAAGGATTATTTTTATCTCAGGTATGTATTGGTGACGGGACATTTTATGAATATAGTCACTACTTAATTAATATTTGCGAGGGACTGTAGAAGAGCAGATCGATTCCGGCGTGACGCACGAGAGCGACCATTAAGATTACGTCCATCTTCGAGACGTATTCCATGGATTCATTTAGTCCGCCCTTCACTTCGGAGACAGTAAATGAGTACTTTAATATTGGCGCACAGCCTTTTTTTAAAGTTCTCTATAGAAGGTGCCCCCCAAAACTCGACCTCAAAATTCTCTGCTTACTTCTTGAAAAAAAACGACGTAGGTAAATATTCCCCTATGTCTTTCGTCCAACTATTGTCAATGTCCAGGACCGCTCGAAATCCGCTTTTTCACCCCCAGTAATATCTTAAGTTTTGGTGGTTCCTAATTTTCATGTTTGTCGAATAAAAAACTACGTCAACTACTATTATGTTGAGTCTTAAAATTTGTACGCCAACTTCACCTTATTTAATGTTTTTTCCGAAAAATTTCTATTGAAGAAAATTCAAGTTATCTGAATGCCATATTAATAGGTAGAGAAGGCAAATACAGACTATAAAAGCCTTCGGTAGAGGTTTCTTGATACAAAAAGGAGGTAAAACTCTAGAACGCTTTCGTATTCGATTTCTCTTCATATAATCAGCAAGTTTGAGAGTTTTGGAACTGAACAGATTAATTTTCTAGCAGTTGGTCAAGTTCATCCGTTTTAAGATACCCAACTTCAAACATTCAGCCAGAATATCTTCGCCATGCCAATTATTCACAGAATTCGTTGAGAATGTCCTACCGAATTCCTCCGAGAAGTCTATGACGAGTACGGGTTTTCCCTTTAGTGTCCAAGAAATCAGTATTCTGAATGCCATAGGGTATGATGAGAGTTGCGAACTAGATTTCTATGGCCTGCGAGGAAACAAAACTTAATCTTTTGGAACACCGATATAGGGAATAAATAATTAAATAATTGTAATTTTTCGTATAGTCCATCGGTTATTGATAGTTTATTTCTAAACATTCGCCCGCCGCTACCACAATTCCTTCTCTGTTATCTTTGTTATAGTAACTACTCTTCTGTATACGTTCCCTTTGTTTGTTTGGTATTTCCCATCGTATCGGTGTATATAGGAACATCAGGTGACGTAAGAAACTGTCAATTCCTCGCCAATAATTGATAGCGAATTGGCCGAGTCACAGGCGTATCTGCTGACGTAGATGAGAGCGACGTCTCAAAGAGCGCTTTGTGGGCAATGAGATCACTAAATCGGCAGAAGGTGCAAGAAAAGCATACTGTGCAGGAATAAAGATGAAGATATGGCGTGCAAGGCAAAAAATGAGGTCGAAGGGGGAACTAATGGAAAAGTTGGGATCGAAAAGATTTGGAAAGAAATAAAATTGATTATTGTTCAGAATGAAAGGAACAGAGAGGTATAGTACATACTGATCTTCCTCAATGTGCATCGGTCTCAGTAAGGGGTAATGAGAGTGGTTTTTCGTGTAATGAAGATCAAAAATTCTTTTAAGATGAAATCATACTCCGATTCTTCATTTGCAAAAAAAGATGACAATGATTCTCAACTTATACACTTTTTCATGCTCATCGAAGAGACATATACTTGTAATGTGCTAAGTTATTCTACGCAAAAAAGCCATAGAGAAAAAATATGCCTTTTCGGAGCTCAATTTTACGTTTCTGCTGATGAGGTCGCTATTACAAATATGAGCGAGTAAGACCTTGAATCATTGCCTGAAATTCCACTCTATACATTTACAAACTCCAAAATTCTAATCGATGTTATTCACAAATGTTCTTACACTTGGTAAAAGAATTAATATTTGATATAAGCTCTGTATGTTATGCGTATCCAAAAGAAATTATACAAAATTTTGAATTCAAAAAGAATGTTGACAACCCTGCCGAAGCCTTCACAAAATTCTCGAAGTTTGATGCACTCAATTACATCTTAAATAAGGAAT
This sequence comes from Kappaphycus alvarezii, assembly GCA_002205965.3. Lineage (NCBI taxonomy): Eukaryota > Rhodophyta > Florideophyceae > Gigartinales > Solieriaceae > Kappaphycus > Kappaphycus alvarezii. The sequence goes on from NADL03000649.1 coordinate 261,499, forward strand.
AAAGTGATCTTCTTGATCAACAGTGGGTAATTTAAAACTTTAAAATCGAGACATTAAAATTTACCGGCGGAAGAGAGGGAGGGCAGGAACTATTTATGAATAGTTCTGAAGTATAATTACCTTATCTTTATATATGTATTACTTTCATTACCATAAAATAGCTCTCTTTGCCCTTGCTATTTAACCACGTATCTTTTGTTGTCTTTATCCTTTTGTACTATCAGCTAGACATTGTTAGCGTTTATGTGCTACGGTGGGGAACTTTAAAACTATTTTGGCTGAATTTTAGTAAGTACAGTATTTCCCAGCTATTAGCGAGACCCGATAAGCGCATACCCCCGATTACTACATGATAAATCACTTTCTCAAGAAAAGTCGTTAATATTGGCCCAAATCCAAATGTTCATGCATAATCGCATAACTTCATGCTTTGTTCTACTGTACTTAAAGTTTTTATAAAAATTTAGGGCGTGAATCGAGGCATACACCCGTGTAAGAACATATTTTTTGAAGTTTTGAATCTGCAAGGGCGGTGAGCTGTGTCGCCTGTTGCATCGATACCACGCACTTACAAGTGGTGCAATCTCAAGGTTGCACCACAGCAAATAGGCAACCGTCCTATGCCTATTCCGCAACCCCTGCCACCTCCGCCCCACGCCAAAAACACGCCATGCATATGCTCACGTTGCTACAAAAGGTAATACATCGTCCAGGAGTACCGTTGTCATAACCAATGCATGCAATGAAAAGGCTCTTCAATCCGCGACTGCCGGATGGGCGAAAGAGATTTTCCGTTTTAAACAGATCCAAAGAACCAGCCGCCGTTGCGTGATGCGAAAAAATTCACAAAGATACCCGCCAACGCAAGCTCATCGAGGAAAAGAAGCATGCGTGAGGCTGCTGCTCCAGCCTCAAGGACGCGCTATTCCGCTCGGTGTGCGAGAATAACAATGACGGTATCGACCTAAACAATGTCGTTGAAAGGCAACACGGCGAGCGCCTACTTGAGAGCGTCAATCGCCTGCTTCTCGACGATCAGTTGTCGAAGTGATGGCTAGAGATATTCAAGCAGCGGTTCGAACTGCGTTTCCGGCGCGTCCACAGTGAGGCTCTAAGCGTAGAACATGACGCCATCCGTGATGTTGTGCCGAGCCTATCGTGCATTATTGCGACTTACCCGCCGGCGGAAATCTGGAACGCCAATGATTTCGGCTTATTCTAACGCCTGCCACCAAGCTGGACGTTGTCGCATGGACTTTTCTATGGTTTCAATGAGTAAAAAGCACGCATATCGTTTCTAGCATGTTGCAATAACGACGGGTCCTAACGGATGCCGCTAATGATCATAGGTGGTGCCAACAAGCTTCATTTTTTAAAGGAAAGACGGGTTTAGAACTAGGATTTGAGTAACTTTCGAATCGTAAGGCCTAGATGACCAAGGAATTTGTTTTAATGACTCGATCGAATGGATCGCGATATCGGTTGCACAAAGGGTCGGAATACTCTGTTGCTGACAATTGCTTGGCGCATGGGAAGAACGAAAGCCTTCCGAAGGTGAAAAATATGAGGATTGAATTTCTTTCTCCGAATAGCACCAGCAAAGTGCAGCCCCTGGACGCTGGGATCATTACATGGGTCAAGGCTAAGTTCCGGCGCAGGTTATTGTTTAGAGTTTTTGACAAAATTGACGCTGCTAAGAAGTTCATTTACAACGAAGATGTACTGATGGCTATCCGGTGGACTACAGAGGAGTGGAATGGTTGCCCGGCGTCGGACATTCATAATTATTTTACCCATTGCCTACGCCAAGCACAGGGGTCTGACACTGACATGGAGCAGGAAGTGGAAATCAAAGCGCTTAGAAGCATGAGTATGGATGCACAGTAACATTCAGTGACAGTGAAAGAGGCGGGTTTACAGAATCTGTTGAACCTGTAGGGTGAAAAAAATGTGCTCGAGGTGGTTAATTTTGAAGAATTGGTTAGGGAAGTGGCTGTTCCTGAGATCGAAAGCGATACGGGGCGGAGGAGAGGAGGGCTTGGGAGCTGAGTAAGAGGCCTGCAGCTTGCAACATCAGTTTAAAAGCCTCGAGATTGCGCGTTCGATCCTCGAGCGCTATGAGTCGTTCATAAGCGAATGCAGTCAGGCGTTCTACAACTTTCGACGCGACCTGCGGCTCGAAAAATAGAAAAGCTTGAAGAAAGCCCCAATTCTTGACTATTTTACGTAAATAAACGACAATTTTCAATCTTCCGTCATCGGCATACCCCTGCGATGCCTATGAAAATCCCTTTATCAACTACCATGTTAATAGTGGGGGAATACTGTACATACTGTAGTAGATGTGACAGAGCTAGAATATGGAATGTACTGTCAACAAGGGCCTCGGCAGCTTGGGCCTTTAAGTAAGAAAAACTTTCATTTTAACCTACCCACCTTTTTTATTCTGGTAAAAAAGTGTGCAGTTTTTTCCAGGATTGCCGCTAATGCCACCAGCTTGCTTTTTTACCCTAAATTTCCGCGACACATTTGATCATCGGGTGTTTATCAGAAAATTTTTGCGGATGTGAGCAGAGTGATACTATACTATTACGTAAGCGGAATGTACTGTACCGTGTCAGCCGTTGATCAAAGTATTATTCGAGTACTATATTGTTCTGCACTGTACTGAACTGTACTGTACAGCAATTAGTACTGCGTATCTTTTACTGTACTGTTGACGGAACAACCAAGACAGACTGTCCCAGAAAAAACAATATAAAAGCCTGTCTGCGGGCGCAAGAATCATTAAATAGAGCTATCTGACTACGACTTCGTCAGGTTATGGGCAAATACCACGCTAACCACTCCAATCACACCCAACTCAACACAAAAAAACCGCCTCTAGCCAACGTAGCACACATATCCTAAAGGGATCCGACATCACCTACGCCCCGCTCTCTGCGAGCAATCCAACGGGCACCTTACGACCTACATACCGACCAAGATCTCCTCCGCCTTGCAAAACTCACATACATAGACAAAACCCAACACACAACTATGCATCCCTATATCATACCCAAAATCACGGAACTAAGCCAAAACGATGCCGATTCATGGCTAATCTCCATTATAGCCGCGACTTCCATGCGCAAAGCCAGAGAATTCATCACCTCTGATCCGCCGCAACCTGCAGATCCCGCGAATTTCGCAGTGCACATAAACAAACGCGACATAATACTCGGGGCGCTCATCGATAGTTTTACAAAAGATATCCGCTTCCTTATCGTGCCCGGCAACCGACAGCCTACTCCGTTCAAGATCTTCAGGGCTGTCTAGGAGCATCTCGACTCACCACAAACAGAGGACCATGAGTACCTAAAGTCTCTGGCGGACAACACCGTCCTGACTGCAAAAATGCCCATCACGGAATAAAATCGTCAACATCAGCTCATTCTTGACTGCATACTCACCATCAAGTATCCAAAACTTAAAGAAACCACAACTAAAGTGGACCTCATGATCGCTGCCCTCGGTGAAACAGCCGAATCTGAACAAATTGGGGTTTATATAATGTTTAACAAACCGAAACCCCCAAAAACTTCGTCTAAAAGTACAGTAAGTGCCTCAAATTCACGATGCACAGAGCAGGGAACTTAAAATGCTCTCCCCAGCTAGCACAGCACCATTTACGTCGCCCTACAGGAACTTCTCCGAGCAGTGCGCCGACACCGCCGTCCTTCACGAGCGGCATTCAAGCCCTGCAAATTAAACATCTTCATAGGTTTGACCAACTACCGCCACTCAGATGAGCAGTACAGGGACCCAACCATCCCCGCAACAGAAAACACAAAGCCACAGCCAAGCAGGTCGACATCGACTACTCCCATTTCGCTTCAGAGCAGCAACCTCATAGACCCCCCTATGACGAACGAAGACTCCACTACAGACAAGCATGACAGTGCGTTTGTTTTCGACTCAGTAACTTACCCGACTCTTCTCTGAAAACCTACAACGGAAATGCAGAAACTCACCGTCCCTATTCCCACCATCACTGCCACCTCTTAAACCTCGCACTGCACCCACTCCGGCATTGCCAAAATACAGACGCCGAATGACGACTTCACTGTACCGGCCTTGGCCAGCCTGTCCTTAAAGAACAAGCTCCTATCAGCACACTCGCAATCAAGTATGGCCCAGTTCTGTTTACACGCTACCATGCCATAGCAACCGACTACATGCAAGGAAAAGCAAAAATACTGGCAAAAGGATTCTGGAGCGGAAGGAATCAAAGTTACATACTAGACCCTGAACCAATCTAGAGCCATGGCGAGAACCAACACACTACAAGCATTAAACCCCTAAAGGCACTACACAGACGCGCCATGCAATGCTTACTGCAAGCAACGTACTTCAGAAAAGACGACCCAATTAACCGCAGTTACTTTCTCAACCGAATTCGTTCCTAGCCAGTGATACCCACGAATGGCATCTCATAATAAACCACGCACGTCGCGTTACATCCAATAAATGGCAAATCCAACACGATCCCTCATATGCCCCATTCCCTACCGCAACGGCTGCCCACCATCTCATGCTTCCCCTGCCGCCACGCCAAACTCACCAAAGCGCATCATCACCCCAACCCGAACCACTACGCCATTGGATCCTATACGACCAGTGACACAGTGACACGTGCGGTCCAATCAAACCGCCGTCCAAGCACTGCAGTCGCCATTTCCTAACCTTTGTAGACGCTGAAAGCCTATTTCTAACAATCGATTTCCTCAAATACCGAGAGCAAGTCCCATGGTTCACTACGACTCACTTAGCCCGCATCGCAACGGTATATGGTAGACCGCCCCACACAATACGGATAGACAAAGCTAAAGAATTACACACAATCACCCAACAAGAGCTTTACCAACTGTTTGGCATGACCCTGAAACTACGCATACCACATCAACCGCTGGAAAACTCACGGGCAGAAAGGAGCAACCTAGCACTTATGAATGCGACGAGAGAGGCTCTTTCATCACCACAACTCCCTGACATTTTCTAGGAAGATGCCCTACAGGAAGAGGCCGTCAAATACAACCCTATGAGGTTGTCACCAACGACAACGTTGAAGTTCCTATTTGTATAGAGACGCTGGAGTCCGGGAAGCAAAGAGTGAGTAAATATCACTAACAAACAATGAAAAGGATGGTAAAATATGGGATGCAGAGGAGCAAAAAGGAACCCGGGCGGATAAACGTAGCTATAGCCAAATTTGCAGCTGGCAAGGGTGCTGCAAAGGCGGAAGCTGGGAGTCAAATTCACAGCCAACACCGGGGTAACTGTTTAATCGGGGACGCTAGTGGCCGTTTGGGTATAAATATTGCTTGTTGGCTAAGTTAGGACGACAGCCTGCAGTGCGGTAAGTAAAGTTAATGTCAGTCAAGAAAAAATATCCAAGTTAAAGATTAGCTAGTCGATAATTGGCCCATTTTTAGTATTATGGACCCTCAAAAAGACCACACACCGGGCGATTGAGTTTTTAGAAGTAAACATTCTTCGGGAGACTAGTCTAGGCGGTGCTAGACAGCTACGAAAGTAGCGGGGTAGAGCGGACGGTAGGTTGCGCTCGATAGGTGTAGGAGGATGCCCTTCGGTCCTCCAGGAATGCCTGGATGCGGACGCGGAGCGAGGGTAAATGAGGGAGAAAGAACGGGAAAGAGGAATGAAGAAAGAGGAGGAAAGGAAAAAGAGGTAGGCGATCCTACTCCGGGATGCACCGAAAAGGGGGTCGTGACTACTCCGGCCACTGAGTATCGAGGCCTACTCCGGACGCACGCTATTCGGTTCTGGCCGTGGAGGTCCCAGGCAGCGCTAGGCTTGCCGGTCATTAGACTAGGCAAAACCTAGACAAACTACACCGGACTACTCCCCGGTCACGGTGGTAATGGTCAGGGAATTGGTTGGTCGTTGGTTATTGATTTACTGTGGAACAGCCAAGGCCGGCGAACCTAAGTTGTCCAAGTGCCACCCACTGTGGCATTTCCAGCTAATTATTCCTACAGTAATTACTAAAATAAAGGTATAATTAAAGGAAAGAGAAGTAATTGCCAGCGACCTTACAGGTGGGCCTTAAACGTGGCAACTACACGCGAAACTGGACAGGAAAGCCTGTGCATACTGGGGTAGATACAGTATGCGCGCGAAAAGTAAGGGCCAGGTTCCCACATCAATGAGTGGCTTTCGCCTGCGAAAATATGAAGTCCAAGTTTAGGGCCGATTGGTCCGGACTGCACGCCCTCAGGCCGTTTCGGATGAGTATACAGTCCGAGACTAGGTGTCGTCGACAATATAAATTTGCTTTCAGTACACAGCACAGTAACTGCTGGTAGCAGTGCGATGCCCTGTACAAAAAATTGGAACATAAAAATATCACCAAAATCGGCTTTGCCGGTGGCAGTACAGTAATAGGGTTAGTTGCACTACACTTCCTGACCCACGCCATACCCCGAAACAATCCCGCACATTCCCAGATGCCAACCTATGGGCCCTTTCCTATGACAAGAAATTACAAACACTAGACCAAGCACGTACATCCACAACGAAAGAATCACAACCTCGGCAAAAAAGGGATACCGCTAAAAATGACCTACCGCTACAGGAAATCACCAATTCTCGACCTAGACCGTAAGGTGCGATGCTCCGTACGAGGCGACCGCATGAGACCTCACCTCCACTATGACCCGTTCAACACAGCAGAGCAAGTGGCCGAGATATCGACAGTCCGACTCCTTCCCGCCTTGGCAGCGCACCAAGCATGGGAAATTGTCCATTATGACATTAGCGCGGCTTACCTGCACGAATCGTACTCGCACCCCAACCCAATTTATATTAGAGAACAGCCAAAATTCGATGGCTCACTCATTCACCCCGGTTACACCGGACTCCTACAACAAAACCTCCATGGGACACCGCCGGCCGCAAACATACATTTCAAGGGATTAGTTCAACACCTCACAAATCACGGATACCAGCAAAGCAAAGCAGACCCGAGTTTCTTTACCAAACAAGTGGACAACTCTCCCATCCTCGTCGCAGTCATCATGGACGTCTTTTTTACGGTCTAGCTAAGCAGAGCGCTTATTGATGAACTTTACCGCGTGTTGTGGCTCAAGTATAAGATATCAGACTTAAGCCAACCCACCACATACCTCCTATGGCGCATCAAACGCACCCTAAACGGCTCAGCCCGCTTCCCCCAGCCACATGTTATTCAAAATCTACTTCACAAAACCGAAATGCACCAATCCAAACCGCGTCACACTCCTTCCCCTCAAAAAAGAACAATTGGAACGCCGCATCTCTAGTGCATTGCTGACGTCCTACCCCAAGTCACGCCATTAGGGGAGCAAGTATAAGGTAATCCCCTACGGTGGGGTCTTACAGGCCATGGTATGCGTGCGCGGCCCATGGTCGCTGCTGTACCTATTTCGAGTAGCTTATGATAGATTATATCTGGAACTATATTGGATCCTTGCAACCGGCTCACCTGAGCCGGCGGTGGGCAAGGGGGACTCTTTATATATAAGGTACAATATCCTACCCTGCCCCCCTTGAGTGTAAAGTCACCTTGGACCTACACGATCTTCCGACCCCTATAGTTGTGACTCCATCGATCGAGTCTTCCCTTCTATAAGCGCTCATCGCGGAGCGCGGAAGTACTTGGTACCCCTTTATCCCTTTCCCTTCTGTCGCTTCTATTACCAACTAGATTTTGTTCCATCGCGGCAGATTGCGACTGCTGCCGATGACGGTGCGTTCCGAGGAAGAGTGGGCAGGATTACCCGCTGGGTATTGGTGGAGCGAGCAACGCACCGCAGGTAGCGTCGTGTCGGCGATCCCTGCTGGGGTTCATGCGGTGCAGTAAGGTTTCGCCGCTGTTACAAGGTATCGACGGGACCACTGTAAGTCCCTAAAGGAGTCGGCGTAAGGCGTGGTCTGCGCCGACAAGACCCATCGGCGGCCCTGAGGCGTGCCGTACGCATTCCATTCTACGAAGTTAGGTCTTTGCGGGACAGGTGGGTTACGCCCCACGCCGAGTGGCATCCAGTATCGACTTGGCCGTACAAGTCTCTACCACCGCGGCGGCCCCTGTTTGCCGCGGCTCAAGCTACTTTCAGAGGAGGGTGTCGGACACCCTCAGTGTTTGCAGATAAGGTTGGCCGCTGTTGGTTGTTTTTGTTTTTTTTAGTGGTCAGCCGTTGCACCTCAGCAACAACATCCCCACCCGCCTCAGAAGCACACCGTCCAGCAATTTCAAATAATTATTGGTGACCTACGCTTCCTAACCGAAAGCACACGCCCCAATATCATGTTCACTGTGAACGACTTGGCGGAACAAATGCGAAAGACCACAATCCGCCATCACCACTACTCAAATGGCTCATGCATTATTTTCACTGCACACCAACACAAGGAGTCCTCTACACCATGCGCAAACCGACCACCACAGTCTCGCACCCCCTCACTTCATACAGTGATGCAGACTTGGCCAACGACTGGGACCGACGCTCCCGAACCGGCATGGTCCATCCTGCATGGGGCACCTACCATCGCATTGCCCAGCCGAAAACAAACAAACCACTGTGACAAAATCAACCTGCGAGGCCAAATAACTAGCCACCTCTGATGCAGCCAAACAGGCGCTTGTAGATCAGAAGACTACTTCATGACTGCGGCATCCGAACCACCGCCCCCTCAAAACTTCTAATCGACAAAACATCAACCATACAGGTGGCCAGCAGCACGTCTCCCACCAAGCGCGCGCAAGCTCATAGATACCTCCGACCACCACCTAGCCCACACCACGTTTGCCAAGGTAATATTCCATCCATCACGTTCCAACAAGCCTCAACGCAGCCGACACCCTCACCAAATCGCTAGGCCGCGTCAAAACTGAACAACACAGCTCCACCATCCGCATCCTACCCCCACCCCTCAACCACACAATGGAAAGCAGTATGCGCATCTTTAAAGAAGACCCCCTACACGATAAGCGACGCAAGTCTGCTTCACTGTTTTCACTCCGGACTGACGGGACGACCAAGACAATAACAAGAAAACGCAAATCAGACTTGCGCAAACGAAACAACCAAGACAGACTGTCCCAGCGGAGAAACAACATGAAAGCCTGTCGGCGGGCGCAAGCATCTTGAAATAAAGAGTTCTCGCACTACGACTTCGTCAGCCGTAACACTCCGCAGCAGAGCTACTCATCATAAGATAAGTAATGAGTAAAGATCCTTCTCTCCTCACCGCTTACTGTACTCTGCTGTCTGGTTCCACAGTATTGCCGATAGGAGGGCCGGTTTTCCATCGGCAAGCAGGCTGTCTCTGCAGTTGTACCATAAAAGTTTGAGACGAACTATTAAAGCCAGGCAGAAGCATATCAGATTATGAGCACAGTTTATCACCGTCAGCCTGCCTGCTTTCCCTTCCTCGGCAGTAGGGCGAATTCTAAATCGTTTTTCAAGTTGTCGGCAGAGTTCAATATAGTCAAGTGTAGATTTCCCAGCTCGTTGCGCAAGCTTTATGCCCGCATTGTTATGTAAGGTTAATGCACGTACGTTCCACCCTAACTTTATTGTTTAGTTTTATGTGGCTCTTTCTGATTGCCCGGGGAAGTGTAAAGCACTAGTACCAGTCGGACACGCGCCCAATTATCAGGACAAAGACACTGCTGTTTTCCCTGCCCGTTGGTGCTCACCAGACAATGCATTTGTTAATCGAAACGGGTAGGAGGAGCGGTCCGGGTATCGTAACCTGTCTTTTGTAGAGTGGAACTGTCATACTTCACCCCGTGTGGTAGACACGATTCATGTAGCAACGGGAAATACACATTCTACGGACGTTCTGCAATACTGCTTGCAATCCTCCCTGACATAATACTTGTGCCAACTCTTGATATTGAGATTCAAACGTTTAGGGTTAACACTTGGACTCATTGATGTCAACCTCAGTCAGCACCTTTTAAGGATCCATATGTCACTCAATTGACCTGTAGTCCCTCTATGGGAATGGTAGTTTAAACGGAGTTTTTGGGTAAGGATTCTGAACTGCAACGTTGATTCCGGGATTCTTAGAATTCTCCCTGTCTCTAAAGTATCGTAAGAGATTAGATTACCTTGGTGTATAGAAGATCAGCAGCCACGCAAGAGTCAGCTGAACTCGTTCAGTTCGCGTTAACAAATCATGATTGTGATAGCAAGCAGATTATGATTCCAGTTTGTAGCTCTCAGTATCTTTAAGGGTCTCTGATGGTACAACCCTGCCGCACAATGGCTATACTGTTCCATATGCTCGTCACTACATGATCGTGACTTGTAATTAGGTTCATCATTTTATTGCGTCAAAGGAGAGAGTGGTAAGCTTTTGATGAAAATCGAAGTCGCGTAGCCACCAGCTAGTAGCAAACATGCTATTTCAGTAGCTGAAGTTCGTGAGAATTGTGACGCTAAGGATGGTCAATGGAAACAATGTTGAGCCAGCGTTGTGCTATCTCTGCGCTTTGCAATGAAATGTAAACTTATGGCTTTGAATACGGGAGAATTATCTAAGGCGAGATGACAGTCAAGGCGGGGAAGTATTCGCAGCCACGAATTCGAGAGATCATGGGCCATGCAGAAGGCTGAAGGACATGTGGTGAGGGGCAGGCGTGAATACTGTAGCAACACCAAAAAGTGAATGGTGCAGAGTTTAGCAGGAATTGAAGACCTGCAAAAGACTAAGCATTTTCCCTGGCGTGGAACATGATGGGGATTAGAGCAGAAATTATAGCGATAATGTTTTTCTCAAAGTCGTAAAAAATCATATGGAGATTTTCATTGGATGTAAAGGAATAGGGCTTTCATGTTACTTGGCCTACGTTGAATAGCTCCCTTTAATCTCGCAGTAACCGACTGCGGAATGCCAATGACTTGGTCCCGTTTGGTTGACGATACTGGACAGTGGTTGTCAGTCGAACAGTACAGTAGTAGTGTACCGTACATGTGTAGCGTAGCTCGTCTTGGTGCGATAAATGCATACAAAAAATGTTGTCGGGGAAAGCATGCACATGCGGTGGCCACCGTAATACAGCCTATACAGCCTAGGTACACATAATTGCAGTTAGATTGTTTATCGTTTGGTATTTTTGGCAATAGAGGTATGAATAATGCCACGATGGTTGCATTTACTTCAGAGGACAAACGTAGAGCTCGACTGCTCTGCGAAATAAATGACATTTCAAATCTTGGTTATTTGTTCATGTGCCGCTGGCTTTTTCTTTTTCTTTGTCATGAAACAGGTTAGGGATTTTGAAGACCTCAAGAGCCTTGCTCACTTATGAGCAAGATGAAGGCTCCAAACAATGACACGGTTGAGCATGGTGAACAATTATCGAAGCGTTTCGATATTCAAGATGCACGGCTCGCTGACTTGACTGAGCTTCGGGGGGACCCATTTTCACTAATTCCACGACAATACGCATGGACAGGGTTAGTGCCTGTTTCCGTTGATTGTGCAAGTATGGACAGGGAAGTGACACGCGCCGGGAAGCATTGGGGACAACAGGTTGTGTGGCATTCTGTTGGACTATTTCACAAGGGAACGTGCGCTATGTACAAATGCGAAGAGACAGCGGGCGTCTTTCGTTGATATCCAGACTGTGGAGCAGTGGCGTAGCACTTGCCATGAGGGTGAGAAAATGAAACAGGTTGAGTTGCAAAGGAACAAACTTTGAGAGAAAAGTGCAGTGTTGGAGGAAGTGGAGAATTGTTAGCCATGAGGGCGAAAATATTTATACGTAGATGACAAGATAAATTGCAACGAGGCCTGAAATTGCGCAAGCAGGCGAAGAACTGTGTTTCAGACGGAGTAGCAAGAGTTGACGGCAGAGTGAAGCGAGAAGTGTTTGTCGCAATAGTTTGCAGAGGAATACGGACCGCAGCCTCTGAGTGAAGCAATTAGTTGTTGAGCGTTGGCTCGACTTGGCTCGCAGACAAGTCTTTCGCGACAAGGGGAATGGAGTGTACGGTATGCGAGTTGAGGTCTGTTGATGGGGCACACGTGTCAGAAAATTTCGTTGAATTGTGATCCATTTCATTAATTTTTGTGGGAGCTTTGCAAGTAGTGGAGTAAACATTTTGTAAATTTTACAGTAGGGTAATTATTGGGGAAAATCAATTCTTGGAAGGATATCCTACAGCAATGAAAGAGGGGAGAGGATAGAAAAGCCGAGAGTAGTGTACAGTATTGCGCAATATCTACATTGCTTGACGGAATAATACAGTAATTACACGCCATTGTACAGTACAGTACAGTACAGTACAGAGCTATGGTGGACTCCAGATTTGATCTCCAAGCATACTGTACAGTACATATTTCAGTCCTGTACAGTACAGTAGAGTATGTATCCAATGAACAAAATTCACGCAATTTACCCGCCAATACAGTACAGTACAGTACAGTACAGTACAGTACAGTACAGTACAATGCAATGTTAAAACATGTACTGTTAGCGGTTTGCAAGTCCTCTTTGCCAGGCGAGAAACATTGGCTGCCAGGCCTTTAAGGTACTTTGTGTTACATAAAATGAGGCTTATCATAGGGTCATCCTTGGTCACCTGGCCGATTGCATGGACGTTGCTGGCTACACAACCGTGTCGCGTTGGACCAGTCAGCCTAGTCCAATCCCAAGACATTTTTCCCAACGCAACAACTCACAACCTCTCCACATTTTCCAACCCCCTCTACGCTTTTCTTCCTCCATATAAGCCAATCCCCAATCCTAAATCCACTACTCAGATCTTCCCTCCTCAGCTTATTTCCTCACTCCCTAAGCTACTACAAAAACCTTCTTCACGATCTCGCCACTTTCCTCTTTGGGACAACCATCCCTGTAAAATCCATTCCCGCTACCTTGACCTCCGCTTTACTCGTTACTCTCATCAACCACCTCTCTCATCTAAACCCACAATGACAGCTTGCCTGGACGCCCTTCTACCCTCTCTTTGGAAAACGGTTGCATCGCAGAGTACGTCTGGATCGATGGTTACAACGGTGTAAGAAGCAAAGCCCGTCACGTCAAAGAAGTACCGTCCTCACCTTCTGATCTTCCTGAATGGAACTACGATGGGTCATCTACAAACCAGGCCCCAGGCGATGACTCGGAGGTCATTCTCAAGCCGCAAGCCATCTACCCAGATCCCTTCCGTGGTACGCCCCACATCCTCGTCATGTGTGACACCTACACCCCGGATGGTGAGCCCTTGCCCACCAATTCTCGCTACGAGTGCGCTCGCGTCATGGAAAAGGCAAAGGATTTGGAACCTTTTGGACTGGAACAGGAATACTTTCTTATCAATCCTAACACCAAAAAGCCAGTAGGATTTCCCGACAAGGGAGAACCGGAACCGCAGGGGCCGTACTATTGTGGGGTTTCCGGGTCGAAAATGTTTGGACGTGACATTGCAGATGCCCATTTCAAAGCGTGCGTCTATGCAGGCATTAAAATCTCTGGTATTAACGCAGAGTGGCGCCGGGACAGTGGGAGTTCCAAATTGGCCCTGCCGTTGGCATTGAAGAGGGTGACATGCTGTGGATGGCCCGATATCTTCTGGGTCGAATTGCAGAGTTGAAGGCCTGGATGTCAATTACGATCCCAAGCCCGTCAAGGGTGACTGGAACGGTTCGGGTTGTCATGCTAACTTTTCTACAAAGCCCATGCGTGCCCCAGGTGGGTACGACGGCTATATTTGTACCAGCATTGGAGAAATTGGGCAAGAAGCATAAGGAACATATTGAGGCCTATGGTGAGGGCAACGAGGAACGTTTGACGGCCATCATGAAACTGATCTATTGAATCATTCAAATGGGGCGTCGCCGATCGTGGGGCCTCGTGCCGTGTCGGAAATGATACCGCGGAGAGGGGCTATGGCTATTTTGAAGACCGCCGCCGGCTGGTAACTGTGATCCGTACGTCGTGACCAAGATGCTGGTTAGTACATGTTGTTTAGAGTAGATTGTTTCGGAGGATGTTACTTGGGGTTTGGTTCTGAGTTTCGGCAAGTCGATTACAAAATTCGAGTGGCGGTTGAGTAGCTCGCAAACTGCGTTTTATCAGTGAAACTTCTTGCTTTCTTTGACACGTTTGTTGGAGCTTGTGTGACGTGCAGTACACGGTTTTGTAAAAACACTAGCGGTTCAAAAGCGGCTACTGCTCTTCCTACAAGAGTGGAATCGTACCAATGTACTTGTTTCACATAAATGTTTCAGACTGTACCATTGTTTACAAAATGGGCTGGGCCAGTTTTAAGTTGGTTGGGTACTTGGTTTTGTCGACATGCGATTGTGTGGCGAGATATGAATGCGCGATATCCATCTTATTGCGCAACGTGCACAACAGGGAGTGGTAGGCTGTGATTTACAGCTAGCCACTCGCTTCCGTTAACAGCAATTTTGAGATGTGTATGATACCATATGTACATGCCGATATTCTCAGGTGGTGCGTTCGGATTTGCATTCTGTCGGATGCGTTTGGAATTGCACGACATCATGCGCAATTAAAGGACATTACTGCTCGGACAACTGTTCCAGATTGATTTTCTAGCAGGGACGTTTACTGGGGTTTGTCCAAATGGCAAAAAACGGGTTTGGTGCCCTACTATTTTGACTACGAGATTGTCGAAACAGGTAACGGTTGTTGCAAACGAAATGTACTAAAGGATAGGTGATGAAACAGTAATTTCACTCTAGAAGAAAAGCCGCCTAAAGGGCTATGTTGGTGAACGCTACTGCTCTACACTTCCAGTATTCAGTAGGGAGTCTTGAGGAACGGAGGTAATCTTACTGCGAGCGACACAGCAAGGATTTGCACTGCAGAGCGACTCTCGCTAACGTTACAGGGGTAGTTAATATTTTGCTGGTGCCATCAATGCCCTTTGTACATTATCGCATTTTTTCATCTGAGAAATGCAATAAAGTAAAATAAGATTACAAAGCTTCGCAATACTTCATTTCAATGAACGGGACAACCCCATGCATTTCTGTACCCGTACAATACAGTACTGTACAGTATTTTCATTGTTTTCCTTGCATACTTGTGCAGTACAGTCATAAAATCGCATAATGTTTAATCAAGACGTGTGTACGACGGACGCCCGACTGATCGACTGCGCTTTTGACATCGCTCACCGAGACAAAGTCAACGACTTGGAGAGCAAACTGTCATGCCACCTCCCGCCCCCCTCGGACAACACCCCAGGCGCCAAACTTCAAATCTCAGCCCCTGGCCTTCGATTCCGTGGGTGTCCATCCCACGCCTCCATTCTATTCCTCAAGGAGTACATCCCGCGTATCGCGGAAAAGTTTTACACAACAGGGGTGATCCGCAGGCGTCTTTATCAGCGCACAAGTTGCACATTGTAGTTGTCTATTGCAGTGTCCATTGTGTCCCGGGCCCCACTGCAAGTGACCGATGTGCAACATTCGGTTACTTCTCCGCCGTATAGGTGGGTCCTGCAGTGAACACGATAGATACTCATTGAAGTAAACTTCTCTCGTCTCTTGTCCTCAACCACTGCAGCCCCGATCCCAGATTGGCGATGATCGGAAAGCTGCTCACTGCCGAAAATGGGATGTACGCAAAGAGCGCAGCTGTAACACTGGACCAGACGACGCAGCTAAACCTCTGTTATGTTATAAAGCTGCGGGGACCTGGAAGCAACAAGTTAATCGAGAATGCCCAGTGCCACTTTCTACCGCATATGTACGGCGCCGAGGTGATCAAAAGGTTAGGGCTCGAAGCGAGCGCCACACGAGACTCAGAGATCACCATCAGAAGGAACATAAAATCCATCACCCACTGTCTGCCGGGAGTTTGCAAGGCTACATCTGATTTGCAAACTGCGCAACATCAGCGGGCAATACAGCAGCCTGGCGAACTGCCGTAGGAACGAATGGTGACCAACCCATAGCTTTATTGTATTGTGGGGTTGACTGGCAGAAAGCGCTGGCAGGGAGTTTGGTTGCATGAGGAATCCGGCTGGGCAATGATCGGTAACACGGTCTGTATGTCGCTTTACCGCGTAGGGCATAAGTTCCGCTTCGACAATTGCAGCAGCGAAGCGACAGAGCGGGGGTACTTGGATGCAACAGGTTCATGTGCCGGCGGAGCATTACCGACCATCTATCACTGTAGACGAGGGAAAACGGGGATGGGCGAGCAGAGTCCGGCTGCAGTTGTCATACTGTAACGTCTTAAAGACGTTACAGTATGATTTCAAAACTTTTCAGAAACGTTTTTGATGCCTTGAGCCCCTCCCCCAATCCCTGAAATCAAAAGGTGTCAACACGCCCCCCTCGCAAAAA
This sequence comes from Kappaphycus alvarezii, assembly GCA_002205965.3. Classification (NCBI taxonomy): domain Eukaryota; phylum Rhodophyta; class Florideophyceae; order Gigartinales; family Solieriaceae; genus Kappaphycus; species Kappaphycus alvarezii. The sequence goes on from NADL03000649.1 coordinate 277,882, forward strand.
AAATTATTGTACCGTGCAACCTATCACAAACGGTTTACCGTACAGTACAGTACTGTACTGGCTCAAAGATGGTACTGTACGGTACAGTACCGTATCTAGCTAGCTTAGCAGCCTTTCCTCAAAGGCTGGTAAGTCTTTGTTTTACAGTACTGTAAGGGGGAAAATTTTGAGTAATTGATAGTAACATTTACTATTTGGAAAGTAGGGAAAATTAGAGTCTTTTAATGATTGAAACATAGGTTAGCCTATTTGGAAAGGGGGTAAATGTGGGTGATTTAATATTTGAAAAATATGGTCGGTTGTGGGCCCGGAATATCCTACAGGGTGCGTAATGTTCGATTAACTTCTATGTCATTAGTCTACCCAAAAACAGAATTCTGCAAAAATTCAGAAATATGTAGTATGATAAATTACATAATAGTATTTTTGAAATTTATTCCCGAAATTTAAAATGCCGTTTTCGCATTGACAAACAGTACAGATAAACAGGAGCATTAGTTTTGTGATCCGAGCTCGATGGCCCTTCAAGGAGCGAGGTGCTGTATGCACTGCACCCCCTGCCCGCGTCTTAAAACACATCGATTCCCTGTGTTCTAATCTGTGGCTCTAGCTAGTAATACTGCCAAGCCCCGCTCTTCCCCCCGAACACACCATGTCCGAGGACCCACTGCCCGGAAACTCTCGACGTGTTCGGAGAACATCTCATGCATTGCGCGCACGGACCAGAGCGCATGAACAAGGCATGATTGTCAGGTGACACTGCTAGACTCGCACATGGCTAAGACGGCCACTATCTTGTCCTAAAACCTCGCCAGCCCGGTCAACATCGGACCAGGCCGGACATCCGCACCATCGAAAGCAGGGGGGGCACAGAATACTTCGACGTCACCTGCGTGAACTCTCTTGCTCCTGCGAACAGAGTAGACCTTAGTTTAACCCGCTGATATCCCTGAATGCGCAAGGACTTCGAAGTTCAGAAAGTACAAGGAGTTCATCGCCCACTCTACGCGATGCAGCTCGCGCCATTCCCTACATCCACACTTGGGGGGTGGCACCTGGATGCGTACGCCGTGTTGACGGATATTCCGAGGGGCATGGCACGGCTCACTATAGACGTCCTTGCAAGTACGCAAGCAGTCCTTATGCAAAGGCACGCTGCAGCGGCTGTTATGTGCATTGCAGTATGCCTCCTGGCCGGCCTCCGTCGAACTTTTAATGAACTGACAACGCATACCCACCGCCCTCTTGCTGTAATAACCTTGGGTAGGAGCCACTGCATGCTTTTACAGAAAAAGTCCCCCCTGTTTTGTGGAAGTTTTTGTTTTTCTAGAGTGAAGCGCGAGTGTCGACCTTTTTCCTCCCGTGCAACTCTGCTCTTGCTGGTATGATGATGCACGTTGCTGCACGCAGCTGTAGGGAGGGGAGGGGGAGGGGGGGAGGGGGAGGGGGTGACCGCAGGAGAAGAAACAGACTGGGTAGGGGCAGGGGTAGATGAAGGTCGAAGGGAGTTGGCATCTGTCTCGACGATTTTACTGAGTTAGTCCATAGCGGCATAACTACAACTTCATACTCGTAGTCAAGGCCGGCGGAGCGGAAAATGTGCCACGCGAACACGTTGCGAACGGAGTTTGTCCAAACTCTGAGAGGTAGCGGTCTGCGCCATGTTCATCATGGACATCCAGATCCTGCTGGCAATGGTGGCATTTCAAGGGCACCGAGTCTGTGTATACCGGGAGACCGAGGTGCCTGCGCAGCATGATGCTCCAGTGCTCCGATGACACCTTCGTCGCAATGGTGGGATGGGCATATACGAACGCCGCGGCAGCGCTGTGACGGAAAGCCAAGCCGCGAATTCGGTGACGCGTGAATTCCTTGGAGTGGCAGCTGGGACGGGGCACCCTCTTCCATAGGTCGTCTTCCCAGAACACCTTTGCCTTGCATAACGTACCCCTCACCGACGACGCCTGGGAACAAGCATGTCTCCCCCTCCGTCTTGGGGGCACGCGTTCTCCAGGATAGGTCTCGCACTGCACGCGGCTGTCGCCGCCAGCATTCTGGACGCTGCCCACGCCCGCTTACGCACGGCCGCCTACGCTACACCCGCTCCTTGGCCGTACTCGGGAAACGGGCTCGTGGTGATCGATCCTTCCTGGCCAACCAGGCACGCCTTCCTCTGCGCAATTTCGTCCGCCCGATCCAAGGGGATCCGTTCGTCACCGACCTTACCGCTTTTGACCCCGCCTCCCTTGCTGACATGCCCGTCAACCTGCAATCTCATCTAAATCGGGCACAGTAAGACGTTAAGGCAAAGGTGTTTTGGGAGACGACCTATGGAAGAGGGTGCTCCGTCCCAGCTGCCACTCCGAGGAATCCACACGTCACCGACTTCGCGGCTTGGCCTTCCATCACAGCGCTGCATTCGCCGGCACAACTCCGTTCGCAACGTGTTCGCATGGCACGTGTTCCGCTCCGCCGGCCTGGAGTACGAGTTTGAAATTGAGAATCTCCTCCCGGTACGGACTACAGCCCGCCGACATTCTCCTCGTGCAACCCCCTCGTGACACTGAAGCCGGCCTGCCGGACCGACCCATTGCATGCGACGTCGCCGTGACGTCCCGGTTCAAGCAGTCCTCAATCACCAAAGCAACGCAAGTCGCCGGTGGGGCCGCCGCCCTCACTCACCAACGCAAGGTCCAGGACCTACAGCACAAGCTGTCAAGGCGCCTGGTGCCCCCCTCCCCGCCCTCCCGCGACCCAGGTTTCCGATTCCAGACTCTGTCTTTCGACTCCATCGGCGCCCCTTCTCCGGAGACGGTATTATTTATCGAAGAGTTTGTACCACGTGTAGCCAGGAAATGCCACACCTCGGACGCTACTATTTGCACACGCATCGACCAGTGTATCAGTTGCCCTTTGTGGTCGTCGGTGGCTATGACCATCATATCGCGCGCCCCACTGCACGTGATCGATTTGGTCCAGCCAGTTAACTGCATAGTCGATCAGTCGGTGCACCCTGAAATGCTTGTTTTCTGTTTACTCAACTTTCTCGTCGGCCAGGCGGAACCTACCTCCCCCTCCCCCGGACACCAGCAGCCCTCTCGTCGTCTTCTAGGAGCGGCCGATCCGGGTTTCTACCACCGTACACTGTACGAGCCCACTTCCCGCTCGTACAGTGTAAGTAGTACTTTATACTGTACGAGCGAACCAGTCCAATCAAACAGCGCCGCTGGGAGTCGCGCGACCCAAAACTCGAACGACACGTCCCCACTCATTGTGGGCAACGGGCGCCACAAAATAATAACGAACCTCAGATTAGCAGACTCCAGCCCCCCCCTCATATAGAGGACCCACTCCTCAACGCTCTCCCTGTCCAGCCCACTCCTATACCACGTCCTCTACTCTTCCCACTAGCACCAGTCCGCACTCAACGTCTCAAAACACTCAACCTTTCAACCTCCGTCGGGCGAACGACAGAGGTGCTGAAAAACAGCCGGTATACCCGGAGGTACCACATTTTCCATCCTCTGTCAATTTCTTCTCTTCTCTTAACATATCAACAGCCTGAAAACCATTTGCAGCTCTCTTTTTCTTCCTGGACATCTTCAACTGCTCAAACAGATTCACAAACCTTTTTTCTTCTCCACATGTTCCATCGCCCATCAATCTCTTCTCCGATCTCCACCTCCTTGACCGATCAAACCCATTCGCAACTCCTTTTTTCTCTTTCTCACTCCAACAATGGCTCGAATCGAGAAACTCGCTTGTTTGAGAATTGGCGGTCGCGCTCCTCGGAAGCACATTGCCACTGAGGCGGCGCAAGTCTCCCGCGCGCGAACGGGCCTTCTCCAGTGGCAAAGAGAATCTGATGGGCTGGTTTTTGGAGATAGTTCTTCATTCAACTCCGCTTTAGAGGTCCGCAAGGCGGCGCTCGCGACTGCAGGAAAGCGCAAGAACCGACGTCCTGGTCGCAACTCCTTGTACGTCCTGAAGCGCGAGCGGAGGATGTGGGAAAACCGAGAAGGCAGCAGTTCCGCTCCCTAGATACTCAAGATTCAAGACTTCACCAGCAATGTTTACGATTTCTCTGCGTGCTTCTTTAGTACTTAGCCTTCTATCATGTATTCTTCTCTGCCATTGTCCTTCAATCTACTTTATTCCTGTTTCTTCTTCTCTTGCTTTCTCTATTTTCTTGCTTTTCCTTAGTTGAGTAATGGGTCGATCTCCTCTTACATGGGACAATCCGGCGCGCATGGATTGCTTTCCTTGAAACGCGACCGGTGGAGGACATTAACTCGTAGCGAGGGTGGTTCGCCTTAGTCCCCCGGCACGGTCCATAGAAATATGAATCGAAGGCCGGCCACTTGCGTCCCTTATTGAAGGCCGCACAGTGCGCCACCAATACTTCATCTCCAACTTCGAAATCCCTGACGTTTCCCTTGGTCTTGCGGGGTTCTCTAGATTTCTCCACCACACCAGCCCGTGTTCCAGAATCATCTACGGTCTCGATAAGCCGATGATGGGGACCTGCGTCACTGAGGAATGCTACAGAATCGCTGGCCAGCATCCTCGGATTAATTCCATACATCAGTCGAAAGGAGAACGGGCGTTGCTTCGGTCGCTTCTGCGGTAACCATATAAGAATTTGGGGAGGGCTTCCGCCCAGTCTACCCCACCGCGTACGACGACTTTTTTGAGCGCGTGCTTGATAGTTCCCACCATCCGCTCCGCGAGACCGTGTGACATCGGCGCATAAGCAAACACCGCCTTCCACTCGACTCCCCTCTCCTTCATGTACTCTTGTACCGATCACGCCAATAACACAGTCGCGTTCTCCGAGACGTTTTTCTTTGGGGGTCCGAACGGTGATATTATCTCTTCCTCGATGAACCTCATCACGATATTTGCCGTAGAATCAGTCTTGGCCCACGCTATGGACCATCCCGTCATATGTTCCATTAGCGGTCAGAATAAATCTTTTTCCAGTCTTCGAAGGCTTGAATGGTCCAGCTAAGTCCATCGAGAAGGTCTCGAAGACTCCAGTAACGGGAGTTCTCAGACTCGAGTGATACGTCGGCAACTACTCGCATGCTGACACAAATCACGATCTTGTACATACTCGGTGACATCACGGTACACCCCAGGCCACCAGAATCGATCTGTCACGAACTTTCTTGTCGAGCTGACGTCCCAGTGGCCAATATCATTGTGAAAGGTGCCCAGTATCTCTGAGCGTTGACCGATCAGAGGCACGAAGCGGAGTCCGTCCTTCTCGCGACGAAAGAGGGTGTAGTTCCAGTTCATGAAACTCTTTGCACTACGTCTGACTGGGACCTTCTTCTTCGGGTCGGATTCTTGAACTTGTTCTCCGGCTAGGAACCGTGCTACATTTAGAAAGTGCGGTTCCAAAACGTTCAACTTTGGGTCTGCCCAATCAACTGTCGCCACCAATTCTTCTTTTATGTTTTCATCTTTCCTTCTTTCTTCCTTCTTTTTAGGTCTTCGCGAAAGATAATCGGCCGCGCCATTCGCTAGTCCGGACGATACTTGATCTCGAAGTCGTATTCCGCCATCAAGTCCATCCACCTTGCCAACCGCCCATGAACATTTTTCTTCTTGAACGCGGTTTGAAGGGCTTGATTACACCCATAGACGACGAAAGGCTTGTCAGACAGAAGGTACACTTGGAACTTTTTAAGAGCGAAAACCACGGCGAGTGCTTCTCGTTTGCTCGTTGAGTAGCGGCGCTCCTGGTCCGTCAGCGTTAGAGAATCGAACTGAATGGGATGTAATTTACCGTCTTCTTTCTTATGCAAGAGAACAACCCGAAGGGCTGCCGAAGAGGCGTCTGTTCTACTAAGAAAGGGGAATTGAAATCTGGAAACGCTAATACTGAAGGGTAGTTAGTTTCCCCTTCAAGTATTCAAAAGCCTCTTGCATCTCCGGAGTCCATTCGAAAGCCTTCTTGACATACATCGCCGCGTGTAACAGTGCCGATCTGTCTGCAAACCCCCTTATGAACCGTCGATAGTATTCCGCGAGCCCTAGAAAACTCCTGAGTTCGGTCACGTTTTCAAGCACCGGAGTATCCACAATATCTTTGATCTTGCCGGAATCCAACTTCACACCACTTGAATTAACGATGTGGCCAAGCAACTTCACTTCAGACTGAGCAAAGCTGCACTTAGTAACCTTCAACTTCAGCTTCGATTCCTTGATCCCTCTGAAAACTTCTTTGCAATGAGCAATGTGTTCCTCCAACGGCTTAGAGAAAATAACAACATCGTCCACATAAACCATAGCAAACAGTAACCAGCGAAGGACCTCGCCCATCATCCTTTGAAACGTCGCGGGAGCGTTCATGAGTCCAAACAGCATTACCTCGAACTTTTACGTTATATATGGAGAGAAAAACGTCGTCTTTTCTTTGCAAGTCTCCCGACATCCTAACCTGCCAGTATCCTTTGTAAAGGTCCAATGTTGTGAAGAACTCTGCGCCAGAGAGTTCGTCAAAGGTTTCTTCCATTTTCGTCAACGGCCAGCGGTCTTTCTCATAGCCCTGTTCAACTGACGGAAGTCGACGCAGAACCGGGGCCTTCTGTCTTTCTTCGTGGCTATCACTACCGGAAAGGACCAGGCGGACCTTGACGGCGTAATTATTCCAGCTTCCAATAATTCCTTCACCTCTTTCCTTACTACTTCGTTATGCCTCGGGCATTCGGCGGGCTTCATAATTTATCGGATTCTCGTCGGCCAGTTCGAAGGAATGCACCAACGGCACATGAGCAGGCTCCAGGTAGTGAATTTCTCAAGCTATGACATCATTTTCCTTGCGAGGTTTCGCCTGTTCCTTCTGATTCTTCTCTTTGAGGTGTTCCAGCTTCGAGGCCAATAATGCCGAGCGGTACACCTCCAATTTTACCTCTTTCTTGACTTGAGTCTTCGTCGAGCGAGGTATATCAGTCTCGTACGGTTCCTTGTTAATGATGGTTAGGATAAGGTCTTGATCAGCATCTAATACACCATCGCTTTCGCTAGACGATGAGAAAGGGTGGAGAAATTTCTCATCGTCCGCACCTTTAAGAACGTAAAGTCCTCACTGTCTGTCTGAGCCCCACTAATTCCTGAAGGCTCATTGACGAATGGTACCACAACCTCTTCTTCTCCTGTAACCAAAGTGAGGTGTTGGAGTGCATAATCGATGCGCGTCTAGAGTCGGTCTTCCAACAATAACTTCAAGCGGGGTATTGTTGACCACCAGGAACTCTAGATGCACAATCATTGACCTGTAAGACACCGGCTCCCCTTTGAGACAACCAAGAACCTCGGCGGCAGTCTCGTCTGCTACGTCACCTGACGATCTTTTTCCGTCTCGGTGAGCAACAATTTGGCAGAGGTCCCAAGACATCAAGTTAGGAACTGCACCTGTGTCCAAAAGGGCATGAGTCTCCGTTCCATAGAACTTCACGGCTACTTCCTTGAGTCTGCGTGGACCTCCTGAAGAGTTAACCATCGATGCCGGTGTGACTGGTAGCCTCTTGGATAACAATCTCCTTAAAACCTTTCCAGACTCCTCGGCATCCCTGCGCAATAGTTGGCCGAATTTCATCCATGTGACAGCGGAAGCCAGTTCAGCGATCACGTTATACTTCCCTATATGATCCTGGAGTCCACCGGATTCCTTCTCTGACTTGCGGATTCCTTTCTTAGTCTTCTTTCTTGGGACAGGAGCCATCATCGGCGGACGGTTAGCGGGGGACTTGTTCAAGATGGCATCAATATCCATCAAGTTTTCCCTCCTCTGATTCGGGAGTGCCTGCCCGTCCGCACTTATCTTCGCGGCGGCAACAACATCCTTTTTGCGAGATTACTGAACAACGACGACCTTGTCATCGTCCTTCGGCTTCTTCATTTTCAACTTTTCTCCAGACTTAGACAGGGCCCTTGCAACTCCGCCTCGCTTATCATCACCACGAGGGATCTCGGACCAGCTTGTTGCTTCCGTATGACCTCTTTTCCCACAAATTGTACAAAGTGTATCTCTATGCGTATTGTGTGGACAAGAGCTCGCCCCATGGCCCTTCTGGTTGCAGTAGCTGCAAAAATAATCTCTATCCGTCTTAACCGGCGGCGTCGTTCCGTCAAATTGTTTCTTTACGAGCAACAATAGTTCTGTAATTTCATTTATGAAATTTGAAGTTTTGTTCGCTACTGTAAGACTGCATTTTCCCTTAGTACGTAGCTATCTTCAGTTCTATATAAACCCTGGTTTGGGGCCGCCGCCTTAACCCAGCCAGCCTCAACCAAAGTTTCAACCACAGTTCTACCTAGATCTGCTCGTGTGCGCCTAACACACCACAAACAGTGCTTGCATGAACCACAGGCAGCATATAAAACGATCATATCGACGAAAAGTGTTCCTGAATGTGCCCGCAAAGAGCACTAGTAAGCCTTTAGTGTTCCGTCCGGGAGCTTATTGTGCAGGATACCGTAGATCGACCTCTCCTCCCTTTTCCACGGGCCTCCCACTCAGTGGTAAAAATTTTCTCCCAGCACCATTTGTCAATCCGAAGCCCACCGAATCCGTCATAAAGGTAGTCCTCCTTCCTTCCTTCCACAAACATATTTTCCGAGATGCAACACGCCTATACCACCGTCTTTATATCCTCGTGATATCATAACCTCACGGGCACGTCCACTATTTTAAACTGTTTGTTGAGAACGAAAAACTCTTCTACGCATTTTCGAACGCCTTCTCAGCGCGCGTTGAAATGTTTTAGTGCTCGTCTGCGTTATTGACCGAACGAATAAACGAAAAACTTGAAGGTGCCGTATTTTCCATCTGCCAGATATTAACACCAATCAAAATTTTCAGCACCAATCTGAAACGACGAGATAACATCCGCAAAGATTCATGCAAAACCCTATTGAAAAGGGGGCTCACCAACATTATGGTCAGGTCGTTCATTACGCCGGGGCATTCGAAGAATAAGTGCCATATCCTCAAATTTAAATCGCACACAATTACCATCCGTAACCTGGGAAAACCGTCCTTGCTATTTATTAGACCTTGCAACGCAGTTGGACAGTTTTACCATGCCACCACGCTGCAGTCAAGGCAACCTATCCAACCTGGAAACCCGACAGCAGCGAACTGCTTCTCAATTTCAATAATTTTCTCAATGGTTGGATCTCGTAGATATTTGGACCTGTAAAAGGAGACAATAGTCCTCTAAAACGATTTAAGACACTCCGCGGAGGTGGACTCACCGAGAGAGGTCATTTCTCCTGCTATATCTGCAGGAAGGGCGTAGCAAAGTTGTCGAAATGCGTACACAACTTTCAAAAGAGGTGAGGCAGCAGTCCTTCCAATTGCGTCCTTATTCAATCCGACCGGAAAGAAGGTACATACCTTTGTGAAATACTTCAATATGTCCTGGAACATTGTCACAGACTCCCTAAACCGCCGCTGAAATTTTTCCTCAGAAAACTTGGGCCCAAACAATAACGATCCGTCCGGCCTTATGTTGTCCACGGGATACAACTATTTCAAAATCAACTCATTATGAGCTTCTTGGTAATTTCTGCTGATATTTTCCCTTCTACCTTTCACAGAACTACTCCACCTACTTGATTCCCCTGTTGGTTCAAGGCCAGTATGGATATAATCATGTCTGCCTGGTCGTCTTCCAGGAATTTTTCAAGAAGTTTATCTTCTTGGGCGTCATTTTCTTCTCCAAACAGCCCTTCTTGATCTATCATTGTGACTGTATGTCACAATCTTCTTGCCTCTAAGAAAATTCAGTAAAGTCACCTGACACCTCCTTTTTTGGCGAGGGCGTCCTTGTTGGAACGGAGTTGTCAGGCGGAAGTATGTGCCTGAACGGACTGACGGTCAGAGACGGTCCGAGAAGCAGATTTCATAATCCAGGAGGAGAGCTTGGATGTTGAAGATGAGATGCTTGGCTTGAAAAGGGGCTTTTGGTGTCGACTTTAAGGAGTTCTTGGGACCAGGGGTGGGCAGGCGATCGCAGGAAGTAATGGGCTGAGAGTATCGTACCAAGCTGCCGGGGTTTGGCACGAAGTCTGGTTGCGCGGCTGCAGGATGCTGCCTGCAATTGGGGGGGATGAGCAGGGCTGCTAAGGTGTGGGTCATTTTTTGGTTTTTATGTTTGGACACAAAGGGTGGGCTCGTCTAATTTTCTCGCGGTACAGTTTAGGTTCACGTGGACGGCGGGGCCTTTCATCCGCCCTCTCCGCAGGTTGTTTTTTGGAACAATTTCATGAGCCAATAAAAATCCGTGTACTGGAGGCAATTGGCGCCCAGAGAGGGCGTTGAGTGGAGATACCCTAATTTTCGTGAAGTGAGGCCACATGTTCCATTATGTATTTAGGTGTACAACAATCATCTTTATTTCATGTTTTATAAAGGTGAACGGCCGTGAGCTTACAGAGTTCAAGGTTAGCAGCGTGGTTGCGTCACCCTAGAAACGGGCCTGAGTCCGGTCATCAGGAAGGCAGCATTGGGCATTGATGCCGCTGCGGCGTGCCTTTGAGTGAGGACTTCCTTAAACTTTCCGTACGTCTCTTTTGTCATTACAGCCATTCAGTGCGGCGGTGCTCATTATTACGTAGACATCTGGTTGCGAACCTCCAAGAGTGGAGATGGGGATGGCAATGAGTCTACCTCTGGCAGAATTCGCGATGAATGACTCGAATCTCCTCACTTTCACTTTTTTTCGCGGCATTGAGTGAGGTCAGTAAGGTGCATACAGTATACGGTACAATTCTGTACATGAAATTCTGATCATACGATGCTGACTACTTCTGCAATGCTTTAGCAATGTTAGTGTAATTTATTCTGTAAGGAACTACTCACATGAGAAACGCAGTCAATTTCTGAAGTTCCGAGATGTCCAGTTTACGGTAAAATCTCATTTTAGTATTAAACACGCTTCTTTCGATCCCACTATGTCATGAGGGCGCATAACGGAACCCTAAAGAGAGAAGGGAAATTTATCACTGCTCAACGTATTCGTTTCTTGGCATCAGTTCTCCGTCATCTAATCAGGCGACGGGAGAGAGGCGAAGATGAAAGCGCTAAACTGTTTATGGTATTCAAGTACGTCGCTTTTTGAAGAAAACATAAGTCTTCCGTCGAACTTGGTGTTCTTATATCAACAATTTCGTTCGAACAAGTTTTTAATCGATGGGAATCGAGCATTGTTCACCACATTTTAGGTTCTTGCGAACAGATATACTAAAAGTTGTAGACATTTTCACGACAGGGTCTGCACATTACTCTACATTAAAAAAGTCTACTACAGTACAAGGCCGTTAGCGACTTGCCTTGTCTTGAATCTCTTATCTGAACTGCAGAGGTAGAATGACCTCGAAGTAATGTTTGGGAAGCATGCATCGCAGCTGTCCGAAATATTTTGGGAGTGCCTAGAAGAGTTCTATTACAGGTTAGGGTACCTGGTCACTGGTCCCATAAGCGCAGGTGACAGTGCTGCAAGAGCCAGTGAATGTACCGCGAAAATGAAGGAGAAAGTTGAAGCACTTGACAATTGTATTGGGTACATCGATAGAACCGTCATTGAGATCGCTCGACCAGATGAAGCTGCTCTACAGAACGTAGTCTATAAGGCATAGGCTCAAATATGCGCTCAAGTTTCAAGCTATCACTACAGCGGATGGAGTTTAATATTATGTGTATGGTCTAGTAGAAGGACGGCCTCATGATTGGACCCTATATGTCAGCTCAGAGATTGATGCGCAGCTGAAGAGTCCATTAAGGTTGGTGAACGGCAGTATTACATTTTTGGAGACAGTTGGTATAACTTTCGTGAGTACCTGGAGATTTCGCTTTAGTGATCAAACCTCAACGCAGATAAGAGCGCGTTTAATCAGGCGATGTGTAGTAGGCAACATGACCGTGGAGTAGATGTTCAAGGAGGTGAAGACAGAGTGGACGACTTTAGAGTTCCCGTATAAGATGCGGGTCCTCCAGCTTCCTGTTGGTACTCTTTATCTCGCCGCAATCCTAAAGCGAACATATTTAAAAAATTACGAGCCCTTCTCTCCAACCCACGTGCACCTCGTGGCAAATTCACTCCTTGCAATAACCACTTTGCATTAGGCTTCACCAACCCACGTCACACAGACGAGCAATGCCATGACCTGAATCACCCGAAACATAAAAAAGGGAAACCTGCAGCCCGTAACGCTCAAGTGAATATCGAAACACTTGTTCAAGACGTCCAACAACTGGTCAACGACTGCATTGAGCCTGACCAAGATACAGCGAACTCTGACAGTACATATATTCGCGACTTAGAATCAAACCCCACTCCCCTCACCAACCCCACAACGTAAATGCTCCCCCCACCCCTATCCTCCTCACCTCAGCAGCTGACTCCACCACCGATGTACGCATTTTGGCACCACATCCCTTTAGCTGAACAATAATGAGTCTCTCATTATAACTGGATATTCGAACCTCGCGGTCAACCACACCCTCTTTTCTGTCCACAGTCTAGCTCCCCACGGCGGACCGGTTATTTTCACGCCATAGTCGCACTCATTACAATGCCTACGAAGTCAAGACTCCGTCTCATCTTCAGGACACCATGGGTATCCAGACTACAAGGTTACGTATTCTGTCACTAACGGCATGAACCTTCCGTCCGCATATTCAAGGCCCCGGCGGTTTCAAAACGTAAAAGAAAACCACAAACAACTACACACACACCCACCTCGCCCCAAAAGCTTCAACTAAACCCACAAAAATCCCCGGAAGCCACGCAAACCCGCCCCAAACAACATCATGACCTATCCACAACGACCCAACCACGCCAACTAAAACCACGTCGCCGACCCCCACTCGCAATCTACAACAACCACCCGTCAACTCAAATAATATACAAATAGATTCATCCTCAATCATACCCCGCCACGTGCGCTACACAGATGATCCAACGCAAAATCTGATCCATCTTCCCCCGCCCAACTCGCTCATCTGAAACCACCAATCAATTGCATCTCATGACGCACAGCCAAACTGACCAAATAACAACACCGCTAAAACACCAAACACTGAATCGTGGCGAATACACCAGACAAAGACACATGTGGACCTATAGAACTCCCGCCAAACCATGTTCTCTACTTTATCACTTTCGTGGAACCTGAAATCCGCCATCTCCATATAATCTTCCTCCAAAACCGCTCGAAAGTCGCCAAGTACATGCCTCACCAATTGCCCTCATCACAGCGCTACATGGCAAACCTCCCACGACTATCCGAGTTGCCAACTGCAGAGAATCTTTTTCCTTCCCCCTCCGTTCCGTCTACGCATCCCATGGAACCCAACTCAACAAACGCACTGCATACCAAACCCAAGAGAACTCCCGAGCCGGGCGCATTAAATTTACGTTTATGAACGCAACAAGCCCATAAGCAACTCGGCTGGGCTTCCCATGCCATTCTGGCAGGACGACCTACAATATGTCGCATTCAAGTACAACTTTATGATCCACTCATCCACCAACCAGCCACCCTCCAGCTATGGAACCAATCTGAATCCAGTCCTACGAGACTTTTCACATTCGAAGAATTTACACCTCCCAGTTCTAAAGCACAAATCCAAACCAGCTCCTCCAGCACCACTATTACGCTACATGACAGGGCTAACGGAAACACTCATACATGTCTAGAACCCGCAAAAAACGAAGAACTCCAAGCACGAGCGGTCGACTTCCACCCGTACAACCCTCAAAATGGTCCCGCATTGGCCACCACACAATGAACTCAACACCGCAATGCCCGCCTTAACCATCCCAAACCGTCGCGCAAGCTCGCACTTACACTGACGCCGATGTGTGGCCAATTGCCCGCAACAAGAAATTGGAAACACTGGACAAATAAAATATATTCAAATGGATTTAAAACAACTGTGGATGAAATAAAACGGACCTCCTTTAACGTTTTTAAAATAGATCGATGACTCTCTCTCTATACAACTCAATCCTATGAGTTTTCCTTATGCAAATGTGACTGGAGTTTCTGGGACAAGTGTTTCGGGCCTGCCACTTTATGTTCAATTTTAATCAGGTATGAATGCCTCTATGTCTAGCCTTGGCAACCGCTCAGACTCATTTCATACAAATGGTCTTGCCCCTTTTGAACACTTCGTCCTTGTTCACTGCCGGTATCCCAAGTTATGTTTCACCATGGTCACCCTCCCTCAATGTTGACGACCGCGTCATGGCAGATGGGTTAACATATTGTGTTTCTTGATTTAGTCCAGAAAGGCGACAGTTAGCGTCCACCGTCGTCGACAAAATCGCGAGTCGGCTGCCACGCGTCTTCACGTTGTGGTGCGGCCATCATGAGCGTGAGCCACCGGTAGCCTTCGCCTCTGGGTAGATGTGCCAATATGCAGTCGATTTCGTGTAACAAAGATCCATCCATGTCTGTCACTGGCACCGGGCATTCGGGTATAGCCAATCCAATGTCTCTCGGTTTTTTTTCGCTTTGTAGTATGTTCAACGTGAAAAATAAGGTGTGAACTCATATTTTCCGGGAAATCGAGGCGCTCAGCATTCTTTCCGATGAGTTCCAGAACGGTAAAGGGGCCATATCTTGCACCCGTAGCTTTCCTGGACGTTGCGTCTTTGCAACTTAATCTGTAATGTACTTCCGGCTAAGCCAAACCGTATCATCCACCTTATAGTCTGGTGGTGTATAATGCTGTGCATTATAGGCAGCGGATCGGGATTGAGCCAGTTGTTGTGCAAACTTTGCGTCTTTGTAAGATCCTGACAGTCTTAGGTGTAATTTCTCCAGAATCTCCACCTTGGGCTCCGCTTTTCTCAAAAGATCCAGAGGGCATCGAGGCTTCCAACCCGGATCGAGTTCGAACGGGCAAAAACCAGACCCCGCGACTTCTGCGAGTTGTAAGCAAATTCTGCTGATACAAAACGACAGTCTCACTCATCCTGTTGGTGATCACAATGGCAGCGGAGGAATTTCTCGACCATCCGATTATTAATTTCTGATGAGCCATCTGTTTGGGGATGGTGGCTGGTATATAGACGTAACTTAACGCCGCATAAATCCATTAAGCTTGACCAGAACCGAGCTGTAAATTTAGGGTCATGATCCGACACGATTGAGTCTGAAAGACTATGTAGTCTGAAGATTTGGTCATAAAACGCGTTAGCGGCATCCACCGCAGTTTCCATCCTCTTGAAGGAAAAAATTTCACCCTATTAGAAAATCGTTTAACGTTTGTTTTGATTGCGTCGAAGCGTCGTGATGTCCGAGGCAACTTTCGAGATAAAGTCCGTTGCAACACTGTCCCATCGTCTAGATGGCACTTAGAGTGGTTTAGGGGTTCATAGTGGTTTTTGTCGGAAATCTTTGCTGAGCTGACAGCGTTGGTATCCGTTACAATAGCTTTTTGTGTCTCGAACATTTTGTTTCTAGTGAAAACCACTTTGCCTAGACAGTGTCTTCGAGAAAGAAAATTCCCGAACACAAGGCAGTCGTGTGCGAGGTAGAGAATGTCTCTCTCGCGACGGCGAGGAACACATAGACTTCCCTCGTAATAAAGTTTGCCATTCTAGAAGGAGAACAAGGGCAGGAGGCGAGAGACGCGTGCCTTTTGAACTGCATCCACTGGCCATTCGTCATGAAATGACCGTAAGATAAGGCCAAACAGAGCATCAGCAAACTAGTTTTCCTAACATGCGGGTTGGGGAGTAACAGATACCACCTGTACATTCAATGTTTTGAGAACCGTGAGCTTCCCTGGCACTCCTCTTACAAGTTCCCTTCCCTCCATTCCTCCCCCGCCCCTCTTCGTCCCCCCGTCGTTGCGCGGCCGAGAGGAGCCGCCACGAGGCGGGCGGTGCATTCAACAAGCTGACCTCGCAAGGCGATTTCCTTTGTTTTCCCACTGACATTCTCCTTCCACTGACTTGACCAGAATCACGACCACTCGAAGCCGTCATATCCTCCTTACTACACCACAACCCCCCCCCAACAAATCACACTGCGGCTTTCGCTCCTCCACCTCTCTTTGGGTACACTAGAGGCGATTTTGCTGTATTCGTCTTATCATCCCATCGCCCCAGAGCGTTGTGAGTGGCGTCAAAGTCCCTCGTCCTCGTCCCTGACCCAACTTCCCAAGAACAGAACTCCGCTGGCAAATTCAAGATTTGAAACGGTCAATTTTTTGATCAACTACACGTGGCCACCTGGGACCAAGGTTTGGCGACAATTACACCGGTGAAAAAGGAGGTCTGAGGTGCATACCGGCGTACAGGATCGGAGTCCCGAGGATTGGCGTACAGCACTGTAATAAGTCCAATCGTTTAGTAGGGTGCACTGGTTTAAGACCTCAGGGTGGGGGAAAATTGTCACTAAGCCTCCACGTGGCCACCGGCAAAATCACTGTTGTACTGGAACAAGGTGCAGTACAAGGACATTGCCATCATGTCCCCGCCTACGGAAGAACCACCGACCAACAACCTGGAACAAACACAAGTAGCACACGTGCCCCACCTACAGCACATACCTTTCGAGCGAAACAATGGCAAATGGTTTCAGAGCGCCCTATGATACGCCCCGCCTCAACAAGGCCACTACCACATACAGAGTATTGTCCACTCTGCCCAAACCAAAACCATAAGCTCCACACAGTGGCGCAGTTACTAGCGCATCTTCGCGGCTCTCACCGTCGGGGCTCCAAGTTAGGCATACCAAAGCAACACGAACTAGGAAAACTCCGACAGTACCTGGGAAAGCTAGGTTATTGGTATTGCGGGTGCCACGACAAGTATGTTGGGTCCAAAGTTTCCGGACCAAACTCGGATGGTCTCTATGAGTTTTCGTACTCTCCATGTCCCAATTGCAGTGTTAATTCAGCCCCGAGATGCTTCCTCCCGCTGGATGACACACAACTCTGCGATCCGCCAACTCCAGAGAACGTCCCAGTGCTCGCCTCCGACGAGCCAGCCCCGCCGGCACCTGTGGAGACCACACCAATTCGCTATTCGGGGAATGGGGTAGAGTCGGCAAATCAGCCGCACCAGAAGCTACCCACCATGGAGCAAATTTGTGTCACGCACACACCCGTCATGGCACACATTCCCACCAGGTTCCGGGGCATTCTGGCAGAAACATATGCCAGAGCCATGAATGACGCCGCAGACGCCTGCCTAGCTCATCACTCGCATGCAACCGAAACGTTTGCAAAACTGTTCCTTTTTCCGGCCGTTATGCTTACAAACCTGTCTCACCCGGACTCCGGCACAACTCAAACCCGTCTGCAATCTATTGCGGACCAAATGCGAGACAGAATCGAGCTGTGGAACGCAGGACAGTTCGAGACCCTGTGGGAGCAAGCTACCCAACAATCTACATCCCGGCGCCCAGAGACAGTCTCGTCCTCCGAACAAGCACAACTCAATATTCGACGAGCAACTAAACTGGCCAAAGAGGGTGCGTACGGCAAAGCTGCACAGGCGCTAGGCTCCTTGGGCGTCCTCCCTCCGACGCCTAATGTGGTACAAGCACTTCTCGCCAAGCACCCGCAACAGGCTCTCCACAGTGACAGCGGCCCTTCCACCCCACCTCAGACTACTGCTGTGTTCCGTGATTTCACTGCGGAGGAGGTCCTCGTCGCTGTAAGGGGCTTCAAACCGGGATCTTCTGCCGGCGGCTCAGGACTGAGGCCTAATCACCTGGCGGAACTGCTACGAGCCCCTACTTCATCCAGACAGTCGGGATTTTTAGCTGCACTTGTCAGAACAGTGAACATTTTGGCAGCAGGGAAAGCTCCAGCCTCACTGGCCCCATGGATCGCGGGCGCCCCGCTTACACCGCTCGCAAAGAAGGACGGTACACCTCGCCCAATCGCCGTGGGCGAAACACTGCGTCGATTAGTTGGCAGTTGCCTCATGAAAAGGGCTACGCCAAGAGCAGCACAGCACCTTCAACCGCTCCAAGTTGGAATCGCAACCCGTTCCGGAACCGACACAGTCGTGCACGGCGTCCGAAGGGTCGTTCAGAAATTCGGGACGAGTTCTGATTACGGGATGCTCACAGTAGACCTCAAGAACGCCTTCAATTTGTGCAGTCGGCCCGCTTTTCTCGAAGCTGTCAGGACGTCATTCCCAGAACTGTTGCCGTGGGTCTCGTATTGCTATGCAACTGCGCCGGCGTACTTGTGGATTGGTCGCCATATTCTCCGAAGCGTGCGCGGAACACAACAGGGGGACAATCTTGGTGGGCTTCTTTTCGACTTAGTTCTGCACCCCCTCATACTCAAAATCCAGGAACTCTTGGGCTCTGGTTCTGGGGAAGACGAGACCATGGGCCAACTCTTGCTCCAACTATGGTATCATGATGACGGGTACATATCGCGCGCCACGAACAACTTCTCCGAGCCGTCGATATCCTTTCTTCGCTGGACGCCACTAGCAGAGGTCTGCACCTCTCTTTGCCAAAATGCAAGGTCTGGTGGCCGACGGCCCCTCCAGAGTCCGTGCAGCGCCTCTACCCGAATGTCCTCAAACAAGAGTATAGTGAGGGAACACTCGTCCTCAACGCTCCAATTGGCACAGAGACCTTCACCAAGAGAACTTTCTCCACGCACGTGAAGTCCCTCGAACCGTTCCTTGAGGCCATCATTGACCTCGAGGATACGCAAATAGCGTTCCAGCTGCTCCGAAATTGCTTCGGAGTCTGCAAACTCGGCTATCTACTGCGCGTAGTCCCGACGTCGTCCACCGCCGAGGGCGCTGCCATGTTTGACGATATGATGGAGCGCTGCGTCCGCACACTAGCGGGGGGGTTTTGGATTCAGAGGTCTTCCGTGAACTTCAACTCCCAGTGAAACCACTGGATGCGAAGCGGCCCTCCCTTGGGGTCGGATTCACTTCAGCCAAAAACATCGCCGCGGCCGCCTTCCTCGCCTCCAGCGCGGCCGCCAACAGGTTGTGCAAAGTTGTTCTGCCCGCTCCTATCAGGAGCCTCGCCACCTACAACGACGCTTTGGACGCCCACCGGAATTGGTCTCTTTCCTGTCTGCAGTCAAGGATTCTACCTTTTAGTGCCTTTTGCTCAAGCAATACACCATCGCAAAAGAAACTAACAGACGCAATCCATGCAGCTGTGCAGGAAAGCATCTCCCCCGGTGATCAAAGAAGGCAGGCATTCCGCGCCTCCATGGCCCTCCCGGGCGCCAAGGAATGGGTGTATTGCGCTCCGTGGCCTCAAGACGAGTATTGACCCCGCGAATTCGCGGTGTGGTTCCAATACTTCTGCCAAGTCCCGCTGTTCCCTTCGGACGTGCCGTGCCCAAGACGTAACTGCCCCGAAACCCTCGACTCCTTCGGGGATCACCTCCTTCACTGCAGACATGGTGCGCACAGGACTCGACGGCATGACAATCAAGTGACCCTCTTTGCGCAAGACTTGCAGAAAGCGGCACGTCACCCCGCCGTCGAACCGCGGGACGGCGTTCATCGCACGAGGCCAGACATCCGGGCGATGGGAAGCAGTGGAGGTACGGACTTCTTTGACGTGACGTTTGTCAACCCGCTGGCGCCTTCCCACAGGAGGGCCCAAACGTTTAATCCGCTCACCTCTCTCAATGCGGCCGCCTCCGCGAAGCATAGGAGATATGATTCTTTTATTGCAACCTCCGTGAGAAGTAGGCTCGTGCCTATTCCTATATCTACTCTCGGAGGGTGGCACCCGGACGCTTATAGGGTGTTAACCGACGTCGCGCGGAACGTGGCCGTTAGGGCGATGGAGGCATATGGTAAGGTCCGTGCGGTACTCACTCAGAGACACGCTGCCGCGGCCGTAATGTCCAACGCAGCCTGTCTGCTGGGGGGCCTTGAGCCAGCTTTTTAGAGTAATTTAAGAGGTATTACTCGGCACCCTGTAGGATATTCCGGGCCACAACCGACCATATTTTTCAAATATTAAATCACCCCTGGGAGAGGGATGCGCGATTGGGAATCGCCTAAAACATGAACGAGACCCCGCTTTAGGTATTCCTTTGAAATACCAATACTAGCAACAAAGTCAGGCCATCGAGCCTCCCGTCGGGTAGGATGAGGCTTTGTAAAGAAATGTCTCAATACTTGGTTATCAGTTATAAATTCAAATTCGCTGCCCTCCAGGTAGCCACAAACCTTTAGGAAGGTCCTGAGGAGCTCCCGGTCGTTGGCCCTGTAATTTTCTTCTGCCTCATTTAGGCGTTAAGAGAGGTATAAGATCACACGTTCCTGTCCATCGTCGTCAAGTTGGATCAAAATACCCCTACAGCTTTCTGAGATCCATCAATATGGCAGCGGAATTGTTTGGACCAATTTGAAGAAACGAGAATGAGAGCGGATGCTAGAGAAATGTCCCTTTCGAATCGAAGGCTAGTTCAAACTCATTATCCCAGAAATTTATACCTCTTCCCTTCCTTTTTAAATCAATAACGGGATAGGCTGCACTCGAGAAGCCTTCAATGAAGCGACGGAAAAACTGCAGCAGGTCAAGGAAGCTGCGTAGCTCTGTAAGACTCTTGGACTTTGGCCAGTTGCGAACGGCCTTTAACCTCTCTAGAACGATGTCAATGCCATCTGCACTAACCTGCAGGTTAGAAAATCGGTCTCGCGCTGCATGAACGAACATTTCTTACGTCCTACTTACAGCTCATGTTCACGTAGACGATCTAGCACAAAATGCGTTGGTGTTCGAGTTTTCCTCCTCATTTTGACTGTATATCAACAGGTCATCAACGTAATCGATGATGAAGGCGTCGATGCAGTCGTAAAAAATCGAATTAGTAAGGGATTATAAGGAGGCAGGTGCATTGCACAAGCCATGGGGAGCACGAAAAACTCGCACCGGCCGTATTTAGTATTAAAATCCGTTTCTAAATATCCTCTGGACGAATTTGGATTTGATAGAAGCCGTGTTTTAGATCCATCTTTGCGAAGACGGTAGTGTCTATCCGACCAAGCACTGTCCATATATGAGGCACGCTTTTTCCTCATATGAGGTCAATTTCCGTTACATTTTGGAAAGGTAAATGTTTTGGAAGCCTGAAATATTTACAGGAAAAAAGTTTTTTTATGTTTAGTTACAATGCAGTAATTCTTACTGTACATGCGCCCTCGTTTCTGAAACCCCCACCATAATACGAACTATTTTACCTTCCAAAATGAAGTCGTTTTCACAACTTCTTGCGAAGAGCGGAAGCTGGTGAGGGAAAACTGCTCTATCCTTCACGAGGTCAACAATCTTGAAAAGTTTGTTTTGATCGGCCATCTACACTCATGAAGTAATGCGGAGGGACAAGAAATGCGCTGAGGTAAAAGAATTTTGTATTGAAAAAGAAGTGCTAAAAGTAGTCCTCATATGAGGACAAATGTCCTCATACGAGGAGAACGGTCCAATAGACACTAGCGTCGCCCAGACGGTCGAAAATTTCACCTGTGCGAGGAATTGGAGCGTTATTTTCCTTCCTGATACGGTCTAGTCATCTGTAATCGATTACCCCCGCAGTTTTCCTCCGTCGCCTGTTTTCACGAAAAACAGAGGAGCTCTGTAAGAGGAATGGCTAGGGCGCATCTTGCCCTTCTGCGGCAAGTCTTCTACGTATTCCTTTTGTGGTGAAAAGTTACGTAGGGGATAGCTGGTATGTACTCCTTTTGTGGTGACAAGTTACGTGGGGGATAGCTGGTATAGGGCCGATTTGGAGGTTTCGCATCTGTTTCGATTGCGTGATCCCCGGCTCGCTTTGGTGTGATCCCGATGCCGAGTCATCGCAGAACACGAACTGTAATTTTCAAGCAAATCCTGTAAGCGGGGTCAGTCTTTTCCCCATTTGTATTATTTTCTATTTTTTCGATATTCCCGACTTGGACGAGCTGAAACTCTTGGAAGTCTTTGCGGTAGCATCTCTTTCTGATCAGAGATCGTAATTTCTTCACGCTCAGATTTAAAATCTCGACAGTTTCCATTCGTGCTTCCTTGACAGGTAGTTTCAAACCATCAACTTATACCACCAGTGCGGTAGATGACCTTGGGGTTCATCTCTTCGCGCCAGGGAATTCCTAACAAAACTTCATATCGAATATCACTTACAGCCCAGTTGGACGTGTACAAGTGGGGTCCTATCTGCAATTTCGCTCCAATGAAGACCTAGGAGGCTGTTTCTGTGACATTTTACTTCGAGTGAGAAATGAGTATGTCAGCTTTTTATACATTGAGCAGATGCTTGTTTTGACGAATAAAATCAAGAGATAAGACATTTGTATTTAGCCTTCGTCTTTCAGAGTTGAGGCTTGTTCGCCTAAATGACCGCTTGTATAACAATAACATCACGACTGGCACGTCATTCTGCTTATCTCTAGGTATTAATGGCACAGAAGGGGACGGAGGGTGCCTCTTCAGTAACTCATAAACATTGTCTTTCCGGAGTTATTTTATCTTCTTTTGGAGGAATATCTAGTTTTCCGAACCATCACTATCCGAAATATTATCATTTCACTCTCACCGGCAATCTCAGTATCATTGCCAGTGCCCTTCTTATGCTTCCAGGGCGGCAACCCTGCTTATGACAAACGATGCATGTTCCCTTTTTGTAGTCCCTATCCCGCTGGGAGGAATCAGATCCGCGTCCTCTATTATGACCAGATCATTCAATGTTTCCGACTTCCACGGGAAAATGCTTGTTGCTATTAGGTTTTCTTCCTCCATGGCCTCTGTCAGCAGAGCTAGCGCCCAAATGGCGCTGTCAACACGTAACGCAATCTGAGCGGCTTGCGCAAATGCAACTGCTGCGCTTTTCATCACTTAGACGCAGACCTCGTACTTAAGTCCCTTGACGAACCTTTCAAGCTTCTCCGCATCTGCTAAATCTGGAATTGTTAGTGCAATATTACGGAAGCCCGAGAGGTACTTCGATACGGAGGCAAGATCTTTCAGATCCTGCGAAGTTTCTCCCTTGCGCCCCTGACATGGTCTTCAGGAGCAAACTAGAGCCAGATGGCGACTATAATGTCCCCCCATGTGTCCGTGATTTCGTTGCTTTGAACGACAGTGTACCACCATATAGCAGCATTGTCAGTCAAGAAAGAAGACGCGAACAAGATACGACGTTCGTCGGAGATTCCCTCGGTAGTATTACCTATCTGAACCAGGGAAAGGAATTTTTACACCTTGGAGATCCACTTGCTTATGGTTAGAAAGTCTCGCTTTCCATTCTAGGTATCTGGGCGATTGGGTTTCAAATTGACCGATCCGGAGGCGTCGTTATTCTCAGCTAGATTCATGATTTCTGTGGTGAAACTGGAACGAAGAACCAAAAGAACGACAAATAGCGATGCTACCAATGAAACAAAAAGTACCTCCTTTAACTTTTCTACAATAGATCGATGTCTTTCTCTTATATAAAACTCAGGCGTATGAGTCTTGCTTATGTAGATTTGACTGGAGTCTCTGGGAAAATGCTCTCCCGTCTGTCGATTTTTGTTCAATTTTATTCAGGTCTGAATGCTTCTATGTCTAGCCTTTGCGACCGCTCAGACTCCATTCATACAAATGGTCTTGTCCCTTTCGAATCTTTCGCTCAGTCACTGCCGGAAAACCGGAGTTCTGTTTCGGTGCACCCCAACGCGCAAAGTTCATACCACACAAGATGATCTACCGCTACAAACACTCCTCCACGCTTCAGATCGATCGCAAAGCCCGTTGCTCAGTGCGTGGCGCCAAAATACCACTCTTTTTGCACTATGACCCCAGCCACACCGCACCGTATATGGCCGATAAAACAACATTACGACTCCTACTCGCCATAGCTGCCCCCTTTGGTTGGTACATCGGCCATTTTGACATCACTGCGACCTACCTTCATGAACCGTATACTCATGACCGACCAGTTTGCATTCGTGAACAACCTCGCTTCAATGACGAACTCAAGCAACCCCCCCCCACACAGGTGTCTTACTCCGCAACCTTTATGGCACTCCCACTGCCGCCTGTGCATACCACCAGGGATTAGTAGCGCGTCTCACGAAATACGGTTATCGCCAAAGCCAAGTTGACCCCTGCCTATTCCCAAAAAAGAATCACGGGCAACCGATCCTCATATGGGTGAGTTCGGATGACTTCTTACCCATTTATCTGTCTAAGCAACTCATAGCCGAATTCTTTACCACTCTGCAATCCAAGTACAACATCAGCGATCTCGGCCATCCCACTACGTATCTAAAATGGCACGTCAACACAACCCCTAACGGCGACATCCACAT
Organism: Kappaphycus alvarezii; assembly: GCA_002205965.3. Lineage (NCBI taxonomy): Eukaryota > Rhodophyta > Florideophyceae > Gigartinales > Solieriaceae > Kappaphycus > Kappaphycus alvarezii. The sequence goes on from NADL03000649.1 coordinate 302,211, forward strand.
CAGCCAACCTCACGTCGTCTTTGCGGAACTGCACAAAAAACGGCTCACAGAGAGCCGCACTCGTCCAACCCCGCAGCCAGAAAACAAAAAACTGGCACAAAGCAGCTCAAGCAGGCCTACTCAACAAAGACCACAAGAAGAACTACCAGCAAATTCTGGGAGATCTCATATAAATCACTGACAGCACACGTCCCGACCTACTGTACAGTACGCCGTGAACCTCCTCGCAGAAACAATGCACGACCCAACCACCTACCACCACAGACTCCTCGAGTGGTTGATTCAATACAACAAAGGCACTCCGCACCGTGGCATTACATACCGACGCGCTAACGACAATAACGCCCCAGGTAGTCCAATAGTGTCATATAGCGACGCGGACTTCGCGAACTGCCCCGACAGAAAATCCAGAACCGGCATCAGCCATATCGTCTTTGGATCACCCATCAGCATGACTTCTGTAGCAGCGTATCGAAAGCCTCGGCAGCCGTACGGGCGTCCCTTGAGTCAGCGAGCTTGAAAGCGTGGTCAACCAGACAGGCTGATGCGCAGAGGTGGTGCATGTGAAACCGCACGTGGGGTCATCAACCATAGGCAGAAGCTGAGAGATTCCCCGGCAGCCCTCGATATTTTTTCGAAGGAAGGCATCGGTGAAATGCCAGTTGCCGAGCGGAGCCACGTCCGTTCATGGTGCATGTGGTCTATACACACGATGAAGCAAAGATAATTAGACAGATGTGTCCTAGCCGTGACCTGCTCCGGCCGCTGATAGACAAGGCTTAACGGTAGTCCAAATTTTGGAGGTGTACTTGAGCCAATTTCGCTTGTAATATCAGAAGACTTGTCTGAATCTCAAACTTTGTGAAGCTTACGAATGATGCTGAGTGCATGAATAAAAAATATTACCAAACACTACGCGGCTTATGGCCGGTCTTACTCCGGTCTTTTGAGGGACACTGTGAGCGTCCCTCGTCTTCCATCAGATAGTCTCCCCTACACATCACGACGCTGGATATAGTAACAGCCACAATGTCTTTCAAACTTAAAGAACCCCACACTTTTCCCTATAAGCCTTAAATCAAGCGAAGCAAGAAGTTTAATGCAAACAATTATCTATTGGGGACTGCGCATTTCCTAACTATACGACTGAGATCTACCCGTAAGTACCTCCTCGTCCATGCGATTCGGGGCTCGTGACAGGATAGCTTTAGCGACGGATGACCAGCGGGTGCAACTCAGTCGATGGTAGATACGGCGGCGGATAACACCGGGTGTCGAGTGACACTTGGAGAGAACCTCAAATAACCCTGCGGAGTTTTTCGGTGATCCATCTCGTGTTTTTGTCTCAACAAGTCAAAAAACGGCACAGAGGCCTAGCTGATAAAGAAATAGTTTGATAATAATCGATTTCAGTAATGATCCGTGTACTACGGAGTGGCGAGTAGTGTTTCCAGTTCGAGAAGCGTAAATTAAAAAAGCCAGTCCTGCAAGAAACTGTCGGATGCAGCTCTCGAGTCACTTCTACTTAGCGAAAGAATCATTTGGAGACCATTCGCTCTGTGGAGCACGTGATTAGGGCGACGCAATTGTTTGCCCTTGATTGCTAAGTAGAACGTTCAGCAACCCACAGAGATCGTCACTGGTGCATGGAGGGAGGCGTTTTTCCAATTGTAGGGCTTTTGCAGCCCGAATCGGGTGTTTGGTTGTGTCTTCCTTCAAGATTCAACGCGTACTGTAGGCTACCATGTTGGGACCTTACGGGCTCAAATTGCATACTCCGTAGTGTAGATACTCTGGGACAAAGTGAAATACCGACGACCGGTTTTTGAGCAGCTTTCTTTGTTACACATCGACAGCGGAGTGCTGTGTTTGAAAGTTGCAATCTTTTTCCCTATTGTCTCGTCTCATATCGTTCCCCAAGGGGGAAGGTTCGAGTCCAAGTCTTTATGCATTTTCCACCGAAGAATACCAAGATTGGTATTGCGCAATAGAATCTGAGAAATAATGCAAAAATATAAAATACAGAACACTAAAAAGGTAGTATCGCGATAGGCTTACAGCAATCACACCTTTGCTGTATACCTTAAACTACATGATTCACACGTAGGAATCGGGTGAGCGCACAAATGCTTAGTCCACGTGTAGATTTAGAGGCTATGTGTAACTTGAAGGGCGATAGGAAAAAGGTCGTTCGGGCCTCGGCTAGTGATGGCCACTAAATTTGCTCCCGAAAAAATTTTAGAAAAGGACCAAATTCGGATACAGTATCGGAATTTGCAAGATATTTTAATTTGGATGAGTGTGGCAAATTCATGGGTTGATTTTCTATTTTAAGACACGCTGTCATTAGGAGATGTCAGTACACGTCCAGGTTCTGGGTGATACTAAGAGTGATTCTGAAAGGTCTATATAATGGCCACATCAATTCCCGCCCTGGCCGATGGGTGGTGGGCATGGGTATGTCATCTAGATATTTACCTTGAGGAAATATCTTCTAATAGTCTCTCTGGTTCACGCAATTCCCTTGATTGCCTTTTATGATTACTGTATTAGTACGTTTGTTTGATACTTAAGGAGTATTCAAAAGTCTATATAAGCTGAGTAAACTGTTTCCTCTTGTGGAGGTCAAGCAAGTTAGCAGACAACTTCAAGTCAAGTCCCGAGTAGTAGGAAGTTGAAAGTTTACTTCAAACCCGAGGACCATTTTCTTACGCTGGTCCCAGAGCATCAGTGGTGGACCTACTCGTTTTATACTTGCTTGTAGCCCTCTCAACATTCGTCTTTACCCACCCCTTTTGTTCGCTCAACTATACCACGGTAGCACTTTTGTAGCTTGCGACACCTTCTTCCTGGGGTAATTGGTTCTGAGTGTCTCTCTCTCGACGATTTATCCCTATCAGTTGGTCTATTTTCATGAGACATCACAACAATCTCACCAACCTTCTGATGCGATAGTGAGGTTGTTTGCCATTTTGCACGTCGGGAAGTGCGGAAACATAATTGTCTGGTGTAGTAATGGTCAACTCGTGCTGGCGTAATGACAGTCGCTGGATGCTGCACACGTTGAATCTGACGCTGCCAAGCCGGTGGACCGTGAATCATCGTGCAGGCGGATTCACCGGCTCAAATAAGGAATGACGCTTTTGCAAGCACGACGAGGCGACGAAAAGGGGTTCTGGAGCAGCGCGGACTCAATATAAATCTAACCGTGCATTGGATTTGCGCTCACGGCCAAAAAGCCTGTTGACCCATATGCCAGCTAGTAACTGACGTGCAAACGGTCTGACCGCCCGTTGAAACTAGTCCCGCAAAGCCATCTTGATATGTTTAAAGTATTCGGCCGAAGTCACAATTTTTGCCCGGCCAACAACTTGCCGAACTCCCATATCTCACTTTGGTGCCATTCTGTTTAAACCTATTCCCCACAATGGCACAGCATCTACCAGTTGAAGGACGGTTTTTGCAATGAAGCCAAAAGTCGCCGTTGGCCGCTGAACCAGCCTCCACCCATAAGTGGTAACACTTACGCACACCACCCGAATCTGGCACAACTGCTAACTGGGAATCTTTCACAGGCTCCTATACAGTACGCTCAGTATCCCATCAAGAACGATATCAGATCTTGCAGCCTCTGGCCTCCGATCCAGCAAGACCTCGGGCCGTTGTGAAGTGCCGAATCCAGCTTTACGTGATCTTTTTTTCTAGGAAAACGTTAATGAAGTAAATGTTCGAGCAACGAGGGGAATCAACTGCAAAGTGCACTGCAACCATTAGAATACCTCTCCGGACCTGCATCGATCGCTACTGTGTCGTCCCAGCCGGTCGACCAAACTTCTCCAACCCTTTAGTGCTCTTTACCCTCACACAACTCCGCCGCCATTATGGCCATCCGCAATGTTCATTGCCGCATCGACTCGCCGCCGCGGCTGTGCCCTCTGTCGGGCATTTCTCCGTCTCGCAGACACCACCCCCTCGCCGCTAAGCCCACCACCAACACGGCCACCAACCCACCTGCCGCGCCTCCAACGACAGCCCACCCATTCACTGTACGGTCCCCAATTTGAAACGAGAACCACCCTCTCCAACCCCTCATTCTCCCTTCCCGACTCCCCTTCGTTCCCCGTTCCCTGTTCGATCTGCGTATCATCCACCTCCGGGGGTTTACCACTTCACATTGATCCGCCCCTACTTTCCCTTCGACATTCAGCACCAAGGTTTGCATCTGCGTCATAATCGGGCCCGGATTATGTTGTCCATAGTTGGATCCTATTGCCGGCGTCATCAAATCGTTATTGCTACCATCCCCCGCGCCATAATCCGCCTCCGATAGATGATACAATGAGGACCCGACCAGAAACGGTCGCGGTGCATACAGCCTTGCAACGCGCTTTGACTCTGACACAAACCACAAGTTATTCCCGGTCAACACAGTACCCAAACTACGCGGATCATCCTTATACGCTGTGATATTGCAGCCATCTTGATTGGCCATAAACGCGTCGAATCGGCCGGTCACACTTTCCCGTACAAATATGGCCGAGTAAGAGAGATCGACTGGACTCAAAGAATGCCAATATTGCCACCCGACATGAACAAACCGTGATATACCTCATGCAAACATACGGTGACCAGGTCAAACTGTCCTGAAGGGGGCCGTGCATCCAAGCCAGTATACCAGTCTGCCTGTGTATTGAGGGTCATCAATATATCAAATTGGGCATTGCCCGTATAACCCGCATTCAACTCCTCACCGACAACGCCTCAGCCAAGGCGACAGGACAGATGAAATCATTGACGATCCAATTTCGAGTAGGTTGTCCCTGTCCGAGAATTAACGAGTCACCGATGTCGAAAAGTTGACGCGGACAGTGACAGGAACAGAGGAGATCCAATTGGAAGCCGCGAGTCGCATGCAATAATCGATGGCGTTACGATGAGAGGGGTATGGGTGCCAATAATGGTTGGGGTAAAGAGGAGAGTGCGGGGAGTTGACGGTGGACGGATGGACGGAGGGGCTGGAAAAGTTGCGGTCGAAAGGAGAGGCGCGGTCAAGGGAGAGGGGGAATATCGATGGGGATTTCACAAATACTAAACGATTTGAGTTTCGACATGTAGGGGTGCTGGGGTGGGATGGGAAAGGAGGAGGAGGAGGGTTAGAGCGGGTAGGTAGTGGGTGTGGGCGGGTGAGGAGACATTGCGAGGAGGGCATTTCAGAAGGAGGGGGATGGGGCGAGGGGAGGGAGAGCGAGGAAGATGGGGAGTGATGGAAAAGGGATGTGGAGGGCTGGAGATGAGAGTTGCTGATAGTGAAGGACTGACATGTTTGAGGGCGGGGGTGATGTGAGACTGAGGGGTGCGGGTGGGAATTCGTGAATGAGTGGATACGGGGTAGAGGGTGATGAGGTTGTGAAAGATGACGTGAGGTGATTGGAGTGGGGCAAATACGGAGAATTTGTGTGGTTTTCTCCGGGTTTTCCGGGATGATTTCCGGTAGCGAAAAGTTTAGAGCATTGCAGTTGCTGTATCTCGTGCGGGTGTGCCGGAGGTTCATGATTCAAGGATGGATTGAGGATGGTCAGAGGCGAACGCGAAAAGAGGGGAGGAGGGAAGGGAGAGGTGGGGGAGGCAACGGTGGAGACAGACATGGAGAAGACGATGAAGATGTGCTGTGCAAGTGGGGAGGTTTGTAGGACGGCAATGTGATAGAGAGAAGACGCGCGATGATTAGGCGTTGTTGTAAGTGACGAGGTTGATGGATGCAAGGTGGATGAAGAGATTTACTGAGATGGACGTGGAACGTGGCGAGTTGGTGAGGAGATGAAAAGTATCAGAGCGGTGGATGATGGCCACGTTGCGAATCAAGACAGAGAAGTATCTTGAGGACCCTGCTGCACTATAGGTACTGCTCTCTCGTCCAAGACAAGGAGCAACTCGAGCACAGGTCCATACGGAATAGCACGTGCATTTGCATTGAAGGACATCGGGGCAGTGTCGATAAGGCGTAGAAAACAAACATAGCAGAGTGGAGATCTAATGTTTGGCCAGGCCTGGCCGAGCCGTGCGAGCTGTACCGAGCGGTGCCGAGCGGTTGTTGTTTACTGTATTGTAGAGTACGACTGTAAAGGATAGGTTGCACGTGCGCGCGACACACCGTAAGGTTAGGGTTTATGCCCGTTGTAACTTACAGCATGTACAGTACGTACTGTAATGTTGTTTTGATTGACAAGTAGAAGTGTACAGTTTGTACAAGCTGGCAGGTACTGTAGGTAGGAAGGCGGATGCAAGTGGAGTCCAGGATTGTACAGCGCAGTCGTGTGCAGTATGGCACCGCATAAAAATCGTTCAATCTCGAGATACGGCAATTGGCCACACATTTTATCCAAATGTCAAGATTGAAAGCAATCTGGGTCACCCGTTGAAGTCCATATTTGTTGGTACTGTAAGGCATGATAAGGGTACAGTACAGTACAGTATGTGACAATACTGTATAAATACTGTTTTTTTTGAATATTGAACAATAAGAAAAAGGAGCACCAAGATCATAAACAAGCCAATAGGAAAACACCTACGATGTGCATGTGACGTGGCATTGAAAGCCGAATCGGAGGGGGAGATTTTTGGCGGCATCTCAGCGCATGATTATGGTCATCATAATTTCCATTTTCCATTCTCCATTCGAACCGTCTCGATGATGTCAACATCAACTTGAATCTTTAATTCTTCCCTTCAATTTTGTCACCTTGAAACCCTCATACTTTTTATATTTCATCCTCCCGTTCACCTCCCTCATTTACATCCTTTACTCCTCCACATTTAAACCCTCCCAGATCGCTCCTCCAGCTCTCACTCCCAACCCCGCCACCCCTCCCCGTCCAAAACCACACCTCTTCCCATCCCCACAGCACGAAATGCTCTCATCGACCACAACCCACATCAACCACACTACTTCCAAACCCTTCTGTAACAACCCCTCTAAACATCCTCCCACCCACCAACACACCCCCCATCCAAAACTCATCATGCCTCACTCTGCATTTCTCCCCACCGCCCCCTCCGCAATCATTCAAACTCCCGCCACTCCCGTACCCGCTCCCCCGTCAACCGCCCATCAGCCAGATTCAAACCGTCTCTGACGATCAACTCACCGCCCTTGCAAGCACCACTCCCATCGTCGTGCTCAAGTGCTTCGCCCCATATTGTGCCGGTTGTCGTGGCGTGGAGCCCAAATTTCGTAAGATTGCCGCCGCCTATGAAAACCTTCCTGATAATCAAGCCACTTTTGTTCAAATTGACTATGCACGTTATGAGGCTTTTGCAGAAATCGTCTCGGTGTGGAAAGCCTTCCGTTTTTTGGCATTTGGAATGATGGTGAGTATGTTGGCGGGGAGGCCATGGGTTGGCAAAGTGTCGCAAACAAGTTGTGTCGTAAGATTGATGATGTCTTAGAGTCGCGTCGTCACTAGCTCACCCACCCACACCATTCACTACACCCCCTTTGTTGCGCCACTGCCTGTCCTGGCCTTGTCCCACCTATCGTATGTTTGTTCTCTACCGCTATCGTATATGCTACTTTTGCATAGCTGTGTGGTATGGACAGACAGATCCCCCTTGAATCGGGGTAAAACAAAAATCAATCATTCCTGGTATGATCGTCGTCGAGCCTCTAGCAGCCACGTGTGTTCTCTGTCAGTTTATCTCACGCTGTCACAATTTGATGTTTTTGTCTTGTTGTCTAAAACTAGATATACGTCGTATCCATGAAGCTTACGCCTGTAAAAGCTATTGCCTTGACCACTGACAGGCCTCGCATCACCACACGCAGTCCATAGACTCGCCCATTTTACTTCAGTCTTCATCATGTCCAACGACTAGAGTACACCCTATGCCCAACCAACGCAGCAGTCTGTCAATGCGAGCCCACAGTATTCTACTTTCTCCCAGTTTCTTGAACCCGATACAAAACCCCTGTCATCAACCCCGTCTATCGTTCTAGCCTCACTAGCTATACCACAACCCCATCAGTACCGGCCACATTACCAACCAAAGTCACGTTTTGCCCATCATCTACATCTATACAGTCACCCGCCCTGAGACTGATATTTCAGCTCCGGATCAATCACGACCCGAAACCCTGCACATCACTCCATCCAAGGCAACGTCCAGGCCCATCATCAACCACAATTTACAACCTACAAGTAACTCTTCCTTCGAATTATATCCCATTCAAACACCACACAGATTCAATTCTCCTTGTAGCACATGTCACACTTGCGCACTGGTCACGAGACTTGCCAATACCAACACTATCATACAAAATGAACTAAAGCACATCTTTGCTCCAGTTTGTTTCCCTCGATGGCACTCCTTCCGCGCGGCACACTGCCGCAAAATGTGCCACGCTTAGAGTTGTTGGAACAAGGTTGCACACCTTTCATCCCCATAAACATGAATGCCTTACATGCATCTTGGCCTCGAGAGAAGAGGCGGCTTTTCTGTCCTCATGTTGGACTGGTGGAAAGCAGGCAACATACGTATGCTTCCGTTTCCATACTTGCTATGCATACCTTTGACAAAATACTCTACACATGCCACAAGTCTGACAAGGGTGCATGCCCCACTATTTCAGAGCTCCTCTTTACGTCGCCATTCCCATATGCAACAGTATCAAATCTTTAGGCCGACATCTCTAAAGCACTGCATAGTAAGGTTTAGGGTGATACCCCAGCCCCCTCATGTAAGACACAACAGAGTAACCATTAAGCTTCCAATGTAAGGTCTTACCCTCATAACAGGTGGTCTACTTTGTTTTACGAAAGACGCTTGGCAACCTCAACATGGCTTTCAAGCACGAATGATTCCACAGTCCTTTAGTCAGTTCAGTATGCAGTTCCCTTTGATCGCCTTTGAGGCGCGTGTAGACCTGTGCAAACAGGTAACTTGAAGCTTCCCCTGTGATAGATATTTACCAGTCTCAATCCCTGTCACAGTGATCCTCTCGGCCCCAGCAGCATCTCTGTCAAAGCAGTTGTTACCCAGCAACTACCAAATCAGCATGTCCTGCGTCCGAGGCACGCGCGCGCCTCGGGCGCAATCGCACCACAACCCACAAATACCATCGTAATCCGTAATATTCACAACTCCTCCCTTACCGCAACCAACGGAAGCAGAGGCTCCAACGCGAAGGCAACCCCCCGGCAGCGATTGACAAACTTCTCTAGTTAAGACATGTAAATTCAAAAATTTTTGACCACGCAACAATCCAAGCTAGCTCTCCAGTTCACGTGCAATACCCTCCATAGCTGCCCTATCTTGTTCGCTTACCTTGGCCCACCACGCACCCATTGCCGCTTGTTTCACACTCTTCACAAGTACTCAACCTCGTTGATATCATCCAGGGCGTTGTACTCGAATGCACCTTCGTCATCATCTGATTCGTCAAAAGTATCAAATTCAAACAGGCCTCCATCGAAACCCCCATTCGTTTGTAGTTGCTCGAGCACGGAAACCGGGAGGCCTGTTCCAACAGCCAATCTCTCCAGACCGTCTCCACTGTTCTGCCCAATTTCATCCACAAAGTTCGTTGCATCTTCGTCGTCTCCCAAGTCTGACCCCGCATCGGCGTCTACTTGCCCAAACGTCTCAAAACTCGTAGAAATGCCGTTGCCTCAGATGCCGCGGCAAGCGAAGCGAGATTTTGACCGGCGTTCTCGGCGGACTTGGAGGCAGCGGCTCTTTGTCATCAATCATCTCTTCAATCTCAGCGCTAGATTCAGCAGGTGAGGCTTGGAGTGTTCCACAATAAGTCCTCTAGTGCACAGGATCGCGCCGACCCCCAGAATCACTGACTTTTTCGAGTGCACCCTGTCAAAGAGTTGCAGGTTGTTTGTTTGGGCAGCGACTAACTGCATCACCGAGGTGGGTCCTAGACCATTCAACACGTTCGGGGCATCGACGTAGCAAGAGAGCATAACAATTGCAAACAGGCGTTGTCTAAGTACTGTTTGGTCCTCCCAGTTTGCACGTACCGAGATGCCGAGCTCCTTGCCACTTCGACAAGAACCCTTTGCGTCAATTCTTCGCTTAGTGGTCTCAGATTGCTCAAGGAGAGGATCAACACATCAGCGATCTTAGCTCCGAAAATTGCATCGCTATCATCAAACTTGTTGGACCAAAGCTTTGTGATAATTGACATGAATGCTTGCATTCCTCCATCTAGTTGCATGACACTGCGGAGATCATACCGCAGGTACCCCTGCAGTGCCTTAATCATGTGCCCCACATAATCAGCAGCCCACTCGTGAAAACTATTCACCATTTTGGGAATGAGTGATATCATGAACGGAGAGAGCGACCCATGCAACTCACCAGTATGGACGACAAGGCTGCTTAGTACATCAAGCAGCTCTCCACAAACACTTGATGAGACTCTTGAAACATTGACTCTAAAAGGGGATGCAGTTCCCTCTCTATGGAGAAACACTGCAGACTTTTCCTCCCTGCTTGGCTTTGACCATTCACCAACTCCCGATATTACGGATGAAATGAGATGTAAAACTTGGGATACGCGTATGCAAGCTCGTCATCCTCGTCATCGCCATCCGCAGAATACCCTTTGCAGATTGCCGAAAGGCGATATTAACCGCTCTACCAGGGAAGTGCATGGGGCATAATCTCGTCTGGATACCCAACAACCAGCTTGTGCAACGCCGGTAGTATAGACATATAGTTGTCTGCCATGTTATCAATGAGCTGAAGCAGCTTTTCCAAGAGGCGGGGTGCAACGTGCCTGATTAGCGCGGTAGACCCTTCCTGTTCCATCAAGTGTTCCAAGGCACCAGCGGCAGCAGCTTGAACGGGAAGTTCAGTATCTTGAAGCAGTGCGACACAGCCTCTCAACGAAGCCTCCCGAGCTCCTCTGAGAAATCATCCCACTCACATGAGGCTACCTGACCCAGCAGCCACACTGCCTCGACCTCAGGAAACCAAATTCTGAGCGCAAATCCGGCTCAACATGAGTCCTCAACACACTCAAAAGACTGGATGATAATTCCTTCTTTGACATGAGCTTTCCCTTGACGGCCACCAAGGATGCAAATGCACCGACTTTCTGTCGTGCGAGTGTGGCACGCTGCTGGGACCGACAGGAGCGGCATTATAAGGATCAAGAACGTTTTGAAGAAGATAGTGCAGGAATGGGAGAATGGTACTCTTTGACCTGAGGTCAGACATCTTTGTAAGAAGATTTGAGGCGGCCATTCGGGGGGAGGTAAAATCCTCTGTGAAATCATACTGCTTGCGGACATATTCGGTGGGATCGGTGGCCCAAGTCTCCTCATCCGACTCGACAAAGCAAAGGTAGGGAAAGGCGACCCTGGTCAACAAGGTATCGACATAGGGTCGAATAATAGCCCAAAGGGATGCAGTTTCGATAGCCTCTTCGATAAAGTCGAGTGCAAGGTGAGCGACCCGCCTACTCAACTGGTGTCCATCGGTTGTCGAAGTGAGAAATGGAGCATAACGTTTGTAGCCTGCTCGGCGTGTCGCTCTTTAAAGGCGTTTGCCACAGCGACGGTCCATGGTTCATCCATCGGGGCCTTTTGTGGAGAACCGTAGCGCTTGAGAAACTTGCTAATGACTTGTGCAATCCATTTTTTCGTCTTCCACTCCGGCTCCATGGCCAATTCGTCAAGGTCATCCTTGTATGGAAGTTGGGTAGGCCTGCGAATGGTCTGATAAAAGGCGGCAAGCCACTGATCCAAAACGTTCCTCTGCCAAACAAGGGGGCAAGATAACTGAGTGTCCAGAAAATCTTGACGATAAGCTTCTGGGCCAGACATGCACTGCGGCGAGGGTTTGGGTCTGCCGGGTTTGGAGGCTTTGCAACGATAAGATCCAGATGTGCGTAGAGGGCGAGCAGAGTAGGAAAGCATGCGGCGGCGATGGAATCGAGGGGCTCGCGCGGGTGAGAGAGGCCGGCATCATTGGGGTCTGCGGGATCCAATCGGTGGGGGTCGCGTGACTTGAATTCGTAAACCTTGACGAGTTGGCGCAGGGCGCACAGGGCGGCATGAACTTTGTTTGGATCGTTGGAGCGGAGATAGTCGGAGATGGAAGGGAGGAGTTTAGGCCACCTGGAGGGAAAGTCGATGAGAATGAGCCAGCGGGCGGTTTCGGCGAGTACTCCCTCGACACTGGTTGCGGTGGCGGCAGCGAGAGCGGGCAACAAGTTGTCGCGAATGAGGGAGCGAGCGTTGTGGAGAGGAGGGGCGGTGTACGTGATGCTCGCATAAGGTTTTTCAATCGAAGGCGGCGGCGGATGCGACGACGGGGTCGGAGGAGGTGGCGAGGGTGAGAAGGTGGGAAGGATGATGGTCATCGTTGGCGAGGGTAGCCAGGAGGGACTCTGCTGCATGTCGTTGGGAGGCATCATTGGAGAGGGTAAGAGTGAGTGCACGTGCAACATGCTGTGGATGGTGGGATGAGGTCATGGCCTGGAAAGGGGGTAGGGGGCGGGGGGTGTAGAGAAATGGTCAGTTTTGCAGGGTTTTTAGGTTTTGAGTTTGGAAAGGAATAGAGAGGGCTTTAGAGAGGGGGTGGGAGGGGGGGGGGGGAGGGGGAAACTGCGGCGGTTTTTGGGCAAAAGATGCGCGCATGGCTTGGAATGGCCGTCTGGGCCGCTAGGGCCGCCTGGGCCGTCTGTCAAACTTTTTCTTTTTTTTTCTTTTTGTAATCAACCCGTGCACCGACGGCCACAGGTCAAAACCCTGCTTCCCTGCCCTGCCTTTCCCACAAAAAAAACGCCCGTTTTTGCCCCCTTCCGTCGGCCACCCCCGATTCTACCTCACCCATGCCACTGTACGCCACTGCACACTACTCTACTGTCCACCATGTATTGTACGCTACCATTGTATGTACAGTACAATACTGTATAACAGACTGACACTATTCCACCCGCAACACCGGATCCCACATCGGATCAGATCAGATCACTTCACTTGCAACCAACAATTGGCTCGCCTCAAACAAAACCCATTTCAAATTGTCCACACCGTACATAGCTAGCCCACCTTACCCCCCTTCGCCTGCCCAACTCCACACGCAAAGCCTCGCCTCACCCAACTCACACCCACCATGCCCAAGAGGATGTCGGCGACCATGTCGTCCCACCGAGGTAACGCAAAGCAAACTAAGGGCCTGCATGTCCTGTTCGCTCATCAAGACCACCCAGCAGTTTGTCCAGGATGGCTGCGACAACTGCTCATTCATGAGCTATGAAAAAGACAGAGAGCAAGTCTCTGGCGGCACAACCTCCCAGTTTGTCGGGGTAAGCCTTTGCAATCCAGCCCCCGATTTCCCATACCCACAACACACACCTCTCTCCTCCCTTACGCCACAACGCGTCCCACTCTAACCCCCTCCATTCTCTTCCCCACCTTCCTCCAGCACATATGTCGTCATGAATCCCACTCGATCATGGGTTGCAAAATGGCAGCGAGTTGGTAAGTCCCATGTCCTTGCACTGCACTTGTGTCCACACACTCTGCCGCCAATCATTCAACACCACAAACTCACATCACTTTCACTCCATCTCCCCTCTTAGCCACCTTTTGTCCCCGGCGCCTACGCCGTCTCGATAGACGCCAAAATGCCATATGATATCGTCGAACGTCTCGAGAGAAATCGCTGCCGTCCACACTCAGTGCTTGCCACATCCGAAAAGCCGCATCAGTAACTCTCCACTTGTTCCTGTCATGATCCAGCGTAACTTGTACCAACGCTACCTGACACTCCCGCCGTGCCACACTTTCACCGCGTTTAATCGATAAAGAGAAAGCAGATTGCAGTCAGGCCATTGCTTTTTGACAGAGCCCGAATCCCTGCTCCCTTGCTGCTTGTTCACCATTGTCTTTCCTAGTCGCGCTATCTACACTCCTACGGCTACAGTCAACTACAGTGTGCTATACCTATCCACCTGCGAATCTCGCTATCCATCCACCCCCGTTCGCATACTCGCCTTTTTCCGCTCAAGTGTATATACACACTAATCCCCTCAACTATGCTCATGTAGTATCGCATTCCTCTTCACACCCCTGTTCCCTGTTTTCCGTCACTTGCCGTCACCTCTGAATCCGCACCGCCCCTCAAGGTCACTCCTTTCCTCTCGTTTCCTCTTCTTTTCCTCACCACCACAACCGTCAGCGAAACCAACACCACGAATACCGCGCTTCCCAGGCTCACAACAGCACAAACGGCAAGTCGATTCTTGCAATTCCTCCCCAACTTCCGAAATCTGCCGCCTGGGAAATTCGAAAAAGTGTCCACCGTCGCCTCGTCATACCTCAACAGAGATTTCACCGCCTCCAACCCTTCCTTACACGTCGGCTCAATCTCCTCCGCCGCAGCAGGAACCCCTCCAGCCCGCTCGCCGTCGACTGATTGGGTCTCAGTTCCACCGTGTAACTCAATGCCCCTCGACTCGCCATCCAGTCACTAAGAACACCGCCCGCCAAGTAAACTGATGAGGCTTGACGGAACAAATATCGCTGCCCAAACGCGCGTGACATGTCCCTCGCAATGACCCTGCCTAGATTGCAAAACTGTCGCCATCGCTCGGGAGTGTCTCTGGTGTAACTCCATGGACTCAGCACCTCTGCACCGTACGAATGAAAGTCGATATGCGATTCGATACCATCCAAGGATTCAATGTACGACGCACAACCTGTGACTCGGGCTCTGAAAACGGGCCGGTACCAATGTACTGCTCATCGCAGGGATCCTTGAGCGTCGGAACCTTCGGTAGGGACTGGTCCGTAGCCCTTTGCCAATTGCGATTGAGGTCGACGCCGTCACGGTTCCGATTTGGGCAACCGGCAATGCGACGGTTCTTGCGTTGAAGGCGATGAGTTTGAGTGAAGCGATAGCCATCTGGATTGATGAGAGGGATGAGATGACTTGTGTGGAGCGCAGAAGACGGACCAGGGGGTCGTCGCGGGGTGAGTGGCGAGATGGACTGTGAGTGCGTCGGCAATGTAGGTGGCGACGTGGGTGGCGATCCACTCGCGGGCGTGTTGCAGGGCGGTGAGAAGGATGCGACGGGGGGAGGAGGAGTCTGTTTGACCGATTGTGAGAGCGTGGATGGGATGTCGGTTGATGGAGATCCGATAATGGTGAGATTGACGAGGGGATGAAGATCAGGAAGAGTTTTCCACTTTGCGAGGAGTGCAGGGTGAGTCCAGTAGCGGGAGTAGAAAGAGAGTTGATGGTCGGGGTGGATCGGAAGAGAAAGGGAGGCGGGTGGTAGTGGTAGTTGGAGTGTTGAGAGGGGGAGGTGGAGAATAGGTGAGACAGGTTGACGGAGAGGATGTTGGTGTGGGGTTGAAGGGAGGGTGAGTTGACGAGGAGGGAGAGTTGGTGGGGTCAAGGGCAAGAAGGTTTGGTTGGTTGAGGAGGAGTTGTTCGGGAGATAATTTCAAGGGGGCAGGGATGGGAGAGCAGAGTGTAGGTTGGTTTATTTGGGAGTGTTGAGTGAGGGTAAGGGATACGAGGGCGAAATGGTGGTAAGGGGGTTCGAGAGGGAAGGAACATGGGAGTTGGGCGAGCTGGGCGTTGGTGGAGGGGTAGAGGAGGAGGGGGCAGAGAAAGAAGAAGATGACATGAGGGGAGGAGGGGGGGAGCATGACAGGATGGTAGAGATGATATGAAGGAAAAATTGCGGGGGGTGCAAGAAAGGGGAGTCAGGAGAGAGAGGCGGGTGGAGTGAGAGTACGGAGGGGAGAATAATATGGGTTCGGTTATAGGTTTGGTTTAGTGGAACGGGATCAAGAAGAGGGGGTTTGATTGAGGAGGGTAAATGAATGATAAGAAGGTTTCTGGTGAGGGATCATTGGGGTGGGGCTGGGGGAGGAGATGTAGTGTGAGGTGGGGGTGGTATTGAAGAAATATGAAAGGGGGGTTTTGCCCAGAGAGAGGGGAGAGTGCGGGACACAAGTTGGAAGGGGAGCGGAGGGATTTTGAGAGAAAATTAGAGTTGGGAGGGGATAAGGAAGGGAGGTATCGGTTGATTGTAAATTAATTTCTCAAAGATGAGTGACGTTGAACATTATTGTGAGCAGCTCAGCTGTACTGTACTGTACTGTAACTGTAGACACCTACTGTACTGTGCTGTACAGAGCCGTTGTTATTTTGAGGAATAAAGCATTTGGAAAATTAGTGCTATCAACTATGATACGGTAAAATATGACTCGGTACAACGGCATAGACGAGGAACTTTACTGTACACTACTGTACACATTTTATAAATCACAAAAGAGGTTAAGAGACTCGTGGCTGATTTGTGACAGCACTGTACACTTCATTACATTACTATCAAAGCATATGTCCGTAATTGCATTTATTTGCCTTTCAAGGCGAAAACGAAAATTGCAGTTCCAATGCTTATTGATTCCTGTCATACATCAATTCAGAATTTACAAGCACCACCATTCAAGATGCCATTTGCTCTCACTGCAGTACACTAGTACTACATGCGTAGCACTGGTCTTCTTCATCCTCTTCTGTACAGTACTGTACAGTAACTAGAGATAAACCAGGCCAACTCGGTAAGGTACTGTACTGTACGTTACGCCCGCATATTTTCGCATTGTTTTTCAAGGTTTCTTCCATTTGATTCTCCTCTTTGTCGGCTTTTGATCTCCTCGTTGACCTGGTCAGCTAGGTGATTCAACTTGATTATATTAATAACAATGAGCATCATTGTAGGGCCGGGAAACTGGAGTCAACGGGACTGAATCATTTCCTAGATCACATAATTACACATGGCTTTCTCAAATATTAATTCCTCCTTTCAAACACCAACCACTCTTTGTAACGCCTTTCCATGCCCCATCCCAGCCTCTATTCACAATCTGTCATCACACTCTTCAGCCGTTTTTCTATAATGAGGTTATATAACTGTAGCAAAATAACTGCACAGTACGGTACTGTAGCGCTACTTTCCATTCAAAACAAAACTCGCCCATTTTTTCATCTCATGCAGCCCAACTCGTCTATGCTTCGCTCCGAACCACTGCATGCAATTTTCTCGCCCAATTAAACGGCTTTACCCTCGCATCCCTAGTTTTGTTACAAAAAGAAAATAACAATTTTAATAATCTAAAGTCGGAAGTCAAGCGAATACCCTCCATCATAATTACTATATTATTTTACTCATTTGTCATTTCGAGTTGGTAGACTTGCTGCACCGTTTTGAATTTCTCATTTTTTCAATACCACTAGACTGTAACAGGTGTCTATCATTTAGTTTTATCGATATTCTGTTTTCTGGGCTTTGGCGTAAAACTGATCATAAACAATAAATATTTCTCACAATCACAATCATTTTAACGTACTGTACACTGCTGTACCCCATATTGTAACTCAACGGTACGGCGATATAATATCAAAAACGAATCAATCACCAACCTTGTTATCGTCTACTGTACAAAGCCTGTTCACAATGAGGCTCAATATAATCGTGCCCGAGTGTAAGCAGACAAACTTGAATTCGACTCTACTGTAAGAATCACTGGCCTAAAGCTCTATTCTATTCTATTGTACAGTTCGATACTGTAGAACTGACGCCTACAGTTCGAATCTTCTGTTTACGTACTGCTCTATGAATAATGCTGGCGTCCACCAAAATGCCAATCGCACGACTCGTACGTTCGACTTTTTACTTCTCTCCCACATGCAGGCCGCTGCTTGCTGCGCTCACCAGCCTCACCAGTTTTACCATCAAGCAACTACAGTATCACTCATCAACTTCCACTAAGAGTCCTCTACCTCCTCTACTACTGAGGGATTCGTCGTTCCCAACCTCATGTCAACGCACTATTGCTGATCTTTTTTGTTTGACGCTCCCCAGTCGTGCGATACGACACAACCCACTGCTTCAAACTAAAAATAGTGCCACAACCGGTTCCAGCTCATCCATCTTTTGCCTCCTCATTCTCGTGTGCATGATCACCTGCAACACATTCCAAAGAGAAAAACCCACAGTTTTCCTGCCCACTCTCCCTGATCCATAGTCCACCTCTCCCGCCCCATCGTCAAATCCCGGCCTCTCCATTTGTCTCACACCTCACTTCCGGCCCACTTACAAACCCCCTCCTCCCTCTCCACTGAAATCCAACCGTGAACATCCCCAAAACACTTTACTGTTCCCACCACCCATCGCTCTACTCATACCCCGCTCCGTATCAATCCTACCATCACCACAACGCCCACACAATAAACCTCTCCAAACACCAAACCTGGCCCCTTGCTCCACCTCCCCATACCTACACCACATGCCCACGCAAAGCATAAAACCATCATTAACAAATCGCAAACACCAACCACACACAGGGCCACTGCCCATTCGACACACACGGACGAATCCACCCCACAATGCAACGACTGCGCATCTCTGAAACCTCCGCAATTCGCCCCCATATGCCAGCCCACTTCCACTCGCCCGCATGGACGAACCACCATCAAGCCAGTCGATACACCTACACCACGCCGCAACCCAGGTGTACCGTGAAATGGGAGGCTCGTTTACACGATGTCGGCGGTCGAGACATCGCAGGTCACGGGGAGCGGGAAGAGCACGTTCGTCTTTCCATTCGGAATTAGCGCCTTTGAATACATGTGTGGTGACCCGATGGCGCGGAGTGTTGGGATTTTCAAACTGGAATGCCGAATCGAGGCGGGGTGATTTCCGGGGTTTCAACGCTGCGTCAGGCAGGTGGTGGTTTAGGGAGGGTTGACTGTTTGGACAATGGGAGCTGCACATGTTGGCGCAGCAGGAGAGATTAGAAATTGATAGGGAATCGAGATATGGCCGTGGGGTGAGGGCCAAAGAAGGCCAAGCTGGCTGTTTAATTGCTACGGAATTCTCAATCGACTGCCCAGCATCCCTCTTGGCTTTCGGAGTGGCTCCTTCCGTTTCGTCACTCGTCCTCGATTCCTTGGCTTGTAAAAGAAGGGGGGGATTGAGAGGGTGGGGTTCTTTTCAGTTGCCCCTCGACAGTGATTCTTTCACCTTGTGGGTCATCGGCATTGTCATTACAGAGTAGTACAGCCGAGACTACATGCTTTTCAAGTCGGGATACTCATTATTGATCTTCTCCTGGATTCGGTAATCAGTGTCGTTTTACTCCTATACTGCTGGGCAGTAATATGCCTGGTCTTCGGCATTGGGGAAAATGGGGGTGGTCTACTGCGAGAAACAGTCCCAAGAGCAAGCACTCAAATCATGTTGCAGGATTATCAGTACAAATAACTGAGCATTTCCGTCAACTAAATAATAGCTGGCAGCCCATTCACCAAGCAGGTGGTGTTGAAAGTGACCATCAACGCGGCGTGTCATTGAAAGCGGATCATCCTCGCCCTGGAGTATTGGTCCAAGGCTCGGCTGGCGACCGTTGATGTCACCTCTTTGATCTGACAGAACGCAGCGGGTTACCGCCCTTTAAGGGGACGTAGTTCCTCCCCGTTACTGTGTCGGTACACCTTTTCGAGTTCGATGGTTGTCTGGAAAACTTTAGGGTAGATCGAATATTTCTTCCAACAGCAAAGACACCCCAAACTTTCCCCCGTCAAGAGTGGACATAGGAATGGGGACCAGCCTGTTGCTATCTCGCTATTCGGCAATAAACCCCTTGTATTTTCGTAGGGTTACCAGCCTGAGCTGCGTTCAAGCCCAACAAGCGGTTGAAGTTTCTCATTCTGAGGTTATCAGGCTAGCGAGTTAGTAAAGGTAACATCAGACTAGTCTGTGCCACCGCGGGGCCCTGTTGCCATGACACCGGGCTTCCCCTTGTGTTCCCTGTATGACCGCGGTTCATGACAGGACGCCTGTCACCGAGGCTGAGTTCGTAACCGAGCAAAGTGGCCGGATCATCGTGTCTGCCGATCTGCCAAGAGCCGCATCTAAAGTGGATAGGGTGGCCGCCATAGAAGTCCAGGCTTTCCGTACACTCGAACACCTGACAATCAAGCAGGGAATTTTTTATTACCAAACCGGTCCTTTCTGCAAATTCCTGTTCCTTCCATCTCGAGATCCATCCTTGACTTCTTCAAACTATTAGTCCCACCTTTTCTTTCAAATGGAAAAAACCCTACAGTACTTTTCCTTTATAAATCTAAATTCACTGGACGACTCCATTTTCTATTCCATATCTAAAGATTTGATCATCCTTTTCGAAAAGAAGTCTTTCGACTCGTGATCTCTTTCAGATTCAAATTCAAATTCAGTTCCAATATTTTATCAAGCGTGTTTTTTGTCATTGCCCTGAATGCATGAAAATCCAAAGTCGCTACATTGCCTTGCATTTTTTATTTCGACACAGGCTGTGAAAGTTTTCGAAGACATTACTCTATTTAAAGTTAAATAGCAATGTCTTTGAAGCAAAAACTCTGCCATCAACCACTCCAGGGATCGGGAGATGTGGAGGATTGGGTGGAACGATGGAATCACCCGTTGTACAACGGTGGAGGTATTGATGTGGAGGATAGAGGGAAGATCGAAGTGTAATCGTCATCTCGGACTCCTTTGTGGCGGATTGAGCGGAATTTGACGGTCTTGCGGAGGGACTCATGGACCTTGAGATGTCCGGCGACACTATCTATCATTATGGACCATTCGACACAATTTATAGGGACTGCATTGAAGGTATGGATATTTTGGTGGAATTCGTTGGCTCTGATCACGACGACGAAGAGTTTGAATAGGAAATATAGATTTTTATCCTGAGAGTATCCACTGTTAGTTTTATAATCCACAAGACTCCCTTTAATGCATTTTATGGTATTTACTATGTTTGTTTGAGACTTTAGGGTTATTAAAAAGGTATATAAAAGCTCAGTACAATGTTTTCTCAAGGAGAGAGCAAGCAAGTCGGGAGACAACTTCAAGTGCAGACCCAAGTTTGTCTAGAAGTTGAATGTCAACTTAAGCATAAGAAGCATTTTTTACGTCAGTCCCTGAGTAAATTTGGTAGACTTTGTGCTTTCTATACTCAATAGTAGCCATTTAAACTCTTGCCCTTATCTAACTCTTCTTGTTTCCACAACCATACTTCGGTAGCACTTTTGTCGCTTGCAATACCTCCATCTTGGATAATTCGTTCTGAGAATATCAAAATCTGGCAATTAGTTTCTACCAGGGCTCCCAATTAAAATAATGGGACCTGAAAAACAATTTTTTAACTATACCAATAAGTTTTGGGTGCAAAAACAGTCTTCATACCTGACGTAAGGGGGTATTGGACCTTTCCTTGGCTCCTGGGAGTTATACAGAGGTCCAGAAGGCTTTTGTGTGGTAATAACCCAAGGGAAGGTCCTCAAAAGTTTTTGCATGGACCCTCTTGGTCAGCTTCTTAGCGATGGAACATAAAGGGATAATGTTCTGAAATTAAGAATGTCTACAGGGCAACAGGATGAATTGCAAAAGGTTAAATGCTGTTCTGGCCTCTGGGTAACCTTACAGCCGATCCTAGAGGATGCTATTGATCACTTGGCTTGTTTTATTTGGGAATTAGATGCGGCATGCAGCTGCACGGTAAAGAAAGTTATACATTGGAACATTCAACATCACTCGGATGAGTCGAGATGAGTCAGAACTGTATGTCCACTCTTCTGTTTCCCTCCCTTATTGCTGCGATTGTTACTGACAAAAACCTCGTTTCATGCGTATACACCACTTCTCCGATACTCCAATAAAGTTATCAAAAATTTCCGTGTCATTGTGTTCAATGGTGAACGCCACAGTCATAACTGCTCAGGAGAACGTCCTACTCAACTGCTGTCTCATCTGAACGGTAAAAATTCGAGTTCAATCAATATAAACTCTCCGAAGACGGCAGCATGAAGTCGGGAGCAAGGGTACTTAAATTTGTAAAGAAGGCTTTGTAGGAGTACTTAAGAAAACCACCACCCCCGATGATAAAATTGCAAAGGCCGTGGATGTGGTGATTGGTCAATGTAATGTAACCAGTTTGCTTCGGTCCAAGATCGTAACATTGAGCTCCCCACAGATCAATGATAAGGTAAATGCAAGCCTGGTTAGTGATCCTCTCGAAAACTTTTTGCAGATGGATCAATTAAAGATTTAAACTGTATTAGAGATCGAAAAATATTAAATATGGTTCTGCGGTCGGACAAGCGCTCTCACAGAAGTCTATTTGACAAAAATTCTTGCCGCTCAGCGGGTTAACTTTTGAGTTTGATTTTTTGGAGCAGAGAGCGAGTAAACGATGGAAATAAAAGGCTCGATTACGCTTGGCACTCTGAGCTGGGAAATTAAAAGGCTGAGGAGTGGTCTCATCTTTGCTGGCCTGCCAAATTTGAAGATAAAATTAAAAAGGGATCCTGTTGTAAAGGAAAATTACATTACGCGTGAAGGATGAAATATACACCCAGGAGACTGTAGATATAGGCCTAATAAAAATCTTGGGCAGGCAGAACCAAACATAAATACAATTCAGCATTGCATAAAAATTTTTCACACCGTTACTGTCGTTTAATTCGCTTCAACATCCCCATGGATGCCATAATTGCCTCCAACATAAACTCTACAATAGCTAGCGCATGATTAAAACAAGGAAAATGTGCTGCAACGATCTTATGTATTGATGACGACCAATGTGCGAATCACCAGGACCGTCAAAGCGACAACCATGAAAATTACTCCAAAAGGTAGAGAGCGACAATAATGCGTTCGGACTCCTCTTGTCCCAAACCATGTGACGGCCTGCAGTCTTGAAAGCTGCAAGAGCTTAGTTCTTTGAACTGGAGGATTTTGCAGACTTATAGTGGTGAAGACTTGTAGAATTGGTCCTCAAGGACAGCGAATCGAAGTATTTCACCCGGATAGCACTTAGCTAGCAATATAGTTGGATCCCGCAGCGGAAAACCGCAATGATGATGCTGTTAAGTTTGACATATGCTGCGATTATGTAACCGACCTAATGAACGTTGCAAATCGTCGGACTTTAGTCCGAGATATATCTAAGTGACTGCCTGTTACTCCAAGCATTCCAGAAATAGTGTACAAATGTACAAAATTATACACATTTAATTTCGAAAACTCCTCCCACCGGAAGAGGAATTGTTATTGTCTATGAGAAACTAATCGCTATATATCAGCCGCAAGTCACCCTATAGTCCCTTACGCAAATGGTACATCAGCTGCATAAGAATCTCGAGCACGCCAACCATCAGATCTTCGCACACAGATCCAAGCTCTCTACTGAGGTACAAAGAGTATCCTCATTTGTATCTTAACTGATAGAAGCCCTGAATCAAGCCAGTTAGTCAACTAATGCAACCCTGGATAGTCGACCTGGCCCAAGGAAAAGTAGGCGAACCAATTTCTCTGGAAAATGATCAATTGGCAGCTAGTGTGCTCAGATGTAAATTACCTCAGACCTAAAGATGTAAATATTACATTAAACGTAGTGCACAGATGCTTGTATAGCAATGCCCATGAGTGGCGGATGGTCCATTCCAAAATAGAAGAAGTAAAAAAATTAAATACTGTCAGACTTTGAAGGGTGCTTCAATCCAGCTGTTTAAAAAATTGAGCAAAGAGAAGATCGCTCGAGAAAGCTTTCCTGTTGGAAAAAAGTGAAGGTGTTCCTATCTTCAAAGAAGACTTCAACAAAATTATACTGGACATCACCGATATTGGAGTTAAAGACCAGATAGATCGTTACCCTCGCGATTTGAAGGCCTATATCAGGAAGGTATTATGCACCAAGGATATGTCAGCATGAGAGACTGATAACGAGTGGAATCGACCTATCGTAGTTCTGGACCCGGTAACCTGCGAAAGTCTCCTGGAGGAAAGAATGGAATGGAAGCCCTTTTGCTGGAAACGGAGGTCCAGTACCTATTGAAATCGCGAGCTTAGAATTAAAACCGGCTCAGTTTATAGGAGCTTGGAATAGCAGAATGTGAAAGATGTATGGGCGATAGTCTCTGACTCTGTGCGGACGAGGCGCAAAAAGGAAAATCTTGGGTTCGTTGGATACCTCCCCAACTGAGTGATGGTAACCGTGACCCGGGTTTATTTAGACGATTGCGGTTGAGTCCCCTCGAGAGATAGAAAGTCGTACCCTAATCTGGATCATTCTAGACTGACATTACTTAAATGTAATGGATGCAATCCATTGCCTTCTTCAGTAACCTGGTTACTTAGTGTCAGCCTTATTGAGTCCCAGTAGCCCCTAAATACACCTAGGACAAACAGGTGGAAAATAGTGCTTTCGAAAAGCTAAAATGTAAAGAAAAGGACTATAATGTAAAGGCAGGAAGAGAAGAGTTTTTCAGAGGGGAAGTATGTGGAGTCTACGCCAGAATATCAGGTGCAAACAGAAAGTACATATGGCCAAACACTTTAAAGCATAGAGGAACTTATTGAAGGTCCACCGTCAGTTTAAGTTCCTTGCAAAACCTAAAAGATCCGGTAATTATGCAAAGAAACCCGAGATATACCAGTGATCCAAAGAAGAACCCATCGTGTCCACCAAAAGGTCGAATGCAACAGTCACTGGAATATTATTTCTTGTCTTTGAAAGAATGTACAAACACCCTCTCATTTTCAAACTAATCATTTCGGTTGGGCCAGAAAAGATTCTTATAGATCTGTTGTTGAGATCAACTTCCTGAGAGAGCCATTTCGCAAACATTATCTGATCAACCTCCTTAGAGATTCATTTTGCAAACATCAACTAATCAACATCCTGAAAGATTCATTTCGCGAACATCAAATAAGAACCACCAATTACAAGGAACTTGCTGAAATGGCTAGCGAGGCGGATCAGGCACTTCACGAAGTGTTGAATTCTGTCCGCATACAGATTAAGACCGATACGGAACCGTTTTTTCAGCGAGCCCATTGAAGCGTTATGATGCAATTATTGGAAAGGAGTATTGCGCCCCTATTGGAACGAAAATCAACTACTTTAATAACTAGTTACTTCTGATGATACATTAGTGGGTCCGTTTGTATCTTTCAATGCCGTAGCTAGAGATTCAGAAAAGAAAATTGAGTTACTTTCGATCTTACTTCGACGGCTAGATTGTGGTGCGTATAGTAAATTTTGGAAATATTTTCTGATGCATAGAAAGAGAAGCTTCCAAAAAGTTTGCCCTGAGAAGGAAAAAGAACTTTGATATAGAATTTCAAGAGGATGCAAACCACATAAGAAAGGTCTCTACAGACTCCCTGACGAAGAGATGTCAGAACTCCGAAGAAAGGTAGACGAGATATTTAAATATGAGTGTATCCGTAGTAAGACCCCTTGAGGAGCTCCTATTCTATTCGTAAGCAATAAGGATAATGATATACGGATGTTTTTTATTGCAGAGCCTTAATTAAGCTTACTGAGAGAAAAATTTTCCTTCAACACGAATTGATTGCATTTAAGACTATCTTAAAGGAGCAAAGTACTTCAGTAGAATTAATATTACATCTGGTTATCATCAGATTAGCCTACACGAAACTAAATTCCTTTTACGGAATTACGAACACGATTAGGGCACTTTGAATTTCTTGTTCAGTCGTTTCGAACCATCAACGCCCCAGCAACTATCATAACCTTAATGAATGAAATTTTGAAAAACCAGCTTGAATTATCCATGATCGTCTTTCTGGATGGTATTCTCATCTACAGTAAGACATACAAAGATCACTTGGATCATATCCCTGCTGTACTGGAAACCATCAGAAGAGAAAAAATGTTTGTAAAACTACCTAAATAGGTTTTTGGAGTTACAGTAGTAGAGTACCCGGGACGCAATATTTCCCAGAGCGGTATTGTTTTGATCGAAATGTGATAATGAATTCATGGAATGGCCGATACCAAAAAATAAGCTACAAGCACAGTCTTTTCTTGGTTTTTTCAATTACTACTGGAGATTCATAAAATGATTTTCAATGCCTGTGGAAATTTTAACAGAATTGAAAATAAGGGACAATTTACAATGTAACTGCGCCCAAGATGAGACCTATAAATACTCAAGCAAAAAATTTGTAGTGCACCAGTAATCAGAAACTTCGACGCCACCTTTCCTATCTACGTAACACGGATGCGTCACACTATGCAATTGGCGCCGCGTTGGAACAGAAATAATTAATTTCTAAAAGACCGGTCTCTTTTGCTTCCAGGACTCCTCACGTTGCCGGGCAAAATTATTCGGCCATGACAGGGACCTTTTGGCCGTTGAAGATTCCCTCAAGTAGCGGAGGTCCTACTTTAAGTAAAGCTCAATCGGGCCACTATTCCTCAAGATACCTAGAAAACCAAGAAAAATTGTCGCCGAGAAAAGTGATACATATGGAAAGATCAGTTAGTTTAGAATTCAAAAGAATCCGCATTTCAGTAAAATAGAACGGATTGGAGGATGCCGTATCAATGCAACTACAAGATGTTTCGTCATCTGATCATAGGAGGAATTCATTCCTCCAAGACTTTATTACCAAGAAATCCTCAGAGCCAAGCCAATAATATTTCAACTACATAATTCGCGAAAACTGAGATAGTGGGTCAAGCAGAAGACTATTTTACGGATGGGAACCTCAAAACCTATTATCAAGACACGAAAGCGCCCTTTGAGCATGGAGGGTGCTTTTACTTAGAAAAGGAAATATTCATGTACCAGAAGGGAATTTTAGAGTCAAGTCCCTGCATTAATACCATTGCACACCTAACATTGGAAACAGAGGAATAATCAAAACGATCAATTAAGTATGATAAAAGTACAATTAGAAAATTTAAGATCGGATGTAATACGGTACGTTCATTCCTCCTAATTTAAGAGAACCAAAGCAAACAGTTAGAAGACCGCGGTTCTTTTACGACCACTAGAAACACCAAAAAACAATTGGACTCACATAAAAATGGATTTCGTCACAAACTCTCCCAATATCGAAAACAGGAAACAACGGCGTGTTCACAGTCGCAGACAGACTTTCTAAGATGATCAGAATATTACCAGCGACACCAAAAAATTCTCCTGAAACGGCTCTGCTGTTCAAGAATAATTTATGAAGGAACAAAGGAATACCAGACAATATCATGTGTGACCAAGATCCCATTTTCAAGTGTAGATTTTGGACAAACCTCCTCGCTCTACCAGGGCAAAAGGTATACAATTCTTCTAAGTAACACACACACACTGATGGAAAGTCGGAGATAATGAACAGAAAGATCGAGCCTCGACAAATCAGATTGGCATAATCACATAGTAGTTTGATTTTGCTTACAACTCCTCTACGAATGTAACCACTACTCTCTCACCATTATTCCTCAACTATAGACTTCGAACAAGAAAAATGAAGTTGGACATTTTAGCATTAGAAAACTTAGAGGAAGCAGGTTTCCTTAGAAATATGCTCGAGCCATTAAGGAAACTCCTGAATCAAATCCGAACATACAGTCAATCCACAGCAAAATATGGAAAAAGAACAGAAAAACATCTGGTTCCAAGGTTGATGAAAACATTTGGCTATCAAAAAAGATTCTATCACTCGAAGATTAGGCCAGATATCGCAAACTGAACTAAAAGTATTGTGGTCCGTTTGAAATCACTGAAGACATTAACGGCGTGACGTAGCGTCTGAAATTACCGCATCCGATGATTGACAGAGGAATACAAAATGAATTCCATACTAGCCTATTGAAGCCTTTCTTTCAATCTGATATCTGCAGAATTAGTAGACCCCTAAACTATGTACCATAGGTAGCACAAAATAACAAATAAAGAGGAAAAGATTGAATTCGAGAGTTGTTGGCTGCATTCACCCTTCATTAGTGAGTATATGACATTAAACATAAAAATACCGACGAAAAATCTTGTGAGTATGGTAGTTGAGTAGCTGATGTAAATGAGAGTAGCAAACCACATGTATAAAATTCACGTCGATATAACACAAGAATGGAACAATATGTACGTAATTATTGATAAAGAAAAATAAAAGACTATTTCGGAGCAATCAAGTATATATGAGACTTACAAAACTGGGTTGTTACCGAAAATTAGGTAAAAATTGATCTACAGCAAGAATAATGATGATAGGGAAGCAGAGGCACCTTTTTATCTCTTTAGGAAAGGAATGCCAGAGGTTAAAGTACTCCTGTACTTTAACCAAGTACTCCTGAGAAATTTCTGACTATAATGAAGATGAAACGAGGGTGGAGCCCTTGTTGAAACGAAATTATAAATATATCAAGAGAGGTTCTATAGAGGCTAAATAGGATGCATCACATCAATTAAATTCATTACATATTGTTAAGGATCCTCGCCCAGCTAATACGACCATACGGAAAGGGTTTGGAATCAGAGATAATATTTTCATATATCACGACCCATGGCTTTTGTAACCTCGTCACAGTTGGATTTCACGCGAAGAAGTTGATATTATGCTAAACTAGGTATAAATAATCCCTTTCTGCTCCTGATACGTTTCAGTGTTTTGTGAAGAGTAGAAATGAAGTTGTAAATCTTACTTGAATTCAATAGTGCTCCCATACTCAGAACAATAATCCGCTGTATGTCCCGCAAATAGAGTAAATATTTGAAGAACTGGTATTTCTTCGAGTCTTTTCGACAATTCAAAATTCTAAATACAGGTAAAAAATTTGAGATGGCGGAGGGATGAAAGAAAATGATCTAGTATGTTGAGATTAGAAACAGTTCTTCTTCCTAATTATAAAGATTGTATATTATTGATTCTCTATCTAACATTCAGATGATGATTGATGATTTTTCAATCGACTTGCACTTCTAGCGAATCTATTCAAAATACGTCAAAATATTTTCTTTCCAAACGGAACAGCATACAAGAAAACTATCTGCGTTATTTGGTATTGTAGGTAGCACCAAGCTGAGATTATTTATCTATAAACCACAATATTTCATTCAAGAACGAACCTTTATCAGAAATAAGTTTTTCAATACGAGCCCAAGACTAACACTGAAAAGGAAATCCCGACGACACTTACGCTTTTTAAAATATTGAATGCTCAATCCAGAGCTTATAAGTATTTTACAGCTATAATACGAGGGAACTCAAGAATAAATATGTAAAGTCATCGGAATTACACAGACTGACTTCCTAGAAAAATTTTTCTTTCGTTTGGGGTAAGAAGTTCTATCATCTCTCGAAAAACTGAAGGAATCTCTGAGCTTAGCACCGGATACGTGTTATCCGGGCTTCTAAAAACGTTTCCTGATGGAGAGAAAAGATTTGAAGAAAATTATAAGAGCTTTTCTAGTACAGAAAATTATTCGGACTATTCCCGAAAAGAGTACGTAAGAATTTTTGAATTTTCTCCAGAAAGAGAGCAATTACACCAATTATGCGGAGAAAAAATAATTCAGATACTAAAGAGAATATTACTGGGTGATGTACGATATTTACAGGTTCCGCCTCTTTCCAGTTCCTGAAAAGCCCCTTGATAATGTTTCGGATCACATATGACACCGATTTAACTATCGCAAGAATCGACCGCACGCTAGTTGACTGTATTTCATTGCTGAATATGAGTTTAACGCGATATAAATATCTGGAGACACCAATCGGCTTCAAATTTACATACTATAGATGCCATAAACCAAGTTATCTTAATTACTGAAAAAACACAGAAAATTGCCTGAAATGGTCGTTCTGGGATGTTGGTTTGGCCCGGATCATTAAATAAAGGATGTGACGCCCTATCTAAAATTTAAAGTTATCCCGAAAAAGCAGAAATAATTTACTATTGCGTCAGGAGTCTTGTTAAATTTTTTTGTCTAGAATGACCAAATGTTTTTGTCCCTCACCGATAAAATTTAGATTATGGACGATAGAATATGCAGAAACAGATTCTGTAGTGTTAACGGGCAATATCTGCCACTGGGGCCCAGTTTGGTTGTAAGGCTCGTCCCAGAAAGTTTCCTGTGTTTGGGGAGCAAAACGATATCTGCCAGCATGTCAATTCGTATGTAGGGTGATAAACAGTGGTTTATGATCCAAATTATTATACATTCTTACTTTTTTCTCTCAGTGGCGTCTTCCATGAACTATTAATGTTACAATGGACTTTTCAGGGAACATCTATATCTGCCGCGGAAAGCGAAATCTATGTATTGATTTGGAGAATCATTTCTCAAGGCCAATGATTCAAGCTATTAGGACACCGAATGCTGATGTTGTTGGAAAATTTGATGGAAGAGATCGTTTATTCCTCTGGTCAGCCAAAAGTGACCAGTTGTAAAGTTGCAGACTGCTCTCCTTGATTATAGCTCAAAAAATTGTATGGGGATATCGATATCTGATAGAAGAAGTGGAATAACCTCTACTCCAATGGAATCACGGAGCGTGTTAGGGGCTAAATTAAAAAGTACATCACAAAAATTTTCTGAATAACTGTAAGGGATGGGTAGCAGGTATATGAAGAGTGTTACTTGGGGCTACTTAAGACTACCCTTCGCTAGCAATCCTCCCCTTTCTTCGACCAACTGGCTCGTTCAGAGCATTAAACCATTCGATAAAGCCACACTTCTGGATAACACCACAGATTAGTGGATGGGATGTAGTGGTCGTAGCCGATCAAAGAATTGATAGGGAAAGAACTATTTGATTTTTAGTAGTAGCGAAGTAATTTTAATAGGTGACATTATAACATCAGGAAAACGTATGATTATACCTTCTTGATATAAGTGGTTGAGACAATTCTAGATCTTAGTAGCTCTCGATTCTCGTTACATGTTTAAAAATTACGTGAGAAGATATCATGTAAGTCATAATATTCGTACCGGCGATATCATTCCCGAGGAAACCCAATTTTTTTGTCTTTAGTTCCAAAGATAAATAAGTCGGCAGATCTTTGGATCTATTTCAACTACATGCATTAGGCCCCTGTTCAAGTTTCAAATTAGTACTTATGTCTCTTTCCTTTTTCATTTTTATTTATACGTCGTTTCACATTCTATCTCTACAGTAGACTCATTGGTTCTCAGGTTGAATTTTATCTCGAAATGTACTCATTTTTATACATTATGGATAATGTTTCTAGAAAAGAAGTCAACCGTTCTTTTCTACCGCATTCGGTACATAAGCGAAGAAAGGCATCAGTTGGAAGAAACGATTGAGTACGAGACCGCAAAGTATTCAGATGAACATAATATGTAAATTATATCCACAGCAGTCATTCATCACTCAGAGGTGCAGAAATCTGTCTCTCTTAACGCTCGAAGCAAGTAAAAGGAACTTAGAAATGCTCCGAAGTCTATTAAGGCCTCTGAAAGGTTCATAGTTACCGAGGGGGGCCAATTACCGTACATTCCACCAATATGTTTAAAATGGAATGGAAGCGTCTCGAAGATAGAAGTCAGAGGGACAAAGAAGGTTTAAAACGATTACATAATCGTCTAGATATTATAAAGACATGAAGACTACTGGTAACATTTGAGTCACTCCCGGTCCATGTTTTGGATGTCAACATCGGTTTTGCTAACAAAACCGTAACTTTATTAAATTATAGTCGTCTCTGAATACGTTTTATTCAATAACTTCGAGTTAATGGAGAGCAAGTTCAAATAATTTATACATATATACTGTGGCGTTCGGATGCAGTCGAAAAAAGAGAATAGCCGTAGTTAAAATATAACTTGGAGTAAATTTAGTTGCACTGTACTTCAGTGTATTTTACTAATGTAACGTGGAGAATCTTTGATTTAGTCTTTTAATCAAAATTTCGTCTTCATATTTTAAATACGTTGCTATCCAATCAAGTATTTAAGTAAAATTCTCTGAGTACATGTCGTTTCAGTTGATGAATTTTCAAGTGGTCCTCTGATATATTATTACGGCTGCGGAAAATCTATTTTGTACTTTTTAAATTTTTCTTTCAAACCGTGACTGCTGGGCTTGTTCTGGCTAGTATGTTTTAGAGTATTTATACGGGCTACTCTGGGATTTCTGTATTACTCATCCGATTAGGAGGGTGGAAATAGTTTTCAACGCGCAATTTGTATGGGTTTCTTCAACGTTTAAGCACTGAAGATTTTACTTACTCCTGGAAACAGGAAAACGGTTAATGAATAGTTTATTAACTACTCCTTGCAAACAATATAATAAGATTCCTACGGGTGGACTTTTAAACCATACTGAAGAGATTAGTTAGTGAGAAGAGAACTAGATCTATCTAACTATCATCATCTACTGAAATATCAAATATCACTGGGGTTTTTTACTTGTAACCTTGACACTTCAGCATCCTGCTGAAAATAGAAAGAACAAAAAGAGGATAGTAAGCAGAAATAACTGTTCAAATGAAACTATCACTTTTAAAATGTTAAAATCTGAACTCCCTAAGAAGTTTTAATTTAGACAAGGCTATAATATTTTTAAATTATTCAGTGCTCTTAACCTACTGCTGCCAAAAATATGATACATAGAAAATTTAAGGAAACTTCCATATTGAATCTAGAAGAAGAGATGGAAGACTCGGAAAAAGATAGATTGTAACCTAAAAAATTAGTTTATCAAATAAGAACATTCTAGAAGCAGGTGGAAAATCGAAAGTAGCGGTATGGAAACATTTTCAGGCATATCAGAAGCAAAAGCAAACTATAACCTATTGATAAACGAAACAAATCTCTTTTATCTAGTTCCACGCTGTTCCTCGCTAATTAGACTACACAAATTCATGTCCGTAATTTTTATCGTTCTTACTCGTATCAGCTGAATTTTCAATTATCCAAGTTTCTTGTGGTCATTCTTATAGTTTCTATAGGTATGAAAATTGATACATACTTAAATTTCTTGTCCTAATAGCTTGAAAAAAGCACAATCCTGGTGTTAAGAATGCCACTTATCCGCTCACTTTAGTGTACATATTTAACTTGAACTGTACCAAGACAAGTTCATATAGCCACTTATACTCTCCCGTATCGTACATATTTAACTTGAAATGTTCGTATAAAAACGCATAAAAGAAACCAGAAAGCTCGAAGTCCCTATCCAGCATTGCTCCACGGTTTCTAACTTCATTTTAAGGAAGAAAAGTTATAGGATAGAAATTTTTATCCGTACCAACAACATCGGTATATCGGAGACTCTTAGCGAGCGAAGCTTCACCTGCTTGCAGTGATGAAAAAAATCAGTACATATAACCATATCCGATCTAAAACAAGGCTCAACTAGAACCAATAGCTTCTTTTAATTTTCTACCAAATTGACTGATGCCTTTAAGGTCTCCTACTGTTGATTTCAAAATATTAATACTAAGCATAACTCAATTCTTTCCACTAACGGTAATTATCTGCTCGGAACCTTTCTACAAGTTCCTTTTCCATGGAGATATAGTGGGAAAGAGTTTTCACTATCCATTATCGTCTTATTCCATACCAATGTGACACACTGTCAACCACGCAAATGCGATCAGCCGTCTTTCAATTTAGTCTTTTACGGTTATTTAACACATCCACGTAACCATTGCTGAGATATCACCTCCGTTTTGGTTTTTCTATTTCAGAGTCGGTTACGGTCCTTGCATCATCAAAAGAGGTGTACCTGTCAAGACCTGAAAACCTCCGTACAGGCATGATTCGCCCAAACCTCGGTGCATCGGTAAATATAGAAGTGTAGTTTGCACTCCCGATACATCTCACATCAATGAATTTCAGCCGTGACATTAAAACAAAAGAATCAAAAAATCTTAAATTTTCACCACTTTTGCATGGTTCTAGATTGCTTACTTCCAGGACCGTATTGGTATTTGCGAAAAAGAAACGCAAAGCATCAAAAATATACATCCATAACTAGTTGGAGGGCGTCTTGGTATTTGAAATTACATGGTTGATCCATCTCCCGGGCCATATTTCCTCCGTTTATGCGCAAAAGCTGATTATTTGGGAGACTCAGTCAATCAATACTTGATACATTTCTGTCATTTTACATAGGAAATACATATAACCAATCAACTCTGCCATCGATATCCGTGACTTTATTCTTTTTTTAATTTTATTCACAATCAGAATTGTACGCAAAATATGAGTGAGGCTTCCATTCGAGCTTAAAACTGCGGTAGATTCTTCGATTAGCGGAATAATAGATGGTACCTCGCTTCTTCATTGACTTGTTCCCACTATCGAGTTGTGAGGAGAGATCTCTTTACGTTTGGTGTCAGCCTGTATACTCCACCTTATCGTTTATCCAGATTAAGATTGAAAAGTTTTCAAAAGCATCAGTACCCACAGCAACTAGGAGAAAAGTTTCGCCCAACCAAAGGGGTCAGGGTTCCGATTCCAAAAAGTGATGCATCATAAGCCCGAAATACTAGATTACTGAAGGTATGATCTATAATGGTCAAATTTGAATATCTTACAGAAAACAGGCACTTTTCTAGTTCAAAATGAGTACCTTCCATAAACAAAAAACAAAAGATTTAAATAACCTGTCTTCAGTCCTATTTCACCACTATTCTCTCATTCTGATAGGCTTACTTCTGAAACTTAAAACCATTTACGTCACCAGTTTATCTTTCATTAATTTCTCTGTTTTTTTTCGAATCAAAATTCTGAATTGAAATAAAAGTAATCACGAAACCTTTTACCTGATAAACTTAAGTATTGAAAATAGTTTTCAAGGTTTTGAACGATGCTTTCGTCAAGAACTTCGAATCGGAATCACGCATATCTAAAAATACTTGCAAAGAACGCTTCAGGGAAACACCGAAAATCATAACAAAATTTTCATAGTTGATAGTTTTTAACTAGTTTTGGCCATTCATTTCTGAATTTAAAAACGCAGCTCCCGAAACCTTCCATTCAAGTCTGAAATGTCTAATTTGCTGAACTGGAATTAAGAAAGCTAATTGATTCAACTCAAATGATTAGAGGAAAAGTTTTTAAAGAAATGGAAGTATTACAAACATGTGTAGAACTACTGCAGTTTGTGTACAGATCCATTTAAAAATTACCCTGATTCATTTTTTTCGACCACCAGTAATGCATGTCGCCGATATCATCGCTTCAAAAGCAACCATTGGGTAAACTTTTCAATTTAAACTCGTTAAACTTTAAAGTGCTTTACTTCATTCAAAGACGTTAATGAGGGTACCAGTCCTCAACGTATCTCAGAGAACGAGAGAAAAAATAACTATAAAATCTTCGGGACACAAATTGGTGTTGTCTAGATAGGAACCTCATCTCAGCACAAAATATGCACTTGTGCCCCCAGCCGTCTTAAAAATCCCCCAAGAAAATTGATGGTGATGAACACTTTGGTCATGATGAGGAAGGACACCCGCGAACACATGCTTGAAAAGCGTTCTTCAGGTGAGGCAGCTGATGACGGCGAAGACGTTCCCGTCCAAACATTCGAGGCATTACAGCTTCGGTACGCTCGTGACCCCTTCAATAAGTACTGTGCTTATGAAACTGCCCCCGGGACTATTGAGGGCGGTTGCGTTGCAGATATGTTAGAGTTGTCTATTAACTCTGCAAAACGCGACCAAACGGACAGGTCGAACGCTGTCCGAGCCATACTATTTTCGTTTGCTTTACCTGCAGGGCAACCAAATCAGTCTGTGGAGTAGGGAGAAAACTTAACTCAATGGGTATCTGTCGTGTACATTGCAGGTCTTAATATTCGTCTAAGAACTAACCGAATGTTCCGCGTCAGGCACCGTAGAATAATAGCATTTCCTCGAATAGAAAAATGTAATGTCGCAACGGGAACGAGTAACGGGGTTCTATGAAGTATTCGATCAAGGAAAGAAGAGTTTTTCTTAGCAGCTTTGTCGCTCTTGCAAAGTTTAAGGATAATAGTATTCAGCTTTTCGCAAGTGTTTTATCTCTGGAAACACACTTTAAACTACCTAAACAACCGAGGTCCACTTCTTTTTAGTTAAAAAACATATTCAAACAGTTCTTTCGCTTAGTTTCCTAGGGACCTACAGGGAACTCAATTGTATGCTGTGTCCGGGAGGGCGCGGCTCAAGTTATGATATGCCGATATGTTTTCTTCGAAGTGACACAAACGTTTCAACTGCTTATCAACAGTACGCCTCAATATGGCCTGGTTTTTACACCTAACTACTTGAGAATTCTTCAGATAAGTGGCGCAGCCCAAATTTTCCGCTCTTTTTAAGGTCATTTCTGCGGGTGTGGAAAACTTTCATGCCGAAACTCAAGATTTCAAAACCGGGCTCCGACTTTTGCGACCTCTGTACGGAGCTCTAAGACTTCAAAGGGACTAGTAACGACCCGAGAATGAGGTAAGTATTGTCTGAAACACTGCAGAAGCATCGGTTTGAGCAATTGAAGAGTTTGATCGTTACAAACATACTGTAGTGAGGTTAAAGAGGAACCTAATAATGGCATTGTTCATCTAACGTTTTACTTCCAGGAGAAGGTACGGTTACCTTCATTGTTGCATCGACCCAACCAGTTGCACTTTCTAAATGTTCTAATGTTGAATATATTCAGTATTTGTGCCAGAAATCTAGATCTGGTTTGTATCTTCAGATTAGTGGAATGATATTGGCCAAACAACAAAACGGGAAATGAGTTCTGCTCTATGCTCCACAATGTAATGGATTTCGCAAGGGTTCTGCTACGTTGATCAAGGAGGAAGCTGAAGACTGTATATATGAAACATCATAGAGAAATGATGAGATTTATTGAGAAGAGTTCACAGTTTAATCTGATAATTTGTAGAAGCTTAATCAAATGGGTAGGCTAGAAGCCCCCTTGGGTCCTTTCTTTGCCGTTCTTGGAAACTTAAAATTTCGACCTATCACGTCTTCTCACTCGATTACATTCTTGCTTAGTGTGTTTTATGCAAAATAGTTTACATAGTCGTCTGAGTAGAGTAGCTTCACAATACTTAAACGGAAAATTTCTGTTCAATATTTTCAGATAAAGTCGATTCACTAAAACTCGTTGTCCCATTTTAATGTTGAATTTCACAGGCTAAGTGAGGTTATATATCCACATGAAGGGACCAGTGAGGCCTATTTGAAGATTAATCTCGCGAACGGTACCATAAAAATGATGAAACTGACATAAAAAATTACTTTGCGAATGAGGAGGACTGGATGAGCATCCACTTTAAATGGATCAATTTAGTGGTGCACATTGATAAATTGTTCATGAGACCATACCTCTCCAACGAAAACTCCATTTAATATGCGGTTTTTTGCATCAGAAAGAGCGTAGTAGAGACTTTAAACAAGGATAACGGACCAAAAATGGCCCACGTAACGAAAATGTTCACAATTCCATAGGATATATTTGAAATGAATAAGCACACATTTTCAAATTACCGTTTAAACTAAATTTTCGAACTATGCCGTACAAGAATTTTTACTGTAGTACATCAAATCAAAATGAAAGTAGAATAACACTTTGCACAATTGTTGAGCATAAGGGTAGCACGAAATACTTTTCAACGGCATCAACGAAGCATTAGAGAATAATTCATTTCGATATTCTTTTGAGTAAAAAGTTAGCAATGACCATTATAACATTGACTTTATTCCATATCGCTTCATTTGCGGAACATAAAACTTTCGCGATCAAATCTCGCATAGTATTCTCGTCTGAAATTCAGAATGCAAGTCTATACAATGCCATAACTTGATACTAATGCGATTTAAAATTCTCGAGTAAATT
Organism: Kappaphycus alvarezii; assembly: GCA_002205965.3. Classification (NCBI taxonomy): domain Eukaryota; phylum Rhodophyta; class Florideophyceae; order Gigartinales; family Solieriaceae; genus Kappaphycus; species Kappaphycus alvarezii. The sequence goes on from NADL03000649.1 coordinate 339,903, forward strand.
TTTTATGGTTATTAATCAAACTTTACCGTACCCGCACTTTCTTATGTTTATTTAGTTATGATATAAATCTCAAGTCTATCCATTAGTTCATCCGCATTTTCACAGCAATTCATTTCTTTCTATGATGTCACCCTTCTTATTTGTCACGTAATCTGGATTAACGTCTCTATAAGAAGGCGAAAATCATTGATTATCGTCTATCCTCTTTCTGTAATGTTTTTTGAGTAAATATTAATCTCGATCTACGAATTGAAAATGTGCCGATTTTCATGAGGAAAAGTTTCGTTAGTGTTATTGACAGTATTTTATTGTCTGAACAGAATTGAATTGTTATGCTTCGTTTCCATTATATTTTTCAATTTTTAGGGGTTTATCAACCAACATGATTCAAATGACATTTTCAAAGCGGCCCCAAAAGTATTCTCTTTCTAGTAATTGCGACTGCCCTTTTATTTTGACTGGGGAGTTCTCTACTTGCTGATACTCGAATAAGCTGCACTGACTATGGATAAGGTATGAGGATGCGGTGATCATTGCAAGTAAGGAAATTTTGTTGGTAGAAAGAAAATCTCCACGCTTAAGTCATCCGAATGTCAATATATCAAGAAAAATCTGGAAATTCAGTTGCTGGATAATTTAATGCTTGTTACAGATAAAAGCTATCCCGGTCAGATATGTCTCCGCATACAAATGAACCGAATTGACTCACTAACATTTGGTCGTATCGGAGCACGACACAAAGTCCCAAATAGTCCCTTAAGCAGTTTCAGGTGTTGCCGATTCTATTTGTGAATAGATTGTCCATGCATCGAAATTATTTTATCGCAGTGTGTCATTAAACCATTTTTTTTTCAAAGTGAGCATCATCTGATCTATTTGTAGTTTGATTGGAGCTTTTAGTTGCAATTAAATAGAGCATGAGCGTAGTTTGGTGGAAGTAGCACAAATGGTAAACTTACTGATATTTTTATTCACTGTCGTCCAAGACCGCCTCAAATATGAAAAAATAATCAGCTTATCCTGATTTAGCGACTTTTTCCAAAAAAAGAAAAGATGAACAGAAGGAGAGAAAAATTGACACCTGCAATAATGCACTATTGCAGCTCTATATTTTAAAAAGACGGCAATTTTTGAATACAAGTCAATTCGAAAATATGCCGCTCTCTATCGGTATACTGCATCGTACCAATCTTTCAGCAACAGAAAGTTCTTTAATAGCTTCTGTCCTGGTTATTCGCGCCTATCCAGCCTATATGCAAACTGCCCTTGCCTTCAGAAATGCCGTTGCAGACATCTGTTTCAACCGCATTGACACGAATTCAATCTGCTGTTACCCTGGCCCTCTTGGCTGAAGTAGCAAAAGAGCGACCCGCTGAATTCAGAAACTTTAGCACCCAAAAAAATCCGGAGCATTCTGATAAAGATACTGAGGCCCCTTCTTCGTTCTTTGAAACCTTCTACGATGTCGGGGAGTCTATTTGTATTAGAGATATGACTATATTTTCTACTTCCAATTTTTTCGCTTTGTGGGATCGCTACTCCCACTTTATCACTAGCAAAAACTGAGTGACCATAGCAAAACGTTCCCAATTAACCGGCAAAGATTTTTTCCAGGACACGTACCACACTTAAGAATCTTGATGCCTGGGATTTTCTTGGAAAAAATGTTTGGAATCTCCGATCCGGCTTTCAAATGCACCGTCTACAGTTTTATTTAAATGATATCTGAAGCTTCTTACGATATATAACTTGTAAAAATGGGTGGAGAGTGGACGACTGAAAAACAGAGAGAGAAGGGTAAATTATTTAAGAGCTTCCCAAATGCTCTCTATGTCACCGGCGTCACCTTTCAGCAGTGCAAAGGCCTAGTGGTAGTATGCAGATGGTAAGAAATATTTGAGAGGTAAATTCAAGTTTTATGTAATAAAGGTTGAAGTGTCAGTGGAACCGATACTTCAAACTTTAGTGATAGTATTGAAATAGCAATAGGACGAGGTTCCGTGTTTCCAGTGAAGACATAGATTCATACATCAAATGGTTGATTGGTACGATTCGGAATGCCAGAAAAGTGCCACAGAGAGGATTTGGAAGATACTGATATTGACTTTGTTGCAGACAAAGGTGCTTGGCTTATTGTTAAGGACAAAAGATTTCAGAAGGCAATGGATTATTTAAAGTGTCTTGCACCCGCAAAAGGAACGCCGCAATATTAATCTTACTAGGGATGAAATAGAGTTCAAAAAGATAGTTGCATCGGACATCATTATTGTTGACATTTTTTCGGGCGGTTCTGTACACTGTGAACTGGGCTGTGTTGTCAAGCAGGTACAGAAGGAATGAAAAACTCTCAACCGTGCGATATTTAGTCTGTGCCTTGCCTTGACTAACAAGCATATTTTTTGAAGCCCATTTCATCCATCAGATCAGTTTCTGTTTAATCAAGTGAAGAACAGATTGTATGCAATTGGAGACGAGTTAGATGCGAAGTAGGCAAGAACGCAGGCGAAGTATCGAAATAATTATCGCAGAAGGATGGGTATAAAGTGCAGATCAATTATGGACGCGCAGTACCCATCCAATGCCGAAACTGAGAGAGTGACGTTTAAATATTTTCTACTGTTTTCAGATACAGTCACCTGCTGCTTCGTAAATTGATTTATCGATGATAAACTGTAAAATTGAAAAACTATGTTTACAAGTATTGGAAAATATTAATTTGTTTTCCATACCCAGTACAGTGATAGAAAATGTGGAACAATATTTTATCAGAGGCACAAACTTTAATTTATTGTGAATCATCGAAAAAAATTATCCTTTTTTCACTGGCCAATGTTTTGTACTGTATTACAGTACAGTGAAGTAATTTTCATGTCTGTCAGTTAGTTTTTAGATTCTGCAGTTATAATTACTGGAAGTAATTGCCAGCGAAATTATTTGGATTAACGCTCATCTGGAGAATTATTCTATAATTATAATTGAGCACGAGTCTACAAAAATTATTATACTGTTGGAATCATCTTTGTAGACACAACGGACATATCTTCCAAATAATAAATCAAAACACATTTCATCTCTTTGTAGCTTCTCTACTCTGATCCATAGTGTAAATAGCCCTAGGCTGTTAGAAAATTTTAGAAAGCGTCGGTCCATCTATCTTTCCCTGCCGATCATCTACCAATAAATATTTGCTTTGCTTTACTATTATTCACAGACCTATGCAGGTAATTTTACTTATTTATTTATTTGCAATTATCTATTTTGGATCTACGCATCTCATTTTAATTTTACATAAATATCCTTAATTCGCATGAAGAAGGCACTTCATTGCCTATGTATTTTTTTCGATATATTTTGCCGCTGTACGATTGAGATTGAGTAATTCCGTATTTAGTGGACAACTTTCTTTGAGACCTAGTATTTTAGATGACATTAATGCAGTATAGTTTTCTCAGATTAAAGAGCGGTTTTGTATTGGAACTTATGTATACAAATTGCGCTGCGTGCTGAATTGTGCTTATTATCAGATTTACCTACAACATGATGGGCTATTCGGGAATTGACCACTCAAGCCTTACTGCAGTCGAGAAAGTAAGTCATGTATATGAAGCCTAGATTAAACGGGCTAATTTTCATAGTTTTTTTTTTCAATTTTTCGAACTTTGAGAATTGTAATGCACCATAGATGCAGCTCATAGACCTCGCGACAACTATGTATTAGATCGAATACGAGAATCATTTTATCAGTATATGTTTTACACATGGTTTGTTGTCGATCTATCGAGGATCGGATAATAAGCGAAACGATTTCGCTCATCCATCCATCACGGACAATCGGATTCTTTCTTTACATATCGTCTAGCTGACTATTGATACTGGATCGCCCGACATGATGGCGCCAATTACCCAGAGGTGAGCAGCTCGGACTTGAAGTAGTGATTTCGATAAATACAGGCTCCAACCCGGACAACAGTGTCCTGAGAACGAGGATTCGTTAGGCGTTGGCGCAGTAGCGTCGATATGGATATATTACAGCCCAGATGTAATATAATGGGTATCCCGCAGATTGGGGAACATCGAGTAGGTGAAAAGAATTCATATTAAGGAGCCGCTGTAAGCCGTATGGTTTGTGTAGGGATCCATGATGGAAGAAGAGTGTGCATCACTGGCCTGGTGGTTGAGATGTGTCATGAAGAAGATTTGGAGTCAGCCAGAGATCACTGTAAGTGTTGCGGAAGTCAGTACAGCCTGAGGGATTTGTCGTAGGAAACAGTGGGTACGCACCGTTCGGAGGTTTTGTTGACGTGAGCTCGCGGCTCACCATCGTATGTATTGTTCCCAAGATGGTATCAGAAGCTCATGAATAGATGAAAGCGAGCCCGGTGGGGATATCTTTCACAATACATTGTAGGAGTTAATCCTTTTTGGATGTATAAGATCGAGAACCAGTGGTGAATGAGCAAAGAGGTAAGCAAGCTGGAAAAATCCACTTTACCCTAAAATTTGAGCGCTTCTTCAAGCCATCGTCACCGACCTCGTTGACTTAACCCCAGCCGGTTCACCGCCGCCCACTGAACGGCTTGAACTCCTTTCTCCTTGGCTAATCCTATCCCTTTGGTTTAATTGCTCCGTTATAGGTTTGTTCGCTCTACCACACCTATATGCTACTGACGAACCATTCAATAGGGTTTTATCCAACACCGGACTGCGCTTCCGGCCTCCGATCTTTAATTGTATTGACCTAGCTCCAGCATCCGGCTACACTTACTCGCCACAGGGATGTCTGAATATCCTTGGAGGAGATGGGATTAAGTTCTTTCCGTAGTCATGTAAAGGCAGCGTCTCCTCGACAGAAAGGCCAAAAAAGAAAAAAGGAGGGCAGAGCGGGACGACCTGGCCGACGACATCCCCATGCTGCTCTTTCTTTTTCACACTCTCTTTCTACTTCGCACCGTACCAACCCTATCACTGTAGCCCTCTGTCATGTCCAGCAGTGATTCAGCAGAGAATATCCTAAGTCGATGCCAAATGTACTCAACTGAGCAGAACATGTCGAATTGACACTGGAGCACAGAGCAACGCGTGCAGTGAGTTCTGAGTCCAAAAAAAAAAAAGATAGTCGCCGCGGAGCTAGTGTGAAGTGGAATGCATTGCACTTTACTCTGAATAGGCACAGCAGGAATGAGCGTACGCACGACAATGTAATGTAAAGACACCCTCAAAGGGCGTGCTCGATAAAGACTCATTAGGGCGAGGACTATGGAAAGCGAGGCGTTGGCAAAGGATGCGGAGGGCATTTCCCTTGAAAAGTTGCGGTGGAACAGGTGTGGATGATTGGAGGGCACTGCAGAAGGAGTGAGAATTGCGCGCAGTGGGTGGCGGTGCGGTGGGGATACGAGATGATGGTTAGAGGGATATGGTATTTCTGTGGAGGCGAGGTGTGGGAGGGGTAGAGATTGGTAGTTGGGCCAGGAGGGGTCGGTGGGTCGGCGGTGCTCGGGGGGGAGGCATGGTGCAGGGTGGATGGAAGTGTGGGGGGAGAGGAGGAAAAGATGAAGGGGTAGTTCGGTTGAGCCGGCTTGGGCTGTGGAGAGGAAGGACTTGACGAGAGTGGCGGCCTCGAAGGCAAGTGGATGGGAGGGGACGATGCAATTCTCGGCAGAAAGAGAGAGTTGGTGTGTAGACCCGAGGTAGCATGGTGTGCGTTGCAAGTCAGTGATGACAAGAAGTGACACGTACAGTACGGGGGAAATTTGGGGTGTTTTTAATCCATGAAAAATATGGTCAGCTGTTCATGAGAGGGATGTCGTGATGTGGGATTGGCGGGAAGCCGTCAAAACACTAGAAAACTGGCTGGAGGCCGGCCAACAGGCAGGCCGCATTGGACATCGCTGCCGCTGCGGCAATACTGTAGCTCTGGTTCTTTCATGCAGCTCGGCCCTTATATTGAAAAGGTGGGGGAATTTTGGGGGGTGCTTTACGGATTACGGATGCAGGAGAGCTATTTTCCGAAGACAAGGGGGGACCGTCCCATTGAATTGAAAGGGTTTGTCATTAAATTCTATGCTACACGAGCATGTGCGATTTTTGAATGAGCATTCTGTCACATTCAAGGATGCGCATCGGTGTACTTACAGTATTACCAGACAGGAGCAGGACTGTAAAGGAGGGTACCTGTTGGTGAAATTTGTGCAATTGGATAAAAGTCGAAAAGGTATCTGGGGAGAAACTATTTTGAGGTATTTGCAAATCGTCATTAAAATTGGTTATTGGTCTCCACTTTGGATTCTGTGGAACGAAAACGGTACAGAGGGGTCCAAGTGATGTCCATTTGAAGCAATGTAGTATGGCGGCGGATGTGGCCTCGCTCAGTCTTGGGACCGGCGAATGGCTGGTGTTTGTAAATCAATACCGATTAATAGGTCTGCCCGTTTCACGTTATGATGACAACATCAACAACAAAAAAATCCCGCCTCAAAGTCTTATTGTACTGTACAGTAGCTTCTGCATTCTGCGCAGTGCTCAGCGCTCGGATCACAAGTACAGTACTGCAAAGTACAGTAGATACTGTACAGTACAGGACAGTACTGTACTGTACATACTGTCCATAAATACAGTACATGAGTTGCTCTTCACCGATTTCCATCCTTCCCATACCCATCACTCCCCCATCAGCACAACCTACACATCTAAACGCCTTCCTTTCCCTCGCCCACACCACCCTTTCCTCACACCGTCCAACCCCGCTCATTGCCGTACATTGCGCTCCATTCCTCCTCTGTTCAACATCCACGCACCACCACCAACCCCTCCCTCACAAATCAATCTCACCCAATGACCCACACCACCCCGACTTTCGCACAACCTCTTCCATTCCTACATCCTCCCCTTATTCCACCCGTCAAAGCCCTCGCCGTCCACCCACCCTTCTCTCACGCCCCGCCTTTCCGTCGCCACACCCCCAGCACCCCCCCTCTTCCTTCAGACCATGACGACACCATATCCCTCATCGCCCCTCCAATCCTTGGCCTCCCCTCTCTCAACGCCGCCTTGTCAGCTGCCCCATCTGCACCCTCGTCCCCCGACACACTTGTCGTCGTTATCTATCATGCCATGGTGTCGTGTTTGTAAGACCTTGCTTCACAAGCTGCCTCGTATCGCCCCATCCTATCCCCACGTCAAGTGGTTGAGTGTCGATTTTGCAGACCCTGAAAATAGGCAGTTTTCTCGTGATTTAGGTGTCAAGTTGCTGCCCACTTTCCAGTTTTACAGGCCAGGCGCTACCGCGGGGAAGGCTGTCTTGGAGCAATTTACCAGTGGCCCGTTTGGTATCAAGAGGGTCGAAGAGAGGCTGCAGCCGTACGGTCCTCCTTTGAAGCGCTAGGTTTTCAGTCCCTCTATGCCCTCAGTACTGCTGCTTAATAAGGAGTGAACGCAGTTTTTGTCGCCATGCATTTTCGTTGCCAAAGGGCGACGCTTTGGAAAAGAATCGCTCAAGCATGGCTCTGTCGTGTCAAGATTGAGTCAACTTTTAGACCAATGTTTCACGCTACCGTCTGCCGAATCAACTGATTTTTTTGCCGTGCTCGGGCACATGAAAGTGGCAAAGGGGTTGGGCCGTCCATACAGGGCTGCCGGCAGCCAAGGAGACTTTGAAGTATCGTGCTGTGAAGAGTGCCAAGAGGGGATTGGCCTCGGATGGGTTTTTCGGAGATTCGTATCACAAATCACGGGTCCCACGTAATTTTCTCACTGGCTAGCGGCATAACTATGATCAGATTTGAACGGGTGTGTGAAGCGATAACCGAATACGCTTGTTAACGTCAGCTTTAAATTGACAACCCCACGACCCACTACAAAGCTGTCTTATGAAGGGACGCTGTAACGATTTTGAATCTGTGTTCGGTGTTTCTTCTTGGCATTCATCCCTATTCTCTCAAGCTACAGGCAAACTCTGGCTGTCTACCTCTCATCCCTATCCGTAGTTTGTCTCTAGCAGAAGGGTAAGCTTGCGTTTTGCGTCCCGAGTTCCAAGTGGCGAACGGCGCCCTGTTTCGCACAACTTCGGGATGAGTGCTGACATGACTTCGCTGATGTGTTTGATATCGACTATGCCGTTGCCTCCAGTGGTCGCAGTCCTTGGCAAAACTTGGAAATGCCCGAGGAAGCTGACAAAATTGCTCAAGCTGGGCAGCAGACCTCTCACGAGCGACATTCGAAAACTCCAGTCACACTGGTGGTATTCTCAGTCTGTACAGTCGCATTTTCTGTTAGGAACAGTGCTTTGCGTTGTCGTCGGGATCTTGCTTCGTCAGAACATTGACAAATCAGCGAGCGACCGCACTCTGAAGATTTTCCTGCCTGTTATGCTATCTCTGTTTATTGTGCTTCTCGGTTCAACCCTCGTGTTTGTAATTATCGACAAGATGAAGCATAGGTCAGACCGATCGGATCATTAAAATTAAGCATAACGCTTGTCTTCAGGAGTGATGTTGGTAGCGGCAGTCGTTCGTAGTCAACATTTTCAACCATCCGCTTCTTAAAAACTGTCTGTAAATTTTACGGAATGGCTGGAAGTTAGTTTACTTCTCTATCTACGAGACTTGATCAACTCATCGGCTGCCTTCACATCCCAACCTGTTGCGAGGAGCGCGTCTATGAGAGTGTCAGTGTCCCGGATCTCTGTTAGCTGCCGAAGTTGTTCGACCAAAGCGGGAAAAGTTCGAAACTGCGGCTCAGACTGTTTCCGAGGCTCAACCAGAACACATCGCCCCAAGTTTCTGATTCAGAATCCGTTGACCTGTCAAATCAACGATAACCTTCCTGTCCTCCCTTTGCGTGACCCCTGTAAGTTTTGACGAACCAGCCACCTGTGCTGTCCTTGTCTGATCACTAGGCGTCTGATTCGTCCCTGCTTGACTTGGCCCTGACTCAGGGGATGAGACTGCATTCGATGTCGAGGCATGATGGCTGTCAGTTTTGCCGCCATTCTTTATCCTCTTGTCGAAAGATGCAGTCGACGACGGACAGGGAGCTGATGCTCGCCTTGTTGCCTGTTTCGCCAACTTCGAAGAGGCAATCCTGGCGACGAGGGCGTCTAGTCTACCTGATGGCAGCATCGTCTCTTTTCTCGAGTCAGCTTGCCTTCCGTTCTCTGTACACCTCCTAGCTAGGTTTCTGCATTCCTGAGCATTTTCCAAGTCCGCGGAGCTGCCATTCACCTGTACATTCTGCCCCTGCTCATTACGCTCAATCCCTCTCGGAGCAGGTCTTGCGCAGCTTCTATTCCCGCAGTCTTCCACAGGGTTAGACGATGGGCCGACAACTATGGCGGATTTCTTGGTCCTCCCTGACAAACTTCTACCCAACCGTAGTCTTTTCGACGTTGACTCAGCCCTTGAGGGTGAATGTGAGCCATCCTTTTCATTTGGGTGACTAGAAATCTGTTTCACACTGGGAGGTGAACCCAATGCTACAACCCTGGATTGAGAACCCTTGCGGAAGGATTAACACCTACACCAGCCTCCCCCGCATAATGGCTTCATCGGTGTCAACAAAGGGAACGCCTGAGGCACGGCAGAGGAAACCATGTTGTCAGAGGCAGGAGACCTCCATTTCCCCTAACACCTTTCCTCGTCGGATGATGATTCCGAGAGGGCCTCTCGTTCGGGTTTTGGGCGGCGCCATGGCGAACGGCCTCTTGATGCGCTCTGGGACGACAGGAGGAGGTCTTTGCCCAGATGTATAATCGATGGAGAAAGGGAACCATGCAGATTGAAGTCATTGCTGCAAGTGGATTCCTCTCTGGTCACCATTAACCGTCGCGGCATTCATTTGCGCAACCGGAACGCTAGCGTTCCTCATGTGTGCAGAGTGCACGTTGCGGTTGCCAACCGTCAAACATTGCAAGTTCGGGTGACCCATGTGCATAGATTGCATGATCGGGTGACCAATTTGCACAGGTTGCACTTCTGGTTGCCCAGTTGTAAAGGTTGGGTGCTGGCGCTTCCTCCAGAATCATGTTTGCTAGTAGCACACAATGAAGGTGCAAGCAATCTTAATCTAGCAGTGTTTTGAGGATTCGTTTTCAAATATCGATTTTGAGCCTACTTGCGCTGGAACATTCACCCCACTCTCGATAACTGCTGCCAATGAGGATAAAGTCCTGGATTCACTCCTACGATACCACCGGGGATCGTATTAGGAAGTATAGGAACCAGCTTACTTTGCGGCGCACCCGTACTTGTGACGAGACATGGCCCATGCAAGCGGTATTCGCAATACTGCAGCTTCCTGCGGGGCACTTGAACCGGCACGAACATTGTTCATGATATTGTTGACACTGGCCGTTGTTGGAGACGCGGAGACTTGCATTTCTTCGATCGGTAACTTGCTCGCACCATGGTCAACCTTCTTTTTTTTCGCCGCCGCCGGAGGATTCCTCAGATGCGGAATAATCATCATCTGATATATCTTCCAAGCTTGGAATACCGCGTTAGGGTCCTGAAATGCTTTCTCCACCTCACTTTCACTGCCTAACTCAGATCCGAAATCCTGGATGACATTCCGCCTTGCCCTTTGGCTCTCTCCTTCTTGCTAAAAGCTCCATCCCGCATTATCGACTGTAAAGTCTCTTCATAAATATACGCCGCAGTGGACGGATCACGGCTTTCAAGGGCTCGACGGGCCGCTTGTAGATTTGCGTCCTTGTTGAGCCATATCGGGATTCTCATCGGGCCATTCTCATCGGCGGAATCTATCCAGATCGCATCATGTGAAATATCCGGCAAGGACGTTTCTCCTTGGCGGAGCAGTAACGGTCCCACTCCTTCGCCGAGAAACTCGAGCATCAACGGCCTGTTGCGATAGAGCTGAGCATACCACTTTTTCAACTTCATCTGGTCTCGCCCTTGCAGTTGTGGCGTTCAAAATGGGTGCAGAGAGTCGGTTAACAGAGGACGACCCTCGCAAGAGCAGCAGGTTCCTCTTTGAAACGACGCAAGACCCAACATCGGGGCTTGGCTTCGGCAAGCTTGAGTTTCACTGCCACATTGTCAGTGCTTGGTATTTCATTTGGAGCACTACACATCAATTCCTGCTCGAGACCAGTCGCATGTAATTGTTAATGTCGAGGTCCTGCAAAACTTTCTCAAGATCCTTCTGTCGGACGCTTTGGTCCAAGCAGCTCCGTTTGAAGTGTTAAACTTCCCAGCTCCACAGCCACTGCTTGTGTGCGAAGCTTGTGGCGCTGCTTGTCATAAATATGCTCGTCTGCCGATTTTTCTGTCAACAGTCTGATGATATGAACAGTTTTCTTCTGCCAATTCTCTGAATCCTCGACACTGCTTGCAAGTCTGCAGAAGGATTCCAGTCTGAATCAAAAAGGATGACAGTATCTGCAGTTTGTAAGTTGATTCCTACCCGCCTGCTCTTGTGGTCAGCAGAAAAACCTTCAGTTCAGACTGCGGCGAATTAAACTCTGAGATAGTCCGCAACCGATCTTCAGACGCAGTCAAACCATCAAGGCGGCCGTATTTGACACTAACAAATCCATCAAATCCTCCAGAAAATCGACTGTGCGTCGAAACTGCGAAAAGATCAAAACTCTGTGCCCAGCCGCAATAAGGCGAGGTAGGCTGTAATGTAGAAACTCAAACTTCCCACTGGATGCGACTACCGCAGATTTGCCTGTCTCTGCTGCGTTGAACATGCAGTCCGATACCGTAAACGGATGACTGCTCACCATTCTCATACTCATTATGATGTTGTGGGCTGAGCAATTATTTTTGCATCAGCCCTGCGCCGAAAGTGGAGCATCAAGGCCTCTGAAGCTGACTCATTGGACATCGAATCACAACTTCATCGGCTGAGGTGTATGAAGGACACACGTCTGCCCTTACGCGTCGCCGGAAAAACGGTCTAATGATGGTATGAAGACGGTCCACGATAACAGATTGTTCTGCGTGCGTAAGGCGGTTTTTGGCTGACCTTGACCCCTGACGAGGATCAAACGGGCCGCAAACCATGTTTTGAACGTTGCCTTGCTGCTGAAAATTCGCGGGTTGAGTACATTCATTAAGCTCCACAACTCTTTCAGGTCATTGGAAAGTGGAGTTCCCGTCAATAGCAGTCGTCTTTGGGCGTGCTTATAACCTCTGATTCCCAGATTGAGCTTTGAATCGTCATTTTTCAAGCGATGGGCCTCGTCAACGACAGGTACTCGAATTCGACGTTGCGAAACTTTCGCAGTACCCTCGGTAGTGCCTCATTCCTCCCTCTATCTGCTTCTTGAACAAGTCGCGCAGTGCCACTCGTAGCTCGTTACCATAATATCAAAATTGTCTTCGTCAAGAATTGCCTCAAGTTCCTCGAGCCTTTCTTCGCAGCTTCCGAGATGTGTGACAACGTTGATCTTGCCTGGATAAAAAAGACGAACTTCCTTCGCCCAGTGGTCGCACACGTTCTTTGGAGCAATCACAAGGTGAGGTCCTCTTGAACCTGACAGCACTAGGGACGCTAGAAAAGTGACAGCCTGGATTGTCTTGCCAAGCCCCATCTCGTCAGCGAGGATCGCGTTAATTCCCTGGGCATCGAGCGTTAGCAGCCATTTCACACCATCGATCTGGTGAGGTTGCAACTCAGTGTTTTTGCCCATCGGAGGGACCAGCTCTTCCTCCTTTCTTGACTGAAGTACACCACCGCTGCCGTCATTTTGGCCTTCGGCAGATTCCGGGGCAACATCATCGCCCGCACCGCCCTCCTTCAATTCGCCACTCCCTCCCGCTACCCCTCCCTTAGCAAGCGACTTGGAACCTGCCGGGGCATTTTGGTTGGCAGTCGCCTCAGCCATCGCCCTGTGAAGCTCGCGCGAAATGTCGCGCTTTGCTTCAAGAGCTGGTCAAGTCGCTCCTTCTGTTCCTGTGCAGAGAGCTCCTCCTGTCCTGAATTGAACGCGTCCGCCGGGCGAGTGCGCTTCCTTCTCTTGTTGACACCTGGCTTCCTGCCCCTCCGCGTCCTCAAATTTTCGGTTCCTCCTCATCCTCATCCTCTTCATACTCGTCCGCACTGGCGCTACTCTCTACCCCAGTGCCTTCGTCTATGGCAACCTCCTCATCTTTTGCCGGTTCGCTCAAAAAGTCGCTGTCCTCCTCTTCCTCCTCAAGCTCCCATTTTTGTTCCTGCGACCCCGTCGCGTGGCTGCCCGCTTCGATTTGCGAACGCCCGTTGGAGTTTGTTTATTCATTTCGCCATTCTTTCGCTTCTTTGAGACCTTGTTGGCGGCCTTCTTGCGAGAGGCTTGGACACTGTTGTCCTTTCTCGCGTTGGCGAGCCTTGCAGCCTTGCCTTGACCCTATGAGCCAAAGTATTCTTAGTCTTTGGCAATGGGACACTGGCCTGGATTCTGTCTGATGCTCTGCCACGCTGGTCTTTGGGGCGCCCTCTCTTGGTTCCAGTGTTAGTAACGACATTGTCCTCATCATCATCATCGACTTCCACTTCCTCCAAGACCTCTACGTGGTCATAGGACTGTTCGCTGAGCACCTCTTCAGACACCTTTGGATGGACACTAGGTTGATTGTTAACCGTCTTGATTTCCTCGGAACGGGAACATCATCTTCAGACGATGGAATGGGATTGTTTGGACCAGAAAGCACGGCATTTGCAATCTGTGCCAAAGTGACCTTACCGGAAGCTGAACGAAACAGCTTGCGAAAGCGAGCCTTTTCTTTTGGATCTGACTCACTGCGGAGCAAGCGATCAAAGCGGTGCTTTTCAATAGGAGGAATGCGTGACACAGATGCGAGGCGGGAGGAATGGCGACGAGTGGTTGGACGTTGGACGTGCGTTGGCATGACGTAATCTTTGTCGAGATCATCATCCGTGTGTCCTTGTCTCTCGACTGTGATGTGGTTGGGATGGGGAGTTGGGATCGCCGGTCACGGTGGATTGAGGTTGAGCGGGTTGCGGTGCGGGATCGGCGGAGCGGAGATTGCGAGAAGAGGGAGAGGACTTGCGGACGGACTTTGTAGGTTTTGCGTGACGAGCCGAGGCGTGGCGAAGAAGAGAGTCGACGCCGGCAAAGGGGCGGGACTTTGTGGGTTTCTTCTTGAGGAAACGGGCCCTGTCGACAACTTGCGGGGAATATTCGAGAGGGGAGGGTGGATTGTTGGATTGGGTGGGAGGGAGGGGGGTTGTTCGTCATCGGTGTCTCGGTTGAGGTCGATGGTGGGGAGGGGGAAGATCGGGCGGAAGGGAGGTGGGATGTGGGGGCGGGGGCGTCATCGACGGAGTGGACGTGAGATTGGGGGAGGGGAGGTGTCCGAGGAGGGGTCATCGTCGGACATGTGGATCGGGTCGTTGAATAGTTCTCGTGGAGAGGGAGGGGGTTGAGGGACGGTTGCGACGGGAGGAACGGGGCAAGGGGGCCATGGTGGGCAAACAGGGGGAGGGAAAGTCGAGTTTGTTATGGGAAGTGACAGCGGTGGTTGTCGTTGTCGCGAAGGATCATTTGATGGTTGGGACGGGGAGGGGGAAAAACGGGTAGTGAAGAACGGGCGGCTTGAAGAATATGTTGACCTGGCAATGACGAAATTCCGACGGTTGACGGCGGCGAGGTGAAAAACGAGCAATTCAAATTTCGTAGGGCGGGAAAAGGCGGAGGGCCAAAAATAAGTTGTTTTCGGACATGGTACAATTCAGAGTAATTGTGCAATGGAGATGGAGGCAACGTGGGCCTCGCCTGTGAAACCAAGTTGGCGCCAAACGGCTTGGCGGAGCTGTAACCTATGGCCTTGAAAAAAAAAGCTGAAAAACAAAAAATATAGCCGGGCAAAATGCGCCCGACAGTGGTTATTTTCGCGCAAATGTTGGGGTTTGCGCAAATTGCACAAAAGAAAACTCTGCAAACACCAAAAAAGGTGGCATGTAATTTATAGTCACAGTAATTAAAACTTGGCATCTCCAATTACTAACCAACCGGCGACACCAAAACCGCCGACAGTAACACGACATGACAGCAATTGACAAGTCGTCACGTGGTACACACCTGTCAAAACCCCCCAACCGCACCTGCCAATGACAAACTCACGCATCCTCAAACACATACTGTTCGATATCAAACTCGTCGCCCACAAACTCGAGTACCTTTTCACGAACGGTACCAACTGCCTCGGCCCCACAACCTGCTCCAACAAGCCAACACCATTCCCCCCTTCCCCTCTCTAAACTTGTAAAACTGCCACATGGGCACAAAATCGACGCCCAGTTCCTTTCCCAAGCGCCCCGTCTCACCCTCTGTAACATCCATTTGACAAAACCTGACATGCACGTTTTGGTTGCCCAACAAATCCTCTGCCATTCTTTCATAAGCGCGTGAGGCGTAGCTGCATGCGCGACAGTTGCGTTGTACGAAATTGAAAACGACGAGCTCTGCGGAGGGGTGTGGAGGCATCATGGCGGCAAAGTCACGGGCGGTGGTGACTTGTTGGACGGATAGGGTTGGGTGGTTTTTGGTGGGGTGCGGTGGCGACGGCGGGGGACGGGTAGGGTGGGGGGATAAAGGCGGACATGGTCGTTGGTGAGGTTGGACGGGGTGGTGGGGTGAGGTGTGCGACGGCCAGGGGAGGGGATGGGGCACGGTTGAAATAGGAAAGAGCGTCGGCAGTGCGGGGGTGTACAGTTTGTTGATTACAATATGTCGGCAGGGAGCGGTGCGGCGGGTGTGGTGAATGGGCGAGGTGTAAATATGCGCGTGATAGGCAAGGAAAAATAGGGGTTTGGTGCAGTGGTGAATGCCTAGAAGTGTCCTACTGGTCATTCACTTGTTGTTTATTGGTCGAGACGCATGTGCAACGATTGCAAATCGAGAATCTTTCGAGAAGAGTTCGGAAAGCAAATGTGTGGCGTTGTTGGCCAACGTCTTTGATGGATATTATACGCAATGGCCCTCCTTTTCAGCCAATAGGAAAACGGTATATGGAGGGTTTTTGGGGAGTGGCCAGGTGCACAATTGGTACAGTAATTTACTTTACAGTAAAGTACAGTACAATATGTAGATCAACACATGCCATACCGTACCAAACCGTACTGTACAGTACCTAACGTTGCCAATTGGTCTACGGTACCAAGCAAGAGCCATTTTGCACACTCTCCAATCCTTTCGTTTCCAAATGCTGTCTTTTTCGTTTCCCTTTTCCTTTTCAATCTGCCGACCCATGCATCCTGACAACAGCCACAGCCACTGCCATCCCCTCCAGATTGCTGCAATGTCACCAAAATCCCGTCATCCCACCCTTACTCAACCTGCAATCTCGCCTACTTAACCATTCCCACATCCTCCACTCTCACCCTCCCCCTTACTTGTCAATCTCCCACCAAACAAAAAAGAAAACACCAAGTCGTTTTGCTGTCTCCACCCGCCACCACCTCTCGTCACTCCGCCTTGAACACATCACCAACCCCGATCATTCTTCCCTCCCCACCACTTGATACAAACACCCAAACACCAACCCTCCCTTTCCCTTTCTTCGTCCAACTCTCGCAATACTTTCAACGGCCCCCTTTCCCCCTTCCCCTCTCCACTCGCTAATCAAATTCACCACCTCACATCTCGTACAATCTCTCACCTTTACCAATTCAACCCTCTCACCCACCAACCTATCCGCCTCCGCCTCCGCCCCCGCCCCCGCCCCAATCCCCTCCATCACAACATTCCCCCTTACCGCTCTCACCAGACCCTCCCTCGA
The DNA here is from genome assembly GCA_002205965.3 of Kappaphycus alvarezii. Lineage (NCBI taxonomy): Eukaryota > Rhodophyta > Florideophyceae > Gigartinales > Solieriaceae > Kappaphycus > Kappaphycus alvarezii. Next base: position 356,645 of record NADL03000649.1, read on the forward strand.
CACTCCGCTCTCCCTTCCCACCAATTCCACCTCTCCCTCCCAAATCACCAACACATTCCCACTTTCCCTCTCCAACTTTTCCACTCTCACCTGCTTTCCAACCACTCGCGACATCCACTCCCCAATCCCACCCCCCTCTCCCACCTCAACCCTCACCCCCGCCCTTCCTCCCACATCTCCACAACCCCCGCTCTCCATTCAGCTGCAACCCCCGCCAATTCCCGCCCCTCCCTCATCGTCACCAACTCCCCCCCAATCCCAACCACCCCATACCTCCGATCCCCCTCCAACCCTCCCTTCCCAACCATTACGCTCTCCACCCGACTGCCCCCACACCCCTTCACCGGATACACCCACAACTCCTTCACCTTCATCTCCCCTGCCCCCCCCCACTCCCTTTCTCACCTTGACACACAAAAATTCCCTCAGAATCTTCAGCACCCTCACCGCATCCTCCACCAAACTACCCCACCCAAACGACACCCTCACCACCCCGGTCCCCTTACCCTCCACAAAGTCGCCCCCTTCCCCACATCTCACACCGCGTCTATAATTCCGTTCCACCTCCGCATCCCCCACCCCATCACCTTCGCACAGCCCCCGGCATTACACATACATCCCACCCGACTATACACCCCGCTCATCTCCAACACCCGACCCACCTCCGTATGTCCCACCCCTCTCCAAACCCCATCCACCTCCCTAAACAACGTAAACGTCACAACACTCCCTTCTTCCTCCCCTCCCCAATTTCCCTCAAACCAACATCCCCATGAACCACCACCCGTTCAAACACCCCGCAAACCCTCCCGAACACACCCGCCACCGCATGCACATGCTCACTCACCCCTCCATTCCCCCCACACAACTCCCAAACCGCTTCAACGTACCCGCCAACCTCTGTAACCCCTGTAAATTCGGCGTCCCCAATTGCATCCACACTCCAAATCCATCGACCCTACAAACAACCGTCCCGAAAACGGCGTCACCGCATCCACCGATCGCATCCCTCCGAAATACGATACGTTTGCCGTATGCAACAGCAACTTCTCAAGATAGGATCGCTTTCGAATCAACAATGCCCCGACACCGCTCAGCGAGGCGGACAATTTGTAAGCGGAGAACAACAGGGCGTCGATGTCGCCGTTGTTATCCAGGACAAAGGGTGGGAGGCGAGGAATTTGGTGGTGTCGACTAGAGTGATGAGGGTGGGAGGGGGGTGGGGGGAGGCCGTTTGTTTTGGCGAGCGTGGCCCAACGGAGGGGATATCGCGCGCCGGTTAGGTTGCATTCGGCGGGGAAGGCGAGAAGGGTGAAAGGGGGTGGGGTGGTGAATGGGGGGTGGGATGGGGGTGGGGTTATGGTTGTGGGGGTGGAGAGGGAGCTGTGGAGGGTTGTGGTGGAGAGGGAACGAAAGGTGGCTCCTGCGGCGAGGGCGGGATTGCGGAGACCGAGCACGGCGTTGTGAGAGTGGGTGTGGGTTACGAGTTCGGAGTAGAGGCTCCATGGGAGACGGGTGGAGAGGAGGTGCAAGGCGGTGGTGGTGTTGGCAGTGAAGATGATGTGTAGTTGTGGGAGGGGTCACCGAGGAAGGAGTGGAGCGAGGCACGCGCGGCGGAGAGAGTGGGGTGAGAGGGGGTGTGCGAGGGGGAAGGAATGTCGGCGGCGTACAGGCAGGGGAAGAGCAGAGGTGGCCCAGTCGGCGTAGATGGTTGTGGGGGCAGAAGGGCTCGTGCGGAGGTGATGGTCGGGAGATCCATTTATAGCCAGCCGGGGAGGAGATGGAGATGGAGATGGCGACCGGGCGGAGGAGGTTGAAGAGCACGTACGGTAGATCCGGTGGAGTCGGTAGAGTGGATCTGAATTCGGTCAAGTGTACTAGTGAGCTTACGCAAAAACAGAATTCTGAAATGTCTTCAGAAATAGGTAGTATGATAAATTTCTGAAAAGTATTTCTGAAATTATTTTCTGAAATTGAAAACGTGTTTACGCATGAACTGGCGCAAAAACTCCTACTGCACGATCTTTATTTCTCACAACCATTTCTCAAGGGTCTTTACTAACTGGTCACATTTCAGCAATTTACCTCACGACTTCATTCCAAAATTCTGCAATTGAATTACAGACTGTAATTCTATTGCTGAGATTTGGCAGTTTTATTTCTGAATTCTTTGTTCGTAAGCTCTCTACTGTACTGTACAAAATGAAATGTTTAGAAAAAAAAGAGTGGTACTGGCTACTGTTATCCGCGATCATCATAACTATATGCATATAGTGGAGTGCTGCACGCATGAGCAGAGTACACTTCAAGTAGTTGTGTTCTGTACTGCTTTCAATATTCATTTATTGTATATTCTAGATGGGCTATTTTGTATTAGCTGTTTCGAGATAAATGGTTCTGAATCCCAAAAACGTGTCATTTCTGTCCTACTAGCTAGCTCTCATTTCAATCCGTTTTTCTTCCAGCCACCGCATTCGCAACTCTACCGTACTCCAAATGCTGTGACCAAGTTTGGCGAATCATTTTACAGCATCCACGAATAGGTTCTTCGCTGTTACAATACAGTATGTTTCGGGGCCTGTTGTGATTGTTTGTGGTTTGGATTTAAGATCTGGTTTTCAAGGATAGTTTGGATCTGTGATGCATATTGCCATGCTGTTTGTCTTTACAGTAAGTGTGAACGAAAAACTGTACGGTAAATTGTGCGGTCTTGGCTCGAATGGGCGTGGATCTAATCTGCTGACTTGGATCAATGCTGTCCTGTTCGGAATTAATTTGCATCATTTGAGATAATACTATCGTTGACGATATTATTGTCTCTAATGCTGTTGGCGATAATGATGTTTCATCGTCTAACGTCTCCATCCGCCGATTCTGTCGTTATCAGTAGCTGCGGAACAGTCGCCAAGGTCGACTGGACAATGTAGGCCTCTGCCATCACTGTCTCCTGCGCCGCGCTGCGCGCTGCGTGCATCTTTTCGCGATTAAATCCACCGTCCAGCAGTCTCCACTCATTGCCGTCATGATTATCTTCAGTGCTACCTTCCCCCTGCGTCACTCCATTTCCTCATCGGTCGTGTTCCTCATTTCCCTTCTAACCCTTTCGTCCCCTTATATCAACTCATTCCGTCATCCATCCCCTCTCTTTACCCCTGCCGTCATCCCCATGCTTCCTCGCACATGCGGAACTCAACTTACACCGCAACATGCTTCCCACCGCTCTCCTTTTCATCTTCCTCGTCCTCGCGCCCAGCTTCTCCCCCGTCCTCTGCAACGACTCTCTCAACTCTCGCCAGACTCCTCTCTCGATTCCAGAATCTCAGCACCAGTCCAAAACACCAACCACCTGCACCATAACTACCCATTCCGAACCCGTCCGCAAGCTCCTCCACATCAACGGCACCGCCGATGATATCCTCTACTTTTCACTCTGTTTCACAAATCCCACATCAGGTCTTACCCTCTTCGAATCTTCCTCAAACCCAGATGTCCTTCGCGTCGATCAAACAGAACCCTCCGATGTCTCCCTCGACCGCTTTCAACTTGATCTTGCCGCCTGTCAGAATATCACCGCCACCTTCTCCTTTGATCGCATGGTTGGCACCACAAATTACAGCTTGCAAGTTCGGAAAACTGCTACCCAAATCATTTGCGCAACCAAGGTATCATTTATCATCGTCGGCTTCTCCATCCTGCAAATCTCCTTACTCCCCTCCACACAAATTACCGCCCGAAATGCAACAACCAGCGCCGTCAATACTGTCGTTTCTGGCTCCCCGCACCAACTGCGCATGCATTACGACGATGTACTTGTCACTCGCTTCATGATGTTGCATCTTTATTCAGTTTCCAGACGGTACAAATTCCACTTCCAAGTCCAAGTCCTTCCTGCTCGACGCTCTCAACCATCTTGTTGTGTCTTCAGAGAATACCGATGCAACCTCACCTGTCTTTTTGGACAAGCATTGCAAAATTGTCCAATCCGGTCAACAGCTAAGTCACTCGTCCTGTGGATTTGCCATTGAGCTCGCTGCCATGAACACAGGTTTCTACTTGGCCATGTGGTTGCGCTTTGAGCCTTATCATGATGGCACATCCCTCTTTTTGTTTTCGTGGGATTTCATCCTTCTTGGGGACCATGACCTTGATCATGAAGCTCTTGAGAATATTCTCTACGTCTCTGTTGTAGGCAACCCACCGCCCATTGTTCTTGACCTCTATCCAAGGACACCACTTCGCCGCACGGGTGGCGAGCATCTTACTGTGGTCATGGACAATACGGAAGGCTCGAATGTCCGTTTCCTGACCATCGGAGTGCTCACTTGTCTCGAGTTGCATGACTCGTATCGTCAGAGACCAGACGGAACCTATGAGGCCATCTACATTACGCAACCAGGGAATGGAACCAATTTAGCGTGGGACTTGCATGTGTCGTATCCGGAAGGGATCACGCGCACAGCAAAAATGACGTCGCTGCAGTTGCACTTCGCTATTTCTTACTCGACTGCCGTGTTGCAGATCCAGTCTATTTCGCCAGCGTTTGGGCATGCAGGTGATCTCATCGTCATGACCGGGTATTTCGATGGTTTGACCCCGAGAACTCGAACCACGATGTATACATTGGTTCAAAGACGCTACGCTCTTTGAGAGTTACCGTGCTTGTTAATGACGCTGGGACAGAGATATCCTTCGAGCTTCCAAGTCGGTCTGCCGTTCGGTGCTGCTTACCAGTACGATGTCATAGTTGTTGTAGGTGCAGAAACCACCGCAAGAGACTTTCACATACAAGGCAAACAGTGTCATCTTGGAGGTTATGTATACGGTGCTAGCTACGATCTAGAACAGGAACTTTATGTGGTGGGCGGGTGCGCAGTGTCCCGTTTTGTGGCTTCTCTTCCTTCCGGAGTTCCAGAACCCGAAATGTTCCATTGGTCACTTGTGGGCGCGGCAGATATTTCTGGCCAGAATCTTGTCGTCGAGCAGACAAACGTTTCGAATGATACAAGGACTCTTCTACTGTTTCCGCAGACTTTCGGTGGAAAGCAGGGCAAGTATGAGGTCAGTGCGAGCTGCTCAATTGACGGTGAGGAGTTCACGTCCACAGTTGTCGTGATGAAGCAAATCAAACCGGTGATTGGAGTCACCCTTCCCAAGCCGCTTCCGAGAAGCATTTCCAGTCCTGACGTCCCTTTGCGAGTAGCGGCAGTTATTACGACACCCCGCACCGACTGCTACAACCACACTGCGAAAATTATCTACCGATGGTCCTACGGAAGTGACACCCAAGAGTTTTCTTACCGCAATTTTTCAACTTTGCCCGTGAATGCATCGTCAACGCCTGCCAAGCTTGGGAGAGAGTATGTCATACCCCAGTCAAGACTCCAGGTTGGCAATCTCTCCGTGTCACTCTATGCTTACATGGAAGATGAGCCGGCAGTGTTTGGAATGGCGACAATCTCTTTCACAGTTCTGCCCGCTCCTCTCGTAGCTGTGATCGGATATGGGCTTCAAAAATCCTGCATAGCGTCGCCACGGATTTAAAAATGACGCAGAGAACAGTTATGATCCTGATGGGCCTTATCTACGAAATAGCAGTGAGGTATCAAGCTTTGAATGGGAATGTACTGTTTATGAGGCTTTGGCCAATGAAACAAGCTCGCAAAAATGCAGCCAAGCCTGTTGCCAGATACGGATGCGACTTCTTTCACAGTCACCAAGCAGTCCCTCAATGCAGTAGGTGATCCTCGAATCGGAGGGTAAGGATCGCTTATTCTTCATACATACTCAGTTGTGGTCTCCGTGGACGGCAGAAATCCTCAAAACAGGTCCAGAGTATTGAGATAAGCCCGGAAAATTTGCCGCTGCATCTTTAGGTGGTTTGCGGATCGTAGAGATAACAGAGGTAACGCCGTTGACTGGAACAAGGTGCGGTATTTTGATGATATCCTGATCGTACCAGATGGACAACGTCTCCTGGGCCTTTGAAATAAGGGCTCCGGTTTCTAGTTCCCTCATTCTAAAGCAGCCAGGAAACCTGATACTTCACCCAGGCTACTTTGATCCCACACTTTCGGCCTCTACACAGTCACTTCCTCTGGGTATCAAGGCTAATTCACTCGCTCCCTCTCAGAACTACGAACTTGTGATACCTATCGTGTCCACTGTGTCAGGTGTGGAAAAGGGCGAGTCTACGATTGTCTTCAGCACAGAAGATATGCCTATATTAATACTACCGGAACTTCCTGTAGTACATGGCGATGCCGAGACGACTTTTACAGCCTTTGCGCGTGTCAATTTAGACTCTCCCATGATTTCCTGTATTATTTCTATCTCGTTGACGATGATGGTGAGCAATACTGTCTTGATGGCTGCAGTGGAAGCCCCTATGTTCAGTTCACGTTTTCCGAGCCTGGAAACTTCAAGATTCTCGTGAAGCTCATGGATATGCAAGGAAAAACCTTTGATGAAGCCTCGTTCAACCAAAGCATACATATCACTGCAGATTCTTTTGAAGTAAGTGCTTGTCGCATCCAAGACAAAGTTTGTCCGCATTTGAAGAAATCTTGAGAAAAATTCATCATCAAGGGGATCACGGAAGCTTCGAGTTGCTTGTATCATCTTGTCCTACAAGATGCGAGGAGGCATTCTGAAAGCTCCTCGGATGACGACACCGAGGTTTTGGATCTTGCGTGGATGCAATGCATCAGATTGTGCAAAATTCCGCCCCGACCACGATGACTTCGAAGAGCTACGTTACAACCGCTGTCAGATTTGAGCATAGACAATGAATATTTTGCGTCCCAGGGATCATGTACACCTTATTTTCTATGGTTGACAAAGCAATTAAGCAATTCCAGATACCGAGGCCTATGATGTGCAAAGTGAACTGCTGCTATTCTACAACTTATCTGCTAGGCACGTGATCAGTACCCTGCTGGTTCTTCATCAAGAGTTCGTCTGCAGCAATTCGGATCTGGTTCAGGTCTGGACGCTCGAAGCCTCCTAATTGATATGTATCGCTTGCAAGAAGATCATTTCACAGCTGTTCTATCAAGAGACGCCGAATGCGGGCTTGTGAAGCACTTTGATACAATCGTAGCCGAGGAAGAGCGCTGGGGATATCAACTCCTTTATTGTCAACAGACACTCCTCCAGGTCGGCCAACGGAAACAATCCTGAGACATTTGACATTTTGAGCACTTACGAAAAGGCGAACGAGAAACCTAGTTACTCAACCTTTACACTAGCAGTTCTCTGTAATCCGGACCAAGCAAAAGGTATACGAGGAGAGGCCTCTAGTTTCGAATGGTGTGAGGTGTTCAGCGGATTTGAAGCAGAGGCTAATGAAACAGTCGTGTAGTAGACCCGAGCCAAAAGCGTGTTTTCAGTGTTATGGAAACAATTGATTACACATGGCTGAGCGGAATAAGTGGAGACGAGCCGCCATCGGATACACTGTTTCTTGTGACAACAAACGTTTCTCTGGTCGAACGGGGAGGAATTAGTTTATGGGTGCCACCAAAAATTCACGACTGTTACGCAGTGAACACGTCAATGGCAAGACTTGGTGTTACGTCCAGCAGAGGATGCTTGTCGGCGCAAGGCTTTGTTGTTCAAGATCTCGGAAAGCCTTTCGAGCCAAAGGTGTTAATGCGCGATTTGCGAAGAAACTTTTCTGCTGTCGATGCCAGCGTTCATCAGATGGATCTCAACAATTTTAATGACCGCGTCCGCTCCAGGTGTCTTCGGTGCTGTTGGCACTGATTGTCCTGTCAGCGCTCGAAAGCCTACCCTCGCTCTACCGTACGGGGAGGATACAGATTTCTTGTACATCGTTTTGGGCGGAGTCACGCTCGCCTTGGTCGGAGTGACATTACTTGGGTTGCCACTGGTTCGGCGTTCCAGGCATATTCTGGTGCGGCGGCAGCTGCGGCGTAAATCTAGAAAGCTTTAGTACTGAATGATCGCCTGTCAGACGAGTTGCGAAGTTAGAAATATCAATGTATTGTAGAAAAAGTATCGCAAGGATAATTTTGAGGGAGTGGAATTGAACTTCTTGTGTAGAATCCCTTTCAACATGTTCAGCCGGTCATATACGCAGTAAAACGAAGTCCTTTCCTGAATTGCAGCGATCTACTATCAAGGACCGCTAGCTTCCACCGTTGACTCGGAGCTTACGACTGCTGGTCCGAGACTAAGACTACAAGGGTTTAAGGGTGCATTGGATCTCGCTTGCACTCGTGTGAGAAACAGAATACTATGCACGGAGGCCGCATGGTCACTCTGGGGGCGCATTTGAAACGAGTTGTGGTCCGTCGTCCGAATTAAAAACGGCAACTGAATTAGAAGAGACAGTTAACGTCCTGAGAAGATCTGTTTGTAGAATTGATATATTTCTCATTAAGCAGGAAGAAGCAAAGTAGGATTCCTTTCCGGTGAGATGTATTATATCTCTTCGAAGCGTGTGTAGAAGGATAATTCGCTACGCAGAATCAAGTTTCAACTATCCAAATTTCGTTTCCCACGAACGAACGGATTCCCACTGCTGCCATTCCCTTCCTCTCGTTCTCCGAGCTTCAAACGCCTATGCCCCAAGACAAATATTTCTAGAGACTTGGTTAGGCTAACTTCTCTTTGTCGCTGTTGACCTCATTTGAGTTTGGGAACGCAGCGGACCCCCACTGTATGGCTGCGATCGATATAGTGGGCTTCCTGAGGCAAATCGAAGGCCTTTAGAATAGGCACCGTTCTCTAGTGTAACAGACTAAGAACAGCCAGGAGAATGGTGCTGTTATCATCGCTTTATTCCTTCCTTGGAGCCATAGTCATCGCTGCAATCACTGTTCTTCGAGAGCAATCCCATCTTCAATAGCAAAAACTATGACGTCCCATGGCAAATCGGCCGGAATTTCTTACGGCCTCAGAGCAGACAATCCCGGAATGATACTAACGATTTGAGCGGTTTCTACACGATGGTCCTTACCTCCGTCGAGTTTTGATGGTGAACGGAACTTCAGAGGATATTGTGACGTTCCCTTTCGTCCGGAGCAAGGAAAGGCACCTTCAGACTACAACTTCACTTTTGCTTCAAATGACACTGAAATCCTAGACCCCGATACGGACATTTCCTTTGCTCATCGAGTTTGAGAGAATGTTGAATATAACTGCAGCTATCGACTTTAACAAGTTTCCTGGTGTTCAACGTTTGACTTAGAAGCCAGAAGGATAACTGGGGACTTGTAGTTGACTCAATTTCTGTGGACTACTTGGCTGCCGGGATGGCTATTATGGCCTCAGAATAGATCTTTGATAACAGGTGCAGGACGGTCTCTAAGGATCCCCAGCTACGAGGACATTTACGACGAACCACATCGGGAGTTTGACGTGTTCATCCAATATTTGAACGGGACAGACTCCTCGCATATTTTGAAGCATTCAAATCCTATCCCAAGATTTACTATCAGTGGCATGACAGCCAAATTTGACGATTACAAGGTCAAGTTCAATGGGATGACGAACTCTGCTCAGTATCAGGCGGTGATTGGGATGGACGAAAAGTTATTCTGAATCAAGGATGCGGAATGGGTTTCGCTATGGGGATCGTAAACGACTCTTATTTTGACGGATTCCACTTTGCCTTCGACTTTGAGAAGAATCGTGCAGGAAGTTTGGAGTAGTTTTTGAATGGGAAGAATTCACAACCTACTCGGAGTTTGAGGACGAAATGTTTACAAACTATCAACGCGAGATATTGGGTCAACCACCCGTAGTGGTGATGGCAATCGAACCAGAGATTGTATTTGATCGAAATGGAGATCAGGAGCTGTACGTGGAAATGTTCAACACAGCTGATGTGAACATTACTTCATTCAATGTGAATGGAATTCAGTTTCCGTTGATTCCCGGATCGAGACAAAGTTTCTCCACTCCGCCAGATTTCTTTGAATCTGCAAAGTTCTTGACGAAGGCAGGCAAAGGCAAGAGACTACCATGGACCATTTCGGGAACCAGACAAAAACTGTCAACTGGTGGTAATAAGATTATTGAAGTTGCAACCGTCATCGACGAAACTGGCTTCCAGTTTTCTTACGATGGAGTTGATATTTACGTCCACAATGTAAGCCCAACGTCAGTTTCTGAACGGGGTGGGGAAAAGGTTGTGATGTCTGGAAATTTTACGGAATTCAATGTTAGCAATCCGGATCACGGGTTCTATTGGCAGTACTACTCTCGAGCAAGGCAGTTACACAACAACCTCCATCTTCGATCGAGTTTCTAAGCCCCCCGAGGCAGAAAATCGGTTCTGGGTGGGAGTATAGCGTTATTGTGCGGATTGACAATTCTTTTTCTCAACCAGTTACCCTTGGATATGAGCCTATTTCACTTACCGCTCACCAACACGTTTTTGGGACATCTTTTGACCCAGATATTGGAGTGCATGCGGTGAGCTCTTGTGGAAATACCACCTTTATGGCTGTCTTGCAGAATTACAACGGAGCTGATGGCTTGTACTCATGGAAGTTATTGAATTCTGCAGGCTTTGATCTGTTCTCTTTTGAAAACGCTACTTTATTGGTGAAGGACGAACATTCTCTTGACTTACCTAACAAGTTCATTCCACATTTTTATGCGATTTACCAACTTATCGCTGAAATTGTCGTCGGTAATCTTTCCACAACGAGTGTTTTTCATGTGCAGAGGACCGAAAACGTGTTGTCGGTGTCAACTTGGTTCAACCAGAGAATAGGACAATCTTCTCCTCCTGTCAACATGCGGATAGTAGCAAAAGTTGATATCCTGATTGCTATCAAGAGACTCCTGTTTTAACTTACGAATGGGAATATGAGGATAAGGTGCAAACTCTTCTTGACGCGGAGAGGGTGGGAATGGGACCGCTAAGTGTACACAACAGTGAACTGAAGCCACATTTTCACAAGTACATCTTCTCTTTCAAAACAGGTCCGGAACAGTCGACGGGAAGATAACCCCGACAAGACTTGGACGAGAACTGGTCATTCCAAGGGAGGACTGCAACATGGAATTCACCGCGTTCGGCTGACAGTTAGATCCGACAAAGATGCGCGACTTATAGGGACTTCAGGTACCTCTGTTACCATTGCTGAAGACGAACTCAGGGCCATCATTGGAACAGGCCAGGCGTCGAGAAGAGCATCTGATGCAGAGGACCTGTATATCTCTGCCCAGGGAAGCACTGATCCTGATATTATTGCAGGTGGAAGCCCATCTTCTGGCTTGTCGTATGAATGGACTTGCCTCTTTTCACACAGTCTTAACCTCAGCTCTGCAGAAAACTGCTCTAGCATTTACTTCCTCCAAACGCAAGAAATCTGTCTTCTTTCTCTATCCCGATGGAGACACTTCAGAACTACTCCAGTCTTGCGACAGATGATATTGAGGGTGAGGTTTATTTACGATACACTCTGACAGTGAGAAAGGGGGCCAGATTAGGCACAGCTTCACAGACTATTGCTGTGGTGAGCGCAGGAGGTTTGAAGCTGGCAGGCTACGAGAGGATTGAGTTACTGAACTCTCTCGGAGAGCGCTTAGACCACCGCGCTGTTCCATTTTGGGATGAAGTCATCATTCGTCCAATTACATCCCTGAACACAGAATGGCGTTTTCGTCTGGAGGAACCACTTCATGAAAAGCGTACTTTCTTTGCGGTGGTTCGAGGCTAATATCTAGCCCAGGATACTACTCGGTGGCCGGAAGGAGCGATCCTGGTTTTCAACGACTACAATTAGGAATCAAGGCCGACGAGCTCTCTCCAAATGAAGACTACTCTTTCTCGATATCCATTCAAGACCTGGAAAATTGTCAGATGAGGTATTGATCTCTTTTCACACGGTTGAAGTTCCATCCATAATCTTCCCCAGCATTGCTAGCAACACTGGAACAGTGAACACTACATTCAAGGCTTCAGCCACATCCTTTAATGCAAACTCATCCTATTCCTTCCAGTTTTATCTCATAGAGCAAAATAAGCCTACGAGAGAATATTGCATCGATGGATGCACAGGCGCAAACACAGTGCGTTCCAGGTGCCAAAGCCAGGACTTTATATACTGTTCAGTGTCGACTTTTGTGTGCTAGTGGCAAGAAACTGCTTGCTGTTAAGAACAACACTGCCTTGCTCTCCGTGCAGGCCTCAGATTCAGTTAGACAGGGGACCAGTTCGACCAGGAAATAGATCGAGATTACATCCTTGGAGATGATGGCTCCGTGAATCAAAAAGGATTCTTCATCACTGAGTCTATGTATGAGCACAACGAAACTGCCGTAGCCATCTCTGATGACCCCTCCAATGACCTATGCGCAAATTACACAAGAAAATGGGCACGCATGTCCCGTGTTATTGTCGGGAATGAGCTCCCGAACACAGCGAACGCACGCAACTATGTTAGCCTGGCTTCAAACTTTGCTCGTCTGAAATGCGTTGAGGATGCTGAAACCTTGTATGAACTTCTTGGCATGGTCGACGAATCAATTTCTCGCACACCTTCAGAAGAAACTCTGACCACGACAGATATTCTAGGAAGGAAGACCTCCCTAATGTGGAACTTGAAGAGGAATTACTTCTTTTTATAATTTCAGTATGAGTCGCGCATTATCGAGTGGCTGGTGGTTCCTCTAGAGGAAGGCTTGTGCCTGCTGAAGGGCAGTGAATAACCTGGTTCTCGACCTTTCCGAAATGTGGATGACTCACATCACTGCATCAGCTACAAGTGGAAGAGTTTGTGGATGGGACGCCACATACACTTCGAGTTCAATTGATGGTGAGCCAGATATTCTTTAACGCCATCCAAGTCTGAACCTCCTCTCGGCATAAATACCATTAGAGTTGCCGTAATGTGTAATCGTGAGCGGAGGACTCTCTGTCGACTCCATTTGCAAGTTTTGAGTGGTGCGACTCGGTGTATGATTTATCCGCAAGTGAACGAATATTGATTACTGTGGCAGAATCATTCGATTACCCATACTTATCCGGTGTTCAAGGGACGAATCGCTCCGATAGTAGAAGACTTGTAATGGTAGATATCACCACTCTCGGTGAGAGTAATCGACTTGTGTCGGCAATGTCGGACAGTGCTGTTGTTGCTCAGACTGAATCTGAGGATGAAGAGTTTGAGGCATGCTACCGAATAAGACTAACCATGGGAAGCGAGGCAATGACCAGGTCAGATGAGTGTTCACGCAATGTTCCGTACCATATGTGGCCCCGGAAGGCGTACGGAAAATCACTCAGCGAGCCATTTCAAAACGGGCGTACCAACGAAGAACTGCAGGAGTTAAAGTTACACCAGAGACAAGAAACGACTCAGCCACTGTCATTGCAAAGTCAAATATTCTTGGGCTTTACGGAGCGTACCGCACAACTTGTGACAGACCGGCGTCTATCTCCCTTGGCGGTGTAGGTCTAACTCTTGTTGGACATGCTTGGAATAACTATGGTCATTCTTGCGATAATGGGTCTGACTTATGGGCTGATAACGACGTTAGTTGGAGTTGCAGTGTTGAGTGATGATGAGGAGGAAATCTTGGAAAATTATGTCGAGCGCGACTTTTTTGGGCGAGGACAAGTCCGTCTGAATATGGTCCAAGATTCCGAAAACGGGTCATCTGCTTCAGGATCATACACTTCAATGATAGCAGAGCGGCTAACAGGCGTGAGTTGCCTGCGGAGGGAGAATTTTAGAAGAAACGGATTCAATACCTGACAATGTAGGGTCTGCGGTATTTTCCGCACGGGAGAGCCCGCATCAGGATTACCAAAGGAGGAGAGGTAGAGGGATCTGGGACTACCGCGATTTTTGTACAACTACATGGGTGGATAGAGAAAGGACAGCCTAACTGGCCGAATTCACAATCAGAACATAAGAGGTTGTAAAGAAGCCACTTCAAACGAGCTTGAAGACCAACTGGCACAACTGACCTCACAGAGCTGAGAGAAATGGGGCCCGTAGACTTGTGCTGCAGATCTCGAGCGATGAGGGCAGCTCACTTTAAGGCATACCCCACGTGCGAGAGTTATTTGCATAGCACCGAGGGCGCGACTGCATGTGAGGGCATTCCTTGTTTCGCTGCGAAGGTTGCTAGTGTCATAGATAAGGTTGCGTCTTTGATCGATAGGAGTGATCTGGCGCAAGCTGTTGTTTTGTTACGTCAAGCACTGCATACAGCATATATCCAAAACGCGTGAGGATCTTTAGCCCTGAATGGGATGGCATGGAAAAAGTCAGCACTATTCGAAAGTACGAAGTACTGCAATAAATTGACGAGGCTAGTGAATATGGACGGAAAGTATTCTAGGGATGAGTGCAGTGACGAGTCCCAGAAATGAGATCAATACCGTCAACAAGGGCGTTTGCATGCGAGAGTTGCACCCACATTTCACGACCAAAACGTCCACCTCCAGTCGGGATTTGGACCAAAAACGAGCGATCTGCTGGTATGGCAAACGTGGCGCCCTTTAGGTTTTCCCGAACAAGCTTCTCCGCAGCGCTGGCGGTCATGGCGTCGTCAAGCGTGGTTGTTGCGGCCAATGTGATAAGACATATCTCCGCATCGGAATCATTGGGGGCCACAAGCGGGGTCCAGATATTTGCTGCAGACATTTTCTTGAGGGTAACTCCTGCGCTTTGAAACGCCTGACCTCAATTGTATCTGTGCGTCGCAGCAGATCAAAGCCTCCACATGAATTGACGCCGACCCTCCGGGTGCACATTGCAAAAGCAGATCGCGCACGCCCTGCCAAGCAAAGAATGCGCTGTCGCGCAAGGAATCCCAGTAATCGATATGGCCGTATGACCAAGCCGAATTGTCAACGACATAATCGCTATGCCCTGTGAAAGTGACAATAGGCCTCCATGGAAGCATGGCGGTCATGGATAAGGCCCATCGGGTTCGTACGGTATCGGAGGAGATGATACGGGTGTCGTAGAGGAGAGGGAAGTGTGTGAGAAGACAGGAGAATTTTTAGAAAGTTAATGTTTGCCTTGTATCTGGAAGTGCCGCGGAATTTGTTGAGGGGATCCTCAAAGGTGACTTTGGGAGAATAAAGAGTATAATCTGGGTTTGGAGTGGAGAATAGAGTGGGTAGCTCTGCGCGGAGGCGGTTTGCAATTTCGGGGAGATTGTGTAGATGCAGCGCAACGTAGGGGAGAAGAGGTGGGATGTTGAAGTTTGAGATTGGGACATGGGAATGGGGGAGGGGTAGAGGAGTGGCAGAGGCGAAGGCAAGACTTGTCGACATGTCAGAGTAAAGGTGAACGGGAGCATAGACGCTACAGACTAGGTGGGTAACGACAGAGTCGAGTTGAGCCGTAACAAAGAGTTGGGGGCCTAGGCCCAAAGAGGTCATGTGCAAGAATTGAGGAGGCGGATTGGCGGTGCCTCCTAAGGTATGAAACGTCACTCTATTGCAAATTATATGATGCCAAGTGGGAAACATCCAACACAACACCTGAAATCCCAGACTTTGACGCGAGACATTGGATTGATCCCAGCCATCCACATGCTTCGAAACGCCGATTCAGGCGCCACAGAGGTACCTTTTCCTATTTCAACCATTCAGGAAATTTTGGCAACAAAACAAACCTACCCGTAATCTCCCTACCCAACTTTCCTCCCATCTTCCTCCGCTCAACCCGGCCCTTCCCTTCCTCCCCCCCCCCTCCCTACTCACGCCACAACCGCCCCGGGTCATCCCTCCCTCACCATGACTCCAGCCTTTGTCCCTCCGCTACCTCCCCTCCCCGTCGTGCCCGCACCTACAACCCCCCTCTCACACATCTCCACCCACGCACCACAATCTCCCATCACACCTCGTCTCCCTCCCCTCTCCCCTCTTCCATCCCACCCCAAACCTCCCCCCCACGCATGATAGCCGGCGCAGATACAGACCCCTCCCCCTCCCACACCTCGTTCACTCAAGCATTCATCAAGTTTACACGCCCACACACCATTCGCGCACCATCCTCGGTTCCGTCGCCGGTTGCGCACGCGCACTCCTTGAATCCAACGCCTTTATCGACTGGGCACTTTTGCCTACCGCGTGTCTCGGCCTCTTGGCCCTTTTGCTTGGCAACGCTTTTATCGTCGGTATCAATCAGATTTATGACGTCCGCGTCGACAAAATCAACAAGCCCTTCTTGCCCCTCGCCGCGGGCGAAATGTCACCCCGTCTCGCATGGGCCATCGTCGTCTCCAGTGCCCTGTCCGGTCTGGCTATCGTTCGCCTTTGTTTCTCTCGTCTTATTTTCGCACTCTACGCCTTTGGCATGTCCTTTGGTGCCCTTTATTCAGTCCCCCCGTTTCGTCTCAAGCGATACCCGGCCATGGCCGCCATTACCATCTCTTGTGTCCGTGGCTTTCTCATGAATTTTGGTGTGTACCATGCTACAAAGGCCGCCCTGGGGGTCCCGTTTGCATGGTCTCCGCCCATTACTTTTCTTGCCGTGTTTATGACCGTCTTTGCCTGCGTCATCGCCTTGTCAAAGGACCTGCCCGATATTCGTGGCGACCGCGCCGAGGGTGTACCTACGTTTGCTACTAAAGTCGGTCCGAAACGCATGGTGCGCATTGTCGTCGCTTTACTTGGTGCTAATTACGTCGGTGCTGTGCTAACAGCGCTCTTGGCTCCGACAGGCGCATTTCGAAGTCTTGTGTTGGGCCTAGGACATTTGTTCCTGGGTGCATGGCTCTGGCGCTATCAAACAACCATCGTCGCTGAAAGCCAGGACTCCATCAAGGCTTTCTATCGCTTCATATGGAAGCTGTTTATGCAGAATACCTCCTCTTCCCGTTTATATAAAACAGGCAACCATTTTTCCGGTCTCATACCACCATCAAACAATAAACAGCAGTGGACATACCAAGCAATTGTGGCATCTCCTGAGGCATTCGAGAAACGGATGAGATTCTTGACACCTCACTAGGGTTCACTGAAACTACCTCAACGCAACTTCAGGCCAATATTCGCCACATCTCGAATCCCTGCTCTGCCAGGCCTGCTTTCAACTTGCGTAGTTAGATCTAGTTCTTCCTTCCCACAAACGGGGCGCATGACCTCTTCAATTTCATCGCCCGACGGAAAGCCACGGAAACCTTTTCCGATTACGCTGCTCACCCATTTCCAACATCACTGGGGGTCTTTCTGCGGTTGCACTTCCAACCACCGCCCTACGACCTCTTCCGACCAGCTTCCTGGCGTGACTTGACATCTTCCGCACAACCCCGCCCTCAATACGTGAAAGAGACCTTAGTGCCTTGCCGCTCCCCCCTTCAGAAGACACTGACTTTGCCACACGGGAAGGCCCGTAATGAGGCAAAGATTCCATTCGGGATGCCAATGGAGAGTGCGGAGTCTTTCGTGACGTGTTGGGACGATCTACTCGAGTCGAATACTTGTTCAACTCTCCGCTGCTCTCAAACGCCGGATCGATTGGCAATAATACCATAGAAGCCCCATTGTCATTTGGAGGGGTCTGAGGGTGTCGGGCAGACCCGCGTACAATGACACTCGAGCTTCTTTTCCGTTCTAGAGACGTATACCGTAGAGGTATGGGTGACCCTCGTGGATGTCCCTTTGCTGCCAACGACGCCGCAGCCAGTGGCGCAAGTCTCCTATCGCCATTGTCGTTAATGTCGTCGTCGCTACTGGACGACGAAAAGTTCCGACATAATCGACTTGCATCTCGTTCACCTGAATGCACTGGTCTTGAGATGGACGCAACCTCAATTTGCTCAACAGAGGCCCCATCCAGCTCATCAGTCTCATTTTCATCTCGAGACATTTCCACCATTTTGTGAATACGATTCATAGCCTTGACCCCTTGAATGGCCGCACGCCATCTCTTCCTGTTCACAAAGGATTTGATGTTAGTCTGAGCAACTTCGAGAGCATTCTTTGTTGCTGCCTGGCAGTTATTCTTTAGCCAGTCATGCTCCAAAGCTTGCTGTGCAGTCATTCGGTTGGATGAATCTTTATCCAAAAGGTTTGTCAGAAACTGCTTTCCCTCTTCCGATATGAGAACCCATTCCGACCCATCGAACTTGACAGGGTGATATTTAATCTTCTTTACCAGCTGCACAATGTCATTGTCATCAAACGGCGCGTACCCCACAAGCATAATGTAAATAATCACGCCAAGTGACCAAAGGTCCGCTTCCGGCCCATAGGGTTGTCGCAATAGCCTCTGGGCAACGTACAAGGGAGTACCACACAGCGTTTTACACAAAGCCGAAGGATCTTCAGAGTAGTACGCGATCCCGAAATCGGTGAGCTTGACATCTGCGTCGTCGCCATCGGTTCTAGGAAAACAAAGTTCTCCGGTTTGACGTCCCGATGGGTAAGATTCAAGCGATGACAGCAGGCTAGACTGGCTAGCATGGAAACAACAAGATTCGCCGCATCTCGCTCAGTGTAATGACCGCGCTCTGCAATACTCGCAAAAGCTCGCCGCCGGATAGAGCTCCATGACAAGATAGACGTTTTCTGAGTCTTCACAAACCTCATACATCTCTACAATGTTGTCGTGGCCGCCTGCCATTTTGAGGAGACGGAAACTGAACACTTCCCTGCTGACCATTTCTCGTTGTAAAGCTCCGGGTGCTTCTTTGAAATGATCTTGATTGCTGCTAACTCTGGCAAATCATTATCCACGGATCGCTGATGGCCAGGCTCCATAGATCTGTTTTGGGCGATATGGACAACCGAGTAGCCGCCCTCCCCGATCTTTGCGCCTACATGCCATCTCTCCGATAAGGGTTGGAGTTGTATAGATCACCACCCGCTATGGCAATTGCACTTTCTCCAAGGGCAAGCGGGGTCTCATCTTTTCGTCGAAAAATCTTTGAGTAATCGGCGTGGAGCTTGTTGGAATCGCCATTCCCCAAGCTCTTCCATAGACTCATTTGGGTAATGAAAGAATTTGCAGCGGAGCCAATCTGTATCCTGATGGCGGTCGACCATCCATACATGCTTGGGAGCTGCGGGCTGAGTGGGTAATGGCCGTCATCTTCCAGAGGCAAACTAGGGAGCTGTGGAAGATTGACCATAGCGGTAGCAGAGCGGCCCTTGGGCACCGAGCGTAGTCGCTTGGTGCTGGAATTTCTGTGGGCCCATTTGACTTCCAATTCCGCGTCGACAATGTCATCCTCGGAATCGACTTTACAATCTTCGACACCGTCTAAGCCGTCAACAGTGGTGTCATCGTCATCACGGGAGAGAATGGCGGGACCAGGACGAGACCTCCGTCGCGGTAAGTGGATGGTTGAATCGTTTTTCGTGCGGGTGGAGTAGTGACGAGATGGTTTTCAAGAGGTCGAGGGCATCGACGAGCCAATGTAATGTACGTTCATTATAGGTAGCGGCGGGGTGGAGGTCCCGCATCGGGGGGTATACCGGCAGCTTCAGAGACTCGACGCATGGCAGTGACGAGTTCCTCAAAATACGAGGGAGTCGTTGGAATAGAGGGTGAACGAAAGTCATTTCGGGCGTCGGGGGTCTTCGGAATCTGCATCGGAGTTTGTGGGAGGAGGTAAAACGTTGGAAGCTGAAATAGCAGCAGCTTGGAGATAGGTAATGACTTGACGATGGCGTTTGGATGGAGGTCGATGAAGCGGGGAGGAGACTCCATGAGGAAGAAACAGAGGGAGGTAGCTATTAGGGCTTGGGCTGATGAGAGCTGTTAGGGCAGCGAAAGGTTTTGCTATTTTTTTTTTTGTGTGGGAACGGTCGAAGAGGCTGATGAACGTGAATGGTTGAAAACGGTAGCTGTTCACAGTACAGTACTGTACACTGTATTGTTATTGTACTGTACCTTCTTTAGTTCAATAGATGAGCGACATAAGAGTACTGTACTGTACATTTTTTGGTATTGTACAGTCTTGTATGCACCGCTGCTGTCGCCTTTACTGTACGAGTGCAAAATAAATTGGCTCCGTTTTGCTACAGTACAGTACAGTACCCAGTTTGTAAGCAACTTGACAATGCGGTACGGTACAGTACTTACTGTACATTGCATTGCTTTGGCCCACGACAGTAACGTAGGTCCACTATTTTGCCACCTCTTCCATGTTTATTGATCCCACTTGGGATTCCAGAGCAAACTGTACTGTAATTGATACTGTAATAACTGTAATAACTTGAATGTGCAGAATAACAGAAAGACTTACAGTACCATGCCATTATCTCTGGAACATTACAGTGTATGTTGGGAGGATACAGCACAGTACAAAATACTGTCAAATTCTTCACTCATTGATGCTGTACAAAGTAATACTGTACTCACCTTTATTGTACAGTGGATATCCTGCAGTATTTACAGTATTGTACTGCACTGTAAAGTCGTCCAGTTGTGCTTGGCCTTCCCTCACTTTTGTTCATCTCTAACGCATTTCCCAGTGCTTCAGCAGGCAGTGTCACAGTGACCGTTGAAACCGGAAACCCGTGAATTTATTCTTCAATCTGCTCTCGTCTCGGCAGTGAATCTGCCGTTAGAAAATCAAATTTACCGTTAAAGTTGACATGACATTTGGGATCCATCATGCAGAATCCGCTCTCCACTAGCCTGTAGAGTGTGAGTAATTTAGTCGCGTGGGAATAAACTCCAACTTTATACGCCACACACAACACACCTCTGACGGCAGAGCTGTGTGACAAGCAAGCCACGTACGCACGAGACGAATCTTGTATCACCAACCTGACCATAGCATATATCGATCAGATAAATGATTTCATGATTCCAACCATACTCCTATCGAAAATAAACGATTCATTCGCGACAAAACGAGTTTGCAATAAAATGTGTCTCGGCTGTGCCGTAAACATGAGTGTTCAGCTCTTTGCGATCAGAATACCACTTGTGTAAAGTATTCGATGCAGAGTGATATCGCGTCAAACTCGAATTTTTATAGATATTCCTGTTTCTACTCTAGCAAAGGAACGGAACGGCTCATGATACAGTATTGCTAACTCGTAACACATTCAACATGAAATTCA
Organism: Kappaphycus alvarezii; assembly: GCA_002205965.3. Taxonomy (NCBI): domain Eukaryota; phylum Rhodophyta; class Florideophyceae; order Gigartinales; family Solieriaceae; genus Kappaphycus; species Kappaphycus alvarezii. The sequence continues at coordinate 377,670 of NADL03000649.1, forward strand.
TGTATCAGAAATAGGCTACCAAATCGTTTTTTGGATGTTCACATTTACACGACGAGCTTCAATCATTTCAAAAAGCGCAGGTATTACTGTATGAAATAATGTAAAATTACCACACTTGACAACCGTGAACGCGTGATGACATGCCTTTATTTCCATGGAGCACCTTTTCCTGATTTTTAATTCACGTTCCCCCGTTTTCATAAGTTATCTGGCATCAGTTGGCGCAGCCTGTGCAAGGGGCTGCACCCAGCCGTTGCCGAGTGCACCAGCCTTTTCAATTTTGTATGTTATTATAACACTAGGAGGGGACAGACTCTGTCAATATGGTGTATTAAAATAGCTTGTCGTGGGTTGTCAGCGAGAGAATGAGCTAAAATTTTTTTTGCGTTTAAGGGCAGCATCGCGGATCAACCAAACGTCTGAAAATTCTTGTGTACACTGTATGTTTTCATCGTTTTCTCTCCAAATTTAATAAAAATTCTCAACTATTGAACAAAGCTACGCAGTTTTCAAGTAGACCGTTATAAGGGGAATACTGTACTATAGCATCGCTACAATTATTTGCTATTTTTTACTGTAATATGCAAAAACATTATAATCGGTATGCAATAATTTTTCATACAATATTGACTTTACTATATTGACCTAAAGGTCATGGTATGAGATTTCTTGAAAATGGAACTCGCCGCGATACATTTCCAATTTAAATCAATAAATTCAAATAGATCCATCCACATCCATGACACGTATTTCGACCTGGCAGGATAATCCGAGATTTGATCCACTCCAGCACCCTCAACGCTTGCAGATAGTACTCTCTCCGTACACTTTCCCCAGATCAGAATAGCTTGCAGCGCATACCATATAAACTCTTTTAATTTTGGCGTGCCCTTCATTCAAGGCAAAATGGAATTTCCTTCCACTGCCTAGAAAATAATTACACGTCAAAAAAGTGCTGTGCGTGTAATCCTAATGACTGATAGTCTTTAAACCAGGCAATATCAATAATTCTAAGCTTGGCAATCAACAGCTAGTATTCAATGAGCACCTGGAAACCAGATATCTTTTGATTAAGCAGCGCTTGTGGACTCGATTAAAGTTACTGCAATTTTATATCTGTCATATTCTTTTTGCAAGTGCGTTGTCTGCGTGAGATCGGGTACTGAAAATACTCGTTATGACCAAACACCGCCACAAGTAAATCATATCGCCATGTTTCATGGTCAAAAAATCCAGACCACCTGGCGCTATTCCATGGCAACTACGAAAAAAAAAAGCAAAATAAGTCTCAATACGCTGTATACCCATCCAGCGTAAAAATTGTAGCTCACAACTGTTCGAAATGACAGTCTGCAGCAAGATTCACGAAAACCTCAGGCAAATTTTTTTTGTAATAAAAAATCATTTTACTTGCATTGAAACAAATTGTTCAGTCTAAATCTCTTAAATGCAGCAAAATCAGGCTTCTCAATTTCATTCAACCAGCACCGCATCTCACTTCAAATAACGCGCAATTCTCTAAAAATAAAACTTGTCATCGTTTTCCATACCTCGTCCTCATCACGTTTCTTCTGTATGCCTTTGAGAGGGGTAAGAAAACCTATCAGATCCCCGTCACTGATTAGTCATTCTCTATCACCGATTGAGTTCTAAATGAACTCAGGGTACCAGACAAAACACTCGGAACAACCGCCAAGGAAAGGCAGATTGTCATTTCTCCTCAACCATGATGACGATGACATCCGACTTCCTCAATCTCCACATCGATCGTTCCAAGGACAATACTTTCGGAGAGAAGTTGAGGAACGCTCTCAAGGAAGGGATTGTGAACAAGGAAACCCGCAATCCATATATGCGTCCACAAATTGACCCTAGGTACTGGCAACCCGCTCAGGGAGTCACGTAGCAGGTCAGTCCGAAGGGTCTGCTCAAAATTCTCTTCAGCAAAGTAATGAAAGCCGTGGTTCGGACAAACGCGGGGTTCGAAAGAAGCGTCAGCGAAAGTTCATATGCGATACTTGCGGGTTCGGTTTCTATACCAACTCCGATCTTCAAAAGGTTTGAGACCGCTTTTCACCGTTCTCGTCAGCTACTTTGAAAATGAGTTGCGCATATCTTGTTTCACTGACTGTTATCTCAATCCCTACCTGTCACATTATATCTTACAAAAATGAAGCATGTGAGCTCAGTCCATCTGCTACTAAGGCCATACAAATGTCCAGTGTGCGATAAGAGGTTTGGAGAACGGTCAAACGCTACCAAGCAGTAAGTTCCTGTCGAGGCGCTGAAGTGCAATGTTTCTTGGCTCTGCAGACTGCATTTGACCAAAGGTTTGACTAACCTGCTGATTTTGCGAAATGACCAAAGCTTTAAGAGTGTTCATGAAAAACAGAAGAATGCAGGTAAGGTCACTACGATTGCAACCATCCTTTCTTTTGAAGCAGTAATGTTACTAACATATGCAAACTGGCAAACAACTTCAAATTACGGTATGAAAATCTAGCGTGTGACCAATGCGACAAAGTTTTCGGCTTTAGGGACGGCCTAGTCCGACATGTCAGACTTGTCCATGAGAACGTGCGCAACTTTCATTGTCAGTACCCAGGGTGCGGACAATCCTTCAAGCAAAGTGCGCATCTCAAGAAACACGAGCTCGTTCACACCAGAGGTCGCTCCAGCCGTCGTGGCAGCAATGGATGGGGAAATTACGGAGCTTCATCCTCGGCCCGCAAATGATATCAGCCTACCATCTAGGAGCCACTGTGACTGTTGGTACCATTATCAACAAAGTTTCTTCATCCCGATGAGCCCACGTACACATCGAAAAGACGTGATCTCATCAGAACCTTCGACCTTTTGTGACTACAAACTATGCAAACTTGTCGGACATCTTCTGCCCAGAGTGATTTCTCTGATAATTAATGTTACGAGTCACTCGCCACGTCTTGGTCCGGTTGCTTCTGTTATTACACTTTGTTCTACTAGTTCCTTCCTCAAAGTGCAGGAACTTTCGATTAGCGAGCAATATCATTCTTCACTCCGTGGACGAATTATTGTAAAACTTAGACTGGTCTATTTTATTCGGGGGGTGGATAGTACTCGACTGTCATGCCCTCGCCTATCCAACTATCGAGGCAAATTTCGATTACTCGCTATATAAAGTTTGCTTCGAGGTACCAACATTTGGGAAGAGAAAGGGAATCCGTCACGTACAGACCCCTACAGTTTGCGAACCTGATTTGGCCCTGCAATGCCCGTCAAGAGTAAAGACGCGGGAAAGTTCAAGTGCACGCCTCAGTCTTACCGGCCGTTCGACCGGTCGTACTCACAAGAAAAGTAAGAGTAGATATTCTCTCCTCACATACCAGAATCTCAAGGGAGGGCTCCAATGTCAGCGCGACATGGGACTTGCTTAACGCAGAGAATACCAGTTACGACTGGGTAGAACTTGTGACTTTGACGTATGTGTACCTGCTACAAAACGCATGTGTTATTGGATGGAATCTAGAATATGCGTTGCGACGGTTCATGTCTTCATAATATATTGCAGAGAAGTTTGCATTCAAAGGGAAGACCACCGCAAACGATTGCGCTTCGGGAAGCTCTTAACCACAAGAACAATGTGGAATTCATATCCTAGTAACCCTTTCTTCCAAACCATAATAAAGATTTCTGAGTGAAAGTATTACTTCGAGAGCACCGCCGATGAGCTTGAGGCATTTTGGACGTAATTTTTGGGGCTTTGTGCAAGTATTATGCGACTACATGGGGAAAGTTGCGTAGGATTGGAGAGAATTGAGTAGCTCATCAGTTCGGTTATACTCTTTAAAGTCTCTGAATAAATTTGAAAGGTAACACAGCTAAAAATGTATGAGCTGCTGATGTCTGGAGAGACATTTCTGTTGCTTCGAGGCTTGAAAAGAAGATAAAAGTTAAAAATGACCATTTTGCAATAAGATGCGGACTCGAAATCTAGACCGGACCAATCTAGTTTCTTCTACTTAATTGCTCTGCTCTGAGTTGCAACTTTCAACGCTCGACTAGGTAAGGAGCCCATTGCGGGCTACTGGCAGGCTCTCAAAGATATACCTACAACAAAAAAACAATCAGTGCGGCTATTTTACTGCTTAAACTATTCCTTGACAAAAACGGGGTCCATCTGAGACCTTCACCGATAGATTGCTCGCGACTCGAGCAAGGGATGGAAAGCTCTCAGCGGCAGGAACAATTTAAAGTTGATCATACGGTACTCAGAAATAGGAGTACACTGGCCAGCATTAAGAACCGCAGGAACTATATAAACTTGTGTCTTATCCCAGGAATGAAACAGTCGGCCTGGAAATCAATAGTGCCTTTCGAAGCACATCGTAAGTCAAAAGATCATCTTGCTTTGCCGTGCGCCCAGGAGAGTTTGGCCGTAGTATTATTCCACTCTCGACAAGCCCAGGTCAGAATCAACGCCGTTAACTTGTTAACGTGATTTTCGTTCCCCTATGGCGTGAAATCTTTGACGAAATGACACTTGCAGTTTGTAAGCATCGCTAGGGATCATCTTGAGACTATACTCAATGAGACACCTTGCCATTGACAGAATGGCAATAACCAGAAAAAACGCCCAGGTAGAATGAACGAATACAAGGTACTATTATTTTTACAGAAAAGTTTACAAACTCAGAGATCACGACCCCGAGACGGGCTGATTTTGAAACCCCGAGTAGTTCGACAAATTCTAAGAGTCTTCGCCTCTCTTGCAATCACTCGCAGTGTAATTTCTCCTAGCATAAGTCGAATTTTAAGTAAACAAATGTTCCACAGTGCAGACTTCCACATCCGAATCCTGTAAGGTAAGTGGTGGAGCGAAAGCATATCACTGCAAGAGCCTGGGAAAACCTTTTTGAAAATTTTAGAGCTATAAGAGCGGTAGATGTTGTCACGCACGGCCAAAACGGAGGTTGCTAGGACGTGACTGAGTTTATTGCCTAATGTATCTTAAGCTAGTGCTGGAAACATTGCCCTTGATCATGCTGAATTTCGCAATGCGCGTACCTAGCCGCAGTCATTCTGACATATAGGTTGTGGTTGTTATACGGAGCTGATAACATTGTAACGACCTAGCAGGAACAGTTAAATATGTGTCAGCTGGAAGGGGATTGGAATCTTTTTTTTGCATCCAGCGTTGGTTTCAGACTTAGTACCTAAGTAAAGCTATGTCTCCTGGGTTCAAATTTATGATGGACAAAAATACGGTTACTACAGAAACCAACCGTTGCTGGTGAATCTGCATTTGTTTTGAATCGTCGACAAAGAACCTCACGTGATTATATTTCCAAGAAATCAAACAATTACTGTTCACAGGTGGGTAAGTATAGGTAGTTTAATACTTGGAAAGTAGGGTCATTGCCTAAAGGGATTAAGCATCGCGGATGGAAGCTTACACAAGATAGATCAGCAGGGCGCGCAGATCACCCTAGGAGAATGGCTGGAGACCAGCCATCAGGCATGCAGAATTGGACATTGATACCGCTACCGAGTGCTGTGCACTGTTTACAGGGCTCACGAAATTATGAAAGGATGCGCTTGTGACTTGAAACTGAACGGGGGCACCGCGATGCGCTGCTAAAGAGAAGACCATTAGTGACACGAGAGGTATTGACAAATGAACGAGAGATTTAAGACGGACCGGACCAAAAGGAAAGGGAGAAAAGGGGAGGCGTTTACTTTGTCGTTTGAAATTAACTCACAGAGTAACCCTGGCGATGTCCTGTAATGAAGGGCTGATGACGAAGTAACTTTCTGATGCTAATGCTAATGTTGATATTGGTTCTCACAGTAATGGAATTCAAAATGTACTGTAGAATTATTGAAACACCTCTGTTAAACAACGCCTTCCTCACAAACTCCCCTAGTTGTCAGCCTTCCGAGCTCCCACATAAATGCACCCTATTTCCCCCTCGAGCTCCATATGCATCATGACAAACTATCCAAATCATCTACTTTGCAGTTTTAGACCATATGAGTTGGGTTATTAAATAATCAAATGATCTATTTACAAACAAAATACAAATACGGTAGTGTAAGAGGCAGAATAGTCTCCGTTTGCTCTAATCAGTCACCCCATGGGCGTATTTACAGAGCTTGTAAAATTCAGCAATAATTTCAGAACAAACACAATACTGTACTGTACAGTAATGTACTGTACTGTACTGTACAGTACATAAATAGAATCATTTTTTATCTAGTGATACGCAATAAGCAATACTACAGTATATTGTACTGTACTGTACAGTACAGTACAGTACTGTACACTCAACTTGATCAATGCAAATCGGTTTACTACAAACATTCATGGTACTATGTACAGTACAGTATCTACGTACATTTTCTTGTCATATTCTGTATTTCCGGATGTACTGTACAGTACTTGTATACCAAGGGATACACCGTCTGATGCAATACTGTGGAACACTACGAAAAGTGGGAGACGCGGGAATGTAACAATATCTTAAATTTCATTAAAAAATGACTAATTGAAAAATAATTCCTCACTCAAAATTGAAAGTTGCACCAAATTCGAAGGCAAAGAACACTTATTCTGTGGGTATAGTTTGCGCCGAAATTGATTATCTAAAATGTTAAATTGCTTGAGGCATTTTCTGTAGCCCCATACAGGGCTCACAAAAACAGCCGCCATCCTCGTGGTGTTCTGTAAGCGAATCGCTTATATTGGGAGCTTTGCAACCCATTGTTATCCCGTTCCGCAGAGGCTTCATTGCAGGACTTTATTCGGGTCCCCTTCTGTTGTCTAGACATAGGTTGAGCCTTTCAAAGAGTGTATCTAAAAGGCATTCGCTCTTCCAGAGTCGAAGCGAATTCAGCGTTCAAACAAAATGGATTTCTTCATTATTCATGTCAGTAAAGAACCGCAAGGGAATGAGGCATACGCCCTCGCTGTATTACCACAACAAACGCCGAAACCCACTTCGTTGCTCAATCTAGCGCGTTAAAATCGGTGACTGTACCACCTCTAATTAAACGGAGTAGGTTATAAAATTTCAAATCAGTGCTGTCATCGCCTCACTCAAAAACAAAGTTTTCCACGCAGTCTACGACGGTTGATACAAACTCGTAAAACATGGTTAAAATTGATAAAGTAGATGTCTAATAGTATCCCAGGCCGCAAGTCGTTCAAGAACCTTCCACGACCAAAGCAGGAAGGTTTTCATCTATTTCTGCCGAACCTAGTGCTTTGCTCGATCGAGGATTGTTTCAAAAAATAAACTTCATGATATGTGCCGAGCCTCAGTACTAGACAGCAATTAAGGACCGCATACACTTCCATTCATGTACTTTAGCATGCGGGATCACTCTTAAGCCACCTTGAGAGCAACACTATCTGACACATGAGCATGGCTCCGTGAATCCGCCCAGAAACTCGTCTCTTTCCATCAGAATGTCGCCTTTTGATTGTAAAGTCAAGTTCATGATGGTATGCCGGCAAAAAGTTTGGGAAATGGAGGCTAAAGGAATCCTAACCAAGCGGTAGTTATACGCTGATCAGAAAAGTCAAATACGGACTACTCCTGGTAAGTTGAAAATTTATTTACAAAATGAAAAAAAGTTAAAATAATTTATATTTCATACATTTGTCACATACGTGAAATGAAAGAAGTTTAATGCATTCAGTATCTACTGAGGACTGCGCTGTTTGCAATGGCACATACTTGCTGAATATATGTCAACATATTTTACAAACGTTCGAAGACCAAATCATATTTAGAGCATATCGTAAATAACAGGGGTTTCTATTCTTCCAAGTATCCGGACATTGAGATCCTTGGTCAATTTCAATCCAAAAATGCTCTTCTTTATTAATTTTGTATAAAGAGCAGGCACTAAATGCCTCTCAGAAATCATGCATTGGCCTGAGTTTCGAACATTTCATTATTTGAACTACACGGGTTTTAGTTCAAAAACCGTCCTTAATAACAGTAAATGCAATTCACGACTTTTCACGTGTAAAGTGGATGAAAGAATCTACATGCTCACATTGCACTCTGTTTGACTTTTGTATGATGTCAGAATTCAAAATTGATTAGATAACCCTTATTTTTTTGATTTTCAGAGTATATATTTTTATGTTGCCAAAATTGTCTTTTCCAAAACGAGGATTGAATGTAAGTACAACGATACGCAAAAAAGTAGTAAACTGCTTTTGCGTACCAGATTTGAATTGCTCTTTCTATAATTATCTTTTAGGCTGCACATCTCTTCTCCAAAGTTACGCCACGTTTATTGTAGATGCCTAAGAATTTCATATACTCACCACAGGCTACAGTCACTCGATTAGGACATATTTTCCAGCGCGGATGTGATATGAAGTAGGCTATTTATCGCAAGTTTCAGGGATTTGGGAGGTAATCATTGATTAATGTCAACACAAAGACATTTCCAACATTTATAACTCCAGGTTACTTTTTTTATTTATACGGAAAATTGAGGTGGGCCGCCTAATTTTAAACTTTCGAAAAAAGCTTTTATAGCTATCTTTATTCCTGAATGTCAGATAGTTCAAAGTGAAAGCATAGTGAATGAAAGCGGATAAAAACTAAACGAATTCACTCATGAATATAGTTTTGAAATATTTTTTAAAATAAGGTACTCTACTTTATGAGTCTAGAGAGGCCTAAGATTATTTAAATACTCTACAACTTCAATAGGCATTCAATTGCTGCAATTGAAAATTTTGATCTCTTCTCGGACCATACTGAAAAGGGAACAGAGAAATGTTTCAAATATAGCTGAAAAATGCGACCATAGAAAGAGCAAATGCCACACGAGGCAAATATCGGTAATTACTTTAAGTATGACTTTGAAATGCAACGGAGCAGTCATATTGTAATGTTTTGGAATTTACAAGATACTTTAATAGTTAATGGTCAATATTCGTACCATTATTTTCTTCATTTCAAGATAGCTTGTTTTTAAAAATAGACAAAATATTATCTTCTTTCTTTCCGTTTTCAGTAGCCGTTATATTCTGGGCTGTCTTTTGCTGTCCCAGTTCGAACTTTACCGACAATATTGATCTTCCACTACATTCACGATCCTGAAATTGTCATGGTTTGTATCAATGTATGGGCCTCATATCATCCAATTTGGGTGCCAATCTGATTTAACTATGGAACATGACAGAAATGTCTACCTATACGCCCTCTCGACTACATTTTATCTCTACTTCCATCAAAAAAATCCGATAATGATCAACATGGATCATGAAAGCATGAAACTGTACCTTTCCACTCACGGAAATTATATAGGTTATTAGGAATTAAAGAATTGAGAAATGTACTGTAAATGTTTGATGAGGCCTTTATTTTACCCAATAAGTTCTTTAACTCTCAAATGAACTTACTAATTTCAATGATTAACTTCTATGCCATTCGTTACCCAGACTGTGATGGCTTTTTGGTCCTTTAATCAGGCAGTCAAACTTTATCTACAAAAAAATATTGTCAATCAAGGCGTCAGGTACACTCACTTGTAGGTAAATTGAGATGCTTATCCTCAGTGAAGCCAGTATCTATGGATTGAAAATGACTTCGGTAATGCTAAGGATCGTATAAATTCGATGGAGATCGTGGTATCTTCTTTCTGCCCCCTACTTTTCTCTGTGATATAAATTCCAACAGTAAAGGAATGCTTGAAAGTCTGGCCGTTCTTTCGAGAATCTCTAGTTCTGAAGATACTTAGGGCCTGCCGAGGAAATTTTCATGTAATAATGATACAAGCGGAACAAAGAATAAATCGGACTACAAAGGGAACATGCTTTAATCGGAAGCGATCTTTTCTCCTAAATATACTTATTTTACTTTCCGCGACCAGAAATAAAAAGGAAATTAAATGATAAAGTTCGCAAACTTTTTGGGTAAGTTTGATATACGAATTTTTAAGAAGGTTGATCGAAAATTTAGATGACTAAAACTTATTACACATGACTTAAGAATTTGAGCAGCAGTCTAATCAAAATTTTTACTTGTTCCTTAGGCATCAGGTGTTTTTTGCTCTTTTATTTAAACTTTAGATCTATATATATCTTGATGTTTGAAACTTGTATTCTATAGCAAGTTAGATCTGAATTACTTGCATAAGTCATGTACCTTGTTGTCAAAAAGCAATACTTCTTACCAGTGAAATTTTGCGTCGGAGAAAAGCTATAGCTTTGTACACTCAGCCAACACACTTGCCCTGCGCTTCGCCGGTATCGCTGCTGGGCTAGCCTGCGTTTTTATATTTTCTTCAAGCCCACCTCCCTCAATTTTTTTCCATAAAATCTAGAAAACTTTTTGTCACATCTCCAGCGGTTAGCCATCACAGCCCACAGCGAATATAAACGCCCAAAGAATTTTTCGACAGTGATACGGTCCGAACTGATGTCATTATTCACCTGAATCTCTTCAGACGATAATATACCACGGATGGGCTTCTTCTTTGGATGAAATACCCAGCTATGCTCGAGGCCCTAGTATCCATTATTTATATCGATAACCCAGTGATTGGGGTATTTTACTGCCAGCTAGCCCACATCTGGAATTTACTGAAGCTCTTCTCACGTCTTGGAGGTCGAATATCCATGGAAAGTAAGAGTTTCATTAAAAATTGTAATTTCAGCGACTGAGCCAGCACAATGGGGGTAGCACCTAACGACTAAGCCATTGGGAAGGATAGAAACCTCAGTCTTGTAACCGTAGAGCTTGTGATTATTTTTGAAGTATTCTTTTGCTTCGCCATGATTTCCGCTCATGCAATTCGTGCTGTGGAAAGTCACATCAGTGTCATAGAGCGCAAACTTTCAGTTCTTCAGTGTAGTTCATTCTTTAGCCAATGGAGACATTGTAAACGAGCTTTCATAATTCTTTACTACTTTTTTCAACAGGAGCAGACATATCTTATTGAAAAATCTAATAAACATGCGCTCAAATGTGGGCCCTTTTATCCCGAAACTTCGTCCATTGAAACCCCATTTTCCACAATGCTTGAGTATTGAATAACCATGAAGAGGACATCCTTCGGTTTTGATCCAGATTTTCGACCTCGACATCCTTCATACTGAGGACGGACTGGTTGCGCTATAATTCTCCATAAGCCATCAAATTCCAAAATAGAGAAGTTAGTCATTTCCATAACTGCCCCAGATCCTCCAGAATCCACAAAACCGTCCATAACTGGGCAATCCGACTCCTCATTATCCTACTCTGCCTCGGTCCCTTCTGAGCATTGTAACAGCTGGTGCATTCTTTCATACTGTTATGCTCTTTTTTCTGCCGTAAGGCGTAAAATTCTTGCCGCTGAAGAAATTCCTTCCATTTTGCTGCTTATATCCCTATTTTTGCCTATGGTCGTATAGATTTTCTCTTTCATAGGCAAAGTTTCATTTTGGTTGTTTTAACTATGGCAACGAGAGATTTGGGGTGCATGGAGTTTCGGTTTACATTTTTTATCATTGTGGGGATATTTGCTTTTTGTATTTCTTTTAATTTTGAAGGGGACTTACAGTAACGAATCTTTTAGTTACATAATTTTCGAAGAAGAGTGCGAAGGTTTTCCCCGCGGTGTTCCCGAGGTTTGACGGGAGCATTTTCTCCCTTCCAAATCAAGCAAAAATCCTGTTTCCAGGTCATGCAAATGCCTATCGACCCCAACCTTGATCGTTTACTTTTCATAATGGCCGTTTGCGGCCCTTTGTTGCCTAATTTTAGTTCACTTTACTGTTTACTACATCTTGACCCGGAGTACTACTGTATTCGTACTGGTCTGTACCTAAAGATAGGGTCTTTACAGAAATACACGAATTTATACAATTTGGCTGTACTCTTTGCACTTTACTAAATCATTTTCTGAATAGAATAGAACTATCGCATAAACTAATTTTTCTTTTATTAACTTTTTACAATAGGTCATACCTGGATGTCACGCTGGTGCACTGCTATTTTGTGTTTAACACTACTTCTCTTGTACCCTCGCTGGTCATATTGAGAAAAATGAGTATTTTCGCTAAAGGTCTTATATTTACATGCATTCTCTAGGCCTGCAAATAAGTGTTTTAATCCTCAAAATAGGCGGATAAAGAATGTTTTAGAGTTTTTATATAAGATGCAAAAATTATGAATGATTTTGAGCTATCATTAAAGATATTTGTCCCGTTAAAAGTGACAGAATCGCTTGACAATTTTTAAGCGGAAAGCTGTCTTGCAAAATTTCTGTATATGCTCGGTGTTCAGTATGCGAATTAAAATCTGATCAAGAGATGATGGGATAAATTGTTCTAAAATGTTTTAAAATATTTACCTTACAAGGGCATAGTAACTAATTAGACAACGGTATTACTTCAAATAATTTGTAACATGTGCTTGAGATTTCAAGTACCTTAAATTTTCCTATTTTAGTCAAAATGACAGAAATAGCCGTCTAAGTACTTTTAATCATTAAAAGTTCCCTCTTTTCAGTACTATTAAGCTAGAAAAAGTCTCTATTTTTAAAAAATCAATTAATATTAATTAATTTTGTAGCAATTTGGTTTCCTGTTGTAGTAATAAATCGTTCATCTACGGCCATAACTGTACCCATGTATGAATTGATTAAATAAATCACTTAACATAATGATCAAAAGAAGTCGGAATTTATTTCAACATCCTTTTCTTTTATATGAAATAAGTGGGGAATGGCAGCGATGCTCACAATACAGACGAGCAAAATCTTTGCTACTGAATACGGATCAGATTACTATAATATAGTAAGAATGGCTTACTAGGTACTTTTTATTTCTAGAGCAACTAATTACTTAAAATTGCTCTTTAAATATAAGATACAGTATGACAGGAAAAGTGAATCTCTCAGACAATGAAGTATTGTACTCCCACAAAGATATAAAAACCTAAAAATTTGAATATTTTTAGAAAGTACTGACTTCATCGATGATTATGAGGAAAAGAGAGACGCATTGTGGGTACTAAGTGAAACTGTCGCCGTGGAACTAACCTATCCTAATGTGCGAGTAAATTTCACTCAAATAAATGATTTTTAATCCCATGCTATAATAGTATGGCATCCTGTTTATGAGATTAGAAATGAAATATAATGGCACGATAGAAATTAAGAGCAACAAAAGAGGACTGGAATAAATAGTATATATTGCTGAAGACTTCATGCTTTCTAACATTTCATCAATATCTAGTTCATTATCATATTTTTATTCGACAAAAGATTTGGAAATATGAATAATTGAACTGAGGGAAGTTTTTTGGAGATACTGATTTTATACTCAGAATAACTTCAAAAAAGGCACCATAAAGTTCAGAAACAAGTGATATAATTCAAGAAATGGCATATTTCACAATTTTCGATAAAAATGGACTTGGAGAAAAGCAAGGGACGATATGAATGATTATATGGAACTTTCACAGTACAAAAAATACTTAAAAGATTTTATTTCCAGTATATTTATTTTGCGCAAATGAAAATTTCACAATAAATGCTTTTCACAATCAAATATTTTTCGCACAAATTTATGCAGCAGATCGAGGCCACTTAGTCGGTGTGAAATAGTTCTATGTGAAATAGTTCTAAAGTAAACTAACTGAGGAAAAATTTACCTTACTATTACTAATGACTCCTACTCGATGACAGATTCATACAAGAACTAATTTATCAAGAACTGTAACTCAATTGTTGACTTTGCTTCAATTTGTCCAAAAACGTTAATTTTGTTTGCATTTCAGATAAAACTTTGGCCAGTTTTCAGGGGGACAACTAACATGAAATTCAAAAGTGACGGAACAGGAGAATTACTACTGTTAGAATATAGCTTTGTCAGAATTTCGTTACAGTAGATTCTTTACCGATACATTGAAATGCAGAAAATGCTGTTTAATTAACAGGAAGTAGCAAAAGCCTTTTTCTAATGGAATCGTAGCGTGTTTAAATCCTATTTAGCTGTATGAAAACACAGAGAGTGATGGTGAAAAGAGAAATATTTGAAAAAATTATGCATTCCTTATTTGAGAGATAGAGAAGATCAGATATATTTGAAAGAATTTTTTGAGAATATTTGCAGACGTTTGGAACTATTTTAATTCTATTGAAGTTTTTATTGGATATATCAAGAGGATATACGGGAACTAAAATCGAGATATTGGATTAATTAGCCTCAATAAGTTAATAAGCTCTCACTATTTGCATTAAAGATGATAGCAGTGCTACAAATTGAAATTAATATTGTTACTAGTGAAAAGAGTAGTTCATTTGGTCGCAAGAATCATTCGAATAGTTTAGGTTATATTTAAAACTGTAACAGATTGTATCTAACAACAGGGAAGATGGAGTAAGTTGTATGTTGGTGCTATAACCTGCAATTATACTCTTTTCGATACTTACTTTTCCAATCCTAGTGTCCAAAATTTGGAAAATAGGTTTGAAATAATTTTTTACTCAATTCACTTCTCGTCTGCTATCAGAGTATACACTTCGCCATTGGAACGATTTTTTGAAATCCAAAGGTATTTTTCTTTGAAAGGTACTGCTTTTTTTCATTTAGGACGGGTGTTGTATTTTATTTATGTGAAATCTAAGGAACATCTTACAAACATTTTTAGGATTATATTTTGATTTTTCAAGTTTGATAATTTTGATATAGGGGAAAAATGGGGTGTTTCAATAATTGAAAAATATGCTAACCTATTTTAAAAAGCGCATGAAGTAATTAGTACAAGGTAAGCATGGGGGAACCAAAAAACGGAATTAATCCCGTTCAAGGTCTTTGATCCAGTAAATAGGACGAAATTAGTCCTGAAAATATTTACTCTCACAATCATATGTGGAAAAAACGCCAAGACTTAATCTCGCAAGTATCTAACACTTTATTTATCTAATAAATACATGCTATCAAATATGTCAAGACGTAAATTTTTTCAGTGGGTTTATACGGAAATTAAAAAATCGCCATCCAGCTAAATATTTGTTGGCTATCTGAAAAATCCCAAATATTCCTTTTCGTAAGCTTGTCATTGTACAAGGCATGCTATTGCGCAACATCTTCATGATTCAAAAATCACATTTTCCGAGCCATTCTCCCCTCCTGAACCCCTCCTAACGCTCTCTGTAACAAAAACGTCCCTAATCATGATTATCACTCTCACTTGAGCTCATCAAGTCGAACTCACCCCCAATCAAATGATCCCGAATTTTACACAAAACACCACAAATATCCGCAAATTCCCGTTCCAAAGTCGCAGGCTTCAACGGTGACGACCATTAATTGGTCCTCTGCAGAAAATGAGAACAGCCCGTTACATTTGGAACCGGCTAAAGCCAAAGGGAAATCAGAGGAAAGG
Organism: Kappaphycus alvarezii; assembly: GCA_002205965.3. Classification (NCBI taxonomy): domain Eukaryota; phylum Rhodophyta; class Florideophyceae; order Gigartinales; family Solieriaceae; genus Kappaphycus; species Kappaphycus alvarezii. The sequence continues at coordinate 393,056 of NADL03000649.1, forward strand.
AAAGGAGGAGAGTGACACGCGCTGGGGCACCTATCGTAGCTCAATTTTTCAAAGATTTGGCGACGGAAAAAGCGAGACCCCTACGAGACCAAGCATATTTGGAAAAAATTTGACCAACTTCAGAATAACAAAAAGAAAACTGGCTACCCGTCATGTCCACATGCTTTGAGATGAGTAAATCGGGAGAATAACTAAAAAACGTGCGGCAGGTGTTCCGGGCAGTGATGGGAAGGATAAGAATGATGAGGTTTCAAACAGTCTGTCCGAATGCGGGAGGTGAGGAACTGAGGAGAAGGAAGAAATCGGAACGCGCCATAAAAACGGAGGGCTAGTACATCCGCCGAAAGTACACATACGAAGAGATCCCAAGGAGTAGTCTCTGATATCGCGGAGAGTCCGTCCTGATGACGAAGCACATGGACGACATCTCCAAATCGTTTCCAGCCTAACAGGGGTCTCTTCCATCGAGAGAGATATAACACGTATCATTGTGAAAGAAGAAGAAGAAAGTTTGAAACAAACAAACGAAATTTTAATACAACTAGAGATGATTGTGAGTTTTTCGCAAAACAGAAAGATGAAGGCGTTTAGGTACATCCAGTTAGATCTTAGCTGTATAGTTAGGACTTGCGCAGTTCCCAGTAGACACTGAGAGCATTAAACTCCCTTCTTTAGTATTGAACGAAATTTTTGTTTCGGAGTGATGCTATTGTTTTCTTGCAAATGTAGTATTTATTTGGGTCAATGAAAAATATCGGGTTTTATTTGAAATAATTGCAAAATATTGTCAATATACATAAAACTTTCTTTCAGTCTGCTGGGAGAGACATTTGAATTATAGGAAAAGGTGCTTTGGTAGCGCGTATCCCACCCTTCGAGCTTTACCGTTCTCTCGGAGCAATATCAGATCCTTTGCGGCGAGGGCAGCTGAATTTGGAATATCAGAAATTTCTTTAGACTTTTTGCCATGAACTATCATTCTGTCTGTGATAATTATATTATTTACAAGAGCACTGTCTCCAAGAATTGCCAAAACAGGCAGTGAAATCTCATTCGGGAGCCTGGAAAGTACAACTCCGAGATGATGGCTACTTTCGTATCAAGAAAGCTCCCAGGATATTTGACTGGTGCTTGTGTAAGTCCCCTAAAACATTTAAAGACGAATAAGTTAGAAACCGACACAGAGTGGGAAAATGCTTCAAAAGGGGATTTTTAGGTTCGAACCCGTGAATTTTGCATTCGCTACTGCAAAAAATACCTTCAGGAATTATCTATTAATGAAATTAGTCCCTTCTACAGCTGCTGAGTTCTTCATTTAATCAAATTTAGGCCAACATATCACAAACTAGGCTCTATTTTTTTGCCTGCTCCACTTCTTTGGAACTCCAAGCTATAGTCTATCCAAAAACAAACTGCGCTTTGGGTTAAACCGAAAAGAGGACATAAATTGTGCATCGTACCTTTCGATTTAAGGTAGTAGCCTTGTCCTGTACTCAGCAACGGAATTATACTACGATTTTTCGGTCTCATTATGAACTGTTTTCCATGGCTAAGTGACGCTCGCCATTTTACAAATTATGGTATTATTTGCTTACGCTTGCTTCTATACTTTATAAGGTTGAGAAATAGTCACAGTATTTATCACAAGAAAATGTTTTAAAAGGATGCTGGGGACTAGTTTAGCGGTATAATTAGTGAAACGGGGCCTAAGTGGAGGGAAATTTCTGGGATATGGACCGATCTCTACTTTTCGTGCATCTAGAGGCATTATATTTGACAACGAATTTACGGTACGGTTGTGATGAAAGCGTTTTAAAATTATCAAGTGTATGCATGAAAAATTCTTAACCCAATGGAAATAAGAGACATAACGCGACTAATTAATGTAAGAAGATATATAAATCTGGTTTAAGGCAGTTGGAATAGTAGAAGTAGACGCAAATAATTTGCGGATGATCTGTTTACAGTGTACCTGGAGCAAGGTCCCTAGTTTTCGTCGAAAACCTGCAGGTCGTGAATAGTACAAAGAGAGTTGGATTACTATAGAAGGCTGGCTGCAGGTATCTATTATACTACTTTCTACGTATTTCTGGTTAGAAGTATGCAACGGCAGCATTGTAAAAGTGTAATACGCACGATTATACCAGAAGAAAATCTATGTAGGAATTTGTACGCTATAAGAAAAGTAAGTTGGTTTTATGTCGAAATAGCGACACTGGAAAATTGAAGCTGTTTGGCCTGAGCAATTCCTGCATTAATAATATAAATTAGCATATTAGGGAAAATGATAGCGATGTTTCCTTTCCATCTGCGACCTGTGATACTCTATGGGCTGATCAATACTTTATCTGGATTGTAATCGTCCAAAGGTAATCAGTTTTAAGTGGAAAATATTTGTATTAACCAGATGAATGACGTAAAATGCTTCATTATTTTATAGTCGTTCAAGAAATAAGTTCTTTTCGAAGATCATCTCCCATAACAGCCTTTAAAAACTCTTAATAACTTTAGAGAAGCAGATAATGCCATTATTAACGTTGAAACTTATACTATACAGATATGGATGTAATTTCACACATAAAATAAAATTTTCATGGATATGTATCGTCACTTCCGTCTCAGTACTTCTTTCTATTGTGAAAGGGATGATAGAGAATTTAATGATCACATGTACGGATTTCAGGACTGCAAAGATGAAAAACCACAGTAAATCCCTAGAAAAATACATGCAATACTATTTGAGGAACTCAAAAGAGCTCCAGTTGACTGATTTTCTGGAAAAAAGCTTTCTCGAAAAACGTGGAGCCCTTATAGATAATTTCAATGCTTAAAACTACTGCTTGATCCCTGAGTGTCTTCTTTTTCGCACTGTTTGCTAATTTCCCTCCCAGATCTCATCTTACATTTATAACATCAAGGTAAAACGCCACTTCTGCGTTCTCATTGCAGAAGGTCTCATTTAATTTAATTTAGACATAGCCGGTAATGACTAGATGGTGATATCAAATTCGTCCTAAGGGCTTCATAAATTTTTTCGACGACGGTGGATTGAATAGTATATACAATTAAGTTTGCGGAAGATACTATCCGGTGATCCAAGGTCTTTTAATAGCATTACAAACTTAGCGCAAATACATGGGCTCATACACCTTAGCTTTGAAAGTTAAGATTGTACTGCACGAGTGTTTTGGAACTATGTGAGTACAAAATACGTAAATATTCCAAGGGATTTAGCCCATCTAGAATTGATTACGCCGAAACAAATAAATTAAAAAGCGTATGCTTCTAGTCTTCAACTCATAAGTGAAACTCAGCGATTAAGCCTTATTTAAGATATGATATATTTCCGCTCTTGTTTTCGCACGTCAATTTATGTCCAAAACTACCTCTTATACGTATGTCTGACAGAGAGTCTATCTAGAAGTTCGATTTTTTGACTATAATGGAAATCAATCAGTTGCATAAGTAAAAAATTGTAAGAAATTTGTAGGCGTTATTCCAAATTGTGTGCGATGAAACATGTTTTTAGAAGAAAAGTTTCCGAATTTCGAGAAATGAAGTTGAACTTATTTGAGATAGATGTGATACGATGGAAATAAGTGTACACGTCTCATTCTAGAAACTTTAAATATATAATATTTCCGTAAGAATTAAATATTTAAGGCAAGCATTCCTTGAAAATATCATATGTCTCATAAGGTGTCCGGACAAATGAATGGAAGTTTTTCTGTTGAGGTTTCAAAATGAAGACAATGAAGAGCTTGTTTTTTGGATGACGGACTAAAAAAAAGTAAATCATCATAGAATCGAATCTATGCCTTGCGCTCTATTAACTTTATGAGCCATTGAAACAAATAAAAAAAGAATCGACAAGCTCATGGGGGAAATTTTTCCGAGGGGCACTCTAAAAGATTTATTTAATCGATAGAAAACAATATTCATACTGAGTATCCGAAGTAACTTGAAAAAGTTGTGGATGAAAAATGAATTTCATGAAATATTTAGCGGATATAGGAAACGTTGAAAGATTCGAAAGGTCCTTTAAATTTTTGAGAAATTAAAGAGATGTTACATCATAGAAAATAATCTCGATTTTGGTTAAAAATTATCTCAATCACACAGACGTTATCAGTGACTTTACAGCAGAAAATTTAAAGATTAGCGGGTATTCGATGAAAAAAATTTTCCAAGGTAAAATAAAGAAACAACAATCCTCTTCCGGTCCAAAAATAGATTATATTTCCCTACGGGGTGATTCAATTATTTATCGAGCATTTATGAACCAAGATGGATTATGTGGAGAAAGAAAGTTGATAAAAAACCAGAACTAAAGATCTGCAGAATGCTTTTAAATCATGAAGAAAAAATTTATGAATCATTAAAGAAAGCATTATATAATGAATAACATTTCTAGATAGATTAGTTTTCTGTGCTACAATAGAAGTTATTATATGTACTTTTCACTATTTCAGCTTTTAGCTTGTACAAAATTAATGTCAAAGCGCCTTAAAAATATATGAAATTACTTTACTTGGAAAGGAAAATTTTGAAGAGCTGTTGGAACGCAACGAAGAAAAGTTTTCTCGGGGATGAAGTAAATTCTAGAAACTGTTTTCAGGAAAGCGGAAAAGAATAAAATAACCAATGAAAAGTTAAAGGACTAGAATCCGTGAATTTTTTCTCTGAAATAAGCCATTTTCAACAAATGGTATCAAATAAGTTTTTAAATTTGAAATTTTATTTACGAAAAATGGGGCGAATAAAACTGCAGCGAATCTAGATTGAAGATATCGGATTTTTTCTTTTGGCCTGCGTAGTAGGGCTATTTATTACGAAACTCGAGTTGAATCAGCTGCACAACAAGTCGACTATAAGTCTGGGCATTTGATTCAAATCTAAGAATATCTGAACTTGAAACATATAAAAAAGTAGAACTTTAATGACTACGAAGTATGATTTTATGTTTTGTTTTGAGGAGTAAATCTTAAAAATATTAACTTAGATATTTACCGTGGTTACCATTTAGACAAAAAAAATTACATCGAGAAGTTTATATACATAGATTATAGAACAACAGCAGAACTTCAGCAATTTATTACCTAGCACTCTTTAGAAGGTGAAAAAATGGTTTTGTATTTATGTATACAATAGTAATATACGCAGCGTTAAAAGGGCCGACAAGAGAGAAATAACATGAATATAGTTTCATCCAGACAAATTAGACTGAGAAATACCGCTAAATTCTGAAAAGAAAAACATTAAAGGAAAAATGGTTTATTAATGAATGATCGCAAGGTTAAAATATGTTCTTCTACATGATTATATAAGTAATTATTTTTTTTATTTAAGTTTAAATTATTGGAAGAATTTAATGCTATTTACTGTTTAAAAATGTTCCTCTCATACCACCACCTTTGTCTTGACAAGGGAACGCTTATAATATAGATTCTACAACTTAGAAGTTGAAGCTACGAGTTTAGAATACGACAAATTTTGGTCTTCCGAACTACAGAGTATAATCAAATATTAATAACTAGATGTGTTGCTTATTTTACTGTCGTTAAAGATATCTTTTGTTGAAGATATAAAAAATTAAACATTGGTTAAATCAATCAGTTCCCTGAAAAACATTTCTATGAAAGTGTGTTATTCTTTAAGAACACAGTGGTATTCTTTAGCAAGTTCGGAATATTAGGGACTCACTTTTAATATGAAGATAAAATTCACTATTTAAGTCGGATGTTGCCCCAGAAACTCGTGATAGGCTTTCCAAGCACGATATTTCATGCGTAGGATTTTCTGTCTATGATATCCTGAAACAATGTCATTTAATTACAACACATGAATAGAGGGGCAATTATGGTGTTTGACTGTTGGTTTTATCTTAAGCTTAATAGAATGAAAATCAATTCTGTTCGAAATTTGGATCAGTAGAAATGATTTGGCTGATTTCAAAATAATAGTTTATTTGAAGATAAATGATGGAAAAATATTTTAAACGAACCTTAGATGAGGCCAAAGGGTTCAATTAATAGTAGCATTTATTGTTTATCTATTTGTGTCGTTTGATGGTGATATTGATATCAAGGAGGACTTAGGAGGTTCTGGCTTTAGCGACGAAAATTTTCCCATGACAAGTAGTAACTACTATACGTATTGGGAACAGAACCACTCATTAAAACTTAATGATAGATGAACCCAGTTTTCTCAGGCCTCCCAATAAAACTTTATGCATTTGCTAATAAGTTATTAGTTCCAGCTGGTACAAGTCTTTACTTGTTTATATTTAAACTGGCTTTCTTTTTGAGATAATTAAGTTGTATTTACTCGCAAATTTAATTTACATCCATAAATCTCCAAACTGAGAAAATAGCAGTAATAAAGAAGGACCAGGGCGATCTCCAGTTTTGAAATTTGTTCTCAGTTATCTAAAGCGAACCCCAGCTATATATATTTAATTATTGATGACCCGAAAGACCTTACATGGTTCAAAAATAGGACTTCGCAGCACCTTGAATGGTTTTCTGAATGAAATTCAGCAAGCAGAAGTTAGGAAAGACTTCAAGCTCTGATTAAAAAGACTCCCTTGTGGTTCTCTTATTTCATCTGTAGTGTCCATTGTAAGAAGTGTCTCTGAAATACTCTTGTCCTGGTATGGCAGTTCATCAAAGGGGGCACTCTAACATTTACTATATTTATAACGAGAAATCTATAGAAAAGAATCAATATTGCTATCGAAGATTAAGTATATAAAGCTTTATTGTATTTAAATTCAAAAAGATCCAAAAGGAATATCAAAGAACAAATATATGTAAAGGAAAATTTCGAACCTTGGGTTATACATAAACGTTTTCAAACTTACTTAAAAGCATTAAAGTTGATTAAACTTTTATTAACATTTGTTTTGGTTTGATTACAAACTGATCCACAAAAATGTTTCCGAACACGCAATAGATATGTTCGGGAAATAAAAATTACCTTACTCCACTCCTCACATCTTCTGAGAAGAGGTAAAGACCTTTGCTGCCCTCTGTTGTACACAAAGCATACCTCCAAACTCCCTCGGTTCGCCGTCCTCCGAAGCCGAGCTGTAACTACACCCATATTTCTAAATTGAAAATAAAACACTTTGAAAAAACTTGTAAAATTATCAGGATAGCACAACCCTAAGTAACTTTACAAGTATAAATATTATTTGGAAAAAGAAATATGGGGCAAAATATTAAGGTCCATTGTTTGGAGTGATGTAACCTCAAAATGTCTCCCTTACGAGATTGTTGGTTTTAGGGTTTTAGGGGTTTTACTTATTTACGACTTATTTATGGAATTAGGTAGAAATAAAAAAATTAAGGTCGAATTCGGGGTACTAATCTTATCTTGGCCCCATAAAACGAAAAATATGTGCATATTTTTGTTTGCATAGAAAACTATAAACGGGAAAGAACTATACGATGTTGAAATATCGCTGATGATTTCCTCATATATTGTAGTATCAGTAATGTAATAGAGAGTAATATCAAGTTAGCCAACACATCCATCCCAAATAATAGAAAAATTTAATTCGCTACGCGTACTAAGCTTGAACGAAACGGCAGATTTGTTGAAGTGTTTTTCTATAACAAAGAATTGAATTTAACAACCGAAAAGTACCATACGGAGTAAAATATAATGCAAAAATGTACATTACAATGAAGTGTACCTATCTATCTAGCTAGACGTAGTCAGTTTTTCTACAATTGTGTAGTTCAATTCTAATTTTACAGAAATTTTTGAAAAATAGGAATCCACTTCATGTCATATGGAAATCAGGAATGGAAACGTATCAATAATTTAGGTGAGATCAAGGCTAAAGTTGTGATCCTCTATTTAATAAAGTGCAGATAAAAAATGACTACTCTGTAATGAAAAGGAAAAGAAACGACATCAAAGAACGCTCTGTGCTAAGATATGAATAGTTCATTCAATATTTTTTACTGTATTCATCCATTTGCGGTCAAATACCAGTGAAGTATTGCAGGTTTCGATAAGCATTAAATAATTCCCTCACGACATACTTTCAAATGTAAATTATGAAATATTTAGCTAATCGGATGAAATAAAAAATTACTTAGTTGCGCAGGAAAGCGAGGACAGATTTTTTAAGAATAATTAACCTATTTTATTCTCACAATGCAGAAATTCAATTCAGCCGCAAGAGAGTGAACTTGACTATTAATTAATGTATTATATATGATAAAAGAACTATTTCTAGATTAATAATCATGTCATGTCATATTTCCAACACTGAACTATCCCTGAAAAGGGGTGGGGAATTTGGGCTACTTTAATTTTAATATTTGAAGGATATGGTCGTTTGTGGAAAAGTGCTGGTACTAAAAACTTTTTTCAAACCTCATGTTCGCTCTTGTTCGCGTGTTAAATTTCAGCTCCAGCAACAAAGGGTTGCAAGGGTGCAAAAGTACATTATTATGTCAGCGTACCCAATAGACATTATTTATATAGAGTTTGAAGCCTGTTTTTCAAATTATCGCCTATTGTAAGCACTATATGATGAGAGATGTATAAATAAAAACTTTTAGATAGCTTCTCGAAATGTGAACTCGATCGTTACGCTACGACTGCCATTTGGAGCATATACGGCAGAAAAAGCTGCACTTATCGCATAGAAAACCTATTTCTCTTTTACTGCAGCCATATATAAAAGTTTCTGCTTTTCAAATATTTATTGATTAGAGTACACTTTAGATTTGTGTTACCATCCATAACAGTGAACTGTTCATCCAGTTACATTATTATGTCAGGAAAGAGTTGTTCAAATATTTACCTTGACTTTTTGTCTTGGGATTTCATTTAGCTTTAGCTATATTGATTTAATTTAAATATCTTCAAGTTAGTTTTTTGCGAGAAAATTATATAAAATTCAGTCCCTATAAATTGCACTCATCTAATCTTGTCAAAAAGTTCGAAAAAGACTTCTAAGAAAAACAATGTTTCCCTTGCGCACCTAATGTTTATTGTTGATGTGCAAAACTTTAGAGAATCTGGATACTCGGGTTGATGTAAATGTATTCTAATATCATTAACATTTTGTAATAGATTAAAAGATAAATCAGTGCAATATGTACTGTGATAGTTCTTACAGAATAGTTTCAATTGAAGTTTTGTCCAAAAAGGATTTCCTTCGTGAGAAGTACCACCCTAGTGTTAGATAATTTAATTTTGCGAAACTTCGAGAAAAATTTTACGGAGATAATTTCAATCAATATTGTAGCGAAATTGCATTTAATTAAATATTCAAATTTAAATATATAAAATATGATCTTTAAAGTGAAAATGACGTCGCTTGAACAAGCACGAATTTTCAAATCTCTCCATCATTTATTGGATAACGGGAAGCTTTATAGACATATAACAGTTAAAAATCATTCGTGCCATACAGGACTTCAGATAGTGTCAGAATTACAACACACTTGAAAGCATTCCGCGCATACTCTTTAGCCTCGGATATGACGTGTCAACATGTTATCCTTACATGGCAAGAACAGCAGTATCGATTTATCTGATATTCTCTGTAACGCCTCTCAGCGACAAAGTCTTTTGATTTTCCCGGCGAAAATTCAAAATAGTAGCCAACCAGGATTCATGTTTATTAGGACGCACTTTATTTCAATAATTGTAAATTATGGTGGTTTCGACATTGATTAGGAAATATTGAATGAAATAAACTACAATTATGTTTATTTTGAGGTATAGAACTATTTTTTGAAAGCTAAAGCTCTGTATGAATACTTCATGTGTTTGATATTCTCTACTTACAAGTGATTATTCAATAAATTCTGGAATCTTTCTGAATGTAAAAGCGGTCAATTTAAACTGGTTCATTAAACCTTTCTTTACGATTAAATTTATCAAAGAATATTTGCATCTCTAGACTAGACACATATATGTACGAATTGATTCTTGTCTCATATGACCGCTTCAATAAATTTAAAATAATTTTTGACCTTTCAATCATCTCTGGTTCTACGATTTATGGTTCAAGCTAAAGATAAAATGAACTTTTGAAATGATAAAAATTCGAATACACTTCTAAATAGCGTTCAAAGAAGGAAGATACGTGATTTTGCTTTGAAGAAATTTCCTTTCAGTACTCAGAAAGAATGTCATTTCATTCAAGTTTAAGTTTCAGTCGAGACTCTTGAGAAATATTACTGAATTTTTTGAGATTTAGTTTCCTTTAGGAAACCAATAATTACTTTCCGGAGACTTTAATATCGGAAAATTAATATTTGCCTTAGCTGCAGAAACATTTAGATTTTCTTGAATCTCTTATTATTTTGAAATCTCGATGTGACACAGCTTTATGGGATTTTACAACAGATAAAGCACTCTAGTAGGGGCTACATTTTAACGTTGACCAGATAATTCCATACCTTCTCTGCTTAAAGTTTCTGAAAAAACTTTAAAAATACTGAACTCATTTTGACTCGAAAGTATAACTTTTATAATGGAGCTGAAGCAAACAGATGTCTATTCTGGACAAGTTTTGATAGAAAGATCTTTTATGCTCTAGAAATATACAGAGACACGAACATTATTTGAAGGATAGCTTCTCTTTTCGAATATAAAGAACATTTGAAACATTTTAACATTCCATTTAGCTTTTGATTGGAGAAATTAGAGTAATAAAGGAGCATTTGGGTTTGAGTCATGAGTATTTAACCTTGTTGTATGGATTCTATCACGATAATACCAATCTTTTCGGTAAAATGTGGTCTAAAGCTGAATGATTATGATTTACTGTAAATTCACTTTTGTGATTAAGGAAATAGTAGACAATCAACTAACAAGTATAATAGTAAAAAAGTTAAAAATAGTTTTAAAAAGTTCACTTTTGTTTACAAAATGCTGTTCAACAATAACATCACAAAATAAAATTTGGTAAATTGGATTTCAAGGCATTAGCTCGCGATTCATCCCATAAATGTTTAGAAAAGATTAGCTAATTTTTTCTTTAAATGCAAAACAAATTACATGTAATAGTTAAAGTTTAGAAGTGGTATTAAACAGAACAAGTATGCACGTATAATTTCATTCTTTCAACTCGGCTAAACATGAAATCAGGAAAATTTTTTATTATTCATGACATAATTTTGCAAAATGTACTTATGCTTCTATTGTCTGTAAATTTTCAGTTGTAAAAATTAAATAAAAAACAACCTAAAGCATAAATTTATTTTGACGCAATTGTGTAGAAGACCAAACAGCTTCAATGGTCTCTATCAACTATAAAGATGAATATAACGGAATATTGTTTCTTCAGTACGTCCTTGGAGAATTTTACAGGGCGATCAGTGTTCCCTCACAAACGCCAACTATTCAAAAATAAAACATAGCTCTGTTCTTGAGTTCATAACAAAAAATCCCTCACCAAAGAGATTCAATGGAGTTACGTAAAGTATTCAACATTGTAATATAAAGATTTAAAACATGGAGAATTTTTTTTGGATTCAGTACTTACATACAAATAAAAACACATTATAGAAAATTCTCCCTGTACGTGTGATTCAGTTTCTTATTTTGTGCAAAAAGAATTAATTTCAACTCTGAAAATAATAGAATTATAATTAGTTTGGAGCTATTAAACTACTATTCTTGTTCTATTGGAAGTATTCTACAACAAATATTTTATACTTCTCCAAAAACTTTGCTCTATCTCCGATATATTACAAAAATTTTGCAATACCATAACACCACAACCCAACTTCACCGAATGGAATTAAATAACTTTTTTCATTGAGCCTTCATATATGTTGACTTCAAGTAAAGATGATTTAGTAAACACTATCTGCAGTATCTCCGTTACGTTTCGTAGTTTTCACGTCTTGCTCTTCCTTATCGGAATGGTTCAGAAAATTCCATTAAGAAACATTTCAGGAGAGATTTACGCAATCTTCTGGTTTAAAATTTTTTTTTGCTTAGCTAATAACTGTAAATGACCTAAATTTCTATCTATCCAATTTTTCTCATAAACTCTTAAACTAGCGTTCAATACACTCAATTTCTTTATCTTTAGTTGGAACTGTGTAGATAACACTTTCATCATAACCGCACCTTGTTTATGTGGCAATACCTCTCATGATTAATATCGCTAGAAGCCTAGGCGAAAATGTGTTAAATTCTCCCACAAATCAGGAATATTCTTTAAAATATGCCGGCACTTGAACTATCAGCTTAACACAGAATAAGATGTCATGAAAATATTATCAATCTGCACGTTAATTTATGTGAAGGGAACAGAGAAAAAATAGAACTACGATAATCTATGACTGACTGTGGACCCAACAATTTCTTTGTTTCTGACAAGTTCGACTATACAATGAAAAACATTCGGCGAAAAAAAGTTATTTCGTATATAAAATATGCGCAGGCACGCTTTCCCTGCATATTTCAGCAGAAACTTCGTCCCTCTGGGAGCTGTAAAGAAGCCAAAAATCAGTTCCTCGGTAAGCATAAACTGAATTATCTGAAGATAGAAATCTAGGTTTTACCTTATGGTTTTTCTATCAGTGCGAGAAGGCATTTCGGCGAGTCTGTGTCTGACGTTGAAATACTGCAGGATGTTGTCAATTGGCATCCGATTGAATGGAAACGTAAGGGGAAAAATATTTTTCGGTGGTTCTAATGGCACTGAGAAGCACTGACAGTTCTCGTGGTTCTTTCGGATAATAGATATTGTGGAACGGAGGAATAGGTGGGAGCTTTACGCCGGGATAAAAAGCATCCGCGCGTTGTGATTATATTAACTGAGAAGAAAAATAATAAGGAAAAATTATCAGATCGCTTGATCTTGTACACTTATTTCGAGAATCAGTGCGCCTGGTGGTCAATTGTTGATGGTAATTATCGTTGATCGGAGAGTTCTACGATAATGTTTTTTATTCAACGCTCGCTCTCACCAATATACATACTGAGTGGTACCCTCTTGTGTGGTTCAGATGCAGAGCATCTTGAAAAAGCTGTATGAAATGCAGAGAGGCACCGTTAACTGTTTTCGTGTCCAGGTGAAATACACAGGGCGTCGCAGGTGCACAATAGAAGTTCGTATTCGCGGAATGTCTAAGAAGGCCAGGGCTATTTAAGGAGTAATACGGCATTTATTTATGTGTAATTTGACGAATCTTTTACTTCTTTTTCCAATTGGACTAATAATATCCCCTACTACAGGCATTTTCTGCATGGTCACAGTAATTTCTAGTTTACTTGCATTAATTAATAGGAGATATTTTTTTCGCATATATAACGCTGTTTCCTCGGAAATACATTCTAACAATCGTGGTTCGAGGTAACTGGTTCACACATCTACTACACCATGTCATATAAATTATCAAATTTGATTATGCTCAGGGATGAAAGTGGTAGTGTTGATTGCGGGAGTTCAGAGGGCTGCTAATTGGGAGCGTTTTGGAGGTAGGCGTTGTGCGAACGCTTCACAGGTACGGTACCAATATGTAAACGTGGCCTCCACAAAGTTGGCCTTTTCAAGAGGTGAAACATGTGACACTTAATATTATTCAGCTATTTTAAAATTGCAGTTGAATCAGCCATGGAGTAAACGCTCAAAATATGGAGGTATGTACCCGAGGGCACAAAGCAATCGGGAAAATATAAAATACAAATACAACGCAGTTCTTTTTTCAACTGAAGTGTTTCAGTGGGTTGCTCACACAGAATTGAATATCTAGCTTGGTGAGAGAGAACAGCCTCTTCAGCAGCTGCAAAGTACTTAATTAGATTGATTTCGTTAATCTGGTTTATATTTCATTAAGAATTGACAAGGTTAAGTAGAGAGGTTGATTGCAAGGATTTACTGAAAACAAACGGTGCAGTCTTTGTAAAAGATCAGACTGCGAAAAATCAAAGAGTTGAATTGGAAATAGTTTGGGTAGAGAATTGTGGATGACATGACAGCAGAAATTTATTCTTGACTTTCGTAATTTTTCGACTCCTTTTTAATCCAACGCTGCCCGAATATTCAATGCACTAAATCGGAGTAGTTAATAAGCTTGTCTCATAAAAACTATGTGTATTGAAATCCTTTATTTACCCCTTAATGCCTTGATCGGCTACGCTTAACCTACCTTTTTTTTCTTCGACCGCTCGTTACCGTAGACTTTTGTACTTTAATTTAGGGGTACTGCAGTGTAAAGCACGCACAAGATCACAAAGCACCCGGGGAGATACTTCCCGAAACTTTTAGTACAGTGCTTCCCCAGTATCACGTGACAATTAACCACCCAACACGCCCCGGCACCCAAGGTGGACCCCGAGTGGATACCATTTGAACTCATACGCCGCCTGTTCACCTGACCGCCTTACCGCAACTCCACCTGCCCAGCTTAACGCCATAACTTCCCTTCACTTCACAACCACGCCACCTGCACGGCCCTTAGGCATTCCATGTAATCGCCTCACCACCAAGTCTTCCTTCGCGGCCCTCAGGTGAGTCGTATGCCCACTTTATCACTAAGCCTGCCTGGCCCTCAAGCTTTCCACCTGTATAGCTCAATACTACGCCTACCCAGCCTTAGTTCACCACCCAATCGCCTCCCAAGTACATCACCTACTTGCATTTATCGAGTGCACCACTTGCTCCCCTTGCTCGCGCCCGCACCTTTCTGTATAGTTTTATTATTGGTTTTCTTGGCTGTTGCAGGACCAAATCCGTGGCTTACGCCAAGGTTCTGCTGAACGGCCAGTGTGGTCGTTGGCGGAATCAAAACAGTCTTGGTGACATCATAGGACTTGCGAAAGCAGGGTCGTGCCGCTCGACCCCCCTGTTTATCCCTTCGTTTTAATTCCTGTCCACGATAATCGCCCTAACCGTGCCCATTTTCCCCATTGGCTTGCCTTTCACCAGATTCTCCTCTCTGTTCCTATGATTTCACACCGCCAAATAAATGGTCCCCACGAAACAGAAGGTTAGCATCAGTATTAGAGGTGACATCTACGGAAATTAATCGCAAAGAGGCAGCTCTTGTTCCGATTCTAAGATCCTGCGCCATCACCTGTCCCAAGTACATGCGACTACGTGGCCACATCGGCATCGAGAAGGCCGTCCATTGCCCATGCTGACCCCTCTTCTATTCTTCATACGCTACTGGGGCCCGCTACTCGAGCTTAGTAGCAGTCGAAGGTCTGGAGGTCCTTTTCGGTCGGCACATCTTATCTTTCGTTCGCCAGTACGTGGGACGCCAGTTCGCAAAGGAAGAAGCCTATATTTCAGGGCTGACCGAGTCCTTAGAAGCCTTACTTTCCTACCCTTCGTTTCTGACTCTGAACCGCGACGAAAATAGCGGCGAAGATTAAATGGTCCTCCTGCGTACCATGGCGTTCAACGGATTCACAGACCAAGAGGAGTTAGCCACCGGGTACAGTCGATTAACTTTGGGTGGGGCGGACCGGATCGAAGACATCGACTAAATTCATAGTTAGTGCGAGTAAAATACAGATCGCAAGCTATCCTGAATATACACGCGCTCTCGCAAGCCTCGCCCTGGTTCCACTCGTTACTGTTTCTTTCTTCCTAAAAAGGTTAAATTCACGGAAAAAATGGACGACTGCATACGATTTTCCTTGCAAACCTTCTGGAAGAACATGGGGAGTTCGCCAAATTGCAACATTGTGTAGTATTCTTCCATCAGACCAACAATGAAACTCGAAAAGAACCCTTTCTTGCTAGTCCCATCCGAAGTATTCTGGATGCTCAGAAGCATTTGAATCCTCAGAATCTCGTTCTTCAAATTCATTTCCTCTAAATCCCTCACTCAAACACTTCTAAACTTTAGTACTGGGTTCTAATTCACCCAATCGGTTCCAACGGAAATACTCATTTAGTTGCAATAAACGCGTTGCCCGGACGATTGATAGATCCGATCGAGGAATGCGTCCTGCGGATCTCTAGTGAGTCCCTTAAATACAGCGTGGGAATCAATTATGAGTTGTACTCCATGCTAGAGGTGAGGCGCGTAACTAACCTTTTTGGTTCCTCATCGAATCTTCCTCCCCAAATAAATGGATATATAGTACCAATGGAATTGAATAAGACACATGGAGCTGAAGGTCGATCATCATCATCTTATTCCCAGCTGACTTGTCTACATTGCGGTCCAGTACCACGTAGCCCGCTTCAATAATGAATGGGGTGCCGTTTACCTCCTTCCTATTTATATTTATTCCCGCTTTTCATACCTTTTTTCATATCTTGTTCTCTAATAGTAATGGGCTTTCTTAGTTTCTCTGTTCCATAATTTGAGTAAATTTTAGGGTGCCCTTCTGTACTTGACAAGCATTCTCTCCTTACTAGGCTTACAGGTAACCTTCGGGTAGAAGGAAGGAGATCGTAATATTGATTGAGTTTCTTGATTACGACGCATGGTCGGAGAAGAACGAGTAAATGCCGCCCTTTTTTCTATTCCCAAGTGCCGTTCCATTAGCAGCTAGAACTTCGTCGCCGAACTTAAAGCATTTAACATTTACCTTTTTTCAGCGTGGACGGTCGATCTTTCTAATGCCGCATGCAGCCCAGACCCCTCCGGATCTCGAAAATGCGTTGCGTCGGGAGCACTTTGCTCATAAATGCCACAGCTTCTCTTACCGACATCCTCTGGTTGATAAAGTGCGTCAACTTAAACTATGAGGCTAAATCGCTGCGACGGCGCCGCGGGTAACATTAAAAAACTCTTGAAAACTCCTCAATTCAGTCGCTTCCATTCTGCACAACGGATCTCTTGATGTGGTACTTGACTGTTTCAAGCATTCTCCTGACCTTCCCTTTGGCCATTGGTTCGCTGGGTAAAACCGATCTGCAGTCCATGTCGTGCGTGTACATGAATTTCTTAACCGCAGTAGCCGTAACGGCTGTTGCGCTGTCGGATATAATAGTCCGATGGTCCAAAAGGCAGTAATACTTCCTTCTCGACAAATTTTATGAAGGAATCGGAAGTTTAATTCTCCGCAGCCCAGGCTATCGACCAACCCTTATGTTCCACTTCTGTTATCGCTAACTTTCCTCTTGTCTTTGATGACTTTAATGCAACTGCCAAATAGATAAAAAAGATTTCGAAGAGCCCTGTAACAGGATTTCTAAGGCTTAAGTGATGAGTGACTGTACAGACTACGTAGATCCCCACGTAGTCCGTAACATCACTCCTGGCCACTAGAAGAGACCTCTGGGATACTTACTTGTCGATTTGACATATCAATATCCTGTGTCATCGTGAAAGTTTCTAATATGTCAGCACGATGTCCAAGCGACAGTAACCTGCGCAATCTATCCTTCTCCATTCGGAACAAAGTTTCATTCCAGAGTATTAACTTATGCGCATTCCTTCTGATTGAAACCTTCTTCTTTGGGTCCATATCTTGAATTTTTTCTCCAGACGAGGACCTTGAGACATCCAATAAATATGGATCTAGTCTCGCTAACTTAGGACCGACCGAGCAAGCAAGGTCCACCAATCTTTCAGTAGTATTTCCCGCCCGCTTATTTATGAGTGTCCGGCACGCTTGCGAGAGAGGTAGTCGGCCGCTCCGTTCACAATACTGGAAAGTTAATTGACCTCTAAATCGTGTACAGCCATGAAATCATTCATCTTTGCTAACCTTTCATGTACTTGCTTCTTTTAAAAGCGGTCTGGAGGGCTCCTGTATACACTACAAACGGCCTATCGGACAGTAGCTGCACCTGGAAAATTTTGAGAGCGCACACCATAGAGAGTTCCTCCAGCACCTTTGCAGAATAAAGGCGCTCTTCATCCGTCATCTCACGGGAGGAAAACTGGATAGCATGCACTTTCCTGTCCTCCTTTTTCTGCGAAAGGACTTCACCGTGTTTCAGGAAGGAACTTCAGTCTTTACAGCAAAAAAGGGCACCGAAGTCTTGAAAAGCGAGTTATTTGTGCGTTTAAAGTTTCTCCTTCACGTTCTCGATAGCCTCCTTCATCTCCGGAGCTCATTCAAAAGCCTTCTTAAAGGAACTTGCTGCGTGAAGTACCGCGGAGCTATCAGCGAAATTCCTAATAAAATATCCATGAGACCTGCTAGCTGAGAAAGCTCAGCTTAGTCAAACCAACCGGTACAAGGGCTTCGAAAACATCCTCAATTTTAGCCACATCACCCTTTACCGCGCCCATTGACGAAGTGACTAAGCAGTTTGACTTCCGACTGATCAATACTGCACTTTAAGCTTTAAGCTTTAATCTCGCCTCCTGTATCCTCTTCAACACCTTCTAAAAATGGCCTTAGTGCTCATTTACTGTCTTAGAGTGGATCATGAGGTCATCCAAATACATCGTAGCGAATGAAAAATCGTGAGTAACCTCGTCCATCACCTGATTGAACGTCGCGGGAGCGCTCGTTAACTCGAAAGGCATCACTCAGAACTTGCAAGACCCATACCTGAAGACCAAAGTTGTCTTTTTCTTTCAGGTTTCGGCAATCCTTACATGCCAGTAACCGATGTAAATCCAGAGTCCTGAAGAATTTTGCTTCCGAAAGGCTCATTGAAAAGCTCTCCTATCTTGGGTAATGGTCAATTTTCTGGCGTCATTACCATGTCGAACTTACGAAAGTTAACACAAAAACAAGTACTGCTCCCTCTTAGTATCCATCACCACTGGGAACGACCAGACCGAAATCGAGGGCGTGATATCCTTCCTTCCAACAGCTCTTTCATTTATTTTTTAACGAATTGTTTGTTTTTGATATGCATCGGCACACTGAATGTATCATAGTGTTTGGTATAAGCTGTAGGGAGTGCAAATTCCCAAAATTTTATGGCTAGAGGTCATGTATGTCCCAAAGCCATCACTTTCGTCTCCATAAGTGCCCTAATCAGCGTCCTTTGGTTCCTCTCTTCCACATGTATAATTTTCGGGGCATTTAGAGCTGCCCGCTCCGCCTGTCCATCTTTCCTGGCAACCTCCCTTTCTGACTCCGTGGGGATATGAAGTCCTCACTATCCTTGTGCGCTCCGTAGATAACGGTGGGCTCTCCGGTTAGCGCTAAAACTTTCTTCTTCCAAACCACCACGGTAACTTGTTGTATATCATTGTGAAGGCTCTTCTGCAGACCTTGTATGCCAGGTTCTTGCTACGATCACTGCATCGAACGGGTCTTCGTCTAGCACCAAGACGTATAAATTTACGACCAACGATCTAAAGGGCACCAGGAGCTCTCCCATGCAACCCAATACTTGAGCAATCGTCCCATCGGCGACGGTGACTTGACGATCAGTTCCCGTCGGGTCTATTCCATTTTATTACAAAAATCTCAAGACATGAGATTCGGAACGGCACACTCGTCTAAAATATCGTGCGTCTTAGTCGTCTACCCCTTCACTGCGATGAAATTCAACCGGCGAGGTGCCTTCAAAGCGTTAGCCATGGAGGCCTAAGTTACCGAGAATTTCTTTGCAACCAAACCTTTGAGTTGCATTCTAGCCTCGTCCGCGTCCCTCGAAGACTACTCCCGAAATTTATAAATTAACAGGCCGAGGCAAGCCCCAAGACCTTGTTTTACTTCCTAACTTGATGTCCAAGCCGGGCAAATCTTTCTTCTTTTATGGATACTTTTCTTCCCTTTAATAGGCGCTGTGGAATAGAAATGCAGGGGAGCAATCAGGGCCTAGTTCAAAAGGTCATCTATGTCCATTATGTTATCTCTCCTCTGTTTCAGTATTTTGTTGCCTTCATCATTCCTCTCAACGGCATCGCCTCCTCGAGACTCCTAGAAAAAGGAAACCGGTTCTTCTTCCGCTTTTCCTTAAGCTTTAATTAAATCAATTCCCAGATCTCCATTTTCTTCCTGCGACTCCAACCCGACCGTCGGCAAAATTTGGCATCCCCTTCCGCATTTATCGTAAGCATTCCTATGCCAGTTATGCGGGAATTGAGTTGCTTCTTATCCATTCTTTCCACCATAGGTACAGATGAAGTCCTTATCGATTTCAAATTGCTTTCCCGGGTCGCTTGAATTTATTTTTCACAAATAAACGTAGCTCCACACCTCTGCAGCAAAAGCATCTACTTTATCGTCGAGCACTTCAGACTTGTGGGGACGCGCATTAGATCACTGAAAATTCTCTTAGTTGACTGTTGACATAGGCTCCTCGTCTTAATTGTGGAAGAAAGACTTCTGATCAACCTGAAAATCTACTATCGCCGTTTTGAGTGATTTTTGGTCCTTAGGGGTCCGAAACATAAGTAACTGTGCCAAATTCAGGTGTTACTTCACCGCTTTGCGAAAAGGACAGAATAAAGCCACGTTGTTGAGTCCCACTCTCTTTTTAAGATGTTCGGTCTTTTCCAGAGACCCTTATTTGTCTCCAGAATCAATCATTGCAGTCATAATAACTTGAATCTATTCCTTTGAATCTACTTTCTTCATGAATTTGGCAAGTTTCTTCTCCTTGGCGAATTAATTACCCTTGGCTTTCACCTTCAAGTACCAATAGCGTGCAAATGGCCCTAAATAGAAGTTAAAGGAAGCCCATTTCAGATAATATAGTGTCTGGAAGGTCTCCTCGAAATATTTTGCCTAGCATCATCACGTTTTCAAACTCAAAAAGGAAGCGGGTGATGTCCGAGGAAGTTTGATGCATCAAAGCAGAGGTGAGGAGAGTTGGTTTCCGTTATTTTTGTCGAGCCTTGATGCAGCACTATGTAATGCTTGTTTTTTCCTTTTATTGTCCCGATCGGCCACGCTTAACCTACCCTTCCTTTTTCCTCGGCCGCAGCTTACAGTATGAGTTACTTACTGTACAGTACTGCACTGCACATCACGCGCACAATAAAAATGTCATCTGGAAGGAAATTTACCTAAACTTTGAATACAGTATCTCTCGAGAAGTAAGTGAAAACTCTCCACCCGACAGGTACGTTACAGTCGCGCATTTGGCCGATATTGTCACAGAAATTATTACAGTACAAAGCGAAAGGACAAACCATATCCTAGATTAAATTATTATCCTTTGTTGCACTTAATCATCAGGATACTGTATTTGAGTCTACACTCATTCATCGAGAGTCAAGATGCATTTCTCTCCACTGGTATACTGCAGTATTCTAATTCAATCCCCTACTGTAGGATTTCCGCAGTATATAAAGGACATTCGAGTCCCCTCTGCGGGACTCGAGAGAACAAAAAACTTGCCCTTTTCCAAATTTCCTTCATGATGGCATCGAACCGAGTCAGCCTTCCCTTAAGTCCTCTATCACTCAAAACCCACCACCTGTCACAATCCTCGCCCACCTCTCACTGACCTCAATGCACAATTTATCACATTTTCTTTTAAAGTCAACAGACTTAAAATAAGAGTTCCCGGACTACAAACTACGATCGACAGACTCTAAATAAGATTCTTCTGTACTTAAAACCTCCCCCGTCCCGGATGAGGTTAGAATAGAGCCGCGTAAAGGGCTGAAATACAATTTGTGGGTAGACGCTTGAATGGGTATCTTAAACCTCTCAAGCGCAGGAGGCGTCCGAGGGGAATATTTTCAACGCAAATCGACTGACTAAAACTAGGAGTACCCTAGACTTTTAAACTGCCCTAAGCAACGGAGGGAACTCGACATAATTTGAACCCGTTTACGTACATTCCCCACCGGTCGAGCTTGCTCGGCAGATAATGGTGTTGATCAAAACATCTGGTGGAGAGCGAACGGGGGATGTAACAAGGTGTTGTATGGAACAAAAGCTTAGAAGCACTGAACAACTTCATGTAAGAGGCCAGACGGACATTAAAAGAGGAAAATTTTCTGACTTAGTAATCTTTCGGGGGAAACTCTTGTAGAGATCATTTGCCCATGCCTATCCATTGCGTGGAGGTAGGTATTGATGGCTGAAATTCGCATCACACTTGGAGTATCTAACCAGGGGCCGCGAGTCCGAAATCTAAGCGATCCTTCACGTTAGTGATGGTTCGCTGCTCTCTACCTGTGTTCGCGCACGGAATAATTGGTCAACTCAAGAAAACGTGACTCACCCGGAGAGCTTCCCGTAGGTCAGGGTTCCGGTACCCCCTAGATTGCGACAAAAGAAAAAAAACAAAACAAAGAAAAACGAAAAAAAGAAAAAGACAGAGAAAGAGAAAAGGTAAAAGTAATCAAACAAAAAAAAAAAGGAGAAATAAATTAAATTGTATAGAACAGTAGTAACAAGTTGCCTTAGAAAGGCAGAGCCTATCATCATTGCCGTAAGGATACAAGTATAGCCCAAGCCCTGCTTCCTAGATCGTCGAATCACTGTTTACTTAACTTCAAGTGCATCAGAATGGATCCCTCCCGAGACTTCCGAGGCCTGTTTCGTATTAAACCTCTCGAGAGACCCTCCGATTACATTGTTTGGATGACAGGGATCAGATCCACGCTGAGACTTGATGATAACACCATGATCGGAATGCTCGGGAACCAGTAACGAATTCCGCAGTCGCGAGGAACTAATGTTTAAATTGCTTTGCTAAAGCGAAAAGTTTCATCACCGTAGCCCAGACCGATGATGACACCGAAACCGCCTTGGATCTCTGTAATTAGCTGAAGCGCATCTATATAGCCTCCAATGAGCAATCCATTCAAAATATCCGGAAAAGTTTGTACACCCTTGTGTTAGACGAGAGAGAGACTGGCAAAGACACATCTCTGATTTCAACAGCATCGGTGAAGGACTCGCAACATATGACGAGGAATTATCAGATCGAGAGAATACTTAAAAACTCATTAGGTTTCTCCCTCCTTCCTTTGTAGCTCTCTCCGTGGTCTCCACGATCACCAACGCGTCCTTTCAGGATGTCTTGAATGCTTTTCAAGCGGAAATCTCTGAAAGGTTGAACCCAAACAAACCTCACTGTGCTCCTCGAATGCAACAGTTCATCCAAGCCAACATGGCCTGCGGCACACGAGGATACGTTAAGGGACGTGAAAGGAGTTCCTCAGATGCCAGAAGCGGACATTTTCGTTTACAAGATCTCGGTGGACGCCGCACTTGGCAAATGAGAACACCAGCGAACGGCTTTTACTGTGGCAAACCGGGCCATTCAATTGAAATGTGTCAGAAATTCCTCCGGTATGGGCGAAATGGGCGCATTTTTAAACCCACCAGTGGGTATAGAGAACAGCTTCACTATTCACAATTTCACCGAGTACGGATTTCACAAAGTAACCACGAACACTGAGGGTCCCTAGAACTTCCAAGTCGTCCACCTTTGTCTTCGGCAAACACCTCCTTGGCTCGCAATAATACAGATAGCTTTACCTCTCCCCAGAATCTGACCGAGTTCCTTCAACAGTCGAGCCTCGATGGAGAGCCTCGGTGCCGCGCAAACATGGCAAAATGCAAGTTTCAAAGTTAGGTGGCAAAAATAGGAGGACATAAAACCGAGATTATGCTCATGGGCTCTGTTGCAACACATCATTTCTTCCATAGTTTATCCTCATTTAAGTCCTACCGCCCAATTGCCAAATAAACTGTACAGGCAGGAGCCGTAACTGCACACCTTCTCAGTAAGGGCCTAGTGTGCTTACCACTGAACTTTGGGAGATATATCGAAGCCTACCATGCTCTTCACTTCGAAACAAATATTCTGGCTTGTTGCTCACGAAACACCTCAACGTGATATTCTCAGAGCGCATGTTCCAACGCTATGGAGGCTTTTTCTCTATATACGGCTCCTTGGGCATCGACGACGTTGCCTGGGTTATCAAATGTCTTGATTTACTCTACCCGTTACAGTTAGGCAATTACTCGAAGCAATATATCAAAGCCAGGAAGAAATTCCCCGAAAATTAGGTCATGAAATTTCACCGGAAGACTGGACACTTCTCGAAAGACCGCTGCATGCATCTATATCGCCAGCGTTCTAATGTACCGTCCTTCGATCTTTCGCAACTCTTCAACATCGAATTGTTCCATGTCTGACCGGAAAAGCTGGAAAAGCCCCCATCAAACCAACGATGAGCAGGATACTGCATCCACTAAGCAAGGGTCCTATGGATGAATATGGTCCGTTCAAAAACTCTATTGGAGAAAATAAGTATGCAGTTCACTTCCTCGAACCGTACACTGCAAAATCCGACGCTGTGATGATCAAAAGCATATCTGAGCTCCCTGCAATTGTTCGTATTTACAAATCTATCGTCAAAACTCACTTTTAGCCCTCGAACTACAAATTGCGGAGAACTATCTTTGATCGAGCTTTGTAACACATGAACAAAGGGATGATGAATTTCCTAAATTCATCAGAAATTTAATTCAGTCCCTATCCTCAACGAGCACCTGAGAGCAATATTACTACTGAACATCTCATCCAAGGGCATTGGACAAGGGCAAAAGTCTCACTATACGACATTGATCTCCCACATAACCTATAGATCGAGGCTTTAAAGCATGCAAACTGGCTACGTAACAGGCTTACAGCTTCAAGGGTCAATGACAATATTCCGATCTAGCTTTGAGATCCTAGCATAGAGATAGACTTTCCGTCACTGCTGATTTTCGGTCAACCAGGGCTCGCATTTATTTACCTACCTCACGCTGAGCAAGGAAAAAAAATCTGAAACCTCATTCCGAACCCGGACTCTTTGTTGGAATGGAGTCAGACACGAGGCTGATAAGGGTTAACATCATAGAATCCGAGTTTTTTAAAGTCATAAGGAGGGCAGACTTCACTAAAATCTCGAAAAAAGGGCTCCTAAGAATTTCTTCCTTGCTAGATGGTCTTGCACGGCAATACGAGATTTGGATCGCCAACGGAGACTACATGGATTCAGGACAATAAACCCCAATCAAACTTATGATTTCCGCGCATCAATGGACCCTATAATTGGCTTACCCTGGCGGAAGGGAAATCCCGAAGACGGCGTATGAACCCTTGACACTTGTAGAAGGCTGAAACATCCCTCAAAGGTCCGAGGAAACATACAAAGAGTAAAATGCACTTATGAAGATAAATACGCGGTCTTACATACCCCAAACCCCTGGTATAATGCCATTACCATTCAAATGGACCTTCAAAGCTAAGCCTCTGGACACCACAGGGAAACAGAATATGGAAAAAAGCATGATGTACTCTGAGAGAGGATCTTCAATGGGCAAACGAGGACTTCAACCCTGAAACCATTTCGCTCCAGTCGCATTTCATGGATTATACGTCTTCTCTTCTCTATAGTTGCGTGAAACAATCTCATCCTGGAAGGACTCAATATTTCCAATGCTTACCTGCACGAAAAAAATGGATGTACCAATATAGATGTAACAGCCACCTAAATCTTCCTGTCGGCTATCTGGGCCTGGGCATATATGCAAACTGGAGAAGTCTATCTATGCCACCAAAACAAGCAGGGCATATTTACTATTCATTTCTCGACGAAAAATTCTTTGATTGGGTAAAAACCTTCTGACTTCGACAACAGACTGTTTTTTCTTCGTATTAACCCAGATTACATAATATGAGCAGTTGTGGTCGATGATATGGCCTCTGCTTCGAATTTCCATGCCCTCTTTCAGAACCTACAAGATTTGTTGTCATCTACCGTCGACGATATATTCTTCTGTCAACTGAAATCCTTGATCGGATATAAAATCACGCTCTCCACTACTAATTCGGATCGACCAATAGCGCTATACAAAAGCACTTCTGTGGGCATTTGTAATGGACCAAAAAAATATTGTCTTGACTTCAATTAAAAAGGCTGTCAAACTGCTTTTCCAGAAGAAAATGGGATTCTACACTAACCTGGAATGACCATCACGCTTGTGGAGGCATTATCGGCAGATTACTCTATTCAGCTGTTCTTGATCGACGTAAATTGTCATTCCCCATGTCTGTATAGGCTCTTCAAGTCCACGCCCCGACTGAGCGTCATATGGAGCTAGTAAAACGACCCCTTCGTTATCTAAACTGGACCGCTCACTTTTGACTGCACTAAAGTAGTTCTTACTGTATCACAGCAGATTCTAATGGTGCTTCTGTTGATGCTAACGGGAGGTATGTGTGAATGCCAGGCCATCAACTGCTTGTTCATGATATACATCAATGTTTCACCAGTACAGTCTTTCCCAGTTAAAATCATACCGCTTAAACGCATTTCCCGCGTACCGCGCATGCAGAATCGATCCACCAACACTCAAATTGGCGAAATTGGGCTATATATGAAACATGCATCAATTCCCGCATATGAACGCATATCAACAAAGGCACGACATATTTTTTTATTAAAATATGCGGGCCATGCCATGCATGTGGATGCACATTGCAGTATCCCCCCTTCATGTGGATGCACTGCAGCACCCCTACTTCCCGTTACAAAAGGTGAAACAAAACGGTAAATCCTGTGCGGCTTCACCACCCTACCGTATCGGCACGCCTTGGCCGTTCAAAGAAAGGTAAACTACAGCGCAGTTGTTAACAGCAGTTGGAGGAAATACAGTGATAAACGCATTGCGTGTATCACTGTGCGAGATCCCAACAAAATACGAATTGGCATCCCCCCACACGACACCACCAAGTCCACCCCTTTACCTAACTCCCACCAACCTTCCATTATGCTATCTGAACAGCAACGCCATCATATCTACGAAGAATACATTCGTCGCGCTGCCGATGGAGAGAGCACAGACCAAAAATCGCTAGCAACATGGGCACAGAAACAATTTTCGATGACTAAAACCCGAACAGTCTACGATCTCCAGAATATTGAAAGCCTTTTCAAACAAACGGGTGACAAAAAGGGTCGGGTGCATAAACGCGATCGAACAGGGGCTAACCATGTGCTTGAGAAAGCACTATTTGGATGGGTTTGTGACCAGTACAGTCGGCGTATTTGTATCTCTGGAAGTATGATTCGAACAAAGGCGCAAAAGCTTCAGGACCTAGCAAACACTACTTTACCTGGGAGAAACAATTTAATTTTAAATATGGAACCGGATGGCTGTCGAGATTCCAAGCAAGATGGAATCTAAAGTGCCGCGTACTGTAGGGGAGGGGGGATGCGGAGGATGCTGGTTGGTGCTGGAATGAAATCGTTAAGGGAATTGCTCTCGCGCTATGAAACTGCTGATATTTGGAACGCAGATGAATTCGGCTTTTTTACAACATGCCTCCCGACAAGACGATATCTGGAAAGCAGCTGCCTGGGCGGAAGAAGGAAAAGACCAGAATGACTTGCTTGCTTGTTGCAACGCAGATGGCTCCATGAAGTACCCGATTATGATTATCGGATATGCAAAACGACCGCGATGTTTCAACAAGAAATCTGGGGAGGAGTTGGATTTGACTACCATTTCAACAAAAAGGCATGGATGACTGCGGACTTGTTTTTTGGGTGGCTGCAGCGCTTCAACAAATTTATTGAGTGTAATGTGAAACGAAGGTTTTGTTACTTGTTGACAACTGCTCCGCACATGGGACGATTGGCACACTGCCCCAGCTGACTTTTGTTCATGTTGCATTTTTACCGAATACCACTTCTAAACTACAGCCTTGTGATGCTGGAATTATTGCAGCTGTGAAGGTGGGGTTTCGTAAGTTGCAAATGGAACGGTATTGGATTTAATCGACATCGAGCCTAAAAATATGTACAAACTGGACCAATTGACCTCAATGAGGTGGTTGAAGACTATATGGAATAGTGTCCCCGCATCAACAATAGCAAATTGTTGCAACCACACAGACTGTTGAGTGCAAGCTCGGTGGATGCAATGGATGTAAGCGGTTTGGTTAACAATTGTGATACTGCTCCATTGAGTCTGCTACTGCCGCCATGGTGCCTGAGAACAACCGAATGCCATATCGGAGTTTTTAAATCCGTCTGAAGAGGATGATGTATTCGAGGTTGTATCCGAAACGGATATTGTCTCCCAACTTGTTGCGGGAGTGTATAATGGGTTATGGGGGTCAATCAATGGACACTACTCAGAGTTGTGAGGATGACAATTCTTTTCTGCCTTCTCTGAAGGAATAGGCAAAGTCTATATCAGTCGTTAAGTTGGTTGCCGGATATGTTTTCCCTGAAGACAATGATATTACCAAGCACTTGAGGTTTATCCAGAATGAGTTGCGAAAGCGAAAGAGGGAGTCTCAAAAGCAGACGCGTATCCAGCCTTTCTTTAAATGATTGGTCAATAGTACACTCCAGTAAAGCTGTCTTTTGTGTCGTGGTGTTGGAGAAGCTGTCAATGGCGGGTTCCAGCATAAGCGCATTTCCTGCCTATGGCGCATACGGGATAAGTCCACCATCGATATGATTTTAAAGCTTAAAGACTGTATACTGAAAGTAGAAGCGGCAAAAAGTTATAGCAAACTCTTCTGAAGAATCCGAATATGTTGCGCTCGCAACTTGTGGAGAAGAAGTATCCTGGATAAAGAAAATCTTTCGGGAAATTTATTATCAAGCTCCTTGGACTACAGTTCGCCATTACTGATCAAATGTTACCAATTCAGACAGTACGGTGGTCATTTCAATGACTCCGGTAGATCATGTGATGCCCATGAACAAGCACATCGATTCAGGGTACAGAAGGTTAAAGAACTGATCCCCGATGCATTATTCAAGCTGAAGCACATTCTTTCTAATCACAACAAGGAGGATTTTCTAACAAAGCCAATGAATAAAGACGCTTTGATTCTGATGATTCGCTTGCGGTACTTGGATAGCTACAGGACCTCTTAGTGGTCACCTCCTTGTTTTAATTTATTTTTTAATGAGCTGTAGATGCTTAAAAAGGGCGAGAAAAATGCAGTCGCAGCAGAAGAAAAGCAAAAGAAGCAGTAGCAGATATACATTTCAACGCCAAAAAAAAATGAGAAGCAGCAGAGCAAAATGTAACAGAGGTAGCTGCGTATCTCACTCGGAGGAGATGAGTCGTCCTTCGAGGGGGTGTGTCACGTTGAAATTATTACAGTACAAAGAAAAGGACAAGTAAGTTACTGAGTTACGTTATTATCCTGGGTTGCACTCAAGCATAAGGAGGGGGATGTGGGATGATTTAATATTTGAGAGATATTGTCAGTTGTGGCCCGGAATATCCTGCAGGGTGACCAGTAGTACCTCTCAATTTTCCCTAAAAAGCCGGCTCAAGGCTGGCCAGTAGGTAAACTGGCAAAATGGGAATCCTATTTTGCGATTGGAAAGCCTCATGATGCGCAGATCCACCTACAGCTATAATGTAAAGCGCGCAGCAAATTAGCGGCCACTACTCTGTTTTTGGAGTGAAATTCTCGTTTTTAACTTGGCTGGAGTAGCCAGGATACTAATTTTATCTTTTTGGCGCTCCTGTAGTACACTCATCAGGATATTGTACAGTATTTGGGCCTACCCTCAATCATCGAGAGTCAATATGCATTTCTCTCCTCTGGTAGACTATGGCACAGTATTCTAAGGCATAATTCTAATGCAAGCCCCCACTGTAGGATTCACGCAGTATACAAAGGACACTCGAGTCCCCTCTGTGAAACCTTGGAGAACAACTTGCCCTCTTCCAAAATTCCTTTAGATATCCCGAGGGAAGTGGTACGGTTTGATTCCGTTACAGTGCAGCGGTTGTGGGAATGCCCGTCATTGACGGAATTTACACTACGGTATACAGTAGTGTGATTCAAAACAGATTTTGTGATCCATTGGTGTGAAGTGTGGACGGTCCGAGCGCAACCCCAGCAAGTTTGCAGCGTATTTAAATCCAGAGATGAGGTGGAACGATACCGTTGCAAGACACTTTAATTGGTCAATATCGAATAAGATAGTTCTATTTAGAGACGCCTCGGTGTCCGAGATGATTACATAGTTACCTTAGTGGCCGAGTGAGTGCAATAACGGGGACTCAATAATTCTGACACCACCCTCGCTTCTCTCGTTCTACAGCTGACGGCTCATGCCGTATCTCGCCGTGCTTTGTCTCTCACATCACCTGATGCTTGAGTGACCCAGCTCGGTTTAGTGACCCTTTAATAAAAGCGTATGTTTGTTTGAATACAACCTTAAATTCAGTGTTTAAGCATGTCGAGTCCGGGCTCGGAAGCATAGCAGCAAATATAACGGCTGCAACCTCAGACGTACGGAAGTTTTGGCAGATGAGTAAATTATAAAAAAGTTTACTGACGGTGATGCAGGAAAGCTCCCGGGTGGACTCACAACGCCGCAATTATAGGGTAGCGGGCGCCAGTAAGACGGTCTTGGTGTGTTCAGACGGGGCCCTGGTTGTGTCCAATGCCAGCGTGAAGAAAGTCCACCCGAGCCATGGGTTCTGTACGAAGTAGTTGTGCCGGGCATGTGATGTTGCCTTGGCCCCATCGGCTACATTCGCGGCCACTTTGGGACTGGAAGCCGGGCGACAGAGGATGCACGACACGTATGGCTGTGGGCCGTGACGTGATGCAAAGGGGGGTTGGAGAGGTGGCCGTGGGGAGAACCGGTGGTTGCACGAGAATTTCAGCGGGCCGCAGGGACGTAAGAATGACTGGATGGGGTGCCTCGATCGTTGTCGGCAGGCCCCAGGGGCGGAAGAGGTTGCGGGCCAGAGCATTCTAGACATTGTTTGGTTAGTAGATCACGCTGCAGTCAGTAGTGCAAATGGTAGCATGGCCGCCTTTGGGATCCATGACTGCATTGCACTTCCGGTTTCGACGAGGGCCGGTTTTGATGAAAGAGAAAGTTACAGGTGCTGGCGCAGAACGTTTGGACCGTTAAGGGAGACGAACGTGAAAGGAAGCGGAGGTGGGTTTAGCAAGGAAAGCTGATGTACCTGTGAAGTTACTGGGGGTTCTGTGGTGGATTGACAGAGGGGAATGGTCAAAAGAGCAGGGATGGGCTTGGTAAGAGGCCCGTTCCAAAAACGAGTCTCGGGTACTCGTTGCTTTTCCTAAGACAGTATGAAGTAGATCGGCTCAGGACGCCGCGGAAATCGATATTTAAGAATTCGCACCGCAGGCGGTTGCTTGTTGGGCGGAGGAGGATATGAAGACCTGGAGTGGAAAACGGCCGAATAAGCGACAGGAGGAACGGAGGTATCGGGGGCCGCGGAGGCGGCGCGAGGCGGCGTCGATGATACCAGTGGGCGTGTGAGGCATGGTGGGTGCTCGAGATCCCTTGGAATCCTTGGCCGCAATCTGGGAGCGTTAGGCGAGTTCAAGCATCGGCATGCCCTGCGTCACCGCTCCAAAGCATTGAACCTCTGTTCAACATCTTATCGACAGTCGGTGTTGTGAACGGCCGACGACAATATTCAACCACAGTTTTACACGTGTATATAACTGCAGAATACCACGGTCGTCGCAGGGGATGGATGGGAATACTGCACAGTACTGTACAGTACTGCATATTGAGGAATGAATCCCTCATCGAGACCAATTTACCGGAATCGTTTACTTCGTCTTTTATCATTGGTGTACAGTCCAAATGTGCAACGTTGCAAAGTACTTCAAATTAAGTTGGAATTGGATGACTAAGCTCTGCGTGTTGCGGTGCGCGACAAATTACGGATGCTGCACATGTTGACCAGATTGAGTAGCTAAGCTTCTGATACAGGCGAGTCTTCACTCCCCCAGTCGAGCATCCGCTACGAGACGCTACTGCTGCCGCGTATGTCTCTATAACCTTGGATGTTTCTAAAGAGGGTGTTCCTAACGAGTCGAAGGCTAGTGGTACAAAATCCCATCCTAGCCTTGATCGTCCCGGCATTGCCTCGCCTGGAATCGCTGCCACTTTCGTAGCTAAGTCTCTCTTCTTCCGCTTTCCTGCTGCGTTTGCAACAGCTCGCGCTTCTCGTGCTGCCATTGACTTATAGCTCTCTTGGAACGGGGATGATACAGTCACGTCATACGCCACTGGGAGAGGGGACTGGGTGTTTGTTGCATCAGACCTTGGGTACACCAGAATGTCCGCGGGTCGCGCGTTCAGTCCAGGAAGTAGGTACTTCACTTCGTATTGAACGCTGACTCCTGCTGCCTTGAACAGCTCTCGGCCAAGTACCTTTACCACCGCTGTGTGACGGTTGGTCCATCCGAGACCTTTGTTGCATAAGTCTGCTGCATGGTCTCCTAGAGCGTCCATGGGCCTGTGGCACTCCGCGCACCGCAGCGGAGCAGTGTCATCAAATACGGGCACTCCCAGATGGCGACGGAGCATTACTGTCCACATCTCGTCGTACGTTCGGTTGACCGCAGACGGATGCGCAGTCAGGAACGCTGCTGCAGGCGTCCCCATGTATGCTTGGCGGCGAATCCTTCGCCGAATATCTTCTTCCGAGTGCGTTGCGGGGTTGGGGAATCTCGCCCATTCATCATCCTTCCAGAAGGACTTTGCTGCCGACTCGCACCAGGCTCGATATAGAACGTTGTGTGGATTATCGGGCTTGGCAGCAAGGCTGGCCGCTGTCAGTGCTTCTGGAAGACTGCCTTGTTCGTTCGGAAAGGATGCTTGGAGCTGTCGTACAAAGTCCCGAAGGTGTCCATCCGCTTCCGCGTACCTATACTCACGGTGTTCTAACGCATCGGGCTCGTCAGGGCATCGCAGTTGCTCGGCTTCAATAATGCTCGCCGCATACGCTGCGATATTGAGCGTCGCAACAGGTGTGAAGCCATGGCCGCCATATCGCAGAGGTAAGGATACCTGCTGTCGAACTGCACCGGTCATCGGCACATTATTGGAGCGCGAGTAGAATTCCAACTGTTCTTCATCAAATCTCATTGCAATGGCAGTGGACACATCCGGCGGCGTTAGCTTCACCACATGTTGAAGCTTGCATGCCGAGGCACATACTCGGTGAAGATGAAACCGAGTACGAGCGTCTCCGATACCGTCGATCAGCGATAAAGTGTTCTTACAGCCGCTGATTTTCTCATTGAGAAAGTTTTCCATGAATTGGGGCGTTCCAATCGGGGCGCCGAGGAGGTCGATGCCTTCAGTGGAAAAGTTATCTCTAGGGAAGCGGTGCAATAGTGGCGATGTACGGTTGTCAGGCTGGCGCGGCCAGAAGAGACGTGTTTTCGCCGGGTTCAAATGCAATCCGTGATCGGGTCCCCTGCACTGAGGATCTGGATTGCTTTGTCGAGCTCCGTATGAGTGCCTATGAGGGTGCAGTCATCGGCATACCATCTGTGTAGACTGAGCTGAGTTCGCCCGCAATTTCTGTTGCTAATGGATGCACTACAAGGGAGAACATGAGCATACTTGCCGGGTCCCCTTGTTGCATCCCTTCTTGGCTAGGGATGTCTTGTGCAGACGCCACAGGCAGAATTAGCGAAGGCTTGTTGCGAGCGTACACCATGTTCAGAAAACGACATAGCGATGGTACCTTGGTCGGCAGCAAGTTTATCATGCGCTGTCTGGAGAACCGATTGAAGGCATTATGTGCATCCACGGACACTAGTGCGTACTCTTCCTTGAATCGTTTTCGGTAGTCAAATTTACAAAACTTTTAGAATTATCTTCAGTAAAACCCTTAGGAATGCCCTCTACTTTACAGTACTGTACTGTACAGTACAATACTGTATGCTACCGTACTGTATTGCACAATATGTTGAAACTACTGCAAAATATGTACTGTGCTGTACTGTACTCTTGGATTGTCAGTGAATAAAACGAAGCACACGTACTGTACTGTACAGTACTGTAGTTCAAGAAGTTTAATGCATTCAGTATAACCCATTTTGGCTTCTTGGCTCACATTATTACCAGTAGATACTGAACGCATTAAACTTCTTTCTTATAAAATCTTGTAAACTACAAATACTGTCAACCTTATTTAAGGCACCAGTGCTATTATTTTCAAAAAAGCATGTCTTCCTGGAACTATTTTAGAAGACAGCCAGCCAAAAAAAATATATATTCCTCCTTACTAAGGAACGATAAATTATTGCTTTGTGGTTTCGAGTGCATTTTAAGCCAAGTTTTGATTGACGTCTTGCACTGTAGACCAAAATGATGATGTTGTTGTAGAAAAAGAATGATACTGTCGCTGTAAAAATGAATGATACTTTTGCAGTAGAAAAAAATGATATTATAATATGTATGATTCCTGTATGATATCGGCTGCATCACTTATGGGCTCAAGTATTGGCAACAGACCCGCCTCACTCCCTCCCCTACAAGTATTTACTGCACATGATCTGTTGATGGACTCGCATCACATCTGGATTGCTAACCCCGACAGTGCTGTAATGCATTCTCCACGAAAGCAAGTGATGAGCTTTCGCATCAGATACTTTTCAGCGTGATGGTGCATTTCATCGATTAAGTGTTATCATGCGTAGTAGGCATATCTTCCACCTTTCTAGCGATACTGCATTCCTGGCTTACATTCCAGAATATCAGTCTAATGACACATCTCGTGCGTCGCAAACCTTTTTATCGAGATTACGGTACTCTTGATGGATTTCCTAACGATGTTCCACTACCCCTTGTCATATGGCTATCGAACTTTTTAGAGTTATAGCTAGGCCCTCTGCTTCCATTATATTTTCTAAGGCCAGTCCAACAATACTTGCTACGTGCCAATGGAGATTTAGATGTGAACCGTTACCGAAAGCAACACCTAAGTGCTTTCAGCACTGCAGTGTACTGCTACCACGACCGCCTCGTACTACGATACCAAGTCTGAAGCTTCCGTTTGGGACAAGCGGGAAAAATAGTTTCTTTGAGGGAATGAGAGTTCATGGGACTCTCAACTATCGCACCACTCGCAGTAGACCACCAATATTTACCCCCTTTCTTTGAGGTAATTTTGTTCCATATCTCTGAATAACGGTTCCCAGTCCACATGTGATCCTATCACTTGCAAACCTAACGCTCTTGCAATGCCAGTAGTCACGCTTTACTTGCAGTTCTTCAGCCTCACGCTGACTACGCTATGACACGTCTCTTTAATCTATAAAAATGCAGTTCCGCCAAATTAAATGAAACGCTGTGAATCATGATCAACTACGCAGTCCAATGTTTCAAACTCATAGGACGTCATTGCTTTTCAATCTCTCCCTTTACATGCCCTTCTCTTGACTCCATGAGCTTCATATAACCCCTCATTCATCTTTATTGAGTAATTAACGTCCAATCTAAGTATCATATCGTCCAGGATCGACGTAAATCTTTAATACAAGACATACTAGCCCAGGTCCTTTCGGATATATCCAGTGCTCCTAGTCTCATCCTCACGGAGACCGTATTAGACAGTGACGCGTTGTTGAAAAAGCAACAACGGAAGATCTCAGCAATGGCTGCTTACTAGTCCTTCACATGTTATAGTAAGCGAAGAGATGTTATTTACTCATTACTCACCTAAACAGTTGTCCAAGATACTTGACTTCGCACCACTGATGCCGATGCTAATCGGATAACGAGTGAGATCAAGGATAGTAATCCGTAGGTGGTATGAGAAGCGAGAGAGGGTCCTCACAAAGATCGGTACCGTTCGCCATTAAAAACACCAACTGCTGATGATTAGTGCACTTTTCCAGTTTGTCAAAACCAAATGAAAATTGGTGCTGATCCTAGAGGAGCTGTTACACAAACTCTCTTATTCGGCCTTGTCGATCGGTTTTGGTGAGAAGTGGAAGTCCATGGAAAGTCACTGAGCGCAACAGTTTCGTCGATGGGTGTATCCAAAATGATAATCGCAGGTATGACTGCTGTAATGGAATGTGATGAGGTATACAACCTTCTGGTGGAAAATGTCGCTGCCTGATCAACTTTCTTGCATTCTGGAATATAGATGAGTGCGGTGGATTTTGTCGAGGGACATACTGTCGATGATACTACCTGTGAACAATACCCATACTATGAACCTTGGCTGCATGCTAGCGCATTTGAACAATACTGAACTGCATAATCAGATTCGATACTCGTGATTCTGCTAAACTAGTATGCTTTCGGCGTAGCTTTGTTCACAGTTCCATAGTGGTTTGTACATAATTTGCCGGGTCAAAAAGCATCTGCAGATTTAGTAGCTTAAGACCGATGGGGCGGGAAATAGAGACGAGGCCGCAGGGTTTAGCGGCTTTGAGGAAGAAATTTGTACATTTTGACTGCATACCATAGGCAGAAACAGACGGGAACTGGGGCCAACGCGTTTTGCAATTCCTTGCTATGTTGGTTGTAGCAGATGGGCCATGTTGCAAAGAGCTAAATCCTGCCTAGTCGTTCTTGAGACAATCTTTAGAGCTCCAATTCATCTGAAGTCCTATGTCTTCGAAGTATTTATCCTAGATTTCTGTTTAGATTTTCTCAAAGTTCGAGATCACTAGAGCCACCCCTCTTCTGAGCGCTAAGCTGAGAGAAAGTGGATGTGATCGTCTGGACTGGCAAGAAAGAATATCTTTAGGGAACGGCGGATATTGTTGAATAATATAAACCAGGTACATATTTTTTCTTTTAATCTTTGAGCAGTTGTGCACCGAAACAATAGGAAGTGTAAAAAGCAGATGTAACTGGCCGATCAATACAACCCCCAAGTAAAAGTCCCCTACAGCACCAGTGCTGATAGGAGCGTATTGCAGTGCACAGTGCTGATTGGCGGAGCTGATGTGGACACTGATTTAGCATCTCGCTTTGCGGTTATGAAATTCTAAACAGAAGGATTCGAGTTCTTTCCTGCTGATGCAATTCACAAAGAGCCATGATGTTTTCATGGTAAGTGACATAGATAGTGGAATTAGGAACTTGGAATGTTGGACGCTAGGTCGACCTTGCGGTATTCGAAATGCTTGAAAATGAAAAGGGTGGACAGTGAGTCAAGAATGGTTCTAGTATATCTATAGGGATAAGCTTATAGAATAAGAAAGGGCAAGGTAACTAACTTTCGCAAGGTCAGTGTTTATGGGGCATCCCATAACTGTCTAAACGTGAGCGTAGTACATTACTGTAAGAAAACGTTAGGTTTGTAATGGATTCACAAGACTTCATTGGAGGTGCATCAGCTTTAGTACACAGTTTACGCATCTTGTCTAGCATCGCTTCGGACTCTAAGCGTCTAACCTCTCACTTCTGCATAAGAGCAAGGAGGAGGAGTGCCTCATCATATATCTGCTGCGCATTGTTACGCAGTCTTAAAAGTTAGCACGTTTTCCTTCGAGGTTTTCGCAGGGAATAACTAATTGTCGCGCTTTAGCTAATAGCCTTTGCTAAATGACTTTTTCCAGTAATTAAAAGGGGAAAGCGGGATTCATTTACTGTAAGTGAGATGTTTGCCAAAACCCGCAGCGTGGCTGGTAAGGCAGTGTACTGTAAAGTTCCTTGCTGTAGAAAGCTATTTTAATAATCAATTAAAATAAGTACAGCGTTTGGACTCGACTACTACTGTAAGTAATGCAAAACAGCAACTCTCATGAAATTCCCAGTTGCACCACGCACCGTAGGTCCATTTGCGGCTAGTGTTAGTTGTCCAAACATTCTGCACTACTACAGTACAGTACACTTACTCATTTACCGTTGAAACAATGTACGGTACAATACAGTAGTGTTCGGTAGTACCGTACATCCACTGGGCATCCACTGTGAATTAAACGGTACTGTACAGGGATAAAAACTAATTCAGTCTTCATTCACACCTCGTGCGATATTGTGTAGTATTGCGAACATCCCCTATTTAATGAAATAAGAGAATAACGTTTTAATTCACATTAGTGAAACTAACAATACTGTACAAACTTGTACATATGACAGCGCTAACAAGAAAACCGGCTCTTGAGATTAGTTGAAACCTGCAGGAGCAAACTTGATTACCCAGGGCTCTGAAAAATGTATTTTCTTGAAGCGATTACTTTTGCTGTGAAAGCCTTAATTTGTGAGCCTGCACCCCGACTACAGACTGATCCTAGTTTATATATTTACATTTGAGCTTAAACCAGTTACACAGCACAGTGTGTTTGGCATCCGGCGGCCTTCGTCGTTGACAAGGTACTGGAGAACCGTAGCCAGTCGTGCTATGGAACGGGTTTCGAAGGTGCAAGCTATTCTTTTACAGCGCCACTCTGCGTTGGCAGTAACCTCCGTTGCGGCTAGTTTGCTTGCTGGCCTCCCCCCTATTTGCTGGTAGAGTGGAGTGCCATCAGCGCCTGACGCTACATTTCATGTACATGCATAGTACCATACAAATTAACCGAGGGGGGTTTTGATGCAAAGGCACGCTGCAGCAGCCGTCATGTCCAATGCGGCCTGCTTGATGGCTGGCCTGAAGGTGGCCTTTTAGGGAGCGTAGTTCCTCCCCTATTACCGGGTCGGTACACCTTTTTGAGTCGATTGTGGTTGTCATGAAAACTTTAGGATCGCTCGAATGTATCTTCCAACAGGAAAAACACCCAAAACTTCCCCCCGTTGACTGAGTATCAGACAGCTTTTCTGTTTCAGTAAATCAACTCCCCGTGTTTCTGCGATTGCTGTTATCATCAGAAAAATTAAGTAAACTACCCCATTATCCCTTTTTTAAGTAAATCACCCGGTGTTCCCAAACATTTAAACCCCGCAGTGAACCCCCTTGTTCCGAAAATTAAGCAAACCACCCCATTTAGCCCCCCGTGTTCCTCCATACAGGAATACTTTGCTGTACAGTAATGAACAAATCATCATGCAAATGGCACACTAGGGGCTGTCGAGGAAAATAATATCTTATTGACCAAAATACTGGATAATTAGTGATCACTGTTACAAAGCAAACATGACCAAACGGTTTTTGATAGAAATAACACAATAAATTTACCGCCAAACCGAGATTTTTATCTAAATTTCAATCCCCGGCCAACGCGGGTAAATCTCAAACGCACGGCACTGAACGTCAATTCGTGTGCGACGGCGCTCACGGTAGCGCTGTTGCGTCAGTCGATGTTTGCGAGTGGTAAAGGTGGGGTACTTAATGTGACCCAAAGTACAAAAGGTTACCCGGATTTTTTAAATAAAAATATGATACCCAA
The DNA here is from genome assembly GCA_002205965.3 of Kappaphycus alvarezii. Lineage (NCBI taxonomy): Eukaryota > Rhodophyta > Florideophyceae > Gigartinales > Solieriaceae > Kappaphycus > Kappaphycus alvarezii. The sequence goes on from NADL03000649.1 coordinate 432,006, forward strand.
CCACATGCAACAGCTTTGGCGGGAGACCGCGTAACACTAAGTCCCCTGCATCCAAGAAAATGCATCGCATTGCAGTCGAATCACTTCCAAAATGAAGTTGGCGCAAAGAGCCGACCTCAAATAAAGTATCAACTGTTGCATCGACACCCTTGGGTACTAAACTGCATCAAAAAGAATGGAATGCCGGTCTTACCGCCACTGTTCCCATTCCAGGAGCCACTTCCCATGTCCCTTTCTCTCCCTGACCGCCTCAAGGCGGCCTTTTTGGAGCGCTTCTCAACGGGAATCTCCTTCTGTGATATCACTATTCGCAACAAAGTGGAGCTCAGTCAATTAAGCGAGTTTATTCAAATTGGCCCAGAGAACCCGGTGAACGCCAACCCGGTGAACGCCAACCCACAAATTACTCAGAGGTTGACATTGAACTCCCTGCTAGTGGTCACCTTAGACTTCTGAGTAAAGAAGAGGAAGAATTAATCATCAGAGTCTCGATATTTTACGTTGACCAGTGCATTCCTTTAACGCGGCAGTCTCTATCGGACCTTGTTACGCACTACGTTCAAATGCTACCTGCGGACATGCAGATGAAGATTTCTTTTAGGGGCGGCAGACCGAGTAAGACATGGGTGAGAAATTTTCCACAGCGTCACGACGAGATCAAAGTGAAGAATTTAAAAGCGATCGAAGACAAAAGGGTTACTGCCGTGACAAGAGCGACAGTTGGCGAGCATATGGTGCGGGTGAAAGCAGCAACGGATAGGTTCAACATCAAGGACTCACGGTTTGTTTTTAATTTGGATGAAACGGGTATCAGCTTTAAGGACATGGCTTGCCAGGGTTTACGAAAAGGGATTGGCGTTCCCGGTAAGAATATCACCAAAATTGTTAGCAGGACTAAAGGTAATTTTCATGTTACATTGATGGCAGTTATCAATGCAGCAGGATTTGCATTTAAGCCAATAGTGGTTTATCACGGGAAACAACCGCACTATAGGCGGGTTTCAGATACTTTTCAAACTGTACAGCAGTTTCTTCCTCCATGCTACTTTTATCAAAGTGAGACTCCAGGGGTTAATGCATCAACTTTTTTGGATTGGAGGAAGCAGTTTGTGAAAGAAACTGCGCATTTGTGGGAAGGGGGACAAAGATTGCTTATCATTTATGATTGCTACACATGACATATACAGTTTGAAGTATTGCACCTTTTTTATGTGAACAATATTCGTGTGTTGGGGCTTCCGTCCCATTCCAGTCACGTCTTGCAACCTCTTGACGTTTCTGTGTTTTCGAGTTTCAAATCGCATTTTCAAAGTGGCTTTCATAGTTTGGCAAGAACGACGAAAGTAGCAGGTTCTTTTCATATTGAAGCTGTTTTAACATCAGCATATTCCTCTTCTTTTACGTTCTCGAACTTATGGAGTGGGTTTATGAAGACGGGTATATGGGACCATGCATTAGGTGGACCAAATCCCACCGTTCTAATATCGCTACCTTTTTATGATGCTGATATTGATGGGGATCTTCCAACCGTAGAAATGGTGGTGGCGTCTTTTAATAACAGAACAAGGTGGCTACCCAATAGTGCTGTCGTAGAAGGTGAAGGTACTGTTCGTATTGATACTTCTAAGGGCGCACATCTGACGTCTACTGTGGTTCTTAACGCTGTCAAAGAGCGTGAAAGGAGGAAACGGGAGAGATTTATTCAGGTGGAGCGTAATAAGGCAGAGAGGGAGAAAAGGATTGCTTATCCAGAAAGCCGTGCAGAAATGCGCCATTTGATGTTACTAGCTCCCCGTCGCACAATTATGCGTCAGCGAATTGCTCAATCTCGCTTGTATCGTCGGAACCGAGCTCAATCGCGGATGTTTTCTCGCATTTAACTAAACGGCTTTCAGATTTTACCTGAGTCGAGGATATATGACGAAAAGTGGCCATTTTTGCTTTCTTCCATATATATATTTTTAGGTATTTCTGAAGGGACATATCTGGATGCAATGTTATTTGCACGGAATCACTTTAGTGCGCGTTCGGCCGGTGGTGCCAAATAACGCCCTTCTTTTGTAGTTGCTCTTTCTATGAAGAAACTTCCTGACCTACTTCTTTCTTGCTTTGTATCTTTGCCCAACCTCTTTTCTACATGTGGCTTTTTAAATGGTTCGAAACGGAGAGGCTCAAGTAAAAAAAAAATTTATTTTTATGTCGCATAGTCCGAAAAATGACGGTTTGGGTCACATCAAGTACCTCACCTTTACCGACCCTGATTTCCTAAGTACTCACGGATGCGTCGATAACAGACCATATCATCCCACGTAGCGGATTAAAAAAATTAATGAGGTTCTTCGAAGTAACGCAAAAAAATAAAATTATACTTCAGTCACATTCAATTCATTTCTCCATGCCATTAACCATGGGCCACGGTTAACACAGACGCCTCAAAAAACGATAATGCGATAAGGTGAGACCTTTGAGTTGCGTTGCTCATTTGATCCTGTCAACTGCCCGTTGGGAGGAGGCCTTTTCTTTGGGTCTATTATGCCCATTAACTTCGCACCTCCGTGGTATCCAATTCCTACCAGAATACACCAATAATTTGGGTACTCAGTGCACTGCTCCTGAAAGTCCACATCAGGCCCTCACTCCACGTTACTTTTGCGAGATTTTTCGAGATGGTAGCCAACATTTTTTTGAAAATATGGAGATGTCAGAGGTGCTGCCCGGATGATGACTTGTGCATATCATGGCCATCCCGTTTGGTAAAAGATAAACCTCTAACTTATAGCCGTAAAGCTTGTGCTTTCCAGAATAGTACTGTTTCGCCTCTTATAGACTCCCGCTCGGACAAAATGACTGCTGAAAACATCATCTCAATGGAATACATGTCGTGCGACACCTTTCTTTCCTTTGAGCTTCGAAAAGAGTACATAATGCCAAAGTTGGTCAAAACAAATCGCCAATGAAAACTGGGAGTAAAAATTAAGAAAATTATAACGAAGCTCTGAAAAATTGGCAAAAGTTTTCCAGAAAGTTCGCTTCTCTACCGTACCTAGCTAAAAAAACAGTATAATTATAAGATAGAATCATTTACTGTTACAGTTGACTGCCAAATATTACCAACATTGTAGTTGCAAGAAACAAATCCAAAAGGAATATTCCAAATATGCATGAATTACGCGGTGTCAAATTTATTCCTGTTTTTGATGATCTGGGATCAATTCTACTCGTAGAATAGATCAAAATATATTGAATCAGTTGCAATATATATATCTGGGGGTAGATAATCAATTGGTGCATAGTGTTACCTCCCGAGAAAGGGGGACAGTGAAGGAAACATGAAAATAAAAAAATGAAAACACTAGAGTGGGTCCGTCCCCCTCCGTTCCGACGCTTGCCTGCTCGGGGGAGGGAATCTTTTAATGTGTTCAAAATCCTGAACCATACAGATAGTAGGTTACAATAGCCTGCTCGGGGGCGGTTTATATAGTGACTGCGAGTGTGTAGTATCGTCAGGTCCCGCCACACATAATAGAGAGATTACGAAATAGAAATTCACTCGGCAAAGCACTGTAAAATGATACACGTGGTGCTCTCATTATTATCTACAAATGTTTCCGAATAGCATATTACGAAATCCACGTGATTTGAGTAAATGAGTATGATGACGGCGAGCCCTTGCGCTAGTACTCCGCTGCACTCAGCAGCATGCGCCAGAAGGACTACTCGATCGGAAAGGCCAGGCAACGTCTTCGCTCCAGAAGACGGCGATTCCTTCTGGCGCTCGAATGCGATGCGGACGTGCAACTTCTACTTCGCACTAGTCAGTCCGCGGCTAGAGCGCGACGCGATGTCGGACACATTCGGCTGAGATCGCGACACATATCCACCATGCGCTTCAACCTTAACGCGTACAGTGAAGAGCAGTCGCTCTCTGAGTTTCGCTTTCGCAAGTCCGAAATTGGTACCGTGTGCGCGTGTTGTCCTGGGGTGGAGGGCCAACAGCTCGGTCAGGCTACAGTTGCGAGGCTATTACGGCGACTTGTATCGTTCTGAAGCGCTTGTCCTTTCCTACAAGGTGGCGGACCTGGAAACTGTGTTTGGAATGCGTGCTTCTGCGCTTTGTGAGGTATTTTGGGAGGTGGTGGAGGGTTTTATTGCGACAAGGGGAAGTCTCATCGAAACCTTTCGTTCAGACTTGATGCACGAAAGGGCCCCGCTCTACGCCGCGGCCATCTACGAGAAAGGGGCCCTTTAGATAACTGTGCTGGATTTATCGACTGTACGAAGATACAGATGAGTAGACCCGGTGGGAGAGGAAGCCTACAGCGTGCTTGTTACTCGGGACACAAAAGGTTCCATTGCCTCATCTATCAGACGGTGACGACTCCCGATGGACTGATGTTCCACCTGTACGGTCCGGAGGTAGGACGCCGTCACGACATGACGCTATACCGTCAAAGCGGCATGGATCAGCAACTGCAATCTACAATGGTGATAGGTGGACGACAGTATTGCCTGTACGGTGATCCCGCGTACATACTCCGAGCGTGGCTTCAGGTTGCCTCGATCGAGCTTCGGCGACTGCTGAACAGCTGGTCTATAACAAAGGCATGAGTTCTGTACGGGAGGCGGTCGAGTGGGCGCAAGGACCTGAAACAAATCTGGTCCTCGCAGGACTACAAGCGTATGTTGGGTACGAAAGAGTCCAATTGCGTTGCTCTACAAGGCTGCAGCCTTGCTATGGAACGTTAGAGTCTGTCTACATCATGGCAGTGGGCAGACCAGTAGCTATTTCTCATGTCCGCCACCTAGTTTGTCGCGCTATCTGATTATGCCGTAAACAGGGAGCGAGGGCGAGTCGTGTCTTTGCACAGGCGCACCGCTTCGACCGAGTGGCGGGAGTCCGAGCGAAGCGAGGACGCGCGGCAGCGCAGAGGAATGGCATGCCGTAAAAAGATCGCGATAGCCGAGGGAGAAGCGGCGCGCGGCAAAGAGAAAGTTCACCGAAAGCAAACGACGTTACTGCAGTTTTTTTACTAGCGCACCAAGAACAGCGAGCACCTCCTTCCTCTCTTCGATGGCACCCTTTCTCTCTTCGCTCTCGATTCAAGGCGACGCTGCTCGAGCTCTACCCTCTTCTCTTCTACCGCGAGGCGCCGGGACTCGTTTTTTGTGCCTGCTCTAAGCGACCGGCTTCGCGCTCTTCCCGCTTCATTTCAAAGTCCATGCGCTGTTCCTCTAACTTCAGGCGCTTCTGTTCGAAGCTGTTGCGCGCCTGAATGTGTTCGCTCAGCATGTTCCTTTCCTCATCGTCCGATTCCGAAGAAAGGTTCCGCTTCCTTCCCTTCATCCTCGCCGTTCCAGCACTTCCTTCACCCCCGCCATTGCACTCATCTACCACCACTGCTGGCGTCTCTGCACTGTTACTTCCACTGCGAGCCCTCGCTACAGCTCGTTCCCTGATTTCCTCCCCAGCTTGTAGCAAACGCTTGTCAAGCTCCGTCCGTTCATCCCTCTCAGCCCTCTTTGCCTCTTCCCATTCGTCCACGGCCAACATTACATCATCCAACAACACTTCCCTTTCTCCTCTGACCTCTTAATGCCAGAAGCGGCAGCATTGCTTCGCACAGCTTCGCGGTGGTCGCCTAGGATCTTCTTGAACCGATCGTTGAGCGTTTTCCAACTCGGCGCCGCAACCGAATCGAAGCATCCAGAAGGAAGGGACCCCTTGAAGAGAGCGAGAGCCTCTTCGAAGCGCGACTGTGCCTCTCCATGTGGAGCGAGGTGGGCGTCAACGGCGGAGACTGCTTTCAGCAGTAATATATCCCACGCGGAAGAGAACCGGATGCGCCGTTTCTTTGCGCCGGTCGGAGTGGCGGAGGCGGTCGGAGCGGCGGAGGTGGGAGACTCCTCGATAAGGGGCGCCATGATGGAGGAGGGGACGGGTCGGAGGTTGTAGGAGTGTTATTGATGGCGATGGTCAGGTCAGATGGTGATGGTTGGTTGTACATTTGGCGCCAAGCGGCCCCGCTCATATGCTCCGTATGCGAGGGGTGCCCTGGCGGGTATTTTTACCTATTTCGCAAACAGCCCCCGCAACCGAAAAATGAAATGGCAACGATAGCACTTTGCGTCTTACACAGTACAGGTGTACTACGTTTGCCGGCGAATGCCGCACAAGCGAAAATCATTTTTGCTCCGTAAACCCTCTAATGTCGACAAAAATTTAAAAACTAAACCTAAAATAGGTAAAATAACTAAAATTAAAGTTTGACTACAGTAGATATCAACTCAAGCCAGCGTAAAAAACTTCATACAATCACTCATCTTTGAAGGTTTTCAAGAAGTGCCCAGAAGCACTCAACACTACCCCATCCCTAGATGGAAGCCCCGCGCACCATAAGAGCATTTGGCTTGGGCGAACCCAGAGCTCAAATGATTTCTCTCACCGTCACCCCCACCTCTATTCCGTGCTCGCATCGAAACTTAATCCTCTAGCAGACGCCTCCCCATCATCCCAACGAACACACCATTCTAAGCAGCGTCGTCCCCTCTCCGAAAAAACGTTGATTCCGGGCAGCTAAAACCCTCTGGGACTGCTCCATCCGTGTTACTAAGAGAGAGGTTCCAACAGCTTCCGACCCATCCGAAGATCCCTACGTGGATCACCAAGACGGCAAAGACTAAGTAAACCGCGAAAAGACAACGGGAGAAGGGTAGTCACGTCGTGAGTTGAGTGGGAAGGCTGCTTGCATACGGACAGGCGAACGTCTTCACACAAAGTATCTCTTGCCAGGATATGGACGACGACACAATCCAAAAACAGTAAATGGAAAGTTACCAGATGCAAATCAAATACTCAACGACATAATAACGGATTAGATTGGCAGATGAGAAACATTTTTCATTAAATTGTGACGGCGACGTTTTTTCTTTTGCCGAAAAGCGTCTTAGTCGGGTTCTTCCAGTCTTTGACCGTTTCCGTTGATCGGACACCTTTTGTTTTGCTTTTAAGAAGACTTTATCTTGCAGCAGAAGTTTTATGGAGCTTGGAATAAAATGATGAAATCAGATTGTATTCAGATGATAAAGAAGTAACAGAAACAACAGACGAAAACAAATGGAACGACTTCATAGAATGACAAAGAAAAACTTAGAGCCGCTGTCTACAAGACGGCCTGGGAACTTATTTTTGTAGGAAGGACCGGCGAAGAGCGTAGGGCGCTAGACGTCTCGATTGAATAGATCCCCGGGAGGATCTGCCCCGGTAAGAAGTCGGCCAGTACCGTGGCTGAGCTTCCTTCCAAACTCGACACGTTCCGAAGAAACGGGATCGAAATGCGGGCCACCTGACCGTAGAATTCAAGGCCTGTCCGTGTGCTACTAAGACCAAATCACCCACATTAAAACTTTTCGCGGTCCTTGATCAATCCCGTCACCACCACGTTGCAGCTGGTCATCGACCCTGGTCGCTCACAGGGCTAGTACCGCTAGAAGTTCCAGTCGGTCGTGTACGTCCGGAACGTTCGTTACTAATGACACGGCGTGGGACGAATTCATGTGCGGCGAGACCCCGAACATGAGCTCGAACGGCGAAGTGCCCGTAGCTAGAGGGCGGAGTCGGTACCCGTATAAGACGCGGGGGAGACAATGCTGCCAATCAGCATCATGCCTAATGAAAGTCTTTCTAATCCCGGTCTTGATGGTGAGAATCAATATTTCGGCGCGGCCGTGCGACGTAGAGGCGGAGGTAAGCACCGTGCTCCATCCTACACCGTTCTTCTTCATGAAATCGAAGAGGGAAATGGCTGTGAAACAACCCGCATTGTCGGAAATTATAGCCTTTGGGGGCCGAAGTAGGGAGATGATCTCTCTCTCCACGAACTCGATAACGACATCTGCCGAAGCATTCTTCGTGACGGCGGCGATCGGCCATCCTGTCAAGTGCTCCACGACGATAACAAGAAATTTATTACCTAGATGAGGCTTTGGAAATGGCCCTGCGAAGTCGATCGGGTATGTTCCGAAGGTGATTGTGAGTGGAATCCCCAGCGTGGGTGGTACGTAATCAAAGGGCCAGCTTTTTGGAATCCTTCACAGCTCGTAACGTAATCTTTAATGTCTTGATTGACCTGGGGCCACCAAAATCGATAAACAACGAATATTGTCGTTGTTTCATGTTCCAATTACCGATATCGTCATGATAGGTCCTTAAAATCGCCGGAATGTCTTTGATGGTCTGGATCCCACGAAAACCGTTCTTAGTGTGCCTCAGTAACTTACTATCCCAGAGCATTAAATATTTCGAAGCACGCTTAATAGAGCGACGCTTCACTGGGCTTTGATCTGAAATCTAAAGCCCTTGGAGGTTACGGGCTACATTGACTAAATGATGCCCCAATATGGTCTCACGGCAACGTGCTAAAAGAACCTATACTTGCCACTAAATCACCATCAATATCCGGTACGGTTGGGTAGTCGGTCGGTGCAGATATAAACCCTAATAAGGAACACTGCAATAACTTCAGTGCAGTACTCAGACCACAGACGCAGTCAAAAGTTGGTGCAATGTTAGTGCAATTACAGTATTTAGCTTGCCCCTCTCTCTAGTGCAACAAATCTGTTAAGTGTGATAATTTCGTCTATCTTTTAGTGAATCTAGCCTACAAAACTATCTTCTAGACCTATTAAGCACTATATAAAGGACCCAGTCTACGAGTAGCAGACAGACTGGGCATAAGCATCTAAAGTACTGAACAACTCCTCAACTACTTAGCCACTCCTACCAACATCCCCAATGAACCGAAATTCCCGAACATACGCCCTTGAAGACGTATCAGAGAGTAAATTGCAAAAAACTGCTGGCTAAAACAAGACCAAACTTGACATACCACATTATGGTATGCCAAGCCTAGCAGTTGACAGATACGTGTACTGCAATCGTGTTTTTGGCGGTATCGAAACAGTGACCGAGCCAAGGACCCCCCCGGACACTATACCCGCCGAGTGACTGGGCGAAGAAGAACCCCTCCTCGTTCGCAGACGCCACTGCTGGCTACCTCTGTCGAAAGAAATTTGGACCCACCCTCTGCATTCCCCGATTGCATAGTCATCGCAAGCTCGACGTCATCTTCATCAAGAACCCCTGCCCGCAACAATTACAGGAGCACATCGCTAAACTCCAATTCAAGACCCGCTATCAACTCCGCACCCGCATCCCAAGAGCCCTTCACACGCCTGCTCGTAACATCCCGAATACATTGGCTACAAGAACTGGAGCTAAATCTGCTTGGAACTCATTGAGAACAGGGAAAACCGTCATCGCTATCGCATCGCCAACGCGCGCATAGCAAGAACCCGCGGTCGTCACATTACACGACTCCAACGCGTACAACCATCCCCGTCACAACCGACCTCTATCCCTAAATTCAGCTGTTCCCTCTGTGAAAAAAGCTTCCCTATCGTCCTTTTTCTCCACGACCACTCTACACCAGCTCCACCGCAACACTTGCGCTTCGCGACGTATCCACCTTTGCCCGCTTTGTAACAAAACAATACAGTTCCCGCACGATTTGGACCTCCATTTGAAAGGAAAAAAACACTTTACTGTACTTTATAGTCGCAGACAAATTGAAGAATAGTGATTTTTTTCTTTTATTTGAAATATTTCCAGTTAAATTATAATTGCGATATTTCACGTGAAATTGTTTCACTATCTACTTTTTGCTAAACTAATTACCTGGAATACAGTAACTCAAACTGCTCAGTGCATTAATTAAGTCACAAGATCCTTTCTTTGATGACTGGAACACGAGGTCGTAAATCTCAAATTGGGGAAAAATGGGGGCTGTCTTTATTGAGATGTATGGATTGGCTGGAACCCATTGGGAGTTGCAAATGTGAAAGTCATATTAAATACATGTATCGATGGTCGAAACAATTTAAAAATCATTTCCGTCGAATGATAGCACCAGCAACAGTCTACCAGAAAGTCGCTTGGATGCCAGCCAGCAGACAAGTAGCGTTAGAAGTTACTGCCAGCGAAAATTGTCGTTGTAGAATAATGCCTCGAACCTTCGAAAACCTTTCCATTGTGCGGCTGGCGACGGTTCTTGCAAGCCCCGGGACCACTGGAAACGCCTCTGGATGTCATCCGCCAAGAGTAGAGATTGGAACAGGAACTAGCCTGCATCTCTCCGGTAATTACCCAAGAAAGCCTTAGTACTTGCTCCGCTTTTTCGCTCTCGAACTGGATCCCGGCAAATACTCGAAGCGTCACTCGCCGTGCACAAGCAAAAACCGAGGAGACTACAGTAACATCCCATTCTCCGGCTACTACTACTACATCTACCCTATCTACAAGCATGGACTATATTACCACGGATATATCCGACTTAGTAACCGACAGCCCCGACCTAACAAATACACAGGCTACGATACCCGCCATCCCTGGCTCGGAAGCCGGACCTTCTTCCTCCGGAAAAGGACCTCAACTGCCTTCCCAAAAAGACTACTTGTCCCGTATCCCCCAACCAAAGGATGAATAGACGCCCATCTCAAAACATGACCCCTCCCCACACAGAACCTCATGCGCCATTTGATACGAATAAACCCCCTTGGCACCAAATAATCATCACGAAAATCAACCTCTAGTCTTCGGTCACAATATCTGTCTAACAACAGATGAGCAGAAGGAATTTATCTACGCCATCCGCGGCTATTAGAGCGATAAAAATCTATTCGGCTAAGAACTTCGCAAAACCTGGCGAATAACATACAGTACCAGCTAATGCTTTCGAAATCCATCTTTCGAAACCCAACGATATTTCGTTGTTTCCTGCGTTTCTGCGATAAAGATCGCAAAACTAGCCCAGGACTGGTCTTCGACGTTTTATCACAATACATCGTGAACCCATTTGCTCCGTTGCAAGTACATACATCAACCTAGCTCTTAATGCCTAAGCTCCAGTACGCAATCCTGTTGGCAAAGTAAACTGGCAAACTCTCCCCATATCGCATATCATGAACCGAATAAACCTGGTTTTACCAAAATCGCATCAGCTATGTCCGCAAGGTTCAACCAGGACTGCCGAAAATTCCCTGGAAGCATGCACGAAAGCCTTCAACTATTTGTTAAGGAGTACAAATACGCTTTTCGAGATTTCAACCTTAGCAGAGAACAAAAAATTTAGTTTCTACGTCTACAATTCACCGAAAACGCCATGACATACTACCAGACACATATTGAAGGACAGATCCGAGACTTCAGAGAAGCTGTCGCATTATGGACCGGGAATTTAACAGAAATACGGCCCAACAACGCTTCTTTGGCCTCTCTCTCTTTTTCGTTTCAGAAGTTTGTCTCCGAAGGACTCACTCAAAGCGCAGCGCCAGATAAGATACACAGCCTGATCACAAAGTATTGGTACCGAGCCCTTCCTCATTGCCGGTTTGAAGGAAAAAAGGTGTATTACTTGCGAAACGCAGTCAGAAGCTGTGAATTGGCCCGCGACATTCTTGTTAGCGCAACTTCTGTGGCAATGAAGTACCAACAAATGTGCACTCAGCTACACTGCACAATTCATACAATGGAAGAAACCCGGTTTGCTTAGTCAAATAAGTCTATCTACGGCAACCATTTTGGAAACCAGCCTATCTATAGCACGAATTATGGCCGTCAAGCCGTTTATGGGCTCCGTAACCAACCTGCGAACTACAATACAACCAGGAAGATATTCGCCACTGCTGGGGATTTGACTCGTCAGATAACGTCCTGTCCCATTGTCCTAAACGAAACCCGAGCCAGACAGCAGCATCAAAGTTCGCTTATTTTCGAAACGAATTCGGCGGCGACAACAAAGCACTTAAACGCGTTCTTCTCGAAGCAATACAGGAGATTGAATCACACACCCGCAGCCAGGAAGAATTTTCTGACGATATGGACAGAATTCGACAAGTTTGAGAAGCTCATTGAAGCAGAACCTCCAGCTAGTGACGAAGCTAGCAACGGACAACAGAGCCTTGGTTTCAACAACGAATTTCAATTTTATCTCCAAAATTCACTTCAGACAGCCTCAAACAGTCCCCAAGATCCGGTCGAAAATAACTTCCATGATTTTGATAAATGTTTTCAAATACGGATGTCCGATCCCAGCCTTTTTCCGTTTGCACCCCCTTTATCACACACAAAAAAGGCCTTGACAATATCCTTTCGTCATAAAGGTCAAAAAATGACTACTCACGTCGCAAAGAAGTTGTGGACGTTCTCATCCCAAACTTCTCAGATCTCAGCGTTTCCTTCTCATCAACATTCGAAGGTATACGCTTGGACATAGTTGCCCAGAGATCTTTCGTCGGCCACAACCAGGCAGCCGCTTACTGCAAAATGACAAAGGACAAACCTACCAACTAATCATCAAAAAAATCGCTAAAATACTTCCGTTTCGCCGACGGAGGGTACCCGCCTCGCAAAAGTCCCAGTCTGTATACCAAACCCAGATGGAGTATTCTCTTCGTTTTAGTGGACATCGTCGCAGAAATACCAATGCTCCTCGGATCAGACGTGCTCGACAAGGAAAGGCTAGTCGTAGACAACGTAGAAGATGTGCTCATCAGCAAGCGATTCGGCTAGAAAATTCCTATAACACGAAAACTTGGTCACCTCTACGTAGTTTGGAATTTCAGCGAAAAATGTTTCACGAAACGGGAATTGAGACGTCTTTACTATCACTTCTTCCTTCTTCCATCACTCTGCCAAATAACTCTACGAACTTATCAAACGGGCCCACCCAAATCAAGCATACGAGGGCATACTACAAACTCTCAACGACATCTCACAAGCTTGCGCTACCGTTCAACACATCTCTCCGAAATCACATTCATTCAAAGTATTGCTACCCGACCATATAGTATTTAACGACGTTTTACCCCTAGGACGCGCCATAATTCACGTATTCGACTGCCAAACTCACTTCCGTGCCGCTGATATCCTAACCGGACGATTATTCGATGGCATTTGGCGTGATTTTCTGAAATGCTGGGTCAAAGTGTAGAGCAGATTCCCGGATAAATTCAAAGTTGATCAAGGATGCGCCTTTATCTCCCCACGCTTCCGAGATATAACTAATATGACTGGAATAAAAGTAGAATTATCTGGAATCGAATCTCACGAATCTCTTGGACCCGGAAAAATAACAGGAGCAACTTCGTCGAATGCTTCGGAAAATTCGCCTCGACCATCCCGGCATCGAATTTGTCCTCTTCTTACAGCTTGCCGTCATAGCTATGAACGAAACAATGAACTCAGACGGACTCGTGCCATCCCTCCTTGTCTATGGTACAATGCCAAGGTTTCCCGCCGTAAATAAATCTTTACCAAACGAAGAAAGCAGAATGTGGGCTTTGGCAGCAGCTCGTAGCTCGTACCGAAATGGTAACGATCACGTGCTAACTAAGAATCCAAAGGTCACTTCAATCGAACCTCCAGCGGCTACGAATATCTATTCAAAGTTGGAGAAAAAGTTCTAGTGTATCAGGAGAAGGAACAAATTAAATGGACAGGTCCCTTCAAGATCACTCGTCTCGATGACAAACAAGCTTTTCTAGATCGCAATGGCGAAACCGCTCAACATTCAATATCAAAAATCTGCCCTTAAATCCGAGACCTTACCGATCTCGAAGACAAGAATTTATACATCCTACATTCAATTGCCAACGAACGTCATGAAACACAGCCTTCATTGTATCCCGACTCACTCATCACCAAAATACTTCACCCTTCAGATCCACGTTATTCATCACCCGGATTCGTCGATTCCAAACAAAAGGAAATACAAGGACTCATTGATAAAGGTACTTGGAAAGTTTTTCTCAAAGCTGACATACCCGATAATGCGAATATACTGAACGGGCGCTTCGTTCTCTCCATTAGGGACGTCAAAACGGACTCAGCCACTTTCAAAGCACGATTCGTAGTACAAGGTCACCTTGACAAAGAAAAGGCTTATCGAGTACATGACTACACTCCTCTTCGGCAATCATCAACTCGTAGTATCGCGTCAGTAGCTGCCAACTACAATTTCGGTCTATGGGCCATGATTTTCGACAAGCCTATATTCAATCCACAGACCAGCTTATCCGCGAAATCTACATCAAACCCAACAAAGAGCTGAATATCTCATCAGAAGAACTTCTGCATCTATTGAAACCATTGTACGGCCTCCCGGATGCAGGAGACTATTGGAATCGTACCATTTCTCATCAAACTACTGAGGAACTTGGAATGAAACCGACGTCTCTTGACATTCGCTTTATTTCAAACATAGCTCAGATGGGCTACTTGGCTTAATTGGTGCTCACGTTGACGAATCACTCACTTTGGAGACTGAGAATTCTTGAAATAGACGGAAAACCCTCGAACGTTTCGAATATAGAGAGCGCGAATTCGGCAACACCAAATTTGCTGGAGTAAATGTGGGAAAACCCAGATGGAATAATTCTACATCAGGGACCATTCATAGCAACAATCAAGGAACCACCAATGATTTCTACCTTCTCAGACTTCCAATCTCTTCTCGCAACCCTGTCATGGTCTCTCCACACTCGTCTAGATATTGCATGTGCAATTTAGTTCGCTGCTCAAATTACTGAGAAAAAATTCTGCATCGCTGACATCAAATCACTCAACAAGGTCATCAAATAACTCCTCCGCAAACCTCATATTCATCTTCAATATCCCAAATTGGACTAATATAGCCTTCCTTTCAAGGTATACTCGGATTCTTCCTTCACAAACAACTCCGACCTAACACCGCAACTTGGATGCATCATCCTTCTCGCAAAAAAAAAATGATAATTGTCACTTCATTGCGTACTAAAGTCGGAAAAGCAGTCGTGTAACTCGTTCCCGTTCTCGGTAGCGAAGTCTATGCCTTCGCGGATGCATTTGACTTTGCCTGCAAACTGAAGAGAGATCTGCAATCAATATACGTTCAAACAATACCGCTCAAAATGTTTACAGACTCAAACAAGCTCTTCGACGTAATTAAAAAATGCTATAAAACCGAAGAAAAGAGGCTCATGATCGACATCACGAGCGTTCGGAACGATATATACAAATATTCAGGAAGAAAGATCTAACGTGGGCCTTTGTTCGCACTGCTAATCACGTTGCAGATGCCTTAACAAAATCTCAAATTGCAAACCTTTGTTACGTATACTTGAGTTCAACAGATGCGATCTTCCTTTTTAACAATGGGCATTTCGTTAGAAGCACTCAATTTGACTCGTCGCGATTTCCTCGCAAATCAAAAAGGTGGTAGTGTAGACACACCTAATAAGGAACATTCAATAACTTTAGTGCGGTACTCAGACCACAGACGCAGTCAACAGTTAGTGCAATGTTAGTGCAATTATTTATCTAGCTCCTCTCTCTAGTGCAACACCTCTCTTTAGTGTAATAATTTCGTCTGTCCCTTTAGTGCATCTAGCCTACAGCAACTATAGTCTAGAAAAATTCCAGCACTATATATAGAGGACCGATTCTACCGAGTAGCGGACAGACTGGGCATAAGCATCTACAGCACTGAACAACGCCTCAACTACTTCGCCACTACTACCACCGTCTCCAGAGGACCGACAGCCGGTACCACCCGCGAAAGGTTGTCGGCAGCACCGTTCCCAGTCCCAGGACGGTATTATATCTCGAACTCGTATTCAGCTATAAAATCCAACCAGCCCACTAGTCTTCCGTGAACGTCACTCTTCTCGAAAGCGTAACGGAGTGCTTGGTGGACATTCACCAATTTGAACGGGGTGTTGATAAAAAATATACCCGAAACTTTTTGAGTGCAAAAATAGCAGCGAGGGCCTCCTCTTCATATGCTAAATAGTTCCGTTCCGCCGAATTAATATTCCTACTCGCGACTTGTACCTGATTTATCTTCCCATACTCCTTCTTTTAGGCAATAATCGCTCTAATTGCAACGCCGGAGGCGTCTTTTTCCACTATAAACGCCACGTAGAAGGCTTGGAATGCTAGAAAAGGTGGTAATGTAAGCTCTTCTTTCAGGGTCTGAAACGCATCCATCATTTCCTTTGTGCAGAAGAAGTCTTTCTTCCAGAAGTAGCAGAGTTGAGGGCGGCGGAGGTTTGCTGCGAACCACTTGATGACCATCGGTAGACGCCTGCAAGGCCAAGAAAGCAGCGCAACCAGATCGTATTCTCTGGTTCTGGAGCCTCCTTGATCGCCTTAATTTTTTCATCGCTGTGAACTACATCCTTGTCTACTCGATGTCCAAGCTATTTGACAATCAGCTTCGCGAACTCACCTTTAGAGATCTTGAGCTTCAATACGGCCTTCGCATGGGCCTGAACACAATATTTAAGTGCTATATTTGCTCCTCCATTGAATGGAGGAACACAACTACATCGTCCAGGGAAACACGGGCAAAGATTATTGCACGCAGAATGTATTCCATCATACGTTGAAAGGTCAACGGTGCATTAATCAGGCCGAAAGGCATGACCTCAAACTTAAATGTCCCGTAACGACAAAAAAATGTAGTGGTCTCCTTATACTCTTCGCTTATACGGAACTGACAGTACCCGGCAAATAAGTCGAGGGTAGAGAACACTGAATATCCTCTGAGTAGTCGATAATTCTTCTATCTTTGGCAGGGGGCAACGATCGGCCTTCATCTTACGATTCAAAGTGCGATAGTCCACAAAAAATCGAGGCTTCCCATCCTTCTTCGTTGCAATGACGATAGGGAACGACTACGCGGAGGAAGCGGGGGTAATAATCCCAGCTTCCAGCATCTTATCGATTTCCTGACGGACAGTTACGTTGTAGCGGCGCGCCAGGCGTAGAGCCCTATGATAAACTAGAGTCAGGTCCTTTAGCTCGAACTTGTGTTCTACCGTAACTGATGCCGGACGGAGCTCATCAATTTCCATGCCACGATTCCGGTGTCCCTTAGAAAGTTGCTGATTTCTGCCTACGTTTCTTCCTGCAGGTATACCAACCTTGCTCTCAGCACACCTCTAACTTCCTCCTCTAGAAAGTCACCAGCGGCATCGATATCTCCGCTAGTCGGCTCTTCTAATTTTTCTTCACGCGGGGTTTCTCGAATGGCCAGGACTAGTTCATCCTCCAAGGAATCTGACGAATCTAGGCTGGTGTTCGAATCGGACGTGAAATCTTCGCTGATAGTTCCGATGTATTCCTCCTCAAACAGCCTCTTCTCGGCAGCCTTGTTGTCCGGCTCGAGGGGTTGTACTATTTACTCGGATACAATGTAGATGCGTACACTTTGGGCGCCGAAATACATATTCTCGAGCATAGCGGAATGTGTGGGGCTCTCAATGATGAGATCGAAAGGGGAATTTTCTACAACAAGGTAGTCTAACTTGATAGCTTGGCTCCTAAATGTCGCCGGACCTTGAGAAATGAACCGACACGAAAGGAGCTCTCCCCATTCGCAACTGTTATCTTCTTGGTCGTATAGTCCGGAGAAAGGTATAGACGTCTGGAAAAATCTGCAGACATGACTTCGGGCACTGCCCTCGAATCTAGTAGCGCCCATACTTCAGAGCCATAAACTTTCACTTGCACCAACAGGACGAAACTAGGGGCAGCATTGGAGACAACTGCTACCCGGGGAATCGTTTTGCTCTTTCCGAGAAGGCGACGCATAAATTTAGCCGCTTCATCAGCGTCCCGACGAAGAAGCTGCCCAAATGTGAGACCACAGCTGTCTGTCGCTAGCTCCTAGATAACGTCGTATTTCCCAACGTATTCCTGTTTCTTGTCGACTTTCTTCTTTCCCTGGTTGGTTTTCCAAGTCTTATTCTTTCCGCTACTCTCGCGGAATTCCGCGGGTGGTAGAATGGGCCTCGTCTGCAAAGCGCGGGCTGTTTGTGAGCTTGCTACGACACGCAATATCGGAATTAATCTATGAGCTTCTTGTCTTGGTTGCCTTGGAAGTGCCTCACCGTCTACATTACTTTTCATAACGTTTACGCCCTCGTTGCTCGGTGACTCCGTTTCAGTCCATTCTTCACGGAGTATATTCACTTTACCGGCCTCTTCGCCTTCTTTCTTGCGCTCATTATGCACTTCCTTGTCTTTCGACTTGTCTAACGGCGCGGACCAGCAGGGTGCTCCTGAGTGGCCCATCCTACCGCAATGAGTATAGGGGGTGTTTCGATGCGGATTCTTCTCGCACCTGGAAGATGTATGACCCAACTCGTTGCAATATGAGCATGTGCGAACCTTGTTTTTCCTCTGAGGTACGGGGAAAGGTACGTGTCCAAGGTCTCTTTTGTCATTCGTTAGGAGTAACGTCAGCCTAGAGAGATCTTCAGTAAACGCGTCTAACTTATTCTTGACGTTCTTCGCACGGGAGTCCGGACGAACTAATAGCCTCGCTGGCGGAACGTCAGCGATCGAACTTGAGGGGCCAGCGAAGGCTAGTTGATTCGTATGGTAATCCCTCAAGGCCTTAAAGATACTTGCATAGTCTTTGGGGCCGCGGAATGACAAGAATTGCTGTAGGTCCTTATGACGACAAGCCGCGGTGCGAAGTAATCCAATCCTTGCGACATTGTTTGATCCTGACTTCTCGTATAGGCGCTCAATTTCCTGTAGAGAACCCGGTATGTCGGTGATGTCAAGAAAGACCTCCAAAGCTTGGCGGATGATGTCCTGAGGGTCTTCTTTCTTCACGAAGTGCTCGAAGAACTTTGCTGTGACGTGTGACGGCGGAATAGTTCTTCGCGTCATCAACGAGCTCTCCATTCAACGCGAACGTGTCGTAATAGAAGTCAAAAGCGGCTTCATCTAGGTTCCCAAGGAGAGAAATAGCTTTCTCCTCGTCAGCTCTAGAGGACATGGAGACATTTTCAAAGAAGAAAAAGAAATTTCCGCACGTCGCTGGACCCGTCAAATACGATAGTGCTGGGACCAAGGGCTCTATTCCTGCGCATGAGTACCATTTTACTGCCCGACAAAGGGAGGGCAATGAAGGATAGAGTGGGTCCGTCCGCCCTCCGTTCCGACGCTTTCCTGATCGGGGGCGGTTTATATAGTGACCGCGAGTGTGTGGTAGCTTCAGGTCAGGCCACACGTAAAATCGACGAAAATTAAAATATAGCCTTAAAATAGGTAAAAATAACTAGAATTAAAGCTTGACCACAGTAGTCATCAACTCAAGCCAGCGTAAAAAATACTTCATACAACCACTCATCTTTGAGTGTTTTATGGAAGCGTCCAGAAGCCTAAACACATAGTTCTGCAAAGTTTGACTCTCTTTCTGCCACGAATTTGGGAAGTAGCAGCAGAACCCGGCGCGTATTACAGGTGCTCACCTATTTGTGGTCCCTTTTATTTCAGATTGAGTAGTTTTTTTGCGTTTTGGCTTGCATAGTACTGCCTGATCATACTTATGAATAGCAGAGAGAAATGAGTGGAATTGTAATTGTTGGTGTTGGTACAGTCCTTTGTACAATGCTGTGTTAAGTAATCAATTAAGATATCGAAACTTTTGATAAAAATAAAGCTCTAAAAATACACCGCCACTTGTCTGCCAAATTTGAAAATGCGCGTCATATGGCTTGGTAAATTCAATCAGTAAATATATAGACAGGAGACAGGAAACATATTTTTACGGTAATGTTTTCTCATATCTCATGATTTACATTTTATTCAAGCAAGAATCTATGCTACCATGTTTTTATCCAATTTTTAAGGTTATCGTAAGGACTTTATTGATAGCGTTAAGGTTACTTTACTGCTCCTTTCTGAACTGCAAGGGAAGTGCAGTATAGTTCCTACCCATATTTCAACACTCGGAGGCTGAAACCCGGTGGCGTTCACGGTCTTCAAACGGTTCTGAGAAATTTTGCCAGTCGCGCAATGGAATAATTCTTAAGTTTCAATTTATTCTTTAACGGAGATATTCTGCTTTTTCCGCTACCTCAAATGCAGTTTGATTTCATATGCCCTCATATCGCGCCATAACGTAACCAGGTAAATGGAGTTCTCTCAGCACCGACCAGGGCAAAACGGCGGAAAAATGAACATTAAGTCATACAGTGTCGTGCCGAAGGTATTCATTCTACCTATCTCCACTCATATTTAGCGTTTAATTGGATCAAACGGCCTGCAGGCTCTTCATGACCTTCGCAACTTTACAGCTGATCGTCGAGGGGTCCTAGGCATACAATGTGGACTTAAGAGTGCATATCGTAGAATACCATGAATATTTGACAGTGAAAGAACCCAACGTGTTCCCCCTTTACTGTATGGTATTAATGCTTAATTTGGAAAATAGATTTAGCTGTTATATCAGTTTAATCTAATTTTGAACCGTTTCATCAACTCATTGAGGCGTAAATTGGAATCACCAAATTTATTTTTGTAACAAATACAGCTGGGTGTGGTGCAAATATTATCTGACTAATTAAAATATCTTATCGCAAGTGTCAAATTCAACTGCAAAGAACAGGCAAGGATAGTCAATCTGCAGCGGACTATTACCAGATTTAATGCTTCATAATCACTATCAATGTATATTTCGCCACTATCCAAACCCCTATCCGAAAAATGTTCTCTGCGCTGGAAGAAAAGTGCTTGCAACTTATGCAAAAGTTGTCCCTCCTCCTATAGTCTAATCAAATTTAAATATTATTTCACTTCGCAGAAAGCATTTCTCGCATATTGCATCCCATTCGCATCTCACTGCGCAGTGAAATAACTCAATGCAACGGCAGTCAACCGTGGAAAAAATTTGTTCCCGTTGGTCGGGAACCCCCCTGACACCCTCAATATGTGAATAGCTTGTAATAATTTCGTACTTACAATAATATCATTGTCCCGTTGAGACATCTTTGATCTGTTGAATGATAAGAAAAGTCAGCAGGATGCACAAGATTTGTGGTTTTGGTCCTAAAATTTTGAACCATAGCCTTGATTGGAGTGAATTGAGATTTGACACCATCATCCAAATGACGATAATAGGTACCAATGTAGAGAAACAAGCGCATCCGAAGGAGTTTTCTGTACCACGAGGTTTCATTCAGTAATCGTCCTATACTGGTTCTTTACTATGAGGGATTGAGTCTCAGTCTAAGCATATAAACCCTCTCTCAACCTTTTTGTCATTAAATTATATCCCATTATTATTAAGTATGCTCATTTAATTTCCCTATCCTCCTACAAACACGAATTATTACTAATATCCATGGTAAAAACAAAACGAGTCACATCCACATTATCGATGCAGTTCAATATTTAAATGTTACTAATGGGAAATCTTTTCATCTCTTCTAAACAGAACAAAACTTTTCGTTCAAAAGAAATTTGTCCAGAAATGTTTGTCATCAACTTTTTAATTTGAGCTTGAAACATAGTGCGAGTGGCTTCTATTAAGTACAAGATGTATCTAATTTTGAACACGGCCTCAAAAAAATCAAATTAGGGTACCTGTTTTAGTGGGTGTAAACCCAGAAGCGGTGCTGATTAAAAGTAATTCGCAACTCTGCAGAACGAGGTATGAAAAAATTCATACGGACAGAATGAAATATAGCAAATTAACTTCTGAATACCTAAAATCCCGCAAAGCAAGTATACTTTTCGCAGAGTCTCTCTTGTAGCCCCCTTGAAATCGGCGCGATCATCCATGGACTGTAGCAAAAATTCTGATCTTCACATCCATTATCTTCTAAGCGCTAGTGCTCTCTAATTGCACCAATGTAGACTTGCTTTGGATAGGCTCGCCTGTTCCCTTCCTTTCAAAGAACTTCGGGACTTTTCTCTTCGACTATGATTTTAAATGTCACTTTACAGTCTCGGAAGCATGTATATTCATGTAAGCAGTAATTATACATCTTTTTTCATTGGTGAAAACATGAACCCTAAATTTCTTCCCAGTGTTATATTTGGGGCTTATTGTGCATTGAGTAGATTCGGGAATGTGGAAGGTCCTTTTTCTGGCGCTGAATTTTCGTTTTTAGATGTAGCCAGAGTGTTTCGATCTCGTCAAACAAACAAAAGATATTTATTTCGATCAGACTGATCTTAGAGAGGTTGGTTGAAGGAAGATATCTGATACTAGCCTACTGCGGGCTTTTTCTTGTTATTTTTATAAGGTGCATCAACATTAGGTTTCGGTTACGGTATTTGACGTCGCATGAGATTCATGGACATGAGATCTCCACAATAAGTTACTCTGTGTAGGTCTACCCATGTTCATAGCCTATGACATCATACCGTGCCATATATTGTACAAACATGGTTCACAGCTGAATGTTACGATAAAATTAATGAAAAAGTTTATTTCTCATAACATATACTTACCACATTTCAATATTTCACCTAATATCATTCTGAAATCCAATTTAGTTAAGGCGGATGGTGTAACCTCATTCCCGCTTATTCCTAAACCTAATTAATTTTCTTCCATTAAATCACATACAAAATTATTAGCGTAATTTTAATCTAATGAAAAGTTTCTGGTCTCATTTTCAAGAAAAAAAGTAAGCGGCGTTTAATATCTGCTGGTAGGCGTCATATTTTTCACCGGATATCTGAGTATAAGGGCCGTAAAGACGTCTTTGCATCCCTTGCGATACTATACCAAGAATAAGGGGTTTTGATGGATCTAGGGTCAGGAAAGGATACCTGTGATGCATTATTCCTTCTTGCATGTGAATCCACATTTCTTTCAATTGATATTACAAAATTGACATACAATCGAACTATAGCCACGCAATCGAACCCGTAACACGTGACCGAAAATGTATCGTGTCCTGCGAGGACGAGCAACTGTGCTTCTGTACGGAAAATCCATTAAAAAAAGATAATTAAAATGAATGTAAAAGCTCAACGAAAATTTTTCTTTTCAGGAAACCCAACGAATACTCCCTTGTATATAGTTTCCTTCGATTTGATATGAAGTTATTATTTAAGGAGGCTTTATCTTATGTTAACGTTCTTTAAAGGCTGCTTTCCGCAGTCTGGATTCCATTTCTATGACCAAGCCCAATGAGACATTTAAAATACGGAATGGTAAAAATTAAAGCTCGAAAAAAATAGTTACGAATGAAGACAATTTTCTCGTTAAATTATCTAGGTGCTCTTCCCCTCAAATTATAATAATCTACTGCAAAATTGTCCGCAAGGAAAATGAAAAGAAAAATGAAGATTCCGGGTAAAAATTATTTCGGTACACCGCCTCTTGTACCAATCGGGAACCAAAATCAGTAACTTTTAACTTCTCTGAAACAAATTTATTTCATACCTCCTCCAATAAATGGTTAAATTTTGATAGCATCATTCAAATAAAGAGAGAGAGATGATTTGGTTGCAGCTCTTGAAAATCTTTTGTAGACGTAAATATTCATTCTCATGAGAGTTAATTCAAACGCTATAAAACAGGATTGGATATACCCTCTAATTTTTTTCTCATGCAAACTTTTCAGTTTTAATTTCGAAAAAGGGGTTGTAAAGTTCATTAATAGCAATATAAACAAACTCAAAGCCTACCGTCCTATTCAATAGATATCTGCTTTGAAAAACTATTAGTAAATTAAATGCGATGAATTTATATTAAATGATTTATAGTTTAAGAAGACTCACTTTGGTACCCGAGAAAAAGGTCTAAGACGGTGTTCTTGCACAATTCTTGAAAAAGTAGTTTAATGGTCCAAGCTGTTTCACTATACAAATTTTGTTTGGAAAAATTGCACTTCTACCGTATAGTCTAAGAAATTTGAGGAAAATCTCAAAATGTGCTGGGTAAGTCAAATAAGTAAGGGCCAAAAATTGCAGCATGGGACATGGACTTAATGTTTTATGAGAATTAAATTCAGGATCATTTTTATAATTCCTGCTAACTTTACCGATATATTAACTTGGAATAGAGCTATTAAAACATATATATGGAAAAAACACATTTGTCTATATGTGTTCATTTAACCTGCGCTTGAAGCGAAGTTTTCCAGGAGTAAGTACTAAAGATCGATTCCTTACATTAATTATTCTTTAATGCAGACAATTTATTTTAGAAACTTAATTAACTGTGTACATTGAGAACGTAGAGATGAAATTATTCAGCATAATAAGTTCTACTATTGCAAACCTGTTGGGAATTTCTTCCTGGATATTAAAATCTGCATCGCTTGCTTCCAAATGTTTTAAAATCCCTTTTCCGGATTACATACAACTTATTTTCCTTACTTTGGTCTACTAAAGCCTCAAACGGTACAATTATTTACCAAGTATTACATCAAAGAAATTTATATTTTAAAAAATGTCCAAAAACAAGGAAAACTTCATTTTTGCCTCTTTTACTTCCACCCAAATCGCTTTCGATTCTATTTCGATAAAAAATTATCAAGTGAAGCAAGTAATATATATATAGTGGTCTTTAAAGATTGTAAAAAAGGACAAGTACCTGAATTATGAATTGTTTATACCCAGATTTAGTGCTTCTTAATCCCTTTACCACTGAAAAGGACGACTCTGTTGCTCTAATAGTCTATCCTACTTTATTCTTTCCAAAAAGCTAAGAAAGTATCTCAGTGCTCATTAATCGGCTTCACTTTTTGAAAAAATCTCAAGACGTACCCTCTATGCAAACTTCTACCGTCTCTTCACATATATTTAATATTGTACAGAGTCTCTCTAATATATACATATAAATACCTAAGACTGTAGTTCTGCTATTGACACATGTCGCGAAAGTGAAGTACACAGAAAATGATGTCGCATCTATGCAATTAACAGGGCTGAAAGTGGAGAGGAAACACTTGGAGCAAGAAGGTGTACTGATTCGTGGGAGTTGAGATGAGACTTGAATGAAACAGATTTGGGGAATAGTTTGAGTACGCAGTGGTTCTGGAAGGATAGAAGTATGAAGACTTGATTTGGAAGACAAAAATAAAGACTTGTTGTATGTGTTAATATATTGAATAGACGCATGTAATATCTTTAACGATGTTTGAGGTAGCGAAGTTTGATTTAAAAGCAGAAAATGAACACGATTGTGAATGAAAATCTCAAAAATAGCGCCAGATTATTGGATGACACAAATGATGGCATAATAAAATTACATAAATTCAATAAATACAGCATAATTAAAGTAATATAAAGAATTACAGAAAAGGTTGTGGAAATTGTACTTCATCTTTTCCACAACGTAAGAAAGATACAGATAGGGAGATTTTGAAACAGTGAAGAGAAATAGACGTCCATGTACTTCATAGTGAGATTAATTTAAAATTAACGGCTAGACTTCAGGAACTACGGCCGTAAAATTCAGGAACTGCGGCCGTAAACAAGCTGCTGAGACGATGGAAGAGATTTCAAGGCTCTACTATTTACAGAACTTCTCCCTATTTACTCTTAACATGAGAGAAAAAGGTAAAGAGACAAATGTTTAAATTTGACGGGAGTACATGAGGCTTTATGAATAGAATTTGGCATATGTCGTTGGCCAAATCAAAGTTTCCAATGATTTGAGTTAATGCTCAAAAATTATTCAACTTTTCTAGACTCGAGTTGTCAACAATAATTCGTTACAATTCTTCGCTAACTGGCAACGAAGAAAGGCTTCAGAAGTACTAAAAAGTACCCCATTTTCGCGAATCCGCGAGAGCTTACTATATTGCGACCCGATTTGCAACTATACACTAGCTTGAAGAGGCTATAAAAGTAGAATGCATCCAAAACACAAATAGTGATAATTAGATTTACTTTCATATAAAGACATTAACAATTAAGGATATAAATTTGAGAAAGCAAGCTCCCAACGGTGGGTCTTCATACGCATTAATGAAACTTATGGATGGACAATATTGTTTGTTTCCACCCAAATTGTTGGTTGCAAGGTGCAAGTATCGAGATGTTAACATAAAATGTAGGAAAAAGAAAAGGCTTCGGACGGAATTGTTGATCATGTAAATGAACTTGTGACGGGGACTATGGGGGTTATCCAGGATCCATAAAGAACGTACTAGAGGGATAATACTGCGGTTTACAAACAATATATGAAAAGATTATATTCAGAGCACTCACTTCTAAAATAAAAAAACGGGAAAATCAACATTCTCGGAAGATGTGCGATATATAAAGTTAAAAAATAAAATTTTACTCTAAGCATGGATTTTAATTCCCTCCGAAGAACTAAAGGTACCTGTACTTCATTGGAGAGCAGTTAAATGTGCTCATCTCGTGGAGATTATGAAGACATATTAGATTTCATCCTGTCATTGGAAGCAGTACTCGAGCTAACCTTGCTTCTTTCCATGTTCGTTGTAGTAATGTTCTATAATTCACGCTAAACATCGAACTATGTATATTCATGAGGATTTTTGGCAGCTTAGGGGAACCTTTTTCCACAAGATTTCTGAAATAAAAGACCATTTTATTACTACGGATTTGGGCGCTGTTTTTAAGTACTCAAATTCTCAGTTTTAAATATTTTACCTTAAATTTAGAAAAAATCCTTCATAATATAGCATAAAGCAAAGCTAGGTCAGTTATATTTTGGAAAATTCCAGTATGTGGGAAATTATTAGTATCGAAACCGCGAAATATCAAAATCCTTATCTTCTGGAACTAGTGGATTAATTTTTCAACCCACCAGTATGTTTTTTCATGTATGTATTATCAAATAATTTTTTGGAACAAAAATAGCGGGAGGAAAAACGACACTTGGGGATACTTTTTTTGCCATATAGATGAGACTTCAATGAGACTATTAGACCAAAGCAATAGATTAGGAGCGCGCAGGTCGTCACATAGTAAAATTGTATTGCACACTTGCAAAATAAATATGGAGGGGAGGTGATGGCTGTACAGTAGACAAAATTTAAAATATTGCGCAATATTTGGCGCCAACTTGACACATAAGCAAAAAGCTCGATTCCAAGAGAGGACAAATTAAATGTCAAGAGAGCGGTTAAGCTAGTAATTGACAGAACGAGTACATTAACGGGATAGCAATTCAGTATATAACACAGCACCCGAGGAGGACAACAGCAAAATCAGGCAATGGAGATCTTTACGGTTGCAAACGCGTCCCATGCGTCACGGCTTCCAGTATATGCTGCTGTAGATCGCGATGAAGAGCTGAGTCAAAGCGGAAGCGAGCCTATACACAACGACTCTGATGAAGACTTTGATTCCAAGTCGCCTATTACCGACTTGTTTTATGAAAAGGGTAGCAATCACGCAATTTTTCAGATGTATATCTTTAATTGAGAGGAAATTAATGGACTCTAAGATTTTATTTCCCTTTTTTTGGTACATATTACAACGTTTTCCGCGGTTGTAAAAGTCCTATTCATGCAAGAGATATGATTTTTATGGTTCCGTCTATTTTTAAAGTGCGGAGGGCAATGGGATTTTATGGCGAGGTTGTTTCAGCAGAAATCATCTAGCTTAGATTGACAAGTGGGAAAGCTTATAGAAGTGATTTGTGATTATCTCTACGTAAAACTAGTTTTCGAGGCTTCTTAACGTTACACAATGAAGAAGCCGGCATCTATGGACTATACTTTCATTAATTTTTGTAAGGCCTGTTATGCCACAAACTTTATATTCCAACAAAGCTATAGGCCAAGTGGAATTCTGCAAGACGAAAAAAATTATTTTATTTGTGAGCATAAACTTTATGGTTACAAAGTTGAAGATTTGATTTTACCAAATGGACTAGCGATAGTTGCAGCAAGCAATGTCCAGGATCGGCTTCGGGTTTCGATATTTTAAAAGAATGCTACCGTTTCATGAGGCGCAGCTCTTGAAGAAAGCAGAAGATGCAGAGTTGGAGGACCCAGATCCGGGCCACGACACTTGAGCCCTGCTTTGTGACAAAGGATACCAGGGTATAAAAGAGATATGCAGGGCGATATATCCCATAAAGAAGCCCTTTTGTGAAATTATTACTCTCGACGAAGAACAGGAAAATATATCTATCTCTTCTAATATAATTTTAGTTAAGAACCACTCCGGGAGGATGGTGTGTTTGTGGAACGTTCTATCTACAAAATAGAAACGGAACGCTTCAAACTACGACAAGTTTTTTAAGCTCCTCTTGGCGCTTACTTCTCTTATATGGATGTACAAATTGCATCTAAAGGGTATAAAGCACTACGGTCGCGTGAAGAATGGCCTTTATTCGATATGCGAAGATATTATTGCCAAGCATCGTCGTACGAATGCAAAACATCGGTTCAAGAGTGCTAGACGTATTGACGCACATTTCAAGGCCTCTGTTGGAAGCGCCAGCCCACGCAAATCTACTCCAACCACGGAGCTTCGTAACCGCTATCGAACTGACACCCCATATCTGGAAAGCAAGCAGTATTTCGAATTTGAAGAATAGTTCTAAATTCATATGTTTATAGATCGATCTGGCTAGTCTATCCTGTTTGCAGTAAATTATTTTTCTTTTGTTTTGTCATTTCTGCTTTTGGTAGTCTTTTTGTATTTTACTTGGACACCAACAATTTTAGCTGCTCACCTGCACGGACTCTGGTCTTTCCGTTTGCAGCTCGTAACTTCTTTTGAGACCTTCTGCATCCAAGGTGCTGCAACAAAGCTATTATTCGAAAGCTTTAATAAATTGAGGAGGATAAACAGTTTAAATTTGTTGCATCTCGGATAAGTAATTACATGCTCTAGTACAATAGCTCATTAATATTAATTCACTACTCTAAATTGTGGACTAAAGCTCAAGTATGGTTCCCAATATTTATTTGAAAATAACGCTTATTTTTGTTTCTTAAATTCAACGACTCTTCTGATGAAGTAAACTATTGACTGAATATTATTCAAACAAAGAGAATTCGAAAACAGTAATCAATTATTTCTCACGATCAACTAATTTAAGGATATGATTCAAGTTCCAATCAACAGATTGCGCTGATCAGTACGAAATTAGAATCAATGTGTTGTGTCTTACTTTTGTGAGAAAGAGGATGTAGTAGGTCAGCAGTTCTGAATATCTCCCTTGGAGATGAGGATTTTGTCACCAACGACAACCTTGAAGTTCCTAATTGTACATAGACGCCGGAGTCCGGGGCGCGAAGTGTTAATAAATATCACAAACAAACAAAAAAAGGGGTTATAATATTGGATGTAGAGGGGGGTAAATAAAAAGGGGGACCTGGGAGGATAAACGTGGCTATAGCTAAAGTTGCCGTTGGCAAGTTTTCTGCAAAGGCGGAAGTTGGGAGTCAAATTCAGAGCCAACACCGGGGGGTGTTAAATCCAGGCCCTAGTGGCCAAATAGGTATAAATACTAGTTAGCTAGAATAGTTTCATCCACGACGGCGGGGAGAGTGAAGTTAGGGTCAGCCAAGTAAGGCAGACCCAAGTTAGAGATAAGTAAATTGGCCAGTATGTAACAGGAGCCCTGAAACAACATCATATGGGTTCGTGACATGGATGGAGTACCACCCGCATGCGAAGAAGCCGTCTTTAGACGCAACACCGTTGACAAATGGTGATTTACATCCGCATCGCGAAGAATTCGCTAAAGAGACTCCAGCAAGTGCAGGCACCTTGCACACGTTTGCAATGGTATACCATCCAATGTCCAACAAGATAGGAAAGAGCCACATCGATTGCGCCATGTTTCAGTCTCGTAACCGCAAGTGACATTCACGGTAACAAACCATTCAACCCTATCTCAATCTGTAGAGCGCACAGGCAAAATTAGTTAAGTCCAGCAGTTCCATCGATAGATGGAAATCATAGTTCCCAAGAAAGATGAGCATGAAACAAGGCAAAGAGGCAACAAGAATCTTTGGCATGTACTGACGAGAAAGTACATGCGCACAGACCAAAGCTAAGGCACCGAGTCATGACAAAAGTTGACAACAGTAGTCGGAGCAACGCTGTGATTCTCCGCCTAGACGTACACATTCGCATCAAAATAGTTCTCGACCCACGCATCCATGTTGCAGTGATGGAACTCGCAACAGGTTGATGACATATTATGACGTCCACCCTTGTACCTCGGCCGAAGCACTCAGAGGCTGAGGGGGGACATCGGTTGATATTGAATTGAGTTGACATTCGCGCTCGCACCGCCCCCATCGCACGCATCGCCTTCCATTTCCAAGATTTTGAGTCCATAATCATCGAACAGCACTGTCCACCAATCTCAACCTCCTCAACCAAGCAGCCCTCTCCATCCAGTCCAGATCATGTAGCATGCAGCGCGGTTGCCCTTTGACAACCATGCGGGCGACGCGCGCCGTGGGACTGGACGCGGTCAGGGAGCAAGAGAGAGGGCAGGGGTTGAGTTTTGTGTTGTGTTCGGGGTTTTGTGGGTGCGGGTGCGGAGTCCTCTGGCCATGTACAAGTCGTTCAGCACAAGATTATGTCACTTGTAATGCAGGGACGGTGTTGAGTATTTTGCATTACAGAATGTGCCGTAACATTACAGAGACATCTGAGGCCGCTGTATATACTATGATTGGTCGAGAGGAGATAAGTGAGCTCCATAGGAGAGCCCCGGCTTTACTAATAAATGGCAAATCAAGCTTACGATCCTGGGGAGGAGGGGAGCAGACTGGTTACCGTACCATCTGTCAGATTCGACAACCGAAGGGTCACATCTAGTAGTCACAACACTTGTCAGAGGTCCGCCAGTTTTAACAGCTCTGTTATTGGCTAAAAGTTACTTGTTATAGATATCTTGTTACAGTTTTTGTGGTGCACCGACTGTACAGTACGCACGGAACACTACGTAAAGGGTGGTCAGCAGGAGGAGTGGGCCAAGCCTCACTAGCTAGGATGACTGAGTATGGGCTCGTTTCCAGAATCCAGATGACTACATCGCCGCCACAGTGAGGCACAGGATAGACGGCTCACATTCCGCAAAAGCCCGGTGCCGCCTTTCTCTTTGCGCATCCCCACCGACACGGAAGTGTCTGCGGTGCACTGAAAGATCATGTTACGACCTTTTTAATTAAGAGAGTTTTAGCTTAAACGATGAGGTAAGCATGATTTTCCTCAGTTCACTTATTAAATTAGAAATTAACAGATTTGTTAAAATTCCGATTTTTTGAACCTAACCAAAAATTTACCAGCGCTAAGAAATTATGTTCTGGTAATTTTACGGTTACTAAATTGGCGGGAACGTGAACACACAGTAACATAAAAAAAGTAGGCAGCAATCCTGACAAACCAAATCTTCCGCAAAGCAGCTGCAGCAACCGGACTCCTACCATGACTACCCCAGCACAACCAACACAGGAAAGGAAAATCCATCCCTTATCAAGCACAACTGTATCCACCGGCTCCCTCCAAATGCGAGCACCAAGACAAAGCACAGCAGCGAGCGATTTCGGCCCAACCTCGTCGAGCGCACATGGATTATAGAGCAACTAACTGCGCGTGGTGGGCCATGCCCAAAAGCCAAAACTCTGGAAAACAACTCTGCCGATGTCGCCAACGCAGCTCGCACCCGCCACTATACAGATCGAAATCAAGCCACCGATCACATCAAATACGGCGTGACATGGAGGCGGGAATACATGCAAAAAATAACAGGCAACAACGTTTACCATATTGCAACTATGGTTCCGTCTATGTCTAAAAGGATCGTAGCAGTGCCAGGACTTGATGATGGGGAAGAAGCTGCGATACGTGATAGATGCAAGCCAAATGGACCAGAGCATACATTAGATAATGCAGTTCTGTAATTGAGGTCTGAATGCGAGAAAAAGAGAAAGTCGATAGACGATGATACAAGAAAATCAATGCCGAGGCAAAAAGAATCTCGTCAGCAGAAGTTCGCTTGCATAGAGAAAAGAAACGCTGATTATGCGTTTGTGAAGTCCAACATGGTCGCAACTAGAGTAAAAAATACGAAAGCAGTACACAAACATAATGTTGGAAAATTTGAAGGCCCAAACGCTGACTGCAAATGCCGCTGCTGCAAGTGTCGAAGTTAGCGTACATTTATGCAAGCTTTTTGGTTCCTTTCCCGCATTTTTGGCACAGAAAAACGGCCTGCAGGTACCTTCTATCGCTCTCCAGGAACCAACTTCGTTTCAAAGGGAGAAACTAAGCATGAACTCAGATCTTTTCCGGCTTTCTGATGAAGCAAACTCTGAATCTGTTCTGCAGACAACCTCATCCGAAAACGATATTGTAGACAGAATTCAGGGGACAGAAAATGCAGCTAATTTGGAACCTAAAAGTGCGACTTGAGCGTTGTCATCGTGTACTTTTACCATTAATGCTCGAGGGTGTCGCTCCATAGTAACCGTGGCTGAACTCATTATTTTCTTTCGCGGAATGCGGTGATCGACACTATGAATGTTTGGCGTCAATTGTAACTGTTTAGCTAGCCGTTCTTCTCAAAGCACGAAAAGTGCATCAAATGTCTCCCGGTCCATATGGCAAACACTTTCGAATAATGCCACATCTGGATCTATTTCATGAACCCTTCGGTATTCGATGGTATTGTAAGCTGCCTTTGGAAGGCCGTCAATTGTGTAACCACGGCCAACATGCTCAGTGGCGCTGTTAGTATGCTCGGGATCATCGAATGTTTTGAGCATGTTTTCAATTGTTGAGTTGAGTATAGAATTACGGGATATGTGTCGATGCGTCTCGGCTGTTTGTTGGGTGGATCGTTGGAGAAAGGCTACTGCCATCAGAACATCATCTTCGTTGAGCAAGGCCATGATGCAGGGTGGCTGTGGTTTGTTGAGATGTTACGATGGTCGTCCAGGTCAAAACACTTCGGAACAATCCTTTCGTCCCGAACTTACAGTCCAGGTTGTGTAATTAATTGAATTTATCTAGATTTTTAACAGACTCCTGTTATATGAAAAATAAGAACACGCCAGAATCGGATGATTTGTTCAGTAACGTAACTTTTCTTAATTAAAGGGCCTATTATTGTTTGATAATTCGTTGGGTGAGGGAAACCGCGCTGCTCACGCCACAGCGCGAGCTGCTCACGCTTCAAGCATGACTCTTTTAATACAAGATAGCTCGAGATTTGAAACTCTGAAGCTCAAGATTTGTCGAAGGAATCTCTCTACTCTCCGAATGCATGGGTACTGACGTGAAGCAATCCTCCAAACCATATCGTGATATTCAGCCTTAGCCTCTTACGGAAGACAAATCGTGTGTTTTCAAAGAGAATGTGCTGCACAATGATCCGTCGCAGCGCACAGGCAAGTAACATTGCAACATCAAACGTGCATCTGGCTCATCTTTCCAGGCTCATTTCTGCACGTATGTTATTACTTTTTGGAAACCGTACCCAATATTGACTAATTTTGCAAACGTTGTATTATTGTACACCTACATATGCAGAGGCGATAACTGCTCACAGACCCAAAACGCGAACTTGGTGAGCCAGGTTGAACTGGAGGTCCGACACGGAATCTGCTATGACCCCAACCTCACTCCCGCCGCAGCAATGCGTTGCTTATTCCAGCGAAAGCTTTCTGGATCCGGAAAGGTGCAGTCATCTTCGCAGCACTTCAACAGTGTTCCCCGCCATGAAATGCCCTTCATCAAGCAACCCCTGCGTCGTCCCGTCGCTCGAGTACATTGCGAAGCGTACATCTGTGCCTAAGTGAAAATTTTACAAGTCCTTGACCTCGCCTTTTTCTTGGGGCTTTTCGAGATCCTTTGGCGAGAACGCAAACGGAAAAGATCTGCGAGGGTTGTTCGCGACATCTTTCCATTCGGCCGGAGGCAGTACACATCAAAATTGCCGAATTCTGACATGACTTGGCGACATGCGCCTATATGCA
Organism: Kappaphycus alvarezii; assembly: GCA_002205965.3. NCBI lineage: Eukaryota > Rhodophyta > Florideophyceae > Gigartinales > Solieriaceae > Kappaphycus > Kappaphycus alvarezii. Next base: position 465,795 of record NADL03000649.1, read on the forward strand.
CACCAGTATCACAAGGATATGACCCGTCAGTGACTGCGGCAGTGACATAGTCGAGAACGCGAGCAGAAATGCCAAAGTACTCATGAATTGCAAACTTACCGCAAGGGTATATGAAGGAATCCGTGACGTCGGTGGTTAAGACGACAGCTTTAAAGCGTCGAACACCTGTTGTCACGGCATTAAACACGGCTGTTCTTTCCGCGCATACAGTTAAACCGTAACTGTTATTTCGTCGGTTCCCAACAGACAGAAAAGCATTTGTTGAGCGGTACTGAGAGGTTAGAATGAAAATTTTCAAACAAGAGGTCAAGAAAGATTATGGTATTTCCGAAGAAACTTACGAGCTGTTTTCAATGTTGCAGCCGGAGTAGACGGTGCCATTGTCACCGAGGAGCGCGGCACCGACTCTAAATTTGGAGTACGGTGAGTATCTTTGCAAGTATACATACAGAAGTAGGTGGTGACGGCGACAATGGGAACGATTGAGGTTAGATGAGAGCCGCGAGAAAGCCGTGCAGCGAGAAAGGGCGAGGCGAGGTGAGGAATAAACATACGCTTTAAGTTTTGCCTTTTCAGCCTGCTCGACGAGCTTGTCGAGCTCCTCCTCAGTTATAGAGGGGTTGGCGGCGGTCTCGCTTACTATGTGATTCATGACCACAAGGCCTTGGATGAGAGATTTGAAAGGATGAGTTTGAGAGCTGGTTGTACTGGATTTGGTGTGGTTGAGGCTGTTTGAGATATTGGAAGTGGTTACTCTCGAGACTCAATGTCCAGGCTTGATCCTGATCGTACAGTAAATGTCGCAGTATTGCTGATTCAAGCAGTCGTGGTCTTCTGTGATACGTATTGTCGGGTTGACGCCAAGAGTGAATCCCGTGCGATGGCCTCTGGATACTTCGGGTGTGAACCTGTAGTGTGATGACCATCCCAACCACTCCGATGATCGCGTTGCCCGAGAGACTGTCCTCCGCTTCAGGTCAGGTTATACTCAGTGAAGTAAAGTTTCTTCTATTGTATGCCCACCGACCCTTCTTCCGTCATCGCACGAGTCGACAAAAATATTGAGGTGAGTGGTGGAGATACTGTACTGTACTGTACATACCGTACAGTACGTGATTACGAAATATTTCTCGAAATATTCTGATCTGGTGAAAAACCTCTGCAGCACAGGGGGGGTCTCCGAGTAGTGCCATACTGGGTAGTGCCTCCCTCGATATAGTGCCGCCCTATGAGGGTTGGCACAATTTTGAGGGTACGGCAGCTTCTGTACATACAGTACTGTACTGTACTATATTGTACAGTACTGTACTGTAAGATCAGTATAATGTGAAGCACTGCTTTACAGCTGTACTTATAATTTATCAAGCTATACAGTATATGGCTTCTGCACGTGTCTACACGGGAACCTCAGTAAGGCCATCATCGATACAGTGCTACATTTGGGGAAATGCACGAGGGCGGCACTATTCGAAGGATTAACCTGTATTCCTAAATATCCCGGCCAACAAAGAGGAACGTCCTGTCGCAGCGAGCGGGCTTTCGAAGGACGACTTCGGATCGCGCTGTAGAGTACGACGCTATGCGGAGGCGGGTGGGGGCTGAATCCATGAGGCTGGCGGCCACTGCTCCGTGGAGGGGGGGGTCAATCAGGGAGAAACCCTGACCACCGAGGCGCGACGGGAGACACGCTTGTACAAACGCTGAGTCCGTGAGAGCGACGTCATGAAGTGACTCTGTCGAAGGAACCAAGACAGCCTGTCTTACCCGAAACTAGTATAAATAGACGGCGCAGTATCAAACATAGCTTGGGTAAAACAGGCTTTGTCCCGGAGGATGCCTTGGTGAATGTAGCGTTTCCAATCGGGGCACCGAGGAGATCGAAGCCGTCACCAGCGCACTCGGAAAGAGAAAACTCAGCTAGGAAAGCTTGAGGGCTGAGAGGGTCTTGCAGAGCAGGTGAAGCCATCTTGAGAGCGTGTGGTTGGGGCCTGCCGTGGTGTCGCGGGGCATTCGGGATGCTGCCCTTGCGACGTCAGACCCCGAGATGCGGGGGCGGGCGTAGGACGTCTTCGGGGAGCAGAGTCACTGGCCTTGGCGGGGAGGGGTGAAGGTCTCGAAGTTGTTGTACGGTGCTAGGGGTATTCACATTTGCACACGGGGCGTTGTGGAGGGTACTGATTCCCTTACCGTAGTGAGCATCAGCACAAAGGGCTTCCGCCCGCCGCGAACACTTCTCGTCGGAGGTAGCAGGAGAGCCTGCGTGGGGCAACGTGCGGCAACCCACTTCGCCCGGTAGCGATGTTCGTTGATGGCTGTTCACGCCTAGTTGCGCCCCTTTCGGTTAATATCCACTGCTTCTAAATTAATACAGTGCTGTAAAGCACCAAAGACTTGCCGCCCCGTATCCCTCTAGGGATCACGCACACTCAGAAAATTTTGGATATTGTACTGTAAGTAAAGAAACTGTACCCATTTACTGTAAATGAAATTCCCAGTTGTACTGTACTGAAAACCGCTGTACGAACTGTACAAGTGGTAAATAATGCTGTACTACGGTAGCAAATCCAGAATACTACATATACTGTACTGTACTGTACTGTACGAGACACCTTGCAAGACCTTCCACTACTCAGACCAGCCCCCTCATCTCGGGAAATAGCCGGCTTACTTCCCTAATCAGTAAAGCACCGAAGCTTTCTCCCACCGTAAGTTGCCACTGAGATGGCTGGCAATCACACTACCACAGCGCTGCCAGGATTGCATGTCCTATTGCCTTAGCTGTCACATTCAGCGCGGAGCGCGGGGTGAAAATCCTCTTCCACTCCGACATGTTCGCAGCGGCGGTGTTGCGATTCCCTGAATATTTGCCAGTAACAGGGCATGTAATGCTTACCGCATAGGAGGCGAGCACACGGGGCCGCGCCTGGTGAAAACAAGATTCGGATGGACTCGAGAGCAGGAGGACGGGGTAAGGGTACGGCGGTTAGGCGTCCATGTTTATCTTTTTGGAGATCATCCATGCGAATCGCCGGAAGAGAGACGTTGCCCGTCAGATGTCGAAAGATACACTGGGCGCAACAGACTATGGTGCAGAGGGGGCCGTGTGCGGGCATCAGGGACTGCGGGAGGGACGCCCCTGGCAACCTAGCCGGAGAAAAAGATAGTGGACTAAAGCTGGTTTTACTTATTGCCAGGGGAACCAGTAGAGGTTTGTGGTGAAATCAATGGTGTAATGCCAGCTTAAGACTCCTCAGACATTCTCTGCTCACCTTGTCGCCCGCTGCCCTCACGGCACCCTTCATGCAGTGAGTAGGAAACTCCGCGTCAAAATGCTCGTGACTCGGAGGGCGTCAGCTGTGAATTGAACACGAGGCCCAAGCGCGGGCAAGATCTAAAGTGCCTTCACTTCCGTGCACAGACCAGTTGCAACGCCTCCGGTAGCGACGACTGGATTTGTGTTTTCCGCGTAAGTTTTGGTCGAGAGGTCAACGCGCTATTCCTTTGGTCGAGCACTGAAACAGAGAAGTAGAGATAGGTACACTTGCCGGTAAGGGGAGCGATGGCACGCAGTGGAGGAGCGGTGCAAGAGAGGAAGACGTCGTTTGGAAGGAGACGATGGGCAGTATCAAGGAAAGGGATGTCATAGTCGGTGGATGTTGGGCATAAGATGTGGAGAAGAGGGATACACCAGTGGACGGCGCTCGAATTGCATTGCCAAACCTGGTAGCACACGAAACGGCACTCGGAATGAAATACAGAGAACCCCTACCACCGCCGGTCAGTTGGTGACCCCATTCGCAGTCCAAATGCCTCGCGCATGCACTCTTCACCTGTTAGACTACACGATCCCCCACACTTGTACAACAGTTTACCGGATAGCGGGCAACTACATCTCGCAAAGCTACATTTTGAGCGCAAGTGTATCTTGGATTATTAAAAGGGCTCATGCTCGGTTGCTCGTTTACATGTCAAAGTTACCGGATGTTTGCCGCTCTGTATCAAGTGTTGACCTGAAAGGAGAATAAGCAGACCATGGCCTGAGCTACCAAATCGAGATGTCTATTTGAAACACCTCGTTCTATATCGCATCACCTGCTGTTCCCCTACATCAGCACACTGCTTAAGTCTCTCTGTCGCCAGGCGAATCTACTCGGGAGCAAATGCTTAACTTTTCCCATGCAAAACCCAATCAACTGACCATCAGCGGAAAAGTGTTATTCTGTACCACAGCGACATCTCAGAACCAATGTCCCGCAGAAGTGAAGGGAATGGCCAGGCCGGGGCCTGGCCATTCCTTCACTTCTGCGACCATATCGCGCTCTTTGTTCATGTGAACATAGGAAAATCCCCAGCCCTATGCCTCGAACTCATTTGTATCCCTTTCCCCGTACTTGAGACAAAGTTATTGAAGCTACGGAGAAGAATCCCTTCCCCTCAAACCTAAGGACATGAAATCCGCCAAACTAGACATCCCCCGTTATCCTGGCTAATGGCTGCAGGCCACGCAACCCTTTCTTGATCCATATGTTCCCTGCACTGTGAATTGCACCTATACCGCAATGTGAAACTGCCCTAGGACGCCACCATTTATCAAGGCCACAAGACAGTACCTCCAGTATCTTTATAGCAAGCTCTCGAATTCCCCGCGAACTGGGCCTTTGTCTTGGCAGGTAGAGCACCTCCCTTAGGAGCGAACCCTACCAGTTTCATGTTTGGGAATCTTATGCTCATGACGGCGCTCACTCTCGTCGTGATCCATACGCCATATCCCGGAAATGTGTTAGTTTTAGCGGTGCTGCAGCACTATCAACGAGATACGAGCATTCAACAGATGCGCAATGAGTGCGATGCACAAGGTAGCAACCTCGTCACCATTTCTTTACAAGCGAAGAAAGTCGCCTTGCCTACGCGGTATGCCCCTATAAACGTGAGGGTCCGATCTCAAAAGGGCGGGAAAGGCCCACGTCTGCGGTTTCACGGAACCGATCGGCAGTTAAGCGCAACATGTCGCAAAATACGGATCAACTGCATGAATTTATCTGAAGATCTATCGCTTTCCGCCATTCACGACCTGCGCTCCCGCCCAGCAAGTAATTGTACTAGTCAGCATCACAAATGTGCACGTGCGGAATGCAGGATACCGCGCTCCGAAGAGTCTTCTCCGCTCATTCCCCGGTGGGAAATGCATGGGGGAAAGCCCATGCTTGGATCCTTTAAGTTCGAGACAAGAGAGAGACATTCACCAGGCGTCAAAGTTGCGAGGACTCGGTGTTCAAAACAGTCCGCCGATCTATCACAGTAGAAGAGGACCCTTATTAGAGATGACCTTGCAGTAGCTACCATCTGGAATAATTCTGCCCGCCTCTTTCAACTCTGTATACTCCTCCTTTGAGAACTTGGTGAATCCCCACTTGCTCGACACAAACAGCTTTTGCCTCCCCGGAAACTTGTACTTTGCCCTACGCAAGGCCTCCATAGCGGCGGCCTTGTTCGATTCCTTTGTCCGCAAAGAGAGCAAAGTTTGTCCAATCTTAACCCTGGCAACAGTGCCCAACGGCTTCCCAAACGCCCCCCTCATCCCAGTCTGCAGTCGATCAGCACCGGCGCATGAAAGCATCTTATTGATACGAAGCACATGGAACGGATGTGCACGCACGCGAAGATGAAAGGCGTCCTTACCACATGTCTTTGTCATGTACTTGTTGCAAGCGACACGGGCGGCTTCGAGGGCCTCGGATGAAAGCTGCTCCTTTTCATCCGAAACGAGATGTGCGGCAAATGGAAACTCGTCAACGCCAGCCTTCTTGCGGCCGAGGTCAAAAATGCGGATCTTGGGATCTGGTACACCACGGCAGTAACGAGACTTTGGATATGGCTTATTCTTACAATAGCGGTAGCAACGCGCGGGACCTTTTCACATCAAACCGGGAATAATCGTTCATGTCAGTACTGTTGATGATAGCGTGCCGCAAATGTGGAAAGAGACTTTCCGGGCTGATAATCGTGCGTGGATACGGATACGAGGAAATGAACTTACGGCGTCCCATGATGACAAGAGGCAGAGGAAACGGCGGTGCGAAGTAGATAAATCGCCGACGACCGAGTCGTCTAAGGGATGTATGGAAAATGAGAACAGATGGTTTGGATACTCGGCGCTGGCGCGCCGTCAAAAGGAAGGATGTATATAGGAATTTGCACTGCACCGATGTGCGCTGGCATCTTCTCGGCGGCGACGGGAGCAAACACTAGCGACAAAAATGATTGGGCAGTTTTAGATATGGCGAATTTCTGCCACAATTTGGCAAGTTTTGTGGAAGTTTCAGATTGCAAATGGAAGCTTCTGCATGAAGAAATTAAATTTAGGAGTCCAAAGAATCCGGATCTGGAATCTACAGTAGTAGCGTTTTCTGATGCAGAAAACTTTTGAAATGTGTGAATTGCTGGCTCTAGACGTTTGAGACATTTAATCACATTACAGTACAAATGGAAATTACAGATATAATTACGCTAGAGGTTTGTCGTGCACAGTAATGCACAGTATCTACTTGTTTCCATGATTCGATGCAACACTATTTACAGACACGCGAAGTTACTGCACAACACTTTGAATCGGGTCCTGCTTCTGCATGTAGCGGACACTGTTATCATCCTAGCCTCGTTCCGGCAGGACCTCGCTAGGAATGGCAGCCACTCCCGTGCTAGGTCCCTCTTCTTCCGCTGTCTACTGTACTGCCGCTTCCCGTTCTCCCATTGACATACAGCTCTTCTGAATGCGAGGATAGATGATGTCGTCGGCCACTGGGAGAAGGGGCGAGGTATTTCTTGCGTCAGACCGCGGTTGCACTGTGATATCCGCGGGTCCATGAGTCCAGGGAGTGGGTACTTATCTCGTATTAGACGCCAACTCCCGCTGTCTTGAACAGCCCTCACCCAAGTACTATCACCACTGCTGTGTCGGCTCGTCCACCCGAGACCTTGTTACAAAGATCTGCGGCATGGTCTCCTAAGAGATCCATGGGCCTGTTGCACTCGGCGCACCACAGCGGTGCGGTGTCGTCAAGCACGCAAACTTCCAGGTGACAGCGTACATCACTCGGTTGACGAAGGAGGGGTGTGCGGTGAGGAAGGCTCCTGCTTGTGTTCCGGATGGCCAGACGGCGGATTCTTCGCCGAGTATCTGCTTCTGTATGCGATGCGGGGTAGGGCAACCTCGTCCATTCGACGTCCTTCCAGAAGGACTTTGCTGCCGACTCGCACCGGTTTCCAGTGATACAGTACTGAACAGTTTTACAGTGCAGCGCAGCATGTCGTGTTAAGCTGACCACTGTCTCATAGGGCGTGGTCAGCTTGACAAGAAGAAAGTTTACTTAGGAAAGGGCGGCAATGCCGAAAGCGGCATAATGAATTTGTTCTGTGTAACTGTAAACAACACAGCCGGCTTGAAGATCATCTCTCTTGTGGGTAAAAAACAATGCAGTTCGAACTTGCAATCTTAGCACTGGAAGAGATATTTTACTCATTACTTCTATAGTGTGTGTACCGACTGACCGGCCATTCAATTAAGAGCCAACTGGATGGACCAAGTCGGTCACGTGCAGTGGCGCTCTTGATATGATGGCCATCGCCACCGACGACAACAAGCGCAACCGGTACTGGTAGATGCGCGTGCATAGTGGTCGGGCATTCCGTGGCAACAAGGGGTACAAACTCTTAGATGAATAACAGTCTACGGAGGAGGGACGTTTAGAGAATCAGAAATCATAGGCTGGAATCGGAAACCCGGGTCACGGGAGGGCTGGGAGTGGGCACCAGGCCCCTTAAAAGATTGTGTTGTAGGTCTGGGACCTTGCGTTGGTGCGTGAAGGCGGCAGCCCCACCGACGACTTGCGTCGCTTTGTGAGTGACGACTGCCAAAAGGGACGTCACGGCGACGTCACCTGCGATGGGCCAGTCCGGGAGGCCAGCTTTAGGGTCACGGTGGGCTGTACGAGGAGGATTCGGCTGGCCTTAAGTCCGTATTAGGGACAAGATTCTCAACTCCAGTCTCATAATCAAGGCCGGCGGAGCGGAAAACGTGCCACGCGAACACGTTGCGGACGGAGTTGTGGCGGTGAATGCGTCCAACTCTGGACGCCAGCGGTCTGCGGCATGGTCACCGTGGACATCTGGGTTCTGCTGGCAGTGGTAGCATTTCAAGAGCACCGAGTCTGTGTAGACTGGGAGACCGAGGTGCCTGTGCAGCATAATGCTCCAGTGCTCCGACGACACTTTCGTCGCAGAGTGGGATGCGCAAATAGTGCCATTTGGAATAAATTTGTAGTGATAGAATCAAATTGAGATATCCATGCCAGTCCTGCAATCCGAAGAAAAGAAAGAGTTTATTGCATTCAGTGTCTACTTGGGACTGCGCACGGTCGAACTATACGGCTAAGACCTAACCTGTACCTCGTCGTCTAGGCGCGTGGGGCCGTGAGAGGATAGCTTGAGCCATGGATGACCACAGGTGCAGCTCCGCCAATGCCAGCATAGAACAGCAAGCTTCAAATGCACATGTAATTTCGATCATGGAAGCTTTAACCCTGCCTGATCATGCAGCGGACACCACTCAAACCAATGCCATAAAGTTATCACATCCTTCACGAGTCTTAACGTCGCCATGTCGGACAAGACAGAGGTACTACGGCTTTATTATTGCATCGTCACATAGCATTACCCTCCTCCCCACTCTAAATTCTGCTCTTGGAGGATAGCATTCGGACGCATTTCTCGTTGTCACGGACCGGTAAAGCTGCTGCGAAGAGGCATGGGGCATTTCTCGAGGGTGAGAGCAATTTTTTCGCAACGCATGCCGCTCTAGTGGTTGCCTCTAACGCGGCCTGCCTGCTAACTGGTCTCTCTGCATCCTGTGTAGAACGAATAAGTCTACCATCCTCTTCGTTACACAACGCCCATCTCCAAAACTCCCCGTTTTCAGCCCTTCGACATCTCGCGGTAAACACACACCCAGTATCCCGCTCAGTGAATCAATTCTGCACGCCAGGCGGCTGCCTCAGACTCATCTCTTACCATGAAAGACAATGCTGCTTGCGCTAATGTCTTGAGTAATATATGGTAGAGAAAAAATATCCCGGGAGCACATTTGAAACAAGTGAAATGATCACTGCAACTCTCGTATATCCTTATTATGCTGCATGTATTATTGTGGGACAGCAAGTGTGAACCCTCCCTCTGAGGAAACAGCCTTCAGTGCGTCTCAGCGGTAAGGCACTCAACTTTTTCCCGTTTTAGAGAATGGCAAGTGCATGTGCTTCGTCTAACAATCAGAAGAGGTTTGGAACCATTGGCCATCGTTTTCAGACTATTTCCGTAAACCCGTTTCAACATTAGCACGCACATAATACCTGACAAACAAATATATGCTTCAACAAAAATCTGCGTAGGTGCAAAACACAAAAGTCATTGATGACCCTACTGAAGAAACAGAGAAGCAAACCTCAGTATAATTCGGTCTGAAAAGGGTGGCCGAACACTGCCTGTTGCAGAGCGCGACGCATTCTAGACGCCGCGCACGTTGACCATTTCGCGTCACCTAGCTGCTGATGGAGCCGAGTCTTCACTCCTACCTTCGAGCATCCATTGCGAGTCGCGGCAGCGGCCGCGTATTCGTCGTTTATCTTGTACGTCGCCGCGGACGGTGACCCTGGCGGGCCGAAAGCTAATGGCGCAAACTTCTATCCCAGTTTCGATCGTCATGGCAGGTTAAAAAGGTGCCCACCGACACGGCACCGGAACATTGCAACGGACTTTGGCAAAGTCACTTCATAGATATGTCACCCTGTGCTTTTACGCCAAGGCCATGAACGACAGGCGTCGTCTGCCAAGACGCCGCAATATGGGGCGCGGAATCGGCCGGAGTTGCAACCCAATCTCTGTCGCTCACCGACTGGGCGTCGGCTGGCGTCGAAAATTTTCGGTTGCAAGCATGCACGGAGACTCCGGAGCTGGCATGTAGCTACCCAGCCCGATTGTTGTGCGCCCTCTTTCATCGTGGTGCAAGTTAGCCGTAGAATGTCGAAAACCGCCTATGTGGCTGAAGATCGAATAAAAGAACTTTGCAGCACTGGAGTGATGGAAGGGCGGTAGCAGAGGTCAGAGGGTACTGTGGAGAGTGGCGAGTTTGGTGGATTCCGTAATTCGGCGTAACATGTGCCTCCACCTTCATCGGGTTGTGTGGGGTTCTCGCGCTCGCCGCCATCACCCGGCGCCCTAGCTACGCCGCCGTTGTCTCCTGATTCACCCCTTCCCCGAACAACAATTCAACTGTTTGATTTCTAACGGGCCAGTCTTCTACGCGCGCGACCAGCTACTGCATCCCAGATACTGCGCTTCTCGCAAGCCCAGAACGTCGCCGTCCAGCGTGCTTATCCTCGCTACAGTGATTAACTTGTAGTCACAATCCGCTCTACTGTACAGTACAGTATCATTCTGGAATCAATAAAATCCTATTGGATAAAATCCTATTTTGTGGACCCCTTTTTAAACCTGAAAGCCATCAGGAAGTGCCTCCCGAATTCCACTCATTCATTGCAGTCAAAGAGTCATTGCTGTTTGCATATGCGCGTCCTGATATCATCGAAGCCAATGACTTGCTGAGGCCAAGAGAGACAGACTGATACGGTTGTATTTGGGTGAAAGCCGAAGGCCTCAAGAACGTGTTAGCACAGAGTCATTGTGATCTGGAGAGAAAGCTCGGGTCAGCATCTCAATCTCAGATGAAGTAGTTACTGTTTTATTCGCAGCGACGGGTTTCTTTCACCAATGCAAAGAAAACTTGGAGGATTGATTTCTATTTGAGTCGGAATTCTGTACCGTTATTTGTGCAGGACCCAGACGCCCAGAAATATGCATTATCCTGTGTAAATATTGGCCCCAGCGATTGCCGGATAAAGGTGGAACTGAAGCCAGAGGTGTGAAGGCAGCATTGATCAGCCCTTTTTTATGAAATGAACAGAAGGGTTTTCAATGTGGGAAAAACATTGAGGAGAAAACTTGTGCTCCATCCTCATTTCTTCAAGAGCTCAGCGTAAAGTACAGAGCATTCTTCAAATTTCAGCAGATTGAATGGCCAACGCACCCCGAAAAAACTAATTTCAGACCATGCTCCAGTAGCCCGCACTTTCGGGGTGGGCCTTTTATGAAAATCAAGTCCGTAACAAGCGCAGTTGCGCAAAAGTTTGTCCGGATGCACTGAGCTCCCATGGCCCTGATTCCGTCACCCCGTATCGGGACGATAATGTATTGCGCGTAGTTAGGTGGAAAATTCAGGAATTTTGCTTGAAATGATACGCATCACATTTCGTAAAACTCAAGACGCGGTAAATGAGCCCATCCAGGTTAATTGACTAGAAAACGAAAAAAACATAACTTCCCAAAGCTACCGGGCAAAAACTAAATGGTCATTACAAGCTCCCCGAAAAGAGGACAAAACCTTGGTAACTATGGTACGACGCTTTAACACCACACAATGCGGTGCGGCAATGTCCCAAACAAGTCGAGACCAAAAGCCAGTGGCACATTGCTCTCGACAGTGCATTGAGGCCACACGGCACGGCCACGCAAGGATGGTATACTACGGTGCGTGCCTCGCAGCCAGGCGCAAGTATTTCACAAACGGCCACTCAATTTTCCCATTCAAAACCGCAATGACAGCGCCTAATTCCCAATTGCTCAGGGCAGGACCCGGTTGGCCCGCATTGGCAACAAGGCTGGTGTACCATTGCCCCTAAAAGCCGTGTAGCGATGGCAGGTCCCCTCTCCCCGTCCTCAGTCCATATTGAACCCGATGTTCCGACAGACAACAAGATACCCATTGACGCAGGTACTGACATACGACGTGAATGGGATTTCACACCCGACATGGCCCATGTTTCTCAATGTGAGGTGCGGGCTGGATGGAACGGCGGTCAGAACGGGGTTTGTGGCGTTGAAGGAAAGAATGCTGAGTCTTGAATGGGAGGGTGAATAGGGAGGGTGCTAATTCCGTCCGTTACAAGGCCTACAAAAGCAGATTGTGTCAAAGAGGGTGGGGGGCGTCATACAGCGAGTCTGGAACCAGGCGGATCATAACGTAAAGCAGGGCAGCGAGATAATGGAGGCTTTGAGTGTGGGGCGGGCATGAAAGGGTGTTGTTGGAGGGAGTTTGAATTATGTGGGGCGGTGTGAAGAAAGTGGGGCAAGGGGGTGGGGGGGGCGGTAGTGGGTCGTGGGGATTCTGGCGACGGGCGAGGTGGGGGGGGGATGGAAGTTGTGGTAGCGTTGGGGTAAGGGTGTAGCGGGCAAGAGGAGAGAGGGTAATAGATTGGTTTGAGAGTTGAGGCCTGGGTGGGGAGGTAAAATTGTTGGCGCAATTGTGATTGACCCAAGGGCAGGGCGAGGAAGGGCGGTAGATGTTTGGCGTTTGTTTTCATACAGACGTCATGAGAGGATGGAGTCCAGCCCAAAGTGATGACGGGGGTGACGGCATCGGAACCGGGGCAAATTGAATCACTGGTTGTGATGTTTTTCGTCAATAAATGCTAACCTTTTGTGTCCTTCCATTTGACCATCTTGTCGTGGTGCGGGGCCAGCCCACGTGGATACCCTTTTGTACCCTCCGCATTACACCGATACCCATACTACTCGGTAAGTATTAACTGTAAGCATTCCACAAAAACACTGTACACCTCTGCAACTGCTCATCCAACGGTAGCTTGACCGGCTTAAGCTGTATTCAATTGGTTCGAACTTTGACTTGCTATCGTCCCACTATGTCAACTCATCACCTCTAGTTCAAGACGTCCCCCTCACCTTCTTCCCCTCCCCCTTCCCCATCCTTCCCCGAAACATCGAAATCCATCGCTCAAATGAATCTCCCCTCCTCCTGCTCCCCTCCCCATCCCCATCCCCATCGCACCCAACGTACCCCTCTCCACCTCTGTTCCCTCACCCTCACCCCTCATTCAAACCCGGTTGCCGCCCCCGATGGCGTAATATTCGACGCCTCCTCAATTCTCCACCTCGTCCGTCGCACAGGCCTCCATCCCCTCTCCGGCACCCCATTGCACCCCACCCAACTCACTCATCTCATCTTCTCATCCGACCCAACCACCCGTCTCTACCGCTGCCCCATCCTTCTCACCCCCTTTACACCTACCACCAAAGTCGTCGCCCTGGCCACCACCGGCCGCGTCTACTCCTATCAAGCCATCCTTCGCCACAACCCGCAACCCTCGTTCCTGCGCGACCCCATCGAATCCACCCCTTCACCCGCTCCGATCTCATCGTTCTCTACGACCCTGCCCTCCACCACTGCTCCCCCCGCCCACTCCACCTCATCCCCCGTCTCAACAGTCTCTCCCGCCGCTTCCACCCCGACACTCTCTCCCCCTATCTACTCATACCACTGCCCCGCCCATCTCCCTCCGCCGCCCACTTCCAAAGCCTACCATCTCCCCGCAGTCCCTTCACCGCCCTCATTCTCGACCCCCTCTTTCGTCCCCCTTCCGCCGACTATCGTCCCACCCCTGCCGCACATCAGCCTCCACCGTCACCTCTCCCTCATCCCACTTATCCCAAACCGCACCCTGGTCCTGCCCCGGGTCCCGCCTCTTATCACCAACGGCCCTCCCCGTCTCACCCACCCCCGCCGTTGAAAAAGCCCCGTCATGCACTCTATCAACCCCCGTCTACCGCCAACCCTACACCGACCCATACTCACCTCGTTGATACACCGCATCCCATCAATTCCCAAGGACCCGACCCCGACACTGTCTCCAAGATGCAAGCGTTGTATCAGAAGCGTCTGGCGGAGGATCAGCGCAAAGCAGTGTACAAGCGCATCCGCAAGGGCCGTAAGGGAAAAGGCTACGTTAGAGTGGTCACCAACATCGGCCATTTGAACATCGAGTTGCATTGTGATAAGGTTCCCATCACCTGCGATAACTTTTTGACACTGGCCGAGCGCCGGTACTACGATGGCCTCATGTGGCATCATGTCGTCCCAGGTTTCATTGCACAGACTGGCGATCCCACAGGGGTCGGCGACGCGGGAGATAGTGCATGGGGGGGTTTGTCAAGGATGAGATTCGCACCAGCTTGACACATGATACCCCGGGAGTTGTGTCCATGGCAAACTCGGGCAGGGATACCAATCGCAGTCAGTGGTTTGTCTGCTTTGAGGCCGCGCGTCACTTAGACGGCGCCCACACCGTCTTTGGCAAGGTCGTGGGCGGTTTGTTTGTTTTGAAGAAAATGGAGAGTGAGGCAGAAATGGGGCACCCGTTGACTGTCGAAAGAGTCGAGGTCCTCGTCAACCCGATTCGTCAGATTCGAGATCAAATGGAGAAAGAGAAAAGCGAGTCAAGAGGGTCTGAAGGTCCTAGCGGAGGAACCGCAGCCTCGGCAGTCGGCTCGCCAACCACCCGCTCACAGAGAAATGTGGCACCAACGATTCATCGTTTGATGGTGAACAGCGCGAAACTTTTCCAAGGACAGATGTTTTCACCAACAGGAAAATGGCGCAAAGGCCAGTTCTCATGCATCTTTGACCAGCTTCATCCCTCAAGAGTTGCCGTCAGCAAAGAGTCTGATGTCGTTGATGCCGCCGCAGCAACCAGGTGGTGCTATTCGTAGAGAGCAATTACGGTTGTCTTAATGAAAGTCGAAAATGTAGGCAGTTCAACCATGAAAGGGCTGGCGAAAGTTCTAGACGCTGGAGCTACATTCATTATACGCCGTCTTTCCCAGCATTTGTAAACGCTCTTTCACGTTCACCCTCCACCTATGGCACATTAGTCAGGATAGTATAAGTCTACGAGTTTCGCTCTCGAGCAAGTTGTCCGTTTCCAACAATTGCACTATTGCCTGATACTGGCATATGAGCGTTCGGGAATCTGTGGCGCTTTCAAAGCTAGGTGGATTGTGTTTCTTTCTGCAGGCCAATCGATATGCGCCCATCTATGTTGACCGTGGAAGTGCTGTGCTCTACCCTGGGAATATTCGCGTAGAGGCCGGGAACACTTCTGCAGAGAGTAGTGATGGCGGGGAGGGGGCCTGGTGCTTTCTGCAAGAATATCAAAGAACAACTACAGAACATTTTCTCCAAAATGCACCTGCAGTTTACCGTCGGATTATGACCTTACTGAGAATCAGGATCGCTCGCCAAGACTTCTCAGCCTCGTCTCGTGATGATGTCTTTGGCTTGTTGACCATTTGCTTCTCCTTCAAGCATAGCAGGGGACTCAAGCGCGACTAGACCAAGAATACCGCCACGGAACTCAGTTAGCAACCTCATTGCAGTTCTCTCGAGGTCGCCTTGATGCAGTTTGTCAGCGGCGAATTGGATGAAGTCCTCCCGCTGCAGCTCATTGCATCGACCTTGAAACGTTCCTGCAGCTTCGTCATGTCGAAAAACCCGGGGATCTCCGCGCACACTCTTTTCAATTCCTCAAGCATGAGGGCAGCAACGACCTGCGTGTCATATGCGGCCTGGCCGATATCATCGCAAATTGCCAGACGAAGAGCGGTATCTTGGCTCACAAGCTTTGCAGGAATGACACCTGGCATGTCGAGCAGCTCTATGGCATCTGAAAGACGAATCCATTGAAAGTTTCTTGTCAAGCCTGGCTTATTTGCAGACTTTGCAGCGTTCCGACCTACTAGGCGGTTAATCAAGGCAGATTTGCCAACATTCGGATACCCGATAACCAGGCATCGAACGGGTCGCGGCAGTAAACCTCTCGATTTTCTCTTTTCGTTTACGCCGGCGCCTGCTTCAACAGCCAATTTCTTCAATTCCTTTATCCCTTTGCCCTGCTTGGCGTTGACAAAACGAACATTTTCTCCGTTCGCCATGAAATGCTGCCTCCAAGCTGAGCGTGCTGCAACTGGTGCCAGGTCTGCCCTATTCATGGCGAGGAGACGAGTCTTGTTACCACCCACATAGGTACATGAGGATGTGCTGTGGCGATCGGAATACGGCAGTCACGTACTTCAATAACGACATCAACCATTTTTATGGACTCTTTGAGTGCTCTTTCTGCCTTGGCGATATGCCGGGATACCACTGGATAGTGGGGGTTAACGAGCCAACTGAGGAGAGCTCCCCTTTGACAACGTGGCGGGATCGCTTCCGCTTCGGCTCCGGTTTTGTCTCTCTGCTACGAGTTTCGCCAACTTGCGCCGATAAAGTGAATCTTTTCTGTGTAGGAGAGAGGTGTCTCGTTTGTGAATTCCACTTATGACTAGTGCGTGAAAAAGAGAGGTCCCCTTTTCTGCCCAACGCGGAAGCCGCAAAAGTGGAAAGCCAGCAGTGGTCGCTGTGAAAGCCGTGCAGTACTTCATATGGTTGATAGGGAGGATTGGGAGTATCGTGCCAACCAGGATGATGTGCTGCGCCGGACTCGGACGCTGCCTTCTCTCAACGACGAATGTACTTCATAACTTTAATTTGTGTGTGCAACAGTCAAGTCGCTCCAAAATTATTTTTGAACAGGGTGACTAAATTCTGTATGTTGCGGGGCACGACAAATTACAGACGCCGCACATGTGGACCAAATAGCGTAGCTGAGTTTCTGGCACAGACGAGTCTTCACTCCCCCGTAGAACAGCCGCTGCGAGACGCGACAGCTGCCGCGTACTTCTCTATGACCTTCGAAGTTGTCTCAGAAGATGATTCCAGCGAGTCAAAAGCCAGCGCCACAAAATTCCATCCTAACCTTGATCGTCCGCGCAGGACCTCGCCAGGAATGGCAGCCACTTTCGAGGCTAGGTCCCTCTTCTTCCGCTTCTCTGCTGCGTTGGCAACGGCTTGCGCTTCTCGTGCTCCCATGGACATATAGCACTCCTGGAACGGCGAGGATACGGTGATGTCGTAGGCCACCGGGAGAGGGGACGGGGTGTTCGATGCGTCGGACCGCGGGTGCACCAGAATATCAGCGGGTCGCGCATTCAGTCCAGGGAGTAGGTATTTGACCTCGTATTGGATGCCGACTCCTGCTGCTTTGAACAGCTCTCGCCCAAGTACTCTTACAACTGCTGTGTGCCGGTTGGTCCACCCGAGGCCTTTGTTACAAAGGTCCGCTGCATGGTCTCCTAAGGGATCCATGGGCCTGTGGCACTCAGCGCACCCTAGCGGAGCAGAGTCGTCAAACATGCGAACTCCCAGGTGACGGCGCATCATCGCTGTCCACATGTCGTTGGACGTTCGGCTGACTACGGAGGGGTGTGCAGTGAGGAAGGCTCCTGCTTGCGTATTCAGATATGCCTGACGTCGAATTCTTCGCCGAACATCTGCTTCTGAATGCGATGCTGGATTTGGCAACCTCGTCCATTCATCGTCCTTTCAGAAGAACTTTGCTGCCGACTCACACCAGGCTCGATATAGAATGTTGTGTGAACTATCGGGCTTGGCAGCGAGGCTGGCCGCAGTCAGTGTTCCCGCCGGACTGCCATCATTAGTGAAGGGCGTAGGGAGCCGTCGGACAAACTCCCGGAGGTGTCTCTCCGCTTCGGCGTATCTGTCCGCACGGTGTTCAGTCGCACCACTGTGGCCAGGGCTTCGCAGCTGCTCGGCGTCAATCATGCTCGCAGCGTATGCTGCGAAATTGAGCGTCGCCACCGGTGTTAAGCCGTGACCGCCGTAGCGGAGAGGCAAGGATACCTGGTGTCGAACTGCACCGGTCATCGGCACGTTGTTAGCGCTTGTGTAGAACTCGAATTGGTCGTCGTCAAATCTCCGTGCAATGGCAGTGGTCACACTCGGCGGAGTCAGCTTCACCACATGTTGGAGCTTGCAAGCGGAGGCACATACCCGGTGAAGGTGAAACCGAAATCGAGCATCTCCGATACCGTCGATCAGCGACAATGTCTGCTTGCGATTTTCTCGTTGAGAAAATCCTCCATAAATTGGGACGATCCAATTGGGGCCCCAAGAAGGTCGATGCCTTCGGTGGAAAAGTTCTCAAGTGGGAAGCGGTGGAATAGTGGCGATGTGCAGTTACCGAGTGTGTGCGGCCTGAACAGACGGGTTTTTGCGTGATTCAGATATAAGCCATGGTCAGATCCTCTGGAGCTGAGGATGTCGACTGCCTTTTCGAGCTCTGTATGAGTGCCAATGAGAGTGCAGTCGTCCGCATGCCATCTGTGTAGATCGAGCTGTATCTGCTGGGCAATTTCCGTTGCTAATGGATGCACTACAAGAGAAAACATCAGCATGCTCGCAAGATCCCCCTGTTGCATCCCTTCCTGGCTAGGGATGTATTCTGCGGACGCTACGGGCAATATCAGCGACGGCGTGTTGCGAGCGTACACCATGTTCAGAAAACGACACAGCGACGATACTTTGGTCGCCAGCAGGTTTATCATGCGCTGTCTCGAGAACCGATTAAATGCGTTGTGTGCATCCACGGATACCAGTGCATACTCTTCGTGTTAGCATTCGACCAGTCTTCGTGCTTCGTGTACAATGGAGTCCAGTCCGCTGGGCACGCCATTGGCCACTTCCAAGGGTGCGAAGTAATCTCTCGTGGCTTCTATTACTTGTGGTAGCAGCACCTTTGTTACGAGTCGCCTCAAGCCCGTCCCAATAGCGATGGGGCGGATCTTGTCTGGCCGAGGTTGGATCGGTAGCAGCGTCCCAGAAGAGACCAGAGGGATTGTGTCGTCTGGTAGGCCTCCTTGGGCTAGTTTCGTCACAACCGCAGTTAGCGCCGAGATACCCGTCACACCTGCTTCGGGACTCACCGTTGTGTTGGCCAACAATCGAAGAAGCCGAGAGGACATTCTGTTCGGACCCGGCGCGGAGTTTAGGTTCAAGAGTCGGACGGCGCGGAGGATTGCCTCCTCAATGATGTCTGATAGGGGTAAATCGTCGGGAGAAGAGATACTCAGAACCAAATACCCCAAGAAGGAGGTTTTGCAAGCGACTAAAGTGCTCCCGTGGTGTAGTTGAGCGAACAAAACGAGGTGGACAAGGACAACAGTTGAGAGGGCTGCAAGCAAGTATAAAAGGGGCAGGGTCTACCACTGATGTCCTCTGACCAGCGTGAGAAAAATAGTTCTTGGGTCTGAAGTTGACTCTCAACTTCCTACCACTCCGGACTTGACTTGAAGTTGTCTGCCAACTTGCTTGACCTCCACAAGAGGAAGCAGTTTACTCAGCTTATATGGACTTTTTGGCTAACCCTACAGTCTCAATCAAACATACTAAGAGCCATAAAATGCATCAAATGGAATCTTGTGAACGAGAAAGACTAACAGCAGATACTATTGGCATAAATATCTAGATTTATTACTTAACATCCTAGTCCTCTAGATCCGAGCCAAAGAATTCTTCCAAAATATCCATATCCCCAATGCAGTCGACGAATATTCCTTCCAGTGGTTCACACCAGCTGCAATATCTAGATCACTAAAAATATCCTTATTCAGCCCCGTGACCGGTGCCCCAGGAAATTCCCTCTTACCTCCTTATAAACAGTTTCAAACATCCGAAATCTGTGGCACCTGAGCAAGTTATATGCCAGCGCAGCACCGCTACTGCACAGTGCATAGAATCCCTCTAAAAATACTTGAGATAAATTATGAAATACAGCACAGCCAGCGCAGCACGCTAGCTCAGCCAGCGCAGCATGCCAGCTCAGCCAGCGCTCTCATAATTTTCTTTCATTCTTTTTTTGTTGCCAGTTTTGGTGATATCAATGTCCATCAGGAACGGAAGGTCTTTCGTTTCAATGGCCGTCACAGGAGAGTTCGGTGCAAGGTTCAACTCTCGCAAACGTTCTAAAACGTATGGGTCACGCTCGTCCGCAGTGTGCGACTGATGTAGGGTGCGCATAGCACGCCCGTATTGTGCATCTGCAGCTAGGTTGGCTGGCCGTCGAAACTTTGGGTCTCGTTTGTTGTCCGTCTGGGTTTGCTGCGGGCGACGTCGGATGGTTCGCTCTTCTCTGTCCTGGTGTGCTTGAATGGCATCTCTCCAAAGTTCGCTCCATTCGCCTGCGGTGGCGCGACGGATGTGTTCACGGAGTTCTTGGCTTTGCCTTGTCTGGGACCCTATCAGGCTTCCTCTCACCTTAATCGTCGGAAGACAGCGGTCGGGAGAAGGTGTATCCGGAGGAAGGTCCACAACTCTACTCACGGGCATAAAACCATCCTCTCAACGATGGTGTTATACACGTGAATAGAGTTGTGGGATATTCGAACCAGGAGTCTACAATACCATCGAACTGCGTTGCGGAACGGCTTTGGGAAGGTAACCGGAGGAATGGAAGTTTTACGACGACGATAGAGAAACTTGCGGGACCTGTGCAGCTCTTTTATCTTATAGAGACACATAGAATTCGAGATTACACGAGGCTCAAGATGAGATATTAGCGGGTTTATGCCACCACTTTTCAGAGATAAATATGACTATAATCGGGGTCAAAGTTACAGTCTGTAATTCAAATGCAAATTTCTGCAAATTTCTTGTCACTAAAATACCAGTAGTTAGTGAAGGGCCGTGGGAAATGTTTACGCGGGAACACAAAAGTGCCACAAGTATTTGGCGCGGCAAAAAACACCACCCCCGAACGCATCGACACATCTCCCAAGCCACCAAACCATCACCAACTCCGCGTTTTGCCCTTACCTTTCCCTCAAAACCCCCGTCTCTCACCACCTCCCACTCACCATGTTCTCCAACAGCATCCTCAACGTTCAACCTCTAGTTACCGAGTCACCAACTCAACCCCAACAAGAACAAACCGCGGAAGACGTTAACCACCTGACACCGAACAAAGTCCACCCAACAAACCGAGCAACCTATATCAGGTGCTGAAGTTACTACCACTCCGCCCCCTCTCCCGAGAAGGAAAAGAGGGGACGCCACTCGCGGTTTTCATCTGAAGAAGATCTAATCATCGTTCGAAATGTGGCCGCCGCCAAGGCGCATATCGCGTCATACGGTAACCGCTCAAAGCGCCTTGGGGCCGTAGCGGAGAATGTCAACGCGAACCCCAAACATATCGCAGAATGTCTCCGCTGGATGCGCTCAGGACAGGTATAAGAGACTGCAAAATGTCCTTTGACAAGTCTGACCGACGCAATCAGCTTCGCTCTGAGGTTGGAGGGGAGGTTGGAGAGATTTATGAGTTGGTTTTAGTGAAGCGAGAGGCTATAGAAGATATGGACGCAAGGAAGGGTTCAGAGAAGAAGGTGGCTCGAGAAAAGAAGAGCAGAAGGAAAGACTTGGTAGGGACTCATGAAGATGGCCAACAATCGTTGCAGTTCCGGTAATTCAGGTGATGAGAGCCCTTGGAACACAAGGGAAAGGGTTGTTTGTCAGCGTCAAGTAAGGCTTCTAGGACGCGTAATGACTCTCTCGCCGTTGGCGACATGGATAGGTTCGCTTTGCACTTAAGGGACTCGGATCTGGCTAGAGTTGAGGTAGACCAAGACCGTCTCAAATTCGAGCGCGAAAAGCTTGCCTTTGAGTCGTCTGAACGTAAGAAAGATTGTGCTGAGCGCCGTTTTGAATTAGAGGCGTCCCAGAAGTTGGAACTCGAGAAGTTCAAGCTTTTAATGGAGGCGTTTGCTCGTAAGCGAAAGCTCTTATTTCCACGGGTTTTGCGCTACTGATACCGTTTCGATATTGCAGAACGGACTTCAGATTCCGCTGGCTTCCCCGCTCGCGCGGGGCCCGTGCGCGGGGCCCCACTCCCACAAATGTTTTACTCACCCGTCGTCCATCTCTGCTAGTTCTAAATATTCGTTGATTGTTGGCGATGGACACTAAAAACATATTGACGTCTGCGGAGGGTATACACATACCATGATGTTGTACAACATAATGGCAGTCAAGTAAAGTGATCCTACCGGTGATTCCATCACCTTCATCTTTTTTTTGAAATCAATGGTTGTGAAATACGCTTTGACCTCCTTGAATATCCATTCAACGGTGAAAAGACCGACAACAATGCCCTTATTTAACGCGGTTTGAAAAGCATGCAGATTGCTTCCCGCATATGAAACCTCCATGAAAGGCCTGCGATTGTACCCCGAGTCTCCGTACAAACAGTACTGAACGTCTTCAACGTTCAGTACTGTCGACAGGATATCATTCATTTCACTGCGAACATACAAATTCCAATCGTGACGGAGACCCTCAACCGGGACAAACGCATGTAAAATGAGCCCGTCTGGGGACGTGACTTACTGAAACTTCATAGCATGCTTTCGTTTTATGCCCATTATACGCCAACAATTACAGCATGTGGCTCCTACTAGGCCTTGCAATCCCAACTACAGTCCCTTCAATGAATCCAACACAGTTGGAGATCCCGTTTGTCTTTAAACGAATTGAATTAGCGTATATCCATGCGCGGCAATTAATGAACTCAGCACTTAATCCAACTGTTAGAACAGGCCTTCTTGTAGTCAGAAGCGACTCGATTCCTTCCCAAAATACTTGCGATAACTGAGAGCAGTGCTTTCCAAACAGTAATCCCAGATCCGACCAACGAGCTGGGCTAGCCAGTCTTCTCAGTATCACGCATGTGACCAATATGGGATCCACTGGGTAGCGGTTTCTTCTGGTTGCTGTTTGAGTGGACGGCCATGAAATGATTTTGGTGACCAATTTAACATGTTGTTTCTCAAACCCGAACAGCTGCAAGCAATATATATTACTCAAGCCATTAAAGTTGAAGGCGAAGGGAGAGGTGCTGATTCGTCTACTTCAGAGTACTGCTCGCATGTAATCGTTTTGTACTTGTGTTAATTTGTATGCAGTGACGAGAACTGATAAAGAGCTTGCGAATGCCGTGCCTCGATTCGTCTGACGTTTTCTTCCGATGAGTACCAGTGCTTACCTTCATTTTGTTGCTCTCATGCGGCATGTAGACTTCGTGAAGTCCTTAATCCTTTCTTTGGCCACCCTGTAGTAGCTGTGTTGAATTGGGGTGCTACGAGGTTGAGTTGAAGGGGGTTATTTAGTGGGGGTGGTACTGTACCAATACAGTATTAGCACTCAAAAGGTCCTCGGCCTTCCCAATGTAATACTCTCGGAATAGTCCTATTGTGCTTTGCGTAATGCTTAACGAATACGTCATGAGAATAAATGTCCGTTAATAGACTATTATGATAAAGACACAACATAGTGAAATTTATTTCTGAATTTCATTAAGCGTAAACTCACAATTACTGTACAGTGCGTATGTATTGTCGTACTGTACCGTGTTGTACTGTACTGTAATACCGTACAGGTACAGTATGTACAGTAATATTGCACGAATACTGTATCAGTAGATAACAGTATCGAATACGAAGTGCAGTTAAAACAGGCGTCTGCTCTTCATGCACCTACATCCTTTTAAAAAAATAGAATTAATTTACCTAGGATTTGACAACATTACAGTACTAATTTGCTTCATAGATTACAGTATTCAGTAGCTCGGCAAATCAACGCTCCCAGCATGATAATCCTACAGTGCAGACTTACTTACTGTACTGTACTGTACTGTACGTTTGTACACTGCCACTTGAAGGTATACGACACCATTCAATTTTTATAGTACTATATTTCCGCATGTGAACATTAAAATTGAAAACAAATCTAATATTTCGAATCAGTGGTACGCAAAATTGCGGTTGCGCGGTTCGTGCGCAAGGAGATGAGAGGTTAAGGAGGCTGTAAGGTAGAGGATTTGGGCGGCAAAGTAGAATGGGTACGTGCGTTCCCCGGTCGGGTTGTTTTCTCGTTAGCGAAAACCCTTCCGTATTTCGTGTCGCCGGGTTTATAAAGCGCAGTGCGCCAAATTCAAACTTTCGTAGTCACTGTACCGATTGACTACTGCACTCGAAAAGGCTAATTCTCGGCTAAATTCGGCATTACTGTAATGCGCATTCAACACACCCCCGCTGGCGGCAATATAGAAGCCAGCCATTGGTTGTTTTGGCGTACCCACAATATTTTGCAATAAAAAAATTTGACGGGCGCGTTCTGCAATTAATTTCGAAATTCGCGCAGAATTTGAAAATGACCGATTTTTCCTGTTCAGAGCTTGCGACTTTTTCTGTATAAAAGGCCGAGCAATAATTGCATACCGGCGCTTTTCGAGCTTGGCAGTTGGCAGTGGACCTGATCAGTTCCTCGCGCGTCGTGGCGGCTGTCAACCTCCCCCTCCAGCGGTAGCCCAGTCCTGCCCAGGTAGTGCGGCGTCAGTGTGCGGGCGCTTGAAACAGCTCGCTTGCGAGCGATAACGCAGCGGTAACTCGTGTAGTGTTCTGCACTATGCGGCCGCAGCTGGATCACCCAGTTCACCAAAAGTGAAAAAAGAAATTTGATCATGCACTGCCTGGGCGCTTAGAGCGTGGCCACGGTAACCAGACCAATATCACTGGACCCAAGGGGTGCCAAAAACCTTACACGTGTCCACGTTGACACTTGTGGTCTCGAAATAAATTTTTTGTTCCCAACATATATGTGAAGTGTACAGTAGATGTCATTTGCAATTATGTGTCTGTAGCGATGTCATTTTGGCATTTTCATGTCACTTGAGCTGAACCATCACGCTCGTATGCGCTTTTCGTCAAGCGTTCTCCATCAGCCGATACACGCTTTCCAGCATGGAAGATAGCGTCGCGTATTGTTCCATCAATCATAACCTTATTCAGCTGGTTAAACATTTGCAGGTTTCTCTTTGTTAAAGCGTCGGCGAGGTTATCGACTCCTCTTATCCACTGCATGACTTCGATTTCTCCGTTTTCGAACGAGTCGCGCAAACGACACACCGTTGGCCGTAGACGATAGTCGGCACCTTCATGCAGTGTCGTGATGGTTGAGTAAAGCCCGTTGGAGTCCACACTTAGAATTTAGTCTCTTCCATTTAGTGCAGCAATTCGCTCTGCCATTAGGGCTCCACGATCAGTGCTCGTCGCTGCTGCCAAAATTTCTGCTCCGATTGACGAGAAAGAAACTCGAGCTTGTTTTCCACTTACCCAGTCGAGGACATGGTAGATACCACTATTGCCACAATCCCCCCGCTGACAGGTATAATCCGGAGATATAGCCTGTCTGGCCATACGCTGAACGACCTGTGCTTGCGTCACTGAATGCGAGATAGGTAGGTATGAGATTGTCGGTAGATGGCGAGCGGTATGTGATAGAAGGGTCGAGGCTCTTGAGCTCTTTCAGCATCTTATTTGCAGTGACTAATTCAGAAACAGTGAGGCGAGGTACCTGCTGCTGGAGGAAGCTTGCGACATATGAGGCTTGTGGTAGCGTACCGTGTCCGAGGAAATTAAGTGCACCACATACGCGTTGGTATTCTCGTAGTTCCTGTTCAGTGCATGTCGCGTAGTACTGCTTGCGTCGTTTTCGTTCTAGAGGTATTATTGATTTTGTTCATGAACTCGCTCATAGATATGGTAATGGTGAAATCCGGCTGAACCGTAATATGTAGTCGGTTGAAGATGAGCTCGCGTTCCGTAATGAACCTTCCAACCTCGAACTTCTTAGAGAGGCGTATGTAAAACGACTTGAGTACATCAGGTGCTGCAATTACTAGAAGATCGTCGACAACCTTTGCTAGTATGAGCTCTATTGACCCTTGAGCAGTTCTTGACACAAATAGTTGGGATAATCCCGGCATTTCGTTTATGCCTTCCTCTCGTAGCCAGGCTTCAATCGCAAGAAGCCATATTCGGCCAGATTCAACCAAACCGTATGCTGGTTTCAATAACTTCCATACTTTACGCAAGAGGAAGCCCACCCTTTTGGTGGTCGCATGTATATTTG
The DNA here is from genome assembly GCA_002205965.3 of Kappaphycus alvarezii. NCBI lineage: Eukaryota > Rhodophyta > Florideophyceae > Gigartinales > Solieriaceae > Kappaphycus > Kappaphycus alvarezii. Next base: position 491,611 of record NADL03000649.1, read on the forward strand.
CGGGATAAGAATCCTCCCTGCAGATAAGCTTTCTTTATGTCAAGCGTAGCGACAGAAAGCTGGAGAATCGAGGCGAGGGAGAGAACAAGGCGGATTATTGGAAACTGCGCGGTTGCAGAGTCCTTCCGAATTAAATGCTTTTCCTTGTCTCTGTTTCCATGCGGCACTAGTCTGCATTTCAGCTTGAGCGTACCCTTTGTCCCATCATGCTTCACCTGGAAGAAGTGGTGAGATGAGATTAGGTTTGCACTCTCCGGTAGAGCTGCAATATCAACCTCTTCATAAGCTGTGGAATAATTCGCCTTTTCCTGTTGATGGAGTCATCGATAATCCATCTCGGGAGGAATTCTAGCTTCGATTCGCTGACAGACTGATCTCCGAGGATCTCGTATGCGCCTTTCAAGACTTCTTGCTCGACTGACGGCAGCTTGTACGGGGTATTTGGAGGTGGCACGATTGGAATGTTACCGACATCCTTTTGCCGTTGCGGAGGATCGTGCGATTTGGTAAGACAAACCAAAGCACTATTTTGATCTATATCGGCTTGCGAGCTGTCACACGGACTCGTCTTTCGCTTATTGGCCCTGTTGCAGAGGTGATGCCCATAATGACGACTCTTTCTGTATTATGCTTTCCGCGTCGTTATTTCTTCCCTCTGCGATGTGTCGTAAAGAGGTGTGCTGCGGAACGTCTTGGTCGCTTCTCAAGACGGGTGTTTGTTCCGCAGATTCTATTGAGTAATTCGTATTACTTTGTTGCTGTTCTGGAGCGGGAGATGACATTTCCGGACCATTTTTTGAATCCAAGTCTTCTTCAACAACCGAGTAGCTCAGTGGAAATCGGAAATCCATTTCGTCGAGCTCCCGTAAGAGAGAACTTGTAGGCTTCATCCGTACGTCCTCGTAAGCAGCACGGATTGGCTTGCCTCTATGATCTTGGAAACTTGATATGTTGACTACGTGCTCGTCAACACTCCGGACGTATCCATGCTCCCACTTTCCGAACTTTCCGCTCCTCTTGAAGAAGTATATTTCGGTTCCCCTTTTGAAGTCCTCAGGATTCACAGTTTGCGGTTTGCGAATCTTTGCAATTGCACGCCGAGCACTTTGTTCGTGATGCGCTTTGAGGAGCTCGGTGCTCACTTCGCGTTGCGGCAGACCAACAATTCCTGGTGTGTAGCCTTTGGCAAGTTCGAAACTACTCAGGATTTTGCTCCCGAACATGATGTTGGAAAGGAACGTGGCCCGAGATAGTATTGCAACCTTGTCCACTTCATCACTATTAAAGAACTGCGCGTCTTTGAGCAAACGTTGGGCAATGAGCCGTACGACTGAGTGCTTTCGTTCGACAACACCAAGCTTGTTGTGTCTTCTTCGTGCCGGTCTTGGCTCTATCTTCACGTGAAGGTAACGAAGACATTGTTGGAATTTCGTGTTTGTGAACTCAGGATCCCCGGATATGGCGCGTGGGGGTCCATGATTGCTCACCCACTTCTGGTCAAATTGCTTCGCGGCGATACCCATATCTCTAGAATTGACAATGGCAGCTTCAGAATAGGCTGTATGCATGTCAACCATATGTAGGATAGGCTTCTCGCTTAGTTCTGTGATGAACAAAAAATCCATCTGAACGTGATCGTTAAACTGGAGACAAAGCTTCCATGGTGATATTTTGCTTGACCTCAAGGGTTGCCTGTCAATCTGCAGAAGTGCACTTGTCCACTACAGATCTGAGAGCCTGCTTCAAAACGGGATTAAGAACTCCCCACGCTCACAGAACGTCACATGTCATTGTACGGAAGGTGAGAATAACCATGCAGCTTTTCGCAATCGTCTTGCGTTTTTTGCCGTCGGCGTAGTCCTTTTGACTCTTTGCATCGATAAAAACGCTCGGATCGATGAAAAGTATTATTTGAAGGGTGAGCATTTGGAGGGCACAACGTTGAGGTAGGTTCGCCTTGAGTTTGAATCCTCCTCAACCCATGCTGTCATGATAGGTCTGAAACCAAAGAGTTTTCGCAGATAGTCCTCCAGTATCCGGTGGGATGACGAGTAAGATTTGGGAATTCATCAGGTCTGACCCATGCACTACCTTCATTTCCAAGTAGTAACAGTCCCATCTCCGGCTGTAACGTGAAATGGGATCTTGACCAATGTTCCTGCCAGGTCTGTTATCTCCAAGTCCCATAAAGCCACAGTGAGTTTCGCATCACTACAGTTCGTCCAAACCCATGTAGAAAAGGCACGCCTTCCAATGGTCGAAGAATCAATTCGGTTCCCATTGCTTCACACAGTGCGGCAGCGGCCTCAATGCCCCCGATGCTTTTGGGACACCCCCATCGATAATGGGGTTTGGGTCATCGGATCCGTACCTAACGTCTGATTGGGCCCCCTACTTCCGATTAGGCTTTCCCGTCTTCGGACTGGGAGCTTCTTCGAAAAAAAAGGAATTTTTCTTTCACCATTGTTTTCGGCGCTGCCATCATCGTTTTTCTTGTTTTCTCTCAGAAAGAGAGTATAGGCACTAGGATTTCTGCATTCATCGTCACCACGAGTGTGACCATTTTCTTCCGCAATCCCGGCACTTTGTCCCAAAGTCACTTCGTCCTTCCTTTGCGCGTTCGTTCTAGGGCGTTTTCCAAGTATGCGGGGGTTATCTTTCTCGCTTTCGTCGTTCCGAGAGCAGTTGCGAAAACTTACACGAAACTTCTGCGTCCCGACGATTGATATTTCCTCCACGAAAGCCTCCGCGATCTCGTCCTCTATTTGCTCCGTCTCCAAGCCGTGACAGTCAAACCCGCTTCGCTCACCTTGAGTGCGACCAAAGTAAGCTTCCATTTGTTGAGCGAAGAGGACTTGAACCTGTTGCATTCTCATTGCGTTTTGATTACTGGCAGGTGTGACTGTTAGATTGTTAAGTACAGTCGCTGCGTCATCAAGATGCAACCTGGTCCTAGCCTCCTCACTGGTGAGCATATTTGACACAGACTTCACTGTTTGGTCATTTCCAGAACGACGGAGTTGATAGATAGCCTCCTGGAGTTCTTCCGCTTTCTCTGAGAGGGTAGATGGTATATACGAGGCACTATCCCCTTCGACGTTTGGGGGAAAACTCGCAATAATAGCAGTCTTCAGGTTTTAAATGCAGTTACCGTCTTGTCAAGATCCTTCTCCAGAACCGCGACTGTCCTGTTATGTTCTTCTTTCTTGGCTCGCACTTCGGCCAGAGAAATCAAAGACAACTTTGCATTCGTTAACGTTGCTTCTCCTCGAGCTTGGCATTATTTAAAAGTTTGATTGCTAAGACTTCACCGATTTGTGAAGAAGAGGAAGCATTAACCTGTACTAGATGATCAGCAGCTAATCCTCGGAAACGGGACACAAACAAAGTGAGATCTTCATTTTTCTTCCTTTGACAACCCGTTACTTTGTTAAAAGAAGAAATGAGCCGAGAAACACTTGCAATCGGAGGGTCGACGGCAATTAACTCAACAATTTCCCTCACACACTCGATCTGGCCCTCTTGAGTGTAGTTAATTATACCCTTTGATTGTGCTTCATCGACGATTGACTGCTGAGCAGAAGGAAATCCACGCTCGTATAAAGTACGGCCAAGAATTTTTGCGATAGTGGAGTAGTTACGGTCATTTCCCTCGTTCGGCAGCGGCAAGAACAAGATCCACCCAGCGTCCAACTTTTCGGCGCCACTCTTGCAAGTCTCGATCTGGGTAGAAAAACGGCGGATCGGATTGCTGGCGTTCTTTGGTCTTGTTCGGATCTGGGCCCATAACTGCGGTTGCGCGGCTCGTGCGCAAAGGAGATGAGAGGTTAAGGAGGCTGTAAGGTATAGAGGATTTGGGCGGCAAAATAGAATGGGTACGTGCGTTCCCCCGGCCTGGTTGTTTTCGTCGTGAGCGAAACCACTTGCGTATTTCGTGTCGCCGGGTTTATAAAGCGCAGTGTGCTAAATTCAAACTTTCGTAGTCACTGTACCGATTGACTACTGCACTCGAAAAAGGCTAATTCTCGGCTAAATTCGGCATTACTGTAATGCGCATTCAACAAAAATATGTCAAACCAGATTTTGATTTACCCTCAATTCAAACAGATCAATAAAAAACCAAAAAGAAAATTCAACCCCACCTGAAAGTGTACGACAGAAACTTAACATGTTTGATTCCAGACAAAAAAGGCATACTTCAGAGCAAACAAGGCCCCAATCTACTTCTCTACAGTACAGTTCGTATAGTCAACTACGACTCAACAATGCCAAGAGGAACGAACTTTTCTGAGCTGGAGCGTGAAAAAATTATCGTATACAAAGAAGAAGACCTCAGTATTTCAGCGATCTCAAATAAGGTAAGTAGAAGTAGAGATGCTGTGAAAAGGTTCTTTGATAACACGCAAAGCTATAGAAAGGCTAAAAGATCCCGTAGGCCACGCAAAATTTCATGACAAAAAGGTCTTGACAAAATGGTCCCAATTTGTCTTTTCTGATGAAAAAAGGTTCTCTTTGGATGAGGCCAGTATTATTCGCCGCTACTAGCATGACTTGAAGCGTTATACTGAGCTTCTAACACGTCGCTAGCAGGGTGGGCTGGTATTATGGGTTGAGGGCTTTTTCTAATGATTCTATCTGAAACTTGTAGGGTTTAACGAGAAGAAAGACCTGAAAGTTATGTTAAGGTAATGAAGGAGGCATTGCTACCGAAATCGGACTATTTTTTGCCAAAAAGTGAATTTTTCAGCAAGAGATTGCTCCAATTCATGTCAGAAAGAAATCAATGGACTCGTTTCCGGCCCAAGTAATACGTTTAATGAAGCTTCCAGCGCGTTCACCTGATCTTAGTCCAATCTAAAACATTTAGAGCCTGCTAGCAAGGAAGATTTATGCCAATATACCGCAGTTTTTTATTTCTGATCTTGGGGACTGTGTTTCTAGTAATTGAAAGGAACTAACGCTATCTCTTCCGGGAAACTTAGTGACGTCTATGCAAAGGCGTGCTATTGGGGTTATTGTTAAGCCGGGAGGCCATATTCACTATTAGTTTGGACTTACATGTGGTTTTAATGCTTCAATTGCTTTGTGTTCTAAAAGTGTCGTATACTTTCAGTAGGGGTTATTTATTTCTTTCCAAGGTGTACAGTACACTTTTTACCAGAGTTTAAAACATTCCCACTTTCCTACTGTATTTTTTACTGCTAAATACATTTAGGTGTTGTATTTTTAAATTGCACCAATAGATTTTGAGTTGGTCCAAATCGATACCCTGTCGTATACTTTCAAGCGACAGTGTATGTAATGTACTGTACTGTAATCCACTGCCTGAAATAAGCATACCGTAGTGCCACCAGAAAAATGCAAATATTTCCCAGAAAAATGCGGTCTATTTGAAAGAAAAAGGCCTAAACCTATTTTTTGGATACAGAACCCAGATTTTGAGAGTCTCTAGGAGTCTGTTACTGAAAAAGTTTCTCTGGGACATTTTATACTGAAGAGAGCGGCACGAAAAACTTGGCAACGCAGTAATAGTCTTGAAACGGTAACATATAAAGTACTGTAATTTATCGTCTGCAAGTTGCAGACTCGTTTTTACTGATGCCATAAACTAATAGACTACAGCATTCTTCTCCATTTTACGTGGCTTTTAGCAACTGCTACTGCACATAAAGCATGATCAGGAAGTTACCCATTTAATCCCAATATTCCAGTATCCTGATACTGAGTGGGTCATTGACGGCAGACCCGGGCACAGGACCGATCCAGGTCCTGCCAAACTGGACCCAGGATGCAGTATGCAGATTCAAATTGACCATATCCTTCAATCATGATTAACATTTGTCCAATGAGATTTTAGAGACAAAAGGGTAAGCCACCAATAAAGTACTTACAACTTCTCATAAGAATTAAAATTACTACCATATATCCCGCTTGGTCGGCGGGGTACCAGAAAAAAATGCTTTAAACTTTAAAGTTTAAAGGTAAAAAAAGGCATTTTCAACAGGTTATTATAAAATATATTCTTGACATGTTCAGTGAGTCAGGATATAGCGGAAAAAGCGGACTATTAACTTCTCACTGAGTTTCCAGAACTTCCCACCGAGGCAACCTTACCGAATAATTCGCGGCGCAAAGTTCATCCGAGTGACTCGGCCGCATCTTCCTGTCCAAAGCACGGCTCAACTTGCGATTTCCCATCCACGTTCTCCATCTTGCCTGCCAATCATTTCCTATTTCCTCTGATTTGAACATACGCCTTCCCATCACTGATCAACTTTACTACCAGGACTACTGAAAGGCTTCAAGATAATCTTTGAAATATTATGGACGATTTCAAATTCAACGAAGCTCTCCATCAGGTTAGAGAATTGTATTTTCCTATTACGGAAAGCGTTCAAAACGTTGCAGCTTTCCAAGGGCGAATATACAACCCAGCTACTCGGGAAACAGTTCAAGCAGTCGAAGACCCGCAGAATAATTCGAATGAGATAAATCCATCTGCGTCTGTTTCTGCGACACTTTCTTGTTCTCTTACCGAAAGTCAAAAGTTGCCAAATATGTCGCAGAAAGTTGCACTACCTCCGTTTCTTCCCATCAAAAACCAAGTCCGTTTGTTCAGCCATCGGTCTGCGTACGACATCCAGTACCCAATCCATCGCAACTACGGCTACAAACTGTTGCAGATGGCACCGCCAATTTCCGGGCACAACCGAATGTTGCAGGCACAAGTTCTGTTTAAAAAAGACAGAAACTGACAGCGAGCACCCGTCCGTCTTCCACAAGATCGAGAAGGGGGTCTCGAAGCGACTCATACTTCGAGGATGAGACTGAAAGCTCTGCTAATATCATCGGCGGCACTTTCTTATAATTTACTTCCAAGGTGAAAGATAAGAAACGAATATATCGTATCTTTCATGTCATTAATTGTTACGGCCTGGAGATAGCTAAAAGGGCTGATATATACAGCACAACACATGATAAGAATAAGCCAGATCTTTTTGTGAACCATCCTTTTGGAATACGCCCGTCAGATGCAAATAAGCTCAGAATGGCTTGCGCGGAGGAACTTCAAAACTTGCTAAACTGTGCAAAGCGAGGGAAACGTGCAACGATGTTACCTAGAATGACAGGGTATATTTTTGAGAGGCAAAACATCAACGATAAGACACCAATAAGCAGGTGCTCTGAGGAGGAGACCATTATCGCAACAGAACTTCTGTTAGAGGTTGTTTTTGATGAAAATCTACCATTTTCAGTTTGAGATAATAGGGAATTCTTCCCGCGTGCCCTTGGAAAATCTTTGCTTATCTCAGACCTGGATACAAGATGCCGCTTGGCATCGAGACTCGTGGAAAGCTTCTGGATGAACACTATGAAAGGATGCGCCGAGAGGTCCTGAAAGTGTTGAAGCGCTTTCTCTTCCCTTGTCGCGGAACAATAATGTTTGATGGTGCCGAAGATGTTAACGGAGCCCCGACGGTTAACGTTTTGATACGCATCATGGGTTCAGATCGTGCATCCACCGAGATGTTCTTTCTGATGAGTGCTTATACAGAGTACCATACGTGTGACTCGGATTACTATGCGAAACTGGTGGAAGATGTTATGAGAAACCTTATGGTTTTGACGGTATCAGTGGCCCTTATAGACAATACAGGGTATGTTAAAAAAAAAAGACAGGAACTGGCAAGGAGGTATGCGCACGTTGTTCCGCTCCAAAATGAAGCACTTATAGGGAACATTCTAATGTATGATTTTCGAGAATTTTCTCGGATTTCCAAGACTCCTGAAACACTAGCAGAAATAGTTAGCATTCTGCGGCGATATCGAAAGCTCCGTGCGAAACTATTGGAAATTATGAAGGTATACAAAGAAAATTTGCGTCGAGTGAACGCAACAAGATCAACTGGGCAATTTCTGCAACACAAAGAAACTGAGCAACAAAAATAATCGGATAACACTGCTGGAAGTATTACGGTACTTCATATTACAGGATCCGAGGGTGATTTAGAAGAAAAGGAACCGCCAAACTCGGACCTAGACTTAATTATTGACACTTAATAAGCTCTTGTCCCTCTTGCAAAAACAATGAAGAGACTCGTGGTGCGCTTTGCATCAAGCGAAACAAAGCTTAACAAATTCATGAGCATCCGTCCAGTTTTCTTAACTCTTCTTGGATGTGCTGAATTTAGCAGCTAATGCGCTGTAAGTAACGAGGGAGAGAAAAAGAGTCGTGAAAAGAGTTTTGTTGATCCATTTCAAAGTGACGGGTGTTTGCAAACAGTAAAGCAGATGAACGCCATTTTCAAGGCTTGTCGGATATACCTCCAAGTATTTGACGTAGAGACAGCCCTTATCTCTGAAGCATGTGAAGCAAAAAGATTCTGGAAGAAGGCCTGGAGATACCCCCCTTGTCTTGTTTTTCTGATCCCCCAGAACAGCACCGGACGGAGTTACTAGAAGTGTTCCGCAATCGCAAAGAGGCGGCAATAACAGGACGTAAAAGATTGAAGGTCACATTGATGTCTGATCTAAATACTACAGCAGCACTCTTGGATCCATATCGTACGCCCGAGACCCTATCTTTTTCATAGATCGTTAAGGAGACAATCCAACTTCTATCTTCAGGGTGTTGATTTTCAGAAGTTGGGAATTCAAGTAAATGACCATGAGCCATTCATTGACGCAATGCTCTCTCAATACCCAATAGTTTGAGGGACTTGGGATGCAAGCAGCTTGCTGAGGAACAGGTCTGAAAGTTTTGCCCCTAAACCTCCCCCTGGGGCTAGACCAACGGGCAGCAACAACCGTAAAGAAAGTCCAGTAATATGGTGGACAAAATGGAGAGTAGGTATACCGAAGGACAGCCTTTTCCATCGCAAGGCCACAATAGAGTTGATCGAGTTTGCTCGTCGCACTTTGTCAGTTAGTCTGACCGCAACCGCAACAGAACGGACTTTCAGTTTAGAGAATAGGATACACACAAATCTACGCGCAAAGCTGAGTACGGATATGGTCGGAAATTGTTATTTTGTCAGTGGAACTCAAGAGATCCGGAATATCAGCACAAGACGGTATTTCTTCAGCTGAAATAGTTACCAAGCAAATGAAGAACATGTATAATCTGCGCTCCCTAAATAAAAGATCGAGAGTCAGACAGCAGAAGTTGAGTCATGATTCTTGCGGGATTCTGAAGCACATAATTCCAATTAATTCAAGGGAGCAAAATATCACCGAGTCAAATAGATGATTTGGCACATCAGCACCCGTAGCAGTTTGTGGTCAACATCGAAATCAGCGAGCTCAACCTCCGACGTCTTTTTCTCCGGCTCTATTCCGTCCTTACACCGGCAGATTCTGTAGTGGTGGAATGTCGAATATCTACCATGGGATGCTGTCAATGGGGTGGGCTTATGAAGCAAATGTTCCCTCTCAATACGTTGATGTAGACACCTCAAGAATTGAGGCAGACAGACCGTTTACGTAACCCCCTTTGGCAGGACCTACAAATTATACTCGTGGTACAATGCATCCAGGTGCTCCTTCAGCTGGGTATGCCTCAAATGCATCCATGCCTGGTCAGGCTGGAATCGCTAGTTTGTTTCAAACGAATTTTGATATGTTCCCTCAGAACCGAGGAATGCAAAGCGCACTACCCTCACCTCATCAGCAGTATGAGGAGTTCAGGGCAGGGGTTGGAAACCAATTTCATTAAAACGTTGAGGAAACCACGCCGAGAAAAGAACATAGTGAGTCACTTGTGCGCCGCATTGATTCTCAAGGGTCGGCTCGGAAGAGGAGGATGGGTGCTAAGGGTTCCTATCTGAGTCCATTCAACTCCGCAGCCACGGCGCTCCACATAAATATGATATACAATGTCAAGCTTTCCGAGACGCTACCAAAACAATGATAATCTTACCAAGAATCCTCTGCAGAAGATTCTGATGATGTACTGTGCCAATGATACCATGTAGTCTCGCCGATGTCCCGAGCCAACAATGTGTCATGGACACCCTGCTTTCGCGTCACCGACAATATGCAACTATCGCACATTGCTCGTGAAAAGAGTGAATCAGCTCTCTGCCCCTCCCCTCGCCTCCAATATCAACCCATCCACTTTCTTAAACTCAAGTCTCTCTCTAAACCTTCAGTTACTGTTTCGCATCCACCAGTCCTCATGGTTAGGTTGATGCGGAAACTCTTATTCATTCGTTAAAGGGTATAGTCCCTAAAATATCGTACGTAATATTACTGAATGCACGTTTGGGATGGTAGCATGCGTGCAAGGATAGCCGCATCCACACTAAACAGATCAAGACACTCAGGCGTTTTCGCAGCTGTAATAGCCTCGCTTCGGGGGTAGAAGCGGATCGATATGAAACGCGGGTTGCATTCTCCAGGAGAAAAGCAGCGGTGCGGTGTAGAACGCTTCAAGACTATTGGGGACGAGCGGTACTACATACTAGTCGAGTGAAGGAAGGGGGCCGGAGGGGGAAAAATGGAGAGCCGAGCGGAGTTGGCGAGAGTGCCACCGAGTGGGCGCGTAGTTTGTCTTCGTCGGCAATCTTAGCTGCTGCGCGCAGCTCTTCTGATGCTAGGCGAAGAATAGCACGCCGATAAAGGCTGCCAACGGTGACGTCGAGGCCGATAGGTAAGGAGTAAGGGAACAAGCGGCGGGAGAAGGTGGTTGAACAAGAATATCGGCAGCGCAGGGGAGGTGCCAGGGACAAGTAGGGGAGCTTTTAGTTGCGTTCAGAGCCTTGTAGAATGGAATAGATGGCGAGCCAGCATGTTAAGCACGTTCTGTGTGGACTCGACATCGGATGCGTTGTACCGTATCTAGACTTTAAGTTGACAGCGTGCTCATCTTGGGGGTCCATCAGGGTGATATTGAGAATAAACAGCGAGGTAGAATTAATAGAGACGGGGAAGACAAGGATGCGGCGGATCATGACGAGGAATAGTGAGAAGAAGAAATGCGTCACTGAGAAGTGGGGGGCGCTGAGGAAGGAGCTTGCACCAGGGGTGTGGGGGAGTTGTGCCGTGCTCGACGACAGATTGAGGAGGAAAATTGGTGGCAGGGATCAGGGCGGGCTGAAAACTGCTTCCCCCCAGTTTGGATCTGCAGCGGCCTCTTACATCGCCTGAAATAAAATGTTTTGTACAGGCTGATGACTTTGCCGGAGGTTCTGGGGTTCGAAAAGGCCGATGTCGGAAACAAGGACATGAAATCCTGTTTCGCGGGTCAATTGTGGCGGGGGAGTTGAGAGAGAACCACTAGAAGAGGGCGACGAGCAAACCCCAGTTCATGTGGACGGTGGAGTAGGAAGGACTTTGCAAGCGAAGTGGAGCCGGTTTGATAGGGCTGGCGATGTAGGTGGCATGCCTTGTACCAGATATCGACTTAAACTCATGTCTGCCGCAAAATTATCGCTGGCGAATCTTCCCAGAATGGGTCCTCGCACTCAGACGATTTCAGCTGGATGGGAAACAGGATAGAAGCGGAAACAAGGGAAAAAGCATATCAGGAAGGTCTACAGACTATGGTCACTCAGTAACTCCAAACTTTGGTGTCCAGAGGCCATGCGACGATCGATGCTGGTCAGCGCGGACAGGCTTTCCGGTTGCAGTGCACTCTTAAGGACGTTGATAGGGTAAATCGTCGGGAGAAGAGATATTCAGAATCAACCACCCCAAGAAGGAGGTGTTGCAAGCGACAAAAGTGCTACCGTGGTATAGTTGAACGAACGAAAAGGAGTGTATAGGGACGACAGTTGAATGGGCTACAAGCAAGTATGGAAGGGGCAGGGTCTACCACCTATGCTTAGTGACTAGGGTAAAATAAATGCTTCTTGGGTCTGAAGTTGACTCTCAACTTCCTAACTATTTGGGACTGAGCTTGAAGCTGTCTGCCAACTTCCTTTATGCTTTGTGTTTGACTTAACTTGTTGAGCGCCCCGCTCGGGTATGCTGGCTCCCAAGTAGTCCTACCATTTCATGCAAACAGCCCCTTATATAGAGTTTTCAACCCTCACATTCTGTAGCACCTATACAGTACCTATGTGCCAAATCTGCACCGCCACAGTACAGTGCAAAGCATCCCTCTAAAAATAATTAAAAATATAATTGTAAGTACAGTGCCAACTCAGCCAGCGCAGCATGCCAACTCAGCCAGCACAGCATGCCAACTCGGCCAGCGCAGCATGCCAACTGAGCCAGCGCAGCCAGCTCAGCCAGCGCAGCCAGCTCAGCCAGCGCAGCATGCCAAGGAATATCTACAATTTTCATTATATCACGCCCCCTCGCTCAAGACGAACGTCCCGACTCGTCATCATTCTTCTTCTGTTTCTATTAATGTAAGTTGCCTTATTGTTAAAACATGAGGCCTTTCAAACGAATAGGGATGCAGTTGATTACCTATAAAATATTCCAAAAAGTAGGTGCGCGTTTGATAGTTCCAATCATCTTTTTGGCTTTCCCGTTTGACATAAGAGCGTAGTCGAGATCTGTCTTGAGCTGAATCCCTTTCTCTTCCAAGAAACGAAGCAGTGAAGTTGCAGTAAAACAAAGGGCGTTATCCGAGATGATCCTTTTTGGAAGGCCAAACGGTTCAATTATTTCTTTTTCGATGAATTTCAGTACCACCTCAGCATTTGCCTCCTCAACTGCAACTGCTATTGGCCATCCAGTAAGATGTTCCACCCCTATAAGGAGGTATTTGTTTCCGGAAGAGGTTTCCTTGAATGGGCCGGCAAAGTCAATTGAAAGGTTTCAAAGAGCCGGAAACTGGAAGCTAGGTTGTCTTATACTTTCGTATCGGCGTGAATTTTTGACAGTTGTCGCAGCTTTTCACGAAATTATAGACGTCCTTATGGATACTGGGCCACCAGAATCTCTCAGTAACGAATTTTTGGTTGTTTCGAGATCCCAATGCCCTAACTCATCATGAAAAGTCCTCAAGATCTTCATTCTTTCTTTCAAAGGGGCCACTAGTCGAGGACCGGCTTTCGTGTGTCGGAAGAGTTTCCCATTCCACAATGTAAAGGCCTTTTGGTTCCTGCGTACCCAATTTCTGTGTTCGAGATCAACCTTTCTCATTTCTAGTCCATCAAGGAATTTAATAGTCCGTGAATATAAGCTTCGTACTCGTTATCGATCGGCACTTGAACTTCGGCAACTCCGACGATGTCTCGGAAGCTTTTTCATTTGGAATCAATGGATCCCTCAAGCGGGATAGGTAATCGGCAGGCTGATTATTGCGTCCGGGCCTATACACAATTTCAAACCGATATTCTGCGAAAATGTCGAGCCATCGGGCCAAGCGGTGATGTACATCTTTCTTTTGGAATGCTGTCTTAAGTGCCTGGTGATCAGTTATCAAGACAAATTTCTCGAGTGATAAAAGGTAACGCGAAACTTTTTCAGTGCGAAGACGACAGCTAGCGCTTCTTTCTCGCAGACTGAGTATCTCTTTTCCGCATCATTCAGAGTGCGACTTGCGAATTGAACAGGGTGTAGTCTTCCGTTTTCGTCTTTTTGGGACAAAATGGCACCCAAAGACCGTTCTGAGGCATCTGTCTCCACAACAAATGGTCTCTTGAAATCTGGATACATGAGCACTGGGGGGACACATAGCTTATCTTTAAGCTCCTCAAATGCAGTCTGCATTTCCTTGTTCCAGTAAAATTTTCCGTTCTTCGTAGTGCTGGCATGTAACGGTGCTGCAGTTTTGGCGAAATCTTTGATAAATCTTCTGTAATATGAGGCCAGTCCTAAGAAGCTTCGAACCTCCGTCTTTGAAGCGGGCCTGGTGCCAACTTGATTTTTTTCGTTTTCTCTGGATCCACTTTAATTCCCTCTTGATCGACGATATGACCGAGTAATTGGATAGACGTTTTCGCAAAGAAGCATTTGCTTAACTTAATTTTCAGGCTGTACGCATCTATTTCTCCACCACAGTCTTGACATGCGATATGTGCTGATCCAAGGTTTTTGAGAATATCACTACATCATCGATATAAACTCTTGCAAATGGAAGTCTTTCAAAACCTCGTTCATCATTCTTGGAAGTAGCTGGGCATTCATGAGACCAAAAGGCATCACTTCGAACCTGAATGTACCGGCTTTGCTGGTAAAAGTTGTTTTTTCCTTGCATTTTCATCCAATGGAATCTGCCAATAACCAGTGTAAAGATCAATTGAGGTGAAGTATCTCCCGTCCTTCAAATCCTCGAGGATTTCCTCCATATTCGGAATCGGAAATCGATCGGGTATATTCTCTGGTTCAGTTGTCGGTAATCGACGCAAAAACGCAGCTTTTCCATCCTTCTTTGGTGCGACCAACTGGAAATGACCATGGGGATGAAACTGGCCGAATGATATCATTTTCCAGCATACTTGTAACATTCTCTGAGATAAATTGGTCATATTTTGGCGGTTGACGTCTAGGCCTGTGGTAAATTGGTTGAGTATCGGTAAGTTCAAATGAGTGAGTGACCGGTACACTTGCTTGTCTTAAATCTGATACACTCCATGCAATTACTTCGGAAGATGCTAACATGTCGGATATTTTCAGTGAGGCGGCGGCGGGAAGGTGCTGCACTTTTCCTTGGATTTCTGCCATTTGGCGCCCTTTTTCTTCTTGATTCTCAACCTCAATATTTTGAAGGACCTTTTCCGGCGTGCTCACATCTTCAGATATGGAATCCGATATATTCCTGTTTCCTTGCAAAGGTAATCTTCTTTCATGCTCCGAATTCCGTCCTTTGATTCGATATTTATCGCAAAAAGAAACACATTCAGGTGTCACACCTACCCTAGAATTCCATTCTTCATCTGTTTCAAACCCAGAATCATAATCGTCCCATGGTCATGTTCATTGTCCCCCGAGCGTACCTTCTCCACTTCCGAAAGTGTTAGTTGGTTCGAATCTTCGCTGTCACAGCTAGAAGTGAAATCTTCACTGTCCGTTTCTTTCAAATCTACCGGATGTGTGCTTTTGTCGAAATCCAGGGGCATCTTCACGGTTCTGCCGTCAACATTAACTGAAACGATTTGGTTGCCCAAGTCAATGCAGGTCCCTAGTCTTTCCATGGTAGGGCAGCCAATGATTGCATCGAAAGGGAGCTCCGGCATGACGAGAAAGTCTACATCAACTTTAGAGTCCCCAAAGAACACGGAAACCTTGTTAACAGTGCCCATGCATTTTGAGACGGTTCCATCCGCCACAGTTATTCTTCGAGTAGTTGGAATAATTTCGAGACCTAAATCTGTCACCAAAGTTTCTGAATAAGGTTTGGAACAGCGCCCGAATCGAAAAGAGCTTGGGTTTGCATTCCCAATACTTTGACTGGTACTAGTTTAAGACGTCTTGGTGCTGTCGAGCCGATTGAAGAAACAGTTCTTACCCTTAGCGGACTTATTAGACCTGATAATTTTTTTGAGTTCTTTCTCGCATCCTCTGCGTCGCCCCTAAAAAGTTGACCAAACGTTATCCCAGTTGGGGCCGATGCAAGCTCAGCCACCAAATTGTACTTCTTCACATATTCTAGTACGTCCTTCGGATACTCTTAAATTTCTTACTCTTTCTCGTCTTCTTGGCCGAAGTGTTTCCCACCCTGGAACAACTTGATCAAGCCTCTGGTTCGAGGAGGTACAGGTGCTGGGATATGCTCCAGCATTCCATAATCTAGCCTAGGTTTTTTCGACAAAACGTTCCCTTCCCCATCCCTTTTTGTCACATTAACTTGACTGATTTCTTCAGCGATGGATACATACCGGCATTACCGGCATCCGCCAACCTTTGATCCTTCCTGTTTGTAAGATTTTCATCTCTGGTCCTGACTCACTCCTCGCGTCCGATAAATTTGCTCTTCTGTTGTCTTTAGACCAGCAGTTACTTTGATGCCATATCGACCGCACTTTCCACAACGAGTGTTTCTATGTGGATTATCAGGACACCTATTTGCAAAGTGTCCAGGCTTGTGACAGTAGGAACAGACTTCTGCGGCCTTGGGGCCCCAGACTGGTTCTTCTTAATGGTAAGAGTAAGGCTTTCCAACTGCGAGGTTATCATGTCAAGTCGATTATCGAATCGGGTTTCCAACCTTTCTTCCAAGTTTTTGACATCGCTCCTGACTGATTCCAATGCTGCTGCGCTAGTCGCTGGCCTTTGATAATTCTTTTCAGGATGTACGATAGACACCGATGTGCGGGTTTCCCTCGGTACCTCACTCAGTGACTGAAACGTCTCCGAATTTTTGACAAATTCTACTATGGTACCCTTCAGTTCATTAAAGTGTGAGGGCCCTTGATGAGGAGGAAATCGGAGAGCCGCTTATCCCCCATCGCCGCCTTACGCAGCATTCCGTACTTGGCTTGGGCGTTGAACCCAGCCTTTTCATAGAGATCACACAAGTATACCAATGAGCTTAACAAATCGTCGAAGTTGAGCCGGGCCTCTATGGCGGTACGAATCATCTCATCTGGTTCTACCTGCTTAGCATATTCTTTCACAAGCCACCACATACCTCACCGAAGTTACGCCCATTCCCGTTAAGAGACCACCGTTGATAAACTTGGCCTATATTTGTGCTTTGCGTCACCATGAAGATAGGCGAAGATACTTTCGGCCTTCTCTTCATCGCTCTTCTCACGCATACAACGTTGACATATGTATAGAGAAACTCCTCAACGTCTTCATTCTTGCCCCTGTGAACGTTATACGAGCAGCGTTGAGATCCATGATTACAGAAAAGAGATCCCCTCGAATGGTTCCCTAAGACTGCTCAACTCGAATACCTCGGGTGCAACCCCCTCCACAAGAGTACCAAATGATAGGGGTATCGTCGGAGAAGAGATATTCAGAATCAACCACCCCAAAGAAGGAGGTGTTGCAAGCGACAAAAGTGCTACCGTGGTATAGTTGAACGAACGAAAAGGAGTGTATAGGGAAGACAGTTGAATGGGCTACAAGCAAGTATGGAAGGGCAGGGTCTACCACCTATGCTTAGTGACTAGGGTAAAAATAAATGCTTCTTGGGTTGAAGTTGACTCTCAACTTCCTACTACTCTGGACTTGGCTTGAAGTTGTCTGCAACTTGCTTGACCTCTCAAGGAGGAAGCACTTTACTCAGCTTATATAGACCTCGGCTATCCTAAAGTCTCAATCAAACATACTAAATACCATAAAAACGCATTCACGGGAATCGTGTGAACCAGAGAGACCATTAGAAGATATTTCCTCAAGGTAAATATCTAGGTGCCATACCCATGCCAGCCACCCATCGGCCAGGGGTGGGAATTGATGTGGCCATTATTATAGACCTTCAGAGTCACTCGTAGTATCACCCACAACCTAGAACTGTACTGACATCCACTATGACAGCGTGTCCTAAATAAAAAATCAACCGATGAATTTGCCACACTCACCCAAATTAAAAATATCTTGCAAATTCAAAAACTGTAAAAATATCTTCCCAGTTCCAATACTGTATACAATTATGTCCTCATCTAAATTTTTTCGTGTGCGAATTTGCGCACATCAGAGTCTTCACTCCCCCAGTCGAGCATCCGCTACGAAGAAGCTACTGCTGCCGCGTATGTCTCTATAACCTTGGATGTCTCTAAAGAGGGTGTTCCTAAACGAGTCGAAGGCTAGTGGTACAAAATCCCATCCTAGTCTTGATCGTCCCGCATTGCCTCGCCTGGAATCGCTGCACTTTCGTAGCTAAGTCTCTCTTCTTCCCTTTCCTGCTGCGTTTGCAACAGCTCGCGCTTCTCGTCTGCCATTGACTTATAGCTCGTTGGAACGGGGATGATACAGTCACGTCATACGCCACTGGGAGAGGGGACTGGGTGTTTGTTGCATCAGACCTTGGGTACACCAGAATGTCAAAGTGCGCAGCAGAGTACCTGATACGCATTAATCTATGTCTCCTCAGTCCTCCTCTGCTGGAAAGTCGTCCTCTGGCTCTCCGTCTCGGCATCGCGATATTCCCTGGATCTAATCGCTGTGCGGTCTGCGCCGGCGCTCGGATGAAGTCGCACCCGTCTTAGATCCAAGCGGCCAACATGGGTTGACCTGCAAATACGAAGACGGAATGACTCGTCGGCATCACGTCCTCCGCAACGTTCTTGCCCGCTACTGTAAGGAAGTTTGGATCGTCGCCCTCGTCGAGCATCCGCTCCTCTACCAGGTTCCCAACTCGTCTGGGCATTCGGAATCCCCGCGTTACGAATGCACATTTACATTCCCGCTGCATACGGGCTTCTTAGTACCGATATCGCCGTTGACATTAATGTTGCTCAACCCTCCGCACGCCGCCACATCTCGCCAAGTACGGTTACCGCAGGCGCTGCCGCGACACTCGCAGAGCGCGAGAAACATCGTCATTTCGGACTTCCTGCTACCAAAACGATATGCTCCTCTCCCCCGTCGGATTGATATCTATGGCGCTTGGGTGATACGGCAAGGGTTTTTCCGCCGCTTGTTTCCTCGCTGCTTCCCGTCGCGGTTCCTCCCTCAACAGGAGCCTCCGCGACTTCGTTACCCGTTTTGCGTTTAGTCTCTGATAGGGGTAAAATCGTCGGGAAGAGATATTCAGAATCAACCACCCCAAGAAGGAGGTGTTGCAAGCGACAAAAGTGCTACCGTGGTATAGTTGAACGAACGAAAAGGAGTGTATAGGGACGACAGTTGAATGGGCTACAAGCAAGTATGGAAGGGGCAGGGTCTACCACCTATGCTTAGTGACTAGGGTAAAATAAATGCTTCTTGGGTCTGAAGTTGACTCTCAACTTCCTAACTATTTGGGACTGAGCTTGAAGCTGTCTGCCAACTTGCTTGACCTCTCCATGAGGAAGCGGTTTACTCAGCTTATATAGACTTTTGGCTAACCCTAAAGTCCGAACAAAACTACAGAAGGTACCAGGAAATGCATACAAACAATTTGTGTGGATGATATACTCTAAACAAAAGATACTTAAGAAACTAACAATCAATGAGGTCCTCTTATTTCCCATTCTCTAAATCAGATCCAAACAACTCCTCTAAAATATCCATGCTGTCCAAGCAGTCCCCACAAATATCTGCGAATGGCTCACAGCTCTCTATTCCCTCCTGGGAGATATCTAAACTACTAAAGATATCTCCATCCGGTTCCAGCGTCGGCACCACTTGATCCATACTCTCCAGTCCAGGCCCCACCAGTACAACACTTTCCATGCCCCCATTTCCCTCATCCAACTCGTCCTCGTCCTCGTCATCCTCCTCTTCCTCCTCTCTCCTCATCCTCATCCTCATCTTCATCCTCATCCTCATCCTCATCCTCCTCTTCATCCTCATCCTCCCGTCCTCCTCGTTATTAACCTCATAGACCAATCCAGGGGCTACCCACTCCTCAAAGGTCTCCCCAGCTCCCTCCTCGATGTCCCACTCCTGACCCTCAGGTACCTCCTCGGCCTCATCCTCGACGAAGAGCTTGCGGACGAATTCTATTATCTTCTTCTTAGTCTGCCGTCTCAGGTAGTCGTCTGCATCCGTCGGGCCATATACTGCGAGCGCAAGGCCGTTTAAGGGGCGAGAGGGGCGGTTTTTAGTGATGGGGCGGAGGGGCGAAGGTTGCTCATTTTGGTTGTAAATGATTGTAGACGGAGGATAGAGGGTGTTTTGGGTGTGTTGGGGAGAGGAGTGATGAGTAAAATGATCAGGGACGTTTGAAACTTGGAATAAAAAGGTTTAAATAGGCTCCCGGGGCAGGTTCTATCGATTAGGAATAGGTAAAATAAATCTGCAAGGGATTTTGTAGTAGTGCATTTGCGCCCTTTTTCTCAAAAAAAACGAATTTGGAGGAGGAGGTAAGAAAAAGGGAAAAAGAACTTGATTCGGGATCGATTCAGAGGGGTAGATACAGTATAAAAATATCTAGATAAAATGGAAGTAAATTTGGGGAGGACCGCGGTAATGATAAGCGAGGTTCAGGGAGGACGAGGAAGGACCGGAACTATAAGCAAATTTGGACAAGGAGAGGTAGTACAGTAAACTATAGGCCTGTAGATGACGGCGACAAAAAAAATCTGCGCCCCCCGGACTTAGGTCGAACGTCCCGTCTCGTTCTCAATGCTCTTGTTGTTCTTGTGGGAGTTCTATCCATTCATCAGGGAGAGTATAGGGTTCACTATAAGGATATGGTAGTAGCTCATTTCCAATATGATGAGAGAGTGTGTACCGTGCGATGACCGGCTCATCTCCTTGGTCAAGAGTTTCGTAGATTCGGCGTATGGTTTCATAGTGTTCTCTAATGAGCTCCTCCCGTTTCACTTCTCCAAACCTTCCAAATGTGAGGTAATAAACGTAGTATGCAAACTTTTCTGGCAACGGGTCCAGAAACGGGTATCTGAAGGAGAAAAAAACTCGCAACATAAGGACTGAGTCCTCACGAGTAAGGTGCGCCCCGTGAATGGTCTGGAAGCACATGCAAATACTAATTGCAAAAAAGGAAATTACTTCTGCTTCTCGTGGGTCCTCTGTCATTTCGCGAAGCCAACGTCTAATTGGTAGCCGTCCAATAATTAAGGATGCATAGTTTCCCCCTGGGAGACTAGGCGGTGTTTGAGGCGATCTTCTTGGCGATCCTTGCTCCCGACGCCTTGCCTCTTCGATGATCCGCCCCGATCACTTGATGGTCCAGCTCGTATCATCATCACGGCCTCGGGAGGATCCTGGTCTTCGGCTGAGTGTTCTGAGCGGAGCAACGTAAGGTTCCCATAGAGGATACGGGACCAGTCGATATTCCATATCAGGGGGCAAGCTGTAACCTCTCAGTCGCACATCTTGGTTGTTCTTAAGAAATACGTAAACCGGACGGATAATGTTCAGATATGTTTGCGACAAGTCTCCGATAGCTACCATTCCATACCTTCCTATAGAGTAATGATATATGACTTCCACAAACTCTGGACCTGCTTCCGTGAACCTTCCGTTTTGGAATGAGAATAGCTGATCAATAGTCGGAAATCTTCTTGAGGTAGCAATGGTCCGTTCAACGTACGAAAACATAGGCATATATTAATGTAGAAATGGACGATTACGTGGAGTTCGTAGTAGTCACGCGTAATCGAGATGATCCATTCCCAGGCCCTTTTTCCTCCCATAGGAATCATTCTATAGTTAAAGATGAGTATGCCCCGTGGTTGCGCATAGTCCTGTGTGAGAAGGAATTCTTCAGGCCTCTGATGGTAAGGGACTAGACGACGTGCATGGATGGCCCTCCTTGATCTCTTCCCTGAGCTTGAACATAGCTTATAGTGCGGGTGTCTTTCCTCCGTGACGACGCAAGGATTCGAGTACTTTGTTTGGAAGGCCGGCCACTTCACAGCCTGCTGCATTGCTTTCCCATGTACTACAAGTACTTTAGAGCCGACTGAAAAGGTTTGGACTGGAGGCTCTTCATTCTTATTTCTTGTCTGTGTTAGCGCGCGGTGTGATCTCCAGCCTTCAGTGGCCAGTAGTTCGACTTCTCTACTCTCTTCATCGATAATATTTGTTTCCATGTCTCTCTGTAACATTCTAGGAGCCCTTCCGTACATTAGCTCGAATGGTGACCGTCCGCTTCTTCCTCTTCTTCGACGATAGCCGTATAACACTTTTGGTAAGGCATCTTCCCACTGGATTTCATTCTTCGACATAGTTTTCGATATTGCTCGTTTGATGGTTCCAACCATCCTCTCCGCTTTACCGTTTGACATAGGAGCGTATGCGAGAACTGTCTTCAGCTGAATCCCTTTTTCGTCCAAAAAACGAAGCAGTGAAGTTGCAGTAAAACAAAGGGCGTTATCTGAGATGATCCTTTTTGGAAGACCAAACGGTTCAATTATTTCTTTTTCGATGAATCTCAGGACCACCTCAGCATTGGCCTCCTCAACTGCAACTGCTATTGGCCATCCAGTAAGATGTTCCACCCCTATAAGGAGGTATTTGTTTCCGGAAGAGGTTTCCTTGAATGGGCCGGCAAAGTCAATTGAGAAGGTTTCAAAGAGAGCGGAAACTGGGAAGCTTAGGGTTGTCTTATACTTTCGTATCGGAGTGAATTTTTGACAGTTGTCACAGCTTTTCACGAAATTATAGACGTCCTTATGGATACTGGGCCACCAGAATCTCTCAGTACGAATTTTTTGGTTGTTTCGAGATCCCAATGCCCTAGCTCATCATGGAAAGTCCTCAAGATCTTCATTCTTTCTTTCAAAGGGGCCACTAGTCGGGACCGGCTTTAGTGTGCCGGAAGAGTTTCCCATTCCACAATGTAAAGGCCTTTTGGTTCCTGCGTACCCAATTTCTGTGTTCGAGATCAACCTTTCTCATTTCTAGTCCATCAAGGAATTTAATAAGTCCGTGAATATAAGCTTCGTACTCGTTATCGATCGGCACTTGAACTTCGGCAACTCCGATGTCTTCGGAAGCTTTTTCATTTGGAATCAATGGATCCCTCAAGCGGGATAGGTAATCGGCAGGCTGATTATTGCGTCCGGGCCTATACACAATTTCAAACCGATATTCTGCGAAAATGTCGAGCCATCGGGCCAAGCGGTGATGTACATCTTTCTTTTGGAATGCTGTCTTAAGTGCCTGGTGATCAGTTATCAAGACAAATTTCTCGAGTGATAAAAGGTAAACACGAAACTTTTTCAGTGCGAAGACGACAGCTAGCGCTTCTTTCTCGCAGACTGAGTATCTCTTTTCCGCATCATTCAGAGTGCGACTTGCGAATTGAACAGGGTGTAGTCTTCCGTTTTCGTCTTTTTGGGACAAAATCCCAAAGACCGTTCTGAGGCATCTGTCTCCACAACGAATGGTCTCTTGAAATCTGGATACATGAGCACTGGGGGGACACATAGCTTATCTTTAAGCTCCTCAAATGCAGTCTGCATTTCCTTGTTCCAGTAAAATTTTCCGTTCTTCGTAGTGCTGGCATGTAACGGTGCTGCAGTTTTGGCGAAATCTTTGATAAATCTTCTGTAATATGAGGCCAGTCCTAAGAAGCTTCGAACCTCCGTCTTTGAAGCGGGCCTGGGTGCCAACTTGATTTTTTTCGTTTTCTCTGGATCCACTTTAATTCCCTCTTGATCGACGATATGACGAGTAAGATAAATTCGGAGTTTTCGCAAAGAAGCATTTGCTTTCAGGCTGTACGCATCTATTCTCCCACCACAGTCTTGACATGCGATATGTGCTGATCCAAGGTTTTTGAGAATCACCACATCATCGATATAAACTCTTGCAAATGGAAGTCCTTTCAAAACCTCGTTCATCATTCTTTGGAATGTAGCTGGGGCATTCATGAGACCAAAAGGCATCACTTCGAACCTGAATGTACCGGCTTTGCTGGTAAAAGTTGTTATTTCCTTACATTTTTCATCTAATGGAATCTGCCAATAACCAGTGTAAAGATCAATTGAGGTGAAGTATCTCCCGTCCTTCAAGTCCTCGAGGATTTCTTCCATGTTTGGAATCGGAAATCGATCGGGTATCATTCTCTGGTTCAGCTGTCGGTAATCGACGCAAAAGCGAAGTTTTCCATCTTTCTTTGGTGCTATCACAACTGGAAATGACCATGGGGATGAAACTGGCCGAATAATATCATTTTCCAGCATACTTGTAACATTCTCTGAGATAAATTGGTCATATTTTGGCGGTTGACGTCTAGGCCTGTGGTAAATTGGTTGAGTATCGGTAAGTTCAAATGAGTGAGTGACCGGTACACTTGCTTGTCTTAAATCTGATACACTCCATGCAATTACTTCGGAAGATGCTAACATGTCGGATATTTTCAGTGAGGCGGCGGCGGGAAGGTGCTGCACTTTTCCTTGGATTTCTGCCATTTGGCGCCCTTTTTCTTCTTGATTCTCAACCTCAATATTTTGAAGGACCTTTTCCGGCGTGCTCACATCTTCAGATATGGAATCCGATATATTCCTGTTTTCCTTGCAATTGTAATCTTCTTTCATGCTCCGAATTCCGTCCTTTGATTCGATATTATCGCAAAAAGAAACACATTCAGGTGTCACACCTACCCTAGAATTCCAGTCTTCATCTGTTTCAAACCCAGAATCATAATCATCCCATGCCATGTTCAGTATCCCCCGAGCGTACCCTTCTCCACTTCCGAAAGTGTTAGTTGGTTCGAAATCTTCGCTGTCATAGCTAGAAGTGAAATCTTCACTGTCCGTTTCTTTCAAATCTACCGGATGTGTGCTTTTGTCGAAATCCAGGGGCATCTTCACGGTTCTGCCGTCAACATTAACTGAAACGATTTGGTTGCCCAAGTCAATGCAGGTCCCTAGTCTTTCCATGGTAGGGCAGCCAATGATTGCATCGAAAGGGAGATCAGGCATGACAAGAAAGTCTAAATCAACTTTAGAGTCCCCAAAGAACACGGAAACCTTGTCAACAGTGCCCATGCATTTTGATACGGTTCCATCCGCCACAGTTATCTTCGATTAGTTGGAATAATTTCAAGACCTAGATCTGTCACCAAAGTTTCTGAAATAAGGTTTGGAACAGCGCCCGAATCGAAAAGAGCTTGGGTTTGCATTCCCAATACTTTGACTGGTACTAGTTTAAGACGTCTTGGTGCTGTCGAGGCCGATTGAAGAAACAGTTTCTTACCCTTAGCGGACTTATTAGACCTGATAATTTTTTTGAGTTCTTTCCTCGCGTCTCTGCGTCGCCCCTCAAAAGTTGACCAAACGTTATCCCAGTTGGGGCTGATGCAAGCTCAGCCACCAAATTGTACTTCTTCACATATTCTAGTACGTCCTTTGGGATATTCTTAAATTTCTTACTCTTTTTCGTCTTCTTGGCCGGAGTGACTCCAACTCCTGGAACAACTTGATCAGACCTCTTGGTTCGAGGAGGTACAGGTGCTGGGATATGTTCCAGCATTCCATAATCTAGCCTAGGTTTCTTCGATAAAATGTTCCCTTCCCCATCCCTTTTTGTCACATTGACTTGACTGATTTCTTCAGCGATGGATACGTTACCGGCATCCGTCAACTTGTGATCCTTTCTGTTTTGTAAGATTTTCATCTCTGGTCCTGACTCGCTCCTTGCGTCCGATAAATTTGCTTTTCTGTTGTCTTAGACCAGCAGTTACTTTCATGATGCCCATATCGACCGCACTTTCCACAACGAGTGTTTCTATGTGGATTATCAGGACACCTATTTGCAAAGTGTCCAGGCTTGTGACAGTAGGAACAGACTTCTGCGGCCTTGGGGGCCCCAGACTGGTTCTTCTTAATGGTAAGAGTAAGGCTTTCCAACTGCGAGGTTATCATGTCAAGTCGATTATCGAATCGGGTTTCCAACCTTTCTTCCAAGTTTTTGACATCGCTCCTGACTGATTCCAATGCTGCTGCGCTAGTCGCTGGCCTTTGATAATTCTTTTCAGGATGTACGATCGGCATAGATGTACGGGTTTCCGTCGGCATTTCACTTAGTGACTGAAACGTCTCCGAATTTTTGACAAATTCTACTATGGTACCCTTCAGTTCATTAAAAGTGTGAGGGCCCTTGATGAGAAGGAAATCGGAGAGCCGCTTATCCCCCATCGCCGCCTTACGCAGCATTCCGTACTTGGCTTGGGCGTTGAACCCAGCCTTTTCATAGAGATCACACAAGTATACCAATGAGCTTAACAAATCGTCGAATTGAGCCGGGCCTCTATGGCGGTACGAATCATCTCATCTGGTTCTACCTCCTTAGCATATTCTTTCACAAGCCACTCACATACCTCACCGAAGTTACGCCCATTCCCGTTAAGAGACCACCCGTTGATAAACTTGGCCTTATATTTGTGCTTTGCGTCACCATGAAGATAGGCGAAGATACTTTCGGCCTTCTCTTCATCGCTCTTCTCACGCATCACAACGTTGACATATGTATAGAGAAACTTCAACGTCTTCATTCTTGCCCCCTGTGAACGTTATACGAGCAGCGTTGAGATCCATGATTACAGAAAAGAAATCCCCTCGAATGGTTCCCTAAGACTGCTCAACTCGAATACCTCGGGTGCAACCCCCTCCACAAGAGTACCAAATGATAGGGGTAAATCGTCGGGAGAAGAGATATTCAGAATCAACCACCCCAAGAAGGAGGTGTTGCAAGCGACAAAAGTGCTACCGTGGTATAGTTGAACGAACGAAAAGGAGTGTATAGGGACGACAGTTGAATGGGCTACAAGCAAGTATGGAAGGGGCAGGGTCTACCACCTATGCTTAGTGACTAGGGTAAAATAAATGCTTCTTGGGTCTGAAGTTGACTCTCAACTTCCTAACTATTTGGGACTGAGCTTGAAGCTGTCTGCCAACTTGCTTGACCTCTCCATGAGGAAGCTTTACTCAGCTTATATAGACTTTTGGCTAACCCTAAAGTCCGAACAAAACTACAGAAGGTACCAGGAAATGCATACAAACAATTTGTGTGGATGATATACTCTAAACAAAAGATACTTAAGAAACTAACAATCAATGAGGTCCTCTTATTTCCCATTCTCTAAATCAGATCCAAACAACTCCTCTAAAATATCCATGCTGTCCAAGCAGTCCCCACAAATATCTGCGAATGGCTCACAGCTCTCTATTCCCTCCTGGGAGATATCTAAACTACTAAAGATATCTCCATCCGGTTCCAGCGTCGGCACCACTTGATCCATACTCTCCAGTCCAGGCCCCACCAGTACAACACTTTCCATGCCCCCATTTCCCTCATCCAACTCGTCCTCGTCCTCGTCATCCTCCTCTTCCTCCTCTTCCTCCTCATCCTCATCCTCATCTTCATCCTCTCTCCCTCCTCTCCTCATCTTCAACCTCATCCTCATCCTCCTCTTCATCCTCATCCTCCCCGTCCTCCTCGTTATTAACCTCATAGACCAATCCAGGGGCTACCCACTCCTCAAAGGTCTCCCCAGCTCCCTCCTCGATGTCCCACTCCTGACCCTCAGGTACCTCCTCGGCCTCATCCTCGACGAAGAGCTTGCGGACGAATTCTATTATCTTCTTCTTAGTCTGCCGTCTCAGGTAGTCGTCTGCATCCGTCGGGCCATATACTGCGAGCGCAAGGCCGTTTAAGGGGCGAGAGGGGCGGTTTTTAGTGATGGGGGCGGAGGGGCGAAGGTTGCTCATTTTGGTTGTAAATGATTGTAGACGGAGGATAGAGGGTGTTTTGGGTGTGTTGGGGAAGAGGAGTGATGAGTAAAATGATCAGGGACGTTTGAAACTTGGAATAAAAAGGTTTAAATAGGCTCCCGGGGCAGGTTCTATCGATTAGGAATAGGTAAAATAAATCTGCAAGGGATTTTGTAGTAGTGCATTTGCGCCCTTTTTCTCAAAAAAAACGAATTTGGAGGAGGAGGTAAGAAAAAGGGAAAAAGAACTTGATTCGGGATCGATTCAGAGGGGTAGATACAGTATAAAAATATCTAGATAAAATGGAAGTAAATTTGGGGAGGACCGCGGTAATGATAAGCGAGGTTCAGGGAGGACGAGGAAGGACCGGAACTATAAGCAAATTTGGACAAGGAGAGGTAGTACAGTAAACTATAGGCCTGTAGATGACGGCGACAAAAAAAATCTGCGCCTAACAGTCACCTTTAGAACACTGGTCTTACAAGAGCACCCCTCCGCTCCGTTCCTAATACACAGATATGACTCTTTCCTCTCGGGCAGAATTCTTTAGTGCCTCTACGCAGTAAAGCAACCAAAGTTTTGTCCCTTTCAGAATACTCCTGAACATGGGAAAATATGGGGCACTTTAGAGTCAGTATTCGCACAGGTTAAGCCTGGTGGTCACTTCTCCTTTCTTTATTCACTTTTGCATCGCATCTAGTTCCATAACAGTTGACAGTCAAGCAGTTCTACTTACACGAAAGCATGTTTACGACACGCATTCATTACTTCGCACTCACAACTCAACATGCGCTTACTATTTCTCAGGACGTAGTACACTAACAGTCTCTTTCATTGTCACTGCGTATACCTGTATGCCTTGGTCTTCGGCAGGTTACTGAACCAACAAAATCTAGTGATGGAATAAATCCATGGTTCTCGGGATCAACTGTGGTATTCAATGTTACAATCTCGTAGCAGTGAATAAGTATCCTTGATTGTGAAAGACCATGCCCTCTAAGTGGTTGATCACTTTGCTCTGTAAATTCATAATTTTTAGAGCGTCACGAACACAAGAGTAAACTGTTCGGTAAGTTCAATCCAAGTGGATGTAACAGGATAGATATTATATTATTTCACCAGCTATCTCTATCACCTGTGGGAATGGCACCATCGTAACAAATCTGCGCTATCGAACATTTCCCAAAATGTTTTATGAGACTCATTTGGCATTTATCACGCACAAGCTAAACTTATTTAAAGATTACTTAACGTCCAGATATAAAGCATGCTGAGTTGGATGTGACTGCTGTTGCGCCGTGCTTTGTGATAGGGGTAAATCGTCGGAGAAGAGATACTCAGAACCAACTACCCCAAGAAGGAGGTGTTGCAAGCGACAAAAGTGCTCCGTGGTACAGTTGAACGAACAAAAAGGAGTGTATATGGAAGAGAGTTGAGAGGACTACAAGCAAGTATGAAAGGGGAAGGGTCTACCACTGATGCTCTCTGAGAAGCGTAGGAAAAATGTTTCTTGGGTCTGAAGTTGACTCTCAACTTCCTACTACTCAGGACTTGTCTTGAAGACGTCTGCCAACTTGCTTTCTCTCTCCATGAGGAAGCAGTTTCTTCAGCTTATATAGACTTTTGGCTACCCATAAAGTCCGAACAAAACTACAGTAGGTGCCAGGAAATGCGTAAAAACGATTTGTGTGGACGATATACTCTAAACAAAAGATAATTAAGAAACTAACAATCAATGAGGTCCTCTTATTTACCATTCTCTAAATCAGATCCAAAAACTCCTCCAAAATATCCATGCTGCCCAAGCAGTCCCCACAGATATCTGCGAACGGCTCATAGCTCTCTGTTTCCTCCTGGGAGATATCTAAACTACTAAAGATATCTCCATCCGGTTCCAGCGTCGGCACCACTTGTTCCATACTCTCCAGTCCAGGCCCCACCACTCCAACACTTTCCATGTCCCCTTTTCCTTATCCACCTCGTCCTCGTCCTCATCATCCTCCTCTTCCTCCTCTTCCTCTCTTCCTCCTCTTCTTCCTCTTCCTCCTCTTCCTCCTCTCATCCTCATCATCCTCCCCGTTATTAACCCCGTAGACCAATTCAGGGGCTACCCACTCCTCGAAGGTCTCCCCAGCTCCCTCCTCGATGTCCCACTCCCGCCCCTTACCTACATTCTCCGCCTCATCCTCAATAAAAAGGAGACGTACGAATTCGATCCTTCTTTCTGGTTTACCGGCGCAGGTATTCACACGGTCAGAAGGTCCGAAAGGGAGTAGGGGAATAGAGTTTAGGGGCGGGGATGGCGATTTTTGGAAATGACTTTCGAGGGCATAGATTGTTCATTTTGGTAGGCGCTGGGGAATAGGAGGCAATAGAGGGTGTTTTGGGTGTGTGGGGGGAGAGGGCTGATGAGTGAAATGATCAGGGACGTTTGAAACTTGGAATAAAGGGGTTTAAATAGGCTCCCGGGGCAGGTTCTATAGATTAGGAATAGATAAAATAAATCTGCAAGGGAATTTGTAGTAGTGCATTTGCGCCTTTTTTCTCAAAAAAGCGAATTTATAGGAGGAGGTAAGCAAAAAGGGGAAAAGAACTTGATTCGGGATCGATTTAGAGGGGTATATATACAGTATAAAAATATATAAATAAAATGGAAGTGAATTTGGAGAGGACCGCGGTAAGGATAAGCAAGGGTCAGAGTGGGCGACGAAGGACCAGAACTACAAGCAATTTTGGACAAGGGAGGTAGTACAGTAAATTAAAAGTCTGTAGATGACGGCGACAAAAAAATCCGTTCCTATCAGCACGCGCCTAACACTTTGCATGAGAAAAGATATCACATGTACTTGGGTTTCTAACGCTTGGACATTTTCTTCCCTTGATATGGAAAGATTCAGGGCGTTTCATTCGAAGAAACGGCACAGAACCAGCTATGTCTAATGTGTCCTGTATGATAGCTGGCACCGAGGTGTACTCGTAGGAAATGGGGAACGGTGACCTTTTCATGTAAAGTTGTGAAGTGGGGACAGAGACTATCTGACCAGCCGTAAGCAGTATTACTGAGAGCTGTCGCTAGTGATACGTATTTTGCGATGATTCTGTCAGGCGCGCGCGGATCGGAACGGATTTTTTTGTCGCCGTCATCCACCGACTTTTAATTTACTGTACTACCTCCCCTTGTCCAAAATTGCTTGTAGTTCTGGTCCTTCGTCGCCCACTCTGACCCTTGCTTATCCTTACCGCGGTCCTCTCCAAATTACTTCCATTTTATTTATATATTTTTATACTGTATATATACCCCTCTAAATCGATCCCGAATCAAGTTCTTTTTCCCTTTTCGCTTACCGACTCCCCCAAATTCATTTTTTTGAGAAAAAGGGCGCAAAAGCACTACTACAAATTCCCTTGTAGATTTATTTTAGCCTATTCCAAATCTATAGAATGCGCCTCGGGAGCCTATTTAAACCCCTTTATTCCAAGTTTCAAACGTCCCGATCATTGTACTCACCACCTTCTCTCCTCCTTACCATTCAAAACACCCTCAATTGCCTACCACTCCCAAAGCCCACCAAAATGGAAACCTATGCCCCTCCAAAGTCATTCCAAAATCGCCACCCCGCCCCCGAAACTCCATTCCCCTACTCCCTTTTGGCCCTACTGACCGTGATGACTACCTACACCGACAGACCAAGAAGAAGGTGATCGAATTCGTGCGTCGCTTGTTCGTCGAGGATGAGGCGGAGGAGGTAGGTGAGGGCAGGAGTGGTAAGCGAGGAGGGAGCTGGGGAGACCTTCGAGGAGTGTCAGCCCCGGAATTGGTCTACGAGAATGAGGTTGACGAGGAGATTGACGAGGAGGAGGATGAAGAGGAGAACGAGGAGGATGAGGGGCAGGGAGACATGGAAAGTGTTGGAATGTGGAACCGGGCTGGACAATATGGACCAAGTAGTCCCGACGCTGGAACCGGATGGGGGCATCTTTAGTGGTTTAGATATCTCCCAGGAGGAAATAGAGAGTTATGAGCCGTTCGCAGATATTTGTGGGGACTGCTTGGGTAGCATGGATATTTTGGAGGAGGTGTTTGGGTCTGATCTAGAGAATGAGAAATAAGAGGACCATTTTATTATTCGTTTCTTAAGTATCTTTTGTTTAGAGTATATCATCCACACAAAGTGTTTTCATGCACTTCCTGGTATCATCTGTAGTTTTGTTCGGACTTTAGGGGTAGCCAAAAGTATATATAGCTGATTAAACTGCTTCCTCATGGAGAGAGAAAGCAAGTTGGCAGACATTTCAAGTCAAGTCCCGAGTAGTAGGAAGCTAAGAGTCAACTTCAGACCTAAGAAACATGTTTCGTACGCTGGTCACAGAGCATCAGTGGTAGACCCTTCCCCTTCCATACTTGCTTGTATCCCTCTCGACTGTCTTCCTTATCCACTCCTTTTTGTTCGTTCAATTATACCACGGTAGCACTTTTGTCGCTTGAAACACCTCCTTCTTGGGGTAGTTGGTTCTGAGTATCTCTTCTCCCGACGATTTACCCCTACCAGATTCGTCATAACAGCCGTGTACCGGAGGACGAACGATGAGACACGTGTACGTAGGGAATGAAACTCAGAATGACGGTGCCTCCCACGCCTCTCAACCATGAGATTGATAAGGTCTTGGAGAGCCTTGAGACCACATTTTCCAATCTGTCCATAGATGTCAATGGCGAGGGGGATGAATTCCGATCCTTCTTGGTCGCAGGCCGCAGAATAGTATGCTACTTTCTTCTTCTCGGCACGGTCGAGAGTAAACGCACCATTCTCAGCTAAGTTGCGGTATGGGGCAGATTCTGGCAAAGTAGCTCCTTCTTCGCTACCGTGCCAGAATGATGGTTTGAGTTGATACTGGTTTTCTGGAGCACTTTGGGATAGAGTCGAATATATCTTCCAAAAGTAAAACAAAAAAATCCCCCTTTTCATTGAATACATGGTCAGGAACGAGTTCGCTTCCGGTTGCTACGCTCCCAGTATATATATTGTAATGGAGACTAGTTGGTAATAATGAAAGATTCTCTGACGCCTAAAACTAGAGTTTCACGATACCGTGCTTGCAAATGGTGAGTTTTGACCTTCATGCGACAAAGAAATGCCACACGCTCTGGGTTTCGTTAACGTTCGGAGACTTATCTAGTTCCGAATTTCTACGGTTTAGGTTTCCAATACTCTTCAGGCGGGCGAGAGAAGCTTAAAAATGACGAGGAAGGAGCTGTAGAAACTAAAAGGATGCTGGTAGAAATAAATCAGCAAGGGTGAGATTCTGAGCGTCCTATATACACTCTGCTTGTACTCCCTCGTAGGAAGAAGTATACCCAGCTTTTGTAGAATTTCTGACTAATTCTAAAGCCTCAAGAACATATACCCAATAACATAAATTATTGAAACAAATCATATGGATGATAAGCACTAAAGATAAGTTCAAGATAAATATGTGTTTATTCCCCAAAATCACTCTATTAGCGAGATCAGAACCAAAAAACCCTCCAAAATATTTGTACCTCCGATTTTCCGTATAAATTCTTTCGAATGGCTGTTGATGATAGATAGACTCCTGGAACATATGAAAGTCCTCCAATTCCCTTTCCATACACTCTCAGTCGGATCGTTCCCCTTTGGGATTTCAAAATCAGAAAGGAATCCTCAATGCCAATAGCTTCTCCCACAGACGAAGCTCGAATATACAACGTAATCTCTACGCGTTTGTACTGAGAAGGCTCCTAGGGATCCATCCAATCATCTATAGTCCTTCCATTTTACTTCCCCTCACTTTCTTATTTTGCCTGCTGATCTACTTCCATGACCTTCTCCAGAAAGATACGACGAAAATACCCCTTACTCATTTCTAGTCGATCCTGCGGCGAAATAAGCCAAATATTTCGAGCCTGGGATGCTCAAGAGCAAGTCCATGGATGTTGATGGGCTTTCATGTGACAATTTTGACGACAAAATATGGTGTGGATGTTGTATATGTTGCTAGGGCGTAAGAAGGTGATTTAGGGAATTGGTGAAGTGGTTAGTAGTGGGGTTGGGAATAGGACCACAGTTCTATAGTGTTTAAATAGTGCCATCTACCCAATATTTTTCAATGCCCTGATCGAATAAAATTATTTGCGCTCGGATTAAATTAGTGACCTGTGCATAATTGTGGTCACGGAATGAAAAATAAACTCAATAAAATATCGGGACGGCATTTGGAGGACGAAGTGGATCACCAAAGGAATTGTTTCTCTACGGAAAAGGAGGATCAAAACCCTTAAGCATAAATAAGAGCTTTACAATGAATTTGTAATCATAAATCAGCAGAAAATTTAGGATTTAGGTTTACATGGAAAGATAGCAGGATTTTGTAGGAGGAGGAGCACAGGGATGGATCTAGAAATGAACGCGAAATTTGTAAAAAGGGTTTGTTTTTCATCTACAGGGATTTAAATTTCGTAAAGGCATGTATTAATTTTTTTACAATGGAATAATGTGCTAGTGGTCTTCTATAACGTGTCTGTTCTACTCCAAAGATTTCTCGAAAGAATGGAGACGTCTCCCATCATCTTAGTTGCAAAATGCTGACCTCCACAAATCCATCTATAATTTATAGTGATATTGATAATGGAATATAATTTATAAAGATTCTGTTGTTTGTTCTGACCCTGGTATAATTCGATCACTACATGTAAAGCAGTTTATTTAAATTTCTTCCAACTAGTTCATTTATCTACAAATCTCTATTCTTCGTAGAAATTAGGTGCTTAAAATAAAATACTTTTTGAACTAAAAATATTTATTGGCTAGAGTTGTCGATCTGTTTTACTACCCTAGCAATAAAAAATAGAGATCTTCAGATCGAAGTCTTTCAAACCATAAAAAGCTGCAGCAGGAATTTCTTTCAGTCTTCCTTTTATAATTCACCCCAGCCCAACACAATGAGTTCAGTAGACTTCAGTTTCATATTTACTGATGCGGGCTTGAATATTTACGCAAGTGAGCTGCAGTAGGATTAAATCAGTAAATATGGAACTTTCAGCGACTACTATTCCAAAACGGATCCGTTTCGAGCGACCAAAGAACCACAGCTATTTCACAGTATGAAAAATGGAAGATTAAGAATTAAGAGGCACAGGGGCCCCAGCCCGACTCGAAGCGAACGTGTTTTCCACTTATTCCAGAGACTAATCTTTTTAGGTATTAAGTTGACTAAAACTTCAATACTACTCAAGTATCCACTTTAAGGTGCCTTCAAGCTTTCTTGGCCTCTTTTAGAGGAAGAAATTTACTATACTAGAGTAGCCTTTCACTTTAGCTTATATTACCAATTGAAAATATTAAAAACGGAAAAATGGAGTCAAATGATTTTTTGGGGGCGAAAAAATATAGCTAAGACATTTTTAAGGCAAATATTTTAGTGCCATCCACAGAGCTCCCATCTACCAGACAAGAGTGGAGGTTATGTGGCCCTAATGTACCGCAGGGCTATCATAATCGAACTCTTTATCTCTGAAAAAATTGGCACTCACAGCCATCAACTATCGCCAGCGTATCATCGATTATTAAACGTTCAATGAATTTTGCACACTCTACCAAATTGAGACTTCACGCAAATTCAGAAACTACGCAGTGTTAAAAATGGATCCCTTTTCTTGATTTATTTTTTCCTTCTCTTTCTCTTCAGTTTGCTTCTGCCTTCTCTAAACTTTATTTACCCATACAACTGACTGATATTTATGGTCTAGCTGGTGCTGTTATAATACAGACAGCACTGTGCAAGTAACAGACAATGCAAACCTACAGTAGATAGAACAGGAGAGCAGAAAGTACGAGCATACAGTAGTCGTAATTAAGTGTATTGCTGACACTGACTAGAGTGCTGTGCTTCCATACTTTCAATTAGTAAATTTTTTCATTTATTTCTCCATGATCTAGGTTGATAAAAATATTTGTATATCCTTGCCAACACTTCGCCCTACGGAGGGCGGATTATAGGCTATATTAACAAGTGACGGTATTCCATCTCACCCCATCGTCACCAAGAACAATAAAAACAACAGAAAGCAGCAACCCAGAAACCACCGACAAGACTCATGCATAAAGGAAAGTGAAATTTTCGAATCAAAAATCGCCATCCTCTGCCCTCTATTCTCCAGTTCATGCCCCAAAATACCCCTTTCAATTGCACTAAGGTTCCAAACCACCACTGATCACGCCACCAACTGCCTTGCACGCTACGTTCGCCGTCTTGCTGTATTTCCCCCGCTGAGCTCGCCGTCTTGGACTTTAATTCTTGATTTTTTTCATGATTCTTGCTCTTATTTGTTCCTTTTTTTGGCTCTACTTTTAATGTTTTTTCTAACTGTTGATATAGGTAATGTGCTATTGTAGGAGGTCCAGTAACAAATAAGTCAAACCAAAGGTATTTTACTGCCAATGGATCACAAAAAGTTTGAAAACTAATCGGTTAGTCTGCGTGATAGGGGTAACTGCGAGGAAGATACCGGAAGACGTGTTCGGTTCCGAGCTGACTCTGACGAGGAGAAGGACATCACAATCGTGGGAACGGAAACAATTTTGGCCGACTAAGACGTGCCAGGGGGTTTATACCTTCGCACCGTCTGCACCCATCTCTGCACCTTGTAAACCTAATGCCCACCAATACGTGCCAGGGGGAAGTTATATGTACGAACCCTCTGCATCCATCTCTGCACCTTCTACACTTATTGTGGACCCCCACGCCGCTGTGCTCCACACTGGTCAGAATATCATCATCTATTCTTCTCCTGATCCAAACGGAACATACCGCATATCGAAACTTTGATTTATTCTAAATCAATCGACAATTCGTCCTTTACGTCGGCCTTTCGTCTTCTTCCACTCTGCAGGCTGCCGGCTGGAGCAAGTTAAAGACTATCGAAGTCTGATCGTCCCACCACATCTTCCGGGTAGCAAAATATCGCATATGGAAGAAGAAGGAGAACAAAGCCGCATTTTTTCGTCCTAGCGATTTTTCTTTCTTTCAAACACTCGGTTAGAGGTTCGGAAGAAAGGAAAAGTACACAAAATACGAGTTGGAGACGCCCAAACCCCAACAGTTGGTACCTTGAAGTCTGTAAAGTCACAATTAAGACTAGAACGGACACCGAAAGTCACGTAGTTGGCAAGAAGAACATCAATAACCAGCGCGTATGTCGAGGCCTCCGCTGAGTTCTTCTATCATTTACAATATAGCTTTCTTCCTTTTTCTTCTTTTTTTGCTTTCAAATATTTTGTATTATACGTTACCAACCACTCTTCTCTTGCAAATATGCATTCATCCGCTATTGTTATCCTAACTACATACCTATTTTTATCCACACCTTAGCCAGAAACATGGTATCGCTTGAGTAAATCCATAAGGCTCTCAACGCGTATAATCCGGCATCGCGTTCTCACGGTAATGTTAAAGCTGCAAGATATATTTACATCAATGCTGATCCGCAACCTCCGAACTAAGATGTAATTCTCGGCATCCGTGAGGATCTTCCGGTCGAAATTATATACAATAGACAATTTGTATCCAGCCTGGCGACTTTTTTAGATTCCTTCGTGATTAACTCCCTCTGAAACGTTTGAAACACACGCTGCCAACCAACTAGAGTATTTATTGAAGACTTCAGACTATGATTGACCCGCTGGAAGAAGATCAAAAGGAAGTATATACATTGATTTCTATTTAATGAGGCAACTATAGTCATTATGAAGGCTCTAAAATTGCCCAAAAAATTGCTACTCGGTTTGGTATACAGAAAAACTCACAGGTAAAGTCGGTGACTATATAGGTGAGTATATATCGAATAACTTGATGCTGCAGCAGATTATGACCTTCACAACGAAAGTAAGCTAGAATAATTTCACAAAGTTTTCGATGTGAACTCAGAAAGTTTATCGAGAGCACATCATAGGACACTTTCAAACTTTTACAGAGTCTGTATCTAAAATGAGAGAGGTATGTAACAGTCACATTCGCCAAAATCGTATCAAGAATCACTTGAAAGCTTAATTTTAAACTATATACCCCCAAGAAAGGGTTGCAATGGTCATGAGGCTTTGGAAGAATTGAGAGAGAAAATTACCAAATTTGCTTCTCGAGGAACTTTCAATACAGGTTCCAGGAAGAAAAGTCAAATGTCTCTGCACTGCTGTCATCAATGCACCTTAGGCTAAAGCTTCTACTTGTAATGACTTATCTGCAAGGCCTACGTAGAAAGTTCAGCAACTTTACGCACATTACGGGTGGCTCACTAGCCAAGAAGAAATTGAAGATAAACAGAGGGGTGGAAACATATCGACGAAATTAGAATACTCTACGAAATAAAATACCACCCGAATATTCTCAGTCTGTACTCCAACCATGGGAAAAATGGTAAACCTCGTAAAAGAGGATCTAAATACTCCGCACCCGCATCAAATCCAAAACCTTCGGGAAATGAACATGCTTTCTACTGATTATAAGTATGCTGGTCAACAAAAGAATTGATAGGCAAAGAAAGCCTTTATTGTTTAGGTAAATTTCGCCGTTGCAACAATTACGGCAACAAGAATAATTTAATTTGAGAATTTAAAATGCCAAAAAATGTCACAAACAGCGTGGAGAGGACTTTGAAAGTACCCTAGCTGTGTAAACAAATCCTCTTCGAACCTTGTCAAAATGTAAGATGCAATCTTCAGTGACATTGAAAATGTCATATCCATTCTCTAGTGATCGAAATGGAAAATGTATGTACTCTCCCCATGAAAAAAAAGATGAAGTTACTTACAATGATGAGAAATCAACGTGAAAATGTAGAATATTTCACAATGGCGTCGTAAATGAAACTGATGAAAGTTTCAAAACAGTGAAAACTGATCCTACAGATTTTTAAGGGGAACAGTAAAGAAAACTGTCGTTTGAAAGAAAATTAATTCCTTAGTGCTCTCAAAAAAGTAGATATAAGTCCATTAGCCCGAGTTTTCGACGAAAGAGAAAACTTTGGCAGACGCGTTTGTTCTCACCGCCACAAAACGGAGCTGCACTACATGTTCGACACGAACACCGAAATATTTTCCGTAAAACGCAAATATAGCGTAAATTGCACGAATAAGAATCAATTACTTCAAGGGGCTTGTATGGAATCCGGTGCACAACGGACAGTCATCGTAATTCACCAAGCTCACGCTTACTCGCGCATGACCGGAGTGAAATTCGAAAGGGGAAAAAATGAGCCTTAAAGTTTTGGACATAAAAACAGCCTGGAATAGGATATTTTACCATAAAGATCCCATCGCCCACATTCTTTATACTTCTCAAAGTGGATATCGTTATATTATAGGTACCTTTCAATTTTGGACCTGACAACCTTGGTGATATACAGATATAACTCAGCAACGGTGGAATAAACTCTGCTACCCGTTCTTGAAATGGAAAATATCACATATTCGGAAGAAAGGTCACGCATATTTGTAGTAGAAATAACAAAATGTCAACTTCAAACGCAAAGAGATCACCAAACTTCATTGCTAGTTTCATCATCATTCCCCTAGAAGTTACTTAACTTAATAAAAAGAACTCTTCTAGACCAATGCAGCGCTTTAAAAAGGAATTTTGTAGCAATTTCCCCAGTATTGCGATACTTGTCAACGTCTCAGTCCAACTACGATCAGATTCAAAGTCTCTATGCAACACAAGGGTGAACTCCTATTTGGAGAAGAACTTTCAATAGATCTGAAGTTCCTTGACAACAACCCAGTTATTAAAATGGTAAAAGATGAGACTCAATTCTCCAGCGCTGTCTCCGTTGATGAGAACTACTGATAAAATAAAATTGTTGAAGATATCTGGCTGGCCTTTCTCGAAGGCTAGTGTCTGAAATATACTGGAAATCCTAAAAGAGTTTGCATACCTTCAGGATAGGCTTTAATCTCCCTGAGATGGAAATAATTACTTAGTGGACGTCGCATAGAAGTGAGAGTGTCCAATGTAAAAGCCAACAATTCTCTAGGTCTATGCGAACGTCTTCATTCCCCATTGGCTGTATACTACGGGAGCTACATAGAACCTAACCCAAAATCAAAAAGAGCTTTTGATAGAAATTTCTAATAAAGCGATGAATGACACGATCGGGAAAAGAGTATGATCCTTCATTTTTAGTGTTTAAATGCAACCCAGATTCGATATAATCAGCAGAAATCCCATTAAAAAATCGAAAGAATGTAAATAATCGCAGATTAAATGACAGAAATGAACAGAATTATTGCGAAAGAAGGCTATTCACCGCTCCAAGTCGCAATATGCACTCCGCTGCGGACAGAATTTTAAAACCTGGTGAATAATTTCTCATCTTCAGAGAGAAAGAGAGGGAAATTATAGGGCAGTACAAAGCTATAGAGATCAATACAAATTATGTCATCTAAAAGGGAGCGAGATCAAATGTAAAACTCTTCAATATCCACCAGGCTAAACCATACTTTCTCGAGATGAAAGAAGAAACTATAGATCCTTCCAAATTCAATAATAATATGTTCGGACCGTTCAGATATAAGATTATTCCCCATGAACTCCGTTTTCAACTCAAATAACAGAAATAATCCATCCTATTGACCTCATGCCGCCAAATGCAGTCCAGAAAAATACAAAGAAATTATTGGAATTATCGAATGTGGTACATGGAAAGTAGTATGCAAGAATGATGTAATTAAGGGCGCCGATATTCTCGTCGTACGTTTTTCCTCGCTTTTTAAGACTCTGGTACGGATCACGAGTTATGGAATGCAAGATTCGTAGTTCAAGGACATCCCACAAGATGAAAGAGTTTCTTGTACATGATAAAAGCATTGCACGTGGAAAAATCGATCCGAATACGCGCTTAATTTGCCAAAATTTTCAGTTTCAAGCTCTTTGCGACAGACTTTACTCAAGCCTTTTTTCAAAGTACTGAAAAAGTCTTAGTTACATCTATGTAAAACCATTAAAGGAATTCCAACTGGGTCCTAGCGCAATTTAGAAACTTGTAAAACCATTGCATGTACTCCCTAATAGTGGTAGTTACTGTTAAAGAACCATTTTGAGCAATTAAAGTCAGATTGAAGAATTTACTTAACAACAAACGATGGTGAATTCTTCTTCAAAATAAACCGTAAAAAGCTATAGGGTTTATGCTTTACTTACGTTGAAGAATTGCTCCAGGCTTGAAATGAAAAATTTCAGGGGTGTTCGAAGAAAACGGAAAACCTTTTTGAATCCAAAAGCAGGGAACAAAACTACTTCATATTTCCAGGAACGATAATTGAATCAAAGGGCTCCAGTTCTAAGATTTACAAAAACTTTCAAATAAAACGACTGAATTTACTACCTTTGGATGCTCCATTCAGTTCATACAGATTATAAAAGGAAAAAATCACCTGAATTTATATCCGGGACCCGACATCGCCTTTCGGGTTACCCGAGCAGCTCAAATTACTAGAGAAAATTTCAAAAATAACCCTCAGAAGCATGAATGGCTCAGTCATGCTCCAGTGCTATTAGGAATTACAATTCGATGCGACTTAAAATTTTGAAGCTCGACCAATCTTCCCTTTATCTTCGAGCATATCATGATGCATAGTTTGCGAAAAAAATAGAAGAATCATCTCAAATTCGGATAATCATCTTTCTTTGTGATAAAGAAGAAAATATCAACCGATATACTGGTCCTCACAAAAACCTAAACGGGTAACTATATTTGTGCTTGGGAGTGAAGTCATGGCAGCGGTAGACGCTTTTTATATGGCATATGCTTCTAAGGACCTAGAGAAGATGCTTATGAAACGTATTCCAATTAACATGTTCAAAGATAGTCTCTCTTTGTTTGGTGTCATCAAAAAGGAAACTGAAACATCAGAAAAGCGGTTTATAATCGACATTGCTTTTTTGAAAAATTCATACAAGAATAAGGAAATCCAGCATTCTAACTTTCTTCGCTTGAAGTTCAATCCCGATGACGGTCTAAAAAATTCAGAAATGACTCTATCCTACATCGCATGATAAGAGATAGACGAATTTTCAACCATAGAGAAATGGAGTG
Source organism: Kappaphycus alvarezii (assembly GCA_002205965.3). NCBI lineage: Eukaryota > Rhodophyta > Florideophyceae > Gigartinales > Solieriaceae > Kappaphycus > Kappaphycus alvarezii. The sequence goes on from NADL03000649.1 coordinate 532,897, forward strand.
ATCGTTACAATTGAGTTTGTTTCTTATGAGAAATTGAACGGAGACAGTGGAATTTTAGAATATGAACAGTGCAAGATAGCAGATAATTCAATCTTACCGTAGAAAATACAACAAAGAAGAGAGCAAAAGCCTGCAATAGTTGTAATTTATTGTGTTTTGACAATCAATACAGAATTTGCTGACATCCTTTCAATTAGTAGATTTTAAATTTATTTCTCCAATTTTTAGGTTCCTAGATACATGTATATCCTTCCCACACTGAGCTCACAATAAGGCGAATTGTAGGCTATAAAAGCAAGTGAAGGCGGTCTGTCTCACCATTTCGTCACCAAGAACAAAAAAACTAACGAAAAGCACCAAAACAGATAAAAACAACAAAAAATTAAGCCTAATGCTAGTAAAAGGTGGAAGGAACGAATTAATTCTGCAATATTGATGAAATATATCTCTCAAATCTCTGGAACCAATTAAATTCGGCTTCTCGGGAGGGAAAGGACACAGAACTGTGCTTAATTGTACTCCTTGGGCAGTATTCACTACCTAGCATTAACACACTAATGTGCTCGTTCACTTTCCTTCCACTCTATTCCATCGCAATTGGTATCTGGGAAACACAATAATTATAAATTGCTCTGAAGTAGATTAATACGAGTAAAATGTTCTCTGTTCCATGAAATTTCCTCTCTATGAGTTATAGATCCAAAAAGTGGCCTGCGATGGCTTTGATACGTATCTGCTCAGAAAAGAGAAGGTTTCAATTTTATAATCCTAGATCATCCAAAAGGAGAAAATTAAAAATTAAAGCAACGATCGTCTTTAGAAAACAACTCGTTTTTCCGCTGTAAATATTGGTGGTCATGAGTACTATTTATTGAAGTAAATGGAAATATAAATAAATACCTCTGCAGTTCCAGATATTATTTCGGTCATTTGTTTTCTTGCGAATGACTTGTATACTACTGGCGTACAAGAACTTTAATTTAAGTATATAATCTCCATTATTTTCTAGAGAGAGTTTTTGAAAGGTAGAAAAGAAAAAATTCTGCTGAATTTGGGCTAAATATTTGTAGAGATGTAGATTTTCATTTTCCAAGAAATAGTACACTAATTCAAACTCATTATAAAACAATTGAAAGAATCAAGTGAAATATAGAGGTTCCAAATGCGTAATATTTACTGCTGCAAATAAGTTTTACCTAACCAGCAGTTACTCATACAAAACGATCAAATGGCACTTATCTGAGTAAATCAGAAATCAGAGGCAGTCTTTTTCAATTTTAGAGTGCATCTCTCACAACATATTAAACGCTTGAATAGGGCCGATTCGCATAAGGAAGGTCAGAAACGTAATTATAGATGATTTGTTCGAAATATTCCATAAACTTCCACACTCGGAACTCTATTCCCTGGTTCTTTTGATTCTACAAAGTAGCTTACTTTCTGGACCTTTCCACTCCATGCTCGTTCCTGGTATGATTTCATTCGTTTGTAAATGAAAAAAAACTGCGCTTTGTATACATCTCACCCGAGGTCCCAATTATTTCTCTCCATTTCCTCTGCTTTCTCTGTTTTCGTAGATTGAGAGAGTGAAAATGTTTCAGATGGGCGAAAAGTATATGACATCTGACACTTGTTGATCCCAGTGCAGATTTCTTCTGGTTTGATGAAGTTGGGAAGGGAACTGGAAACTGTGTCAATGTTAGCGGTGGGCAAGCTATGTCCTTTTTAGGGGCAAAATCTGGAGAAAATCTTGAAAGTGGAGAAGAGAGAGAAGACAGCTGGCTCAAACTAATTGACAATTCTTCACAGAAATTAAAGTTATGCTTAAATGGAAACTGTAGGTAATTCTCTGCAACAGATATTACAGAAACATATGATGTCGTTTAATCAAGTGAAAATTGTGCAGTGCCTTTAAAAAAGTTCAGAATCTGTATAAAATTAACAAAACCCATGTATTTTATTCGAGAGATATATGAAAAAATACATACAATAAACCTAAAAGTAATTAGCAGACAAATCAATTTATCGTTGCTGCCCCTGTCTTCTCTGTGAACATGGTACTGGACATTAAGTTTATAATTGATGTACTCAAATATTTCAGCGCCTGAAAATTTCTTTCAGTTATTCAAAATCCATTTTCGCATCAGTGATAAAAATAACTCAATTCAGGTAGATTAGATTCGAGAAGTTGTTTAAAATAAAACCTCCGATCTGAGCTCAGCTTCGGCCTTTTCCGTCATAATATTCATTGTTATCAGAGAGACTTTTCCACCGTGAAATTGTTTCAAAAGTATTTAAATATGGCAATTTAGGGCTTAATACTGATATTCATGCAGTAGTTTGAAGAAATAGCAGGCACGAAGTTACCAATAACATTGACAACGTAGGGAGAGATTCAGGTTGTTTTAATGTTGGAGGGCACTTAGAAAGTTCTTTGAAGGACCTAAATTAGAATTCAAATATAGAAGAAACGAGTAGTCACTCATGTGAAGGTTACTAAAATAAACCAATGACGCGAGAAAACTGATAATGGCAGAGTGAGAGCTTCGGGAATTTGAAAAAATTAATTGATCGAACGAAGGAGCGATTTTGGAGAGACTTTTCGTTGCATTAGTTTCTAAAACCCCCCAAAAGTTAGTGAAATATCCTTAGTAGCGATCATTGGGTTATTTAAACAACTGAAGAGATACAAAGTGTCCATGAAAATCATTAAAAATTTGAATATGAACAAATTTTACTTTGGAACAAAGACTAATGATGGACGAGCTAAATACCGGGATAAGTTTGAATTTTCCTGTACATCAAACCAACCATCTTTATCCCAGTCCAGGACAGATTTGAATCTTGCTTCATGGCTACTTTCGGGTTACTAATTTTGGACACCAAGAAAATTTGTGATGATTGTACGAACAAGGCACAAATTCCTTCATGGTCTTCCAGAAATTGACATAAAACGTTTAAAAAAAATAAAGATGCATTTTTGGTTGAGAATATTTTTTGGTATGATTTTCTGTTCCATAGTGGATACATTTTTAAATAAACGATCTAGAAGTGCTTTCATGCGATAATTGGAACTTAATTTCAATATTTTAGCGTGTGCATGCATGAGAGTACAGTCGGTTACACTCACACTCTTGTAACCCTTTTTAACGTTTGAATGCTCTAATACAGAGGCATAAGTCTAATTCTATGGAGAATGAAATATAAAGTAGAAAAGACTAGCTAAGTGTATGTTTTACCTCTTCGTGACCCGGTTATTTCGTTTTAAGACTGCTTCACGTGTCACTTTCTTATGATGCGTAAAATTTTACGCCCCTAAAACGTCCCACTGTCAAAAAAAACTGTTTTACATAAACAAAAGTCAACTATAGGTGATTTTTCTTCACATACCCTCCCTATTGAACCATGGTAGTAAGGAAGATCGATTCAGTGTCATTACAGGTCAAAATATTTTCTTCGCGACTTTTCAATCAAAACTAGAAGGTAAGAGGAGATGTAGGGTAGTCTCGGGAATTTTTAGTTGAAATAAACCTGTACAAAACTGTTCTTTCCCAAAGAAAACTAATTCAAAACTTTATGATTACTCTATATATGTGTATAATATTTTCCCAGCTTCGTTCCGGGAACCGTTTTGCATTGTAACAGTCGCCGTATTCATTCGAGCTACTCTGATCAGTAGCTTGAACTGAACCAACTTACGTATCAAACGTGTATCAGAATGAATATTAACTAAAAATGTACTCTCCGAAACCACCAGACCCGAAAAATGCTTTCTTCAAAATGATGCGATTTTTATTTGCGTTATAGAGTTGTGGAGTCTGGAAATTTTCGACTCCGGAAGGTTCTCTTTTCGTACAACTTTGACTCATTTTAACACAATCAACTCTTTTGATAAATGAAAAGGCTATCCTAGCGGAATACTAAGAACGCTGTTGGGAAACCTCTGAGATTTTAAGCGGTTGCAGGCCCTCTTTTCTTATCCCTGTCGTCCTACCTTATTTTTCTAAACGATTCCAAGCCTTTTCCTTTGTTTACGTCTGTCCTAGGGAGCTTCAGTTTAGGAGGGTAGGGTGGTAGTGCTAGCGTTGAAACTTCTCGTACCGGTGGCCTGCAACTCGAGGGCTCTGTAAGGTCGCTGCTTCCATTTTTCCACCTCCAGTCGTGGTCCTACGGCAAGGCTTGATGCACTGCTCGCCAGTCTGGTGTATTCAATGTTTGCGGGGTACCAGAAGAATGACGGTCACCCCTCCTCTCCTCTTGCCCGATGATGTCGATGACAGGCGTTGATGCGAAAGAGTCGGCCCGGAGACCTTCTCTATTGGCACTGGGCGCTATGCCGAAGGATCAGAGTAAAAAAGAATGTTATATCCCGCTTGCAATCAGACAGAAAGGCAAAAAATAGAGATTTTGACCTTTTGTCGCATTGGAAAAACTCGCATCATAGACAAACCTTTTTCGATATAACAGGTGTGGGGTGTTTGGAACGCACCAGGGTAATGGAAGGTTGAACTGGTTGTTGATGCCCCGCGTTCAGGCTGGTTCTTTAGAAATGGGTTTATATTGATAGCTCAAAACTTCAAAATCCCTATAAACAGTACTTAAATAAAATATTTTGATTATAAATCAGTCCGAACAGTAGCTAGGTCGCCAATGTTCTTCCCATCCAATCACCTATACCGTAGTTGTGCAATAATTCGAGGCTCAAGTTTGTGCATACAGTGTATTTCTATGCTGTCCACGAAAATTGACACAAGAATATAATGCCCCTAGAGCAGACCACGGGGCAGCTCCGTTGCCAACGCCCACAGATATTCATCAATTTTGCAGTCCCTAACCTATAAAAATTCAATAACTTCTCATTATTCTCTACTTTTGTTTGTTTTTTTGTTCGCTTAAAGAGTACTCATTATCCTGATGAAGTTTTAGCAAAGGCGGCAAGGTCCCTTTGTGTAAGGCTTCAATCTGCGGGCATGAATCGGAGGCCTGGTTTGAAGCCCGTGAAGGGGCTCTAGCCAGTACCGGGGTTTGTTGCCTTAATGATACGGCGGGGGCCATAGTACCGTGATACGAGTGCAGGTCACTTGACGGTGGAACCCAATGATTGTCCATGTGCGATTAAGACCCAGTCCTCTACTTGAAATTTCACACCTCCTCCCACTTCCAAACGTTTATAGCTTCCTATTCGTTCTATAACAAGATTAGCCCTCCATGCGCGACAAACCAGCAGCTCATTCGCTCTGTAATCTATGTTCGAATCCATCAGCAACGAAGTGCTTTCTGTATGGATAATGCGCGGTGGTACTCCGAATATTAGTTCGAAACGTGAAAAACCAACTGGAAGCCTTAGACGCCTGTACCCGTAAAAAACGTCACGATGACGTCTTACCATGCGTTGATCGTTGCTATAACAGTCTTTTTGATGGCAGATTTGATTTTCCCTACCATTCGTTCCGCTCTTCCGTTCTACATTGGCGCAAAAGCTAGTATCATTTTCCACGACATCCCGTTCTTCTCCATAAAATCTATTAGGGCACCGGATGTGAAACAAGTGGCGTTGTACGAAATCATTCTCACAGGTGGCCCAAAATTCGATATGATGTCCTTCCTGATGAAGTCACTTACGACTTGATCTGTGGCTGATGCGGTCGAGACAGCAAATGGCCAACTATTCAAGTGTTCCACAGCGATTAAAATGCACATATTTGTGGATCCTACTGGGGTAGCAGAAGACCCAGAGGACTCGTCTGTGTAGGTTCAAAGATGTATGGGAGAGGCGTGTGGAGATTTTTTTCTAGTGGGGCGGTGGTTTTAAATTTGGCTCCAATTTTACTGTATAAAAATATACGTATAAAGGAATATTTATATCAATCTTTCAGCAAGACCTACCCGATCGAAAGAACACTGTCGTCTAAAAATAAAGAATAAAATTTTTGATGCCACGCAAACAAAACACACGGTGTTGTATTAGAGAATCGCACCATATTGTGAGGTAATAAAAATGCACAACAGGAGTCTGCGAGCGGAAAGGACGTTTAATTTCTAGAAAAATTATTCCCAACGAAATTAATCGCATCTTTATATCTGTATTGGAAAATGAAATCAAGGGAAACGTATTTCGGTGTGATTCATTTCTAGCGTTAATTTTTCATTTTCCGTGCATAGAACAATATTTCCAACTATCAGTTCTTCGACAAAAACAGTCATATTTGAGACTGCCGATTTGGAAAAACACCTACATCCACTCAATACGTTCTCCCTTGGAATAACCGAGTACTATGTAAAATTCAAAGAACAAGTATACCTAATACGTTCCAGTACTGTAAGGCTTAAAATGACATTAGATCATTTATTTTCGCATGCTAAATGAAACTTTCTACAATATCAATCACCTGTTTTGGAGTGCTACAAATTTCCTTTTTTCAACTGAGTTTCTTTCTTTGACTTAAATCGTGCACAAAAACAGTCGGGAACAACGAAGTTTTATTGAGTTATTAAGTAAAACAATGCCAAGCTAGTTACTTCTAGCGATACCAAGAAAAATTCCACTCACGACTACAAGTACTTTAATGATTTGAAAGAAAGAGCATAAAAAAAGTCGTCCTGGCAATATTGGTGCTAAATGTTCCTAGCCGAATGAAACACTTCTCTACAATTTATACAGGCCTATTCGACTGCCATTCTATTTTCTATGGCAACTGTAAGTTTAAATAACTTCATTTTTCATACGGCACTTCTGCAAGAAAGTGTATTATGTTGGGTCATCTTCATCTTACCAAGTCAGTTGTGAACTAAGTTTCTGAAAAAAACAAGAAACTAGACTGCATGCAACATGACAGGATCCCTGGAGACTAAATACACTTTTTCGAATAAAAATTATATCACTTACCGGGTTATTTCTTGGCAGTACACCGTCAACTTTGCAGCTCTGAGGATTTATAAAGATCTATAGCGTTCCTTTTCAATAATTGGTAAAGTTAATCAATTAAAGCTAAATAATTGGAAACTTGCCTTTAAATCCATCATCTCAAAATCAACATGTATTTCTAAGAAAAAACACCGTTTAACTGAAAAATTTTTGTGCGCGAAGTCATCATATACATAATCATGGTGTAGAGTATTTTATAATCTAATCCTTTAAATATGTTTGCAGATTAACCAGGGGTCAGTTAATTATTTAGAGTAATTGGCCGAATGTATCATCTAAAGTTGATATTTCTTCACTTTTTGGCACAAAAGTATTTCGACACTGACCATATTCACTCGGATTTAAATTCAACCAAAAAAATGAAAATGAAATAGATCCTCAACAAGCGAAAATCATATCAAATGTAAACAAAGATATTGAAAGGCTATTAAAGACGAGTTTGGGGCATCATATTCTAAGCCGTTTACGTGAGTCACCCGAAGTGAATATTGAACATTATTCGATACATATTAAGCGAAAATCTTTTCAAGGGTTGATTTGATGTGTTTTTGCGAATGCGACTGGTGAAATTCCATTATAATATGAAATTTTAATATAACATGTGGCAGAATTTATAGTAAGAATAATAGAGTAATCAATGAGCTAAAAGTTAGCTGAGAGCCTTGTCAACAACGATAACGCGTTTTAGGTTCACGTTAGCGCAGAATGTCGTTGAAAGAGAACCGAATTCAATGTGGAATATTGGCGCAAGTCTCTGCTGGCGACTGTGCTGGCCACCTTCTCGATGGGGGAAATTGATCGCATCTCGCATCTCGATGCGAGAGAAATTGATCAACATTACAGAGATGCTACAACAATAAGATTCACACAAATGAATTTCAGAATCCGAGCCATTATTTCACTCAAATTCCAGTCAAATCCCTGCGTTTGCTTTCTGCGACCAAGTTTCACATTAATTTTATTATTGCAATCCAATAAATAATCTTTACCTTTCCATTAGATCTGATGCGTGGATGGTTCAGTTCAACATACAGTAAAATATTTTTGAGTACTAAAATTATAATACGGAATTATTGGAATGATGTTCATCATAGCTTCCAGGACTTCAGGAAAAACGCATAAAATTTTGAACAAGAATTTCTCGAATATTATTGAAGCTACTATTTAACTTAAATGAGTTGCATGTTGTATCGATGGTTCCTGAAAGGCTTCGAATTGAGTTTTATATTATGATTTTGGCTCCAATCTCGCATTTGTTAACAAATACTGCGTTATATTGCGTAGAAATGGATAAGTACAATTTTACTATCCAATATGCAGCACAATATTTATTGGAAAAACTAAGTATCTGTACGTTATGCTCCGGAATAAATGATACAACATTATCATAACTTCAAATTTAAACCTATTTCATCTTATTTCAAGAATTTTGAGTTGTTCTTTTCGGTGGAAAATAAGTCAAATAATTTTAAACCATATCCCGAAGTGCATTAAATCTAGTCAAATACTCAGTTTCTGGCCAAGGCGAATGGAATGGATACCATCTTCATAATGATGATTATAACCCTTATTGTACCTTTTGTCATGATGAGGGATAAAAATCACAAAACGTACAATTTCCGAAATGTAACCTTGTAGACTTTATTGGCAAAAAATGTGCCTTCTACCTCGTACTTTTTTTCGATCGCATGTTACGACGGATAATAAGTTACCAATTCTACCAGAACTAAATATGTAAATACTAAAATATGGATATCTGAATGTAAATATCAGTTGCTACATTAGTTGCTATGTTCTCATTTTTGTACATATTCTTCTCTAATCAGTTTTAACTCACAAAAAATAACAAAAGTTGCTCCATTTTTGCATGATAATAATTAAAATAACTCTAAAAGTGTTTCCATCACGTACGCATTTGTGTACTTCATAATCTTTCCAAAGAAAGTCCCACAAGTGCTTATGGCAGTTCACCTTGTTTCTAATTTAAGTATTGCTTAAAAAAAATAGTTATGATTTCGTCGCAAAATACAACTCTGCTATCATTTCAGCCCATTGTCAAATCTATAACAAGCAAATAAATATGTACCGAACGTAAAACTCACTCCTAAATTTCTTCAAAATAGTTCATTAAAACAATGAAAAGAATTTAGCGTAAGTATCCAATTAATTGTAAAGTTTCACCATAAATTAGTTTAATATAGCAAACCAGAAAAGTTCGTTCCTAGAAAAGTTTTATTTTTTAAGTTTTATTTTTTGAGTTTATTTCATGCATATATCCCTAAAGCCACCAATGCATGCCCAAATCTCTCTCTTTACGAATTATTTATGTTGAAAATTTACTCAACTGTAGTACTCAGAATTTCCGATTTAGTAGAGTATGAAGACGAGAACTTTGTGTCTATACGTTCAATTTGAACGCAAACCTTCAATTCGCACACAAAATAAAGCACAAAAAGACTTAATTTACAGCTTAATCTAATTATTTGTTCAAATTTATTTCTATTTGGTCAGATGGAATCTGTAAATCTTAAACCCCATTTCTTATATCTTTCCAATACATATTTTGAGTTTTTTGTGATGAATACGAAACCAATTGAATGAATATGTTTCTCTTGGAAAAAATATTTCCAAGTGGAGGATCCATTCAAAGAGCAAATCAAGTTTTTAAGTTCAATTAATGCTAAAATTTTGTGCCCGCCCGTAGTTTTTTCAAATCCTTGTACTTGGAGACAGTTTTAAGTTCTTACAACATAAATAAGCTTAAATTTATATTTTTTTATGCTTCTTTTTTGCGAAGATCAATGTTTCCCACAAAATTATGATATTAGACACACAAGTCTGACATTACGTGGAAATTTTTTGGATTGAATATCATAATTTTAGAATTTTCTCCACCGTTTCCGTCAACCTTCATTAAGAAAACATTACGCGATACTTTTGAAACATTTAGGAAAGATTCGATAGTAATCTATAGCGTTTTTTGTATTTACTTTTAGTAATCTAATAGATGGAATAAGATAATTGGTCTTTCCCAGTATCTTGTGAAATATTTATTTTACCATATGATAAGATGTTGTAAACCTATAAAATTTTACAGAAATGCAGTTTTTCTTGAGTTTCCTATTTTCTAAACTTCACCAAAAAGGCGACTGAATACGAATTTTAAGAGTCAAAATGCTCATATCTTTGTTTTGATAGTTCCACTTCCAAAATACTTCCAGTAATTGATTTCCGAGTGTAATGGTGTTTTTTCTGAAATGCTTATACTGAATGAAGCCAGAAAGCAGAGTATTTTGGTATTTTTCTGTATATATATATATTGTTCTTCTGATCTATTTTTTTTATAGTTAGAATTTTCGGTACCCTTCTATAGAGATGGAGAAATATTTTGACAAAGTTCAAAGAAGTAAAATTTTCAATGCCATTTCTTCTCGGTCTCTCATAGTTGCTCTAAGCTATGAAGGTACTCTTAACGAGCGAGAATGTGGAAAACTGAACTCGAAAGACGCGAGAAGATTTGCAAGCTGGCTAAGTTGTTAGGGCGGAGATTTGTAATCATAAACAGAGCATCCTATTAGCTACATTGAAAATATGACACATGGGGAGTACCAAATATTATTGGACTCGATGGGACTCACTGGAAGTTAAATGAAACTAAATTTTTTGAATAAGCTTCCGTACTCGTCCACATGTCAGACATTATACAGTCAAATAGAAAAACAAATAAATAATTACCACGCAAATAAGAGCAGAAAGTGGAGTGGTATCATTACGAACTATCATTGCCGTTATGCATTGACTGTACATCTTGAATGTGTTCGTGATGAGGTGAAGCCGCTTGAAAAGGAAATTAGAGAGACTATTTCTAAATTTTTAAAGAATTCCCCACAATTCAGGCTTCATGAAGCTTACAAATGTTTGTTCATTCTTCCAAGTATGTATAATAAGGGTTGGGCTTTGGATGCATTTGTGGAGAGATGTTATACGCGTGAGCAGGTACCCCTTTACTATATCTGCGGTGATTACTTCAGTGATGAACTCATGTTTAAAAAATCGACTATAGCAATTGGAATCAGGAGACCATCGGATTCATATGCCAACATACGAATATCAGATGTGAGAAATATGTATGAGATAATTGACTTACTTATCGAAAGTATAAGTTATCTTTGTACAGGATCATAGATCATAGGCATTTGTATTTTTTAGGCCAGTAAGTTTTACTCTTCCTGTAAAAAAGTATTCGTTTACGCGATAAATCCATCTACAAAAAGGAATAAATTACCCATGATCGTGTTTGTTATATCACTTATGTTCTACTTACTTCAGTTTTCACAATTTTAGTACTAAATGCTTCAAGAATACATTACAGCTTTGTTACAACTCGAGTTCGTAGAACTATTCATGTACCTTTGACTTCTCTCCGATAATTTTTTGCATTAAATTCTTCAAAATTTTCTATTTTTCGCCGTCCGCATTGGAACTGATTTCTTTTCACAGATTGTACTTTTAGACAACTTTCCTGTACGATTTCATTTCATAGATGATTTTTGATGCAGGTTGAGTCAACGGCATTGATGCGGTTACAGATTCAGTCAATTTTTTTCGCGAAGAAAAGTAACTAGGTCCATTTGCAATCATTGAACCATGCATCTGGTCCTCTAGTTAATGTAAACGGCCTGGTTAGTCACATAGAGGTTTATAATTTAGATAAGGGTTTTTAAAAATCCATGTAATACTATCATTGATGATGAACTATTGGGGAAATGCGCCATAAGTTGTTCATTCGAAAGGATCTGCAGTTTTAACGCTCCATACGCACCCTCAGGGATCATGTCAGTTAAAAAAATTAATGGAACACAGAAGGATAGTTCCATATAGATGTATCTTATTAAGTAGATGGCATAAGTTTCGAAATTTGAATCAGTTGATAATCTTACTGCATAAGATTTTCAAATCGCAAAAAGTACTTTTTAATAAAAGAGTATATTAAGAAGGCTATTTTCATTCCTATAGCTGCAAATTCATTCTTACCAAATAATAATTTTAGTCTTATCTCACAAAAAAAAGGTCCAAACGTAATTCAGAAACCTTTGCGTGAAGAAAATTTGTGAAACATATTAATTTTGATAAACATATATACCTAAAACTTCTCTATCTATTCTCACGTCATCCGACGTCAAATCTCATTTTTCTTTCACCGCTATGCGTCTATTGTGAAGATATTACAGTTTAGCCAGTTTTTCAAATCCATCTTTTCTGGGCAGTCTTATCTAGAATTTGCACCGACTGAACAAACTATTCTCAGATTAAAGAGAAATATGAGTCTTTCAAGCTTTAAATTTTCATTCCATTACTCTTTCATTGGTCTAAAGATTCTTTATTCATAGCTCTGCCTCATTTCATGTCCAGGTCTATTCCAAAGCATTTTTGCATAGAGTTTCGATCATGTAGAAATTTCCCGTAGATATTTAAATTCATTGAAGGAAAATAGTTCAACGGATTAAGTTCATTTCTCGGTATGGGAAATATATTTTACTGTCCTTTCTTTCATACTACAAATTTTATTTAAACTAGTTTTTTGAAGCAGTAAAATAGTGATAAAACTTTTTGCGACATTTATGATAATAATAAGATTAAGACTTTTCAAAGTCTTCATGTATGTAGCCCTAAATAGTACACGGAATGAATTCTCGGTTCTATTTGCTTCAGTTGATTTTATAATGTCAACCTTACTTCTCCCACCTGAAGTCCTACAGATTTTCTCTGTAATATTCCGTGATTAGCTGTAAACATCTGATAAAATAACTTCACTGGCGCCAGTTTGGAATCAACTATTAGTTGCATCTGGTTCCAACGAAATTTACGCTTATGGAAGTCGCTGAATCCATATTTGTTTTAAACTTTTCTTGTGGTTGCCTTTGATGTCTCTCCCTTATTCATAACAATTGGATCAGTAGCAGTAAAACAGCTTTTTTGAAAGATTTAGAGAATATTGGAACCGAATCTTGGACAAATTCTAACTTTATTTGTCTGTATTTACCACTAAAACAAAACAATGAGACCCAACCCCAAATACTCAAGGATGATTATAGAGAAGTTTGTATAGGGGATATGTAAAATGAACAAATCCACCAATTATTTACATCATTCCTACGGATATATATTTACAGGGTTAAAGGGACCTAGATCTGTGGAAACAAATTCGAATAGTTTTCAGTCCTGAAATCCGTTCTGATGTTCTGATGTATCAGGTTTTTGGCTGTAAACTTTGAAAATACCTACTTTAACTAAAATGAAGCTCAATTTTATCAATTTCTATAATCGAACTATTTTCTGTGGCCTTCATTCCGTTTAAATTGTTCCTTGTATTTCAATTTCATATCAAAACTCGGAATTAACATGTCCCAATACAGCAAACATTACTCCCCAATATTTTCTGTATCTTACCTGAGCAAGAGGAGAAATTTGGCCAAATGAGGGACCAGAGGAATCTAAGTATGACACAGAGCTTAAACGCAGACTCTATATTCCCTAGTCTCATTGTCGATAAATTATATGCCAGACAATCCCAATAGGGATGTGCCTGTTTTCTAACAAATAAATAAATAAAAAATTATGTTCGTAACTCGAGTAAAATTGGCATCCACAACATGCATAAGGAAAACCTCTTTATGGAAGAGTTTGTTGGTGTTGTCGTGAACATGACCAAATACTATCACAACTTCTCCCATCAAGGTAAAAACGTTGCTAGAAAAATTGAATGCTATCATAAGGACTAATTCAAGGATCATTTCGAAGTTAAAAAGTGTGTAATCTTTATAAGCTTTTTAAAGAACTGGATCACGGTAATGGGTCAGTTGAAGAAGGTTTATTACTTTTTAAGGACTACCTCGGAGAGGTCAAAACTAAGCTATAGCCTTGACCTTGAAATTGATGACGAGGTTAGGGTGACTCCGCTGATGATCCTTAAAAATCGGGATCATGCAACAATAACAGTTGAAAAAAACCGCTTTTGGATGACAAGTAATTTTAACTCAGGGCACTCGAAAAGGCTGAAGTGTTCCTGAAACAATTCTAGCTCTAAGGTACCGAGACAAGCATCCAATGTCAAACATTAAACTTAACTTTTCCGCGGGAGGAAATGAAAGGGAGAAGAAGATTATTGAAGTCAATTAGACTTCAACTGTAAAGAACTAGAAATTTTCGAAGTATAATAACTCTGAGGAATCCTGCGTAGTATGTCCGATACTGGTGGCTCAAAAATCGTTCGTGGTGAAATCACAAATAATGGCATACTGTGACATGGCTGGAATCAAAATGAGACTATAGCACAAATCAGCTGAGTAAAACTTTGGTAATACCATATTTCCAAGTAATTTCCATGTTCTCATTCGTATTCCGACAAATTTTTAGTGCTTTATCAGGCTACAAATTGGTCCCATCAATGACAAACTCAAAACTCCAAGCTCATGCTTATTTTTGTTCTAGAAGCTCTAGAAAGATTCAGAATTGTTTCCAATAACGTTCATAACTTTCTTTTCTCCAAAATACACGGATAAACTAAGCTAAATACGGGCCGGCACTGTCAAACTGTCATTTTGGTTACAGGGAATTTTGTTGAAGTCCTATTCACAAAGTGCCGATTTAAATGACTCAGTATACATTTGTTTCATCCATCTGCTTGCAAAATATTCAATCTAATGAGCAGATCTAGATTCGATGATTAAACACTTGAGAAAGGCGAATCCATTACATAATTTTCCAAGCAATGCTGAACTTTAGTACGCATATGAAATCATATTGAATTAATATTTAGCTTTTTACACTTGCGTTATGATGAATACCTGTACTTTATATTCTTTGATACTTCGAAAACGCTATATTCCAACAGAATCAAAGCACATAAATAATTTAGAGCTCATTACATGAGTGCTTCGCTAGACTTCACATTGGTTTTTCTGACAAAATAAAGGATAAACTAGGCATTCAATTCTTTTTCCAAAGCATGAAAAGATTTGGCTAGGTCTAGTGGGATTAAAGTAAATCAATCTGAAGTTGAATATATTTCGATGACCCGTCGGGCCAATAAAAGAGGATCCTTGATTTATTTCATGATCGAAGTTCGATCAATGTTTAGTGATTACTTTTAGCGTCCAGAAAGAACAAATTCTCCACTGGATATTGGACCTACTGGGACATGCTGTTGGCAACTCAAGCCACTCATATTCCATTTTTGTGTACCATAGCTATCTTATACACACATTTCCTAGTATTAATTTGACTACCGACTTCTCTAACTTATAACTTCTTAAATATAGACAAATTGCAGCTCCCGGAAAATTGCTACCAAAGGCTTGGCTCTGGAAGTCACTTTTTTGTTTCCTGCCCCGCGCCGTTCCTTCGCGGGTTCCTCGTGCGTCTCTATAGTATTTTAGTGCCCTTTGTTCTCCAAACGTTTCCCTCGGACTGGCGTCATCCGCGATCTTTCGTCCTTTTCTTTCTAACCCTATCCTTTGCGCCCCCCCCAGCCTTCCTCGTCGTCATCAGGGAGGATCGTATCTCAACACCCGTTATTATTCGCCATTCGTCGTTGTCGCATAACTGTGGGGGCGTATTACAGTATGATACTGTATGGCGGGCTAGCGGTGTAGGTCAAATTGCGGACCTTGCAGTACATCGGCACTGTTCTGTCGGGATGGCTACCTGTACGGACGCACTGTAATGGTGGGTACTGAAAGTGCACGTCGGCGTCCCGAGACCTAGAGTTGTCGTTGATTTGTCGCTGACAGCCATTTGTAGTAATGGGAAGACGTACCATACTTAAGCGCCCAACGTCTCCCTCTTACGAGGGACGTGGGATACCAACACGATACCCGACAGTAAACTATAAGGCGCCTCGTTCGGGATACTTGGCTGACCCCTTTTTCTTTTCCCTTTATTTCGGCTACTCTACGGCATTTCTTTGCTTTCGCACTAGGCGTCGGACAAGTCTACATCGTACGGGACTACGGTGGTACCGAACGGGGATTACGACACGGACGTCGTAGATCTCCTCGACCACCGTCGGATCCGTGTGCTACGGGATAGCCACGTCCGACGCGAGGGAAGAGGCGAGCTCCGTCAACTCGTTTACATGTCCGTAACACCTCGCTCCCCCGTCCAAGGTGGTCACTCCTCGTTGAACGGACAAAGACGACTCGTGCACAACCGACTCGGTATCGTGTCCCGTACGGTTCTCGGCTAACTCTACGCTGTAGCACGGGCTACAGTTTATGCTACGTTTCTGCAAAGGAATTCATCCACTACCCGAGGCTTACTGGCGTCAGCTGGGGGACTATCTTTATACCGTAAATGTTTCTCGCTAACCACTACATAACGACTCCTTTCGACTCTCTTCCTTGTCGATATGCGTTGTCCAACGGACTTCACCTCTTCACAAACCTTAGGCACCATACTTTTTGGTTAAAATTACACCTTTTTCACTTTTTCAAGCCTCTACCACCTTTGTTCAAGATACCGACCTACTTTCCCTATGTGCTTAAATGCTTAAATGAGGCTTAAAGCATGATTTTTTATTCATGCTAGCGCACTGCTACCAGAAGGCACTGTACTGTACAGTAAGGGCATTTTAGATCGTCTCCCACCATTACTACTGGTTCTCTACAGTATATCCACCCGAGACGGTCTGATGGCTGGAAGCTCGGACCACTCGGCCCACAACTTGTACCTGATATTTTCGAAGGTGAAAAGAACCTATTGGCCCAAGTGTCGACATTACTTATCTCTGTCTTGGATCTCCAGTAATTGGCTTACATTGACTTTACTTACCCTACCGTTGTAGATAACTCTAACCTAGCTAACTATTATTTCTACCTACCTTGACACTAGGGCCCCAGAATAAACAGCCACCTCTGTGTCGGCTCTGAACGTGACTCCCAACTTCCACCTTTGCAGCAATATTCCCAAAATCAACTTTGGCTATAGCCACGTTTATCTGCCCGGGTTCCCCTTTAATTTTCCCCTCTCTAGGTCATACTTTCCCTTTCGTTGTTCGTTTGTGATATTTACTCAAACTTGGCGCCCCGGGCTCCGACATCTATATACAAATAGGAACTACAATTTTGTCGTTGGTGAAAACATACTTATCCCCAAAGGAGATATTCGGCACTGCTGACCCACTGCTAGATCTAATTTATCCAATATTGCACCCCTGGTGTCTACGGTTCTTCGGACTCGATTATTATCAAGTTTCTTGTATTCCGCGGATCATGGTACGGTCTTACAACCCGGAGGACAAGTATAACGTCCAGAAGTCTAAGGAATCACCCCCACTCTACCACCTCAACTTATCCTCGCTGTCGGCGAGCTGTGCTACTGCATTGCAGGATGCGTAAAGAGAAAGAGGGACAGCGAACACCCTGTGAGTGTCGTTGTGTGTGTGTTAGTTTTCTCATTGTTTGACGGGATTCCGTACCTCAACGAGAACAGGTCCGCAACGCGCATTGCACTACAGTAAGCTCTAAAAATTTTAAACTCATTGCCGTCCATATTAATGAAATTTTATATGCACGAGATCCTAGTTCTAATTCCACTGCGTTTCTGAGAGTAAAACAGATAGAAAATACAGACTTTTTGAGATAAATACCTGTACCATAGTCGCTGGAGATTATGTACCGAAGAATAATATTATTCTACATGAAAGATAGATTTGTTCCCTATGTTAAAAATAATAAAAACTAATAAAAAATATGCAAAACTATTTGTAGTTCAAGGCCATAGGAAAATGGAAAACAAAAACCTCATGAATTTCACTACGTGTATACCTCAGCGATACACTCGCTTAAAAGTTGAAATTTCTTCATTTTTTGATTTCAGGATTTGATCTCAAGATGTCAAAGAAGCATAGTCACAGTCAGCTCAAAGTCTGATGAGTAAGTTTTACCTTATTACCAACCGAAGAGTCTAGATTACTTGCAAATTAATTATTCGACCTATTGAAACCACTCTACAGATTATCTCATTCAGGCGAATCCTTAAATCGCACCCTGAATTCACATCTGAAAATATATTGGTATTAAGCCAACTGATAGAGATCTTCAACTCCTTAAATACCTTCAAATGAAAAATTGAGGAATTAATTGTAACTCATGTATAAGATGCTCTACCTTTTCGCCTATATTGATTTTTATTAAGTCGTCCTAAAAGATTCTTGAAATTTTTGAATCAAGAGAAATGGAGTTTGATGACACTGTATTTTCAGGTATTGGGTTAAGGTAACAGAGGATTACAGTTAAATCAGGAACACTATGGGAAGAAATTCCGCACTCTGTCAATGAACACCTCTTTTCTGAATTTGTATATTTAAGGCATAGATTACCATGATAAATACAAACGAAGCTCAAAGTATGCTGTCTCGCAAATGTGGACGTGCAAATTATTGAGCACAAGCTTTAAGTAGAAGAAAGATAGCAAATGCATGAATTTATAATGCATAGGCACAAACCCCTATTTTTTCTATATATAATACAAGCTGGACAAATTTTTATTGAGTTCCAAAGTAAAATTTATTCGCGAACAAGAATGAAAATGATTCTAAGCTTAGGAATGTTTTCTTGCTCACTGAAAAGACCAGTAATTGTAATTTGCTCACTTCTTCTAGGTTGAAAATCCATAAACCAACGTAGTCCGTCCTTGACGCTGAAGTTTGGGCATTTTCTGATACTTGCGATATTTTTTATTGCAAAACGTGCAAATGAATCTTCGCATTTAATTTTGATTCCACTCTCGATGATTCAAATGTCTATTTTATGTTATTATGAAGTTTTCTTACACTATAGAAAACGGATTATCAGTTTTATAATCCCAGCGCACGATTCATTCCCTAAGAAAGATATATATGGTGTTGTATTTGCATGGAATACAGACATAATCCATGAAGTATTCAGAAAATTGCAAGATGTGATGCACTCATTCACATTCTCAAACAGGGAAAGTGCGAAAATTATGCCATAAATGGTTTATTCGACATAAAAATCAAGGAAATAATCTTTCAAGAAAAGGGGGAGAGAAGTTATGATGGTTGAGTTTCGCAGGATAGGTACATACTATTTTTTTTAAGTTCAATTTTCAGTCCTATATTATATCTATTTTGATCAAACTGCTTTTTTGGTCTACTTTGTCTATATTTTCTCTATGATAATCACCCACTTGCACCGGGTTAGACATGATCTCAGTATTCACTGTAGAGGACAGTTCTCTATAACATTCGGTCTGTATTATAGCTGATGGAGAATTCGGTGCGTTAGAGCTAAAATGCGTTTACTTGCATATCAAAGACACTGAAATCTGCGCATATGAGTGAGGAGAAAACTAAAACCCAATTTATTCCAAAATTTTCAACCATGCTACTTTAACAACAATGTACACAGTTTTTTCGAGCTCGGCTTTAACGCCTCCAGTCTGCTTTTTCTTTCCTTTGGATTTTCCTGGTAGTAAAATTGAGAAAGGCTAATGAACGTGTGTTTTGGTACGCCGAGTAGGTCGAGAATACTGTATTCAGATATTTGGTGTATAAAAGCTACACAATAGTGGCGAGA
Source organism: Kappaphycus alvarezii (assembly GCA_002205965.3). Classification (NCBI taxonomy): domain Eukaryota; phylum Rhodophyta; class Florideophyceae; order Gigartinales; family Solieriaceae; genus Kappaphycus; species Kappaphycus alvarezii. Next base: position 552,421 of record NADL03000649.1, read on the forward strand.
TGATTGAGTCTCGTGTCCAGAGTTAAACTGACTTCGATTAGAGAGGGGCACATATATAGAGAACAGGTTGTAGGTACTACAATATCAAAACAGGTTGTTGACGGCTGTCAAAATGGGTTACATGCAAGAGATTTGAACCATGCAACCATAGAAATACGATTAAAATGGTGCAGTAAACGGACGCAATAGAGAAAGACCGATTAGTGCATGACTCATATCCATAGAGGCAGCAACATTCAGTAAGGATCGCCATCGAGGTATATCTGATTTTCAGATACCTACGCATTGCCTCTAAAACGCTTGTTATGAACCTGATTTCAATAAAAGCCTTCGATGACCATGATTCCAACGAATCATATGCCGTGATTTTGCGCTTTATCAGCAGAATAGGGAACTGAAACGTAAAGGGCCACTAAAATTGACTAGCTTTGGTGGGGGAGGCAGACATCTGCATGTTGCAGGCAGCGCTGTGTTGTTTATTTGCATTATGCGGTACAGGTGGGCGAAAATTTTAAATTGTGCTTTACCAAAGATCAACTGTACTATACATACTGTAGGTGCAACAGGCGAAATCATGAGGAATCATGGGTTGCGGGCCACGACCAATCACTGAAGCAGCACACGTGGACCAAATGGCATTGCTCAGCTTTTGATGAAGCCGAAATGATACCTTCGCCTTAGAGCTTCCAATACACAGACCTGTCCCGCTAGTGTCTACCCGGCAAATGTACTCAATTGAGTACATTTGGCATCAATTGAGTAAATTAGAAAGATTACGCTTAACCAATTTCTGCAATTAAATTGTGCTTATGACAAGTTTACAATTATCAGAAAAGTGCGATGTATTTATTTCTCATGCCGTCGAGGGTTCGATTACGCCTTCTACTCATGTTAGTGTATGTGAGTATTACTGTGTTTGTTAATACTCCGAAACCTCCTAGACCAACATTACATTCATCGAAGATGAAAACTAGTCGGCTGAAGATTTCACACAGGCCAAATTCATCGATCGCCTCCGGACTTGGAAGGTTGCACTTCAAGTTATAGCCAAGCGCCGCTTAACCAACAGAGAGTCGGCGTTTTCGTCAACTTCCTCGCAGAAAACCGTAGGCAGGCGTTACTTTTCACAGCGCATTGACCTCGAAAACATGTTAAAGCGAAGTAAAAGGATAAGCCTATCCAAATTTACTTTCAATTTTAACATGCTAAATAACAGAGCCTGCCTCATACTGTTTCGCTTTGAGAAAGGCGACATTTTTAAGGTAATGCGGGTGATCGACTGTCTAGTGACACAATCTTGCACATCGCGAAATCATATGCTGTAAATGAGATGCTTTTATGTTGCATAATACTGCGTCTATTAGAAACACCGTCAAGATGGGTTGATTTTGAGGTTCTGTTTGGCAAACAAGCATCCTACCTCTCAGATATTTTCTGAGAGGGCCTGTAGTGGGTCCTAACGAGGAAGAGCAACGTCCTCAGAGCAGAGTTATCAAGCCAATTTATGCAGAGATGAACTGCGTTGTATGCAAATAAGATAAGAACTAAACTCAATGGGCTAAAAAACTGTGTTGGGTTTATTGATAGTACAGTAATCGGAATTGCGAGGCCTAGTGGTTCCCATATACTACAATTATTTGCATAAAATGTCCACAAAAGGAAGCAAGAACTCAAGTTTCAAACCGTTACGGGGCCCGATGATTTGATCTTACATGCCTACGGGCCTCTAGAGAGGCGTAGGCATGATTGGACTATTTGGTGCCGAAGCGAGCTAGAAGGTACGCTACCAGTGGTTTTGGATACTGGAGGGGTGAAGTACTGCTTATACGGGGATTCAAGAGGTTAAATGCCAGGGCAGCTACTTGCAGCCCTATCAAGCAGCCTTTAACCGAGGGATATCCAAGGGGCAAGTGACAGTGGAGTGGGTGTACAAGGAAATCAAGGCTTAATTTACTTCAATAGATTTTAACCTAGGATGAAGGTACTTGGGTCCCATATGGGATCCCTTTATATAGCCCCATGAACTGCTTGTATCCGCAGCAGACCTCGCGTTATTTCAGCTTCCCGCTTCCAACGTTGGAATAATTCCTAAAATGATCGACTATATGGAATAAACTAAACCACTCTCTTACTTCTTCATAAAATTATCCATAAGGAGGCGTAATTTTGTAAGCTCTAACTCCTGACTCGTTTTCAGAGCCTCACGGTGCTCTTCTCGCTCTTTTTCCCGTTCAATGGCACCCATTGCCATTTTTTCTTTTTCTATCGCAAGCTTTTCTTTATCCAGCTCGACAAGAGCCAGATCTACATCCCGCAAGTTTTCGCAAAGCGCTCCATCTCACCCTTGTGCCCAATGACCCGCTGTACCTTACTAACATGAACGCCCGAGGAATAAATTGAGCTCGCTTTCCCACTATGCCCGTTAGTATCTGAATCCATCTGCTTGTAGCCATGCTTGCCAATTATTTCCCCACGCGTTCCTTTTCATCATCCAACTCTTTTGCGGCTCTTTTCTCCGTCCCCTTCTTCGCATCTATGTCATCTCGAGCTTCCCGGCACATCGTGAGCAGCTCATCCATCTCGCCAACCTCCTCACCGACCCCCAACCTAAACTGATCTCTCTTATCAGACCTATCAAACGCCGATTTTAATCTCTTGTACCTATCTGCACGCATTTCCCAGTCACTTTTTGTCGAATGGGTGGGTTCTCATTCGCCTTTTCCGCAGCTTACTCAACCTTTTTGCTTACAATGCGGTAGGATACAACCTGTGCTCTTGCTGCAGCGATCTCACGGACAAGAATAAGATTCTCTTCCGGCGAAATCTCGCATGTTGGCCTTTTCTCTCTTTGGAATTAATCTCCGCAACTGTCACTTCCTCAGCGGCAGCAGAAGTAATTGCAAGTCGGAGCATCGGAGATGGCATCAACAGTAGGCTTGCCTACGGGAGGAAGTGGAGGGGTCGGTCGAAAAGGAGTGGATTGATTTGCAGAGGGGCTGGTTGGAGCAGCGTATATGATGTTAAATGGCGTGGTTCGGACAGCTCGGGCAAGGCGGCAGCAGCAGTTGGGGTAGTCCGGACGGCGGGTGGATGTTGGCAGAAGCGGATGGGGTGGTCCGGACTACGGAGGGCATGGCGACAGTAGCGGATGATGTGGATACCAATGGGATCGGCGCTGGAACAGAGGGGGAGGGTGGGACGTTGAAGTTATTGTCATAGATCAAGGCGATCGCACCGCTAGGTGGTTGGCAAGGTGAGGGTACCATTGATTGGGGATAGGATAGAGGTTACTGTTGGTTTGTTTTTGGATGTACGGGGATTGTGCTTGAGGTATGAAGTGGTCCCACTCCCAGGAGCTCGCAAGTTGACAGGTTTGAGGATGAGGTTAATGGTTGCGTCGTTGCCGCCAAATACAGCTCACAGGTCTTCACTAACGGACAGGAGTTCAGCACTATATGCCACAAGCAACAGAAAATTTCACTATTTGCTTACAGACTGTAATGCAAATGACAAATTTATTCATATTTAAATTTGAAAAGTGAGTGCGTAACCCCCTATTTTCAAAATCCATTGATAGACTTTATTGACCGTGTGCATGGCAAATATTTCTGCTACCGTACGCTGGCCCGCTACGATTGGGAAAACTTTATTCATTTTTCATGATTTCAAGGCAATATTTATTGAAATTTTTAGTTTTTCCGTTTTTGCAAAAACTTGTACTCAATTAATTACATTTCATGGTCGAATAGACACTAGTCTTCGAAAAATAGCCGTCCTGCATCCATAGTCAGTAAAGCACCCCAATTTCTCCCCCGTAGAGCTTCCGATACGGGCCGCGATGACAGCCGCGGACTCTTCGACCACCTTAAATGTGGTCACCGACAGGCATTCCAGGGAGTCAAAGGCTAGCGGTACAAACTGCCATCCGAGGTAAGGGCGTCCAGGTGAAGCTTGGCCAAGAATGGCGGCGATTTTGATCGCAAATTCTCTCAATATGCCATGAACTATACGTAAGTACAGTCCTGTACAAGTTCTTTACTGTTACTCATCGTCGGATACGCGGTCTAGCTTTTCGCTACTCTGCGGCTGCCGCCTTCCTACAAGCACACCCGACCAATGCGACCAAAGTGTCTGATGCTCATTGGAGCATCATGCTCCGTCGCCACCCCGGTCTTCCAGTATACACGGACTCGATCCCGCCAAAGTGTCATCATTGCCAGCCGACGCTGGATCTGTGTGGAGACCGTGCGGCCGGCTTTTGCCCCTCGGGATTTGGCCGCCTACAACGGCAAAACTCCATCCCTAACGTCCTCCATGCCATTTCTTCCGCGCTACGGGTTGAACTACAAGTTCGAGGTCTCTCTGTTAATTCCTGGAACGATTCTTAGGCCTGCAGACCTCCTCTAGCAACCCCTGGCCCTGCAATCCGCCCCTGGGAACGGACGATTGCCTGTGACGTTACTATTGTTTCGCCGTTCAAACAGGCTTCTGTCACGAAAGCAACTCAAACCGCCGCAGCTGCCGCCACTCAATCTTACAGCAATAAGGTCCAGGACATTGAGCGTAAGCTCTCCAGCCGCCTTGTAGCATCATTTGAAAACCCGTCTCGCCAGCCGAATTTCTCCTTCCAACCACTCGCTCTCTACTCCCTTGGAGCGGCATCCCCGGCCACTGTTCTAATTCTAGAAACGTTCATTCGGCGGATTACGACCATATATCACACCTGTGATGCCACTACTCGCCAGCTACTCTATCAGCGCCTCAGCTGTATTCTGCGGTCCTCGGTAGCTACCTCCATCATTTCCAGTGCCCGACTGCACGTGGCCGATGTTGAACATCCAGTTAGTGCTTAACTTAATAGTCGGTCGGTGTGTGCACACTCCAGCAAACCCTTCCCCTGGTAAATTTCATTCATTGAGGAGTTACTTCCGCGGATTGCGTCCAAGTGTCACTCGACACCTGGTGTGATCCGCCGCCGTATCTACCAGCGACTGAGTTGTATCCTCTGGTCATCCATTGCTCAAGCTATTCTTTCACAAGCCCCGATGCGCATGGACGACGAGTTACATCCGGTTAGGTCTTATTCGTATATTTAGGACTTGCGCAGTCCCTCTGAGGGCAAGTCAAGCGGTGGGTAAAATCCATAAATTTGATTTTTACATATGCATCTGATGTGCGCATGTCTAGCGGTCCGGCGGCGCTTTTCAAAATGTCGTAAGATGAATGGATGCAGTATTATTAGTGTTGTAATACTTTAAAGTTGGGGAACACGTCCATGTGCCCGCGCCACTGCACCATAGCCGATGGCAACATGAATGACGAATCGTCGTCGACTATTGAAGAAGTGTTGGAACAGTTGCTAGAGTCTGACGGGGAGAAGGAGGCTCAAGCGTGTGTACTGGCAGCGGTGGAGTGCAGTAAAACACTACGGATGGAAAAAGACTGGGGTGGCAGAGAACCAGGAAGCAAGAATATCAGCAGAGGGCCTTGTGTGGATTTGCCCTGTAGATGAGAGGAGGCGAGAAGCGCATCTCGGCCAATTGGTTTGTGCTCTACCGAGCACAATAATGGGGAGAGGGAGTCAAACAAGCTTTGCTGTCGTTGTTGTCCTTTTGTTTATTGATGTTGTTGATGGTGATGGTGCAGGGGGAAGTTCGGCAACATGACTCTTTTATATGGTAGAGTACTGTACTGTACCAGAGGTACTCATGTTAGCTGTATGATGTGAACCAATTCACGGCATACAGTACAACAAATATAACTAAAAAACAATTGAACCGTGGCCACATAATTTGTGTCAGTAGCAGCTGTATCTAGTGAAATTCAACTACTTTAGGTAGGTAGTAGCTTTCACTGTCAGTCGACGCAAGCCTACCTGTACTGTATGTTTATAATTCTACCACATTGCACCTGTTTTAACGACTATCTTCCGCAATGTCTTGTGTACCCTACGAAACAATTTAGGAAGGTCTTTCGGATACTTGTTAAGCTCAATTGGTTGTTACGTGACAAGATTTTGCAAAAGCACCCTGTGTTTAAGCAAGGAAAAGATGCTGCTGGAAAGCATGGGAATAGTACCCACCAGAAGATACTGACCCCTATGCGAAGGTTAGCATCCGGAAGCTCCTTTAGACAAATGGATGACGGGTGCAGGATGGGTGTAGAATCAAAGAAAATGTACTTTGAGAGCTTTGTGGTAGCAGTAATTGATATTTCTGGAGTGAAGTTCTTAAACAGAGAGCCAAGCATCGACGAACAGCGGAACACAGAAGAGAAGTATGCTGAAGCCTGGTTTCCTGGTTTTATTGTTTGTCCGGATTGTATGCATATACATTGCAAAATGTCCTCGTGCACTGAAGGGACAATACCACAATCCCAAGAACTGGAAGGTAGCTACCTTGAGTTTTGAGGCACTTTGGTACAGATATTTGTATTCTTGGCACTGGTTTTCGGGAAAGTGTGGACCAAAAAATGACCTCACGGTACTTACCAAAAGTCCTCTAATGCTTGATATACTGAGGAACAAGTGAACAAAGACGCTACCAGAAGGATATTTATTGAACAGAGTAAGACGTAACTAGCTTTTGAATGTGCTGTTGGATGAAATATATCCAGATTGGTCTATATTTGTCTATCCCGTTCCTGCTCCTGGGAATAGGCGAGAGATACAAGTGACAGAGCGACAAGAAGCGGTTCGGGAAGATGTTGAACGAATGTTCGGGTTTTTATAGGGGAAATTAAAGATATTGAGGCAAGAAAGGCATGAATGGAGTGATGAGATGATCATCACAAAAGTCAGGTGTGCATCATATTGCACAACATGATTATCAAGATGTCTCTCGATGGAGATTTGGATGATGAAATGGAAGACTTTGACAACGCTAGGTTCGTGGAAGAGTTTCTGGACTGGGATGAGGTAGCAGATAACGTTGGCTTCGTGCACAGTTCACAAGAAAGGACGATATTTTGTCTGGTACAACTGCCCTGTTGGACAGGGACAGATTCGTAATCAGTCGTGACATGCATCGTGGTCTTATAAATGATATTAACGAGCATCTAAGTTCTGTGAAAGGCGCTTGTGATGAGTATCTCTAAGTAGAATTCACTGCTTAATCAAGGGTTACACTGTCGTCGCGCTCCTAGTCCTCCGCTCTGGTCGCCTAAGGCTCCCTACGCTGCGGAATATGCCCTCATCGCTCGAAGATGCTCGATGACAGTCTGCCCCAATCCAACTCATGCTCATCATTTCCATCATTCCCTTCCTCTGTCGCACCCACACTTGCTGCTGAGGTAGTCGCAATTCCTTCGGAATGAGATGAAACGGTCGGATTTCCAGCTGGTGATTCTATCTTGGACTCTTGCAGAAGTTCAAGCATCACCCGGTTCTTCTCGCGATATAAATCCAGATGGGTGCGTCGGTAGCCACTAAACAAAAGGGACACCTAGAACGCAATCGAGCACCCGCGGGGAAACTGATAATTGCCTAAAGGAGGAGTCGAGGGAAGCACTAGTAAATGAGTAGGTTCATTGGGAGGGCGCTTAACATTAAGGCGGAAAGGGGTAACCTTAGAGGTGTCGACGGCTTGTAGACCTTAGAGTTGGGGGCCAAAGAGTGCTTGCATTAACGACTCTACAACTTCCCCACCTACCGATCTCCTTATAAGGTGTCGAAACCTCCTATTACTACTGTAAAACTACAATAAACCTACTCTTAAAGGGCACTACGCCCACTACCGCCACCTCCTCGTTCCACCAATAGGAGTACTTTATTCTATTCTAGAATATCTAACTAACTATCCGTCGGTCCACTAGATGCCCCCACATGGGCCATGGCGGTCCCTTCCCCTTTCCCGACCTTACAGGTGTCACGCCTTACACTCCTCCGGGGTTTACTGTACTACACCTCTCAGACGACGGAAAATCAAGACTACTGATTATCTTGAACTGTATTGCAGCACTAGCCAGCTTGAGCTTTGTCAAAGGGCCCCAACGAATCCCCGCACTCATACCTTTCACGTACTTTGCCATCTTGAGCGCACCGACCTCAGCCGTGTGCTCATTCTTTCTCCTTTTAGCACCTGCAGGACAACAACTGCTTGTTTTCTCCTTCTTGATATATCCTATGCTACCCTTACCATCCGTTGCCTCACCATCCGCAACAACCGCCCTTGACTGTCCATTACCTCTCTTTGAATGGCAAGGGCTATTTGCGCCACTTAAGTTGCCGGAGAGTGGCTCAGTATTATCCGAGACATCTTTCGGCAACTTGCCCTTCTCAACACCATCTACTAACATAGAAAACTTTGGGTGCTTCGAGACCAGCATTACCGCGTCTAAACATTTGATAACAGGAGCCCAACGACACTTTTACCATCTGGTTTGACAGTCCCATCACGTTCATGATTTAGAAGCATGATATTTTTCAAAGTATCCTGCCTAGACTCCCCCACAGTATTTTTGTACAATAAAAATTATCCACGGAAAGGTTCTTCTGCGTCACGCGCTTTAGAGTTGCCCGCTTGCTCTCAAAATTTTTTCTGAGCGGGCACGAACAGATTTTTTCTTCTCAAACAATTCCGCGACGGAAGCCCAGAATTTCTCCGCATCTTGGTCAAATACCACTGTATAAGCCTGTATCCACGCCTCAGCAAGAGCGTAATCCTCTTGTGGGGAGGACTTGTTCACCCTGCTGCTCGTGTCGACATCTTCTGAAGATTGCATTTTCGGTGAGTGAGAGTAGAGTAGTTGTGTGGAGGATGGTGGTGTGAGTTGAGTTTGTTGCAGCTTGTAGGATGCTTTATGTGCGGGCGTCATCAGTGCGAAAACGTGATTTTCTGTCCTTTGCGTTTCCCGCCAAACGGCTATGCGTCAATGTGTCAAAATATTGTTGGCCGAAATTATGCATCTGACCACATGCTAGATACAAATCCAGATGTACAGTAAAACCGACTCTTTTTACATCACATTTAGTTTTATTCATTCAAATTATACATATAGAACATCCGATAGACAGCACAGATGTACCGCTATATGGATCACCGTTAGACTTGGTCTAAGTACGGATAGTGAATGCTTAAAAGTTCTTCCAGAAACATCATGAGTATAGAATATTGCAGTGTACAAATGATGTACAGAAAAGGGCTTGTACAGTACTGTACTACAAAATAATACTGTACTACAAACTTATACTGAGGAAGAAGTTTAATGCGTTCAGTATCTACTGGTGACTGCGCACGTCCAAACTATACGGTTAAGATCTAACTGGGTGTGCTTCGTCGTCCATGCGCATCGGGGCTCGCGACAGGATAGCTTCAGCGATGGATGACCAGAGGGTGCAACTCAGTCGCTGGTAGATACGGCGGCGGATAACGCCAACTGTCGAGTGACACTTGGACGCGATCCGCGGAACTAACTCCTCGATAAATGCAATAGTTCCAGGGAAGGGGCACCTAGGGAATCAAACGCCAGAGGTCGAAACGTGAAGTTCGGCGTGTAAGGCGAAGCAGATGTACCAGTTGAGGGAGCGGGGAGGCGTCGGGCGATGTTGCGTTCCAGGGTTGTGACCTTATCGCGGGCCGCCAGTTCAGCAGCGCCTCCGGCGACCTGGGTCGCCTTGGTGCGAACTGCGGCCTTAAACGGTGAGACGACAGTGATGTCACAGGCAATGGGGCGCAACGTTGTGCCTTCCGGGGTTGGGGGCGGTTGTACAAGGATATCGGCGGGCCGGAGCTCAGTGCCCGGGACGAGGAACGGAACCTCGTGCCGAGTATCGGAACCTCGTGCCGAGTATCCAGACCCGCGGCGCGGGTAACGTGTGTCGTAATCGCATTACAGAGCGAGTTATGGCGGTGACGACGGCCGAAACCAGGGCAGCAGAGGTCGGCGGCGTGATCCCCGAGGGTGTCCAAGGGGTGATCACAGTGGTGGCAGTTGAGGGGCATGGAGTCATCATACACTGGCAGTCCGAGGTGACGGCGGAGCATGGTCTGCCAGTGTGTGGTGTGGACCTTCGTAGCTGCCGTGGGGTGAGCGAAGAGAAACGCCGCAGCCCCGCCGCAGCCCCGTTGCGTCGAAACGCTAAGCCACTGTACTACAAAATAATACCATGTACTGCAAAATAATACTGTACGGTACGCGAGGCCCGACTGTGCAGTGTTGTACAGTACAGTACTGTGCAGTAGTACAGAGTGCGTGCAGGGTTTTGAAAGGATCGGAGAGTTGCGCTAATCGATAGTCGCACTCACCAGAGCCACCACAGCCACTGCCTTAGAAAGCTTTTTTCCCGGCGTCTGGTCTCTTGGTTTTCGGCGCACGATGCTTCTCCCGCCCTTCGCTCGTACCTTTTGCCTCATCAAGCCGGGGTAGGCGTGAAAAACGGTACCAGTGCGATCACCCGCTCCGTGCGTCGTCTTTCCTAGCGCCCCGAGTTCCACGACCTCGTGCTGGTTCAGATTGACGCCCACAACGCCGCCAATCACATTTGAGAATCTTTACTCTTTACTTATCTTGAGTGTAGACCGACTGACCGACTATTCAGTTAAGAGCTAACTGGATGGACCACATCGGTCACGTGCAGTGGGGCCCGCGATATGATGGCCATGGCCACCGACAACCACAAAGTGCAACTGATACGCTGGTAGATGCGTGTGCGAATCGTAGCGTCCGAGGTGTAGCATTTCCTGGCTACACGTGGTACAAACTCTTCGATGAATAACGCGGTATCCGGAGAAGGGGCACCGAGGGAGTCGAAAACCAGAGGCTGGAATCGGAACCCTGGGTCGCGGGAGGGCAGAGAGGGGAGGACCAGGCGCCTTGACAGCTTGTGCTGTAGGTCCTGGACCTTGCGTTGGAGCGTGAGGGCGGCAGCCCCACCGGCGACTTGCGTCGCTTTGGTGATTGAGGTCTGCTTGAACGGTGACGTAACGGCGACGTCGCATGCGATGGGTCGGTCTGGTAAGCCAGCTTCAGTGTCACGGAAGGATGCAAGAAGAGAATGTCAGCGGGCCTGTAGTCCGTCCCGGGGAGGAGATTCTCAACTTCGAACTCATAGTCAAGGCCGGCGGCGCGGAACACGTGCCACACGAACACATTGCGAACGGAGTTGTGGCGGTGAATGCGTCCAAATTCTGAGACGCAGCGGTCGGCGGCATGGTCACCGTGGACATCCATGTCCTGCTGGCAGTGGTGGCATTTCAATGGCACCGAGTCTGTGTAGACTGGGAGACCGACGTGCCTGCGCAGCATAATGCTCCAGTGCCTGATGACACCTTCGTCGCAGTGGTGGGATGGGCATATAGGAATGCCGCAGCACCGGTGTGACGGAAGGCCAAGCCTCGAATCCGGCGACGTGTGGACATGTCGGAGTGGCAGCTAGGATGAGGCACTCTCTTCCATAGTTCATCCTCCCAAAACTCCTTTACCCTGGCCTCTTGCTGCGCCCGATTTAGATGAGATTGCAGGTTGACGGGCATGGGGAGAAGGGAGGCGGGTTCAGAGGGGCTAGGTCGGTGGCAAACGGACCTAAGCCCCTTTGAACCCGCGACCCTTGGATCTGGCGGACGAAATTGCGCAGGGGCCGCCGTGCCTGGTTGACCAGGAAGTATCGATCACCCCGTGCCTGTTTCCCATGAACGGCAACGGAGCGGGGTGTAGCGTAGTCGGCGGTGCGTAAGCGGGCGGGGCAGCGTCCAGAATGCTGGCGGCGACAGCCGCGTGCAGTGCGGGGCCAATCCTGGAGAACCCGTGCCCCCCTAGACGACGCGGAGACATGCTTGTTCCCAGGCGTCGTCGGTGAGGGGGACATTATGCAGCGCGCCGTAGGCGGATCGCTGCAGGGGTCAAACTCCGCTGCAGGCTCCGCGGCGTGCTGAGGGTCAGCCAGCCGAAACTCGTGAAGCACCCGGCATGCGGATGCACATAGGCGATGCATGTGGAAGCGGGCCCTCCCGTCAGCGCATTTTTGAGGCGGTATAAAACTATTGCATGCCCCAGTTCTTGCACGTTGGTTCATGATAGTTACGGTGCCTTTACAGAGCTTGCAGTGGGCCTCTTTTACGTCTGTAGTGCCGTGGGCAATCAGCAAGGTGATCCCCTCGGTCCTGTGCCCTTTACCCGTGCTCTTCATCCTCTCTTGCTCTCGTTACAGGAGAAGTTCTCACCTGCTCCGAGTGCTTGGTATGCAGATGACAGTAACATATTCCTTCCTCGTTCCCAAGCTGCTGCCGTTATCCGTTTCATCTATCTCGGAGGGGATGCACATGAGTTCCACTTGAACCTTTGGAAAACTCAAGTTTACGGTTTCTCCCCTTCTCATACCCCTTCCTCACTTTCCTGTCCGTTTGCTACCCCCCGTTTTACTGTGTTGGTATCTCTAATTTGCTTGGACACGTTTGTTTCCGAGTTCTCCAGAGGCCGCCAAACCACAGTCGAACGTATCTTCCAACCTCTCCGAGCTTGGAAGATGCTCAATAGGCTTTCCACCTTCACCGCTTCTATGCGAACGCCTCTACGGTCATGCACTTGCTACGTGCGCTTCCCCCACTCAATCTGCGGTACTCGCCACCAACTTTGATCCGAAGCAGAGGGAAGCGTTCCAACAATTGCAATTGCCATGCTCAGATCGGGCCTGGCTCCATTTTCAATAGGTGGCCTCGGTCTCCTACAAACGTCAGATATTACTGAGGCGGCTTACGCCGCTTCTGTAATCGGTTCTTTCAGTCTTATCTCGACCTCGTGACTGTGTCCCACGACCGCCACCTGAAAAAGGTTCTCCTGTCTGCCATCTCGCTCCTGCATTCCCGCCATCCGCAGCTGTCTTCGTCGCTAACTGCTACTGCCCTTTTCGGGCGTTGTTCTTCGCCCGTCCCCGGTGAAAGAGTCCAATCTGCGATCAAAACTGCACTCATGCTGTCTAAGTCTGACAGCTTGTTCCCGTCTGCAGCAGCACCCGACCGAGCACTGCTCCTCTTCGTGCGCACATCCTCCTCCTCTTCCGTTTTCTCTTCGCTCCCTCACCCCCACCGCGGTACGTACATTTCCTCCCCTACGTGGAAGGTCGCCCTGGTTATCCGTCTCGGTATCGCGCTACTCCCTGGATCTACTCGTTGTACGGTCTGCTCCAGGCGCTCTGTCGACGTCGCACCCGTCTTGGATGCATGCGGCCAACATGCTTTGACCTGCAGGTACAAAGACGGCATGGCTCGCCGACATCACGTAATTCGCAACGTTGTTGCCCGCTTCTGAAAGGGAGTTAGAATCGCCGTCCTGGTCGAGCATTCGCTACCCGTCCAGGATCCCAGTTCCGCTATTCAATGGGAGTCCACTTCGTGACGAATGGACATCTACATTCCGTGTGCCTATGGTCTTCACGCAAGTGATATCGCCGTCGACGTTACTGTTGCCCATCCTTCTGCTCGCCGCCACATCTCGCCAAGTACAGTTGCCGCAGGCGCTGCCGCGACACTCGCAGAGCGCGAGAAACATCGTCACTACAGCGATTACTGCGACCAAAACGATATCCTCCTCTCCCCGCCGGGATATATATCTATACGCCTTCGGCGAGGAAGTGCAAAGTTTATTCCGACGCCTCGCTTCCTTCGCTGCTTCCCTATCGTGGTTCCTCCCCTCAGCAGGAACTTTGCGACTTTGTTGCCCGCTTTGCGTTTGACCTCCATGTGATGCAGACGCGACAGGTTGACACCCGCTGCCTGCCTGCGTAGTTGGTCTCTGAATACTCTTCGCACACTTTCGCGCATTAGAACTCGTAAAGATCACCACCACCGACAAGGTAATTACCGCGGATTCGGAGGCGTCTCAAACTGAGAGTAACTTTATGGCATCAGTAAAAACTCTCAATCAGTCTCAAACTAGGACTATCTTATTCAATAATCCAAGCCTCACAGAATGTCACCAAAATCTTGTATGCACCAATTCAACTTTGCTTCACTGTGTAGGAAAATCCGCACAACGCTAGCATGAGGAAAATGAATGTAAGCCAACAACGTCGTGATACATCCACAACTTCGGAAACGAAGCCTTGTCAAACACATCATCCTACTTGCAGGTTATATACTGTACTATATGGGTACAGTCAAATCTTCGGGCCATCCTGTACAATGAGTTTGTTTCATGGCAATCCGATGCGTACAGTCAGATGATCAGTACGCGGCTGTTACTACCCCCGCGACCTCATCCAAATTCTGGCCAAAAGTCGTTACCAACGTGCCCCATTGGCCATGTACGCCATCACTCTGTCGACCCAACTGCGATCTCGACTAAAGCCGTTCCGGGCTGTCTGACGTCACTCATACAGCTATCCAAACCTTCAATCTCAACAATGACTGCTGTTGAACCCCCACCACTTCAAGCTTTCAACACTTCAAGCTTTCAGCACTCCAAGCGTTCAGCACTTCAAGCTATCAACAGCTCATCGAGGCGAATGTGTATTCATGTTCCCTCACAGACCAACCTTTCAACAAACGTACGGTAACCCAACTCCTCACTTACTTCCTTATCAAGCCTTGGCATGCTCTGAAGATGACACCCGGAGACTCTCGAAATATGACTCGGGCACCCGCCGTAACGTGGTACACTCCACGACCACAAGCCCCTTCTTGCGAGTTTCAAGAGAGGCGCTTGACTCTTGCTCCAGGAATTCCTGCGCCAAGAGAATCGGAATTGTTACCAGTGTCGCAGAAAAGGTGGACAACAGTGGAATGCAGTAGCAGCCAATTGTCACTTAGACGGTCCACCGGATTGCCGTTGGAAGTTGGAAAGGAGGATTGGGAGGGTCAGCAAGTGGAAGATGAGCAAATGAATTTTGAGCCAATAGCCACTACCGCTTTCGTTGGGTCTCAAGGGGAGGAGCCTCTACATCGTAGCGTCATTAACGCCGTTCGAGAATGGTTGCGATTACCTAGACTTTGGTGCAGATCATTTCACAGAGAGTGAGCCAGTGTTTGCGCTATACGCACCACGGGGCTGTTAATATGTTCTACTTTCACGGAAACCTACACGCATTAACTACTGGCGAATTTAGGGGTCAACGTTAAGGTAGTGATAGGATGAATGCCAAGATTTCTTCGACAAGGCGCCATTCAATGTAGGGCGCCTTTGGAACAATTGATGTCTACTACGCCCGCCCCTCTTCGTTCCGCTATCATCACACAACAATAAACTGTTCTAGTTTAGTCACTGAGCATATACCAGCACAGATATCCCTCACGGTCTTGGATTGACTGGGTCAACCATTTCAAACACATTTGAATCATTATAGCAGTACCAAGTCCCATTGGGTTGCAGTATATCCGCGACGTAGTGCCCCGACTTGATCGATTTTGAAAGATGCCTGATGACAGCACCGAGTTTGTAATTCGCGATTGGTGTCCGATTAGATGCGGTACTCTTTTGCTGCATTGCTGAGACGCACTGGATAAGATCACCATCCAAGTCAGCTGGGCTTTCTTTTGCCTCATTTCGCCGATCTAACGCCAGCCCCATTGCAGCGGTTCGATCAAAGTTTGCTGCTCGAAGTAAGTCCTCCGCTTCTTGCTTTGGAAGACCGAGTGCAGCAATTTCTCTCACGTATTCGGGATTAACTGGCATTAGCAAGAGTTCTTTCCGATGGAACGGGGGATAAAATTATATCGTCCTCGAGTATATCATCATCTTCGAACAGCAATCGCCGATTGACCTTTTGCCCGGTGCCATTGTTAGATTCATGCATGTCAATCTCTGCACCATTGGTTGCTTATCTCGTGATTCCTGGCATGAAATCCGAAAGCGCTGGGCAAAATCAATGTTTCTCGCTGTACTTGCGGTGCCGCTCCCCGCCTTGGAATTCGATCCACTTTTTTTAGCTTGGCCGAAGGCTCCTGCACTCATGGCTTTCGCTGAGGCATGGGTATCAATGCCTTCAACTTCCGATCCAGGCTTTAAGGAACCAAGAGTTACCGAAAGTGGCAATTTTGTTCTTCTCTAAAAGTGCATTGGATTTAGGCGGATCTTCAATGCAATGAGCTGGTATTGCGCGATCAGAGAGAACAGAGTTCAAGGATAATCGATGAGGAATGTGAACAGCGTCAGTGATTTTCTCGAGGGTGACTCCGCTCTCTCCTCCGGGTCGCACCCCAAATCGCTTAATGTGCAGGAGCAGAACGCGGGGGCGAGAGCAATCTTCGATTCAGACTTTGCCTTCTTCCCACTGCATTTCTCGCAATTGAGGTCAACGTCTTGAGGTGCGAAAAATCTTGCGAGTAGGTCTTCAACTGAGAGTTCGCGACCTATGTTTTGACGAACGCAATCGCTTCCTTTTTCGGGGATGTCAAGACTTAGTCCCCGCATAATTTCCTTCCGTGGGGATCTGGTATGTCCACAAGAAACGCATGTGATCTTTCTTTCTTGAACCAAAGAGTAGAGTGTGTGTGTGGGCGAATCTCTGAAATTATGCAATGTGCACTCGCGGGTCATTACATCAAGACAGTGTAGAAGAAACTCGTGCGCATCTTGTTGGTTGGAGGAGGAGAACACAGGAAAATGTTTCGAGATAGCATTTCGAATGTTTCCTGCTTTCAGAGTCGTAGAACAGTCCCGATCATTCTCTAGAGTTATCAACGCTGAAGAAAACGAAAGTTCCATTTCTGGCAAGAATCTATTCCGCAAAGCTGAGATAAGTCCCGAATCGCTCATTAACGCCTGTACAACTGCTGACAAGTAACAGGTGTTCCCCTCGTTTTCAATGCCCGCAGCAGCAATAGTGTCACTAACAAACGGGCGAAGCCTCTTTCGACCGACAACCTGTTGAGAGGATTCGAGGTGTTCCAATAGTTGTTCAGACATGTTTCTCTTTCGTTTCACTTGGACATCTTCTCTGCTCTGTGTCTCACCTGGACGTTTCTTGTTGGAAGGTGGCGATAAAGAGCTTGAAATATTCGGCACATCAGCACTCGGACGATTCTTGGTGGAAGGCGGTGATGACCGGTCTGAAACAGTCAATACATCAGCACCTGAACGCTTCTTGTCGGAATGCAGCGAAGACCTGTTTGAAACGGTGGGAACATGAGCGCTCGACGCGCATTTCCCTTGGTTCACGGACGGAGGTGAGGCTCGAGCCCTTGCGTTCTCAACTTGCACGGGGGTGCCTGAAAACACTGACCTCCCTTTCCTCGCTACATCCGAAATGCGCTCCTCCAGTGTTTTCACAATGCGCTTATCAGTCTCACGAGAACCTTTTTGTGCTATCCTTTGCTTGACATCGAATCCAGAAAGATTGGAGAGCCGATGAGGGACTTGGAGAAGCTGGTCCTGCCTGCAGCTCCATAGAGTGAAGTGTAAGAGCTTCTAGGTTTCGCATCATCTTTCTTGGCCAAAGCGGCCATCATTTTTCGACCTTGGGTCATTCTTGACATGGCGGCACGGGAGTGCGACATCGGCAGGCGAGGGTCTTGGGTAACGCGATTTCGTTCACGTCGTCTGATCCTCTCATCAATTATGGTTGACGCCATGCCAGTCTTGCGACGGGAAGCCGCTGTGGGGCGCTCGCTTTTGCGGGTTTGGTTGTACTCTACGGCAAACCCATGACACATTTCCCAGATCTCTTGAACATGGGGAGAGGACTCAATGGTCCAGTTGCGAATGAAGACAGTCATTACTCTTGTGCGAGATACCTTGGGGGTGGGATGTTTCCCGCGATTATATCGATGATCACCTCTTGAATCAGAAGATGCCAGATCTGCCTTTTCGAATTGAATGGCCATTGAGCCTTGCTCCTGCACTTCTTTCCAACTCGATGTAATCCTGATACAGCGATTGATGGGATATTCGGAAACTTTTCCACTCCGATGCTTGGATTCTGCTTCGGCTGATGTTTTCCGGATATTGCGCATGACGAGAAAGGATGCCAGATTGCTCTTTTTCAAAACAATGAGTTTTTCGTACTCATTCGAAGTGTTATTCTCGACAGTTGTTTCCGTTACCGAGCGGTGAAAGGGTGGAGTAGTTCATGGTTTGAGCTCCCGGGATTCGAGGGTCGTTTTCGTTTCTGCTCATTGGTTTGGTGCGATGAGGAGGGCGGCGGCCTTGTTTGGGTTGGCATAGCGCGTAGGGTAGCAGGGGGACGAAAAGAGGGTTTGCAGCCCGTTGGTTAAACAGGGAGGAGATGCGGAGACGTCCACTGCACAAGAGATTGGTCTCTTGACGTCGACGTTCACAGCGTGACGGTAAATGTGTCTGGAAAGGCAGCAATATTATTGGTTGAATGGCGGATTGGCGCGAAAACCGAAATGGCGCCAAATTTGTATTTGAAATTTATTGTATTCTGTATCCCACTGATGTTACCGTACTGGTACAGAAATCATCGCCAATGTCCGAATTAATAATGATACTGTACTGTGTACCTGTACAATACCGTGCGTACAATTCAGTACAGTACGGTACAGCACAGTACAATTTAATTATAATGCGCTTAAAAAAGTAATCAAAACCGCAGTACTGTACTGGTGTGTACAATACTGTTGTGTACAGTGCTTTACTGTAATGCGTTAGTGCAGTACAGTTTCAATGCTGTCCACGAATCACAGCAACGTCAGCTTTGTACAGTGCAGTTTAGTACTGTCCTGTACTCATTGCTTGAAACGGGGTGACAATTGCAGCTCGCCAAAGACGTACAGTACTGTGCTCAACGTGCTGGTGACGCCACACAATACGTCATCCTACCGAAATACCTCCCAATTTCATAAAATATGGAATATTTATGCTTCACCGCTGATGACCTGGCATAGAACCCGACAACTCTAACAGGTCTGGCACCGTGCTGTATGTCGAAAAAGGCCTACCAAGTGCAAATCTTCATTGGTCCCTTGTTTTCAAATTCTAACTTTCATTTCAAGCGCAGCGGCCCCTACGACGACTCGATTTACTCGAAAAAGTATCGATCGTGTTCACGACGGGATCCAATTATTCTGTACAGCAAACAACCAACCATGTGAAACACCTCCGCGATACGCGGGATGTACTCTGCTCCACAAGAATTAGAGTGGTGACGGGCGATGGGGCAACCAAGGAATCAAAGGCCAGGGCGAAAACTTTAAGTTGGCTGCCGGTGCGGGGCCTTGGAGAGGGGCGGGAGCGAAGCATTGGAAAAAGTAATTCCATTGAAAGGTACTGTAGAAAGGTAGTACGGCGTATCAATTGCAACGGGCAAGCAGCTAAAGGTTCTTTGCCGGCTAAAAAAACTTGCCCCATCCATACTTAAGATACGGACGGAGCCCGTCCGAAGCTGAAAGTACCGGTAGTATTTGGGCAAGTTCCATGTGATTCTTCTTGGCCGCATGGCTTGTCACTTCAATATACCATACATGCAATGTGCTCGCATAATGTAATACTTGTATAGATACCGTATGCGGTACACGTTCTGAAATACTCGTACACGTCGCTCAGTACTGCAGAATGTACCTCAGTTTCCGCATTATCTTGAATTTCCATTATCTACCTCGGGACCCGCTAGATTTGTTGCTAGCGCCCAAGGCCAATATGACTAATTTATACTTGAAAGCAACTCCACGTTATAGGTGTGCCTTCCATCGTTTCATTATCAACAGTCGTCATAAAACAGCAACGGATTCAACTGCAGCTCTTGCCTGTGCAACTTCTGTCATTTCAAATTCTTCTACTCCTTCCTTTGTGCATTTTAACAAGCGGCGGAGGAGATTATTGCTACCATCGACTATTTGCATGTGTGCGTGCAAAAACCTCCGCCGACTACTATCAAACTAAACTGTTCCGCTATGTTATCATCGAGGCCGATTCTTATCAGGTTTTTTTGCAATTCTTTTCATTATCGGGTGGTGCAAGGGCAAGGAAGGAATCCGTGTCACAGAAGGAAAAATGCGCAGGGAAGAGGGGTTCTTTGTGAGGGCGTTGAACTACCGCCCAATCTTTGCGATAAATGTAGACTGAAGCCCACTGCAAATAATGGTAACTTCTTCAACTGCAGGTCAATTTACACTGTCGATAATCCGCAATGCAAATCTGAGCTTCGGAAATATGTCAATAGGAATCCGTGTGATTGGAAGCGAAGACAGCAACTCAACAGGTTTTTGTTTTTGGACAGGGAAGGTTTGGATTACTTTTTGTACTCTATTTGTGAGGAATGCTGTGATTGTATTAAGAAGGGTACTACCCCGAGTATGTTTGAATCTTTGCGACAGCAACATACACCACAAAACCCAACACTTTACACACCTAAACGTGGTAATTGTCCTTCACACGCACATTTTGACGTAAGTTCATATCAACTTTTCACTTCCACGAGTCAAGTATATGAAGCAGATATCTTATTCAACAATACGCCCTCTAACCTAATGTTGCACAATGCTAACTCAATCTGCATCTTGTCGCGTTTTCGGGACGCAGGTTTGTAAAGTACTACCGGACATTCGGTATATTACTTCCTTCGGTGGTAGGAAAGGAAAGAATTGGCCCAAGATTTGCCCTCTCCTCAGGGAGTGGTTCCTTAGCCCCGCTTCTAATAATTGGCTAACCAATCAGAACGCTTTCTCGAAGCCTCCGATCCGGCGTTTTCTAAATTTGCTTAATTCTGCTAATTCGTGTTCTATGAAAGGACCTTGGACAAGATGTTTGATCATGGAGCAGAAGCAGAATAGAGTTTGATGTGTATAAATGTGTGAAATGAGATGAATATATCATTCAGATATACTGCACGTATTTTCGATTCGACAGAGGCAAGTCTGGAATAGGAGTGTTTCCAACTTGGATATATTTGCTTCAAAAGCTTAATCTTTGCTCAAGGTGTTGCAATATCCTGTGCACATGGTCGAAGAGGGGAATTCCGAAAAAGTACCTTTTTATTCTTTTACAATTAAGTACTTGACAGTCTTTTACAATTACGGCGCAATATCATTACTCTCTTTGAGCTTTAACAAACCAAATTTACATAACATATTACAATCAGTACCGGAGTAAATCAATGTTTCAATCTGCAATATGGTCCGCCTCGTGTGAATGGTGTTGTTTCGCCCTGTAATTGAGCGGGGGCGAGAGCAGAATGTCGACTAATTCGTTAGTGCTGTACCGAGCACAATAATGAGGGAGGACACACAAGCGGTGTGTCCGTAGAGGTTTTGATCAGCCTACTGCTGAATGTCTGGGGTTATCTGGTGCTTGCTGTTGTTTATTTGCTGATGATGGTGCAGGTATGCGGTATGCAGCACCAACTCTCTTTTTATACTGTACTGTAGACTCACATGCCAGATGAGCTCAGATCAGGAGTAGAAGTTAGAATAGCTAACAAAATACAGTACAGTGGTGTAGCCTAACTGACAGCATAAAGTATAGTAAAATAATCTAAAATCTATTAATTCAAGTCTTCTGCCACAGAGTTCTTTGTCAGCACTACAGTATGCGTACGTAATAACTTGGAACTTAACCGTACTGTATAGTTAGGACGTGCGCAGTCCCCAGCAGATATTGAACGCATTAAACTTCTTTCTTCCTTCCGACTACTGCAGGTTGACATTGTCTGTTGGTGAAACCTATTTGGAATTCTAACATTCCCGCCTTTTCTATTCGTTTGAGTAAAAACGAATCCAGATTTCTCTATCAATCCACTGCTCAATTGGATGACTAATGCGAATATATTCAATAATGCGATGTAGAATAGAGCTACTTTTGAACTTAGTCAATGCATCCGCAGGATTGAATTCGGAGCAAATAAGTTGACGCTCTGAAGTTCTCTCGATTGTAGGAATTCCTAACAGTGGAAATATCTGTCAGAAGACGCTTCTCAGCAGTCATAGTAGCTCTTGTCATAACGTCAAAAAGAGACAAGCTATCTGTAAACGTGACAATCGGTACAGGTCATAATAGCATTTTTTGAAAGTCATGTTTCCAAGTGAAAGACATATTGAAAGCCGTTAATGCCATAAATTCAGTGCCAAGGATAGATTTAGTCACACGTGTGGATTTGTTCGACGACCAATAGAGAGGTTGACATTTGTAAGTGTCATGTGACAGGAATATAATGTTACCAAGCTCTGAGGATCCGTATTTTTTGTCCAAAACGATGCGTCCGAATAAACTCGTAGGTGAAGTGAATTAGCGTCAAGCTTTGGGAAGGCGATTCGAGTAGAGTTTTTGTTCCTGACGACATTTCAAGCAGTTTCAATTCCATTAATGTGATATTAGAATCTTTGCTGAGCAAATCTTCAGTGAGTTGAGCAGCTTGGGGAACTCTAAATGAAATAACTGGTCTCTTTTACGAAATCAAAGCAAGTTTGGCCTTCCAAGATTTGTAAAAATTTGAAGATGGATCAAAAGGGAGTTTATTGAGTCTTGTAATGTAGCTGAATTGCTTACTTTAAATACATAGGGTTTTCTAAATTTGTGCTCCATAAATTTGATATTGTTTTATTCCTTACGTTTACAGATAAAGTGTTTCTCGGTTTATCTTGAATGATTCTCAAAAAAATCGCTGCCAGCTTGAAGATAATCTTCTATATAAGTCACACAACGATCAAAAGTTTCTTACAAAGCATCGGAACAAAAGTGATCCGTCATTGGTTGTCGATTCCATTCTAAGATCATATCGAAGACGCTCGTTAATAGTTCTTCCCCAGTAATCACTGCTATCAACGAGTACATAAAGTGGCTTTAGAAGCTTTAGCATTGCGATCTCATAAGCTCAAATCTTTTACTGTTTAACGCAAATGTCTCTAAGC
Organism: Kappaphycus alvarezii; assembly: GCA_002205965.3. NCBI lineage: Eukaryota > Rhodophyta > Florideophyceae > Gigartinales > Solieriaceae > Kappaphycus > Kappaphycus alvarezii. The sequence continues at coordinate 575,154 of NADL03000649.1, forward strand.
AGTTTTCAGGAGTTTGAAGGTACGCTTGGATAACGAAAGTCGAGAAAAGATTGAAACCAAAAAATAGAGACAAGTTCAAACAAAATAAGCATTGAGTATTGACTTGCAGTACTAGTGTCATGGACAAGAAATTATTTAATTCTGTCACGATGAACTTGAACGACAAATCTAGCTTTCCATACCCCGCTATCAGTGACAGAGTCTTTGATAGGAATTAGAAATCTTCCGCAGAGAACGTTAGTGTTGGCTGGTACTTCATCTTTGCAGACTACTTTCCATGTAATCCGTTCAATTAGTCCAAAAATTTCCTTTCGGTTTGCAGGTCCAAAATATGCTGTACAGCGACCCTCAAGATGTATTATTTCCGCTAGATGAGTAGAAAAAAGAGTTAAGGGGGTCATTTGTAGAAAAGAATGGTTTCAACATTATTTGATAGAAATCAGTAGACCGATAAAGTTCCAAAGGGCCAAATGTATCCTCCTGCAGTTCACGAAAGCACAGTTTTGCTTGTTTCATGTTGAAAAGTTCAATAGGCGAATTTCTCTCTTGAAGTAAACATTCTTGGCGTGGAAATCTATAACGTTGTACGGACCTATCAGTTCCGTCTATTTCTATCTGAAGATTAGAACTTTATCTCCAGGATAGTAAATTATATCTGAAACAGACGGAAAATTTGATACTTAGACCGGTGGTGATGCGTCTTTCAGCAAAAATAATATTCAGTTCAATCATTACATGAGCAATAATGTTCATGTGTTCACTATGCTTGGCTAGACTAGGTTTGAGAATTGGGAATCTAGGTTGGATTCCGAACATTAGAAATGAAGGAAATAAAACGTTTTCTCCGAGTAAGCCGTTCATTGCTGTGTTTTTAGTTCCTTTTTGATTGGAGGGTATGTCCTACGTACCTGCGAAAGATACTACATAATGGATCATGAAGTATTTCCCCTTTTCCGAGAGGGTTATGAGCTTCTACACTAGAGATCATAAGTTTGATACCACATATATTTGGAATACCTTTCCATCGCGGAACTGAGCCAACATCTGCACGAATACGATTTGGATATCTACAGTACTTAAGAACATACTTCGAGAAATGCAATCCAGATGCATTAAACATTATGATTTCATCTATTCTAGAAGGATGGCGCTTGAGAAATGAGTTGCAGTGTAGATGACATGAAAAGCTGGGTTATTGTTGAGAAAAATCAAGTCAGGTGATAGTTCCTCTCCAAAAGCGAGTTCACCAGTATCTTGCATGGATAAAATAAATTGTACATACAGGAGTTGGACCAAGAAGTTGTCATGTGTCCCAATGTCGGGAAATTCTAACAAGAATTTGTCTCTTATTAGCATCATATTCTTCCGGTAGAGCTTTTTTTGAGAAGCTTCAATAAATTTTAAGTGGACGGGTGATGAAATCCCATGTGAAGTTTTGTCAGTCCGCTATGGTTGAAGTTCACGTGATGTTGATCCCATTCGAGATATTCATGGCCCCTTCTATGAACAAGTGGTAGCTTCAAATTAAGGACAGGATGACATAGGGTATTTTCGACATTGTTGAAATATACCTTTAACTTGTCACGAGTGTCAAGTCAGAAGAGGAATGGCATACCCGACTTCATGAATTCCACTTCGAAGGGTATTAGCGACGTGGTCATAGGTATTTTAATGGTTATAAAAACTTTATAATGTTGGACGTCTTGTCCGAACTTGTACCAGTTTTTGTTTTTTCTCATTTTGAATTTAATTCCAGTGAGTAGGTAATAGTAACGAGCTTGTTGAAAACCTACGACTGTTCTCTGTGTGTCATAGCCAATACGTGCCCCTGGCGAATCTTCATCCATTTGTCCTTTCAGGCTTTATTTACGTTTTACGACAATAGTTTCCGCATCACTCATGAAGACTTTGTAAGGTTCTTCCATTATTCGGTGAAATCGGGTGCTTCAACTGAATTTAAACCCTCGGTCAATTTTCGATTTAGACATACTATCTGGGAGAACAGTACCGAATGAAGAACATTTAATACGGGAGGGAAATTTACTGTTCCTCAGAGAAAACCCGTTGGGTCAAGTCTACATCACTAGGGCCTTTAAAACTGGGAAAGATTATGCCATTGCGGAACGTTTGCGCCTTATCGGGTGTTTCCTGATCATTCCCCGCGTCAATGTCATCTTCTTCGTGGGGACGGTCGGTCTTGTTCTCAGTGTTACCGAATGCTTCCTCAGCATTCTCATCATCTCTGAGCATAGCTCCCTAGATTTGCTGACATAGTTTGAAGAGAATCTGCTTCGCACGATCAGGATGATTTTCTCAAAGTTTTGCCAATATTATTCGTGACATTACTTGGCATTGGACAATCACGAGCAAAATTGTTTTTTCCACCACAGTTGTTGCAACGACGAACATTATGAAACCGGTCAATACCAGTCTTACCAGGTGTATCTTTACTATAGCCGTTCGAATGTGTGGTTTTTTCGTGACGACTCAGATACTAGGCGAGAGCGTAAGATCGCCACCCAGGCTTACAAGGCTTACCTCATGTTCCGTGGTTGATGTAAAGAACACGAATCTCGGAGGACCGTTAGCTCTCAAAGAAGGTTCCAAACGAGTTGGAACTTGTGCGTCCCTCTGGTTTCCTTCAATTTACTCCTGGTAAATGAGCCAACTAGAATCCAAGGAAGTGTATAACTGTTGTAAATTCCACGGCGGTTTAGAAGAAAATGCATTAGAGATAGGCAAACTGACCCAAGATGCACCGATGACGGCTTTATAGAGATATGCCAACTTGTCTTCCTCTGATCGATGCTATGGAGGACCTTGAGAAGCAAATTTGATAATTATCTCTCTCAATTCTTCTAAAGCCTCAGGCACAGTGCAGCGCTTCCTTTAGATTGTGTAATTTCATCTTAAGCTTTACAGGTGTTTCCTAATGCGATTCCGACGGGTAGAAATGTTGTACTCATCCCTCATTTTAGAAACCGATTCTGCAAACTTTTGGCAGCTACCTATGATGTGCTCACAATAAAACATTTTTGCCTCATCATCGAAAAACTTATGGAGGTACTGCAACTTCTTACCATTATTTAGGTCGTAATCCACGGCGGTATAGAGATAATTGGATACATACTCATTTATATCCTCACCAAGTTTTCCAGTGAACTTATCCGTGTATTTGAAACGAGTAGCGAGTTTGGAAGCAACCTTTGAATCATCAATATAGCCGGGGTTATCACTATGAGAAGGTGAGGGCACTTCGGAATACATTTAAAAAAGTCGAGAGTGTGGAGTTTTGTTCTCTTTTATTCCCTTCCAGCTGATAAAGCATGGATAGAATTCCAAAGGAGATGCACATATTATTCGGATGCTGCGTTTACTTAAGTCCCTTAAGATTTAAGTAGTCGCGAAGAAGCTTGAACAATGTTTCTAGTCCTGAATATATTGCGTAATGTATAGTATTTCGAATGGAAGATCTTCTCGGAGACCTATAGTTTCATCTCTATTTGAAGGTTACGGATCTCCGTTGATGTAAACGGAAAGGGTATCTTTAGCATCACAGGGTATCTTTAACATCAAAGTGAGACTAAGATGTCGGTTTATATGCATTAAGAGTGTTTTGGTTGTACTCAGGCGTAAAATTTTAAGCACCCGGAATGGATAATGTAGAGTTTAACGGATTGAAAGTTGGCAGTTTTAGCGCATTACGTGGTACTTTTTGGTTTCTGTCAATGAAATCAATTTTACTGTTCTGGAAATTTTTTTTTGCCCTCTACTAATCAAATCCAGATGCACAGACACTAAGAATGCTCTCACAGGGCAAATTGTCCAATGTACTCTCAGGGACACATTTGAGGGAGCATCGGACCGTGAACGAGATTGTCTGAGCGCTTCGCAGCCGATCTTGGTATTGGTGTACAGCACTGTACAACCTTATGACCTCGGTATTTGTGCACTAGAAGGTCAGAGCGCTTTATAGCCCATGTTAACATTGTTTTACAGCACTGTACACCTTTCTATACCACTCAACAACACCTTCTGAAGCAATTTCTGAAGACAAGTTTCCGCTGAAGGTATTATCACTGTCTAAGTACTCGAACTTGACTTACTAGTTCTAAGGGACTGCACCATTCGATTTCCTAGTTACTACCATCTAACACCTTTATGCTCAGTAATTCATCATGTGCTGTGCCTCCAAGTTCCGTACAAAGCATAGTCCCGTGCGCCTGGATGTATGGGAAATTGACTTCCAACAACCCAGGAATTGTTTCTCGTGAACGAAGTGCTCACGACCAAACCTTTCCCGAGTGGGGCCATTTCCTCCATCTCATATGAAAGGAATTGAAAGATTCTTGACTACCAAAATCATTTGGATCGCACGACCAGACCCGATTGATTTCGATTTCTTCCAAGGAACAGATGAAATAACCGTCTTCGTTACGACAATTCCTCCAGGGACTATACAACACATGAAGAGACCTAGTACACGCAGCTGATAACCCACCCTGAATCTTACCATCCCGAATAGTGCTAGTCGGTCTTTGAATATCTAATCCATCCTTAATATCAAACAATTCATCGTACTGTTCAACCTCACGCCCAAGCTTTTCTCGATAATCAACATGCCAGTCGCCACCTGTCGGTGACACGTCCTTTTCTTCTTCTTTGGAAAACCTGTGGTGCCCTTCCTCTTTTGCTTGATCATTCCTATTGAACGTACGGTTGTCAGATGTTTTGGCCGATATGCAGTTGGGATTGATACTCGCTCCGATGAATAAAACAGATGGATCGCTTTGACTAGCACCGCATGTTGTGCAGCCCAATATTCTCAATATATTACCATAATTTCCTTGTCCACGCTTTCGAAGCATGGTAAGCCTATCTGCATGTCATGCACATTGCATCACAAAGTCCATAAACGTGGCGACCTTGATGGAGAATGTGTTTCTAGATTCCGAAGGACATTTTTTCTCAGAAAAGCTTGAGTAAAACATAGTATCATAAATAGAGGTAATGTTTTCCTTGATAGCGCGCGCTACTCCTGAGAACTCCGCAATATCACAAGGAAATATTTCCTGATGCAACCGACGTGGTAACCCTCTCTTAATATCACACCCTCCTGATCCAACTGCTTCTGCTCAAAGGATACTGCTCTGATAGGCTTCTCACATCGTAAAGCAAGCGTGCGATGCAATCAGGATAGGACCATCCCACATCCTTGAAAATCTGGTAACGCATTGTTCCCGATTTGTCTCAAGCACAAGATAGTCGACCCTTGAACATCCCAAGCTCAGCCTTAATACAGTCCAGCTGAAGAACCAATGAAGAGTACGCGCTTCTGACTCTCTTCAATTAACTTTCCATAAGATCCGCGTATATATCCCTCTGTGATGAATGTGGTCTTTTCAATTCCTGTTCAAGTTCCCAAGTTAGGTCAGAGGACATTGCAGAGGAATCATGCGCATGACTGTCTCCCATGTTACTACCTCATCGCCACGAAAGCTTCTCGTTGCAATTTACATTGTCATCTGAATCCGCATCCGTGAGTTGAAGAAATTGCCCTGGAAGGAAGTCAACATTATCACCCTAGGATGCCCAGTGCTGATTCTATGGATATCGAATAATAACTCTTCTGATTGTTGTCGCCGTTGAGCACTACTCAAAGAACAAAAAATCAGCAATGTACCACATGAGATGTGTCCTAGGTAGGTTGTCCATTTTCCACCATCACCCTCGTTATCTCATCCTCGACTTTTCATTTACGCTCCCTCGATCAACCAAAATCATTCAACGTTTTTGGCTTCACAGCACTGTGTCCCAAAATTGACTAACCCTACTGCTTTGGATGATGCGAACAACACAATTGTAGGTGCTTCAACCCCTAATCCAGCTCTTACAACGGAAGCACAAACAGGCCCTAATGACGCTTCTACCCAATACTTTCCTGAAAAACAAGGTTTTGTTGATCCCGCCAGCACGGTGTGGCAACTCCGAGTGTTACGTCGAATAACCCTGAAACCAACAGAACCAATCCTACCCCGAACACAACAGGAACTGGATGATCGTCCGATCCCGGCAGCACTCCCATGGATAGGATCCCCACCATCAATCCACATCTTCGATCACAGCTAGTGGATCACGGTGTCGAAGAAAGAAGTAACCGCAATGGTTTGGATCTGAGTTGAGTCTCACGACACAAGATAACTACTCCTTTTACACCAAAGCAGAAATGGACTCATTCAAAGATCATAAACTAGGGGAGATCTTGGACGAGAATCGTGCGCCCGCTGCTGACGGTTGGTGTGTTGCATCCCGTAAGTTGAAGGAATTTGGGACTCTTTATGGTCGCGTGAAAGCGCGAGCTGATTTGCAGTTGTTTAATAGAATGGGATTGAAATCCCAATCCGTGTTCAGAAGTGCTTTGGCAAAGTTTTGTGAGAAACCAGCTTACCAGGTGCCTGATGGCTATTTCCCAGACGTCACTTTCGTCCATGAGCGGCGTGACGCATATTACCTTTGTAATATGCAAGCTTTTCTTGACACATCTAATGCTGAGTTACGTGTTGAGAACTTACCATTACTTCAGGACCCCGTTCTATCCCGCACGTGTAACAAGTTTGAGGTGCGTACCTACCTGATGTTCGAGGAGTAATGCCGGAAGACATTCAGGCAACGGGTCCCAAATGAGGAATTGAATAATGAAGTGACAGGGTTTGCATTTGGCGATCTTTGGAAAGACTGGCCGGCATTCAGATTGTTTGATATCAAATAAACCGCCGCACTACCCGTACCCATGCCTCCAGCTATGCGTTTATTCCACAGGATTTTGTGTATTTTTGGCGATGATGAGTTTAGAGTTTCAGACCCGCAATACCATATGTTACATGTGCTCAAGAATTGTGTGCCCCATGAGTACGTGCTGCTTTTTATTGCTACTGGGTATTTAGAGTATGTGAGGGGCAGGAGGGCAATTCTCGTGGACAAGTCGACCATCGATGTATTGGAGCGTTCATGCTCGCATGTCAACTTGAGGATGAAGCACAATATCCCTGAGACTATCTATCGCATGAGAGATGTACACTTCCGTGCGACTGCAGCGAGAAAAAAGGTCATATTTGAAGATAACCACGGAATGTCATCAGAAATTATCTGGAACGTGCGCCCCGGTTCTGATGAAGGGAAAACTGGAGGCGATGATAAGAGAAATGATGAATCTTTGAAATATGAACTGAAGGTAGACGCGGACCACTCGTATGACCAAAAATTGATCGCAAGACATCGTAGTCGTTCATTGAAGTTGAAAGATCCAGGGAAGATCAAAAAGCAGAAAAGGACGGCTGGTGCAGTGCTGAACCCCGTCTTTACTGTAGATGAGTATAGCCAGTTCCTAGGCCTCAGGCCTCTTGCTCAAGCCTTGGGTTGGTTTAAAGAAGCGTAACTGACTGTAAGAGAAGTCATAAAAAAGTTAAGTAAGGGCAATAAGGATGAGATAAGACACTTTGTAGGTGTGTAAGAGTCATTTATCGAAACAAGGGAGCAAAGAGATGGGTTGAGTCAGTGGGTGGGAGATGCCATGAAAGGTAATGAACAGTATAGCTACCGTTTACCGTCATCAGGTTCAGGTAGGTATCGTGAGGATGGAGGGGGTGGCGGTTGCTCTGCGAAAAGGACTGGTTACCCGTCATACAAGCGGTCGCGCACTGACTACCAGAGTGGTTCCCACTATGGCATTGTACAGGCGTTCCTTATCTTGCTATAGGGGACGGTACCTCTGGAACTGGATCCAGTCATAGTAGTTATTATACACGCAACAGGGGTGCGGAACAACTGGAGACATAGCATATATCTAACCGAGATCCCTACTCTAATTCAGATCCCTATCGCGAGAGTGACCCTTATTCAAACACGTATGCACGAAGTCATTACCACGATTACTACCGCAAGTAGGCACTCTTCATCCAATTAGTCACATGTTGCTGCGTTTATGGATTCTCTGTAAAACAAGTATCTAGCCATGCCAATAAAGAATAATTTTGTTTACTCGACACAAAATACTCTATATGGTTTTGTTGGATAAAGGAAGGGTTTTCGTAGAGAGCGTTGTGACGGTGGTGGTCCTGGAGGGCGTCTAGTGGGGAGAGGAGCTGTGTGAAAACACCAGAGCGCTGGTTGTTGCGCTGTTGGTCTCTTGGGGGGGGAGCGGAGTTGATAGTGATGTTGGTCGGATGGGGGAGGAACAGGACGGAGCAGCGGTGGTTTTGTTGTGGTCGGTGAGGGCGGGTGGGGAATAGGACAGACCAGCGGCGGTTATGGTGTTCGGTGGTGGGGTAAGGAGCCGCAGGACGGAGCAGCGGCGGGTGTGTTGTGATTGGTGAGGGCGGTGAGGGCCTGGGGAATAGTAAAGACCAGAGATGGTTGTGGAGTTAGGCGGTGGGGTAGGGAGTGGCAGCACGAAGGAGCGGCGATTGGAGTGTTGGGCGGTGAGGGCGAATGGAAGACCGGAGAAGCAGCGGTTGTGGTGTTGGGCAATAAGGGCGCGGGAAGACCAGCGTAGCGGTGGTTGTATTGTTTGTTGTTCCGGGCTGGAGGGTCAGGAAGGAGCAGCAGTGGGTGTGTTGTTGTTGGTGAGGGCGGGGGGGGGGACAGGACAGACCAGCGGTGGTTGTGTTGTTCGGCGGTAAGGGAGGGAACGGCAGGACGGAGCAGCGGTGGGTGTATTGTGATCGGTGAGGGCGGAGGGAGAACAGGAGAGACCAGCGGTGGTTGTGGTGTTCTGCGGTGGGGGAGGGATCGACAGGGTGGAGCAGCGGTGATTGCAGTGTTGGTAGGTGGAAAAAGTACTGCAAGGCATCCTTGTTGAGGCGGGGAGGAAGGAGCTTGGATAGTTGAGTAGATGGTGGGTTTGGTGGAGTGAGGGGGAGGATGATGAATGAAGCTGTGGTGGTCTTGAGCTCGGCGGCTCATCGGAAATGTCAACATGCGATATTTACAGTTTACAATAGGACTGAAAAGTACTATTGTGCACCTTAAATATGAAAAAAACTATCTTTACAGCATGAATCACTTATATATGATCATCTTTACTTCATGTATTATAAAATCCTTGATTCATTCTTTTACGTTATTTTGACATGTCCTGGGCCACTGTTTGTGGCTGATTTTTTGATTTCTCTCCATACCCATGCAGTTACCAGCTAGATATAGGCTGGCCTTAAGGCAAAAGAGGCATTTGTAGTAGTGGTTCAGATTTTTGTGGTCTATAACTATGTAATTATGCATGCAAGGCATGCTATAAGACACTACTACGTAGCAGCCTATGATATTTGGCTGATTATATATATCTGGAGGCGTTCCGGAAGGATTAATACAATGAAAACATAAGTATTGCACTTGATCCTACTTGGGCCTTCATCTTTATGGGTAAAAAAAGTTTATCCGTTGTGAAGGAGGAAAGGGTGGATGAACCCGAAGAGCGGCCTTTACTTTTGCAAGTGAGCCCTCACACTTCTTCTCACTAGTAAGAATGTGCTTTCGACCGGTTGGTGTGCACCCCTCGATAGACACTTGCCTCGTGGTGTTTTCGCATTCCTTTGCAACTTGATCCCTGTTCATGGGTGTCTTCTTGAGTTTAGTCGTTTGCCTAGTCTTAGGAAAACCTCATCTCATGAGAGACTCGAGTTTTTCAACGAAAATTTGACAGGTGTGCCTTTCCAAGAGCGCTCTTGAGGAGGGACTACCGCACATCAGATTGATCTTGGATTATTCTCCGAGACACTCCGGACAAAGGCTGACTCCAAGTAAGAATCTTGAATCTGATGAGCTTGTTGATCAAAGTCGAGTTGCGACTCAAAAGATAAGTTTGCCTGGATACCACTCTTGAAGAGGAATCCTAATTATTGAATACACTGTGATGGAAACCTCTTCAAGAGTAATCTTGATAAGGAGTCACAATCATCGGCTGCAATGAAGATGCGCTGGTAGGTTTCTCTCCAAGAGCACTCTTGCGAAGTTAGCCGCAATTTGAGACATGTCTTTGCATCCATGAGATAGCGTCTAGCAGTGGCTATCGGAATCAACTCTGGACTATTCACCGTCTTTGGGTTATATGTGTTGCCCATTCCTTGAACTTTCTCTAGCAGACCCGTGTCATGAACATAGGATAATTGTCACCTTTTTACATGGTAAGGCTCAAATGTATCGCTCAGTATGACGGACAAATGGAATGGTGATAACTTTTCGATACTTTAGTGTTAGGTCTAACAAGTGCATGCTACTTTTCACAGACTTTAATTCATTATGACTTATTCTCTTAGTGATTTTTAGGTATCCTCCCCATTGTTATGTTCTAGTACTGTGCTCAAGATTCTGCGACAACGATGTTGGACTAGTGCAGGAAAGGCAAGAGTTGCGCAGATTTGTGCCATCAGCGTGGTTAACTCTGCAGTTGACTCGCTTGTACAGAGCACATGTATCGAAAGCCCATTGATGCAAACGCATCTCAAACAGCCACCATCTTTTGGTAAGTTACGTCGTATAATCGATGATTTTGGTTCTATAACGCAAAGAGGACGCTGACTGAGTTTGTTTTACGTTTCTGTATTTGTGTATCGTTGCGGTGCTTTTAACTATCAGTGAGCTCTTAGATTTCACCAGGTCCCGCATCTCATTACTTCACCGAAATTCGACGTCCATGCGTACGTAATTGTACAATGCGGATTCCCCGACTCACTTTACCTGGGAATTGCTAGTTGAAAGCAGACTGCAGTGACAAGAATGGGCAAGTTCATACTTTTAACAGTAAGATCAAAACAGTAAAAGTACTACATTCTACTGAGATTCCAACCCCTCCCTACCGCTAAAGTTTTGTCTTGTAGATGGTAATGGAGCATTAGGCGAACATTATATGTACCAATCAACTCTATGAGAACCCCAATGAAATCTGCTGGACTTATTGTCTCAGGACAAAGAATACTTGAGATTCAAATTGTGCATACAGAGGGGGTTGGTGTCCTACGAAGTGCTGAATTGTAAGGAGAAAATTGAAGTGAACCAGTCCGAATGCACCTGTGCAGATGAAGATAGGATTTGTTGTGAAAAAATGATAGTGCAGTACAGGGAGTGAGCGTGTTGAAAGTAGGTAGTTGTGGCATTACCTGTGTAGTGCCGCCCATGGTGCCCATGATTAGGATTTGTAATGTCGAATACCATTGGATAATTTGAATTGAGGATGAAATATGTGTGGATTCTAGATTAAATATCATTATCAGGCGGGCAGTACTGCACCGCCACGTAATAATCCAATAAACAATTAAAAAGTTTTTTAGTGCCCTACGGACAGTGGCAACCCCTCCCAAAATAACGTCCTAAATTACAAAAATACTACGTCGTACGGGTTCGAGATGTCTACTCATTAAAAAAAGATTGTGTTAGATTAAAAAGGAAGGTCGGGGAACCAATTGAAGAAGAACTAAGAAAATACGCAAGTTTTCGTTGTGCTTCTTGCTGAGGTGGTGAAGATCGTCGTCACTTTTGATGTGAATAGTAACGCCGCACAGTTCACAGCTAAAAGCGTTCGAATGGTCCAGGTTTCAGATATTTTACATGTGCGGCTTTCCTTTTCTTATACCCCTTGAGTTGTTGAGCTGAGGAGAAGTTGAGGTTGCACGGCTCGCAAAAACTTCTGAAGTATTCCTTCTTTTTCTATTTCTTATGCAGTCATTAGCTAAGCGAAAGATGTGGTGGGAGATTACTTCGTCAATTAGTTGTAGTTAACGAGAGCTACAGGGCAACGTGGATTGGTTGATACCAGAAAATTCAGAGGGGTGACTGGTAAAGGGAGTTTGCGGATACGGAGTAGAGCAACAGTGATGGAAGGGGGCGACTCAGATGCTAGGATGGATGTAACCGTAGCAGGAGGGCGGATTAGATGTTTAAGATTGGTGTAGAAGGCGAAGAGTAGATATTTTCATGGGGAGTTGACGGGGAGAAAGTACAGCCTCGCCAGGGACTTCCTTGTCGGAGCTCACCGCCTCGTTGTCGATGACTGCAAGTGCCTGGTGCCGTTCCTCGTCAGAGTCCAACTCTGAAACGAAGACGTCCTGCAAAGATTTACGCAAGGATGACACTGGAAACCCACGGGTTAGTATGTAAGACACCTTTTGTTTACCTGCAAATAAAATGCTTTAGGTTAATTTACTAGTTATAAGATACCCTTCAATTATATGTAGAACAGATAAGTTACCAAGACAGTCTAGGGCTTAAAAAAGGCACAAACGGGTATAGAAAAAGCCAAGATACTACACGAGACTAAACCCATAGTATTAAACATATTCCAAAATATTCCGATCTAAAAAAAGCTCTAAAAGTATGTCTAGCTTATATTAAATACATGAATAGGATAGGAAAAATATAGTCTATGTAGAATAAAATAGTAATAAGCACAAATAGTTATCCTATGTGACTTTAAATAGAACGTGTATAAATTTTATTTTTCTTTGAAAATGGGCTCAGTCTTGATAGGTTTCTACAGCAGGAACTGATCTATTTGCACCATTCTGAAAAAATGAGCTACTTCATAGTTTACAGTACCATAATGTGTGTGCTATACAGAAAACCAGAGGAAGTGAATAGTGATGGTTCACTGAGGGTAATGGAAAGGTTGACATTCTTTTAAATTGCTTGAAAACCAGAGTAAAGAACGGTCTAAAGCGATCTATGGAATGAATTATTATTTTTAAAACTTCCACCAGTCACCAGGAACCACCCGAATGGATTTTATGCGACTTGTAGCCCGGTCCTTTTAAGCAAGCTTTGCATTTTCTTGCAAAATCTCCCTACATGTCTGCAGGGTTACGCTATAATACCTGGAAAATATCGGGATGTGTATTTGCACGTGGTTTTCGAAACGAATTTTCATTCGCATACCAATTCAATTTTTCAGGTACAAAGGTGATTAGAAATTTTCAAATGTTTAGATGCATTTCTGAAGCTGCAATTCATGTGTTCGAAGAGATTGATCATTGCAAATATGGGAAACAAATCATTAATATCGTTACATACCTCAACAGACCGGGTACAGTGTCTCGTTGTGCACTTCTCAATGGGATTCAAGAGTGCGAATGGCGCGATAAATTTACGGATGCCCAGATCAAGAATGAAATAGGGTGACCAATGCGAAAATGAGTTGCAAATCTACAGTCCTGCTACCTTTATGGCCAGATTTGGTTCGAAGTGCAGTGCCGAATCATCTTCGGCAGAATAATGAGAATCATAAATACAGAGCATAAGCGGCTTGTAGCCATAAGTGTTCCATTGGATCGGGTACTCTGAAAGAAACTGCGTATGTTTTACTGGAGAAGTCATATGGGCAGGGAAAAGCTGCGATATGGACTTGAACGCTCTCTTCGAAACGCGTTTTGATCCGCATACAAGGGAGCATAGTCATTTGCGAAGGGTTTTCAGAACTGCAATTGCTCGAATCTGTTTCCTTATTTGCAGACCAGATGTGTATGGTACAATACCACAACACAGATATCCGCTTATCCGGTTTCGGCTTGATAACTGAGGGCCAAATGGTCTGATTTTTCAGACATAAATACGAATAGAGTAGAGATAGTAGTATAAGAGGCAAGTATCTGCTACAATAAGCCCAGCCTCGGGCCGGTCGGAGACGAGAGAAGGGCTTTTTTAGAACCTTGATGCGGGTGCCTGTCGTTGCTATTACTTTCAGAAATTGGATAGCTATGGTAGGCCAAGTAGTAAAATTTGTTGCCGTATGGACAACTAAATGCGTTTGACAGTGTGATTACAGACCGTAAATGGTGCTCTCGTTGAGGAGATTGCGTGAATTACGGAATACTAAATGCAAATCACGAAAGTAATTATTATTCAGCAGTAACCGGCGTGAGGGGTCGTACTGGCAGCATAAAATGGGCACCACTCAATCAACACAATTATAAAAGGGACAGGGGTAATATTCCATGTTCTGACATGGTATCGTCGCAAGAGTAACTAAATTTTTTCTATAAAATACCTATTCCTCACGCTTTTATCAAGAAGTCCCAAATGGGGGACATTGACCACTCAAAATCGCTATCCGAACTTAAAACCGCAGACGAATACATCCACTGGGGACGCCACGTACATTCATATAGAAGGGGAAGGGACTATGACTTAATAGGCCTGCAACCGGAACCTGAAAATGTATTGACTTCAATACATAGAAGATGGAGAGAATCAATGACCAAGACCAGGAGCGATATCGTTCTATTTCTCGGAGATGGACCATTTGCTCAGACAAGACGCATTTGGACAGTGAAAACGCAACAGAAAGAGTTTTATGGGACATACTTCACAGTCTCTATGCTACATCAAACGCTCAAGCTATACTGAACCTCAGGACCGAAATCGACACTTTTCAATTCAAAGATAACAATAATTGGAAAACACATGTGGAGAAATTTAATGGTATTCTTGGAAAGCTAGCAACATATAATGCAGAGAATAACGACAATGAGAAGCCAAAAAAGCTACTCCGTACCCTGCTAGAGTCTTTTGCACGGTTGTTAATGGCATTTCAAATGACGGATATCACATTCGACAAGTTACTTAACGCTGTAGACGGGTAAAGGTCACGTTGCAGGAACCATGAAAAGAAGGCACCAATGCCTACCCATTCCTTAAATGAGGCCTCCAATAAACCAAGAGGCACAGAGAGAGTTTCAGGGGTTTTTAGAAATGGACCTGGAAATTGAAGAATTCATAAGAGCTCCAAACCAGACAATATTGACTGTTACCTATGTGGAAGAAGGGTAATAGTGCTCAAGACGGCTACATTAGAGCTCAACCCTCTGGTCGCAGAGAAAATAAAGTTCGCCGTAAGGGAGAAAAAAGTGGCCATGGATTTCTCCGTGTTGTTCATCGTGGGGGTAGAGATCATCCATACCTATCATACCAAGGAAATAACTACAACTCAACGTGAGATCGAATTACTCATAGCCGATACCCAACTCCCGATAGCGATAGAAGAGGAGTCAACGAAAACAACAATTATACACAACAAGATCATTATGGTGGTCGTATGGGTCAGGATGGACCACCACCGAACTCCCTACTGACAAGTCAAAATAATAGACGCCCTCCTAAAGGATATGGATTTATTGCAAATATCAAATTCAAGTCCAAGCTTGCTACATTGGAAGAAGCTAAGGTGGACTCATGTCCTATTTATTCAGTAGTGACACACCACTTCGTACACCTCAATAAATTCTTTTACGAATACAAAGATATCCAAGTATAGGAAGTACAATCCGTGTCCGATTTAACGGATATAATCGGAAAAGAAACGGTCAAGCTCGAACTCGATGGAGGTACATTCGTCGAAGCCTAACATGTTCCCGAGTTCTCAAACAACATCATTTCGGTTGTAAAACTCTCTCGGTCATTCTCCATACTAGTCTCCTCTGACAAATCACATGGCATGGACACAGAAAAGCAGGTAAAATTGCTTTCCACATTTTCGAGAAAGGTACAAGGAAATTCAAACACAAAATATACACCAAAATGGGCTTTATACAATGGATTTCATCAGAAATTCTAATGCATGCCCTTTTCGGGCGAGTGATATAAGAACTAGGCATAAGCAGTAACCTTAGGTTGCATGTCATCCAATCAGACTTCTATGAGAACAGAATTGGTACTTAAAGTGGCACTCGGTATTAGGAAAGCCTCAACCGCAACGCTACATGCAGCTGGCTAAAATTTTAGACTCGGTACAAACTTCTCTCGCCACACTTTGGAAAATATATTGTGCGTCCCTTGTGCAATTGGGAAAGCGAAAAAAGCTCCATTCATAGGTACCAACACCATGAAAACTGCTCCATTACAGTTGATACAACTCGACATCAATGTCAAAATATCCATGCCAAGCCTTGGAGGATGCTATATGCCCTGGATATCATCGACAAATTTTCATCAAAATCTGAAGCTTTTTTCTTTTCTAACAAATCTGACGTCAGTGACCGCCTAGCGCACTATAGGGAAAGTTGCGGGAATGTAACAGGGTTCCGCTGGCTCAAATGCGATTGGACGGAGCTTGTGAATAAACCGCGACATCTTAGAAAGGTTTCTTGAGAAGCATGTTATCGCTCTCGAATACTCACCTCCTTACGCGCCACAAAGCAGCGGCACCGCTGAGCGATTAATTCAGGAACTCTCAACATGATGCCGCTTTCTGCTTCTCGGTTTAATTATCCCTCCGACACTATGGGCTGAGGCTATGCAACACGGTAAATGGCTATGTAACAGACTACCAGCATCAAAAATCGACCATATGATACTCATTCTCAGCTGAAATCCAAGAACAAACATCGATTTCTCCAATTTTCAGATGTTTGAACAACATGGCCTCGCCTTCTTTTACAAACCCCGCACGTGGGCACAAGAGAAATTCTCCGCAAAGTCTATCCGTAGATACTTTGTTGGAATGCAAAGTGACCCGACGCTCCATCGAATATTATTTCCCGATAATAACAAAATCATTTTCATCCGAACCCAGGACTTTAAAAAATGTTCAAAGGAACAACTCCCGGACGTCGCAACTCTACGGGAGGGAGTACCAAGATAATCTCCGTAAAAACATAACGAGCTCAGCTATGGAGACAATTTAGCTGAAGAACTATTGGCCCAAGCATCCGCAGTCTACCGCTTGCCTTTGTCCATGGCTATCACCTCCTGCTTTACAAACCGAAAACGCGCATATAATAACAAAATACCAACCTGATTCAAGAAGGCTCTTCAAAAGAAGGAACGGCACTCTGCAATAGACAAATAGTACCATTCTTTGGTGAGGAGAGCTACTTGGCGTTATTTAAAGCGAGCCCCAGACACGAAGCCAAATCAATTCACGTGGAAATTTAACCTTAAAACATCCGATATTATTGGAAAAAGTTTTTCACCAAAGCAAGGTGCACCCTCCGGGGGATCTACAGAGCCCCAATGTCGAATTTGCTCCCTTGCAGTTGTATTCCAACGTCTCGCATCACCCGATTCGATACGACTATTACTGGCATTTTCAGTCTCAAATATATTCAAAAATTAAGGCGTAGACGTCTCAAGCGCATACTTCTACAGAGATCCACATGTTACGATATTAATGAAACAAACATGTGACTCTAATGGGATGCAAGCGCGCCCTGGGTTTGTCTGTGAACTCCTGAAATCCATGTATGGTGCAAAACGAGCCGGAAAACATGGACATCTTTGCTCTCAAAGACACTTGGCAACTGTGGTTTTACATGCTCAAATATTAAACACCAAGTATACTTTAAGAGGTTCAGTAACGAGATCCTGTATCTCGTCGCAGTGGTGGACGATATGACCTTTATTTATAACTCTCAGCCGCTACTAGACCACTTCAAACAACAGCTTTGAGGTCGCTTTGATGTGAAGTTCTTTAGTAAGCTACATTGTTTCATTAGATGAGAATTGCAGTAAAGTTCATACGCGGTACGCATAACACAAAAGATTTATGCGAAAGACATTGTTCAAAAGCACCGAATAACAGGATGCAATACCACACGCACTCCTTTACCAACGGATGCCGACACCATGCAAGCATATCCAAATGAAGCTCTACTTGGTGTCATGATCATAACGTATACCGCTCATTAATTGGAGAGATGCTTACTCATCTGTGTGTACACAACCAGACCTCTCGTTCTCAGTCTCATTTTTGGCTTCAAGTACACTCCCCTTCAAATCGAGATTTACAACTAGTTAAGAGAATTTTGCGATATGTCTTCGGAAATTCCCAATATGCAATCCATTAAAGGCAAACAAAGACACGCAGCCTAGCTACTATCAGACGTACTTGGATTCATACTGGGCAGGATGCAAGCATACAAGGCGTTCCGCTACCAGTTATGTCATTTCACTAAATTCAGGACCCATTTTCTGGAAAAGCCAAAAGCAAACAGTAATCAAACTCTCATCCGCAGAAGCAGAATATATTTCACTCTTTACATGCGCCAAACCTCTGATATGGGTAGGACGTCTATACTAGGAAATCATTAACTGCACTTCTTTTGAGGAAGTTCGCTTTACTTTGGATCCAATTACTATCAACACCGACAGTGCTGGGGCCTTGGGCCCGCAATAAAGGAGAAATTATCTCAGAGGAAATTCAGATCAAGTGACATCAATTGAAAGAGATGTAGCGTGAAAATATAAACAGATTGAGCAAAATATCCACAGATATTCAACTTTTGGACATATTTACGAAGTTTGTAAACTACAAAATGTTTCCCTACTTGATCCGCGAATTTTAAATAACTTGTTAGAGGTCTGAAACTCCATTTACCAAGAAGAAAAAGGGGGATTGATTGCAAAAACTGAAAACTTCTAACCGTTGTCGCGATTGTGTACTCCTAAAGACATAGTTACCTACGTCTCAGGGGGCTGAGTGAATCTTAGCAATGGGAATTAGGAGAAAACCCTGTTTCAACTATGAGGTCCACAATTAGCAGGTCATAGGCGGTTCTCAATCACCTAAAGTGGGCCCTACAGTGTTATACAGGCAATCATCGGTATCAATTGCTACTGCGAAGATGTGAACCGGGTACTCACACCAATTCGATGAGAAATATTTGAATCTATAATAGTAGATGCATATTGAGATATGATGTGTGCTACGTGTTCAATATACACTCATTGTGATAATTTATTGATTTACATTCAAGAGCATGTGGCCCAATTTGTAACAAACATACAGAGAAGAGATATCTCTTAAATTGAGGGTACTATACTCTGTTCCCCCATGTAAAATGTGATTCTGATTTATTTACTGGGCTTGACTGAGGTCTGAGGTCCGACTAAATAGTGGTTTCGCCAGGGAGGGGTGTTGTTGTATGTACAGTACTACTAAATGCATTTAAGAGTTTGATGATGAACCGGCAATGGGGCTCTCGCTGTGGAGAATGCGTGCATTCCGGAATAATAAATGAAAATGAAGAGAGTAGTTAATAATCAACAGTAACCCGCGTTAGGGGTTATAATGGCAGTTCAAAATAAGTACCACTCGACGAACACAATAAACAAGGGGACCTACATTAGACCAATTTTACATGCTATGACAAAAGTAGCCCGAGATTAGGTAACGAAATAGATAATAAGGGAACATAAACCAAGAATGATAGCGTGCAATGGCCTCTGATTGGCTGTGGCCAAAATTTATATCCAAAAATAGGTTTAACGTAGTGTAATCATCTTTACTTAATGTATTATAAGAGGCGTACAAGCCTAGCTGACAGTATAAGCTAAGATAGTTGAAGTTCATCGCTGCCCAGCTTGGAAGTACCCGCTAGGATCGATGTTGAAAAGGTAGACCATATGGTCGACAAGATTCGTTGCAGCAGGTTTTCAAGTGCCGCAGCTGGTGTACAGAACGGTCGTAGCGATATCAACTTCGCATGGGTCTCAACCACCCCAGAGGTTTACTTATAGGGCGCGGCGAAAGAGTCGAAAGCAAGCGGAACAAATTGAAAACCGAGCTTTGGAAAAGTAGCGTCCGGGGTAAGGTTATATGCAGCTCTCACTGAGCCGTCGAAGTTCTTCACCTTGTCAACGTAAGACGACTCGGCTGCCCCACAAGGTTCCAATGCAGCTTGTTTAAGGTAAGATCCGGCCATCGGATTGCGAATGGTGACATCATATGCAATTTGCGTCGTCGCATCGAGCGTGTCATTAAGTTCCGGTCCAGATTGGACAAGGATAATGGCTGGCCGGAGGTCTGTACCCGGCACAAGGTTGAGAACTTCTTGTCAGTGAGCAAAACCGGCAGGTTGGAACATGTCGGTCGTAAGGAGGTCCCGGAGGAAGTTGTGTCGGGTAGCGGCGTTGTATTCTGAGGTGGAACTCGAAGCATGGTCGCCTTGGGCGTCCATGTAAGCAAGACAGTGGACAAGACAGTGGGTGCAAACTAGGGAATTGACGAGTGGAAGACAGGGAAGTAGAGGTGCCGGCGAAGCATGATGGACCAGACCTCGGGTTGTAGTGGAGCTTCAGATGGCACGTGGACATTGTCCACTGGGTCGGTCCTTACAATGGGCATTCCAAGTGTACGAGAGGACATGTGCCACACTAGTGTCTATTTGACCGTTTTCCTCATATGAGGACTACTTTTAGCACCTTTTTTTCAATACAATTTTTTACCTCAGCGCATTTCTTGTTCCTCCGCATTATTTCATGAGTGTAGATGCCCGATCAAAACAAACTTTTCAATATTGTTGAACTCGGTGAAGGTTAGAGCAGTTTTCCCTCACCAGCTTCCGCTCTTCGCAAGAAGTTGTGAAAACGGCTTCATTTTGGAATGAAATATAGTTGTGTATTATCGTGGGGGTTTCAGAAACGAGGGTGCATGTACAGTACATTAAGAATTACTGTAGTGTGACTCAACAAAAAAACCTTTTTTGCAGTAAAAAAATTTCGGGCTTCCAAAACATTTACCTCTCCAAAATGTAACGGAAACTGTTCTCATATGAGCACAAAGTGTGCCTCATATGAGGACAGTGCTTGGACGGATAGACACTGATAAAGTAGACAAGCTACAACTGTGAAGTGGAAGTCCTACTGTCAGCCTGCGAAAAAGTACACTATTGTACTACAGTGTGCAAACAGTCTGAAAATGTTAAAGAAACTACAAATCGTCGGAAGATTAATATCGAAACTGCAAGTCGACATTTTCGCCACATAGTGGGCACCGTATGATTCCAATCCCAGAGCCGCGATTGAGATCCGGAGGTCAGTCGTTAAAAATTATACTTACCGATCGCATTCCGTTTTGCAAGGGTTTTTATATCCCTGGGAATGCATTTGGGTGACAACATTCAGTACTAGGCTGCTGGATGAAGTCATACTAGCAGAAAACGTGAACCGGTGGAGATTTGCATACGATTTTCAAATCATGGCTGATTTCACGAAGAACTTCAACTTTTCAAGCTGCATATGGTCAGATCCGTTCCAAAATATTGATATTGGGTATTCAAGCGGATAATATTACAAAATTGGAGTAAAAATCGACGTTCCTGCTTTGGATCTCGAAAAGTAGGGAGCACCGTACGGTTATGTAATTACAATCATTGTCCAGCGCTTGAAATACCCTGATCTGCTCCGAGAGAGACATATCTTATGCGCAAATTGTCTGATAATTTCCAAAACGAATGGTAAGTCGACAATTTTTCTGTAAAACTCACCAGACGGGACACAAAGCTAGGTTCTGCGGTGTGTAACTCCAGGCCAAACACTGAGAACCACTCATACGAATCATAAGCAGATTTTAGGCCAGGTGGTTTAAACTCTGGTTGTTCGATTCGAGCCCATTTTCACCGATGTTCAATTCGAGACCATTTTCAACATCCAGTTGAGGTATGATCCTCTTTTCGGTACTCCTTCCCGTTCTATCGCAATCGAGCGATTCTTCCGTTTCCTGCTATTCTGAACCGATTTCTTTCCGTCCTATAGAATCCTCCTCTTTGTCTTTGGACGAGCGGGATTTGCTCTATAATTTTTAATCTTTGTATGTTCCATCTGAGATAAATTTGCGAATTTTGTGCGGTCGTGCTCCTCCTTCACTAGCAATGGAAAAAATGCACTTTTCATCATTACTAAGGTAAAAAGTTACGTATTTTTGACTGGAATCGCTGTGACACTATGAAGTGAAACAGAGAGGGAAGCAGCCGTAGTGCTACTAAGGGAGTAATAGAGACAATGACAGTGTTTTTCAGAAATCTGGGAGCAAATAGTGAATGGTGTGTGTCTGTATTCCCCCAGGAATCCAGAATGCCCGCCCCGTTTTGTAGTCAGCACTGTAACTCTGGCGTAGAACATGTAGATCCCAGCTCACTCACTTTAAACTACATTAGTAACCACAGAATAAGCAATGATAAAGTTTAAGTGCTAAAAGAACTACCATAAAGACCTGTAGCCTTTCCCTATGTCAAATGAATTGTTTACACATTAAAAAGAGTAGGTATAAAACCCGGTAGGATTAATACCAATTCATAGAACCAAATTCCTATCAAAATTCTCTGTTACCCCACTGTCTACTGGAGAACTGGAATAACGACAGAGAAAAAGCCTTTATTAAGCAGTGGCATGGAAACATTGTTATAGGAAGAGAGTTTTTTCCACGGAAATGCTTCGATGCGCTTTGCACCTCTTGGAGATGGCACACTCGGTCATGGTGGCAAGAGACTAATTGTGTGATATTTCGTAGATCTTTTGGCAGAGGCAGTGGTACATATTTAGAATGAAATAAAAAGCACTTTATTTCGTTTAGAAACAGGGAAAAGTTGATGTGTCGCTTCTCAGTCCGATGCTTCAAGCACATGCTGCAACTCGACCAAGATTTCAGCTTAAAATGTACTAGAGGAGATCCAATCAAAGAGCTTGAAGAAAAATGACTACCACTCCTACTCCACTACGTCTGGAATCTAAACAAGCTAGATTATAGAATCATCAACAACACGTACCAATTCTTGAGCACAAACTGAGTTGTGCCGAGATTGTACATAAACTGAGTTTTGGTGTGCTTGGACACAAACTGATTTGGGTCGAGGTTGGACACAGAGTTTTTTTACCCGTTTTTATGCACTAGCTACGCAGTACAGTATTGAAACCCGTTTTGACTTACATAATAACACACTCAATCCACCAGTATTTTAATTGTAGTACTACAGTACTGTATTGATGTATGTATAGCACTACGTCTTCTTCCCCTCCCTGCACTTTGGCGGGCTTCATAACCCGTGGAGCCCCGCGAATTCATGAAGTCTATTCCATTGTCCCCCGGAATCAATCACACTACTACCTTTGCTACTTCCCTTCTTTGCAATCCACCAAAATCTGGGAGCTGTTGAGTCTACTCACCCGTATTAGGGTACAAAAACACCTTATTTGTGCCGCTCTGGCGAGGTTTGGTCCGATCTAAACTCTCAAAACCCAAACAGGCGTCCCAAATCACCCTTAATACCCTCTATCACGTATCTGGAAATCACCCCATCCCCTAATGTGACAGAAGGTGTTGGTACGAAAACGGTCCTTTCTGTGGGAGAGTGGTCCTCTCCACAATCTTCTGTCTTCTCCCTCCGCGTGATTTTTTAAAAACAACTCTTCCAATCAATTTTCTTTTAGGAACAAAATCATAGAACGGATTTTTCCCATGAATCCAAATTCACTGTGCAACTCCCGCTGCTGAACTGGCGGCTCGCGACAAGGATACAACTCTGGAACGCAACATCGCCCGACGCCTCCCGATCCCTCAAATGGCCCATCTTCTGCGCCCTACACGCCGAACTTCACGTTTCGACCTCTGGCGTTTGATTCCTTGGGAGCAATTTCCCCTGGTACAATTTCGTTTATCGAGGAGTTAGTTCCGCGGATAGCGTCCAAGTGTCACTCGGCACCTGGTGTTATCCGCCGCCGTATCTACCAGCGACTGAGTTGCACTCTCTGGTCATCCTTTGCTCAAGCTGTCCTGTCCCGAGCCCCGATGCGCATGGACGACGAGGTACATCCGGTTAGATCTTAGCCGTATAGATAGGATGTGCGCAGTCCTCAGTAGATACTGAATGCATTAAACTTCTTCCAATTTTTTTCTTTGAGCATTTTGGTCCTCCTTTTTCAAAATAGGAATCTTTCGACTCGTGATCCGCTTCGTCCTGCAAATTCAGTTCCAATATTTTATCAAGCAGAGTTTTAGTTATTGTCCTAATCGCATGCAAATTCAAAGCTGGGTCACAGCTTCAAATTTTTTTATTTCGTCCAAGGCCATGAACCTTTTCGAATACGTTGCCCTATTTAAATTCCGAAATAGACGTCGTTAAGTCAACCCCGCGCCATCAACTACCCCACCAGCTCACCCCTTTTTTATCTTCAACATGACCAACCTCCGCCCTTCCCTCACCATCGCCAAGTCATCCCGAGGCCGCTTTCTCTCAACGCTCTGGCCCTGATGGCAAATGGTCCAACCGACTATGATGATTACTGTAGAAGATTGAACCGGGAACCCGTTCGGGAGTGGGTCCGCCGTAACTGCTTCCAGCAGACAGAAGAGGCGGAGGAGGAGAAAGTGGAAGAGGAGGACTGGGTGGACCCGAGGGACCACTAGTGTACAAAGGTGGGGGAGCTCCTATGGAGAACGAAGGGGAGACTGTGGGAGTAATTTTGATCCCTGACTCTTCTGACGAAGATGAAGAGAAGTGTGAAGAGGAGGACGAGGAGGATGAGGGGGAGGGAGACATGGAAACTGTTGGAATAGTGAGGAGTGGGCCGGGGAAGTATGGACCAGGTAGTCCCGTTTCTGGAACCAGATGGGGGCATCTTCAGTGGTCAAGATATTTCGCGGGAGGCAATGGGGAATTGTAAGCCGTTCGCTGATATTTGTGGGGACTTCCTGGGTGGAATGGATATTTTTGGGGAACTGTTTGGCTCTGATCTAGAGTAGTAAGATATTAAGGAAGAAATGCAGATATTTATCCTGATAGTAATCTGCTGTTAGTCTTTCTCGTTCACACGATTCCATTTGATGCATTTTATAGTTCTTAGTATGTTTTTTGAGACCTCAGGGTTAGCCAAAAAGTCTATATGAGCTGAGTAAACTGCTTACTCTTGTGGATATCAAGCAAGTTGGCAGATAATTCAAGTCAAGTCCCGAGTAGTAGGAAGTTGAGAGCCAACTTCAGACCCAAGAAACATTTTTCCTACGCTGTTCACAGAGCATCAGTGGTAGACCCTGACCCTTCCATACTTGCTTGTAGCCCTCTCAACTCTCTTCCATATACACTCCTTTTTGTTCGTTCAAATATACCACGGTAGCACTTTTTTCGCTTGCAACACCTCTTTCTTGCGGTAGTTGGTTCTGATTATCTCTTCTCCCGACGATTAATCCCTATCAGAAGGCTTTACCAATTACGCCTGTGCGCCTTGAAATTTGCCGAAAGTTCTAAGTCAAGGTTTTAGCCAACAAACTGATATAATTTCTTTCTCAAGAGAAGCCCAGGTATTATTAAGTAGTACTGCAGAGTACAATTATTCGCACAACAGTACTGTAGAGTATCAGCCCGAGAAATTAAGATTTCCAATCTATCCGAGACCCAATAAAGGCACATCTAATTTGTACGTGCTAATCTAGAAATAGAGTACAGCTCACAAAGGGGGAGGATTCGGGTGCTTTACCCATTAAGGATGAGGACAGCTACTTTCCGATACTAGAGGTCTCTAATGTTTCTATCTGATGTTTGCTTTGTCTTGAAACTGACCAAAAAAAATTATGCTAAATTTGAGCTACATTTTCGAATAGATGGCCACATTCTATCAGAAGCTGGGTTAATTTTTTAACTGATCCAAAATATTGGCGGTGAAGTGTTATCTATGTCGGAAAATGTGTCCAAAATCTTAAAATGCTCCACTCTGGAATTAATACTTTCATGTTTTTCTCTCAGAATGCTGTAGAGTGGTTTGATAAGTGACCATTGTGGTTTCAATATACGATTATTACGCAGATATTGTTTATCAAGAATGAACCTTTCTTTGGATAGAAAATGTCCTTTCGGACTATTTTTTGATATAATAAAAGATTTATACGACCGAAAGGTATAAGGAACTTTTACCCCTACTATAAAACCGAGTGATATGACTGATCAAATTTCACAGCTTAGCCCCGATATTTGAATTTTTGAGGTTAAAAGAATGGTTTAAATGATATTGGCTCGTTGATCTGCACGGAATTTCCATCAATTGATATGTAGCAGTGTTCGATATAAGATTTATTGAAGCACTTACTTAAACTAAAACCTTTCAACAAAAATAGGATTGGTCTTCATCAATTTGAGAAAACTACCGAAAATACTTTCATTTCCCACTGGTATGATGGTACGGCTGCTGGTTTTTTAGACACTTACATGATGAAAAAAGTACATTATATATAATCCATCCATTTTCACTTCAAAATTTCCCCCTTTTGTGCTCGGTTTGATACGGATTCAAAAAATGTTTTGACCATAAAAATAATTGAGCATCTTCTCAACACGAAGTACGATAGTTATCAAATTAAACTATTTTAAACAGCCGAGAGGGGCCAACAGAACTACTTTTGAAATATTCGTCCAAATTTAACAATACTACTCGATATTGATTCTTGGAGCATTGGATTTCCAACTGCGGCAAATTACGCTACCGATTCATTCATTCCTCTCTGTCACCGACTCATTCATTTCTCTCTGTTCTTTTTGTGTTGAACATAGACCCAAAACCAATCGAAATTTTTGAGCAAAACGTACTGAAATGGAAGCTACTTCAAAATATCCGACAATTGTGACCGGTCGGCGAATGACGGTTGGTGGTCGATGTTGGTTTTCGATGCCTCTTATCGAGGTGCTTTACTGAATCAAACCGATTTGGGTTTAAGTAGTTGTCATCAGTCCTCGTTACGCACCAGTAGTGCCACCGTCAGGAACGGCGGCGGTGCTGCGTCAACTATGTTGACAGTACACTACGGATCCGGTGACCTGATCCTAAGGTGATCGGAAATTAATGTAATTGACTAATAAAGTACTTTTGCACTGCACAGTATCGTACATGTGCTACAATCCCTTCTTTCAAGATCCCCTCTCTTAAAGATCCAAGATCTCGCGCGCTTTCTGGATGAGAATGTGGGACGTGTTCTTGCGATTCAAAAGTCGCAGAACTAATTGAGGTACGTCTTCAAACATGTCCTCTGGAAGCCCTTTCCACCTGACGTGTACCTTGATCTCACCATCGTCATCTATGATCTTCATCAGGCTAGCTACGGGCATGAAAGTCTCGGATGACAGTACGTGTGACATTATGGAAGCAGTTTCCAACGAACTGTCTGCTTAAAACTTCAGCCGGGATCCATTTACTTCTTG
The DNA here is from genome assembly GCA_002205965.3 of Kappaphycus alvarezii. Taxonomy (NCBI): domain Eukaryota; phylum Rhodophyta; class Florideophyceae; order Gigartinales; family Solieriaceae; genus Kappaphycus; species Kappaphycus alvarezii. Next base: position 602,093 of record NADL03000649.1, read on the forward strand.
CAGAGCACCATTGCGAAGATCTTCCACCTGGAAGACGTAATCTGAAAAAGCTTGTACTACCTGCAGTGGACCTCTCCAGCGGAGTGCAAGTTTCTCTCCAGTTGAAAAATCTTCCCTTTCCACCAGAATATAGTCACCAGTAGTAAAGTTTAGCAACTTCCCAGATGATGCGGCATCTCGCGCATCACGACGATTCTCACTAAGTGTCTTCTGTGTCACAGGATGCAGCTCAGCAACTTTTTGTTGTAAAGCCTAAATGTTCAATGAGCGTTCTTTTTACAAAGCTTTCATCGTTACAGTAGCAGCTGTGTCAGAACGAATGAATGTCTTGATCGGTGGCATAGGTTCCAATCCATTAAATGCAGTAAATGGTGTCAAACTTCCTCGTTGCGGTAACGGTGCGTTGTTTAACGCACTCTGAACGAGTGGGAGTAGGTCACGCCACTCGCCAAGCCGATAATACTGCACGAAATGTCCGAACCAACTCCTTCCCGATCCGTTCTATGGTGCCATTGCTACACGGGCAGTAGATTAATGTAAAGTTGTGCGGGGTTTTTGAACCTTTGGCGACCAGACGCACTGTTTCGTTCTATAAATGTGTCGGGCCATCTGATATTAGTCCGTTTGGTACCCCGAATGCAGCAGACCAGTCTACAATTGCTTGTGCTGGGTTAACTGCGGTCGTGTCCGAGAAGGCGAATAACCACATGTAACTGGAATGATCGTTCCTCAGCATAAGTACGTATTTGCTGCCATCTTGGCTTGGCCCAAACGCAATGTAATCGAATTGTAATAGGCCATTGGGTTTTGCGCCGTGCAGAGACGGTCCGAATGGACGAGGTACTCTTTCCCTTCCGACTGTTGACAGACATTGAATACAAGAGCGCATAAAGGACCGGATTTCCGATGTCCTCGTTGACGAACAGTATGATTGGCGCAAACTTCTATCCACAGAAGCGCGTCCTCTGTGTCCGGCAGAACCAATGTGAGCAATAACACGTAAACGAAGTTGTAAATCGTCACAGGCGTCCGGGATCCAGATCGCCCCAGACAGGTTAGCCCACAGTCCGTTCTTTTCTTCCAGATTTGGAGGCCGGTCAGATGAATGAAGCTCCGGCGCCGCAGCTATTAAGTGCGTTGATGGCCAATCAAAGTACTCAGACGGAGCGGAGGGAAGTTCTAGTAATCGTGGCGCAGACCAGAGCCTCAGTAGGTCAGCCCAATCATTATCTGTGCCTTTGATATGTATACAAGTGTATTTGTAAAACGATAGTCGCACGGCCCATCGTAACACCTCAAGAAAAGATTTTTGCCAAAGATCTTGCATAACTGAGAGCGGATCAAAAATAAATGCCAAGTTGTTATGATCAGTTTGGAGGTCAAAATCATCAGCTGTAGCGGCCAACCAATGCAGAAGATCTACTGTAGCCATAACAACGTATGCCTATTTCTCCAGGACGGACCAACCCAGTTGCGTTGGGTTGAACCTACGGGAGAGGAAACCGAGAAGTTCGTGAGACTGTTCGGCATGGGGCTTTGGGAGATCAAATAGCGGAACTTGAGTCACAATGACAGAACAGAATGTGTCGAAAGCATCTGTATGGATGCACAAACATTTCTTGACATCACGATGCGCTAGCTTGACTTGCTCGGCAAGGGCGCTTTTGCAAGCTTGGAATGCAGTCCGCTCAACAGATCTCCAATGTAAAGCAGCAAGAGATATACGTCTAGGCGATCGTTGGGTACGCTGTTCGACGCATTTGTTATCGTTGGTTATTTGCTGTAGCTTCTTGACATCTGTCTCTTCCATCCCATTTCCCTTGTGTTTTCAACAAGCCCTGCGGTAGCGCAACGGAACTCCGCATGTTTATCCTCATCTATAGGGTCAAGGAGAGAGGGTTCCGGGAAAGAATCCTGGTCGACGTGTGCTTTTTAGTAGTCTACGCGCGGTCGGGAACGAGACAGAGGCTTATCCTCCAAGCAGTTGCCATCCAAAACTTTGTTCAGCCGGAAAATGATCATGCGGCTGACGCTACCTGAACGGCTGGAAGTAGTAGGATTGCCAACTGTTGAGCAGTCATCATCGTCCAGGGCGGCACGGTTGGCTTCCAATAGGGTCTTGTTGTCGACTTGCAAGTGACGTAAGACAAGTAGGCCAATCAGTAAATCTTCGCAAGCGAGTTCATCATTTTCCACCAAGTACATGAAATTCACGGGCGCCAACTGCCCGACGGCGATGCAGCACAGTATGCGGGACAGTCCAAGAACGAGAGAACCTAAAAGACTCTGCACGGTCACCAGAACGGAGGGCGACTTGCAGGCTTACCAGTTAAATTGAAGTGAGCTTGCCGAGGCCTCTAAGTGCAGGGGCCTCGGCAAGCTTGGGAGAGACGATGCTGTCGTCGCTACTATCGTCGCAGCGACCGGTACACTTGTGAGATGCGCGGACATCAGAAACTGTCATCGGGCATTACGGGGAGTCAAGGGGGACAGATGCGGACGGGTTGCGGTTGCGGTCTCCAAGATGGCCGGTTGTACCAGCAGCCTGTCCTTTCTCCTTATCTTTTTTTTCCTTAGCGGTAGTTTGCAAGCGGGTAGATCTCGATGGGCCATATTTTGCCTTCTCAGCTGCACGGGCAGCTCGCAGCTTCGGTTTCTCCTCCTCAGGACATTCCCCACAGTCTTATTGCTAATTCTTGATGTCTTAAGACCGTAATGGTGGATATAACCAAAGCGGTGGCCTTTTTGGCTTTTTGTACCGTCTATCCGACTTTGAGTCCGATTTCTTGTCCACGCTAGAGCTCAGCGCCTTGTTAACACCACGTTTATTATTGTTGCATTCGTTAGAGTTCTTTTGTTGGTTCGGTGGCGGGCCGATGTCAACGAGTTGGAACGCCTTGGAAATCTCAAATGAGTGCTTCATAAAACTAGCAAAGTCCTTCTTAAGGTCAGTGTGAGAGAACTCTAGGTTAAATTGGAGTCAGGACTGGAGTGAGACTGGGCGGACAGCCGAAAGAATATGTTTAACGGCGATCTTCCGGTTATCCTTGATGATCCAACCGACTCCGTTGCAACGTAGGATATTGCGTTAGGAGACGAACAGATTCTCCATTTGCGACTGAGCGTTCCTGTCAGACATGACCATCCGTAGTTCGGACTTAACGAGTCCATCAAGAGAAGATAAATCCACTTTCTCCTTAATCTCTTCAGCCTTAGAATTTAAGAGGATCGGAGCTCATCTTTCGCTAGAGATGCCACATCACTTACGCCTGGTATTAGGCCTAGTTCGGCACCCGATTCGAGGTAGTCGGGATCGGGGAAAAAATTGAGGTTGACTGGTCGGATGGCCTCAGATGCAAGGGCCTCAGTGTTTGCTAGTTGTCCTGCGCGTTCCTTGACTTCGGCGACATATTAACCGTACTTGCGGAGAGACGTGCGGACGAAAGATGCACCTTACTTGTTGAGTCGGGATGGTCGACTGGATTCGGCACAATTAACGGGGATATGGTTGTGACTGCGGTTGATGGCGAATCGTTCGCCATTGTTGTCGGTCGAGTGCCGGTGACTTGACCGAGGATGATCGAAAGGGTTCGCAAACGCACGAGCGTTGGAAGTGATTACTGAGACCGGTCGGCGAATGACGATTGGTGTTAGATTCCTCTTATCGAGGTGCTTTACTGAATCAACCCGATGTGGGTTTAAGTAGTTGACTTCAGCCCTCGTGACGCACCAGTAGTGCCACCGTCAGGAACGGCGGCGTTGGTGCGTCAACTACGTTGGCAGTGCACTACGGATCCGGAGACCTGATCCTAAGTTGATCCGAAATTAATCTAATTTGTTAATACTGTACCTTGGCACTGTACAGTATCGTACATTTGCTACATGAAAAATCTAGAAATATATTGACATAAACTTCCTGAACTGAAATATACAAAAATAGCCAACAAACGTACTGAAAAGTACGTCCAAATCAACGACAGTAATGACACAATCCTGTGAAATCAGAATAAAGACACCTAAAATTTCATTCAGTATGTTTCAGTTCTTCCTCCGAAAAACAAGCCGAAAAAAATATGTAGAGAGTGGACGGTTCTGCAGACAAAAACTCAAAACAGTAGCTTGAGCAATGGATTGCTCGAAGTAACTGACTACAGAAAAGAAGGAGAAATTTTCACGATAAACAAAGCAAAACGGTCTGAAAAGCGCCGACTGTGGTCTAGAATCATTTCAGGTAGTTCTGGAAAGGCACGCGAATTGAGAGTCCAAAAAATTCAAAACTATGTCCCTTCTAGAGTAGCACTCTGATATGAGACGCTGCAGTAGGAAACAGGTTTTCTTACATCATTATTATCTAGCTCAATCTCTCCGCTTCGGTTCTGGGATGCTGGAAAGTGCTCCAGGAAGCAATAAATACCACGGCTCATCAGATGAAAATATTTCCTACAAAAAGCCTCAATACAGTCAATTAAAGATTTGACCGGCCACTAAGTGAAAATGACGAGGCATTTTGAGCCTAAACAATTTAGATTGGAAGTGTCAATTAAAATGAGCCTAAAGGTATTGAGTATTGTTGGCACGAACTAAAAAGGAAGAGACGAGCATTTTCAATCTTCATTGAAATCTTCTCACAATTATATCTACTTTCGTTGCTAATTTCTCTGTATAAATCCTGTTATGGAGCCACATCTTTTCATCGTAACATTAAATAACAGTTCAGCGATCGATTACCTTTTCTGCCCTCAACTCTTTACACAGAATAAATACTAACGTGGTTTCAACAATGCTTATGATACGAAACGGAAATTTATTGAAGTTATGGCCTGAACGATTTATTGCTTTCTATATACATTAAATTCTTGGTAAATTCATCTGAAATAGTTACGAACGGAATAGGCCTGTTTAGTGATCACATTTATGCTTCAAAATGGGTTAATTACGAGCGAGGTATGCCGCTCTGTTCAAAATGTCGTTGCATGTTGTCTGAAAAGCACAGTTAAATTATAAAAGCTTTGGTTAATGATAAAATATCTATTAACATAACGGATCCGGCTGCTGAGAACTTTATTGATGATTAAAATTGAAGAGTGAGGAGATTTAAGCAAATGAAAGGCACGAAAATGACTTTGAGGTATTTCAAATACTTCAGTTTCAAAATTTCAGGTGGATGAGAGAATCAAAGCTCGTTTTGATATTAGAAAACTTAATGGATATGTACATATCATTCTTTTTAGAATATCTGCCACTCGATCTCCTCTTTATCTACTGGTCGATTATTAAATGAAAATGATTTAGGTACATAATTCCCTTCATAGACCTCTTTTTTATAGTATCTATCTGAACTCAGGGCGGCGAGACAGTACGAAGAGTTTTTCAAGAAATTGTAAATGGCCTCTTGTAAATCACCCTATGGAGCAAAATATGAAAAAAATGGTACAGTTGGGGTGTTTTCATTTATTCTGCTCTTAATTAATCCCACCATCAGTAAATCATTGACTCATTTGTCGTTATAAGGGGCGATTCAGCTGACCCATAAGTTCTATATTTTTCTCCAATCTTTATCTGGGATCGATATTATATCAGGTAAGAAGAAAATAGAGTATATCGAGAAAAATGCGTTCAATACAAAATATCGGCAATTTTAATATCTATTTATACCTGTGGAACTTTGAAATAACCTCGATATGTTACGATTTTTAAAATAATAGATCTTTAATGACGTCTAATATTTCTACTTGGTTATGTATGTGGATGATATTTCAATCTTCAGCAAAAAGAAAAGGGAGCTTTTGATCCTTTTAAATTATGTGAGAGTACGAGTTGCATATTTACTAGAAGAAATGCTCTTTTTCTCTTGAGTTCACTCTGATCGATCTCTATCAGGATGCAATCTAACATATTTGGCCGGAACCTGGATCCCATACAGAGATGAGAAGTTTACTTGGGTAAATGTAATTTTTATTGTGATAAAAAAAAGGAACTTCTTGCTCTAATTCGAAGAAATATTAAATACTCATATATTTGTTTAGGAGCTTAGTTGAGTGATTCAAGTTAGAAATTTTTGTGCAAAACATATTTGAATAGGAAATATTCACAAAAATTGGGTTCAATCGTAACGAAAAGCTTTGGTTAAAACTCATTGAAACTCCAGAATCTTTCATTACGCACCTTTCTCGGTAAAATTCACTTTTTTAAGGCAATGTATCAAGAGTTCTACCTAGGTCAACTTTAAATACTTACTTATCATTAAATGATGCGTATAATCCCCAAATCGAACTGGATCAAATAATTCCTCAATGCCATGTTTACTTGTTCTGTGATCCATTAAAAAAATTTCTGGATGATTAAATGCCGAAGGGTGATGTTCTTAAGTATAAAATTGAAACATTTTTGCTGATATTCCCATGCCAACGTTGTATGTGCCACGAATGTAGGTGTGAAAAACTACTAAAGTTGCTCAAGACTAAAAAAAGATGGGCACATAAAATTCGTAGAAATGGTCTAGACTTGAGTTTTCCAATGGAATCTTGAGCCCCATTATTTTTGCGAATACTGCAAAGTATTTCTCACATGTCAGCAATATAAATAATCTAACCGGAATAGTTGCGCAAAAAAATGTCACTCGAATTGCCTGACTGCAAATAGGGACTATTAACCTCGTATTTTATGTGTGGTTAACCATGAAGACAAGTACTTCTGATGCGATTAAAACTTGGATTGATCGAATTACTCGGAGACCCCATTTTCTGAAATCCAAAAATCTTATACACTAAGGATTATACTGCCACAGACTTTTTACAAATATTATAGAGAAGCACAGATTTCCAAATTATAGGAATTTAGATAGGAACAAAAAGCTGGTTTAAAAATCATAAAAGATATAAATGATTCTTTTTGTCGAAAAACTGACACACAGTACACTGGTCCACAATCACAAAAGATTTGGTTTCTGAGATTATGGATAGGATTATTCAAAATTGTCATCCCTGCTATTGATGATATCATCAAGTAGACTCGAATGAACTGCTACTTTCTGCAGAAATTTTCAATAAATGAAAGTTGAGTGATGACCTGGGAATTTCTCTGTTTCAGCTCTACTTTGGGATATATACAGATTTATCATTTGATTTTTCTTGCAAATACTACCGTAACTCTTCATTTTTGGACTTTTTTTGTAAAATACTATTTTCGCCTGGAGTTTTAGGAGCCTAGCTATAAAATTTTCCAAAGATTGTCAGGTTTTTTTATGACCCTAGGCGATAAAATTTTCCAAACTACAGGGTTACAAAAATTGGCCTCAATCGCTCTCTGCTCTTTGAATGCTATTTTAGATACCGAGAATCTATGAAGCTTGGTTTGAAAAGGTATGGACCATATATAATGTAAGAACTTACTGATAAAAATGCGTTCGGGTTAATTCTGCCACATTACTTCAAAATTCGCCTATTGATTTATATCACTCTTACCACACCATATATGGAGGAGTACAGTATAATCGCTCTACGCATTCCTCATGTACTTTCACTACTGCATTAATACGAGGAGTAGGTTGATGCTGTTCTGTATCACAAGAAATTTTTTATAGATACAAAGCCTTCACTGTGATGCGCAGCATGCCGCTCTATGACGCTGAATGTAAATCTTCAGAAGAACTCGTTGATGTCGGACCCAATGTTTCATCTATCCTGCGTTTCACGAATTTCAGAGGTATATTGGTAAATCAATATATCATTGGTGAGGAATTCAACCGAGGGGATTAGAAGAACATCAAAAGTCCCTGCTAGAGCACTGCAGGATAGAAAGTTGAACGCTGTAGGTGCTCCACTTCTATATTAAGCATATTTTAATATATCTCTCTTATTTTATATCAATGTAATCAGCACATGATCTTATCTCTAAGTATTTAATACTTTCACAAATTGCTTTTATTCGACGTTGAGCATCCTTTATCCCATTTCCCCATTTTCATTTATACCTATATCTAATTCATAGTAAATTCCGCTGGTTCTGGTGCTTCAGATAGAGAGTCTACGTGAACTACACTGGATTCACAGTACTTAGTATATAAGGCGCGGGTCTTCTGGATTTTTCGGGGAATCCAGCTACAATTATACTAAACTCTACTTTGTTTCTCTTAAAACAATTCACTCAACCTCAGAAGCTCCCCTGCTCCCTCCTCACTTAGCTCAATCCGGAGGTTACCGTCATGGAAGAATAGAATCGCATGTCGATGACTATTTGTTGAAATGTTTCCGGAATGTCCCTTTAGGGCTTCCTGCCATCTCTGAGGCTATAAGCGGGGAGAGGTAGCATAATACCGAAATTGTTAAAATAAAAGACCTTCGAACTTCTTAGTTTGTAAATTGGACTACAATACTTAACGACGCAGATTGTTTACGTCGGTCACTTGCAGCGAATGCGAGACAAGACAGCAATAGCGATAGTTTTTTGCGATTATTTTTATGAAATAGTTGGCTGTAATGAAACCGCTTTGCTCGAGCTTCACCGTAAGACAGTACCCGATCACGAAGAAATGGTACCGTCTTGTCATTTTCGTGATCCAAGCGATAAAAAGGGTCTAGAGAAGCATGTAAAAAGTTTCTTTGTCGACAATAGGGATCTTCTGCAGATCAAGAACCACCCTCCGTAGCTGCGAATGTTCCAAATTACATATTGCAGAGGCATTATAAACACACTGGAGTATAGGAACAGTAGTAAGGTAGGGTGGGATAGTTGGTCAGTAAGTTTGTCGAGCTGCCCTACTTTCGTTGAGAAAAAATTAGAGAGGTTATTCCCTTCGAAAAATGAAACGTGCCACTACAAATGCAGTTTTTACGGCCAGAAGGGCCATCGTGAGGTCCAATGCCCTCATACTCTGTACCAGGACATTTTTGTATCGTATCGGCAGCAGAAGTCATTTAGAGGCCACTTATTGGTTTAAAAAGCAGCCTAGTGACTGATGGGGTTCATTGATTCCGTTTTATCGAGATTAGGTCAAACCCGAATGAAGAAATTAAACTGAATGAACTAGACAGGGATAAATCAGTGAATATTATCCGGGAGTCCTAGAATAGTTATTTTGGTTAATCTGATTATGATTGATGTCGACTTCCGAGCCTTTCTGAAACATACGTGAGATAATGTCACGAATAAATAAATAAATAACCCGATTTACGTCCGTAATTGGTCTTTCCAGCGCCATAACAGTTAGCAGAATAAGTCATGAATGATCAAAAGGTCTTTCGTAGGTCTTCAACGTGAGAAGTATAACTTGATTATGGAGCTTGCATCAGCCTCTTCGGGTTTGAACACTGGGAAGCCTCTTCGTGGTCCCACAGGTTAGGCCAAACAAGTAATTTTGATTCTGGTTGCCTATAATGGGTCTGTAGAGCAGGAACACACGGCTAAAACTTCAGGACATCTGCCCAGATTGAACGTCGTCCCTGCGAAGTCGAATAAGACAGGAGCTTATATCCTCTCGGACATCGATGACGTCCCAAAGCTCATGTAATTGGATTTTTGCGAGAAATTGGCACGAGCTCCGATGTGCACGGATTTCAAAAAGATTGTCACCGATGGAACAGATTGCCGAGATAATTATCTCTAGGGAAGCGCTCCGGTGACCTGTGGGTCGTTGATCGTAACGTTGGACGATTTGATAATACGAATCGTATCGCCCCATTCGGTGCCATTAGCGGTAGACCCAATTTGTAATATCTGCAGGAGAATTTTATTTATGGTCACCAGCAGGTGACCCTGGCAGTTTCGAAAACTTTTCGAAAAGTTTCTGTTCCTGCTCTTCAGTGAGCTTCCCCGTAAACGACGTAGTGCGCACTGATGGCGAGGGATTCATATTTCCTGCCGGTGTGGAGGTGAATAATTTGAGTCAGAGCCGGGTAGCAGTGGATGGTCAAATACATGTTAATATTTAGTGTTGGAGATTCTGAAAAAAGAGCCGTACGAGCTGGATTTACAGGAACTTTCGGATGGGAAATAATATGCTGCGGAAGACGAGGTAGACTGGGCCGCTCTTCTCGAGGAGAAAACTCAATATCTAAATTTTGATGAACAGAAGACGCTTCTAAAGTTTGTCTGTAAATCTATGCGATAGATCGGATATATCTTCCAAGAGTATAACACAAAAACCTTTCCCCTTTAAAGATACTTCAAGTACAGATATGATGGCGTAAAACATCGAAGTTCTCGAGCCATCTACCTTCCCGGTGGTTATTTCCCTGAGTTGAGAGAAGATATTTCGATAGAGTAAGGGGCTCATTCCATGCCTCCTAAGCCCGCAAAACGCTTGAAGAAGTTAAATAGCTGTTGTTATCGGGTTCGACTAGGTCAGATGTAATAGAAAATGGTTAGGATCGATGACCCGATTTTACTTTGGAGATTCTCTGATGTAGGCTTAAATAGGCAAAATCTAGTGTCGCTACTAAACTAATTATAACCATACTGCCTCCTGACTGCCTCCTAATTTATGGCCAGCCTTGGCCCCTACGTCCAGCGTGTCTTAATTATTGTAGCTTCCAGTTTGTAGCTTCCAACTTGTCTTGTTCTATCAATACTTGATTATGTGTTGTAAACGACAGCAAACATGAAATAGTTTACGCATTCCAATTGTCACGACGTGGACCTTGCAAGCACTCGGCTGTATGCCGTGGCATTACACTCCCCTCCTTACAGATAAAGTGCGTCTCTTACTTCTCGGGCAAGGCGCACCGGAGTGTTTTTACGATTGAGGAGGCGTCGAGCATCTTCAGCACGTCCTCGAAAACGTTTTTGAGTGGCTCGAGTGTATCTTCTTTCGGTGATAGAACTTTCCAACGAACTTCAACCTTGAACTCGTTGTCGACCTTGACGAGTTTCATGAGGCATGATACAGGCATTCAAATTTCACTACTTAACACGTGTGACATGATGACCTTTTCTCCCAAGGAAGAATAGCTGTAGAACTTCTGTCTGGAGCCATGGATAGACGTTATATCCCCAGTTCTTAGATCCTCGACGTCAAACACAAAGTCATTGTGGGCTTTGATAATTCGAAGCGGTCCTCGCCAACGAAGACGTAATTTTCGCCCTCGGAAAATTCATCACGTGGAACGACAACGTAGTCCTCCTCTGTGAAATTCGGCGAGCGACCTTTTGACGAATGGTCTCTTGCTCGTTTGCGGTTTTCGGTGACTGCGTCATGAATGACGGGGTAGAGATCCGCCCTAAGCGCAATTAGCTTGTCCATGTTGACCGCTCGTTCAATCTGAACCTGTTGAACTGTAACGATGGTTCCTGTATCTGAACGTAAGAAGGAATGTAGAGATTGGCGGGGATGGTGTTAAACCGGCAAAAGCGGTAACAGGAGCGTGATTATTGCGCTGCGGGGATGTAGAATGATTAATTACGCTTTGAATAATTGGCAGTAGGTCTGGTCACGAGTTCACGCGAAGTTTAAGCACAGAGATAAGGGCTCGACATGCCCTGAGAATTCTTTTCCAAGGCTTTCGACTGCCCCGTTGCTCCATGGACAATGTGGTTGCGTGAAATGATGTTTTCACTTGAGTCCATGGCAAGAAGGCGGAGAAATTCGTTTTGAAAGTGCCTGGGGTGTCAGACATGAAAAATGAAGGTGTTCCAAAGGCAGCACACCAGTCAATGACTGCATGAGCTGCTTCTTCGGCATTTGTAGTCGGAGTTGGATATAACCAAGCATATGCACTATGGTAGTCTCGCATCATAAGGACATATCGATCCCCTGTGGTGATTTTACCCAAATACAAGTAATCTAATTGCAGTAGATCATTCAGCTTCGTACCGAAGACTGAGACTCCGAATGGGCGAGGTATTTTTTCCCCACCAGTGGTCGACAGACAATGAATGCAGCTAGAAACAAAAAGTTTGGCATCAGATTCAAGGGTCTCCCAGTGGAAGTGGCTTGACAACGCGGAGATGGTAGCTTGTTGGCCACAATGGTCGGCAGCACTGGTGTGTGAAATAACGGAAAGGCTGAGTTGAAGGTCAGATGATGCGTCAGCGATCCAAATCTGACCATTGGCTGTTCGGAGCATACCGTCTTGCGTTGTGACATTCGATGGTGGGGTATGTTTGGCCTGCTCGCAGCAATGACAGCTGTTGAAGTCCATTCAAATTTCTCGTCGGGGTTTGACAAAAGAGGTGGGATGTGAACAAGGCGAGGAATTGTTGGTTATGAGGTTGTCCATCGCGATAATAAGTAAGCCCAAACGTTGTCCACTCCTGATAAATGGATGCATTCATAATTGTATATACTTAGGCGAACTGCCCAACAAATTTCCTTTCTTACCGAAGCTTGGCTGAGGTCAGGAACCGACAATGGATCGAAAATAAATACAAGAGTATTGTCATCCGTGAAAAGGTAGTGCATTCTGTCGATGGTTTTCATGACGCTATATGCTTCCTTTTCAAACATTAACCATCGTGGCTGGGTGTCATTGAATTTTCCTCAGAGAAATGATAGAGGCTCGTGACGTTTTTCGTTATGCGGAAGGTGTATGTCCTCAATTGGTATTTGCGTTGTAGTTCCAGCCCAATGAGTGTTTGAAGCATCCACTTAAAATCACGAACATTTTTTGTGGTCAGGATGAGCTATTCGGATACGGTTGGATAATGCCAATTTACATTTTTCGAAGGCATCAAGTTCCGTTTGTCCCAACCGATGCTGTGCAAAGCTATACGATGCAGGGATCGTTTCTTCCTTTTCTGGATACATCGTATGAGCGTTCCAATGCATATAAGAGTGGTTGTATGATAACGGAAACTTACGGAATGCTTGTACGTAACCATTGTCTCGCAGATGTGAATTGCAACAATTCGCTCGCGATAGTTGGTTTTGCCATGTTTTCTAGACCAGATACGTGGCGTGGGTCGTATCGCACACCCTCTGCAGAAATATTTCTCCCGCACCACGTAATTGAATTTTTGAAAAGTCGGCATTTCGATGGATGTCATTTAAAGTTGACATCAACGCAAAAATCTAAAATTTTTGTGATGTATCGTAGCAGTTGGTCCACGTTTTTAGCTTCAATCGCTAGTTCATCTACCCATATGAGTAATTTCTCTCTGAGGTCCGAGGGCATTTTTGACATAATACCCGCGTGCAAATGACAGTTTGCATTTAGATTCCAATGTAGCACTCGAGTTGGTGGAAAATTCCATCAGTGGTTACGAATGATTGAAACTCTTGTGAATCTTGATGTAGAGGTAGTTGCCAGTACCCATGCGTGAGGTCAAATTCACAAAAGAATTTTGCCCCAGAGGCTTTGTCCAGTTCCGACTCTATGAGCGGTAACGGAAAATGTAACGGGTATTTGTACCTGTTGATCGGACGTAGGTCAACGGTAAAACGCCTTTCAGCTGGTCCAGGCTTGGGCACGGGCTGTGGCGCGCATGACCATTTCGACGTAGGGCTAGGATAAATTAAACCGGCGTCGAGAATTTTTTGCACCATCATGCGCAAAATGTTCCGTTGACTGTCGGTATACTTCCTTATTTTTACGTGAATCAGTCTGGCGTTTGGTTTCAATTCCAATTTAAGAGGACAAATATTTGCAGATGACTGTGAGAAGTCCATGCGGAATACTCCAAGCCTTGACATGACAATTTTACGTAAATCGCCGAGACATCCCTTAGGGAACCCTTGAGTCAAGGTTTCCGATAGCATTTCTTCGACTGCCATGTAGATCGAGGCATCTTGATCCTTATCTGGTAGGTCAATAAGTGACGGGTTAGGAAACGTATCGATATTCGCCTTGTTGACATAATAGTTTGATCGAGGTCTTCGTTGGTTTTCGCTTAACGTATTTGCATTATCTTGTTTTTCTTTTCATTTTCAATGATTTCCTCATTCTTGACTTTTTTGATCCTTGCCATCAATATGCGACCAACGGAAGATGAAGGTTTTGTATCCCTTGGTACGTCGGAGCAGTCTATCTCATTCAGTTGGGCGCGAATATTTTCAAGCATAGTCTTAGAGTCGATTCCAATATGCTTCAGGACAGGTTGACCTATCAAAAGATCATTCTCGGCCAATTCGGCATCTGCGACGAGTAATGTGACATTGAGGAGGGCCAACGGACCGACAAAAAGATGCATGATGAGACGGGGATCAGTCCATTCCCTGGAAAAGTTAAAGGTCAGTGCTTTGGTTTTATCCTTAAGCACAACTTGCATTGTCACTGGATTAATTCTCTTAAGCTTACCAATCCGAATAAGAATCGCTGACTCTGCAAGTGTCGGAGATACAATGGATTCATCTGCATCATCGTCGCATTGGCCTACGCAGGCTAATAATGCTCCATCATCCTTTAGCGTAATGTCGCATGCGGAACTAGATTGATAAGTGGACAATTGACCCGCTGTTTTAGATGCTGAAGGTTGTGGTTGTTTTTTTTGTGAGGTTTGCTGAGCAATTTGAGCGCATGTTGACTTTGCCGGACCTGTCCGGGCCTTATCAGCAGCTAGTTGGTCGCGAATACGCTTTTTCTCTTTGGCGGGGCACTCCTTCCAGTGCTTGAATTAGTGTCTTACACCTACTTTGCGATGTGATTCCCACATACACAAAGGAATCTCTCGGCTGTTGTCCCTGTTCTTCGTCGGTTCATTCCCCCCCTGGGTTCCCCGAGCGATTATTATCCTTTTTCTTGTTAGGCTTCTTTTGGGGACCAGGCTCGACAATTTGGAAGGCCACAGAAAGCTTCACCGCATGCAAAAGAAATTTTTTTGAAATCCTTTTTCAAAGCATGATGCGAAAATGATAAGTCTGACTCAAGTCGTTCACGTAACGACTGCGGTTTAACAGCTGACAGAACATGTGTGACGGTTAGTTTTTGGTTTTCTTCTATGATCCACTTCACACCGTCTTGGGATAGGAGAGAATGATAATTTGCAAACAAACTCTGCATCCTTGACTTGGCGTTACGATTTCATGTTCATTTTGAGCTTTTTCTCAACCAATTCATCCAAGCTTTCAAGGGTAACGGCATCTTTCGAGTCTTCTGCTTCCTTGTCGAGGTACTTGCGGAGCTTTTCATTGGTCATGTCATCGAATGAAGTGACGTCCTCAGTGAATCCAAGCTCAATGCACGATGTGAAGTGCTGTGCATCGACACAGCATTTTGTTTCCATCGGCAAGACGGCCTCTGTGGTGGTAGTGAAAGCGTCATCCCCAGCAGATTGTAGCTGCTTGGCACGAGAGACCACTGTACGGCAATACTGGTCATACAATTTTAGGAATGATCGGTTTTAAGCAGGATCGGTCTCTGTGAGTCGCGGGTTCGAGACGGACACAACGACGTTGGGGTTTTGGATAGTAGAAGAGGAAGATGGTAGGTTGGTAGCTTGACTAAGATGAAAGTTGAATGGTGAGTGATCACTGTGACCGGGTTCGGCTAGGTCAGATGTAGAATAGAAAATGGTTAGGATCGATGACCCCGATTTTCAATTGCAGCTTTACTTCATTCAGTATCTTTCGTGTACACTGCAGGACTGACTATACGGCTAAGAACTAACCGGATGTTCCACGTCAGGCACGTGCAGTGGGGCTCGCGATAGAATCGCCATTGCAACAGAAGACCACAGTGTGCAACTAATGCGCTGATAAATACGTCTGCGGATCACTGCTGTGGTTGTGTTGAACTTCTGTGCGATGGGCGGGATGAAGTCTTACTTTGGAGAGTCTCTGATGTAGGCTTAAATAGACAAAATCTAGTATCGCTGCTAAACAAATTATAACCATACTGCCTGCTAAATTCATGGGCCAGCCTTGGCCCCTACGTCCAGCGTGTCTTAATTATTGTAGCTTTCAGTTTGTAGCTTCCAACTTGTCTTGTTCTATCAATACTTGATTATGTGTTGTAAACGACAGCAAACATGAAATAGTGTACACATTCCAATTGTCACGACGTGGACCTTGCAAGCGCTCGGCTGTATGCCGTGGCATTACAGCTGTTGGAAGACGGTATCATCACGCCCTCTAATTAGGCCTGGTCGTTTTCGGTGGCGATAGCAACAAGTAAGGATGGGATGCTCCGTTTCTAGGATGACTAACGTCAACTACCGTCAACTTACATACTAGGCAGTAGAGGTCAATGACAGCTCCTCTCTTTTGAATGAATCTTTTGAATGAAAATTCTTTAAGAAAGTCTAGCCACCTCGGGAACTCAGCCTACGTATATCTCGTTGTCAACAAACCCTATTTTCCCCCCTGACGCGTCACGCGGTATAAGTAGTACAGTATCAAAGTATAGAAATGTGTCTTAATGCCGTCACATATACTGTACATTGAGCGGCCGATTTCGAAGTGGAGTGCCCCTGAATGTCAGTTCCGGAGTCATCAAAGAAAAATTACTGGCCGGTTAACCATCCCTCCGCTTCCCACTCTTGGTACAGTCCAAGGGCACAATTCCTGCAGGGATCCCTCCCTTCCTCCAGTGGGAAGCATGGGAAACAGGGTCTTCCCCGTATGGACCTGCAATTACGGCTGACGTGAAAGCATATCTTTCCAGTTCTCGATCTGAAGAAGCCATCTTTGAACGGCACCAGGCTGCTCTCTTTCGTCACTTTCTCGTCATCACCAACGGCTGCACAAGCTGCTTCAAACTGTATTTCTTCTTTGTGCCCGGCATTCTTACTGAGCAAAGTGTCCAGTGTGTCATTAAAGCGATGTTCTCGTTGAACGTTAGCTTCTTTCTTTGCAACTCCAGATACTGATGCTTGCGGCGTATCCCACGGTTCTTGGACACATCTAGAACAAGCCATAAATCTCGAGGGCACCAATGAAACGCGAGTAACTGTTTTTGCCCTAGATAAGCACCAACAAGACTTATCCTCATGATAATACTTCCCGGACCTAGTAATAAAGAAATCCCGTACAGACTCAGATGGTCGACTACCATTCATTTCGCTGCTTTGACTCACGGAGTCACAGTCATTTGCATTTTGGACTCTATCCCTTGTAAAGGCCGCAACCATTTCACTCTCACAGCATTTTTGACAGGCATTCAAACCCGCCGGCCGGTCACTCACCGCCATCACCTTTTTGCTCGTATCTAATTCGCGGCAGTTCCTTCTGTCGTGAAAATATCTGTCACTCTTAGTCAGATACATCCATTTTACATCAATTGCTGATTCGCCTAGCTTTGCCGGTCCCCCCTCCCAACATCTCGTACACGGCTTCAAATGTGCCGCCACTTTGTCAACTTTGTAGGCCGTGCGTGCGGTTCTCAACCATACACAATCTACCGCTCCATGGTAGTACGCACCGGTAGCTGTTGTCCATATCTCTCTCCCGTATCCATTCTCCTTCACTTTTCCGCCGCGAGCGCTATCATATTGGTTTAGCTCATTGCCTTTGGCATTCACCGCTACAGAAGATAGGCTGGTTGCAGTGATTGAGGAATGCTCGACGGAGAGGTGAGATGAGGTTTGTGAGTCTTGAACGTCACTGGGATAAGAGACAAGACGGGCAAGACGTGATGATGTATATCCAGGAGATTTTGAGGTGGTTTGAATTGGGCCGGTGCGGGATGTCTGGCTTTGGGAATGGGAAGAGTCGACATTGTAGGAGGACGATAAAGAAGAGGACGGGTATTTGCAGGCACTAGAGCTGTACCTTGCGGCCATGGATTTGAGGGGGATTGCCTTCTGGTAAAGGAGATGGGGGAGCGGAGTGGAGGCAAGGTAGGAGAGGTGGGAGAGGATTTCGGCGAGGACATCGACGTCATGCTTGGAAGTGTGTGGCTTGAATACAGTGATGTCGAAGTATCTAGCTAGGGATTCTTGGGAGAAGGGACATTTGGCCGGGGGCGGAGTGCACAGAGAGCGAGCGAGAGAGAGTGAGTCAGATACGAGAATGTCGGGGATCGGGAGATAGTTCCGTCGCAGTTCAGAAACGATGAAGGCGGCATCGAAGGGTGCATTGTGTGCGATGAGGATGGGAACAGAAGAAGAGCCCGTGTTTTCGTCAAGGAAGGATTTAGCAGAGCACCAAGCGGATTGGAAGTTGGGTACCCGGCGGTAAGGAGAGAGGGTGGGGGGGCGGATTTGGGTGGAGTATTTTGCTTCGGTGCGGAACGTTGTAGAGGTGAGGAGGAGGGAGAGGGACTGCAAGTGATCTGTGGAAGGCTCTGTACCGGTGGTGCCGGTGTCGAGGACAAATAGAGAAAGGGGTGGGATAGGGAGGGCTGACGTAGTTGCGCTGGAACTATTCATGTGGAGAGGAGGGTTGCAGATTCACAGGTAGGTCAGGAATTTCGGGTGGAGTGATAGAAACAAAGGCGCCGATTGTCCGACTGCATGGTTCTCGATTGCAGGGCGTGGTACGAGCTCCGCATCTAAGTGGTGTCTTAACTCGCCAGTTCGACTTGCGTAAGTAGAAAAGAAGTTTAATGCATTACAGGGGACTGAGTATGCAGCGACGTCATTGTTGCTACAGATGGCTCCCACAAAAGTAAAAATTACTTTCTGTTACGCTCATTGCGGCGCCGTGACGAAATGAAGACAACTACACAAGTTTGATACTCTGGAGATATCCATAAGATTTATTAGCCATCCAATAGGAAAGACATAGAAGTACAGTACCGTACAGTAATGTCGTACTGTACTCTACTCTGTTCCGTACGTATTACGTACAATGCTGTGCTGCATGTCTGCACCTTCAGGTCGTTCTAATAGTACTGTAATCATACCTCTGGACTACTTTACCACAGACATATGCTGGTGCAACATGCAAAGTCTTGAATACCCCACTGTAACAAGCCTAAAACAATTAGGTTTGAATAGGGCGGCTAAACTCTTCATGTTGTGAGGCGCGACATATTACAGACGCGGCACACTTGGACCAAATCGCATAACTAAGTTGCTGATAAAGCCGAGTCTTCACTCCTCCCGTCGGGCATCCGCTGCGGGTTGCGACAGCGGGCGCGTATTCGTCGATTACCTTCGACGTCGTCGCAGACGGCGATCCAAGTGAGTCGAAGGCTAGCGGCACAAACTTCCATCCCAGTTTTGATCGTCCTGGGAGGGCTTCACCGGGGATGGCTGCTACTTTCTTCTAGCAAGCTCCCTATTTTTCCGTCTTTCCGCTGCATTGGCAACGGCGCGCGCCTCACGCGCTCCAATGGACATGAGCCCCTCTTGGAATGGCGATATTACTGTGACGTCGTACGCCACCGGGAGGGGCGGCAAGGTGTTGATCTCTTCCGACCTCGGGTACACTAGAATGTCGGCAGGCCGTGCATTCAGTCCGGGAAGTAAGTATTTCACCTCATATTGGACGCCGACTCCTGCTGCTTTGAACACTTGTCGGCCAAATACCTTCACTACGGCATTGTGACGGTTAGTCCATCCCAGGCCTTTTTTGCAAAAATCCGCTGCATGATCACCTCGGTTGTCCATGGGCCTGTTGCACTCCGCGCATTGCAGCGGCACAGTGTCGTCAAACACGTGAACTCCCAGGTGGCGGCGTAGCATCACTAACCACATTTGATTATAGGTCCGGCTGACCGCAGACGGATGTGCGGTGAGGAAGGCTGCAGCAGGCGTCTCTACGTATGCCTGGCGGCGGATCCTTCGCCGAATATCAGCTTCCGTATGCAGCGTAGTGCTTGGGAACCTCTCCCATTCGTCTTCTTTCCAGAATACCTTTGCTGCCGACTTGCACCAGGCTGGATACAAAATACTGTGTGTATTATCGGGCTTGTTTGCAAGATTGGCCGCTGTCAGCGTTTCTGGGAGACCACCATGTCCGTCAGAGAAGCCTGGGTGGAGTCGTCGGACAAACTCGAGAAGGTGGGTATCAGCATGTGCATAGCTTTGTGCACAGTGGTGGGCTACGCTAGGATCATCGGGGCATGTCACTTGTTCGGAGTCGATGACGCTGGCCGCATACGACGCTAGATTCAGCGTTGCCACGGGTGTGAATCCGTGGCCTCCGAGGCGCAATGGAAGAGCCACTTGCTGACGGACCGCACTTGTCATCGGCACGTTGTTTGACCGCGAATAATATTCCATCTGTTCTTGGTCAAATCTCATTGCCAGGACGCTTGTGGCACTCGGCAGTGTTAGCTTCATCACATGATGTAGCTTGCATGCCGAGGCACAAACACGGTGGAGGTGGAACCGGATGCGAGCATCCCCAACCCATCGATCAGCGATGACGTGTTTTTGCATCCTGCAATTTTTTCATTGAGAAAGTTCTCCATGAATTGAGGCGAACCGATCGGGGCGCCGAGGAGGTCAATGCCGTGATTTGAGAAGTTCTCATTTGGAAAGCGGTGCAGTAGGGGTGTCTCAGTGGCAGGGTGGCGCGGCCAGAATAGGCGTGTCTACGCCGGGTTTAGATACAGGCCATGATCAGGTCCCTTAGACCTCAGGATCTCGACAGCCTTGTCGAGCTCATTGTGATTGCCTACCAGGGTGCAGTCATCCGCATACCATCTGTGTAAATGGAGTTGGGTCTGATCGGAAATTTCTCTTGCCAGTGGGTGTATGACAAGGCAGAACATCAACATACTTGCTGGGTCCCCTTGTTGGATCCCGTCTTGGCTGGGGATGTCTTGTGTCGATGCCGAAGGCAAGATTCGGGACGGCAATTGACGGGCATACACCATGTTCAGAAAGCGGCATTACGACGGCACTTTGGTCGGCAGGAGGTCGATCATTTTCTGTCTCGAGAAGCGGTTGAACGCATTATGTGCATCCACTGAAACCAGTGTGTAGTCCTCATCTTCACCTTTGGTGGCGACCAGTCTTCGCGCTTCGTGTACGATAGAATCCAGTCCACAGTGCACTCCGTTGGCCACCTGTAGTGGAGCGAGGTATTCCCTCGTGTCTTCCAATGCCTGGGGTAAGAGCACTTTTGTCACCAGTCGACGCAAGGCCGTCCCAATTGCAATAGGGCGGATCTTGTCTGGCCGGGGTTGGATCGGCAACAGTGTCGCAGAGGAGATAAGGGGGATTGTCTCATTTGGGAGGTCTCCATGAGCTAGTCTCGACACAACAGCTGTTAGTGCCGAGATACCCGTCCCCCCAGCTTCAGGGCTCACCCGTGTGTTGGCCAGCAGGTGCAGGAGTCGCGGTGACATTCTGTCAGGGCCAGGTACGGAGTTAGGGTTCAGGCGTCGGACCGCGCGTAGAACCGTTTCCTCCGAAATGTCCACCCGGAGCAGCAAGTCTCTCGCTTCTATGGCTCTCACCGGAGACTGCGGTGCTGGGTCATCATACCATTTTGATGAGCGCCCGAGATTGGTACAATTCTCTACTGCACAGGTCTTTCTGAACTCTCCGATATTGTTGCACAACTCTGTCGCCTCTATCCCCCTTCCCTCTTGTCATCTCCGCCGCACTGACCGCCACCGCGTGCGTCTCGCACCAGCGCTCGCGGGTTCCTTCTCGCGAAACGCGTTCATCTTTCCTGTTTTTGTTGCTTTCTCTTTTTGTTTTTCAAGTATTTCCTCCCCAGGGTAACACTATTTCGTGTCTGTGATCTCCCAACTACCCGAGTGATCTCGCGCCTGCACGTGCAGTCCCTCCCTTTCGGTCTCTTTCTCTGTCGGTCCTGGGCAAGCCCTCGTCACACCACTCCATATAGCGCCGAAAACAAACCGTTCCGCTGCCACCCTCAGCAACCCCGTCGTTGCTCTTTCACATGCCGCGCTGGATTTCTTGGTCAAATCCGCTTCACTGCTTGACGGAGCTGTGAACTTTGCTGACCCGCATCAACCGATCATTTCCTCGTATCCGCCCTGCAAACCTCCACGTTCAACGCGCTTAACCGTCTTTCCAGAACAACCCGCAGTTTAGGTCTGTCCTGAACATTCTTAACGCGCTTGTCGGCGTTGACGTTTCCGCACCCCGTTCTCCTTCCGCTTCCGACGCCAACTCGCCTGACGACGATCCTGCGGCCACAGCACCGGCCCCGTATCTGCGAGCGGTCAAAGCTCCAGCGGCCCAAGCCCCGGTGCGGCCCCACCCCATTCGCCGCCTTCCCCCCTCGGTCGTCAAGGCTTGACTGAGCATCGTGATCTCGACGACGCCCGCCTAGCCCGCAAGTTTGCAGGCACTGTCCGTAATGCCACCCGCGGCCTTTTCGGAGGTAATCAGAAGCGTTTCGTTCGCGTGTCTGTTCCGTCGACCTTCCAGATTCACAACCCATCCCAGTTTCGCGCCGCCATCTCTGCCGGTGGGTTCCCTGGTTCCTGCTCCATCATCCAATCCGCCGATCCGAACCACTTCTACATCTGTGCGGCGGAGCGCGACTTAACGACGGTCAACGCTGCATACGACTCTTATCGCACCCTAGCGCAGCATTCTGACAATTTTGACGCACCAAGTCTTACCTTCTCCGGCATAATGGATCTAGAGAATGATCTCTCGGCTGATGACCTCGTTGCAGTATGGCAAGGTCTGCGTTCCGAAATCTCTCGCTTGGAAGACGACAAATGCAAATGGTCTCCTGCTCGATCCTTCGCCACCGCTCTCCGGGACATCAATACGAGAATACTTGCCAAACTGTCCGGGCTCCCTGGTTTCCCTGGAGCAGTCCTTCTGCCTCCCCCACCAGCAGCGGCAGGTGGATTCAAACGCCGCCGTACCCAGAATGCCCCTGTTCCGCCTCAAACGGATGGCTGGATTACGGTCGGTACCCCCAATGCCCAATCTCCCATCCCTCCGCTCCCTACTACACCAGCAGACACCAACCCCTATGGTCTCCTTGAACACATTCCCGCCCCCGATGCCGATTTGGATCCTAACGCATGAATCTCCCAGCTGTGAATCTAGTTTTAGGACCATCCCAATCACCCCTCACCTTCCGCCCCTCCTCTCCGCCCCCTTCCCTGTTCTCACCTTCATTCCGCGCCCAGTCCAAGCCGCGGCTTACGACTTATACTTTGCTGCCTTGTACCGCGTTGTATCTGCTCCATCGCCAGAGCACAGGACTCAAGCCCTTCTGGAACTTCTTGCCATCCCGAAGTTGGTTTTCCGACACAACCGCCCCGCGCTCTTGGCCGCCGCCGCAAAGAAAATTGCTCCAGCCTTGTTGACCGCATCCGCATGGCCTCTAGCCGCCTCTATAATGACCTCTTCGACGAGGCCTCCTCGTTGTTCATCTCCGCCCTCCCCTCTCCGATTCCATCCCCTCCCACCCTCGCCCGCCCTGACAAGGCCCTTCGCGGATGCCGCCGCTTCCTCTCCCGGGGTAGCCCTTCCCGCGCCACAGCAGCCCTTCTCCAAGTCGATCCCCACTCTCCCCCAGCGAAGCTACCTTTCAATCCTTGGCTTCACTTCATCCCCGCCCCCCATTCCAATCACTCCCATGCCCCCTCACGGTTTGCCTCCGGCGCTAAAGTTCTCGGTCTCGGATGTCCGCCGTGCCATTCACAGCCTGGATCCTTCAACCGCTCCTGGGGCCGATGGTCTATCCCCAGTGTTCCTGCGAATGCTGCTTCGCCCGGCAGCTGGGGTCACGCCCGGGAGGGATTGCCTACATGCCCTGACAAAGTTCCTCAACCTCTGTTTGAACGGCGATCTGCCGGCCGCGTGCCGCCCGTATTTCTGCGGAGGCCGTCTTACTGCGCTGCCAAAGCCAAACGGGGGAATCCGTCCGATCGCAGTTGGGCTTCTCTACCGACGCCTAATTTCTAGGCTCGCGGCACACAAAGCCACCCCCGCCATCCGCCCTACCTTCTGCCCCATCAGGTCGGGGTAGGCGTCAAGAACGGCACCGATGCAATAATTCATTCAGAGCGTCGTCTTTCCCAGAGATCCGAGTTCCACGATCACGCCTTGGTCCAGATCGATGCTCGCAACGCTTTCAATTGCATCTCCCGCCAGCGCATTCTGGAAGCCGTACAGACACATGCCCCAGGCCTCGCACGGTGGGTACACTCTTGTTACGATGCTCCTACAGAGCTTGCTTTCGGACCCTACTATGTCCGTAGTTCAGAGGGCACCCAGCAAGGTGATCCCCTCGGTCCCTTGCTCTTTGCCCTAGCTCTCCATCCTCTCTTGCTATCGTTACAGGAGGAGTTCTCACCTGCCCTGAACGCTTGGTACGCAGATGACGGTAACATTGTTCTTCCTCGGTCCCAAGCCGCCGCTGCCATCCGTTTCATCCAGCTTGAAGGAGGTCCACTAGGGTTCCAGCTCAACCTTGCCAAGACCCAAGTTTACGGCTTCTCCCCTTCCCACTCCCCTTTAGCACTTACTTGCCCCTTTTCAACCCCCCTGGTTTCATCGTGCTGGGATCCCCGATTGGCTCGGACCCTTTTGTTTCCCAATTTTTCGCAGGCCGCCAAAACGCAGTTGCCCGCATCTTCCAATCCCTTCGAGACTTGGATGATGCTCAATTGGCTTTCCACTTACACCGCTTCTGCGCGAACGCCGCCAAGGTCACACTTGCTACGTACGCTTCCCTCCACTCAATCTGCGGTACTCGCCGCTAGCTTCGATCAGAAGCAGAGGGAAGGTTCCACCAATTGCAGCTGCCCTGTCCAGAGCGAGCCTGGCTCCAAGCCTCTCTCCCCTTCTCCGTGGGCGGTCTAGGTCTCCTGCAAACTTCAGACATTACCGAGGCTGCTTACGCAGCATCTGTAATTGATTCTTTTGCACTTATCTCCGACCTGCTCACTCTTTCCCAGGACCGCCACTTGGAAGAGATCCCTCGGTCCGCCATCTCGCTCTTATCCTCCCGCCACCTGCAGCTGTCTTCGTCGCTTACAGCTACGGCTCTTTTCGAGCATTGTTCATCGCCGGTCCCCGGCGAAAGGCTCCAGTCTGCGATCACAACTGAACTCATGCTATCGAAGTCCGATAGGTTGTTCACGTCCGCGGCGGCCCACGACCGAGCACGGCTCCTCTCCGTGCGCACGTCCTCCGCCTCGTCTGTTTTCTCTTCGCTTCCTCACCCCCACCGCGGTACGTACATGTCCTCTTCTACATGGAAAGTCGCTCTGGCTCTACGTCTCGGCATCGCGCTATTCCCTGGATCTACTCGCTGTCCGGTCTGCTCCCGCCGCTCGGCCGACATCGCACCCGTCTTAGATCCAAGTGGTCAACACGCGTTGACCTGCAAATACGAAGACGGAATGACTCGTCGTCATCACATCCTCCGCAACGTTCTTGCCCGCTACTGCAAGGAAGTTGGGATCGTCGCCCTCGTCGAACATCCGCTCCTCTACCAGGTTCCCAACCCATCTGGGCATTCGGAGTCCCCCGCGCTACGAATGGACATTTACATACCCGCTGCATACGGGCTTCACAGTACCGATATCGCCGTCGACGTTACTGTTGCCCACCCCTCCGCACGCCGCCACATTTCGCCAAGTACGGTTACCGCAGGCGCTGCCGCAACACTCGCAGAGCGCGAGAAACATCGTCATTACGGCACTTACTGCAACCAAAACGATATCCTCCTCTCCCCCGTCGGGATTGATATCTATGGCGCCTTGGGCGACGACGGCAAGGGTTTTTTCCACCGCCTTGCTTCCTTCGCTGCTTCCCGTCGCGGTTCCTCCCCTCAACAGGAGCTCCGCGACTTCGTTAACCGTTTTGCATTTAGTCTCCAAATAATGCAGGCGCGACAGGTTTCTATCCGCCGCCCGCATCCGTAGTTAATTTATGAATACCCTCCGCACGCTTCTGTGCGACATTGTACAACCAAAAAAGATTTACCACCACAGTACAGTACTGTGTATTCACTCATTACTTATGTACAGTACTGTACCTCGATTACTGGGCGCACCCGGAAATAACCAAATCGCCAAATTGTTTTAATTTGATGTCGGTCCGAAAAATCCCACAAATGCCAACCCGCCAGCCCGCTACATTCTTTTTGTGCCTTAAACTGAAAATGTAGAAAACTGTATTAGTCCTTTCCCCAGTCCTTCCCTAAGTCAACACCCATCTTCCCCTCCCTATCAAGCCCATCCTTCTCAATACAAGTTTCTCCCTTCACCCAAGTTTTCTCTATGGATCCTCCTCCCCCTCGCTCCGCTTCCCTGCCATTGATGCCAGCATGTAGAGATGATACGACCGCCTCCGTTTTCATTCCTAATCTGCCTTTGCTCTCCGCATCGGCTCCCGATCCTGTTCAACCGGATTCTGTGGCCACCCCGGATCTCCCGCAAACCGATACCACTCTTATTCAGCCTGCTGTTGCTGCTTCTGCGCCCGTCCCTGCATTCGAGTTGGGATCTGCCCCCGTTCTCTCTAACCAAGCGGCTTCTGCTCCTATGGAAACTATCAACGACCACATGGGCTCCCGTCGCACTCCGCAGAAAGACATTATAACAAAAGCGAAGGGGAAGAAGAGAAAGACTGTGAATAACACGAAACAGACGAGAGCAGGTGCTCCAAATTATTCTGAATCTGATATTGACGCTTTATTAGACTTTAGGGAAGGGTAGAGCCATTGGGTGCTAATCATTGGGGCTCTAGTTGCGGCAAAATTTCAGCAGTGGGCAGCGCAAAACAACCGTCCAGTGCGGGACCAAGATTCGCTCAAAAACAAGTTTGACAAGCTCGCAAACGCAAAAAAGAAAACAGAAGATCCTTCTTGTCCAGCTCCTGTGCGTCGCGCGAAGCACATTTCACGAAACATTCAGAACAAATGCGCTGGTGGTGTCCTTGGTTCTGATGATGAAGAAGAGAAAGAAGTCTCAAGAGGGGAGGATCTGAACAGTCTTGCAAAGGGAGGAAGATGGGAGACTGAGCCATCCGGGCCGGTTGGTGCGAGGCAGAACAAGAGAAAGCATGGATCAACTGGAAGGAGCACACCGTCGAAGAGATCAAACAATACAGAAGCTGAGCTTTTCGCGAATGTTGGCAAAATGACGGAACATATGGGCGAAATTTCACGAGCGATGACAGCAGAACAGGGCCCCTCGTTGAGCGATGAAGACGTAAAACGCATTGTTAAGGCAGAAGTGAAGGAAAGATTGCGCCCTACGAATGACCTACTAAAGAAGATGAGCGAAATGATTGAGGGGCTATCTCAAAAGAAGTGGATGAACTGCTAGAGATAATGGGCTAACTTTCTTGTCTTCTCGCGTATGTAGTACGAATCTGATTCAGGCCTACCGTTCGGGTTCTAAAGTTGAATAGATGACAACAAATTGTCAACAGACGTAGACGTTTCTCGGCATCAGCAGGTAAAGGTACCTTCAGTCTTGCGAATGGAGCCTTTATAGCTCTTACAACCCACTCAGCGCTTTGTCGTTCGCTCGGCATAACACGCTGGAGAAGCATATCGATTGCAGCAAGCGCCGCTGACTCAGGTATATCAGAAGTCTCATTTGACTTCCGTCCACGAACAATCTTCCCATCCGTTGCTTTTTGTTATTAACGAAGGCGCTATTTCCAAGAATAGCCAGTCCGGGGGATGTTCTTTCATCTGACAGCTTGGGAAAATACAATCCGGAGACTGTTGCGAGCTTAGTGTCATGCCAGCTTCCCGGGTAGTTGAAAGCATGTATTAGCTCACCAAAGAAGTTGAAGACGAACGAATTGGTGAGTTCAATCTCTTGAGTAAAACCTTCAAAGTAAGTGTTTTGCATATCGCCATCTGTGTAATCGGCACAAGGCATGCGGCCTCCATCCGTAACAGCAAAAATGCCTTTTAAGTATTGCCTTTGACTCTGTTTGTTTCCAGTAGCGCCGCGGATTGTCTCACCTCTTCAACAGTAGGCCACTTTATCTGGAAACACGATGTATGGTTGTCACATACCTACTCGTTTAAGCACTTCCAGTCCGTAATCCAACCAGACGCCAATTGTGCTATCCGTCACCCTAAAAATAGGACACAGGCTGTATAAAGTCCTCTTCGTCTTAACATACCACAAAACCATTCCAAGTAAGTCAACAGAGCGGAGTAATGGCTTTCTTCCTCTTTTCTTAGGCCCTTTTCTAAATGGGCTTCCAAATTTGTACATGGTTCGTTGATTTTCAAACAGCGGGAGCATATGTTGCAGAACAAGCTCCTTCGTGAAATTAGTAGAGACGAGAAAGTCGTCATCCACACCACACGATAATATCTGGTTCCACGGAGTCGACTGGTTCGTGTTAAATGGCCGGATTAGTGCCGCTCTCCTATATTTGGCTGGTATACGGGATCGTTTGCAAACCTCTCTGACAGATCTGCTCTTGCGAACGACACGCAAAGCAAGCAGAGCAGTAGTATTTGACGCTATGCAAGCTGCGAGCACAGCTCTACGGTATCGTCAGTGCCTTGATACCATGTACGCTGGTGGCCTAGGCAGAAATCTCTGAATTCCGCGCACCTCTTGCCTTAATTCACCTTATCTGATAAGTCCCATGTCAAGTGGTTGGCGTTTGGCGAACTGGTTCGACCCCCAAGGGGTCGAACCAGATGGGAAAATCTGGCGAGAATTCGCCAAATTTGCAGATATGTGATCGGCTGAAAGTTGATCAATTTGGCGATTTGCTTATTTCCGGGTGCGCCCACTTTACCACAGACATATACAGGTGCAACATGCAAAGTCTTGAATACCCCACTGTAACAAACCTAACAAAATTAGGTTTGAATAGGGTGGCTAAACTCTGCATGTTGTGGGCGCGACATATTACAGACACGGCACACTTGGACCAAATCGCATAACTAAGTTGCTAATAAAGCCGAGTCTCCACTCCTCCCGTCGAGCATCCGCTGCGAGTTGCGAGAGCCACCGCGTATTACGTGCAACAGTTGCTTGGCGGTATTCCTGCATAGTACATACTGTGCAGTAGAATAAGCGGAAAACTTAATTTATTCTCTATCTGTCGCAAGCACGGGGACGGGCAGCAGTCGCGGTGGACATGTCGGGGATTGCAGCAGGACCTCTACAGGCAATAACTCTAGGTGCTGCGGATGGGAAGGGGGACCTCGAACTTGCATTCGTAACCAGCTGTAGCAACTATAGCTTGGTTGGGGTTCATCAATACACAACGATGGGCACTGTAGCTCGTGAGAGTCTTCAATCTCAGAGCCATCTCGAGGAATTTGGGTTGAAAACTGTTTTCAAAATAACCAATATATTCACCTAACTGAGGCTTAGTCGTAAGGAAGCTCGTTGGTTGAAACTCGCGGAAACTCCAGAATCTTTCATTACGCACATGGCCCGGTACAGTGAGAGAAGAAATATAGGACCAGACCAGACAGGTAGAAGATGTTAGGGCTCACTTCGACCAACAGCTTGTACGAAAGCTCTTTAAAAGCTCGTAGCAGCTGCGCAAATGATTTTTGAAGAGAGAATTTTTACGCTTTACTTATCTTGAGTGTACACCGACTGACCGACTATTCAGTTAAGACCTAACTGGATAGACCACATCGGTCACGTGCAATGGGGCCCGCGATATGATGGCCATAGACACCAACGACCACAAAGTGCAACTGATACGCTGGTAGATGCGTGTGCGAAGAAGAAAGAAGTTTAATGCATTCAGTATCTACTGAGGACTGAGCACGTCCTAGCTTTACGGCTAAGATCTAACCGGATGTACCTCGTCGTCCATGCGCATCGGGGCTCGGGACAGGATAGCTTGAGCAATGGATGACCAGAGAGTGCAACTCAGTTGCTGGTAGATACGGCGGCGGATAACACCAGGTGTCGAGTGACACTTGGACGCGATCCGCGGAACTAACTCCTCGATAAACGCAATTGTACCAGGGGAAGGGGCACCCAGGGAATCAAACGCCAGAGGTCGAAACGTGAAGTTCGGCGTGTAGGGCGCAGAAGATGGGCCATTTGAGGGAGCGGGGAGGCGCTCACTCTATCCTTGTCGCGGGCCGCCAGTTCAAATCGTAGTGTCCGAGGTGTGGCATTTAATGGCTTAATAAAACGAGCACAATGTATAAAACAGTAAAATTGTCCAATCAAAAATATAGGATCCCTTTATTGTAGACGTTCTACTTGTTCACCATGACACTTAATACTTGGTTTTGGCACCTTTCCTTGACATAAAAGCAGTCCAGCGGCCCTGCATACTGTCAACATGGGCACGCAGCACATTTTCGTCCAATTTAGCCCACTCTTCTGTTAGGTTTACATGCAATTGCATGAAACATACAGGTTGATCATTTAGAAATGGACGCACGTGCATTTGGTCACAGGGAGGCATTATCAATATCAAATGCATCGTCCTCACAGAATTTGTTGTGCGAAGGTGATTACCTAAGCAATAATCTAGAGCTAGTGATCTAGAACTGTATATATGTAGGTTGAGCTATTCAAAGTCACTGAACTAAAAGTAACGAGTACGAATTACTCAGCTTGACATATAAGTTCAACAAGACCAAGACTAACGCCTTGGTCTTATAAAGTTTCGTACCTGGACTAACGGCCAGCTCTCGTTCAAACCCCTTCAAACCTCCCACAGGTTATGGGCCCATAACCCATGATGAACAACATCAGATAAGCGATTGAAAAGATAACGGAGAAGAACTACTCCGTGTGGGCGTTGCAGTTACTCCTTATTTTGGAATCTCGTGATTTGTGGCGCTTTGTTGAAGAAGGCTCTGATTTCGAAACGGAGATTAAAAAGGATGATTCCGTGGATGTTGTGTTAAAGAAAAGAAAGAGCATAGGCTACAGCAACAGTGCTTGGCCGAAATTTTACTGATTGTTGACTCTAAATATTTGCCTTCATTGGCAAGGAAGAGGGATCCTAAAGAAGTATGGATGATCTAGAAAGCTTGCAAAGAAGGAAGTCTGCAGCGAGTCAGTATACTTTAAGAACAAAATTGTTCAGACTCTGTATGAAGGAGAGTCAGTCGATTAGGTCATACATTGAAGAAATATGTGAAATTGAAAATGATCTAGCATTATATGGCTGTGAACTAGAATCGAACGACAAAAATTTTGCTCTTTTACAGGGCTTGGGGAAGGATTATGAAGTGACAAAAGCGGTACTTCAGAATAGTATGGATTTGTCATTCGAGGAAACTGTCTCCAGGTTAGAGATAATAGAAGAAGAACTGAACATAAAAGGAAGGAGTAGCAAAGATAAAACAACCGAATTCTACACTAGAAAGGGCAATAATAAGCGGAAACCATTTAATGGAAAGTGTCATGGTTGTCGCAAACGAGGCCATCAGTTTTACAAGTGCTACCTTAATCCAGAGTCAAAGAGTTGTAGCCTCATTTTAAAACCACAGCTGAAATTGAGGAAAGAATTCGCAGTCTAAATGAGAGGGCAATGGCTAAGGATGAGTGAGTCAATACTTCTGGTATTGGAGGCGGCAGTAATGGCACAGCATGTGTTGCCTTTGGTACTGGGTTAGAGGACATGAGTACTTCATGATTTTTAGACAGCTGCGCTACTCAACACATGACGAATCGACGTGATGCTTTGTTTGACTATGAACCAGAAGAAAATGCTGAGAATACTGTAAGCACAGTATCCGAGGATGAGAAACTTAAAGTGAAGGGTCATGGTACAGTGTATCTAAAACAGTACATAGACGATGAATGGAAGACCATTCGTTTAAATCGAGTCGCTTATATGACGGATATCAGAACAAGTCTGGTGTCACAGCCCTTGGCACAAAAGGCAGGTATAAGCATTCAGTATCTAGGAAGTTCTACTAAAATGATTGCTAGACATGGTACTAGCACTTTCATGATCGGAAGTAATGAGGGACATGGAATTCGTGAGCTGACAGGGCTGTTGCTAGTAAGGCTAAAGTTTCCATGCTTAATGAAGGGTCAAATGAAGACATGAAGTTGATGCTCAGAAGACTTTGTCACACAAATACAAATACTATAGAACAAATAATACTTCATAATGTGGTAGAGGGCCTTAATAAGGCCAAGAATGGGAATTCAAGTGTGTGTCTTGAATGCTGTGATGGGAAACAGTCTGCCTTACAGAACCGTCGTGAAAAAAAAACAAGAGAAGTCTTTG
The DNA here is from genome assembly GCA_002205965.3 of Kappaphycus alvarezii. NCBI lineage: Eukaryota > Rhodophyta > Florideophyceae > Gigartinales > Solieriaceae > Kappaphycus > Kappaphycus alvarezii. The sequence continues at coordinate 634,022 of NADL03000649.1, forward strand.
AACTAATTCATTCTGATATCGTAGGACTCACCCGACTGAAATCGCTTGGTCGATCGAAATATATTCTAGGGTTCCTTGATGATGCTAGTGGTGCATCTTGGGTAAGATTCCTAAAAGACCGTTCAGAGGCACCCAAAGCTTTGGAGTCTCTATTTAATGTTGTAGAGAACATAACTAAAAAAGGCCAAGTTCTCCCGGACTGATGGTGCAAAGGAGTACACGTCAAGGGAGCTGGAAAAAATTTTTAATAGAAAGGGCATTGTGCATGAGCCAACTCCTCCATACTCACCCGAATCAAACGGGAGAGCAGAGAGACTTCATCGAACACTGGTTGAAGGAGCCAGGACTATTTTGTCAGAACTGAAACCATTAATAATCTAGAGGATTGTGAATTTTTATGGGCTGAAGCCGTATCTACAATGAACTACGTCAGGAACCGAACTTTTACGAAGTCGACCCATAAATCGTTTGGATAAACAACACCTCATGAGATTGTATACGGTACTAATCCAGACGTCTCGAATCTACGCATTTTTGGATCAAAAGTGAATGTTAAGAAACCTAAGCCGTATATACAAGGAAAGTTTGATGTTCGTACATGGGACGGGATCCATGTCGGTTATGCCGCTGAGTCTGCATACAGAACTTGTATTCCGAATGATAGGAAGGTAGATGTATCAAGGAATGTAGTCTTCATCGAAAATATGGTCTCACCGCCTGTTAATGGTGTCAATTTTGGTTTGAATGATGATTAAGAAACCTCAGAAGGTAAAGATATTAGTCACAGGCAACTTGAAGAAAAGGACTGTAATGATTCAGATTCAAATTTGGATATAGAAAAGCTCATACAAGAGAATGAGGATATGCAAACACATATTCCAGACGGTGGAAAACGGAAAGCTAGGCGACCAGACAGATGGACATACGACAGCATGCTCGCTTATTTGGTTGCAGAAGAAATTAATAAATATTCAGAGCAAAAGACGCCGTCTAATTTACATGAAGCAGTGAGTGGTCCATGTAAAAAGGATTGAATTGATGCAATTAAAACGGAAATGGACTCACTAATTGAATATGATGTGTTCGAAGTGGTCGAGCTGCCTAAAAATAAGAAACATATTCGAGCTAAGTGGTTTTTTCGTTTTAAAAACCGACTAGAATGGTACTATTGTATGAAATAAGGCACGGCTAGTAGCGAAAGGTTTTTCCCAGATTCATGGCATTGACTATTTTGAAGTGTTAGCTCCAATAACCAAGTTCACCACTGTAAGATTTTTACTGGGGATTGCTGCTGTACACGATATGGAGATTGAACAAATAGACATCAAAACAGCCTTTCTAAACGGTAAAATTAGGGAGGAGATATATCTGGAGCCGCCTACTCTACCAGTTGAACTACAGGAGCAGTTTAATTACAATTCTTGGCAGGGCAAGACGTGGAGTTTAAAGAGAAGTATATATGGCCTACGGCAGGCATCAAGAGCTTTTAGTATTAAGTTACATAGGGTAATGTTACACCTCGAATTCACGCAGTCTACTGCAGACCCATGCCTTTACTTCAAGAAAATGGATGGACTTTATGTGTATGTCATTCTGTATGTCGATGACGTACTGATATCATCGAAAAGCATTAAGGTATGTCAAGATGTGAAGGCCATTTTGAAACGGCATTTTGAAGTCAGGACTTGAAGACAGCAAAGTATTTTCTTGGTGTTGCCATTTATCGGAATAGAAGGAAACGGACTATAATAATTGGTCAAAAGCAATATATAATTAATGTTTAGAGAAGTTTGGTATGAGTTCTTCTAAAGGGACCAATACACCAATGGTTGCGAGGTCAAATCTCGACTATGATGATGAAAGCAGAAAAGGGATGAGCTTTCCATTCCTCGAGCTCGTCGGTTGTCTCATGTACTTTGCAGTGACAACACGGCCTGACATTATGTATGAAGCTGGAGTACTGGAGGGATACTACAGTTCGGCTGCAGAAATACATTGGATTGCAGCAAAATGGGTGTTGCTATACTTGAAACATACTTTAGACTACAATATATGTTGTATGGAAAGCTGTGAATCTGTCATAGACGGATTCACTGATTCTGATTGGGCTGGTAACAATTCGAGGAAATCAACCAGCGGTTACGTGTTTCGTGTTTATGGAGGAGCTTTCTCATGGAAGTCAAAACTTAAGACTGTTTTTGCCGCGTCTACTACTGAAGCTGAATATATAGCTCAAGCATTTGCAACAAGGGAAGCTCTATGGATTAAGAAGCTTTGCATTGATTTAAAAGTTCCTCAACAATCGATTTCTATCTACACTGACAGCATGATGGCGATTAAGCTTGCTAAAGAATCGTCTACTACAGAAAGGAGAGCGCATATCGATGTCGTTTACCATTTTATACGCTACTATGTGAATAAGGGGGAAGTCGTCCTGCAACACATACACACAGAATCGATGATCGCTGACTGTATGAAAAACCATTAGAAAGGGTCAAGCTCCAAAGATGTATAAGCAAAATGGAATGTCAGGATACAGTGACAAACCTTAGGGGGAATTTTAGGTTTAGATGCAATTGCATGAAACATACAGGTTGGTCATTTAGACATGGACGCACGTGCATTTGGTCAAAGGGAGGCATTATCAATATCAAATGCATCGTCCTCACAACATTTGTTGTGTGAAGGTGATTACCTAAGCAATAATTTAGAGCTAGTGATTTAGAACTTTATATATGTAGGTTGAGCTATCCAAAGTCACTGAACTAAAAGTAACGAGTACGAATTACTCAGCTTGACATATAAGTTCAACAAGACCAAGACTAACGCCTTGGTCTTATAAAGTTTCGTAACTGTACTAACGGCCAGCTTTCGTTCAAACCCCATCAAAACTCCCACACTTCAAAACCCACCTTTTTAAGGTCTTCAATGGAGGAAAACCGGCGCCCATTATGATAAAAACGCCTAGCAAGCACAGAACACAGGTTCTCAATTGGGTTCATATCAGAGGATCTGCTTGTCCAGTCCATCAGAGTAACATTGTGAGCATTCAACCAGTCCTTACAGTAGCGAGAAACATGTATTGGACAATTATCTTGTTGAAAATTCCATGATTCTCTATACGTAATAGCAGCCCAATCCAGTAAATGGTCCTTCAAAAGCTTAGTGTACTTCTTGGAATCCTGATTACTATTAATAACCACCAGTAGACCTCTACCGAATAATAACAGCAGCCCCAAAACATCACACCCCCACCACCATTCTGACACTTTGAAATTCGTTCTACACTACTAATTGAATGCCAATACGAAGCATATCCATCGGGGCCGTCTAGGTTAAACTAATGTAATTTTCTAATCAGGATAAATAACATTTTGCCACTGAGTTGTGCTCCAGGCTGCGTGTTCTGTGGCCTATTCGACACGATTTCACCCTCGCTAAGTTTTTGTGATCTATTGCTTCTTTTTTTGAATTGTAGGCCTGCGGGGCCTTAGGAAAGTTTATGATAACCTTTAAAGAGCGACGGATGCTTTGAGCAATTTGGCTGTGGGCTTTTTCTCGCGATGGAGCACAATAATTGCTCCCTTTTCTTGCTCAGTGAGTGCGTTTCCGCTTGGCATTTCGATTGTTAAATTTGGGCTTTTGTGGAACAAATGGGTGCAGGAGGTACTGGTTGCACTGATGTTGCGCTTGTATGTGTTTCAATTTGGCGCGAAAGAAGGAAGCAAGTTTCGGTCTTACATTCTTGAGTTATGTTGTAAGTTTTTTCATTGATATTTTCTAAAGTTTGAAGTGTGTGTAGGATAATTTTTTACTGTTTTGCTCTACTTTTAAAGAACTTTTAGAGAAGACACGTTACAGGTTGTGGTGTGAGCGGATGTGTTGTTCATCTCCGGTCTTCTATTTTTGACGCTCACTGTAGATTTAACGTTTCCTCAGGCAAGCTATCAAGACCTCTACATGTGTTAACTTTAAACATATATTTATCTTTGAGTGATGCGTAAAATCCACAATACTAATTGGTTCAAATCATTCCCCGATGCTATGTTTACTAGTTTTGTGATCCATTAGTAAAAGCTCTGGATGAAAAAATGCCGACGGATGATGTTCGGAAGTTTAAAATAGAAAGTTTTTCGGTGATATTCCCATGAAAACGTTATACATACCACGAATGTCACAGTGAAAACCTACAAAAATTGCTCAAGACTCAAAATCGATGAGAATTTCAAATTAGCAAAAACATGGTCTAGACTTGAGTCTTGCGCTGGAACCTTGAGATCTAGTATTTTTGCGAATAATGCGAGGGATGTATCACCTGTCAGCAATATAAAGAATCTAACCAGAAAAGTTGCGCAAAACAAATGTCACTCGAATTGCTTGACTGCAGGTAGGGACTACTAACCTCATATTTTATGCGTGGTTAACCATGAAGATAAGTAGTTCTGATACGATTAAGACTTTGGTTCATCGAATTGCTCGGAGAGCTCATTTTCTGAAATCAAAACATCATACACTAACGAAGATACCACCTCAGACATTTGTTGAATATTTTAGGGAACTGGAGGTTTACAGATGAGTTGAATCTAGATACTTGCAAAAAGTTCGTTTAAAACCCATAACAGATATTAATGATTCCTTTTGTTGCAAAACTGACACAGGCCACCGGTCCAAAAGAACAAAAAGATTTGATTCTTGAGATTATGAATAAGATTATCGGTACAAGAATGTAGTTTTAATGACAAGTGCGCGTCAGAGGGACAAAATAAAAGACATTAATCTCCAGCGTGCGCGAAAGTGCTGAAAATTATGCTACTACACATCTACCGCCGCCGATTCCGTCACTGCAATTCTCATTTCACATTTCAAGCAATTAAATACTATTTGAGAGCGGGAAGGATCTATGAAGCTTACCATTATAGAGCAATCGGAATCTTAACAAACTAATTTCGCGATCAAATTCTATAGAATGTAAGACACTGAGTGCACATTTCATTTCTGTTTCAAGAAAAATACTCGTAGAGGTACTTTTATGGCCGGAAGAGAAGACTATTTCCGTAAGAAACAGATAGGTATCAACTCCCGTTGCTTGTATGTATTTTTCCTAAACATATGAGAACTCCGCAAAGATGAAAGGAGATGTAACAATTCTTTGGAAAGTATAGTAATCATCTGTGTGGTATTTTCTGATAAATGTTACGAGAATTCCTCGAGAAGAACTGAATTTGTTGATTGGAGAGATGACGCAGTCATAAATTCAAGATAGGGTGGAATCGTTTTCATTTGCAGCTATATGAGAAATGTAGATCGTTAACAACTATATTAGTTTCATTGATGGAACTGTTATTGGAATTAAAAACCCTGACAACAATCATCGCGGCCAGTGTGCAAAGGTCACAAAAGGGCATATAATTTAACATTTCAAGCTATTTATACTCCCGTCGGAATGTTTCTACGCGTACTTGAACGAATAGAGGGTAGAAGACACGGTTGTACGTTGTAAATGAGATATGGAGTAAACGAGCAATTGGGAAAATTCTGGATACCGCTGAGAAGCAGTACTGCATCTACGGGGAAAATGATTATGATCGCAGGTCCTTCCTGAAGATCTTTTTTGAAGGTTCGTCCCTAAATAGTGCCCATAAGCATTTCAGTGAGGCGATGTCTAATATCAGCGTCACTTTGGAATGAATCTGTAATTATTTCAAGTTGTTCTTGAGCATAGAAGACTATAAAAGGAAGCTGAGCATCGGAGAGTCTCCAGTGTCTGCTCTTTATTACTGCGAAATGTTGATGTGTAACATTCGAAACTTTTTTCACGTAAACCAAATCTCTCAGTACTTCAAATGTAGCCCACACACTCTCGAAGAGTTTCTGATCACTAAAAAAAGGAAAAATTGTTTACTTTTTATTAATGCAATCGGAGCGCCAGGAAGCGTGGGCAAAGTCCGTAGCGGAGGTCGCGAATAGCGAGCGGCCGGAGAAGGACCCCCAAACTTTCATCATGGGCTTTCCAGATGCTGACTACTCGGAAAGTTTCGAGGGGTTTGAGAGTAAACTAAGCTTATACAAGAAAACAATCAAATTGGTTTTACTTAAAACTTAAAGAGCTCCAAAATCAACTTGAATTTCTCCACCTCAGGATGATTCCTGTTGTCCCTTTCCTTCTTACGTTCGATGCCATCATTTTCATCATTCTTCTTCTCTTACTCTAAGTATGAATTACCAATGGGTCGTTCGTAGGTTTTCATGATCATTTTGGGAAGTATAACATGGTTATGGGGCTCGCATTAGCCTCCTCGGGTTTGACCTCTTTGTGGGATCGCTGATACGGCCAAAAAAGGAGTTTTGGTCTTGGTTGCCAAGACTCTGACTGTGGAGCAAACACAAACATCTAAAAATTTAGGATTACTTGCGCAGATTGAACTTCGTCATTGTGGAGGCAAAATCAACTGAGACTCATGTCTTCTCGGACTCCTATGGCGGCCTAAACCTTATGCAATGGTATTTCTGAGAACATTTAGCACTATATAGATGTGCACGGATTGTGAGATGACTGTCACAGATGGAACAGATGGCCGAGTTATTGGTCGCTTGGAAAGCGTTACGATGACCTGTGGGTCATTGGTCCTACCATTGGACCTTTTGATGATACAAATCATGTCGCCCCATTCTTTTCCATTAGCGGTGGCCCCAATGCTTAAAATCTGCAGGAGAATACAGTTTAGGGTCGCCATCAGGTGACCCTGGCAGTTTGGAAAAATTGCTGTTACTGCTCTTCATTGAGCTTCCTGCAAAAGATGGAACGCACACTTATAGCGAGGGATTCATGTCCACTGGGGGGTTTGGAGTCGAATAATTTGAGTCAGAGGCGGGTAGCAGTGATGGATTTTCGGCTACGTGTTAGTAGTTAGTGCTGAAGATTTTGAATAAGGAGCCGTAGGAGCTGGATTTGCAGGAACTTTCGGAGGAGAAAGGATTTGCTAGGGAAGACGAGGCAAAATGGGCCACCCATCTCGCAGAGAAGCTCAAAATCTAAAATTTGATGAGCAGAAGACCGCTTTAAAGATACTTAAAAGTACAGAACTGATAGCATAGGACATCGATATTTGTGAGCCATCTACCGTCCCGGTGGCCCACTCCTTTGTGTTGAGAGGAGATATTAAGATAGATTAAAAGGCTCATTCCATGCCTTCGAGGCGCAAAAAACGCTTGAAGAAGATAACGGGCTGTCGAAAGCAGGTATCACCACGCCGTCCAATTAGGCCTTGTCGTTTTCGATGGTAATAGCGACGAGTAAGATGGGAGGACTCGTTTATATGTTGGCTACTATTAACTAAGCATATCGATAAAGGCAGAACGCTGGTTATTACCAAAGCTAGAAAGACTGCTACACGAGCAGGGGGATTAGAACGTGTTCATAAAGATAGATTTTTATGTTGTGTATTTGCAATTATTTGTGCCGGAGACATGCAAGGAGAGGTTGAGCTTTGCTTCTAGGTACGGCAAACCCAAGAAGATAATTTGAAGTTGAATGAGATCGAGTGTAGCTTCGCGTGGTTGGAAGTTAAGACATTAGAGCATGGAGCTAACGACACAAGTGTTACGGTGGTTCTACTAAGATCGGGGATATATTAGAAGCTCCGGCTACGAAGAACGTGGCCCCACTGAGAAGATAAATGTGATTGGCTGACTACTACGGAATTTCGCAGCTGAGGCTTACAACGCTTATGTTGTTCTCATTTCTGAATCCTGACTCCCCATTCATGGCAGAAACTGACTCCCAATTTGTTTCTCCTTTCTTTCTGCTCTCTCAGAAGAGTAGCTACGGAAAAGATCTACCCGGTACAGTTTTCATCCCGCACGATAATAGAAGAAGATTCGATGTCTACCAATAATCAAGAGGCTTTCAAGTTTTTTTCCAAATGTAAAATTTTCGGTGTATAAATCCTGTCGAACGAGAAAATAGTCTTTTACTTGGGCCGATAAGCTCTGCAGAGAACACTAGCACTGTTTATGGACTTGATTGCGTACTACAGATTAAAGTTAAACTATTACAGGGGCTCGTCAAACGGTGCGGCCGACTATATAATGAGGAAGCTCTAAGATTGGTTGAAAGAAGAAGTAAGTGTTACCGAATGGTTAGTAGCCTATATTTGTTGGGCTGAGCCCAAGTTTTCCGTGTTGAGCTGACGCCTGTTGGACATAGCTATATTTACAAGGGCAGCGAAGAAACAAGAACCGGATTAGAGTAAGAAAGTAGCAATTCAGTGCTGAGAGAGGAAATTCCTGCTGTGTTTTCACAAACCATTTCGCCGCGAGAAGGAAGAATTACGGGTTGCGCTTCCCGCTAAACAAAGAATTGATACTGCCGACACATTTCATGAAAAAATATGTCACTGGTATGAGAATTCGACTAATAATTTACTGAGGGATACGTTATGGTTAGCAGAGAAGTATCATCACGTGTTACACCACATACCTGCTTTCGAAAGTTTCCAGTAATCTCTAAGGCTTCCTACGTATCACAGTAGTCAGTAGTCTTTGGGCTCCCGTCAAAGGGGTTTTAGGAACTCCTCCATCGACTTCGAGGAACCCTTCAAGTCTTCTAAGTCAAAACACATATTTAAGCTGATCATAGTGGAAAGAATAACAAGGCGAACGATTTAGTGGGCCAGCAAAGTCGCTAAATCGGGCATCTTTCTCAAATTTGTGGAACAGGAAGTCATTCTTACTCTTGGGCCGCCGAGAAATACTTCGTTGGATAAATCTACGGATTTAATAGCATCATCCGCTCAATAATTTATGATTAGGTATGAAATTTATTGGAGAACGTTTGCGTACTTCCCGATGAAGAAGGGGTAGGAAAAGAGGTTTTCCGGGATTATGAAACCGCGACCAATATTTCCATTGTTGGGTATTGGCCTTAGGCGGTCACTGAAATCTAATGTTCCGGGTTAGGGCGTATGAGTATGAAGATATTTGGCACATGAATTTGTCCACCTCATGCAGCCAGCACATTGTATACGATAACCAATTATGGTAGATGGACACACAGGACATGTGTTACAGCAGTGGCACTATGTATGGTTTTGTACTACGCTGGCACATTACTATACATGGTTGCTTTGTAGTATCATGAGTTGGTTCCGACGGTACTGTGTTATATGTTAGATGATGATTGCTAGCACTGAAGCGTCTCTAGTTCATGGTGTAAGTTATTCTGGATGGTGGTGTTGGCAGTTAGTGTGAGTTTGGAGTAGTATATGAGTTGCGGATGATGAACTTCTGAGTAAATTCTAAGCCAAGGCTGGAGAATTTAAATGTTCATTCCCCACCTTCCTTATCCAACCTTTCCTCTCGGCTTTCTAATCCAACATCCATGATGCAGAACGCAGAAGCCTGGGCAGAGGAATTATCTGGGGTCCTGTAATTTCATCACCAGAGGGACCGCCGGGTCTTTCCATTCGGCCTTCGGGTGATTCATTGAACTAATCATAGGATGAAGGCAATCGATTACATGGCTTTCTGGGTGATGGAGAACTTACATATCACATTATTGAGAGTACACGAGAGTTTGCCAGTCGAGTTGCAGTATACGTGAAGGCTTTATTTACAAGTAATTCTACAGGTCAAAAATGAAGGCCGAGGTTGGGTACAACGTGCTTGTGGTACATAGGCAGCCGCTTAAAATGAATTAGAATTGCCTAACCTTCGATTCGTCCTTTTAGGGCCCATGTTAAATCATTAAGGCGATTCACGCATGATAAGAACTCTTTTCATCGACTATTTGCTTTAATTATACAATTCTACTCAATCTATTAAGCTCTTGAATTTCATGAGCCCACCTACGAGGTTTCAGAGTTGTTGGATTGAGGATGAATAACTCAGCACATTACAAGTTCCATTTATTGTCAGAGAGCAAAAACTTTTATGCAAGTTGAGAAGTATTGTCGTCTTTTTTCGCGAATGACGAGCCGTCAGAATATACTTTCAACCTTATGTAGGGTTTTTCCAACTTGTAATACTTAAGCGAAAAACTACGGTTGTTATACACATTCTTCACCTTGGTGGTCAGCTTTCACTGAGAATTTAGTTTCAGTCACTTGTGCGTCCATAATTAAGTCATAACCTACTTCAGCCTTGGCATGTATTAATCAAGACAATCTATGCCTTCAAGACTGAATTCAGGAAAAAAGGAGACCATCGGCAGAATGCGAATTTTCGTAACATAATATTCCTGATTTAAATCAAATCCATTATAAGTTCTCTTTACTCTGACACCAGCAACTACTTTGTCATTGAGCTAACTCTGTATCGATTCAAAGTTATCAAGATTCTTTTGGGAAGACTTGAAGAATTCATCATTACCAAAAAGAATAAAATCGTCCTCCTATGCCCCTAATAATCCCTGAAGTTCTCTGTTTGCATTCTGTGCAAAGAGTGCGAGATCTTCAGCGTTTCGCATAATAACTTGATCTTTCTCTAGATGTGAAATCAAAGTGCGATTGCAATGGTCACCCCAGTCGGATAACCCGTAAAGGGTTTTCAGTAACTCTAGTAACTGGTTCTCGTCTAATATAAAGTCTTTGGTTGTTCTAAGGTAAAATTTACGCATCGGACTATGAGCTGAATGTAAGTAGGCCTGTTTAACATCTTGGTACCAAATCCTGAAATCGAGTATTGCATCAATTGAAACTAACAAGCATGTGGAACAGTGGCGTATATTCTTAGTTTCATGTACGAGATAGTTCTTTCTTTGTCCATATGACTTGTACTACAGACCTTGCTTCGTATTTGTCTTTGTCAGTGTTCTTATTTTTGATTAACAAAACGAACCTTCCAGAGAAGATATTAATATTCTAGTTATGTCGTCTCTAGCTACTGTTTCTCAGGTATTTATCTAAAAAATTCCATGTATTTCTTTCCTTTTCTCTTTCAAAAAGTCTTTACAATTTTATCTGTGATCTCGTAGATGTAAAAATTAATTGAATTGGACGTCAATGAGTTGAAGGTTCTTAGATTATACCATTTTAGTTGATGAATGCAAATCTTCGCGTAGCGTTTCAATTGGATCATCGAAATTTGGCTTCTTTGGGAGCGCGATCACTGAAATTCCTCGCAAATCCTTTCAATGAAGACTTTTCTGTCATTAAATTTCGTGATTTTAGCGTCCCTTGTACTTTGGGTTGGAAATTTTACGATAAACTATAATTTTATTTCCAGTGTTGATTTCATGGTGAGCAGCATTTAGAAGCTTCGAATTTAGCTTTTTTGACACTTAATTCTAAAAAGATAGTGTGTCAATTTCAGCTGTTGCCATTTTTAGTGCTTTCAGTTGTTTCATTTGATTCGGAATTTCGCTATTCCTTGCCGGAAACCTCGGCAAAACTCCAAAAACGAGTGACGACGGAACCAGCCCATTTCGGTCCATGGTATCGTTCAATCCCTTAACGGGGAGAACTAAAGCGCGTCCTGTTCCAATTTCAGGCTATAAATGGCAAATTTGTGGTAAATACTGCGTAATGTATCACGTTGACGTTCACTGGAACCAATAAATTTTTGCCTTTCAACTCAAGATAGGCCGAGTTTGTTCCCATTCGTTTTTATCAAATCTTTCCGCGCTTTGAAAACGAATTGGATGCATTTTTCGACTTTCATTCTTTCAGTAAATACAGAGCACATTATAGCCCATCACTCAAGGAAAGACTTCCAAACAGATTCCGTACTTTTGGCTGTAAAAGAATACAGCATTCACGAAATGTTTTTGTGCATCCAAGATATTAAGTACAAGATTTTTGTCAAGAAAAATAATATTCGGGGCTGAATCTTGGTTAAATATGATTCCATCTGGCGTACTAACCCGAATTGATCTGGGTTTCAGTTCAAAGTGCTGACATGCGCAGCATTGTTTGGATATTTCCACAATCAAGTCTTGGTCTCACCCGTCGCGTCCTACTCTTCTCTAGCTCTGTTAATCAGATTGTACAGCTTTGAGTCAGACGGATGGACAAAAAGTAAATAGGGGCGCTGAAATTGAGACTTTTGAACAGGATCTCAGAAAAAACCCACACGACGTAAAGAAGACCGTGTGTTCATTTGATTGGCATATACCAGCCATTTTTTTAGAGAAACGTATGTTGAGAGCGTTGTCTGCAAAAATTCAAAATTTGTCCAAAGCTTCTAGACTAATCAAAAATGGAATATTGGCATTAACAATATAGACGAGTCGCGCAGTTTTCAAGTACCAAAGTTTTATTGCGATCCCAACTAGATCAAAATATGCCTTTGCTTGTGATTTTTCAATATCTGATTTTTGAGCACTAGTGTCGAGACAAATTCAGTCTAATTTCTCGGAATTGTATTGCTTTGGAAATTTGCTGCTCTTGAAAGTCAAAACCTCACGGATCCTTACGAATTTTTTCTTCTTTTTTCTCTGCCATCGTGGAAAAAGGTTAGGTCCCGGTTATAGATGGGTACCGAAATTGCTGCAATAAACGATCCTTGAACATATCCGGCTCTCATAAATTTCTTTTTCCAGCTATATTTCGCGCCCGACAATTTATGAGTACTTACGCAAGTAGCCTCAAGTCAGCAAATGGACTAAAGTATTGAACGTAGTGCTAGAAGTGCTACAAGTAGTATAATAAGTAAAATTACGGTAAGCTAAATAATAGTAATGATCAGGTATATTTCGCGCACTTCACCTTCTTAGAAATCCTGAAATTACGGTGGTCGGAAATCGTTTCATGTAAATCACTCCTACCATAGCCTTATATTATCCTTCTGGTTCTACAATAGGAATAAATTTGTAAGAGAGAATATTTGCGCTGTTTTGATTATTTGAAATAACTTCGGCTGTGATCCAGAGTACATTGATAACAATTGGGTAATAATTTAATGCAATAGTGTTAAAAAGTTAAAAAGAAGTGTTCGATGGTGGCATGGGAAGTATTATACTTCTCGAAAATAATTTTAAATACAATTCATTCAAACTTCAGCTACAATTATTAAGAAAGTCCGGGAAAGAGAGAAAAAATCAATTTATAAAGAGCTTTTAGTTGTATTTCGTCTTTATAGCCCTCCTTGAAAGTAAAAAGTTAGCACTTTATGTACCTATGAGTTCTTGGTACGCAAAATATCTCAAAAAGTTTATTAAGTCTATAAAAACGAAAGAATTCGGAAATTTTCGTGATGCATATTTTGTCGGTACTTTCCGAGTGAATGATTCAAAAGAGAAATGGATGATTTTTGAAACAATAGCCTTCTGAAAGAATAATTTCGGATCTAAAGAAGCGGGCGAGCAAATCCAATCCAATGATGATTTTATCAACCACCTTTTCGACCCATATTTCTTATCCAGAGCAACTCTGGTAAACCTCTCTTCCCTAAGATTATAAACTATCTCTTCTTCTCCTCTGCAGTTCCGCTTCTGTTTCCGTGCCTTACCAATGGATCACATCGAAAGTAACGCTGCTGCAACTGCATGTTTGACAATTATGAGAAAAAAACACATGCAGCCGTTTTGCCTACCGTAGCGCGTGTCTTTGAAATAAATCCCTTCCCTCCAGATACGCTGCTAGATGAGGCTTTAATCACTCATATTTCAAACTAGCTTCAAATTTGGCGTGCTCCTGTTGTACCCACCGTACAACTCGGGCTAACGCTGAGACCAAAATTTTTACTTGTTATAGATAAATACTCTGCAGCGATTCAGGAGACCGATTTCAAAAGATAAGAACTTCAAATACCGCAGGAATGATCCCAGATCTTTCCGGAGTAATGATGTCAATCACGACGTTAAAGGTTCATTCGCTACTCGAAAAGGAAAGAGGAGTTTCAAGTACTCTAATTCCACTTTAGATAGCTTTGGGTACCTGTAATAGTTCTCAGTCCACCATTACAATGTTCAGAGGCAAAAAGCTCGTTTGGAGAGAACGAGGTGACGCAGCGTTACAACAGGATTTAGTTACACGACCATAGTCGTTGAGCCTAACACGTTGTATCTCGGAGCTTAACAGTATCGCGTTCACAATATAAGGTGTACAACACCTTGTCCATACTCGGCGCTCGACGTCTGGATAACTATGGACCTTTGTGGCTAACGTAATTAAGAGGACTTCAGTTCCATTCAAGTCTTGTATCCCAAACGATTTAACACTGCATTATGTGTTTTCAGATCCCACGGGAGCCCGTAAGTACTAGAACAAGTATAAAACGGCTCATGGAAGCACACCGCCATTTAATTCAATATCAACCCTCGATACTTCGAGTCCATTCAAGCGTTACAACACCAATCACTTTCAGTGCAAAGCCCTTGTATAAATGTTTAAGGGAAATTGAGACCTCAACTAACTCAGCCACCTGTTATTTCGTTCACTGCTTCAGTTTTAAACGCCAGGTCTAATGGTCGGACTTTGAGTCCATTATTGCAGACGACGCTAAAGCGTTACTGCACTAATTCTACGGGGGACTTCGATCTCAAACAAAGACAGGGCGCACAACGCCAAATGAACATTTAATGGTCATAAGGGTGCTAGAATCCACGCGAACAAGCTACAAAAGGTAAATACAGTAGTCGCGGTGGCGATACTTATTCGACACTAGAACTTTAGGTGTTTTCATCAGACTTGGGAATTTTATCCCCTTTTGCATTGGATAGGGTCGGTTGTTACCAGCATCCCCTAGCGTAGGAGCCACCAAGGGAACTGTAGCGAAAGTCGGTCGAACTGTTACCACTGGGCTCTGTACAGACGGAGACGTTGCCGCAATAGCGCGAGCGCGATCCCTCGCCGTCGGCTAGGTGGGAGCCACTTCATCTGGGGCACCGCGCCCCAACGCAGATTCAAGCAAGAACAATATCCACTGCCGACGCCGTAGTGCGCGCAGTTGGCATTCCACCCACGGAAGCTAGGCTATGAAGACGAGTTGCAACCTTGCCATCGGAATGCGACTCCATGTAAGTCTTCAAGACTGTGTACGGTTCAAAGAAGTCAACACCCAAAATCTCATTTATGATACCCACGCAGCGAAGCAACGCCTGAATGGCACTTTTAGCCACAAGAACATCGGACTACATGAGAACATCTTCGAAGCGATCAATGACCCAAGCGAGGAGTACCTAACGGTCCCGCATGACCTGGGCATCTGTGAGCCCACAAGAGTGTAGTAAGCTAACCAAAGCAATAGGCAGACGGGACTCACCATCGGGCTCTTGCTCAACGGGATCAGAGTCCCATTCGGCTTAGGTGGCAAGTATTAGGACAGTGGGTGCCAAATAATCAAGATTTTCTGTCACGTATACATAGCCATTAGGAGCCGATGGGCTCAACGGGCGAGGGATGGAGCGATTTGCAAAAGCCACAGTTTGATTAACGAAGACCTGCTCAAAGGAGACATACCAAGAGTAATCGCTACAGGTCGCGTGGCGAAGTCCGAATCCCACTCCACTACGACTAACCTAACGGCGTTTTTAGCCAGGGGAACCATATTTGAATCTGCGCAATCAATGGTAGCGTACTTTACCAAGTGGGAGCTGAGATCCAGAACATGGCAAGGTCTAATGTGCGCAAAAATTGCACATAAAAAAAATCTAGAAGAGGACCAAATTTGGATACAGTATCGGAATTTGCGAGATATTTTTACAGTTTCTGAATTTGCAAGATATTTTTAATTTGGATGAGTGTGGCAAATTCATGGGTTGATTTTTTATTTTAAGACACAGTGTCATTAACAGATGTCATTACACGTCCAAGGTCGTCATACTTTTAGAAGACGTCGCAGTATTTAAAGTTCGAAATCGACGTCGTTAAGGCAACCCCCCGCCATCAACTACCCCATCGGCTCACCCCTTTTTTGGCCCTTCACATGACCAACCTCCGCCCTTCCCTCACCATTACGAAGTAATCCCGAGGCCGTCCTCCACTCAACGCTCTGGCCCGGATGGTAAATGGTCCAAACGACTACGATGATTACCGTAGAAGATTGGACAGGGAACGCGTTCGGGAGTGGGTCCGCCGTAACTGCTTCGAGCAGGCAGAAGAGGGAGAGGAGGAGGAGAAGGAAGAGGAGGAGGAAGAGGAGGAAGAGGAGGATGAAGAGGAGGACTGGATGGACCCGTGGGAGCCACTAAAGTACAACGGTGGAGGAGCTCCCATGGAGAACGAAGGGGAGACTGAGGGAGTAATTGTAATCTCTGACTCTTCTGACGAAGATGAAGAGAGGAGTGAAGAGGAGGATGAGGAGGGTGAGGGGGACGGAGGCATGGAAAGTGATGTAATAGCGGGGAAGGGGCCGGAAAATATGGACCAGGTGGTCTGGACTCTGGAACCGGATGGGGGCATCTTCAGTGGTCTAGATATTTCGCAGGAGGAAATGGAGAATTCTAAGCCGTTCGTGGATATTTGTGGGGACTTCCTG
The DNA here is from genome assembly GCA_002205965.3 of Kappaphycus alvarezii. NCBI lineage: Eukaryota > Rhodophyta > Florideophyceae > Gigartinales > Solieriaceae > Kappaphycus > Kappaphycus alvarezii. The sequence goes on from NADL03000649.1 coordinate 650,438, forward strand.
GGTGGAATGGATATTTTGGGGGAACCGTTTGGCTCTGATATAGAGGACTAAGATATTAAGGAAGAAATATAGATATTTATCCTGATAGTATCTGCTGTTAGTCTTTCTCGTTCACACGATTCCAATTGATGCATTTTAAGGTTCTTAGTATGTTTCTTTGAGACTTTAGGGCTAGCCAAAAAGTCTATATAAGCCGACTAAACTGCTTCCTCTCGTGGAGGTCAAGCAAGTTGGCAGAGAACTTCAGGTCAAGTCCCGAGTAGTAGGAAGTTTAGAGTCAACTTCAGACCCAAGATAAGTTTTTCCTACGCTGGTCGCAGAGCATCAGTAGTAGACCCTGCCCCTTCCATACTTTCTTGTAGCCCTCTAAACTGTCTTCCTTATCCACTCCTTTTTGTTCGTTCAACTATACCACGGTAGAACTTTTGTCGCTTGCAACACCTCCTTCTTGTTGGTTCTGAGTATCTCTTCTCCCCACGATTTACCCCTATCAGGGTCCCCGAGGAAATTGTCTAAGTCCAAGTTTCCAATCTGGGCAAGGACACGTAGTGGTATAAAATACGTTATAAATGAGTCTTAGAGCCCATGAAGCCAATTGACAGTAACAAAGGCAATCCACTTTGTATAGAAAATACGCCAGAATCCGGAGTCAGTGCTCTCTAAGAGCTGATAATTGTAGTGACCAAGGATGGGAGGGATCTCGTCGAGCATACCATCAAGCACGTCTTACATTGGCCACGCGTCGTGAGGAGTGACGCATATTCGAGCAAAATAGTCGGCACGAATGCGGTCAACCTCAATGCTTTGATACGGGATCAAGAATCAATGGCGTTTGCGATCCTCCCTTTTCTACGTCAGCTTGCGAACGCGATATGGGGATTATATGCGACGAGTTACTCTATAGTCAGCGCGGAGTTGAACCTCAAGGAGAAGGTAGTCTTAATGCGCCTCGTTGATATATTGACACCACGTGGAGTTCGACTCCAAAGCAATAACGCTATCCACATAGGACACATCACTGTTGTCACGGTACTGCATCTGGTCTACGTCAATTGCAGACGGAACCACTATAAATCTGTCGGTACGTCGAAGGTGACTATACGCCAAGCGTAAGAAATCAATTAACCCAGCATGAGAGCTTTCATTAGGCCTACGTTTGATTTAGTGGCACGGTATGGCTCAGCACAAACGCCATTATCGGCTTTCAACGCCATCAATGCGAATTTCATCCGGAAAGAAACCGTTGACAACGTATATGTCAAATATTAAACTTCTTCTCTGTTTGTAACTCATTTTTGTGGTCCAATGACTACTGTGCTTTATGTCTGCATCGTCTGCATGAGGTGCTCATAGAACAGTATGGCTCTGTGAAATTTAAGTCATTTCATTTACATTGCCAGCAGTAGCTTAACTTTCTAGCTCCGAGCACCCCCGCCATTGACTAATATATTTACTGTATTTTATTTTTATTTTCTAAATGTAATTCTAACCTAACCGTGAACTCGATAGTGGGTAGGCTACCTTAGCTAACCTATATATATCACTTGGCACTTTTGCCACCGACTGAGCAAACGGACAAACAACTGCCTACACTGGGACATACCCCATACTTGCAAATATTTGGCACTGCCACCGTTTTGCAACTTGGGCAAAAGAGCCCCGTCTTAATCGTCGGTACTCAGGCAGAACCGTGGTTGGTTTCCTGTCATGGGTGGGTTTCTTTTTTTTCACCCAACCCACTATGCTTTTATCGCTAGTGTCTATTGGACCGTTGTCCTCATATGAGGACATTTGTCCTCATATGAGGACTACTTTCAGCACTTCTTTTTCAATACAAAACTTTTTTACCTCAGCGCATTTCTTGTCCCTCCGCATTAGTTCATGAGTGTAGATGGCCGATCAAAACAAACTTTTCAAGATTGTCGACCTCGATGAAGGCTAGACCAATTTTCCCTCACCAGCTTCCGCTCTTCGCAAGAAGTTGTGAAAACGACTTCATTTTGGAAGGTAAAATAGTTCGTATTATCGTGGGGGTTTCAGAAACGGGGGCGCATCTACAGTAAAAATTACTGTACTGTAACTAAACATAAAAAACCTTTTTTCCAGTAAAAATTTCGGGCTTCCAAAACATTTTCCTTTCCAAAATGTAACGGAAATTGTCCTCATATGAGGACAAAGTGTGCCTCATATGAGTACAGTGCGTGGTCGGATAGACACTAGAGCAAACGTCAACACCTCTAGTGAGTCTTGTACTCAATCTGGGTTCAGAACCCATAAGCTCTACCAACCTACTAAGAAATTGGGCTTTGAACACCCAAAAGGATTTACTATCATGCACTTGGTATTGCACCACAGGCTACAGTATCTTATTGTACTTACCTACGCTTTACACATTATGTAGGGGACAGTATGTGTTGTATTCTACACTTTCACCTTCCTTTTTGACGTGGTATTTCAGAGACCGTATAGTTTTACACGAATTTACTGCATCTACTATACTGCAGACTCAAACCACCGGTAACCTCATGTCCAGGGCTACTAGGCACTTTTCTATCATTACACGTTTCCTTGCAGTTCTTTACACAACTTTGGACCCCATTGGTACACTTGGAATAGTTATGATTTAATTGCACACTGCGATGCTTTATCAGCGCTTTACGAATTTCAAACTGCCTTACGATCATATGCCACCCAGATCAATGTACTTCTTACATATTCTAAGGGTATGCCACACATGCCGGCTACAAGTTCCGGAAGCGCTACTTAAGACATCTTCAGGGCTGTTTTACGGGAATTACTTTGCATTAGATACGTTCAGACTACAATTTCCCTTAGCATTTAGCTATCTCTAGTTCTTTATAAACCCTGTTTTGGAACGACCGGCTTAAACCCGCCAACCTCAACCCAAGTTTCAACCCCAATTAAACCTATATATGCTTTTGTATTCCTAACATCCTACATTAGAGTCCCCTCTGTAGGGTCCGAGAGAAAAACAACTTACCCATTCCCCAAATTTCCACGTTGTATCATCGCACTGAGTCAAACTCCCTCTCCCTCCCCCAAAAAAATTTGCGGCCAGCTCCTACCACCAAGTCACTCTCTACCTTAAATTTGACAGATTTTAACAAGAAACCCCCAGAATAGAAGCCACAGTCGAAAGAATTCAAATAAGAGTCTCTTGGACTGTGAACTACCCTTGTTCGGGACGATGTTGAAATAGAGCCGCATACCGGGCGGAAATACAATACGAGGGTGGACGCTTGGTTGTTTGTCTTAGACTGCTCAGCCACAATGGGGCTTCCGAAGGCAGGAGTTCTGGACGAATGTCGACGGACCATAAATAAGAGTCCTTTGCACTTGAAGTAACCCTAAGCAACGGGGGCAACTTTAAAGTAATTATACCGCATTTAAGTGCTACCCCCACCGGTCCAGTTTGCTCGACTAGTAAAATTGTTGATGGAAAGATCTGGTGGATAGCTGACGGGCGATATGACACGCTTTTTACGATATAGAAGCCTAGAAGAACTAAGCAACCTCTTGCAACAGGTCAGAGGGACTTTAAAAGAGTAAAATTCTTTTACTTAGTAATCTTTTAGGGGAAGATCCCGTAGAGATCATTTGCACTTGTCTCTCATTTGCTTGGAGATAGTTAGTAGTGGATTAAATTCGCATCACGCCTGGAATGTCTAAACAGCGGTCGAGAGTCCGTACTCCAAGCTATCCTTTACATTATTGTCGGTGCGTTATGCTCCACCTGAGTTCTCGCAGTGACAATTTATTCAATTAAAGAAAATGAGATTCACCCGGAGATTCTTACCCGGGGCCTAGGTTCTGACATCCTCTAGATAAAAAAGTAAAATGAAAAGAAAAGAAACAAAAAAATATTAAAAAATAAAAGAAACGAGAAACGGAGAAAACAGCCAGAAAGAAAACAAACAAAAGGAAACAAAAAGAAAAGAACAGGAACAATAGATTAATAATAATAAGAAAAGGGTCACTGCCGAAAAGCCAGCAAACGCCATACCCTAGCAACCACAACAAGCCTGAAAGCCGTGTAAAAGCACAAAATATCACCTATACAAACATAAACACCACCTTTCTGTGACAACCAAGCTTTTGTCGGATCAAAATGGATTAATCTAAAGACTTTCGAAATATTTTTTGAGTCGAACCTCTAGAAAAGCCCTCCGACTGCATTATTTGGGCGAGAGCATTAGGGCCATTATGAGATCAGAAGATCACACCATGATCGTGATTCTCGGAGAACCAGCATGAAACTTACAAAAAGCCAGGAATGAATGTAACAAACGATTGGCAAAAGCGAAAATTATCATCATTATGGGCCTTGAAGCCTTCGCATTGACTTAGATATGAATATTTGCGGACTTTGACTCAAAACAAGCTCTAGATCTTTGGAATGAGCTGAAACGGACCTACAAGTCTTCTAACGAGCAAGAAGTTGAAAATATTCGAAACGTGTTGGACAGGGTAGTATCCCACGAAAGCAAAGACTGTCACTGACACGTGTTTCAGTTCAATTTTATTTTTGGAGACCTTGCAATATTCAACGAAGAACTACCAAAATGGGAAACAACCTCAAAATTTATCAGGTCTCTGCCTCTGTCTTTCGCTGCTCATTCTATGGTCTCCGAGATCAGAAACGCATTTTTGGAATATTTCCTGAAAGCCGTTCAGGCGGAACTTGCTCGAAATTTTGATCCGAGCAACCCGCAAAACGATCCTCGAAGGTCAGATTATATCCAAGCCAAAATTGCCTACACAACTAGAGGATTCGTTACAGCACCGGAAAGGGGTCGTTCATATGCTAGAGATGGACAGTTTTTTGGACAAAGTCGTGATGGACGACTTGAGAGGCAGACCAGACAACCGGTAAACTGTCATTACTGCGGAAACCCTGGTCATTTCATAGAAATTTGCTGAAAATGCCCCGAGGGTGAACGCAAAGGTGACATTCGGAAACCCATGTATGGGCGTAGAGGACAGGATCACTTCCCACGCACTGACCGCGCATGGAACCTACATTACAACAACGACCATTGGGTGTCTCAAATACCTCCGAATCGCCCTACCATGTCTTTAGCAAATACTTCGATGGTTCTCACGAATATGGACCAGCTTTTGAGTCACCGGCAGCAGCTTTAGTTCCAACAACTGTCAATTTTCGATGGATAACCTCTTTTTGAATCCAAAATGGCAAAGGTAAAATTTCGAAATCAGGTGGCTAAGTTGAGTCCGCATTCATGGGCTCTGTTGTAACACACTATTTCTCCCACAGTCGCTCCTCATTTAAAGTCTTATACCTCAATTTACAATAGTAATGTCCAGGCAGCAGCCGGGACTTCCCATCTCCTCGTTAAGGCATTGGTTTGGGAATCATCCAATGGCAGAAAATATGCCAAGGCGTATCATGTTACCCATTCTGACTCGAACATCCTGTCTGTTAGTTTTCTGTCAAAAAACTTCAACGTAATATTCTCATGGTCTCCATTCAAATTCAATGGAGTTTTTTCTTTTAAGACGGATCCTTGAACAATAATTAAATCTTCTATTTTATCGCGTGCGTTGAATGACTCTACCCTTTAGAGTTCAGAAAACAACAAAAAGCAAGTTTACAGCGCTATAAAGGAATTACCAGTGTGATCGTGAGTTTACTTATGCTAGCGATAAAACCACCTTGGCGTCAGCGTCCAAAATGAGGTCTACCCAGCGATTCAGCCTGGAAATAATGGCTGAGCGGAGAAAGGCCGCATACCTTTTTTCTCCTTCTTTGTCCTTTCTTTTCTGTCGCTGTGGCTGCGGCGACAGGCTATTTATCTGGTTCGAGGTGTTATTGTACCAGTCGAGCAAGCTCGAAATAATCCGCAGCTCGCAATTTAGCCGGCTGGTTTCCTTACACCTGTATCCAACTATTCACAGTACGTGCTTTCCTTCGTGCTGTGACCTTGCACAGCATCAGTGTAGGCCCTTCCTTCCACCACTTCAGATGCACATTGTATACTTCGATAAACAATCTGCACCATTGTGCCAACTCCGATTAATCCATACCCACGCACATGTGACTGCCGATTACACACTTATCCCCGTGGTGCTTACATTCCGCCTCCACGTGGCGCATCTGTACAACAACCTGAATAAAACAGAGCCACCATAAAAATTCAATTGCGACAGTCCACTGTGCTGAGCGCCTGCATAACAATTACTGCAAAATTAGGTAGTTTATTGCACATGGCAGGCAGCATGCAGTACGCCATATCTGAGCTCGACTTAGTTCAAAATGTACTGTAGCGCCGTGCGCCCACAAACAGAAGTGAGGTCATGAAATGGCACCGTAAGACCACACATATTGCGACAGAACGCTACGTAAATTTATCTCGCCAGCAATCTGATGTATTATCCTTCGATCTTTGCAGCTCGACAGCATCGAATGCATTCCATGCCTCACGGGAAAAAGGAGAAAAGCTCCCATCAAACCGGCGTCAGTCAGGACACTGCAGCTACTAAGCAAGTACCGCATATAAATATCAGGCCATTTCATCAGCTCTCTAGAAGGAAATAAGTACGCTTTTCACTTCCTCGAAACGTCCACAGCAAAATCTGATATAATATTAATCAGATATTATTATTGATTTCTATTATTAAAAACGCAGATACAAGCTCCCCGTAATAGTTAGCGACTGAGAGCAATGGTCGAAATCATTTTTTGACCAATAAATACAAATCGCGAAGAAATATCTTTGATTTATCTGCAGAAAATATGAGCAGAGAGCTGATGACTTTTCTCAATTCATCAGGGAATGAATATAAGCCCTCGCCTCCACGTGTACCTGAAAGCAACGTTATTTCTGAGCGTCTTGTTCAAGAACATTGAAGAGGTCTATAGTCTGAATATACGATAGAGATCTTCCCCATAATCTATAGGGCGAAGTTTTAAAACACGCAAACTGGCTTTACAAAGAATTCCGGCTACAAGGGTAAACCTCAATATTCCGATCCATGTGTGGGATCTAAGCACAGAGATATACTTTTCATCTCTATTGGAATTTTTCAATCCAGAGTTCGCGTTTATTTAACTTTCTAATTCGGAGCAAACAGAAAAGCCGAAAAATCGTTCTCTACTCGGACAATTTGTCGATATGGAGTCTGACACCAGGCTTACAATCGCGTAAATACTAAGCCTATGTCCTTCAAAAGAATCATGAGAGTCTATTGCACTACAATATGTAACAAAAAAGCCCCCAATACATCTTCATTACTCTAAGTTCTTGCAAAAAAGCATGAATTGAGGTCACAAATGTAGATTACACGGCATCCTAGCAGGATAAACTGATCCAATGTACGACCTCCGTGCACAACAGACTCCAAAAGTGGCTGACTATGACGAAAAAGAAATCCTGAAAAATTCATATGAACTACAAACTTTTGTGGAAGCCTGTAACGATCTACAATGAGCTGAGGCTAAAGATACGGAATATAACGCCCTCATTAAGAGAAATAAATGGTCTTACGTAACTCGAAGCCCTGAAATGGTCCCGTTCAAATTTACTTCAAAGGCTAAGCCTCTAGACTCTACAGACAACCAGCATATGGTAACAGCTCGCAGTAGTCCAAGAGTTGATCGTTTACTGACATATGTGGACTTCGACCCAGATAACATTTATGCTAACGTCGCATCCCATTATAACATAGTCTCCTGTTTTCTATAGCTGCAGCAAATAAACTCATCCTGGAAGGAGCCGATATTTCCAATGCGTATCTACAAGGAAGACTTGATGTTCCAATATTCTTGGAACAGCCAACATAGTCTTCCAGGTAGCTCGCTAGACCATGGCACATATGCAAAATAGAGAATTCTATCTATTGCGCTAAACAAGGAGGTCATATCTACAGTTCATCTCTCCGCAAGAAACTAATCACTTGGGGAATGACACCTTAAAACTGCTACAACCGACTATACTTTCCACGCGTCAACGCACATTTCATAGTATTAGAAGTCTTGGTGGATGATATAGCCTTCGCTACGAGTTCCGGTGTTCTCCTACAGAACATAAAAACATTTCTTCAAATTTTGACATCAAATTTTTGGTGAGTTTCAATCCTTCATCTGATGGAAATTAAGTCGCTTCCCAACGGAAATGGGAATCCGAATTGAACAAAAACGCTAATGCAATAATCTACTCAAAATATACTGCATGCACCATTCAAATGCCGTTTTTAAGCCACTTCTCATGGATATCGAGCAGCTGGTACCGGCAGAATACGGAGAATCGACATTACCATGAAATGAAAATCATTTCCATCATATGATAATCGGCTGTTTACTTTAATTTCCCGTTTCTCCTCGACGATACTTATCATTTACCGTGTATGTCTTGGCCCTTCAGTCGCAGGTCCAGACGGAACACCACATGAAGCTCGTGGAGAGACAGCATTGAAACTTGAACGGCACTAGTCACTTTTGATTACACTGCAAAAGGGCATTCAGAATTGCAACAGACTCAATTGTTGCTTCCGTTGATACATATTGGGGCACATGCATAGATAACAGGCTAGTGTCTGTAGGATCGTTGTCCTCATATGTGGACTGACTACCTTTAGCAATTCTTTTTCAATACGATTTTTTACCTCATTTCTTGTCCCTCCGCATTATTTCATGACTGTAAATGGCCGATCTAAACAAACTTTTCAAGATGGTTGACATCGGTTAAGGCTAGAGCAATTTTCCCTCACCAACTTCCGCCCTTCACAAGAGGTTGTGAAAACGACTTCATTTGGGAAGGAAATATAGTTCGTATTATCTTGGGGGTTTCAAAAACGAGGGTACATGTAAACTACGAGTTACGGTACTATAATTTAACATAAAAAACTTTTTTGCTGTAAAAATTTCGGGCTTCCAAAAAATTTACCTTTCCAAAATAAAACGGAAACTGTCCTCCTATGAGGACAGTGCTATGAAAGATAGACACAAGCGAACACCGAACTCATCATCGAAATTAAGGGTTCGCCAATGTATTGGAAATTGAAGCGACAAACCGTTATTTACAACTCGTCTGTAGAATCATAATATGTCGCTCAAGCAGCTTGCGGAAGAAATATTACTGGATACGGGCACTCTTTTGGTAATTTTGCCACCAAACTCCTTGGTCTCAGCGCCTATTTCTCTGCTCATCCGCAGACAGAACGGAAGGTACAGTGGCCATCTCAATGAGAATCAAAGATCATATGATGCCCAAGAACAATTACATCGACATTAGGATACAGAAGGTGGAGGAACTCATTCCGAACGGCATAATAAAGTTTTGAACGTCTTTTTCATTCGGTCACGATGGACCTGCTAGTAAAATCATTGGCGAGAAATTCTTTGAGCTGGATGATTCGTTTATGGTACTTTGATAGCTACGAGAACTCTTAGTATGTGAAATTAATGGTTTTTCTTACATCCTTCAAGAATTGCAGAAGTAGTTAGATACACAGGTCGAAGCAGCGGAATGAAAACACATAACATAAGCAGCAGAATGAAAACACATGTTATCAGCAGCAGAATGAAAACGTATTAGAAAAGCAGCCGATTGAAAAGATATGAGAGCAGCACCACAATGAAAAACCTTAAAAAAGCAGTAGCAGAACAGAAAGAATAAATAACCGCAGCAGAAACACAGTTTCATTTGGAAAGCAGAAGGCAGCAGAAGCAACTGCGCACCTTCACCGGAATTAATATTTTGTTCTTCTAATAGGGCGTGTCACAATATTATTACTACAGTACATACTGAAAGAACGAATCCTCTTCTGGGTTGTATGATTATTCTGGGTTGCACTTATTTATCACGGTACTGTACTTAGTTAAACAATTAAGAGAAAAAGCATATTTAATATAGTAACTACAGGTAAACAGATAATTCATGACGTATAACATTCCACGCATTCTCGTTCGCATACGTCGTCAGTAGCCGCCTCGAAAGAGATGGTGAAGCTAATAGGTTAAAGTGGGTTAACATTAGGAACAGACGATTTTCATGAGATGGTTAGGGTGCTAAAGTCCCAACCTAAATCACGCAAAAAACAGAGGTATCCTTAGTCCAAATTTTCACGAGATTTGACAGCTGTCTTGAGGTGTCTGTCTTTCTAATGGAGGGTGAATTTGGAGGTCTTAAGTGCCTCCACCTTTCCGGGCCGTTCGGCCCGTCTCTGTAACATTAAATTTTTCCGGGGCCGTTCGGCCCGTCTCTGTAACATCAAATTCACGCTAAACCCCTCTTGTGGTAATTTTCGTTTAGAAGACCGAGAAATCGATTGGCCAGTAGTTTTGCGCCCTCGTTTAAGATCTTTGTCGTGCAGAAGCTTATTTCTTGTCGTTTGATTTGCTTCGAAAGAGATACTCCTGCAGGCGCATTAGAGAGCGGTCAAGATGCGAGCGAACGGTAAGAATGATATAACATGAAAATAAAGAGAAATTCAAATATCCAAAATTACAAAGAAATAATTAAAATCGCAATGCGAAGAGCGAGTTGAGGACGCACAGTTTTGATTTGACATGTTTCTAAGAAAATACTCCTTACAATAAAGGAAATGAAACGAGAAATAAAGAAGAATTGTGACTAGGCCATGAAGGATAAATGGAGGGCGGGACGCAGTAGAACAAACTGGGGCTTGAAGGACAGAGAAAGTAGCAATGAAGACAAAATTTGACGGTTAGAAAGTCCCCCGTTCAACAGGTTTACTTCCTACTTGTGCAATAGCCCAAGCAGCAATTGTGCTGGTGCACTTACAGTAGAATCTTAGAATAGAATCTTAGAGAAGAATCCCAACATTTATTTGACTATTTACTTTGAGTATATGTAGCCGTCACACTCTTGTACTTAGATCTTACACGAGAACTCTGCACGTAGCGGAAGTCAGCCACGTTTAAGCCTCCTTTATCAAATTCACCTATAATTTTACAATCATTCCGCCTAATTAAACAATAGAGAAAACAAAATATCTGAAAGCAGTTCGTTCACGGGGGATTTTTGAGCAAATAACCGAAGAAAAAGAACGAATCATCACACTGCATCACCCTTGCATCCAGCTAGGACTCGCGAAATGTGCTCCCAGCGGACCAATCCACAATATTAAAATACGATATTACTGAACCCCAATCGCTGCATATTCTAAAGCAGAAACCATCCGTAGCGAATGCATGCACCAATTACTTTGAGGCGGAGGTGTAGCTTGAGCTCGAGCGAGACAAAAATTAAAGGCTCATAGTGATAGTTCTTGAGCTAGTGTAAAGTCGAGTCCCAGTTAGAGCCCAATATTATTTACGTCCAGATCGGTTAGAATGGCATAGAGCATCGCATCGAAAGACCAGGTTGATAACTCTGGGTTCGAAGCGGGTATTTCCGCGGCAAGAAAGAGTATTTGCAACCGATTACGATTATTGCATAACGCAATGGCAATGTTGATTGAATTATGAGTGACCTTGATGTTGGTCAGAAGCAAATACACCACATCTTCCCCATGTTCAAAGAAAATTTAGCTGAATAGGACAGCGCAGGCGTTACGTAGAAATTCAAAGTCAGTATCCGGGGAAGCGAGTAGGAGAGCCAAGATTCGGCGAGAAACGGAGCTTGGTAGATCATTTCGTTCTCAAAAAGTGTCTGAGAGCAGCTTTGTGCCCCTGTCCCCTTTTTAAAAAGCATCTGCCGCCATTTGTATGAATGGTGTAAGTACCAGAGACCACCCAATACGGGTATGCGTCGTGGTGACTGCGGGGAGATAGTAGCGTACTGAGCCCGCGTTGGCCCTTATTTTACTCGAAAACCTAATCTAGATACCATAGGATAGGGACTTCATTCCCAGGTAGCGAATCAATTCCATCTTGAGGAAAAAATACCAGCCAATTTTCCACAAAATTTCGTTTGAAATCCAAGTCTGTGGTTCCCCTGCTTTCAACGTCAGACATGCGATCGTAGTAGACCCAGTATTCCCCACAACCCCAGCCAATGTAAGCATCGATTGTTGTAGCGTGACTTCTGATGGTAAAGTGCAGGCCTTTTCTGCTATATTTTCCAGGCGGCCAATTTCCACAGAGGAGCGGGGGCATTGTTTTCGAGGCCCAAATTGGCGGAAGGTAAAGAGTTCCTGAGGCGAAACCGTGCGGATGGATCAAACGGAGGAATTTCGTATACCACTGCCTCGCTGTGCAGCAGGGCGTGACTAGCATCCCTTTTCCCTATTTCTGGCAAATTTTATTCACAAATAGTGGATTATACTTGAGAAGGAGATTCCAGAAACTGATTTCCGAGCGCCATTACTGCTGAATCGCGTTGATTCCAAGGGAGCCAAGACACGAAAATTCGATGTTTAACTTGGCACAAATATTGTTATTGTTGTCGGCGAATCGGTCGATTGTCGGCCAGTATGATTACAACAGCGGTTGGAGTATCTCCGCATTTATCCTCCAATTGTCGAGAGTGTACAGTCGTGGTAGCCAGTCGGCGAAGCGATCGACTGCTGGCGGGATGTAACGTGCCTCGATAGAGATCCCTAAGTTTCGTAGAAGCGGTGAAATACTCGGATTTCTTGCATGAGTGGCCGAGACTTGGTTTTCATGGCCATTACAATAGCCACTACTGCCTGGTTGTCTTTTCATACTCTGAGGCTCGGCCCTGACTTGAGCATGTTAGCAAACAACCGAATGTTTTCCGTCACGGCCAGTAACTCTAGGAAGGTAACCTGCTTTACGCGAAGCAGAGGATCCCATAGGCCACGAGCTTCCCACGTTCCATGGGTTCCCGGATGAAGATTGGAGCCCAAAGCTCCCCTTGATCGATGGTCGTAGAAGCGTCTGAATGGAGTGCGAGCGTAGTGGGTGGGATAGGCACGGGCCTCCCTGGCAGACTGTAAGCCATGTCTCGCCAGTGCTTGAGGTCCAATATTGCGGAGTGTAGGAGTTTTACTCCCTTCCCCGAGTCGTATGTGTTCAGCTTAAGTTAACCGTAGATTGACCGAGTGTAAAACCGGGCGAGTGGCATGGCCAAGGAGCATGACACGGCTACTCCTGCGAGGTGGTGTAAATGTTAGACGTAGACCAGCCGGCGGTTCCGACGTTCTTGGTGGAGTAAATGCTGCAAACTGTGCTTCATTTTGGCCGTTATTCCAAACATCATTCTAGTTGTGTCTATAGTGCAGCTCAGATGTTCGATATGCTGCATTTCAGCCCAATTGCCCTTTTATTCCGTACCAAGTAGTCCAAAGGACTTGAGGAGACGGCTGATCCGCTTGTAGGCCTTGGTTAGACTGAATCATCGTCGAATTGCTACCAATAAATCGTTCATTTACGGGTGCATTCTCAATTGAAGGCTGTTTATGGCGAAGCGGACGAAAGGTCTCATAAACTTGATTAAGTATGAAGTAGATCGCTTCCAACCAAATGGAAGGACGATGCAGCGCGATGATCTTTGTTCGATCCTGAAAAGAAACCAATCGCGAATTTCTGGGTGTATTCGAAAATTCTGATGCTCTTTGAGATATTGAAAGGGAAGTGGTAGTCTGAACGCGTGAGATCCAGAGTAAACCCTTCCAGGGTCTCCATTTTGACAGTCATATCCCAGAAAAGTGTTGATTTGCGAGAATGATTGATGTTCAGCGGCTTTTTACCCGGTAATTGCGAGAGAAGCTTTGTAAATTGGGTAACACTCCTTTTGTAAGCGGAGGGTTTCTGCGGCGGAGGCTTCTTCCTTTGTTCTTTGGTGATGATTTTTTTGATATCGGATTCGAAGAAGTCCCGACCGGCGGGGTCGATAGGTATTTGAGGGAGACGGAACCGGGTGTCTGAAAGAGAAATTTTTACTGGTCGCTCATACACCCCGAAGCAGAGTGCTTGACGAAGGAATTCGGAGTCGTAAAGTGTCTGGGACCAAAAGGGAGCAATGCGTTGGATTTTGCGCCGTAAAAATTAAGACATAAGACAGAACGAGGGTGGAAGTGACTGCTTTACTTTTCAAAATGCTTTTCGGCCGAGCCGCACTGTTTTCTTCCAGGTCCCTTCAGAAATCAGCGATTCCCTGATGCTTTATGCTCGTTAAACCCCTTAGCGTAAGATTGCGAACTTAGTTCGGCAAACTTCTGCTTGCTAGATCGGTACAAGTCAGACAAGCAGGAAAATTAGTTCCCCAAGAGGTACTTCTAGAGGATAATAGCCTCCGATTTTCCGGATTCCAAAGAGTTGGTGAAGAAATCAACTAGCTCTAATACCCTCCAATAGGATAGAACATCGGAGGCCTCGGCAGTGGCTTGGACTTCCTTGGTTGCCAAAGCCTCAGTAAGACAATTGCCACTGGCGAGGGCATTTCCGCAGTTGTTGCCCACATTCCAGAGGACTTCGGCTTCCCACACGTCCCATTGGTCAGCTCCTTAGTTTGCGAAAAAACAGCCCCTCAGACTCCAGAATGAACCTTTTTGGGGAAACAGAGCGACAGTGAGTGAGTTCTCGAAGTTATTGAGCTTTCCAGAAGCGTCGTATGCTCTCCAAATAGCTAAATTCTCGCCCACTTGCTCGGCACTCGGGGGTGACAGTTAAAACTGCAGGTGCCCAACCTTGAAGGTCTCGGCGGTTGCGGTGGCTTGGTCAAGGGATACGACGGTTGATCTGCTTCAGCGCAAGGCCCAGCGGCAGGAGCGGCTGAGACAGTAGGACCGGCACCCGCCTTGTGGAAATTGACGACTTTAGATATTTGATTCTCGAGGCTGAAAAACTTCTTCTTAGGGGTATCAAGACGAGAACCGTTTGATTAAGCAGAGGAGGATTCAGCATGTGACATGATAAGGGTGTGTGTGTGTGAATGTCGGCCGAAAAATTGATTCGTCTAGAGCTAGTTCGAAGGATAACAATAAGCAAGGACTAGGGATCCAGAGATAGTAATGATGACTACCACAGTCGACAGTTAAATCGGACTGTTCTTTTGACGGACATTGACGAAAGAACAGTAACTCAGACTAACTTCACTACTCTACAAGTTGCCAATCCGTTTATTGTTTAATGTAAGAGTCCGGATGTATAACTTTCCGGACGTAATGTTTAATGGACGTGACATGGCGTCCCTTTATATTTTGTATTTGTGATGTTGTATTGTTCTAGTGAATTGTTATTTAAGAGGTACTTGAGTTGTCTAAGTAAACAGGGATAGGTCAACCAGAATCACTTGTAACCATCCAATCGATCATCAACATTATCAACGACATTCAACATGTTCAACGGGTTGACTTCGTACTTGCGCAATAGCCCATGCAGCAATTGCGCGGGCGTGCTTACAGTGGAATCTTAGAACAGAACCTTATAGTAGAAACCCAACCATTTCACGCTTGCATAAAATATAGACTTAGAGTAGATGCAGACGTGACACCCCTTGTACTTAGAAATCTTACACGAGAACTCTGCTTGTAGTAGAAGTCAGCCACGTTACCGTCGACGTCACTGTTGCCCACCCCTCTGCTCGCCGCAATATCCCGCCAAGTCCTGTTACTGGAGGCGCTGCCGCGACACTCTCAGAGCGCGAGAAAAATCACCATTATGTCAATTACTGCGACCAAAACGATATAATGCTCTCCCCTGTCGGGATTGATATCTATAGCGTGTTGTACGAAGACGGATAGGGTTTCTCCCACCGCCTTGCTTCCTTCGCTGCTTCTCGTCGCGGATCCTCCCCTCAACAGGAGCTTCGCGACTTCATTACCCTTTTGCGTTTAGTCTCCAATTGATGCAGGCGCGACAAGTTTCCACCAGCAAATTAACTACGAATGCATCGCCTGCATTCGTAGTTAATTTTTCTGAATACCCTCGGCCTACTTCTGAGCCATACTGTACAACTCGTAAAGATCTACCACCATCATCACTGCATCACCTCTCACTAAAAAGTGGCTTCCGTCCTTGAAATTATTGCTCACCATGCCACCGTCTGCCCCTATGCGAACGACTCTGTTCGCCACGTCACAATATGCTTCGTGATCAACTTTTCTCCGAGCTCACTACTCTCGCTATCGCTCTCCGTCCCGTCCTGGGATGTTAATTCCCGCAGGATGCCCATCACTCTCCTTCGGTCCGTTGTCGCCTAGACCTCTTCAATGATAGCCCCAAGTTCGCTCCGCGCCCCCAAGGCTTCGACATTAAAGCAATCAGCCCTCATTCCAACCTCTACTACCGCTCCGCCGCCTACGACCCTACCTCCCTTCTTTCCTAAGCTGAGGCCGTTAAAAAAGGTCGCTGCCGCGGTTTGTGTAACGAGCTCCATGTGGATTTCCACATTATGGCTTTCGATATCTACGGCTCAGTTGGCCCAGGGACGGAGGCTGAGCTGCATCCAATTTTTGAATACCTTGCCTTCCGAAACGGTACTACTCCAGATTCCGAACGTCATCGACTCCTCGTTCTCACCTCTCCGGTGCAAAAACTTACTGAGATTGCTATAAATCGTTGGAAGTTGCATCGCGATTTTTCTTAGTATTGTACTCCTCACATGCTTTTAAATAGCCCAATAAAGTCTCTCTACACCCTTCGTTAGAAGACTGGCTCGAGCTCAGCCAGAAGGCATGCTTCGTGAGACCTCACAGAAGCCGCAGCATGCCTTTGTATCAATATCCCCG
The DNA here is from genome assembly GCA_002205965.3 of Kappaphycus alvarezii. Taxonomy (NCBI): domain Eukaryota; phylum Rhodophyta; class Florideophyceae; order Gigartinales; family Solieriaceae; genus Kappaphycus; species Kappaphycus alvarezii. The sequence continues at coordinate 667,076 of NADL03000649.1, forward strand.
CACCTTTCCGTAACTTTCCTTGCTCTAACGGCTACGCCCCTCGCGATCTCGGTTATCACTGGAATGAATCACTTTACTTACGGGATTAAATGGAGGAGACCCTACTATCTGGCAGGCCCCCTGGTGAAGGCGACGGCGATTTAGGGACACTGCATTGGTGTGAAAGACGAGGCAAAAGAAGGCTAGGACGCTGGTTAAGTTCCGTTCTTTACAGCGATGATATTCTCTGCCTGTTGGGCACTCATTTCGAAACCAGACCCATTGCAACCATAAACATCAACAATCATGGTGTGGAGCTGAATGCCGTATTGGGTGCAAAGGCCTGCATTATGACATCTTTTTTCGGTTTCCTTCTGGACCAGGTGAGATATAGGGCCAGCATGAGCGTAGGAGGAGGAATAAGGGCTGATGACAGAGACATCCAATCCATGCGGGGAAGCAGAAAACTCGGAGTCCGCGATGTAAATGCCTAGGAGATGTATCGTGTTGGAGGGTTATGCATCAATAGACCCTTGCTTGAGAAGGTGGGTGGCATGTCGGAGACGCTCAGAAGAAAGGAGGAAGGGGACGGATCCGGGGTCGGAAAGCGATAGATCCGGAAAACGGTATTCCCGAGACACTGGAACACCGTAGTTTCGAGCAACGCTGAAGAGGGCAGCAATGAGGTGGTCCCACAGCGCGTTGTGACGGTACACACTACCGGGACCAATGTGGCACACAAATTCGTGGTGACCGTATGCATTCAACTAAGTGTTAGAACAGATACAAACGGCACAACGATGTGTTCCAGAGAAAGGTACATCGAGACGGATACAGACCATAATGAATCAAACCTTCGTCTGGGCACGAGCACTTTTAATTGGGAGAGGGAGGCTTGCGAAGGGGAAGCTTAATAAGGGCGTAGAGGTGGAGCGAAGGCGTCTGTTGTTATAAAAACGGTCCTTCTGTAGGAAAGCGGTCCTCTGCACAAACTTCTGTCTTCATCATCCCTGACCTCTGATTTTTTCAAAACAACGACTCCATCTATTTTCTTTTGAAAAAAATTCTGAAACGAATTTTCACATACGAATCCAAATTCACGGTACAAATCCATTGTCCTTTTATCTCTGCGGACTTTGGTCATCCTTTTTCAAAAAAGAAACCATTCGACTCGTGATTCGTTTTGTCCTCCAAATTCAGTTCCGATATTTTATCAAGCAGATTTTTTTTATTGCCCTGATTTCGTGCAAATTCAAAGCTGTGGCATTGCCTTTATTTTTTATTTCGTTCAGAGCAGTAAAAATTTGCGGAGACATCGCCCTATTTAAAGAGTTCTTAATTAACGTCGTCGAAGCACAACTCCCGCCCTCAACCACCCCATCGGCTCACCCCCATTTTGTCCTCAACATGACCAACCTCCGCCCGTCCCTCACATCGCCAAGTCGTCCAGAGCCCACCACCCCCTCAACGCCCTGGCCTTGATTGCCAGTGGACCAACTTACTATGATGATTATTGTGAAAGAATGGGCTGGGAACACGTTCGGGAGTGGGTCCTCCGGCACTGCTTCGGAGAGGCAGGTGAGCCAGATGAGGAGGTAGAGAAATGGGAGGTAGAAAAGGAGGAGGCTGAGGCTAATTTGGAAGGATCGGAAGGTGATGAAGACTGGGTGGACCCGTGGGAGCCACTAATGTACAACAATGGGGGGGCTGCTTTGTAGGACAGAGGAGAGAGTGAGGGATTAATCGCCATTTCTGACTCCTCTCACGAGGATGACTGGAGGTTGAATGTTGTGAGGAGTGATTGGAGGAGCTGAATATGTCCGAGGGAGCTGACTATCATTCTAGACCGTTCGACTGGATTTCTAGGTAAGTGCATTGGGGGTATGGGTATTTTAAAGGAATTATTTGGCTCTGATCTCGAGGACTAAGGTTTTGGGGAGTACACATCTAGATATTTATTCTGATAGTATTTACCTTTAGTCTTTCTTGTTCACAAGATTCCATTCGATGCATTTTTTGGTACTTACTATATTTGTTCGAGACTTTGGGGTTAAGCAAAAAGTCTTTATGAGCTGAGTAAACTGCTTACTCTTGTGGAGATCAACGAAGTTGGCAGACAACTTCAAGTCAAGTCCCAATTAGTTAGGAAGTTTACAGTTAATTCCAGACCCAAGAACAGTTTTTCTTATGCTGGTCACAGAGCATCATAAGTGGTAAACCTTGCCCCTTCTATACTCACTTGTAGCCCTCCCAACTGTCGTCCTTCTCCACCTCTTTCTGTTCGCTCAACTATAACACGGTAGCTCTTTTGTCGCTTGCAACACCTTTTTGGGCTAATTAGTTTTTTGTATCTCTTCTCCTGATAATTTACTTCTATCAGCGTCAAAGGCGTTGAGTAAACCCAGAACCGGATGAGTGGAAGGAATCATCGGTGCGTAACGAGAGTTGTCTCTGGGAAATATCTTCCATAATGAGGCCTTGGAGATGAGCGAGACAAAAATGGGGTTAGAGTGTAACGCATAGGCATCAGGGTGCCAGCCTCCCAAAGTGGATATTGTCACAGGGAAGAGCCTATCTTTGCTATAACTCGCGATGAATGATTGGTACCTTCCATCTTCGCGTATCGAGTGTTCAAAGAGGCCAGCGGGTTAAGCGATCTCACCCTTCCATATGGCGGTGCAAGATGGTTTACGACGGTTGCGTCAAAGAATTCAGTTCCAACGATACTTCCTATTGGTCCCATATCTGTCTGGGAACGATTAAGCGCCCTGCGAGGGTCAGCAATGGGGAGGAGAGCGGATTTGGCCAAGTCCTGAGTGAGAAAAGCCACCTGGCAGTCATGGAGATGGGTCCTCTGAGCGCCGTGCAAGCTATCTAATAGGATATCAATAGCTTCAACGGAAAAGGGAACCACTAACTCTCTGTTTCGATAGTCGTTATGAGCGACTAAAGAGCTACAGTATACATTAACGGACAATGGCGAGGAGTGTACGTGAAAGATGAGTGGCTGTTCTAGTAATCAACTCTAAAGGAACAAACTCTACCACCTCGCTTTGAGGCTAGCGAACTAGTTGAACTAATATTAATTAACGAAACGTAGAGGCTAGTGAACTAATTGAAGATTTTGGTTTGAAGTCTACTCTCAACTTGCCTTCCACCTTGTGGAGAGAGCAATTTACTTAACTTTTATAGACTTTTTTCCAAACTAAATTCCCCATTAAACTCCTAGAAGCACTATAAAATAAAGTAAAAGACTTTATGCGAACACAGAGAGCCTGACAAAAAATATTTGAAATAAACTAAATACATCTACTCCTCAAAATCTTCCTCTTATGGATCAGAAACTATCAATCTCCTCAAGACAACACAAGTACTCATTTATTCCCCATAAATACCCGTGGATGGCCTAAGATTGCCTAAGTTGTCTCCCAACCTGGTTCACCTCTTGTAAAGGTTACTCAGCTTTCATAGACTTTTTAGATAACCCTGAAGTCTCAAGAAAATATAACTAATGTCATAAAATCCACTGAAACAAATCATGCGGCTGATGAAGACTAATCATAAGATATTTTTGCAATACTCATCTATCTCTACTCCTCACAATCTCTATCTTCAAGGTCAGAACGGAACAATTCCTACCAAATATTTATGCTTCCAATAAAATTTCCACAACTTCCCTCGAACGGCTCAGAATGGTAGATAGCCTCCTCGAATATATCCAGGTCTTCCAATCCTTCTTCATGGGCCATAACTTCCGCTTCTTCCCCATCCGAGGATTTCGAAAGTATGATCACACCCTCACTCTCCCCCTCGCACCTTACAGCAGCTTCCCTCGGTGGCACTCCAAAGGCTCCAACGGATCCACCCAATGCTATTCTTCCTCCAACATTTCTCCGCTTTCATATTCCTTTATCCCCTCATTCTCCTCTGCCTCTTCTATAAAGTGACGGCAATCCCACTCACTCACACGCTCCTATTCCATCCTCCTTGTGTATCCCTCGTAGTTCGTGGGGCCTTTGGTCATCAAGGCCAGGCCATTGATGCAATTTGTGACAAGAGATGATTTCTTGATTTTGCGGGTCGGGCGGAGCCATTTCATGTTGATGAAGAACTGATGGGGAGCGCAAGTGAGCTGATGGTATGTTTTGTGGTAGTTAAGGTGCGTAAAAGACGTCTCAATAGCATTTTAAATGGGAAAATGTCTTCGAAAGTATTCACAGTTTTGGCCGAAATAAAAATGCGAGGCCATGCTGCGGTTGTCAATTTACATGAATTGGAGGGGGTAATATCTGTTTAAAGGAGTATCAGAGCTGAGTTTGGAGGACAAAGGGGATCAGGAGTCGAAATTTTTCTTTTTTGAAAAAGGAGGGCCAAAATCCCTAAAGATAAAATGGAAATGGAGTTGTACAGTGAACTTGAATTCATGGGGGAAAAAGTGGTCAAGGATTTCGTTCTTGAACGAAAATAGGCAGGAAGAGTTGTTTTGAAAAAAAAGCAGCGGTCAGGGATGAAGAAGACAAGAGTTTTGGGATCGGAAGGAGTATCGCTTTCCTGCAAAGGACCGGTTTTCTAACAACGCAGCCGTCGACTCCTGGTATCAATCGGGGAGAGGACGACAAAAATTTTTGCCTGGTGCCTGTGACGCGCATTGCTGTCTTAACTAGCAAAATAGTCGGATCCTGCAGCAGACACCCGCTATATTGATGCCATAAAGTTCTCGCTGTACCCGACTATGAGGTTTTTATCGAGTGGGGCTTTGAGGGGATTCGTTAAAAGACTATTAGAGAAACATTTGAACTTGGACGCTAAACGCAAAGCGTTTAAATTGGTTTATGTCGTATTTTTTTGTAAGGGGCAGGTGGGCGATACATAGCCGTTATTGGCAAACGGAGAGGTCGCTTTCACTTGTAAACAGCGGCGGATAAAATAGTGTTTGTGAGCGTTGCATCATGATCAACAGGTGACGTACGCCAGCTTATCTTGTGGGTAGTTGAGGGCGGGCGGGTGTGGGATGTCGATATGCTCAGAAGAGAATCCCCGGCTTCATCAGATCCCTCTCGGTCCTCGGTCAGCTTGTGCAGCTTTCAATATTCTCATGACGCGCGCGTGTATGAAAGCATCGCCTTCACTCTGGCTAGATTAGTTTTCGAGAGTTGAAACAATTTGCTATTTAAGTTGTTGCTTCCGAGATAAGGGGGGGACTTGGGTGTTATATTGATTAGGGAAAGGTTTCGGTGTTTTACTTTTGGAAGATATATCCGATCTATCTTTTGTTACGAAACGGTCCTTTCTGTAGGAGAGCGGTCCTCTCCACAAACTTCTGTCTTCTCCTTCCATGTGGCTTTTCAAAAACCACTCTTCCCATCAATTTTCTTTTACGAACAAAATCACGAAACAAATTTTCCCCACGAATCAAAATTTACTGTGCAATTACATTTTCTATTTTGTCTTTGAGTATTTTGGTCCTCCTATTTCCAAAAAAAGAAATATATTCGACTCGTGATCCGCTTCGTCCTCCAAATTCAGTTCCAATATTTTATGAAGCAGATTTTTAGTTATTTGTGAGTTAACGCTTAATGAAATTCAGAAATAAATTTCAATATGTAGTGTGTTTATCATAATATTCTATTAGCAGAAATTTACTTCTCATGACGTATTCGTTAAGCATTTACGCTAAGCAAAATAGGACTATTCTGGGAGTATTACATTGGGAAGGCCGGAGACCTTTTGAGTGCTAATACTGTAGTGGTACGGTACCACCTCCATTAGACAACCCCCCAACTCAACCCCGTAGCACCCCATTCAACACAGCTACTACAGGATGACCAAAGGAAGGATTAAGGACTTCACGAAGTTCACATGCCGCATGAGAGCAACAAAATGGAGGCAAGCACTGGTACTCACCGGAAGGAAACGTCAGACGAATCGAGGCACGGCATTTGCAAGCTCTCTATCAGTTCTCATCACCTCATACAATTAACACAAGTAAAAAACGATTACATGCGAGAAATACTCCGAAGTAGACGAATCAGCACCTCTTCCTTCGCGTTCAACTCTAATGGCTTGAGCAATAGAGAGTACTTGCAGCTTTTTAGGTTTGAGAAACAACATGTTGAATTGGTCACCAAAATAATTTCATGGCCGGCCACACAAACAGCAACCACAGTAAACGGCTGCTCAGTGGACCCTGTATTGGTCACACGCGTGATACTGAGAACACTTGGTAGCCCAGCTCGTTGGTCGGATGTGTAATTACTGTTAGGAAAGCACTGCTTTCAGCTATCGGAAGTATTTTAGGAAAGAATCGAGTGGCTTCTGACCACAAGAAGGCCTCTTCTAACAGTTGGATTAATTGATGAGTTCATTAATCGCCGCGCAAGGATATACGCTGAGTCAATTCGTTTCAAGACAAACGGGATCTCCAACTGTGTCTGGTCCATCGACAGGAATGTAATTGGGATTAGAAGGCCTGCCAGGAGCCACATGCTGCAATTGGTGGAGTATAATGGGCATAAACGAAAGCACGCTATGAAGTTTCAGTCATTCACGTACCCAGATGGGCTTATTTTGCATGCGTTTGGCCCGGTTGAAGGTCGCCGTCACGATTGGACTTTGTATGTTCGCAGTGAAATGTATCATATCCTTTCGACAGTACAGAACGTTGAAAACGTTCAGTACTGCTTATACGGAGACTTTGGTTACAATCGCAGGCCTTTCATGGAGGTTCCATATGCGGGAAGCAATCTGCATGCTTTTCAAACCGCGTTCAATAAGGTCATGTCTGTTGGTCATTTCACAGTTGAATAGATATTCAATCAGGTCAAAGCGTATTTCACAACCATTGATTTCAAAAGAAAGATGAAGGTGAAGTAATCACTGATAGGATCGCTGTACTTGACTGCAATGATGTTTTACAACATCAGGGTATGTTTATACCCTCCGTAGAGCTCTTTTGTTTGTGTCAACCGCCAACAATCAACAAATATCTAGAACTACCAAAAATAAACGAAGGATGAGTAAAACATTTGAGGAAGCGGGGCCCCGAGCAGCCCTGTAGGGCCCCGTGCGAGCGGGGAAGTCAGCAGAGTCTAAAGTCCGTTCTGAAATATCGCAACGGTACCAGTAGCGCAAAACCCGCAGAAAATCAGCTTTCACTTACTAGCAAACGCCTCCATTAAAAGCTTGAACTTCTCGAGTTCCAACTTCTGGGACGCCTCTGATTCAAGACGCCGCTCAGCACAATCTTTCTCACGTTCAGACGACTCAAAGGCAAGCTTCTCGCGCTCTAAATTGAGACGGTCTTTGTCTACCTCAACTCTAGCCAGATCCGAGTCCCTTAAGTGCAAAGCGAACCTATCCATTTCGCCAACGGCGAGAGAGTCATCACTCGTCCTAGGAGCCTTACGTGGACGCTGAGAAACAACCCTTTCCCTTGTTTCCCAAGGGCTCCATCACCAGAATTATCGGAACTGGAAGGATTAGTAGCTATCTTCATAAGTTCTCTACCAACTCTTTCCTTCTCCTATTCAATTTCTCGAGCCGCCTTCTTCTCTGAACCCTTCCTTTCTTCCATATCTTCTCTAGCTTCTAGCATCACTAAAAGCAACTCATCAATCTCTCCAACCTCCCTCCAACCCCAGAGCGAAGCTGATTGCGTCGGTCAGACTTGTCGGTCAAAAGACATTTGCAGTCTCTTATACCTGTCCTGAGCGCATTTAGCGGAGACTTTCCGCAACATGTTTGGTTTCGCGTTGACATTCTCAGCTACGGTCTCAAAGCGTTTTGAGACGTTACCGTATGACGCGATATGCGCCTTGGCGGCGGCCACCTCTCGAACGATGATTAGATCTTCTTCAGCTGAAAACCGCGAGTGACGTCTTTTCTTTCCCTTCTCGGGGGGTAGTAGTAATAACTTCAGCACCTGGTATAGGTTGCCCGGTTGTTGCTGGGTGGACTTCGTTCGGTAGCATGTGGTTAACGTCTTCCGCAGTTTTTCCTTGTTGGGGTTGAGTTGGTAACTCGGTAACTAGGGGGTGAACGTTGAGGATGCTGTTGGTGAACATGGTGAGTGGGAGGTGGTGAGAGCCGGGGGTTTTGAGGGAAAGATAAGGGAAAGGCACAGAGTTGATGATGGTTTGGGGCGGTTTGGGAGATGTGTCGGTTCGTTCGGGGGGTGTTGTTTTATCGCCGCGCCAAATACCTGTGGCAATGTTGTGTTTCTGCGTAAACATTTCTCACGGCTCTTCACTAAGTACTGGAATTTCAGGGATTTTAGTCACAAGACAATTGCAGAAATTTGCATTTGAACTACATACTGTAATTTTGACCCCGATTGTGGTCATATTTATTTTTGAAAAGTGGTGGCGTAAACCCACTATTGTCCTGATTGCATGCAGATTCAAAGCTGCGGCATTGCTTCACATTTTTTTTTTCGTCCAAGGTCGTGAAAATTTTCGGAGACGTCGCCCTGTTTAAAGTTCGAAATCGACGTCGTTGAGGAAAACCCCCGCCATCAACTACCCCACCGGCTCACCCCATTTTGCCCTCAACATGACCAACCTCCGCCCGTCCCTCACCATCGCCGGGTCATCCCGAGGCCGCCGCTCCCTCAACGCGCTGGCCCTGATGGCCAACGGACCAACGGATTATGACGACTACTGTAGGAGAATGGACCGGGAACGCGTTCGGGAGTGGGACCGTCTGCACTGCTTCGAGGAGGCGGAAGAGGCAGAGGAGGAGGTAGAGGAAGAGGAGGTAGAGGAAGAGGTGGAAGAGGAAGGGGAAGGGGAGGATGAAGAGGAGGACTGGGTGGACCCGTGGGAGCCACCGGTGTACAACGGTGAGGGAGCTGCTGTGGAGAACGAAGGGGAGACTGAGGGAGTAATAGTTATCTCTGACTCTTCTGGCAAGGATGAAGAAGAGGATTAAGAGAAGGACGAGGAGGATGAGGAGGAGGGAGACATGGAAAGTGCTACAATAGTGGGGAGGGGCCGTAAATTATGGACCAAGTGGTCCCGACTCTGGAACCTGGTGGGGGCATCTTCAGTGGTTTAGATATTTCCCAGGAGGAAATGGAGAACTGTGAGCCGTTCGCAGATATTTGTGGGGACTTCTTGGGTGGAATGGATATTTTTGGGAACCTTTTGGCTTTGATCTAGAGGAATAAGATATTAAGGGAAAAATATGGATATTTATCCTGACAGTATCCGTTGTTAGTCTTTCTCGTTCACACGATTCCATTTGATGCATTTTTTGGTTCTTAGTATGTTTGTTTGAGACTTTACTGTTAGCCAAAAAGTCTATATAAGCTGAGTAAACTGCTTCCTCTTGTGGAGGTCAAGCAAATTGTCAGACAACTTCAAGTCAAGTCCAGAGTAGTAGGAAGTTGAGAGTCAACTTCAGACTCGAGAACCATTTTTCTTACGCTGGTCAAAGAGCATCAGTTTTAGACCCTGCTCCTTCTATACTTGCTTTTAGCTCTCTCAACTCTCGTCCTTACCCAACCCTTTTTGTTCGTTTAACTATATCACGGTAGCACTTTTGTCGCTTGCAACACCTTCTTGGGTTAATTGGTTATGAGTATCTCTTCTCCAGACTATTTACCCCTACCTTTATCCCATAGTTTTCTAGACAACCTCCATCAACCAAAAAAAGGTATGCAGACATATTAATGGGGAAGGAACTACGCTGATTAGGAATGCGGGACAGCTATTTTCGGAAGACTATGGGGAGCAGGTAGATAAAGGTCAGTAAATTTTCCCTTTTTGTAGTGACAGGCGTCACAGACGTCACATGTGGCATCTTGCTCCAAGAAAATCTCGTCCTCCTTCAAAGCGCAATACCCGCAATCCAGAAATATTCGTGCTCCAAACTACTTGTATTTCGACAATGCCACCTCGATTTCCACTTGTTTTCAGCCGGCGACTTAGTTGCACTCTATGGCCATGCATTGCCTAACCTATCCTCTCGCGGGCCCCCACGCGCATGGACGACGAGGTACATCCGGTTAGGTCTTAGCCGCGTAGTTGGACCGTGCGCAGTCCTCAGTATGTACTGAATGCAATAAACTTCTTTCGCGACTATATTGCTAACTAAGAGCTAACCGGTGGTCCGCGTCGGCCAGTTTCAGCTTAGAAGATGCTCCCCTACGCGAGGCTTGATATGCATTTATTTCTCTGAGGGGTGGTCGTCAAACAGGCTTGACTACAGAGGATAAATATATGGCATTAGTATGACGGGTGTCCGCTGCAGGATCCGACTATATTGTTAGCTAAGAGCTAACCGGGTGGTCCAACCCGGCCATATGCAGCGATGCGCGAAAAATAAATTGTGCAATAGACGATCAGATTGTACAACTAATGCGCCTGTAGATGCGTGTGCGGATAACTCCAGCGGATGTGTTGAACTTTTCCGCGATGCGGGGCAAAAGACCCTTTATGAAGAGGATGGTTGCAGGGGAAGGCAAACCCAGGGAATTCAAGGCCAGTGGTTGGAAGTCGAAATTGGGGGCCTGTGTAGGGTTATCGGAGGGCGGGAGGAGTCTGCGCGACAGTTTTCGCTCCAGGTCAGTCACTTTGTTGCGGTGCGCAATTGCAGCAGCACCGCCCCCTTCTCGTGTGGCTCTTTTTCGTACATCATCTTTGAAGGGAGAGACAACGATGGCATCGCAGGCGATCGGGCGGTTAACAGCACCGTTAGGAGCCGCCGGTGGGTGAACCAGTAAGTCGGCAAGTAACAGTCAGTGTGATAGGGGTAAATCGTTGGAAGAAGAGATACTCAGAACCAATTAACCCAGGAAGGAGGTTTTGTAAGCGACAAAAGTGCTACCGTGGTATAGTTGAACAAAAAAAAAGGAGTTGGTAAGGAAGACAGTTGAAAGGGCTACAAGCAAGTATAGAAGGGGCAGGGTCTACCACTGACGTTCTGCAAACAGCGTAGGAAAAATTTTTCTTGGGTCTGAAGTTGACTCTCAACTTCCTACTACTCGGGACTTGACTTGAAGTTGTCTGCCAACTTGCTTGACCTCTTCATTGGGAAACAGTTTAATCAGCTTACATAGACTTTTGGCTACCACTAAAGTCCAAACAAAACTACAGAAGATACCAGGAAATTCATAAAAACACTTTGTGTAGATGACATATTCTAAACAAAAGATGCTTCAGAAACAAACAATCGATATGGTCCTCTTATTTACCATTCTCTACATCAGATCCAGAAAACTCCTCCAAAATATCCATGCTGCCCAAACAATCCCCACAAATATCTGCGAACGGCTCATAGTGCTCCATTTCCTCCTGGGAGATATCTAAACTACTAAAGATATCCCCATCCGGTTCCAGCGTCGGCACCACTTGTTCCATACTTTCCAGTCCCGGCCCCAACCTTCCAACACTTCCCATGCCTCCCTTTCCCTCATCCTCCTCATCCTCCTCCTCATCCTCCTCCTCATCCTCCTCATCATTCTCCTCCTCATCCTCCTCATCATCCTCCTCCTCATCCTCCTCATCATCCTCCTCCTCATCCTCCTCGTCCTCCTCCTCATCCTCCCCATCGCTAACCTCGTAGACCAATTCCGGGGCTGCCCACTCCTCGAAGGTCTCCCCAGCTCCCTCCTCGACTTCCCACTGTTGCCCCTCAGGTACCTCATCCGCCTCCTCCTCGACGAACAAGCGACTCACGAATTCGATCACCTTTTTTTTGTCGGCGTAGGTAGTCATCACGGTCGGTAGGTCCGAAAGGGATTAGGGGAATGGAGTTTAGGGGGGTGGCGATTTTTGGTGATGGAGGCGTAGGGGCAAAGGTTGTTGATTTTGGTTGCAAATGGAGTGGGGCGATCTTGGATGGAGGATAGAGGGTGTGATGGGGAGGGTAGTGTGTGTAGGGGTTGGTGGATCTCAAAAAAGTTGGGTAAAATGGGTTTAAGTACACCTTAGAGGCGGACTGGAGTCGGTACTAAAAAGTTAAAATCGAAATTGCAGTAGAGCATTTGCGTGAAATGTCTACATAAGGAGTGAAATTGATGAAGAAAGTAGATAAAAAAGACGTAAAACGCTGATTCGGAAGAGAGGATACTGTTGATTCGAGTATTTTCTGACTGATTTTCAGATTAGAAATTACATAAGTACTTGTAGGATGGCTCCATGTTGAGTCCAGAACGCACTCAGGTTGCGCACAGGACGTGTCCAGGATGCGAAATTCGCGTCCTGAGGAAGACTGAGATGTTCCCAGTTGAAACTTGGTTTTGTCTCTGTCTTATACGTGTTGGAGAATATGTGATTAAGTAATTACATTAGCTCATGTGAGACGTCTCTTAAGTATGAATTGAGACGGTTAGTCTATTTGATGTTAACGTGGAAGTTCACCGGATAGTTTGTGGGTGGCTTCGGAAGTTTCTGGATTCTTGAGCTGACTTCCTACCTTTTGGGAGCTCAGGATGTTCTAGTTCGAGTTTGGTAGGTTTATCAAACTGTTGTCTATATAAGTCGTTCAGTTGGAGTAAAATCTGATGAATGGGGTGTCGGACTCGTCAACCGTTCAACTATTCAAGTTTTTCCTTTCCAACTTCATCCTACTTTCAACTTTCCCCTTTATCGTGACAATAACCTATTCCATTTCTACAGATACAGTATTAAAATATCTAGGGAGGATGGTAGACAAATTTGGAAAGGACGGTAAGCGGAGTCAGGGGCGGGATCGTTGTAAGTTGCTGGTCCCTTTGGGAGGACCGTTTGTATTACACGAGGGGAGGACAATTTTCTGTATTACACAGTGCCTGGCAAGAGGAGTGGGGCCTCGATCTAGCAATCTAGGCCTGCGACACGGGCGATACGGCCGGCGATGACGTTGTGAAGCGAGTCATTCCGGTGTTTACGACCAAACCCAGAACAAGTCCACTGTGTGGTCTCCCAACCTGTCCATCAGGCGTTTACAATGCTCGCAGTTCCGAGGAAACGAGTCATCGTAAACGGGCAGTCCCAGGTAGCGGCGGAGCATTATTATCCAGTGTACCGCGGACACTTCCGTGTCGGTGGAGGGATGTGCGTAGAGAAAAGCAGCACCGGGGCCTTTGCGGTCTACGTTGCGCTAGACCGCGTATGCGTAGCCGCACATCGGCGTTCGTGTGGAATTCCGGGTTCGGAGATATGGCCCAGTAGTCACCGCGCCAGTGCGCCTCCTGCTGCACGCTTTTGAGGTAGGTTTGAACGTGTGTGTGTGTGCCGCAGCGAGAGGGAGCGGGTCGAAGGAACCCAGGTCGACGGGGTAGGCCATACCAGAGATGTGAAGCAGGAACCCGCGCATTTGACGGCGGCTTGACCAAGAAGGAAAGCCTTGTCGAGGCGGTAGCGGGAGTTAGTGAGGGCGGTGGAGCGGGGCCCGACATGGGTTGCGGACCTGAGTCATGCCGGTGCTTCATCGATGATACTCGAGGCAGCGGCGCCATCTAGGAACGGTGAGATGAGGTTAAACCCATTTCCGCCCTGTTGGATGGGCAAGGTGGCCTGCGACCACGCTTTGTCACTGAGCTGGACGCCGTGAAGCTCGGTGAAGGACTTTTGTAGCAGCGTATCGAAAGCCTCGGCAGCAGTACGGGCGTCCCGTTGGTCAGCGAGCTTGGAGGCGTGGTCCACCAGACAGGCCGACGCGCAGAGGCAGTGCATGTGAAACCGCGCGCGCGGGTCATCAACCATGTTCAGGAGCTGAAGGGTTCAGCGGCAACCCTCGATCTGTTCTCGAAGGAAGGTGATAGGGGTAAATCGTCGGAGAAGAGATACTTAGAACCAACTACCCCAAGACGGAGGTGTTGCGAGCGACAAAAGTGCTACCGTGGTATAGTTGAACAAATAAAAAGCAGTGTATATGGGAGAGAGTTGAGAGGGCTACAAGCAAGTATAAAAGGGGCAGCGTCTACCACTGATGCTCTGTGACCAGCTTAGGAAAAAGTTTTCTTGGGTCTGAAGTTGACTCTCAACTTCCTACTACTCGGAGCTTGACCTGAAGTTGTCTGCCAACTTGCTTGACCTCTCCATGAGGAAGCAGTTTACTCAGCTTATATAGACTTTTGGCTACCCGTAAAGTCCGAACAAAACTACAGAAGATACCAAGAAATGCATAAAAATACTTTGTGTGGACAATATGCTCTAAGCAAAAGATACTTAAGAAACTAACAATTAATTTGGTCCTCTTATTTCCCATTCTCTAAATCAGATCCAAACAACTCCTCTAAAATATCCATGCTGTCCAAGCAGTCCCCACAAATATCTGCGAATGGCTCACAGCTCTCTATTCCCCCCTGGGAGATATCTAGATTACTAAAGATATCTCCATCCGGTTCCATCGTGGGCACAACTTGATCCATACTCTCCATTCCAGGCCCCACCAGTCCAACACTTTCCATTCCCCCTGTTCCCTCATCCTCCTCCTCATCCTCTTCCTCATCCTCATCCTCCTCATCCTCCTCATCCTCCTCATCCTCCTCATCCTCCTCATCCTCCTCATCCTCCTCATCCTCCTCATCCTCATCCTCCTCATCCTCCTCCTCCTTCTCCGAGCCTCGTGCACTAGCTCAGGGCTAACCATTCCTCGAAGGACTCCCCGCTCTCCTCCTCGACCTTCTCAGCCTCTCCCTCACTTACCTCCCTCGCTTCTTCTTCTATGAAGAGGCGGCGAACGAACTCGATGATTTGCTTCTTTGTTTGCCGCCGGATGTAGTCGTCGGCATCGGTTGGCCCGTAGGCGGCGAGACGAAGGCCATTGATGGGACGGGAAGGGCGGTTTTTGGAAATAGGGACAGAGGGGCGAAGGTTGTTCATTTTGATAGACGTCGGGGAACGGGAGGCAATGTAGGGTGTTTTGGGTGTGTGGGGGGAGAGGGGTGATGAGTAAAATGATCGGGGGCATTTGGAACTTAGAATAAAGGGGTTTAAATAGACTCCCGGGCAGGTTCTATAGATTAGGAATAGGTAAAATAAATCGGCAAGGGATTTTTGCAGTAGTGCATTTGCGCCCTTCTTCTCAAAAAAGGCGAATTTGGAGGAGGAGGTAAGCTAAAAGGGAAAAGGGACTTGATTCGGGGTCGATTCAGAGGGTTAAATACAGTATAAAAATATCTAGATAAAATGGAAGTAAATTTGGAAATGACGGTGGGAGAAGTTAGGGCGGGATCGTTGTAGGTTGCTGGATTACACGAAGGGAGGACCATTTCCTGTATTACATGAAGGGAGGACCATTTCCTGTATTAAATGAGGGGAGGACCATTTTTTGTATTACAGAAGGCATCGGTGAAATGCCGGTTGCCGCAACCCAGCCAAAGCAAAGGATCTTTACTCACTACTTATCTTGAGTGTGTACCGACTGACCGACTATTCAGTTAAGAAGTAACTGGATGGACCAAATCGGTCACGTGCAGTGGGGCGCGCGATATGATGGCCATAGCCAGCGACGTCCACAAAGTGCAATTGATACGCTGGTAGATGCGTGTGCGAATCGTAGCGTCCGAGGTGTGGCATTTCCTTGCTACACGTGGTACAAACTCTTCGATGAATAATACGGTCCCCGGAGAAGGGGCACCAAGGGAGTCGAAAACCAGAGGCTGAAATCGGAAACCTGGGTCGCGGAAGGGCAGGGAGGGGGGCACCAGGCGCCTTGGCAGCTTGTGCAGCAGGTCCTGGACCTTGCGTTGGTGAGTGAGGGCGGCAGCCCGACCAGCGACTTGCGTCGCTTTGGTGATTGAGGACTACTTGAACGGGGACGTCACGGCGACGTCGCATGCGATGGGTCGGTCTGGTAGGCCAGCTTTAGTGTCACGGGGGGGTTGCACGAGGAGAATGTCGGCGGGTCTGTAGTCCGTACGGGGGAGAAGATTGTCAACTTCAAACTCGTAGTCAAGGCTGGCGGCGCGGAAAACGTGCCACGCGAACACGTTGCGCATGTAGTTGTGGCGGTGAATGCGTCCAAACTCTGAGACGCAGCGGTCGGCGGCATGGTCACCGTGGACGTCCATCTCATTGTGCTGGAAGAAGTTTAATACATTCAGTATCTACTGGGGACTGCGCACGTCCTAACTATACGGCTAAGATCTAACCAGCTGGCCGTGAAGAAACTTTACTTCATTGAGTATCTATCGTGTACACTGCAGGTCTGACTTTACGGGTAAGAACTAACCGGATGTTCCACGTCGGGCACGTGCAGTGGGGCTCGCGATAGAATCGCCATACGTGGAAAGAAGTTTAATGCATTCAGTATCTACTGGGGACTACGCAGGTCCTAACTATACGGCTAAGATCTAACCGGATGTACCTCGTCGTCCATACGCATCGGGGCTCGGGAGAGGATAGCTTGAGCAATGGATGACCAGAGGGTGCAACTCAGTCGCTGGTAGATACGGCGGCGGATAACGCCCAGTGTCGAGTGACACTTGGACGCGATCCGCGGAACTAACTCCTCGATAAACGCAATTGTACCAGGGGAAGGGCACCTAGGGAATCAAACGCCAGAGGTCGAAACGTGAAGTTCGGCGAGTAAGGCGCAGAAGATGGGCCAGTTGAGGGATCGGGGAGACGTCGGGCGAGGTTGCGTTCCAGAGTTGTAACCTTGTCGCGGGCCGCCAGTTCAGCAGCGCCACCGGCAACCTGGGTCGCCTTGGTGCGAACTGTAGCCTTGAACGGTAAGACGACAGTGATGTAACACGCAATGGGGCGCAACGTGGTGGCTTCCGAGGTTGGGGTGGTTGTACCAGGATATCGGCGGGCCGGAGCGCAGTGCCCGGGACGAGGAGCGGAACCTCGTGCCGAATATCCAGACCCGCGGCGCGAGTAACGTGTCTCGCAAACGCATAACAGAGCGAGTTATGGCGGTGACGACGGTCGAAACCAGGGCAGCAGAGGTCGGCGGCGTGATCCCCGAGGGTGTCCAAGGGGTGGTCACAGTGGTGGCAGTTGAGGGGCATGGAGTCATCATACAATGGCAGTCCGAGGTGACGGCGGAGAATGGTCTGCCAGTGTGTGGTGTGGACCTTCGTAGCTGCCGTGGGGTGAGCGAAGAGAAACGCCGTAGCGGGGCTGCGGCGGAACGCTAAGCCACGGATGCGATGTCGAATATCGGCGTCGCTATGGGCGGTCGGGTTGGGGGCATTCGCCAAGGATTCGTCGTGCCAATGTACTCTTGCCCGCGCCTCTTGCTGCACCCGTTTGAGAAGGGTTAGAGTGTTGGTGGGTGAAGCAGCTAGAGTTGGAGGGTCAAGGGTGGAAAGGTCGACTATCCCGGGGATGGAGACGGCGAAACGGCGGAGAAAAGGCCCAGCCTGACGGAGGAGGAAGGACCGGTCGCCGCGGAAGCGGCCAGAAGGTAGTGCACAAGCACGCGGCGTGGCGTATGCGGAAGTCCGCTGCCGTGCGGGCACAGCATCAATGATGCTGGCGGCGGCAGCACTGTGGAGGCACGAGGCGATGCTTTCGAAGCCCTGACTGCCAAGGTGCATGGGAGGCAGACTTGATCCCAGGCTCGGTCCGTGAGTGCTATGCAGTGTAACTTTTCATATGATAACCGTTGCAGATCATCAAATTCTTCTGCGGCGGACTCGGCTAAGCGCGGATCTGAGAGCTTGAATGTTGGTACAATTACAGCTTACTGACAATGTATGCGGGGACAGCTACTGTACTTTACAGTACTTTACTTTTCAACCTAGATCTTGACCGTTACGTTTATGCACTGTACTGTGCTGTGAGCTTGAGCTGATCTTTTTCAGATCAGCTCAGATAGGTTTAGGGTTATTCCTTCACCGTCGTCTACATGGCTTCTGGAAACTTCCACAGGTCGTGCCGAAGCATCAAGCGACTCGCCCTGAAGTCTATATAAGCCATGGTCTCAGCCCACTCTTGGTCGAAGTAAAGTCTCTCACCACTTTCCCTTCTCTCAACTCTTCTCCTTGGTCGCTCACTTTCTCTCTCTCTCTCCTCTTGCTCTCTCTCTCTCTCCACTCGCTCTCTCTCCCTCTTCTCTCTCTCTCTCTCGTCCGCTCGCGCTCTCTCCCTTCTCCTTGTCCAACAGGTTATGGGCCCAGAACACTAGCGCTGCTCACGAATCCATCTCGCTTGCTCGCGCACCCCGGACGCTACCCTACACTCCGTGTAGGGACAGACTGAACAACTTCGCGGAGGCTACCCTACACTCCGTGTACACTCCGTGTAGGGAAGAAAAAAAAAAAAAAAAAAAAAAAAAAAAAAAAAGCCCTTAAGGTTTGACCGCACTCTCTTGACGTCTCTGCACTATCTACTGACCTCCTGTCTTGTGGCCTGCTTAGCGTCCGTCGTCCCTGCTCTACCTACTCCTGTTGGTTTTGCAGCCCGTCGCCGCTCTTCATCCCCACACCACAGATTCCAGTACATCTTGCGGCCCGTCTTGCTCTCGTTGCTTCTTGTCTCGCCCCCGTGTTACATACCCCGGTTTGTCTCACGGCCCGTGCCTAGTCGCAACAGTAAGTCCAAACCATCTTGTGCTTTTCTCATACCATCCCGAAGCATTGCCTTATCCTCCGCCTAACCTCACAAATTTCTGTTACCAGTGGTCATCTCACTCTCCGTATTTCGTCGCGGCATCGACATCCCTCCGAACGATCCCGTGATTCGCCGCCTTACCTTCGACGAATCCTCCGCCAAGCCTCCTGTCCGTCCGAAGTGCCGTTTCATCGACGATTCCGCTATTGAGTCGGACGGCGAAGGTAACGACATTCCTTCCACCGCGACTACTCCAGAGGTTGTTCACGTCGAAGTCGTCTCCAAGCCTCCTCCTCCGGAGAAGAAGGACTCCTTCTTAAACCATATCCTTTCCCTTGCCAACCGTCCGAAACTGCCTGCTCGTCCGAAATCTCTAGCTCCGAAACCTCTACGAAAGAAGTCAAAGCCAACGAACCTTCGCTCCAAGCCGCTTCCTGCCTCATCGAGCAGAGTATCGAAGCAAAGCAAGAAATCAAAGGGAGGAGAGCCGAAGAAGAAGAAGGATCCGAAACCTCCGACACCTCGACCCATTCAAGTGGTTTCTCTCATCTCCCCTTCTCCGGCTTTGACGTCTCCAGCTCCAGCTGCTCCCATCCAATCTCCACTCTCTCCTGCTGCCCCTTCTGTTGCATTTGTTCCTTCATCTCCAAGGGTTCCGACTCCTCTTTCAGTCGAACCTCTCTCTCCGGCTCCATTCGTTCCCCTACCTCCAACTCCTGTTCCTCCTATCTCCAAGCCCAAGTCTTCCCTCCTGATTTGTGACCTTTGCCAACTCAAAGTCTCGGGTCCAAAGCAGCTCGAGCAGCACAGAGGTGGAAAGAAGTGTCGAAACAGAGTCGAGAGGAGATCAGCCATCACTCCGTGTGTTTGCTGCAATCGCCTCTTCCAGACGAGACACGATCGCAACAGGCACATTAATCATAGAAATAAGTAAATCTGTTCTCAACCTCCTGTGCTCCCTCTATCTATAAGCACAGTTTTCTCTCACTCCATTGCTTTTCTCCATGGACTCTTCAGGACTTCGACTCGACAGTCTCGAGAAGCTCCGTGATGACAACTTCCACATCTGGAAGTCGAGAATTCAACTATTGCTCTCACTGAGGGAAGTTGACGACCACCTCACTGAAGACCCTCCGGAAACCTCGTCACCTACATACTCCGCATGGAAGAAGGCGGATTGCAAGGCTAGGGCTACCATCGGACTGACTCTATCTGATACCCATCTCGAACAAGTCCAGCATGCCAATACCGCCAAGGTCATGTGGTCCCTGATTTGTGATATCTTTGAGAAGCATACTCTTCTCAATAAACTGGCTGCCAGGCGCCGATTCTATACCGCCAAGATGAACCCGAACGAGAAAGTGCTCTCGTTCGCCGCCCGTATCCGCCAGCTCGCTGCCACTCTCAAGTCGATGTCCGTCCACATCGAAGACAGCGAAATGGCCATGGCGCTACTTAACGGCCTGCCAGATCGCTTTGATACTCTCATCTCGGCCCTTGACGCTGCTCATCTCGATGACGACAAATTCTCCTTCGAGTTCGTTCAAAGCAGATGCCGCCAAGAGGAGCAGCGCCATGCCCAACGAGATCAGGACGCTTTGAGGGCTTCGGAATCCGCGGCTCTTCTTGGAAAGCAACGGCCCAAGTTCAAGCGAGACCCTACCGCTGAGATATGCATACACTGTGGAAAGCATCGTGACAGCAGTCGCTGCTTCAAAAAGTACCCACACCTTGCTCCTGTTGGTCACCCAGCTCGAGCCCACTTGAACAAGGGCCGAGATGGGGGAAAAGGTCTTGTAGCTTCCCAAGCTTCCCTTGAGAAAGAAGAAGACAGAGACCTCGTCTGCTTGGTATCCATGCCTAACCATCGCGTCGCTGATTGCGACGCTGCAACTCCGGAGTATGAGAACGAGATCGTTGTAAGCAATGACACCACCGATCACTCGGTTGATGGAAATAATTGTCACATTGAAGCGAATCCCTTGAACCGAGCCAATGTGGCGCTACAAACTATTGGTAGCTCTGTATCCCTTGCTAATGAATGGGTTATCGATTCGGGCTGTACCTCCCATGTCACGCACGATCGCTCGGCCTTTGTTTCATACCAAGAGTCCTCGGCTAACTCAACTCTGGATCTGGGAGCAGATTCTACAGCCTCTATCGAGGGAACAGGTGACGTAGTGCTGACACTCCGTTATAAAAAGGATACCGTTCAATGCCTACTAAAGAACGTACTTCACGTTCCTACCCTTCGATACCAGCTGCTCTCGGTATCCGAAATGGCAAATCGCGGCATTAACTCCCAATTCAATCGCAACGCTGTTCTGCTTACAGACAACACCGATGGATCTCTAGTGGCCACCGGCACTCTTGTCAAAGGCCTTTATATACTAGATACCTGTCAAAGTCCATCAAAGGCTAATGACTCGGAAGTTTCCTTGCTTACATCTCTGAAGACATGGCACGAGCGACTGGCTCACATCAATACCGCTGAGATCAAGTCGATGGTTAGTCATGGAGCTGTCACAGGTGTTAAGTACGTCAACTCTGGGACCCCTGACTCTTGTGTGGGATGCATTCTTGGAAAATCACACCGTGCACCAATCCCAAAGTCAAGAAAAGGGCGGTCTACGAAACCCCTCCAACTGGTTCACTCAGATGTTTTAGGGCCTGTGGAGATTCCATCTCTCGGTGGAGCGCGGTACTTAGTGTCTTTCATTGATGACTATTCCAAATGGACAGTCGCCTATCCTATCACTCACAAATCTAAGGTTTTAGAGTGCTTCAAGAAGTACAAGGCCTTCGCAGAAAAACACACGAGCCAGTCTCTAGAAGCTCTTCACGTCCTTGAGTTCCATGACTCCAGAATCCCGTTCGAGAATGATCAGCTTCTGGTAAAGGCTTTACGGTCGGACAACGGAGGCGAATATCTATCTACAGCATTCAAGAACTTCCTGGAGGCACAAGGTATTCAACATCAGCTTACAGTGGCTCATACTCCTCAGCAAAATGGAACAGCTGAAAGAATGAACCGAACCCTTCTCAATCTGGTCCGATCAATGCTGCATCACAAGTCCCTTCCAAAGCACTTCTGGGCTGAAGCGCTTTCTACCGCTGTGTATGTACTAAATCGGGTTACATCCAGTTCCCTGCCCGACAATACTACTCCTCATGAACTTTGGAATGGAACACCACCAGATATCTCCCATCTGCGAGTGTTCGGTGCGCAATGTTGGTACGTTATCCCTAAGAAGGATCTCAAGAAGTTGGATCCCAGGTCTCGTGAGGCACTAATGATGGGGTACTCAACCCAAAGTAAGGGATACAAGCTGTGGGACATTGCGGCTGAGAAAATGGTTGTTTCCAGGGACGTCATATTTGACGAATCTTCGAATTCTCCGCAAGATCAACACTGTTCAAGCTTTCTCGACGACCAAATGGAAGGGAACACGAATCCCATCGGCAGCAATCGCACTTCCAAGGATCTGCTGATTGATTCTCCTTCTGGTAGCATCGCATCTCCTTCTGGTAGCGAACAAGATGAGGGATCACTTGCCGTTAATGAAGATGCGAACCCAGTCCAATCCAGCCCGGATACTCCTAGTATTGCTCCTCGTCGTTCATCCCGGATTGCGAAGAAGCTTGGCAGATGGTGGCCCTCCGGGTCGTCTGAAGATGTATCGCTCATTGCGGAAACCGCTCTTGTCTCTATTGGAATTCCAGCATCATACGAGGAGGCTACTTCTTCAGAGAACGTCGACTTTTGGATGCCTGGAATCAAAAAGGAAGAAGACTCCATACGAGAAAATGGCACGTTCGAGCTTGTCCCGCGAAAGCCAGGGATGCACGTCATCCCTTGCCGGTACGTCTTTCGTGTGAAACCAGACGTTGGTCCCAAAGTCCGCATAGTCGCCAAAGGATTTCGACAAGTTCCAGGTCTCGAGTATAATGAAACCTATGCTCCTGTAGTTTCTCTCTCTGCCCTACGATTGTTTCTCTGCATCACAAACTTCTTTGACCTGGAATGCGACCAGATGGATGTTGTGACCGCGTTTCTTAATGGGGAGTTAGAAGAGGAAATATTCATGGAAGTTCCGTCCGGATTTCACGACCCAGCCAGGCCAAATCTCGTATGCCGCCTTCAAAAGGCCCTGTATGGGCTTAAACAGGCTCCACGTCAGTGGTATGCCAAGATTCATGAGCTATTAACCGCAGAGCTTCATTATATGAGTAATCCTCATGAGCCCTGTCTTTATGTCTCTCGACAGGGCTCTTCGATCTCCATAATTATTCTGTACGTGGATGACCTTCTTATTGCTGGAAACGATCGAGTAACTCTGGAAAACATCAAGACTGAGTTGAAGAGTCGATTCAAGATGAAGGATCTGGGGCCTGTCAAAGAGTTTCTTGGAATCCAAGTTACTCGCAATCGATCAACAAGGACGTTACATCTCTCTCAGAAATCTTACACTGAGAAAATACTTGAAAGATTCAACATGGCCACCGCGAAGCCTGTTGATACCCCTATGGTTCTTTCAAACGGGGTCTCGGACAACAGCTCAGAAGCTGATCTTTCCTCATCGATACCGTATCGCTCCGCAATCGGAAGTCTCATGTATTTAATGGTATGTACTCGCCCGGACATTGGTTTTGCTGTCGGTAAACTTTCACAACACTGCGAGAAGCCTCTGGAAAGCCATTGGAAAGCCGTAAAGCGAGTTTATCGTTATCTCAAGGGTACAAGCGACCTCGGAATCTGTTACAGTCCCTCTGCTGCTCCAACTATCATCGGGTACAGCGATTCTGATTGGGCCGGCTGTCGAACAACTCGCAAGTCGACGGAAAGCTATGTTTTCATGATGTCCGGAGGTCCTATTTCGTGGCGTTCGAAGAAACAAGGATGTGTTGCGCTGTCTTCGTGTGAAGCAGAGTACATTTCCATTTGCACTGCGTCCAAGGAGGCAATATGGTTGTCTAACGTCTTGTCTGAAATACTGGGCTCAAATCATCCAACTCCGATTTCAATCTTTGTCGATAACTCAGGATCTATCAGCTCTGCCAAAAACCAGTCCATTAACGAGCGCAACAAACATATTGATATTCGATACCACTTTGTTCGTGAGGCCGTGGCAGCAAATCAGGTCCATTTGTCACATTGCCGAACCGAAGACCAAATCTCTGACATTCTGACAAAACCTTTGCTTCGAGTGAAATTTGAAAGATTTCGGAATGAGTTGGGCATTGTTTGTTCACATCAAAGTAATGTTTGATTGTTTTAGGTCGAAGGGGCGTTATCATGGTCAATTCTAGTTTGAGGGGGCGTGTTGGTACAATTACAGCTTACTGACAATGTATGCGGGGACAGCTACTGTACTTTACAGTACTTTACTTTTCAACCTAGATCTTGACCGTTACGTTTATGCACTGTACTGTGCTGTGAGCTTGAGCTGATCTTTTTCAGATCAGCTCAGATAGGTTTAGGGTTATTCCTTCACCGTCGTCTACATGGCTTCTGGAAACTTCCACAGGTCGTGCCGAAGCATCAAGCGACTCGCCCTGAAGTCTATATAAGCCATGGTCTCAGCCACTCTTGGTCGAAGTAAAGTCTCTCACCACTTTCCCTTCTCTCAACTCTTCTCCTTGGTCGCTCACTTTCTCTCTCTCTCTCCTCTTGCTCTCTCTCTCTCTCCACTCGCTCTCTCTCCCTCTTCTCTCTCTCTCTCTCGTCCGCTCGCGCTCTCTCCCTTCTCCTTATCCAACATTGAATGCATGCGATAGGAGGCATGCGGAGGCACAGATCCGGTGCATGTGGAACCGGGCGCGGGCGTCGCGGACCAGCAGGAGGCGGCACTGAGCTATCTTGGACCGGAAAAAACTCTCCGTGAACGTTTTGTTGCCAATGGGGCCCCTAGAAGCGGAAAGCCGTCCCGCGAGCAGTCTGCGAGAGGGAATTCCGCTAAGAGGGCTGCTCAATCCGGAGGCATGACGTGAGGCCAATATATCCGTGTCTTACGTGGGTTGACATGGAGGCCAACCGTGGGACCATCTCGGGCGAGGAGCCTGAGCGCCTGACGGATGCCGCCAAGGTTCCCGACGATCGTGCCGTCATCGGCGTACCATTGGCAGAGAGCAATGTTGGGGATCTCAGCAACCCGACGGATGAGGGGTTGGATCGTTAGCGAGAACAACAACATATTGGCCGGGTCACCCTGTTGTGTGCCCTGGGCACTTGGTATGACGGTGCGATCCAGGTTCGGGACAAGCAATGGCGGTTGCATTCGACCGTAGATCATGTTTGCGAAGCGGGCTAGCGAGGGGGCGAGTATTGGTAGGTGGTCCAGCATGGACTGCCGATCAACACGGTTAAAGGCGTTGTTGGCGTCTATGAGGACCGTGGCGACATTCGGGGTGGCGGAGAAGCGGCGTAGTGTCGTGCTTTGCAATAGAAGGTAGTAACTTTATGGCATCAGTAAAACGGGTGTCCGCTGCAGGATCCGACTATATTGAGACCACAGTGTGCAACTTATACGCTGATAAATACGTCTGCAGATCCAGAAGAAGAAGTTTAATGCATTCAATATCTACTGGGACTGCGCACGTCCTAACTATACGGCTAAGATCGAACCGGATGTACCTCGTCGTCCATGCGCATCGGGGCTCAGGACAGGATAGCTTGATGAGCAATGGATGATCAGAGAGTGCAACTCAGTTGCTGGTAGATACGGCGGCGGATAACGCCAAGTGTCGAGTGCCACTTGGACGCGATCCGCGGAACTAACTCCTGCTGCACAGACAATGAGAGCAACTTTATGGCATAAGTAAAACGGGGAGATTAGAAGAAAGAAGTTTAATGCGTTCAGTATCTTCTGGGGACTGCGCACGTCCTAACTATACGGTTAAGATAAGGAAGTAACTTTATGGCATCAGTAAAAGTATGAGTGGAAGGAGTAACTTTATGGCATCAGTAAAACGGGTGTCCGCTGCAGGATCCGACTATATTGTATGGCATTTGAAATAGGACGGCAATGATGTTGCGAAGCGAGTCACGCCGGTGTTTGCGACCGAACCCTGCGGGGCACACGTCCACAGCGTTCTCTGGGCTTGCAGCAGAACTGGCGGGCTTGAATACTGGAAAGCCAAGACAGCTCTGGCGGAGGGCCCAGGGGGACCGGTCGGACCAGACGGCCAGCAACGCTGCATGGTCGCACAATACGGCTTCGCTGGCCCTCTGGTCCCAAAGCAGTGGCAGTTTGGCCCAGTGGCATAACAGATGCACCTACCCTGCAATGTCCGCCATCACAGCCTTAGTGGTCATAGGTTCGAATCTTAACCTCATTTTAGGTTTCGCGTTATACAGTACTGTAGTTGAACACACAGTCGGCCTGCGGCCTAAAGGGGAAATTTTTTGGTTGTTTTAATGCATGGAAGATGTGGTCGGTTGTATCCACACCGCTAATGCGTTATGCGGGATAAGTCGTCACTGATGAGTAAAGTGCACTCAAATGGAGAGAGAGAGACTTTATTGACTGTTTGCAAGCATCTGAGGAATAATGATAATAAACATCGCTATGCAACTTTCGGCGATTGACAGCAATCGCAGTCCGTTGTTGCACCAGCGGGCTGAAAACGAGGAGCAGTCCGTGACGGTCGGAAAATAGTGATGGAGGTAGTTTGGGTTATTTTAATGCATGGAAGATGTGGTCGGCTGTAACCGTCCAAAAGTACCTCAAGGGTGTGCAGCAGGAGGCGTTAATGAGTAAGCCTACTTGATGTTAGCCAAGGCTCACTGGGATGACGAAGTATGGGCTCGTTCCTCGAATCCAGGTGACCAAACCGCCGCCGCAGTGAGACACCGGATGCGTGGCCTCGCATTCCGCAAAGTCCGGTGCCGCCCTCCTCCTCGCAAATCCCTCCGCCGAGACGAAAGTGTGTTCAGTGCACTGGAAGATCACGTTACGACGCTCCCTTGGGCTGTCCGTTTACGAAGACTGACAATACTTTGCTGTTTTGTCAGCTCGAGTAGCTCTCGCTTCCTCGAAACTGCGAGCATTGTAAACGCCCGATGGGCAGGTTGGGAGACCACGCAGTGGACTTGTGCCCTTCTGGGTTTGGTCGCAAACACCGGAATGACTCGCTTCGCAACGTCATCGCCGACCATATCGCCGGTGCCGCAGGCCTGGATTGCTAGATCGAGGCTCCACTCCTCTTGCCAGGCACTGACCTGTTACTTGCCGACTTACTGGTTCACCCACCGGCGGCTCCTAACGGTGCTGTGAACCGCCCGATCGCCTGCGATGCCATCGTTGTCTCTCCCTTCAAAGATGATGTACGAACAAGAGCCACACGAGAAGGGGACGGTGCTGCTGCAATTGCGCACCGCAACAAAGTGACTGACCTGGAGCGAAAACTGTCGCGTCGACTCCCCCGCCCTCCGATAATCCTACACAGGCCCCCAATTTCGACTTCCAACCACTGGCCTTGAATTCCCTGGGTTTGCCTTCCCCTGCAACCATCCTCTTCATAAAGGGTCTTTTGCCCCGCATCGCGGAAAAGTTCAACACATCCGCTGGAGTTATCCGCACACGCATCTACAGGCGCATTAGTTGTACAATCTGATCGTCTATTGCACAATTTATTTTTTCGCGCATCGCTGCATATGGCCGGGTTGGACCACCCGGTTAGCTCTTAGCTAACAATATAGTCGGATCCTGCAGCGGACACCCGTCATACTAATGCCATATATTTATCCTCTGCAGTTCAAGCCTGTTTGACGACCACCCCTCAGAGAAATAAATGCATATCAAGCCTCGCGTAGGGGAGCATCTTCTAAGCTGAAACTGGCCGACGCGGACCACCGGTTAGCTCTTAGTTAGCAATATAGTCGCGAAAGAAGTTTATTGCATTCAGTACATACTGAGGACTGCGCACGGTCCAACTACGCGGCTAAGACCTAACCGGATGTACCTCGTCGTCCATGCGCGTGGGGGCCCGCGAGAGGATAGGTTAGGCAATGCATGATCATGAGGTTCAACTCAGTCACTGTTAGATACGGCGGCGGATACCACCTGGTGTCGAGTAACACTTGGACGCGATCCGCGATACCGGAAGAAGCGGCGCCCAGGGAATCAAGCGCAAGGAGTCAAAACGTAAAGTTTATCGCAGCGGATGGGTCGGACCCTGCAGCGGACACCCGTCATACGAATGCCATAAATTTATCCCCAGCGCGTGCAGGAGGAAGCTGGCGGATCCTGCACACTCCGCCGACCCTGCGGACGAATTCGATTCTCTACAGCGCTCGCCTTACGCGCCCCTCCATAATGTCGCCCTTTCGGACGATGCTTAGGACTACATACGTCTCCCCCTTGCCTTGGAGGTCAAGGTTTCTCGTTGGTCGCTCCATATGTACCCGCCGCTGTTGTCGCCAGCCTTATGGATTCTGCCCCACACGCCAGCGGACAGCAGCATTTACCACCGCTAGATCATGAGCTCTCCTGGGCAAACTTTTCCGCGGGGATCGTCTTTCCTTCTTGCCCAAGCCCGATCGCCTCTACGTGACCTTGTGCGTCACGTGAGTGGTAACCCTGTACACAACGACCTAGGCATCTAAGAACCTGCTACCCTTGCTGCAACTCCAGTAACCTTCATACACATGTAAATAGGGTGCAGCAAGAGGCCAGGGCAGAGGTGTTCTGGCAGGATACTCTCTGGAAGGATATATCCACCCCCTCTGCTATCAGTCCTCAACGTACTCGCCGCCGGATCCGCGGGTCACTTTTCGAAACACTGCCGCCGCCGCTTTCCTCCAAGCGCATCCGACTACGGCAACGAAAGTTTCTGGTGCACAGTGGAGCAAAATGCTGCGTCAACACCTCGGGCTCCCAGTTTACACAGACTCGCTATAGTGTTAACACTCTGAGCAACCTCTTGATACTTATGGCGACCAAGCTGCTAAAATCCGTCTCTCGGATTATGGCCGCATCCACCGCTACAACTCCATCCGCAACGTCCTCGCATATCATGTGTTTCGCGCTGCAGGGCATCAATTCGGGACCCGCTCCTAATACCTGGCACCGATCTGCGACCAGCAGACCCCCTTGTCCACTCCCCTCTTCCTCCCATTTGACCCAAGAGCGGCCCATAGCCTGTGACGTCACCATTGTCTCGCCGTATACATCTGCCTCCGTCACAGCAGCGACGAAAGCCGCTGCTCAGGCCTACCGACGCAAGGTCCAGGACCTTGAGCGTAAGCTCTCCCGACGCCTAGTACCGCCCCCTGATGGTGCGCCATCCTCGGCCATCTTCTTGTTCTAGAAAAATACACGCAGCGCATTGCGGGCCGCTACCACACCACCGCTGCTACGATTCGCACATGCATATACCAGATCCTCAGTTGTGCGTTGTGGTTATCGGTGGCTATAGCCATCACATCTCGGGCTCCATTGCACCTGATCGACGTGAACCATCTAGTTAGATCTTGACTAAATAGTCGATCAATCAGTATACACTTCATAGACATAACTAGTAAAGAATGTTTAAAGGAGGCCCCCTTCCTCCTCCCTGATACTGCCTATCGCCCTGGTTATATCTTTGTTCAATCTCGCCAGCCAATCCATGGTGCTCCTCTCGACAAACCGACAGCGTATGACATCACGTTTCAATCACCGTTCGTCCCTGGCTGGATACGCTACGCAAGGAAGAAGTGCACTGGCGCTGCCGAACTAGCTGATGGTGCAAAAATTCGGTCACATGCCTGAATGTTGCGTGAGGCGCCCCCCCTCCCCAGCGACACGGATCCTTCCCCTGTCCACTGGCATTTTGTTCCCCTAGCTTTTGGTACACTTGGTGCTCTGTCTATCCGTTTGCGACAAGTTATCGACGACTGTGCCAAACATATCGCGTTTCGGCCTGCGCGCCAATTCAATCATGCCAAGGGTTAAATATTGCAGCGCCTTAGTTACGCTATCTGGTCGAGTATTGCTACTGCTCTCCTTGGTCGCATGCCGTGTCACGGCGGGGTCTTTCTCAACCTGAGTAACCCGCCATTCCTCGTATGACATTGTTTGACGACCACCACCCATAGAAAGAAATGTAATGCAGGCTTTCCAGCTGAGCAGAATAGTTGGTCCTAGAGAGAGAGAGAACAATCATTCTTTACTCATAAGTCTCTGAAGTGTACACTGACTGAGGATCTAACTGGATAGTTCACGTCGATCAGATAGTGAGAGATATTTACTCATGACTTATCTAGTGTGTGCACCGACTGACCGACTATTCAGTTAAGAGCTAACTGGATGGACCA
Source organism: Kappaphycus alvarezii (assembly GCA_002205965.3). NCBI lineage: Eukaryota > Rhodophyta > Florideophyceae > Gigartinales > Solieriaceae > Kappaphycus > Kappaphycus alvarezii. Next base: position 696,845 of record NADL03000649.1, read on the forward strand.
AATCGGTCTCGTACAGTGGGGCTCGCGATATGATGGCCATAGCCACCGACGACAAGGCGCAACTGCCACGCTAGTAGATGCGCGTGCGAATAGAAGCGTCCGAGGTGTGGCATTTCCTGGCAACTCGGTGTACAAATTTTTCGATAAGCGACTCAACTTCCCGAGAAGGGGCACCGAGGGAATCAAAAACCAGTGGCTGGAATTGGAAACACGGGTTGCGGAAAGCTGGGAAGGGGACCCAGGAGCCTTGATAGCTTGTGTTGTAGGTTTTGAACCTTGTGGTGGTGTGTGAAGGCGGCAGCCCACCGGCGACTTGCGTCGCTTTCGTAAGTGATGACTGCTTCAATGGGAATGTCATGGCGACTTCACATGCGATGGGCCGATCCGGCAGGACGGCTTCAGGGTCACAAGGGGGGGGGTGCACAAGGAGGATGTCGGCTGGCCTAAAATCCGTACCAGGGACGAGATTCCCGACTTCAAACTCATCATGCAGGCCGGCGGAACGGAAAACGTGCACGCGAACACGTTGCAGACGAAGTTGTGGCGGTGGATGCGTCCAAACTCTGAGACACAGCGGTCACCGTGGACATCTAGGTCCTGCTGGCAATAGTGGGATTTCAAGGACGAGTCTTTGTAGACTGGGAGACTGAGGTGCTTGCGCATGTGCTTGCGCAGCATGATGCTCCAGAGCTACGAGACCCTCGTCGCAGAGGTGGGATGTGCAAATCGGAAAGCGGTGGCCGCGCTGTGACGAAGGTCCAGGCCGCGCATGCGATGACGGGTGGCTTCCTCGGAGTGGCAACTGGGACTGGGCACCCTCTTCCATGGGTCATCTTCCCATCCTGCAGTGAACCCTCGATAATCATGCCGTAAAATTATTCTTGGCTCTGCCACTGCCCCACACGCCCACGCCCCCTTTTGACCGTGCTGCATTACTCCCTGAATTTCCCCTCACCGAGTGCAATACAGATGGGGGCGAACTCCTCGGCGCTACGATTCGTAATGGGACTTTCAGGCACAGTTTCCTGGGGAATTAGATCGAGGAGTGTCGACGCACCCACCTGCTCAACTGTACCCAAGACCCCCGAGCCCGGTTCCATATGCAACGGATCTGTGCCTCGGCCTCCCTGCTGCCCATACCTTCAAGCTTGCCGACCCCAAGCACGCTTCTGCTGCCGACATGGAGTTCAACACACTGTAAGAGTCGTCGTGTGCAGCATTACACGTAATCGCCCTCACGCCAAACGCGTGGAACCAAGTCTACCTGCCCGCTAGAGACCCCGAACTTACGCCGCTCCCTGCCCCACAGCTTGCCCACTTCGGCGTCGCCACGATCCCGGACCACTCCTTCGCATCGTTCGAGGCGGCCCAACGCTTCCTCCACGAAGATTCGACACTCGCCAACACCCCCTTTCTCCTCCGCACGTCCTCATTCCCCACGATGGGAAGTGAACGTTTGTCTACTCCTCCCAGCCCGTGGATGTCAACGATCCCCAAGCGATCTCCCGAATGCAAGCCCTACTCCCCCCCCGATGGAGCAGGTCCTATTAGCGAAGGGCCTTATCTAGAAGGCGGGTGACCTCTGGACCGAGGTAGGAGGCGACACTTCTGGCAGCGAAGTCGTCTAGGGATGCGGCGGTGGTTGAGATCTCTGTAGTGCTTGGTTCCGGCCCTGCCTGTGTGGTGGTAGCTGTGAACGCTCGGAATGCTTTCATCTTCTCAAGCTGACAGATGCTCCGTGGTACCCTTCTTTAAACCCGCTCCGCCTGTCGGTTCCACAGTATTGATTGAGGTCCCGCGGCACCTATCCTTGTCCTCCCATCTACCTCTCTCGAGTTACCTCAAAATCTGGATGGATCGCAACGAAGCGATACGGCAATGATGATGTTGTTGTCCTCGGTCTGCCAGCCGTCCCCCACAAATCGTCCGCGTTGTGTGAACTGTTTTCGTGCTGCTGGTACGCTGCTAATGGCCTGTTCAACGCCGGCAATCCAAAGGTGAAGAAGGCTTTTAGTATCATGGCGATGCTGGGCACTGAAATCCATTTCGACACAAACTCCATCAAATACCGTGCATCCAAACCAACCCGAATCGCCGGATTGCATTGAGTTCCGTCCTACCTGTCACAGGGGTTTCTGAACTGGAAATTCCAAAGCTAGGTGCCTCACAGGGTCCACGCGACTGCCTGGAACAACAGTCTTAGTCAGTCACGAATGTTGGCATCAGCAACTGCCAGGCAGAATGGGATGCTGCTCGGCGCTGTCCCAGATGCTAGATGCTCGGATATGTTTTCTCCTCACCGTGTTGAGCAACCCATTTGCGTGGAGCAGTCGCAAGGTTACCCTACCAGAGACAACTCTGTCTGAAGACACGCAATTGATGAAGATTCTGTTCACCTTTGTTGCGCTTCTTCAGACGATTCCGTATAGGTATCACCGCACACGTGCGGTACGTGTGAGTAGTGCGCGGGATGAAATAAAAATATTTTGACACCGTGGGGCAAGCCGGTTGGGTTGTATCCAACTGCAGGCTTGCGACTACCCCCACCTCGAGAGTGCCGAGCGAATCGTATGCCCCCCTGGAGCACATAATTCACGAGTGTTTGCTTGACGATGTCTAAGCCCAACATGCCACTCTGAGCGACATTGGCATACACATACGCCTCGCAATGCCATTCTACCTGGGTAAAATTGCTTTTCAGTATCGTGTTCCCGTCCCAAGACCCATGGTAGAGTCTATGGGCGTAATCCACCCGCTCGTCACCCGATGGTGCAAGACAGGCGTCGGGGAGGTCCAGACCGCCTCACGTCCCACCTGGGTGCCGCGGGGGCCCAGCCGACGATTATGGAGAAGTATAGGGTACTTGAATGAGAATTTCAGTTGATGCCCAATCGAATGGCGACACATGGCTTTCTAGCTGGGTTGAACGATTAAATTTTCATTTTCAATTCGCAGACTATTTTTTATTTTATTTTTATTTAATTCAATGCATGAAAAGAAATGGTTTCTACGGTGTCCAGTGCAGGATCCGACTATAGGGCTAGGAACTAACCGGATGGTCCACGTCGGTCACGAGCAGCGCCGTTCGCGAGCAGATAGCCATAGCGATAGATGACCAGAAGATGCGACTAAGGCGCTGATACACACGCCGGCGCATCACGCCTGCATTCGTATTATACCTCCGCGCTGTTCGCGGGATTAACTCCTCAATAAAAACAAGAAGAAGAAGACTTTACCAAGCAGAAAAGGGGGGCTAGCGGCCCTCAAAAGGGGAAAAATCTATCCGAGCCAGGAGCGGTTGAGTTGTCGTCGGTTAATCGCGACAGAAGTTCGTTGTTGTATGAGCGAGCTTATAATCGGGAACAAGCGATCGCGCTCGAAGGCAGGGCTACTGCCTTTCCGTAGAGCGATGTACTCAGCAATTCTTGACAGACCTCGCTCGGCACCGGGACCGGCAGAACAATAGTTTGTGGGGCAGGCGCACCGAGAGAAACAAATGCAATCCGTCGAAACGTAAAGTTCAGTGCACGGGTCGGGGTGTCGGACGGTGCAGGGGGCGGCGCGACAGCTTGCGTTCCAGGTCCTGTACCTTGTCCCGGTGCGCCAATGCGGCAGCACCGCCAGCGGCCGAGGTGGCCTTGATGCGGACAGCGGCCTTGACAAGCCTTGCCGCGAATCCGTGACTTCATGCAATGTATCCCGGGGCGCCCATACGCAGTCGACATTGGCCCCTTTGACCCATGCCTGCTTGCAGCCAAACCATCCAACCTCCAAACATTCCTAAATGGTGTGCAGCAGGAGGCACAGGCAAGGGTCCACTGGCGCTACGACTCGTGGGAGACACACTCCAACCCGGCTCAGCACAGCACCGAAGAAGTTCGACATCGAATTCGTGGCCTGGCGTTCCGGAACAGCCCCGCCGCCGCATTTCTCATCGCCCATCCCACAACCGCTATGGTGGTGTCCTCGGCCCACTGGCAGACCATGATCCGCCGGCACCTCGGCCTTCCCGTATATGACGACTCTCGCCCTCTCACCTGCGCCCACTGTAACCAAACTATGGACGCACTCGTGGATCACGCGGCGGACCTCTGCCCAGCCGGCTTCGACCGCCCGCATCGCCAAAACTCGCTACGCAACATGTCCGCCTACCACGTTGCTCGCGCTGCGGGCCTTGATTGCCAATACGAGGTCCCGCTTCTTGTCCCGGGAACGGATATCCGTCCTGAGGACATTCTCATACAACCCCGCCCCTGCCTACTGGCCAACAGGTCCGCCCCATAGCCTGCGACCTTACCGTTGTCTCTCCGTTCAAACAAGGCGCGCGCACAAGGGCCAAACAAATGGCCGGCGGCGCCGCCGACATTGCCCACCGAGACAAAGTCAAAGTTTTGGAGCGCAAACTGGTACGCCGGATCCCGCCCACTTCGCACAACACCCTCCAGGAACTGAACTTCAAGTTTCAGCCCCTGGCTTTCGATTCCTTGGGTGCCCCATCCCTCGCCTCTATTCTGTTCCTCGAAGACTTCATCCCGCGCATCGCAGAGAAGTTTACCACAGGAGTGATCCGCAGACGTATTTATCAGCGCATAAGTTACACAATGTGGTCTTCTGTTGCAATGGCGATTCTATCGCGAGCTCCACTGCACGTGCCTGACGTGGAACATCCGGTTAGTTCTTAGCCGTATAGTCAGACCTGCAGTGTACACGATCGAAACCCAATGAAGTAAAGTTTCTCCGCTGTGTTGATCCGTGCTGGGGAGGCTGCCCATCCGTCGTCTTGCCAGAACGTCTTGGCCCAGACCTCGTGCTGCACCCTATTTAGTTGAGTTTGGAATCAATATCTAGGGGAAAATGTGGGGTGATTTAATATTTAAAAGATGTGGTCGGTTGTGGCCCGGAATATCCTACAGGTGCCTATCCCAATAACCATCCTCGAAGGCTGGCACCCAGATGCGAACGCAGTGCTAACCGATGTCGCGCGGAACGTGGCCGTTCGAGCGATGGAGACCTATGGGAAGGCTAGAGCGGTGCTTATTGTAACAATGGCTCTGTTACACCAATGTGTAATAGAGACTTGTTTGCTGTCGCTATTTCAGTTCTCTAGTACATACACAGTGGTGTAACAGAGAAACTGTACCGTCTTGAATGATTTTAGAAATTTGAATTTCTTTCAATGTTTTTATTTGACGTGGAGCCCCACGTCATCGTTTTATTTACGTAGTCATATTCAAGATAGTACAATTCTATAGCTACACCTCTACTTTCTAGTAAGTTCTACTGAGCTAACAATCTATAGAATTTCTAGAGTAGAGCTACCGTACTGTCTATAAAAAGGGGGGCTCATCTGGATTCTTGTGGGAATCCAGGTACACTCCGAACACCCTTTTCCCCCAACTTTCTGAAACCCTTTACCATCGCCTCTACTGTTCCTTTAGCAGCGCCCCGGCTGCTTCCCTCTTTGTTTCACTTATACTGAACGCATTAAAATTATTTCTTACCCAAAGGCACGCTGCCGCGGCTTTTATGTCTAACGCGGCACGCCTGCTCGCTGGCGCCGGGCCGGCCTTGTAAGAAATGTTATTTAGTGTTATCCAGTGCCGACCTGTCCCGTACATCGCGCTCCCAGCGGCATGGAGAAATAAGTTTAATGCATTCAGCGTAGATACAACCGACTACATCTTCCATATTAAAAGAATCCAAAAATTCCCGACCATATCTAGTTTCATTCAGTAGGGGTCCAGTACTGAATGAAAGCTGATGGTTGCACTACAGACACGCATTTTCATTTGATTCCTTGATGCTGTTAACTAACAGTAGGGGTGCCGCGTTGCCTTCTCTGGTCATCCGTCACTCAAGCTATCATGTCACGAGCCCCGATGCGCATGGACGACGAGGTACATCCATTTAGATCTTAGCCGTATAGTTAGGACGTGCACAGTCCCCAGTAGATACTGAATGCATTAAACTTCTTTTCAACCCGGTATAAGTACTAGGGTCTAGCGGTAATACTATTTTGGAACTTTAATTGGAAAATTATGGGTGAATTTGAAAAGGGGGGTTGAAAGTGGCTTTGATCTGCAACTTCGAACAAGCCACGTGGTCACGGTTGCATCGGATGACTGTAAGCACCTTTTATGATGTCCACGTAGGCAGTTTACAGTTCGACACCCTACACTCGCTGCAGCGGCCGCATGTGCTTTCTGATGTCCACGTAAAAGTCGTACAGCTTGCGCAAGGGAATTGGGTCACGATCAAGACCGGTTCAACAGGGCTCTATAATCGCCAACTTGAAAACCTCTAGCGCAACTACTCGTTCCTCAAGTCTTCACTTGTTCTCATCCCTCGAACCAGCTCCGGACGGATCTGTCTAGATAGACCATTACACTTACACACTAACCATGTACCATGCCATCTCCTCTGAATCCTCGCAGTCCGACGCTTCTCGCCTCCATACACTCGAGAATAAGGTCACAGGCATCGAAATGCAGCTCTCATAGATCGTCAACTTGCTCCAAGCTTCCGCTGAACCGTCAAAACCTCTTGCCAAAGAGCTTACCGCCGCCGCCGCTTCAGATCCGCCGGCACCTGATCCTTAAGTCAAGCCCTCAACTGCCGTCGAGGCTTAAAAGACGGGCTTTCTACATTTCACGCTGCCGTCGCCCTCGGCTATCGCCGTCGCTGACACACTCGCTACTAGCCAAGAGTACGCTGAGGTCGGCAAGCTCAACAAGTTCCAGCGTCTAAGCTCCGTCGCTCCATTCCCTGCCAAGAGGTTAATTCCGTAACCAGAAAGGCTCTTCGGTCGCATCAAGTCCGCTGACGTCCGTGACGGTTGGGAAGATGAAGTACTCTGGAACGTGTGGCACAACTGTGAGACAGCCATCGTTTGCGCTCACCGGGTCATCGAAGCCCTCCATGACAAGGATATTTCGGCCGCTGCGGAGTTCTTCTCTGTTCCCCACCGCTACCTGTAGGCCTCTTACAGCCGCTTTCTGGAACGTAACGACTCCTGTACCTACTCTATCGAATCTTTGAAGTCCGAAGCGATCCTGCTTCAGCGCTATCTTCGCGAGGACGATTACCCATACTCCTCTGAGCTCTGTAGATCCACCAAGGCCAAGTTCGCTGAATTGCGCTCCCAAGCATACGCAAAGGAGTTCAACAAAGAGGCTGTTTAAGGTTCTTGATTTCGCAAGAATCAGTCTGGAAAAGGTTCCAAGGACTCTAGATCCGACTAAAGCCGTTGCCGCCGCGAATCTTTATTTCTGTATCTATTTCCCACGTTCTCTGGCGCAATACCCAGCGTGCCGCTCCCTTCTGGTCTGAAACCCTCGGCGCCTCGAAATTCCTCTTCCACGCATAACAGTTTGGGGTCTACGAAAAACCCATCACAACCTCCACTTTACGCGCCAAGTTCAAACTCCCTCAAGTTCCCATCGATGCCCGAGAACGGGAATTCTTAGACTCAACAATATCGGATGAGCTCCACCGGCGCAGCTACGAAGAAATTTCGGAGTTTAGTGCCCATTCTTTACACCAGAAGGGTTTCCCTATCTCCTACGCGGGGGTGCAACAAAGGGAGGTCCTTAGACCGGCGTTAAACGCGAAAGGGTAAGTCTGTTCAGCGTGATAGGAGAAGCAGGGATCTGCACAACGCGCGGTGGGCGTGGAGCGGTGAGATCTAACACTGATCCGCTTATAGGAGGTGAGTCTCCAGATGTTTGGTCGCCCAGGATGGCGTCCAAAATGGAGCCGGTGGTCGGCGCATTGCGTCGTTAAGCAGGAGCCTGCGTAGGATCCTTGGAGGATAGCTCCTTACCATGTCGTAAAGCGGCGGGTAAGCGGGAAAAGATACGAGGGCAGTCTGTCCGCAGCGAATGGGAGGCGTCTCCGTTAGGTGTGTGGGAAGCTGGTAGATCAGCAAGTCCACGAGAGGTGAGGGACCCTAGGCGGGTCCAGCGTCCAATTCGAACGGAGTGGTCCGGGCTCACTGTAGTAGGAGTCGGGGATTTTTCCCTGTACTGTAGGGCCGGCTTTCCATTTGTAACTTTTTGATTACTTCGCACAGGTGACTGCACAGGTTGGGATGATGACGTCACGGGGGTTTCACGTGGGGGTTCAGTGCGTGGAGGGGGAGCCCAGACTACTCGATCATGGGACAGCCGTTCTTGTTCACCATTTCCCAGGTCAACAATGACAGTTGCAGGGGAGGTGTTGATCACCTTAGAGGGTCCCTCGGCGATAGGGGCCAATTTGTGATTGGGATCATCTTTGGAGTAATGTTCCTTTCTCGCGAATACGTTCTCGTCCACAAAAATGTCTTGCCGTCCGCGGCTTAAGCGGGTATCGAAATTGCGTTTGTATCGCGCTTGGATTTTGGTGAGTTCACCTTTGGCAGTGCTCATGAGAGCGCGCAACCAAGCGGTCCACTTGGCATGATACTCTGAAGGGGATGTCCCCGGTTCAATAGCAGGTTACTGCTTGAGGGACAAAGGTTGCGTGTTGTACGCGAATGTCAGGGCATCCGAGAACACGTCCCAGTCTCGCGGATGATCCGCTACGTAGTGACGTAGAGCTGATAGGATAGTCCTATTAAACCTTTCAACTTGACCATTCGCTTGAGGGTGGTACGTTGTCTTGAATATATTTTCTATACCCAAAATGCGGCAAATATCTTGAAATATCCTCGCATTGAATTGAGTTCCGTTGTCGGAAAGCAATTGTAATGGCGGTCCATACACGAATACCCAATAACGAGTGAATGCTTTGCCAATGGTGGCTGCAGTAATCCGCTTAAGTGGTACTGTGTGCACCAGATTTGAGAAACGGTCGGTAATGACTGAAGGATAGCGATTTCCTCGCGGCGTGAGGATGAGCTCTCCTAAAATGTCAATGGAGAAAAACTCCAGCTGAGCATTTGCAGGGAATAAATGCATCTTCTTTGCGTTTCTGAGCAGCTTCACGCGTTTCTTAGCGCACTTGACGCAGAATTTGACTGTAATGTAGCAGTCTGGTGCCATAGAAGGCCAGCAGAATTATCTACGTAGTCCAGCGTACATACGCTTTTCTCCCGGATGTTCGGATAATTTGGCGTAATGCGCCAGATGCACCATACGCGCACGTAGTGATTCCGGCACTACAATCTGAGTATTTTCCTCTACGATGCGAAATAGTTATCCCGTTTCATCAAAGTCGAAAGGCAGGACTTCCCCCCGTTAAGACGTGAGCGGATAGTGCCGCAGATTTTGTCAGAAAACTGAGCGGTGAGGAGTTCCTCTCGGGTGATAGCACGCAATAAGTGCTCTTCGTCGGGCGGAGGGTCCGCGATTAACAACTGATAGAAGTAGTCGTAGTCTTCGTGCAGGAAGTCTGCGTATTCTTCGAAAGCGCATGCGTAGCAAGGGTCGGTGAAATCCAAGGTCAGGCAAGGGATTTCTTCATCAATCTCGAGAGGGGATTCCCCCAAGGTTTCTAGGCGGGACAGTGCATCCGCTTGGGCGTTCAATTTGCCTTTTGTGGAGACAATGTTTAAGTCGTATTTCAAAAATCAGAGCCGCCAGCCCGCCAGTCTGCCGCTTGGGTCATGGATTTCCATTAACCAGCACAAAGACGCTTGATCAGAGTGTACGGCAAACCATTCTAATTTCAGGTAAGGGCGGAGTATTCCCAGGGCCCAGACAACTGCTGAAAATTCCTTCTCAATGGTGGAGTAGTTTTTTTCAGGCGTCAAACTGCGAGACCAAAAAACAATAGGCTTACGTTGCCCGTTAGGGTGTTTGGAATAGGGAACACCCTACTCCACAATTTGATGAGTATGTATCAACAGAGTAAGGCAACCCATTGCGAGGGAGCGCAAGGATGGGCGGTGCCGTGATAATACTTATCAATTTGCGGAAAGCCGCGTCTTGATCCGCCGTCAGCGGCGAAAGCGTGGACGGTTGATCCTTCGTGAGAAGCTGATTTAAAGGAGCAGCAATGTGAGAGTAGCTCTCTACAAATCTTCGGTAGACATTCAAAAGACCGAGAAACGCACGGAGTTTCGTTTGAGTCCGCGGATGTTTCTCTTTTCGCAACGCAGCAGTTGTGGCTTGGTCCATTTCGAGAGTGCCTGAGCGCACTATGTGACCAAGGTACTTCACGGAGTCGGTAAACCAACTGCATTTCTGCAACTTGAAAGTCAATCCAGCATGTTGCATAGCTGTGAGGATAATCTCAACATGCGAGAATTGTTCTTCGATAGTCTTAGAATAGATGATGACATTATCGAGGTAAACCAGGCAAGACTGCCATTTGAAACGTGAAAGCACGATATCAAGAGTACTTTGACACGTAGCAGGGGCGTTAGAGAGACCGAAAGGCATAAGCTTGTAGCGGTAGAGTCCAGCATGGCAGACGAATGACGTCTTATCTCTGTCTGCTTCGGCGACTGGCATTTGCCAATATCCCCAATTGAAGTCTAGAGTTGTAAAGACTGACGCCTCTACCAAGCTATCGATGTATTCATCCATACGCCGGAGAGGTAGGAGTCCTTCACCGTAATTGCGTTCAATAGTCGATAATCGACACAAAAAAGAAGTTGGCCATCTGGCTTTGGAATGAGAACAATGGACGACGCCCATTCCGTTTGTGCAGGCTCGATAACGCCTACCTTGAGCATGCCGTCTACTTCTGCTTTTTCGATTTCTCTTTGTCGAGGTCCGGCTCTGTACCGGGGAGATGAAAGGGGACGAGACCCAGGGATTAAATCAATGTGGTGTTCCACAGCATTAATCTCACCCAAACTTCCGTCGTACATCTACTTAAACTTGCGTAATAACGCTCTTAATCTGTCCTGATGTTCAGGTAAAAGATGGGACAGATCCAAATCATCAGCCGAAGGTGGCGTTGATTTTCCATCAGATAGTTCCGTCTTCTTGAGAGTAGAATTATCTACGGGTTGTGAATCATTTACAATGCGGGAGTCCGCAGATATAGAAGACTCGAGTGGCGCAGTCGCCTCATCATCAGTGACAGGTTCACTTATGCCCAACACGTCACCTAACATCACGTGGCTTGGCACGACCACTGTAGGGTGCGGTAGTGCAAATGAGACTACTTGGTCTTCGTGAAGTCGAATTGGTCGAACGGTAAAATTAGCAACTAGAATGCGGAAAGGCCGCTTTGACTCAACTTGAGCAACGCCATTGGAGGCAACAAATCCAGAACGTGGGGAACGGTCAAATAGTTGTATGAAAATCATCCCGCTTCGGTCGGTGGCAACGGAGACCCAACCTTGTGATTCGGGCGGAAGGGTCGTGGAATGACCCACTCTCACGCAAGGGGATATTCAACCCCGTTGTTCAGGAGGTGGTGCATGTTTCTGCATATCGATAGTGAGTCCTTTGGTTAGAGGTCTTCGGGTGATCGGAACTCGAGTTCCATCGTCGAGTTCGACTTCGCGACGACGAGGATAAATACCTTCTACGAATCGATCGCAAAAATCGCATCCAAGAATCACAGCAGCGGCTAACCGCTCGCATACAATGAAGGTTACTTTCACAATACGACGGCCAAGCCGGACGATGAGTTCGACTTCTCCAGCTGTTTTCAGCATCTTGTTATTCGCATCTCTGATTTGAGGGAGGTCCGCTTTTTGCACTGTCGTGCGCGGCGGCAAATTAGCACGACGAATAAAACTGGGGCCTGCCCCGGTTTCCAGAACAGCTAATTTTCGAAAGAGCAAACTTGTCCGGTTGCCGATATCGGCGAATACCTTGAAATTTCTTTTCGCCATCACCATCACACATCGACGGCGATGGGGAGGCGTGTATCGCCTCACCATGACGATATAAAACATTATGGTTCGTACGGATGTCCGTATTCTTCAAAGGTGCCTCCCTTCCGTAGAGGAAGGAACCCCGTTTAGTTTCCCGAGTCCGTTGGTGGACCCGATAAAATCGTTTGAGGGTGAACATCGGTTTTCGATGGCGGCGGCGCGGCCGTTGCGGTTGACTCTGCCGTCTTTACATCTGCAGTCGGTATCGACTTGTCTAAACCAAACATGGCGCGTACATTGTGATACGAGTTCGCGGGAACCCGCGCACGGTCCGCGTCGCTGAGCGCTTCATAGTTCTGCAACTCAGTGGGTAAATACTTGACCTTGAGACCACATTCCGGGGCGATGTGTCCCCTCTTGTAGCAATAGTGACAATTCGGTCGTTCTTTTCCTGGTTGTTGGGTTCTCCCATTTGCGTTGCCGACCCACCCTGGGCGGGCCCCTGTGTCATTCAAAAAGGGTACAGGTAGGGCCGATACTCGCCTGAGGTCGGCATACAGCGTCGGATCAGCAGATTCACTGCTCTCTTCGCCAAGTGTCGTCGGCAATTCCGAAGTGGGAACGGACGAGTCCACTTGCAATAGGTGAAATTCACCATTACCATGAGTAGGCGAATTCGCCGGATGAGACGGTATCGTCGTGGGGTACATGAAGAAGGCTCGGCCATCAAACCAGACATACGGGTTGAACCGCGAGGTGACCTAAGTAACTGCGGGTCGTGTTTAGAGGGTTTCCTCCCTTAATGAACGGATTGGCTGGCGCGTTGAGCGTCACCTTCATCCTGTGCGAAATGCACTGGCTGAGCAAAAGTCAATTGATGACGTGGGGTTGCTTCGCGATATCGCGCAACGAGAGACCGAATGGTCGAATGTAGTTACTAAATGAACGTGGTCATTTTCTCCCACTCCTGGAGTACGTTCCGGCAGCGGTTTGCCGCGTTTGCAAGACGCGTGCCAAATGCATGTTCCGATTCTCCAGATTTATGGCGGGTTGCATGAAATTGTTCCACGGATTCCCGTAAAACACTAGTGCTAGCAAAGGTTGCAGCAAGCACTGCACTGCTTCCGGCCATGTGGACACACCACTTGCTGAGCGGCCACTCTTAAACTGAATTGCGGCTTCTGTGCTTAAAAAGTACGGTACTGCAACGAGGGCTTAAGCCTCTGACATTGCGAGTGTGTTCGCTTCGTCAACAAACCTAGCTAGAAAGTCTACAACCATCACAGGATCACTCCCTGAGAAGACAACTTCTTTGAGGGTGACCTCCATCCTCTTGATGAGTGAGCCAATCTTGGCGGTACTCTTACGAGAACGGTATTGATCCGTATTATGCAATCGGTAAGTCCGATAACTGAGGAGCTCGTCGAAGAGCGGATTGGGTGGAGTAATCTCCTTGAGACCCGACTTACGGGACCCCTCCGAAAGCGAAACGCACGAGTGCGTTCAATCGGGGATACACGTGATCCAGCGGATTTCTGCTTCGGTTCGGACTCATCGCCAGAAGAGTCAGATGCTGAAGACGATTCCGAAGATTCATCAGTCGGTGAAAGGGGTGTGGAACGTTCCTTAGTGGTGCGTTTCGAACGCTGTTTGCGTTCCTTAGCCGAAGCGGAGGTACATCGCCGAAGACGGCGGTGTCGTTGAGTGGAAGGGCCAAACTATTCATCTGGATCTTGAGCCTCCTCTTGGTCCGCGATAAGTTGAGGTCGGTCCGTTCCTTCGATGCGGTCCATCCGCGTAGCCAAGCGCGACATGGCTGCATGTAAGACTTCAAATGTAGTAGAAGCCTGCCGTTCTTTTTCGCGAAGTGGAAGCTGTTCATCAGCTGTCTTGGTGTGGACACTGTGATCCTCGAGTAGACGATTAACATCGCTACGCAGGTCCCTCACGGATTCTGCTTTTGCTTCGATGTCGGTCATTAATTCCATGCGCATCTGGCGCTGTGCTGCAGCCAGTTGACTTTCAACTTCGACGAGACGTCGCGAAAAGCGTGCAACGTCCTCGCGTAAACTGTGGAGAATTGTCTCCTGTATCAAGGGATCTGCGGGCTTCCGCTGGAAAAGGGTGGCCAGACAGAAATGGTGCGGTTGATGTGGGCCTGACCACTGGGGGTGAAGACGAAATCGTCGGTGTGTTTGGGATTGCAGGTAACGGCGCGGGTGGTGGGATACCACTCAAAGTCGAAAACGACTCGACAGTGACTTGCTGAGCCGGAACCGGCTGAGAAATACCCACAGAGCGTGGTATCGGAGGTAACGCCGCTGTCAGCACAACAGATGGTTGGCCGGGTGCTCCAAAATGGAGCCCTGGATGGGCATCATCCGATGCAGGAATCTGCAAAGAAGGAGAGGGGATGGGGTCAGCAGGCGCCGAGGGGCCTACTAAAGGGGGCGCTGCGAAACAGCTTGGGTTGTTGTTGGTGTTGGTTGACTCGGACGGAAGGCGTCACGAATCTCCTCGCTCGCCTGAGCATTTCGAGAGCGGGAACCCGCTGAGCTCCTCGAACGAGATAGAACTGTGGTTGGTTTGGAGAAAAAGGCTCCAATGATGCAAAAAAAACCAGAAACCAGAAACAGGAAAACAGAAAAACCTTACAAGAGAAAGAAGGGGCAACAATGCTTATACAAGCCAGTGGGATATGAGAAAACACGCAAGAGGAAGCGTATTTTTACGCTGGGATACAAACGATAGTGGTCTTCTAGGTCGGGAGACCACTTGTGGTACAATGCCTACACGCGGATATCCGCTATCGTTGTGAAGGGATTGGTACCCGGCGTTCGGGACCGCTTTCTTGATAGAGCAGTGTGGTTTCCACAAGAAAAATGGAAAAGGGGAGAAGGGGAAGGTAGAGACTTGGAGAGGACCTCGTTGTGGAGAAAATCCGTCAGATGCGCGTTTATGCGGTTGTCCGCCGCAGAGTAGGATAGTAGTTAGCAAGGCGGGTATCTGCTACAAAGGATCCCAGCCTCGGACGCGATAGGGACGAGGGTAGGGGTGTAGTAGATCCAAAGCACTTGCCTCCCTTTACTGTAGGGTCGCGGTAGAGTAGGTAGACTAAGTAGTGATGTGCTACCCTAACAGAAAAAGTAGAAAAACGAATAAAACTATCTAGATAGAGTTGTCCGGCCGGTGATTGGCGGTTCTGAAGGCACAATCCAAAAATAGGATCGGATGCATGCAGGCAGGGGTGCACTAAGGACAGCTGTCGTTCCAACATAGAGGTCCAACTTGAGTGGACTGATTTCACAGGTAAATACAGTGGGATATAGCCACGGTGTAACCATACTCAAATAAACAGACGAAGTTGTGGAGACTCACTGTCAGCGCGCGTATGCGGTACCTTGTGGCACTACACCCTGATTCATCATACTGCCCTAGCGCCGAATCATTCATACTGGTTTCATTCACTGATGAGTGATGTATCTCAGCAATACGACCTTCTTACTCGGCTTTCAGTTCAACTTGCAACTTGCTTTTTAGCATTAGCAGCAGAGTCAGTTGTAACAAACGCCACTTTTTCCAAAAATCCGCCCTTCTTAGCAGCTTCAACCAAAAACTTTGAAAGCTTTTTACCAGTGTGCTTTCCGATAATCTTTCCACAACAAAATAACCTCGATTGAAAATTCCGATCACTGTCAATGTAGGAAAGTGTCAGATATGAATAAGATTCGTTATTCTCAGAAGTCCATACGTCAGTTGTTGCACATAAAACATTGATCTCCCGAAGTTCTTCAGCTAGCCTTTCGTCAAACAATTCTTCGGACGGACATAATATCTTATGAACAGAATGAATACTTATTTCATTGAATTTCGGTGCGACATAATTCATTATCTTTCTGAAACCATTGTGTTCTACAATTGAATCCAGACATTCGTTTATAGCAACCCATTCAGCGCAATGTTTTGCAAACAATTGTTGCGCTGTTCCGGACTTCGGTACTTTTGTGACTACCATTCTCTGTAAATCGACCTTTACCGAGCTCGATAAGATAGCCGAATTTGAATTGCGATTGCCGAAAGGAACTTGAATGTCGACGGTTTTATGCTTTGATGCAAAATGGGCTCTGAAATTTGAAGGGCCCCTCCCTAATGTACCAACTGTCTTACAAGGCTTACACTTGTACTTGAGTTTGTGAGCCGGCCCTGAAAACCTTCGGCGCTGAACGTCAACATAGGTGAAAATAGGGTTGTTAGAATTGCCACTATACGGGACCCATTCTTCAGTATGATTTCCAACTGGGGTCAGGCGAGGCAATGGCTGCAGTGCTTTGGTGGCTATGTTTTTGTTGATGCTCTCTTCGGCGGATATTTTTTCGTGAGGAGGTTCTTTGGACGGCGATACTCTTTCTTGTTTGGAAACAGATATTGTTTGTTGATCTGAGCGGATAAACAAGAATCGTGTGTGTTAGTGTTAACTCACTGGGTCAGGTACCATTCTGAGTACAATTCTTCATTGTTCTGAAATAATTTGTGTTTATCTGCGGTAATTATTACTATTCAGTAATTATTACCCGTTTGGTGAAATTTATTAATTGAATGGGAATTTTTATTGCCATTAGTAATAATTATTGGAATTTTTTCTCATTCCTTATGGTAATTAAAAGTGCCACTTTTTAGAAAAATTAAATTGCCGATTATTACCTTGCTGCTAATTATATTGCCACTTTTATTACTTAGCAATTAATTATGCAACATCACTATACACCATCCTCACTTTTGCTCAAACTCTTTGATCCAGTATTGCGGCGCGCCCAATCAACCTCGACACCCGACGAAGTGCTACCCGGATGGACCACGTCGGCCACGAGCATTGGTGTACGGACGATGATTGCGTTCGCTACAGACATCCATACCGTGTAACTAGCGCGACGGTATTTTCGAGTGCGAACAACTTTAACCGACGTGTGCAACTTCTCGGATATGCGCGGGAAGAGACCCTCCAGTAAGAGGCTGGTGGCAGGGGAAGGCGTCCTCAGGGAATCGAAAGCAAGGGGTTGGAACTCTAAGTTGGGGGCAGGTGTGGCGTTGTCAGAGTGGGGAGGGAAGCGACGAGACAGTTTGCGTGGCAAGTCGAATCGTTGCTGTGGTGCGCCTCGGCAACAGCACCGCCCGCATCGCCAGAGGCCCTGATGCGGACGAGGTCGTTGAAGGGAAACGACGGTGATGTGACATGCGATTGGGCCGGCCGCAGTGCCGTCGGGCGCAATAGGTGGATGTAACAAGATGTTGCCTGGGCGCAGCTCCGTGCCGGGTGCCAGCAGTGGGGCCTCGATCCGGTAGTCCATGCCTACCGCACGGGCGATTTTGCCGAAAATGACGTCGCGCAATTTTGGTCAATTCTTACTCATGTTTCAAGGAGAGGAGGGGGGGAGAAGTCTTCTTCAATGAGTCAAATGCAAATAGTTACGGCAAATTTACGGCAAATAGTTTCTATGCTGTCCACTAGGTGGTCGACATCGGTCAGGTGCAGTGGCACGCGGGAAGTGATGGCCATAGCCACCAAGGAACATAGAACATAGCTGAGGCACTGATAGATTTGCGTTTGAATAGTGGCGTCCGAGGTGTGGTATCTGGTCATAATCCGCGGAATGAACTTTTCGAGAAACAGAATAGTGGCCGAGGATGCCGCCCCTAGGGAGTCGAGAGCGAGTAGCTGGAAGCGGAAATCCGGGTGGCGAGACGGGTTATCAGATTGTTGTATTTGGCGTCTGGAGAGCTTCCGCTCAAGGTCCTCGAGGGCGTTGTGGCGGTAAGCTTGAGCGGCGGCGCCTGCGGCGGCCTGCGTTGCTTTCGTGACAGAGGTCGATTTAAACGGCGAAAAACTAGTAACGTCACAGGCAATCGGCCTTGGGGCCGGTGCCAGGGGCCGGCGGTTGCAGGAGGAGATTAGAGGGCCGAAGATCGGTTCCAGGAATGAGCAGCGGGACCTCAAACATGTAATCCAAACCCACAGCGGGGAAGACATGGTATGCGAGGGCGTTACGGATGGAGTTATGCTGGTATAAGCGACCAAACCCCGAGGCAAAGGTCAGCCGCGTGGTCTCCATACAGATCAAGCGTGTGTTGGCAATGGTGACACTTCGGCGGGATCGAGCCCGTGTATACTGGAAGACCGAGGTGGCGACGGAGCACGATGCTCCAATGAGCATCAGAGACCTTGCCCGCATTGGTCGGATGCGCTCGTAGAAAAGCAGCGGCCGCAGAGTGGCGAAAAGCGAGACCGCGTGTCCGACGACGCGTGACTTCGGGACCATGAGCTGTGCGGCTGGGAACATCCTTCTAGAGGTCGTCCCCCCAGTGCACCTTTGCCGCAGTCTCTCGATGCACTCTACTGAGATGGGTTTGCAGGTTGACAGGGATGTCAGCAAGAGATGCAGTTTGAAAGAGGCCCAGGTCGATGAGGAAAGAGTTACCATGAGGACAAAGAGCGGATTGGCGAAGGGGGGCCCAGCTTAGGTCATAAAGAAAGGCCAGTCCATGCGAAAGCGGTTGCCAAGAACAACGAGGGAGCCGGCCATGTTGTATGACGCCGTTCAGTGGCGGACAGGGGCGGCATCCAGAAGGCTCTCGGCAACCGCGCCATGAAGGAAGGGGTGGATCAGCGAGAAACCTTGGCCACCAAGGCGAATGGGGAGAAGGACTTGTTCCCATGCTAGAGGTCCGCTAGGGTGACATGGTGAAGCCCCTAGTATGAGGACCGCCGGAGCGATTCGAACTCGTGTGCGGTGCCGGTGGCAAATTGATGGTCGGCGAGTTTGAACGCGTACGTAACCCGGCAGGCCGGAGTTGTGGGTGGGAGGCAACAGAAGTCCCGAGAGCCTGTGTTGAAGGCCGTGGACCTTGAGGTGGTGAGTGTGGGCGGCAGCCCCTCCGGCGACATGCGCAGCTTTCGTGAGGGTGAATTTCTTGAACGGGGACGTAACAGCGAAGTCACACATGATAGACTGGGGCGGGAGGCCGGCTTCAAGGTCACGAAGGGGTGGCGCAAGGAGGATGTCGGCTGACCTGTAGTTCTTATCCGGGACGAGATTCTCACCTTCGAATTGATAGTCGAGGCCGGCGGCGTAGAAAACGTGAAACGCAAACAGGTTACAAAGGAGCTGTGGCGGTGAATTCGTCCAAACTGAGATACGCAGCGGTCAGCGGCATGGTCACCGTGGACATGGAGGTCCTCCTCACAGTGGTGACCTTTCAAAGGCAACGAGTCTGTATAATGGGAGACTAGAGTGCCTGCGCAGCACGATGCTCCAGCGCACTGGAACTCAGGTGACACCTTCGTCGCGGTAGTTGGGTGTACTTGGAGGAAAGCAGCGGCAGCGCTGTGACGAAATTCCAGGCCATGTATGCGGCGACGAGTAGCTTCAACGGAGTGACATCTGGGACGGGTCACTCCATAGGGCAGATGACCTAAACACCTTTTGCTTTTGCCTCTTGATGAGCTCGGTTTAGATGGGAGTGAAGGTTGACAGGCATGTTAGCAAGGAGGAAGGGTCAAAGGCACCCAGGTCGGGGACGAAAGGATTGCCATGAGTCCAGGGACAAGGTTGCGAAGCGGCGAGCATGCCTAATTGACCAGGAAGCAAAGATGATATTTTACTCATTCAATACCTAGAATACCCCGACTAACCGACTATTATGATGATGAGAAGTTACTCCTCATTAAACCGGAAAGCCAGGGAATCCGCGCTGGAATCATGCAGCTTCGGTGGCCCTCTCGATGGTAGCTTGGTCAAGTGGTTTAGACGACTACCCAGTCCCAAAATCACAGCTCTCAGTGCCTACTGGTCCAGGGCTTTGGTACCGTTGGCTGAGCCCTGAGTGAGCACAGGAAGGGAGAGTTGGATCATGTTTAAAATGTGTCGATTGAAGTTGTCTCTTCCCACGCACCAAATGCGCGGCATACGCCTATTGTCTGGATTGCGGACGTGGAGCGCAGAAAGGGGATAGAGACGTCCTGCTTTAGGCGTATTTTTACTGACGTCCGTGACGCGCAATACTAGATAGACAGAGCAACGTTGCGGACCATTTCCCGCAAGCAACTACCCAAACTGCAGATTGTCAAACAATCGATTACCAATCTATACGGAGGAATACAGGTGACGTTCTCCGATACACCGCGCATTACGAGAGCAATGATTGCTGCACACGCTGCCCGAAGACTACCGTTCGATGTGATGAAGCCGTAGACTCTACCCTCAGTATTCCAACATACTACCCCGTCTGCCTTAGCCTAGTTCGGCAGTTGGGCACGGCGCGCGTACAGAACAATACTTTTATGGATAATTCGTCTCATCAGTCCTCTGGAGTTGGACCTGCCGCTGGAAAAAGCTGGCATCCTTTACCTGTTGATTTCAATCCATCGCTCGCAAACAATCGTTGCCCCACCTCCCTTCGCCAGTGAAGGCGATGACTCGCCAACCTTCCCCTCACACAAACGAACCACCGCCTCAACTTGCTTGAACACTTTGCGCCTAGCATCCAGGTTCAAATATTCCTCCAATACTCTTTTCACAACTCTCCTTCTCACTGCCAAACTTGACGCACCCAGCATATCCCGGTCTATCAACAGCCGACCGCCCGCCTCCACCACGACAGCTCTCTCAAACACCCTCTCAGCCTCCTTCTCCAAATGGTTCGCATCCTCCCGCAACAAATTTGCTGTCCTTGCCAAAGCCTCCTCCACCTTCCCGTGCAGACCCTCCTTCAGTACTGGCATTATATCTCCCCGTATCCGATTTCTAGCGTACCGTAAGTCATCGTTGTAAAGGTCATGCCACACATCCAACCCACTTTCCTTACAAAATGCTGCGGTCTCCTGTCGCGACACGTCCAACATCGGTCGCACCAACGCTACCTCATCACATAGCTGCCGTTCCCATCCCATCGCAGATAATCCGTCACTGCCTGCCCCGTGACACAAATTAAACAAGACAGTCTCTGCCAAATCAGTCCTGGTGTGACCCGTTACCACGGCATCAAAATGTTTTTCTTTCGCCAACTTTGACAAAGCCGCATACCGCCATTCCCTTCCCGCAGACTCAGAGCACGGCGGCGGATTATCCATAGCGTCGAATACTAGTAATGGCAACTGTACACTATCCGCGTAGCGTCGAACGTGAGCGGCGATTCCTTCGTCGCCGGGCCATCGATGATCACAATAAGCGAGTGCAAAATGAGGCCAGGGGGTCGGATCAGTGGTCTCACGAATGTGACGAAGGGATTCGCAGAGGGTAAGGGAGTCTTGTCCGCCCGAAATTGCTAGCAGAAGGTTTTGGTTGGGGAGTAGTATTTTGTGAACTTTAAGGGAGGTGCGAATCCGATTGATTACATGCGATACTGCGAAGTGGGTCATTCAAGTTCAGAGTTGAGGTTGTCTGAGGAACGGAGATCAATGCATGGCAGTGAGAAGACGCCGGAGCTGATGGACTGATGAAATCATGGTACATATTGGCAAAATAACGTTGGAAGGGGATCGGCTAATACAGTAGTATCGGAATCCAGGGGCTCTGTAGAGTACTGTACACCTTTTAGTATTGTCAACGGAGTGGTGCAGGCGATCCGATGGCGAAGAGTGCCTTTTTTGTACTGTACGTACAATTTCAGTGTAACATGCGGATTTTCTGCTGCGACGAGACCAAACACCCTACCGGAACTTTTCCATTACTCGCAGTAAACCACCCCTTTACCACATTCACCCATTCAAGTAAAACCAATTTCCCCTTTACCACCCGTTGTCACTGGAGGGTTGCAAGGACTGGCTGTCATGCCAACCGGCTCCGGGGTTGGGTACCTACATCCCGGACCGCAATTACAAGACGTGGTTGCAGTTCTATTGCAGAGTGCCACTGTTTCCTCCAGCCTCGAAATGCCACAAAGGGGGATGCACGACCGTCATGGATCAGTATGGTGACCACGCGCTGTGCTGTGCCTATGGATCCACACGCGGGTGGCGGCATAACTCGCAGACACGTTTGTTTGCTGCAGATCTCTCCAAAGCTGCCCGACACCCTTTCCTCGAGCCGCCACAACCCGGCCATGCAGTTCGCCCGGACATCAAGGCGCTTGGAGAGAACGGGGGCACGGACTATTACGATGTAACCGTTATCCATCCCCTGACCCCCGCCCGCCTTCCCTCCCTGGCGCGATGCCCACTCAAGCCCCTTAACCATGCTCGCCTGGGCAAGGACACTCGCTTTGCCGAGTTGATACGTTCCAAGGGTCCTGGGCATCGCTTCATTGCCCTTCCACTCTCCACGTTGGGGGGCTGGCACCCTTCCGCTCGGGACTTCGCCAACCGGGTTGCGAATGGCATTGCCGCACGGGCAGCCGTTTCGATTGTTGATGCGCAGCGAACATTGTTCGCTCGTCACGCGGCGAGACTCGTCCAGAATAACGCCAGTTGTTTGTTGGAAGGAGTCCTGAGCAACACTTAGGCCACAACTTGAAATTGTGTATACAGTGTATTCCAGAGAACCTCCGTTCTGAGGGTATGTACAGTAAGTGGTTACCCTACTTACAGTAGTCCTAGTCTGTGATTGCTCCTGGCAGGAAAATTAAGTATACTGTACCAACCCATTCAAGTGAACCCAATTTAACCCAACCCACCCATTCAAGTAAACCAAACACCCCTTTACCCCCTACCGGAAGCAGACCCTCGTGTACTGTACTTATCTCGCAATGTATTCCGTATTGCTCCTAGCCCCTCCTGCGATCAATCCCCGCTATCAAACCGCTACCATTGCGTCCTGCCGCAGTGTCTGACCCGCAGTCCCCCGCACCATGTCTTTCTTCATCCCCTCCTCACCTATCTTCCGCCCGGGTCTCTTCCTCCACCCGATGACCGCCTTTGATCCCTCCATGGCCCGCCCCCACACTATCTGCGTTTCGAAAGCCCCTGTCCGCATGACTGCCACAGAATCCACCGCCAATCCATTCACCCCTGGCGTCATGACTCTTCAAAACGAGGGAGCATACGCTGTAATGGCTGCGGCGACAGCGATTGAAGCGGAGACTGGCAAACGGGTGATCCACCTTGAAATCGGCCAACCGGGGTACCCCACACCGGACCACATTTGCGACGCGGGAGTCACAGCGATTCGATCTGGGTCTACAAAATATTCCTCACCGGCAGGAATTGTGTCCTTACGAGATACCATTGCAGATTGGGCGAATAGGAATCGCGGATTGAATGTCGGTAGGGAGAATGTGGTGGTAGGACCGGGGGCCAAGCCGGGCTTGTTCTTCACTACTTTGGCGTTAGTGGGGAGAGGGGAGCAAGTGGTGATTCCGGATCCCGGGTTTCCAACGTATCGCGCTATGGTCGAGGTGGCGGGAGGAGTTGTGGTGCCGGTGCGGTTGGACAAAGGGATGAAGGGGTTTGATATGGAGGAATTCGAGCGCAAGGTGGGAGAGAGGACAAAGATGGTGGTGCTCAACTCGCCGGGGAATCCTACTGGGGGGGTAAGTTAACTTTGCTTTTTTTGCGATCAGGCTGAGATCAGAGCGATGAGGTATAAGAAACGACCTTAGACTGATATTCTGTTTGGTGTATTGACGACTTGTGAGACTTGGACAGGTGATGGATGTGGCGGATCTGAGACGGATTGCGGAGCTTGCAAAGAAGTTTGATTTTTGGGTGGTGTCTGATGAGATCTACTCGCAATTGGTGTACAGTGGGAATTATACCTCGATAGGATCGATGGAGGGAATGGAGGAACGAACTGTGATTGTGGACGGTTTTTCAAAGAGCTATTGCATGACAGGATGGCGTTTGGGATGGGCGATAATGCCTGCGACACTTGCGGAGAGGGTAGAATTGCTCCTCGTGCACTCTGTGGGCTGTACGGCAACGTTTACACAGGCGGCAGGGGTGGCAGCGTTGATGGGACCGGATGACGGGGTCCGAGAAATGAGGGAAGAGTATCGACGGAGAAGGGATATTGTGGTGGAGGGTCTGAACGAGATTGAAGGGGTGAAGTGTGAGACACCGGAAGGGGCGTTTTACGCATTTGCGGACGTGAAGCAGTTGGGGACGAGCTCCAGGGAAATTGCTGACATGTTGCTGAGAGAGGGATTAGTGGCTGTGTTGCCAGGGACGGACTTTGGAGAGGGAGGGGAAGGATACATTCGATTGAGTTATGTGGCGGAGGAGGAGAATTTGAGGGAGGGTTTGCGGCGGATTAAGGAGACTTTGGGAAAGTTGAGGAGGTGAAGGAACGGTAGTATTGATAGGATAATTTGGGTCTTGCTATGGGAAATGCAGTGGTGACGTGTCGAGGGATGGGCTAATGGATAAGGAGGATATGGAGGAGGTCTTGATGGAGTGTGGTGAAGTCTTAGGGTTTAGTCAGATGGACAGGCGAAGTGCGTATTAGCAACCGCCCGATCTTCAAAATCGTCAATGTGCTGCTGTCAGGCGTTGTTCCGACTGTGAGGAGGAAGTTTTGACGATAGAAGTAAGAAGTTTAATGCATTGGTCGCCATATTCTCCGAAGCGTGCGAGGAACACGACAGGGGGACAATCTCGGCAGGCTCCTTTTCGACTTAGTTTTGCACTCCCTCACACTCAAAATCCAGGAGCTCTTGGGCTCTGGTTCTGGGGAAGATGAGACCATGGTCCAACTGTTGCTCCAACTATGGTATCACGATGACGGGTACATCATCGCGCGTCACGAACAACTTCTCCGAGCCGTCGACATCCTTTCTTCGCTAGACGCCACTAGCAGGGGTCTGCATCTGTCCCTTCCGAAATGCAAGGCCTGGTGGCGTACTGCTCCGCCGGAGTCCGTACAGCGCCTCCACCCGATGTAGCTTACTCAACAATACAGCAAAGGAATACTTGTGCTTAACGCCCCTGTCGGCTCAGAGGCTGTTGAAATCACAGCACTCACAGGGGCCGATACGCAGTTGTAAACTGACGGTTCGCTTGGTCGATGTAGTGGATGGATAGCCTTACTGATAGTCTAAGCTAGACAATAACGTGCGATAAAGGGGAAAAGGGGCAAGCTCGACGCCGTGGAGCCGCGCTTGCAGCGTGATAAGGGCTGGTCGACGGACGCGGGCTGCGGCTACGTGTCATACGTTGCTGATTACAGATCCTGCGGGATCCGACTTCCCGCCAATGGGATCAACATTCCAACACACTCCTGTGGTCTGCGTAGGGTGTGTCGTTACTGGTCGTCTTCGAGGTTGAGTACTTTGCTCCGGAATTTCGTGAACGCCGCCCCCTGCAGGGACTTGGTGAAGAAGTCACCGCGCATTTCCCCTGTGGGGCAGTACTTCACGACAAGTTCCTCGGCGGATACTCTGTCGCTGATGAAGAAGTAGCGAATGTTGATGTGCCTCGTCCGCTTCCCGCTCGAACCTCGCCCGTTGGTCTCCAGGAGGATGGCGCTTTTGTTGTCCCGGTACAGGACGTTGTCCTCAATATCGTACCCTTGTTCGTTGAGAAAGTACCGGGTCCAAAGCACCTGGGGCAGAAAGTCACTCGCGCCGACCAATTCGGCCTCGGTCGAACTGCGGGTGTTGATTCGTTGGCGGGTGGAGGAGCTGTAAACAGAGCCCTTTCCCAGACTCATCGTCCCGCCGCTTTGGCTCTTCATATCGCTGGTGACAGCGAACGCGGCGTCGACCTACCATTTCACCACGCGGGTCTCACTTGCCTCGAGCGTTAGTGGTAGTTCCACGGAGCCACGAAGATACGCCGCCATACTTCCAAGCTTTTTCAAATCGTGATCATCGGGCGACTTGACGCGCGTGCAGAGGAAGGCCACCGCTTGTTGATTGTCCGGCCTCGCGCGCTTCGACAGGTAGAGTAGCTTCGCCGTAAGATGATGAAATTCTGCAGCCTTCTTCTCCTCGATTTTTGGTGCGTTTTAATCGATGTCGAAAAAATTGAATTGCGGCCGGTGTGACTTGCGGTTCCTGTGAAATCGCTAGGTGCCTCGGCGAGCAGATCGGTGATAAATTTCACCATTTTCACTGGCACCTTCCCCGAATATGTAAAGTCCACGTCTATTCCGAGGTACTCGTGGATCTTTCCGCGACAGTGGCGTACGCCTGCCATATTTTTGGCTAAACCACTCTGAAAGTTCGTCGTTCACGGTCGGGTCGACGTGGGTAACCATAAAGTCGTCTACATGCCAGCCCATAGTTTGTTGAGACCCGTTAACGACGCGATTGGCGACAAAATAGTCGTATGGATTTACTTTGAATCCCAGGCTGGTTATGTCATCGAGAACGTGTTACCAAAACAACAAAGCCGATTGTAGCATTCCGTGCAGTGCCTTCCGTAGCTCGGCGTACAGGACCGGCCGGCCCTTCTCAACTGTGACGTGTGGGCGATAGAGTTTGGGGTCGATATGCGTTAATAGCTCAGCCATCCGTTCCTCGAATCAGATGAGCACACGCTCATTATTATCAAGCTCGGTCTGCAGGAATGCCCCTGGTATGTCTATGACCATGACATCACGCCGTTCCGTGGCGGCGACGGTGATGATTAGGAACACCGCTTCGGTGGAGATGGTCGGCGACGATGGCTCTATTCTCGACGTGTAGCGTCGCTGCTTAAGCCCATCGGCGCACCACCGTCCTTTTACAGAGCCGTCGCGTTTCTGCTTCAGGAACATAAGGTATTGGAGCGCATCACCGCGCTCACGTCGACGGAGGGATGCTGGCGGCCTCGGACGCATGACCTCGAGTTCGTGAATTTGGAGCATCTCGCTACGGACGGCCTCATCACCTCGCTTGCTAAATAGCTTTAGTTCCTTTTTCACGCTGTACTGGGTGAGGAGCACATTGATGAGGGGAGCTAGCGATCCGTCATGCCCGTTTAACCCGACTGGTCCAAAAATTGGTGGAATCGTTGTTTCGGCCCGCTGAGCCATCAGAGCTTTACGGTCGAATAGGGGCTCTTTTCGTGCCCGTAGCCCGTACGCGCCTGACCTAGCTCCGTAGCGCCTGCCCATCTCCTCGTCCAGCGTCGTGCCGGGAACACCACCTCCTTTCTCTGTACTCAGTGCGTCTGTTGCCGGCATCTCCCCCTCATTTGCACGCAATCCTGCGCTTTCTGCATCATCTTCCCCAGCCTCACCTTCTGCCGGATCATTGTCGCCCATGGCGCGGCCCTTTTCATCGGGTGCCACGCGGTCTTATTCGCGCCCAACAGGTTCATCGGCGAACATTTCCTCATGATGTTCCTCGTGACCGCCGCCCTTTTCCGGGCTGAACGTGTTTTGGTGCGCCGCGTGTTCGCCGTCGTCTAGCCCGCCGAGTGCGTCATCCCACTCCTGCTCTTCACCTGGATCGCTGCCAGGATTGTCGAGTTCAGGCTCCGGCTTGATGGTGACCCTCTCCATTTGGGGCGCGACTGGCGTCGGCGGGGCCGCCTGTTCCTGTGTGTCTTCGGCATGCTGGTGTGTCGTCTGATTGGGGGTTTCTTCGTCATCCTGGCCGTCGTCGCTGCTCTCGTCGTCTGACTCTGTCGAGCTATCCTCACCTGAAGATGCGCTGCTTATGGACTGACTGCCCAATATGTCCTTATCTAGTTCAGCCTCGTTTTGACGGTCGCCAAACCACTTATTCGACATCGATGAAAACGCATGCTTGCCCATCTCATCTGTTTTCAAGTGTTATAGCAGAGCTTAAGTCTGCTCCAATTGCTACAATGGCGCTACCGGCGCATATCAGTGATCGATTGCAGCCACTTAATGTATCTGTATTTGGGGCTTTCAAGAACTACGTTAACGAAGCTATCATACAGAAGTCTTTTAGTTACGGCTTACAATTGTCTTCAGGCTTCACAAAGCTATGTGGCCTTCATTAATGGAACGATATTCAAGAATCTTACAACCTAGCAGTAAACGAGAAGAATATTGGCGATGATTTTAGAAGAACTGGTCTTCGGCTCCTGAATATCGCGGCCTCAGCTGGATCTAGGGTTTGTATATCAATCTGTTGTCAAGATTTCCTGCCTGTGTGGGATTTGGTTCATAAGACAGGAGTACTCACTCTGGATATGAAGAGCGGTGGTCCGCCGAAACCAACAGTAAAATGTGTATTTGTGGACCCATCAGTTGGTATTGAGGTTTCTCGCTCAGATTTGTCTGCTATTACAATCCTTGGAGGAGAAGAATCGCGAGGGGCAACCTGGAAAGCGGTTCAATTTTGAGCTACAAAGGATGCGAGAAGGAGCAGAACAGTCGCGAAAACGCGTCTGAATGGATACATTAGCGAGATCAAAAGCGCAAAATCTCGTCTTGCTCTATGAGGAAGAGATTTCAGTGGCAAGAACGTTCAAAAAACGGAGTTGGGCAATATGAAACCACCTTGAACAGAAGAAATACTCTAAAATTACACCAAAAACGGCCAAAAACTACTAAGACCACACCTGGTACACGTACTATACTTCACGCACAATCTCATGTGATTGCGCCAGATAACGTAGGTAAATAACTACGCGGTGGTATTTACGCCCCCTGGAGGCTTTACCACACGGAGATGAAACTCCGGAAAGTCCACTAACGCATCGCGCTAACCGCG
Organism: Kappaphycus alvarezii; assembly: GCA_002205965.3. Lineage (NCBI taxonomy): Eukaryota > Rhodophyta > Florideophyceae > Gigartinales > Solieriaceae > Kappaphycus > Kappaphycus alvarezii. Next base: position 725,202 of record NADL03000649.1, read on the forward strand.
GCGCTCATTCATGCCCGTAGCAGGGAAGGATCACCCCACACGAAAACTAAGGGGTACTTCAAGACGCGGAATACAACAGGGACGACCACAAACCCCCGCGCAAAAACTATACGGCGCCCAACCACGGAAGAAACGCTGCGGGTATTACCGCCATCCACCCATCATCCACGCAGTCGCAAGACAGACAAAACCATACACACGGTCCTATACCCCTCTCACCTGCAGTCACCCTCGCCGTGCTAATGCCGATTCATTGGTCTCACCCATTGGCTAAACCAGATCGCCCCTTCCAAGCTCAAGAGTATGGAAAAGCTCAATCTCCCTCTACTACTACCTTCTGAACTCAGGAACAGCATCCCTTCTCTCCACTTCCAGGTATGATGGCTAGAAAACTTCCAAAAAGCACTGCACCAGCATCAGACAGTTCGACCTCCGCCCGAACACAACAATGTCGCCGAATCGCGGTGTTTTTTCCAAAGACTCCAGAAGTACAGCAATATTTCATCACAGTGACGGACGTGCACAGTAGAATAACACACGCACAACTGCTACGGCAATTATAGGATGCCAATGACACCCTGAATAGCATGGTCGCCAAGATTACCAGAAACTTAGGTATGACCGCCGCCCACAACCACTGCGACAACGCAAATGCGTTCCTCAAAACCGTCCTCGTCCGTAACTTCGGCATGTGCGCGACATATCAAGACGTATTTGGAAAAAATAACAGACATCCGTACTCTCCGTGCCCACTGCGCGGCCTCATCATTCCACCGTTTTGCATGTTCGGAGAAAACAGGCACATACCGGTCTTTACGCAAATCATGAAGAGGTCCTCCAACCGCTCCATATTGGTGCGCTACTTATTCAACCCGGACGGAACACACTACTGCCTACTCAATCCGGAACAACTACTCACGGCACGCATCTCCGACTATCGCCCGTACAACCTCAACTATGATCCACAAAGACTGCATCATCACTAGATCCCCCCTCAACAGAGACGCAAAGCCAGGAAAGCCAACCTTCATTATCTCTCGCCATCCCTCCTTGCACACTCCAAAAAGGCCAGCTCTCGCTCAGACGCAGCTCGCTGGCAGCCGGCCTAAGAAACGAAAGCGGAAATGCACCACGAATTCGTCACGTTCCAAAAACTGCCGCGCAGAACCATACTACCAGACGCAAAGGTATAAAAATCTATCATCAACTTCTCTTACAAGTACGACGCAGATGGTGCCATAACGGGACACAAGGTATCCTCTAATTTCCCGAGCCATCTCCTCAAAGCTAGGAAAAAATTCGACCCCATGGCTCTCGCGGTTCACACTGCCGACGGAGACGCAATCAGCAGAGTACTACCCATGGCAGTACGCAAAAACATGACAATACGGCAATTGCACCTCGAAAACGCGTTCCTGTACGAACCGTACAAGGGACCTACCCCGTTGTTGCTTGAGACCATGCTACCATTCCAAGGGGCACCACAGGACACCAATACCATCGCCCAAGTTGTTCGGAACATTTAAGGCAACTCTCAAGCAACCAGTACGTATGCGCGAGGCATATGCAACCACCTCATACAACACGGCTACACATGGATGGAAGCACACAAAAACATGTACTGCAAACGGAACGGACAGGACATATTTATTATGGCAGTCACCATAGATGACTTTGGGGTAGCTACAGGACAAGATGAACTTTACCAATTACTCTTTGACGTACTTCAAAGCAAATATAGATCAAGTATTTAGGCGCTGCTTCGCATCTCGTCGGATAGAGCACCATGCACGACCAGGCCGTGAAGACCATACATATCTCCAAGCCGCACTTGGCCCAGGCCTTCATCAACGAGATGCGCAAGCATGCAATTCACCCTGCCTCCACCCCGTACTTCTCCGGAATTGAACTATCCACACGCCGGCCTGATGTGTCCATACTTAGCACGACGACATACCCCTATACCCGAGCCTTGGGAATGCTTCGGTATCTCGTTGACTCGACTTATCATGACCTGTCATTTATTGCCAGTACGCTCGCACGCAAAACAGCACAACCAGAGCTACGACACTGGAATGCCCACAAGCAAGCGGCTAGATACTTACAGGCTACAGAAACGCATGGAATCCTGTACATTGTATGGCAAACCAGTCATGGACATACTCCAGAGCCAGTCAGACTCTAACTTCGCCGCGTGTGAGGGCATTAGACAGTCGAACTACGGCAAACTGGTCTACCACACGGGCAATCTCACCTCATGTAGTTCGCGACGGATAAAAAAGTTGTCAACAGCACGTGCGAGTCGGAGTACATCGCCACTAGCCGCACGGTACTGCAAAACCGATGGATTCGATGGATTCTCGGAGAGCTTCAAGTCGCCTTTATCCCACCCACACTGCACGAGGTGTAAAAAAAGACGGCGCAGTCAATCGACGAGTCCCAATCCCACAATCGGCACAGAAAGTATATCAAAGTACGCTACCATCACCTTCGGGAGGCCGCCGACAGCCGGTAAATCACCATTTTTCATACTCTGTCCACAATCATTCAAGCTGAACTCTTCACTTAACCCATACCACTGGCAACGTTCCTACGGCAGCGCGAAAAGTTGTACTTGTTACCCGCCAGCCAGCTCATATCCGAGCTCCTCTATGGTCTATATAAATTTCCCTGATCTGGTCTCCGAGACTGGTTAGGCATAAGTGATTGGAAGTACAACAACGCTGGTCTATGCTTTGCAGCTTCGGGGTGAATTTGCAACATAAAATCAATTTTACCAGGACGACTACTCAAGCTTGGGTTTGCAAGGGTGCAATCAAGTTACTAATTTCTTGGAATCTGTGGACGGCATTCCGTCGTTAAGGCATGGTTACACCGTTTTTAGAAGATATTTGTCTTTGGAAATCTGTTGGGCACTTCGCAGGCTCCTGGGATTCCCACCTTTCGTAGGCACGTAAAAACATTATTTATCACCAGATATTGGGAGGGGATTCCCTCAAAAAGCTGAGTACTCAGGGGCTATTTTCGCCTGGAAAAGAGGATAAGTCCTCAGAAAAGTTAGTACAATGGCATATAATTGCCATTAGGAGGCTAAATTTGTCCTGTAAACAGAGAAAATGGTTCGCCCAGGGACAAGAGCAAGCCTAAGTAATGACATACCTGAATCTACTTTGGAAAGTGATATGTGCCAGATGCATAGGACGGATATCGTGAAGGATGTTGCTCAGGAATCCAAGCCAGAAGAAATATCAAAGGACGGTCAGTATTCTTTCGAGGTAGTGGAATAAATACACAGGGCAGTGAATGGTATCTCGACCGCGCTTAAGGAAATCGTAGAACTTGCCCAGAAGGTGAGTAGAGCTACGAGGCTTTCGGTACGTAGATCCGTTGCAAGCAACACGGGAAGAAGTCATCTGATCGGGCTACCCGGAGACGAAGCTCATCAGGTGAGATATAGGGAAGAGATTTGCAGCATATATTCAGTGCATGTTGCACATAGAAGGTACGAGAGTTCTTTGGAGAACTCTAGTTGCCGTTGGGACAAGTTTCATATCTTTTAAAGTCCAAAGTGGAGGAAATAACAAGATACCATGCCAATAGGTATCCTAGGATTGATGATACCGTCGTTGAGACAGGGGATCCATCAACGAGAGTGTTCCAAGGTTCTTTGCGAACTTCAAAGAAGGCATCTAACAATGAGAGGAGAAGGAGTGGGAAGAAGGGATCATTGGAACAGCATCTCAAGATACAGCTCTAAGGCCAGTAGTCGCCCAGATATACCCGGGATAGTGACTTACTGGAGGCCTTGGCTCCCCTGTATGATATTCATAAGGAACGAAAGCTAGTATTGGAGGATATCCAGCAATGGATTGAGTTCCGTGCTCGGAGGGAGGTGGAGGATACGCTTTTCGGTAGAGAAACTTGACGGGAGTCGGACTCCAGACCCCCACAGACCCTGTAGGTGGGACGCGGTTTCATCACTAACTAAATCATGCGCGAATCATGACGGGCCAGGTACCCTCACATAACTGCGAGGATCCCTAGGTGCCGGACTCCCGAACCCTCGCATGACCCGCTGGTAATGAGATGATTTTAGCTACCTGTCGCATCCTTACACACACAGCATGGGTATATATAATCCCCATGAGACTTATCAAGGGGGCTCGTGGTGGGGATCCATTTTCACATTTTTATCCAAGCCAGTCTCTTCCAGTAAATTACGAGGCCATTTTGGGCCAGGATCCGGTGATATTCGCTATTCACAATCGCTCTGTTCCTTTTATAGATTTAACTTAGCTTTCCTCCAACTTTCCTCAAAATGTATTCTCAATTCACTTTCGTTGGTCGTAAATTTCCCAACCGATATGAATTACGACGACTGGTCTGCATTTTCAGACTCAATTATACCGCGCAAATATTCCAAATTCACAGGACACCTTCTTCATTCACCACCTCACTGGCACGAGTCCCCTCCTGGCCCATTCTTCATTTCAATAGACATCTTTCATTTACGTTCTCCGGGCTAGGAAAAAATTTCCTCGAGGGTCTCGAAGCTCATTCCCACATTTTCATTTAGAGCGTAAAATATTCAGTTCAGAATACATCTGCTACGACGCTTGTAAAACCAATGAGAGCTCTTTCATGTACAAGAATCCAAACATAAACAATAAAACATACACGACAACATCTTGACTACGTGTAGATAGTAATTATGCAGCCATCATTTCACAATTCCCCCAGAAGGACCAGAATGTTCGTCCTTCAATTCTCATCCTTATTCGTAAGTTGGTGAGACTTATGGTTTGGAAGCTCTAGCCTTCTAGGCGCTAGTACCGTATGTATCATTTTCTCTGTCTCATGTTTGTCTTTCGTGAGGCCATCTACAATAAAGACCCTTCCTTTGATCCATTTCAATCTGTAAAGCTCCACACACTCGAAAGAGTCCCGTATCTGCTGCACTGTCTATCTAAATCTGTATTCTTTCTGCTCGTGCAGTGTTGTGAGCGTGTCGAATATTCCCTTGCTTCCTACGTTCATGGCATGGGTTATAGTATCATGAAGAGTTACTGACCATAGGCATTATCGCACATCTTATCCTCTATCATCAGCTGCGGCACTCAAAAGAATTTCAACTCCATCAGAAGAGTGGCAGACATGCTTCTGCCTGAAAATAGAGCAATTAATCGTGTGAAAGTACCTGGAGTCATCTCTTACCCTGTATTTTATCCCAACTATCATTCTAGTATGCCTGTACAGTTGCCTCGGATTGATGTTGATCGATGAATCGGAAAACTTGATCACTTCAATTTCCTCGACTGCAAATTACGGTCTCGAAAATCTGACCTCTTGTGCCGAAGAAAGTATTCCTTTGAGCACGCAGTTCGCATAAACGAAGTCCTTGACTTTTAAATTGGGAACGTGTTCCTGCATCAGCGATCAGTGTAGATATGCCACATTTGAAACCCCTGAAGCTGGCCACATTAGCTCCCATGCAAGCTTCCGATACGAATCTCTCCCAAGTTTCGTTGCTGATGATTCCAAATCCGCATATTTCCTATTTCTGACCTCTATAGTATGTATCCCTTCGGCATAATCTCTCATACTGAACACTACATCCCCATTTACGCCTCGTTTCAATATGAATCCGTTGAACTTGATATTACCGGGCGGTATATATCTATTGAACGTCAACCCCCGAGAAATCACCGAGGAAAACTTCTCCATATGCAAGGTATCAACTGCCATCAGTAGGTTATCCGTTAATTTTGCTACCAAAAAAATTATTCATCCCCTTTTCATCCTGCCGTATATATGTCTGGCTCTTAGGGAATGCCCTTTCGATACATGCTCTGCACAGTAACCAGACTTCCAAGAATGTCGCCCACTGTCGTTTTTCCTCACTTACACCATAAGGAAGCTTCAGTAATCTCTACAACAACACTCTATGTGCCTTCCATTCCTGTGGAGGACAGTTGAATATTTCTCTTGTGATCGGACCGCTTTGAAGGTAAGCGCCCTTGATATTCACGCATCTCTAGTTGAATTCGAGCACACATATTATTGATAAAAGCAGCCGAAAAGTTCCGAATTTGGCATTAAATGAGTCGTTCCTGACCCTAACGCGTTGCGGATCTCTGTTGGCGTGTGGAAATAGGCTGGCCTTTAGTCGCTTGCTTCCTCTTTCCTTATTCTTAACCTTCTAAAATACAAGAGAGGTTACCACGTTCGCATCCCTCGAAACTCTTGATTCCTCCAATTATTAGTACGCCCTACTCCAGTTTACTTCGATTTCCTCATTCATTGCTTTCTCAATTTGCCACTCAGGAGCACGACCTATTCTTGAGCGATTGTTTTGATAGTTTCACATTAGTTCGTACAGTTGATCCAATATCTCATGCTCTACCGACTCAATTGATGAGATTGGTTCCGGGCCTTCCACTGCACAATAATTGCCTATATTCATCTCTGTCATCATATCAGTGTTCTCTCCAGGGTCAAGATTCAGATGGCCCTTACATGTGATCCCCAATAATCCAGAAACTTCACAGTTCGTATCTCTCTCTCTATCCCGTGCCCCCGGGTCCTCCTTTTACAGCATGTCCCCAAGATTATCTTCCCGTAAGTCCTTGCCAAGTTTTCCTTTTGGTACTAACCGGATATGTTTGTACTCGAAATGCATTGGAAGTCCTCTTTCACACCCCATTGGCGAAAACATGCCAGGTTCCATTAAATTTAGTCTTAGTGGGGTTCGTGTATTTTCTGTAATTGCTCTCGCCACTTTCATCGGCTATATCGCCTTTCCATAACACTAAGTTCTGTCCTTGTAACAATATACGACGGAAGCGCAAACATTGCAGGTGCTCTCTGCTTTCTTTCTCAGCAAGTACTCTTCAAATGAATCGGCCTTTCTATAACATCTTACGAGCATCGATGATGGGGTTTTGGTCTCGTACACTTCCTCAGACAAGCAAAAACATGCATCTTCTAAGTAAAGGTAGAAAAAAACATGGGCCGCCTGTCACATCGCCTCGTTCTCACATTTTTTGATGATTTCGATAGAATTTTTGTTTTCAAAATCAGATGTTTCCAAATATTTAACCATGGTGCACAGAGTGTCTCACCCAATATGTAAATTGACTAGTTGTGTGCCTTTTGTAGTCTTCGACGTCGAGATAAGCTAAAAAGCGAATCATTCATTGTCTCTGGGCTCAAATTTGTGGTACGAAGCATCAGAATGTCAAACTGTCCTTTGCATATTGCATCTAATGATTGAATATGGTTTGTGTATCCAGAGATGGTCGTGTTGTAGCAAGCAGTAATATCTGAAGTCCTCTCATCAAGTATGCGTTGACAGACTTGTATCTCGGTCAGAAGATTGACCTCTCTACGCACTTTTTTGGTCGAAGAGTCTTCACCAATAGCTTCAACTATGTCAGATATCATGCGCGATCACGACTTTCTATCATAAAATTACCTTTTTAACTTAACTTTTCAAGACTTTCCGCCCTTTTGAAGTAGCTCCTGTGCCTGAAAATCGCAAGAAAGGAATATAAGGCGTCCTGCTCAATTACGAATCGCTTCTGATTTCTTTTCAACCTGCGCGAAGACAGAAATCATATCCATCCATTTATTTAATGTATCACATTTAATGTATCACGATACGTGACTTCACTGCCCAAGTTTGTGACACAGTTAGGGGATTGCAACACATAATCACCGCAACACATATACTATACTCCACGACAACCTGTCTGCCAGAAATACGCGCTTGCATTCACCGTTATCCGCCCCAAAGGACCGGTCAAGGCAGAAGGGCATTACATCCGGCATTCCTCCAAGTCGCTAGACTCGCGTCCGCGACAAATCGCATTAACCGCCCCTCGTTCAAGCCTTGGTGAAGCTAATGGGATGATTAAAGTAGCCGTGGTTACTGGTCCTCAATGAATACTATAACAGGGCCTCAATGGATACCGTAACGGGGCCTCAATAGGTACTGTACGGTGATGCTACTGTAAGGTACTTCTTTGGATGTATGAAGTTTACCTCTACATTCAAGCAAGGAGGTTCCTGGCCGAGGGGTTAAACGAAAGGCGAAGTGCACCATAAAGGCGGAGGGACAAGGCCGATGAAGGTGAACCGGTATGCGTTGGGTCTCCTCAAAGGACGAATAGGCAGTGAGTAGCAACTCAATCAGCTGACATACCCTGTAAACGTAGAGAAAACCGAGTGATAAATCGACAGCATTCCTGGCAAGGAGTAAGAACCAACCACGGCATGGAGACGGCAGCGAACCACCGGAGACAAGGCGCCAGTCAAGCCTCCAAGCACTATGGATGCTTACATTCACGGCGGACTTGGCGAGACCCTCCGCTCCGCCATATGCTGGATGTCGTCTCTGCAATTCGTTCACGTTATCCCGAGCCTGATGTCCAAGCTGCTATGGGCTTTGTATCCGAAATTTTTCTCTCCCTTCAATCCCAGCTAGAAACATCTCAGGACCTGTTGGAACCCCCGGCCGTGTGTAGTACTGAGACTTTGTAGGGCTTATCAGTAGAACAAAAAATAAATTACCTAGTTGTGTTCGCTTAAAGTATACACAGATTCACTAAAAGAAGGTTAGTCAGAAGTAGCATCGGAAAGGGAGTTGTTCCAATGGGTGGGCGTGTGTCCGATAGGAATAAAAGGGGGAAACCTTGTCGGGACGCCTACCTGGAGACCGCAGAGTAGTAGACTCAGGGGTGCTTAGCTCCTTTACTTTTTCGCGCTGCCCCTACCCGCTCTCCTTATCCCCTGGACTTTAGCTGTTTTGGACAGCATTGTCCAAGAAACAAAAAGAGATTTTGAATAAATTTTACAAAATTTTTGACCTAAAATTACTTAATTATGGTCCCAAAACACCCAAACAGCCACCCTCAAACGATTTAACGCCAAAAAGGAGGCGCTCCTTTACTTTTTGAGACTCAATGGACTTCAGAATTGAACTTTAGACTGGTTTTGGACAGCATTGTCCAAGAAACAAAAAGAGATTTTGAATAAATTTTACAAAATTTTGACCTAAAATTACTTAATTATGGTCCCAAAACACCCAAACAGCCACCCTCAAACGATTTAACGCCAAAAGGAGGCGTTTTGAGACTCAATGGACTTCAGAATTGAACTTTAGACTCAATTTTACATGCCAGATCGAAGTATGAAAGACTAAAACGAATTCATTGATTACTTTAAGGGGGTTCTAATCTTGTTTCAGACCACTACGATGGAAGTCCAGGAAGCAGTTCCGGTTTTGTTCCAAACAAAGAAAAAAAACGCAACTGCAGCACCTAAAGGAAGACTTTCGCTTCCCACCATAAGATGTTCCATAACGGCGACAAAAAAAGCACTCACCTCTTTTGCTACTTTGAACACGGATTGTAATGTGATTGTCTCAGTAAATCAGGTCAATGGCCCTGTTACGATTTCTTTTCGTGACATAACCTCCTGCATTAACCTTCCTCTTGGAAGTAAAGAATTCATCGGCATTTTCACCCGTGCTACTCGATCTGCTTCTCACAACTGGACGTGCAAAAAAGCCTTGTGTTTTCAAAAGACTCCAGGCTAGCTCAATCATAAAAGGCTTGTTACTTCTAACCCAAGACCTATCCATTTTAGACAGCAGCAGAGTAACTGTTCGTAGCCCCACTGTCAATCAATCAGAAAAAAAAGACATCCACGTACGGAGAGAGGGCATATGGGAGGTTTATACAGACCTCAACTGATCAGCAGTATCAACGCCCCCCATATTAAAGTTGTAATCGTCAACAACTTTAGGTATCAGGAGACGTTTAGTAAGAGAGTCCACGTAAACAGTCCTAACCCTTGCTCCATTCGTGGATGTAAGCCTAGGGCGCTTTCGCATCCGTTCCACAGTGTAATCGTCCCCAACGGAGTGTACCGTAGTGAGCATCTGAACAGGCTGGTTGTCTATCCACGTCAATGCCAGTACTGTGCCATTTTCATATGTCGCAGCACCAGGGTATTCCAGTTTAGCCTGATGTCACGCCGACCGCGCAGAGAAGGACTCTTTGGGAACCCAGGGCATTCGATCTCACTGTTCTCACACCCCCAATATCGCTGTCCCGGAGAAGTTTGAAAGACGTGGAGAGGAGGACAAATTATCCATGTAAATAGTATATGGGACAGCGCCGGAATATCCTGGTAGGTATCGAGGCAACTCTTCCATCAAACGGGCCACAACAGCTGATGAATGTGACAAAGTGCCCTTGTACTCCCAGAAGAATTTCCAAGCATTACAGTTTGAGTGTGGGAACGCCCAGTACAAGTATCCTGAGTCGCATATTGCCCAAATCTTAAATCTAGAGCCAATAGGCTCGTTTTGCATTCTTACCGTTTCACTGGATCTTCCATAGTTCAATACCATCATTTCATCAGCGCTCAGATTTAGCCCTGGTACCCAGAGCCGCTTTGAAGCCCTCATGATAGAGTCGAAAAGTGGTTGCACTTTCTCGAAAAAGAAGGATCTGCCGTTACCACCTTCCGGGTCGCAGGCATGAAGAAATCTTTTGACCTGCTGAAAACGAATGAGAGACATAAACTGCGTGATTGAATGGGATGGTCCCCTTGAAATCTTTTCCCAGTAGTCCTCTATGGATGGGCTTTAGTGAACTCCCATGTAAAGGCTTAAACCAATGAAACATCCCATTTCAGTCGCGGTTGTTTCTACCCAAGCGGACCCTACTGCTGCAGATTTCATAGCCGCGTAGGTATTAGTATTGTCGGCGATGGTTTGGAGGAGATCCGTAAGGGAGAAAATACGAAAAATGTCGAGTGGCGTTAGTATAAAACGATTTCGTAACGCCATGGCATTGGGTTCGCCATCTCTAGGGTATTGAGGTACATGCAGTTGCATTGGGTCGAAATCGGGGAGCGTAGTTGGGAAGTCGATAGGCGGCTCAGTAGTTCTCCCTGTAGTAGACTTCTTAGCTCGTTTTCGTACTGTGATCGCCGCTGGTGGCTGAGGTATTGGTATACCTTCGATACCATCCTCATTTTCAATGCGATCCGCACACAGTTGCGGATCAATGTCTTGACAGGAGTCTGCACAAGGCTGTCACAGCTCATAATACCCTTAAATCAGCTCGGAAGAGCCCTCAGAGTCGTAAACTATTGATATTATAGCAAGCTTGACAGTAACTCGTGAGATTATTGGTGCGGTGCCGATGCCAGTTTACATCGGAAGGGGATTAGGGAAGGTGATAATCGTCGAATAAGTTCCATGGTAGAAGAATGGACGTCGTTAGCGTTATCATGAGGCAAATTTGCCATTTTTGCCGTCGGAATATGCTCAGAATGGACCCATTTTGTAATATTTTGTCTTAAATTTTGTTTGGGTAGCACTGTCCAAAATACAGTTCAGGGATAAGGCTAGCTATCTACCCTACCAGGAATACTGTAACGCATCTTTTAAAGGACACGTGCCCTAACTATAGCCCTCAATGAAGCCCGCCAATAGGTGTGTCGCTATTGTCCACTGCTCCTCAATGGTCCTCCTGTATCCCCTTGACCCTTACCGGTCCTGCCCTTGGTCCACTCGGCCCCGTTGGCCCAGCGCTCTCCTAGCGATACTGTACCCGAGTGTACCGTAGTATGCTCCTTACAGTCTGAGCTCTCTATAATGTACTCTGTGTTGAGACCTTTTGTGTGCGGCGCTAGATACTGTAGTGATGTGGCCCGCCGATGGGTAAGCCAGGACTGGCTGAAGGGACCACTAATTAGAGGAACTACTGTACTGTGCACTGGTAGTAATTACGTAATTACCCTATTATTCGCGGGATTTGGGACAGCATGTCCCTATGGTAACCGCCGTCGGTTAAGTGTAAGTACACCGGTCGGGTGGATGTGGTACCGCAGAGGGTCAGCAAAATTACCGGCTGCTGAGGGCCAACGGCTTAGTGTGGAAAGGCACTACAGTATAAAGGCAACGAAAACGATTGTGATCTTCATAGTAGCATCGCATGGGTTCTACCACTACAAGATTCGATTCTCCTTTTCACAACACTACAGTACAGCTACAAATAACAAACCAACCACCATTTTTCTTTTCATCTACATCTTGAAGAGTGTTGATCGCAACCATGGCTTCCGAAGGTGATTCTCTTGGCAAGCTATTGCGGCTTGCACGAATGAAAGAATTCATACATTGGCCACGAAGTATGAAGGCCTACATTCTAAGGGAAGATCTAGATCTACTCGATTTGAAGGCCAGACCGGATAATGCGACACCGGCTCAAGTTTCACGTTGGAACAAGGCGAACGTTCGGGCTAGGACGGCCTTTATTCTCACTTTCGCTACTGGCCCCTTGGCTCAAACGAGCGCGATCATTGACGATGATGACAGAAGCGCTAAAGATCTTTGGGGTGCTCTTGATCGGCTCTAGACAACATCAAACCAGTAGACAGCTATCAATTTGCTTCAAGAGCTAGATAGTTTGCAGTATAAGGAAGGATCGAACTCGGAGGAACATTTGAATAAGTTTCATGAAATTATCAGCAAGTTGGCATAATCGGACAAGGCTGTTACGAATGAAGAGAAAACTTCGAAGTAGATTCGAACTATTTCTGAACATTTCGCGCCGATTGCCATGATCTCGAACAAACTTTCATACGAAGAACTTCTGACTAAGATTTTAACCGAGATTCAAGAAGGAAAGCTAAAGGCACAGACGGGCATGGCGGGTCAACATCCTAAAAGCGTCTGCTGCAGGAGCAACCAACAGGAATCGAAGAAAAGGTATTCTGGAAGGTAGAGCGAACAAGAGTTATGGTGGAAGGGATGCAGAACTTTGTTGGGTTTTTGGTCGACCAGGTCATCGCTCAAATGATTTTTACTATCGTCCAGACAATATGAATGGTAAATCTCGTAGCAGAGGTCGATGTCAAGATCGTGGATTTGGCAGAGGGTATTTTAGGGGTGGCCGTTGGCGTGTTGGAGGTACTTATTCTTACCGGCATGAATACAAACCGCATGACAACAACCAGCAGTTTCACGGAAACTCTTGGAGTGGTAATATTTCATCGCATGGTAAGTTCAATCAAGGGCCGTCTGGGGCTTCTGGTCCTTCCGCAATGACAATTCGCATGCCCGATCAACCTAAGCCTCATTGCCCACATCATAATCCCTATGGATTTATGTCTCAGGTCAAGTTCAAGACGGTGATTGCGAAGTGCGGACAAGGAAGACGTGTGAGTCTTTGATTGATCCAGGAGGATCACAATATTTTTTCACAACAAGAAATCATTTCAGAATTATGAACAGATCGAACCGAAAGATGTACAAGCTGCTTCTCAACTTTCGGTTCTCGTTGGAAAAGTTCTCGTGTTCATTCCTTTGGGTGGTGGATTCTTCATTAAGGCTTGTCATGCTCCTCATTTCCAAACCAAAATCTTATCTGTTGCTTCGCTCACTCAACACCTCAACATATTGTTTACCATGGATTTCCCCGTGAGAGATGGAGTAAGCCCCTGTATCATTTCACCTCGTACCAAGCAGCATGTACTGAAAGAAATTGATTGACAGATTGAAAGAGACGGATTGTATCGACTGCCGATGTCTGCAAGCTTCGAGAGACAAGATGGTCACCTATCGCACGTGGATCATGCTGCATCAGGTTGCCATCTTCCAATTGAAATATAACTGCCGTCGTTTCAGTTCAGTAATTCTCTTCGAGCAAAAACCGATGGACAGCTTGCATTGGAATGGTATAGTAGTACAGGCCATGCTCAACATGGTCGATACTTCCGAATTTGTCGCACGGATCAGCTTCCGGGAGTTTCTACTCTCATTGATCGCACAAAAGGCATAATTATATTGAAAATGCCGTAGGCCCGGACGTTGACTATTTGTAAGAACTTCTTGCTCTGGCATTCTCTCTGTATCTTCTCCATTTTAAACGTTCCTTCAAACTATTCCTCGTGCTAATGCCTCCCGCAAGCGTCAACATGATTCCCGATTGCCGCGATCCTTTGCTGCAGCAATGCACAACCCTCTTTGGTGTCAGGCTATAGATCGCGAATAACTCCCCCTTCGCAAACGTGAAACATGGGTGTTCGTTCGTTACGACCCTTCGATGCATGTGATCCCATTCACCAGGTAATTTCGACTCAAACTACTGGACAACGATAACATGAAATTCCTTCATAGGGGCCGTTGTTTCATCCGTGGTGACACGCAGATGGCAGGGGTAGACCTTGATCCAGATTCTATCGTCGCCCCAGTTACCTCCCGAGAAGTGATTTGCATGCTTCTTGCTTTGGACGCCTCAACAGGGCTCATCGTTGAATTAGGGGATGTGAGTAGTGCATAATTTTACGGCGAAATTAACACTACTTATATACATGGAACAAACTAACGATTCTACCGGGAAGCTTGACAGCCCTGGTTATGTTTGCAAGTCGCTTAGGTCTATATACGGACTTCGTCGCTGCTTGTTGTGATAATTATGAAATGGGGTTTTATGCAGTCAAAAATTGATGCTAGGGTTTTTTTACATGACAGTTTGTGATGAGTTTATATTATTAGTCATTATTTTTGATGGCATGCCTTTTGCAAGCAATTCAAAGCCTGCTTGAGCACTTCAAGAAACGACTTAGAGAAGAATTTGATGTGAAGTTGTTGGAGAACTCAATTCGTTTCTTGGCTGGGAAATAATGTAAGACGTAGATGGAATTAAGGAATCACAGAAACGAAATGTCGAAGGACTCTTGCAAAGACATGGTATACACCAAGCAAATAGCGCTTGGACTCCATTACCCGAGAACGCGGACATCACCGCAGTTCACGATTCAGATTTTGCACTGAACAGAAGGGAAAAATCAACTTATCGCGCGACAATTGGTGAACTTTTGCACTTGCCTGTCTGCACACGCCCCGGAATTGCCTTCGCAGTCAACGCCCTTGCTCTTCAAGTCCAAATGCGAACGGTCCACTGCAGTGCATTACTGAAGCGATTGCTACGTTAAGTCTCTGGTACACGTGATTTGGGTATCAAATTCGGGAAGAATAACGAACTAGAGAACAAAGATACGGTTCCATTGAATATTCAAGCAATGGTGGATTCATACTGGGAAGGTGAAAAAAATTCTAGAAAGTCAACTATTGGCTTTACTGTTCTGGTCAGCGATGCGCCTGTCGCATGGAAAAATCAACAATCTATCGTCGCTTTGTTATCGGCCGAGGCTGACCCCGAACCAACGACATTTTCTCAAACAATTTTAGCTGGGCTTTTCTTGTCCCAAAGCCATTCCTGCAGTTTGAAGTTGGAAGACGTTGTGCTTGCTATTCGAAATCTGACTACTTCTTCTAATATTGAATCGCCGTCTGTTTCAGTGAAGGATGTGCAAGCCATGCCTGACAAAAGGTTAAGGCGTTCCTCTCGAACCATCGTAGAAATCAATTTGGTGGCAGTCATGTCGATTGTTCCATCCAGTCTCAGGGTGTCGGAAGCTTCAGTAATCTCTAGTCTGGAGGTCGGAGTGCACGCGAACGAAAACGGTCTTCCTCCGGCAGATTACTTGGTAATTCCCAATCAGGAAACAGTGATCAGGTTTGCTTCGATTGCGGAGAACCTGGGCACTATCGTGGAGATGAAGAGTGCAAGGCACCGAGCAACTACACGAAAAATAAAAGAGCCCGTGTTTCAGGTTTTAAGCCCGAAAACATAAATTGTAGCTCGGGATTTTTTTCGGACAGGCTCCGGGATTAAACGAAGCAAATGAGTTATGTTGCTTCACACGGAGCCCCGTCGGACATCTTAAGTAGCCAACACAACCCGAACCCGATCTTTGACACCGACTGTCGACTCAGCCTTTGTGGAGCACTCGCAGCATCTTCCCTATGCCATGCTATGGGTATCGAGTTCAAACTCAGGGACTTGGATTGAGATCCCTTTATCCATGGGTTCAGTCACAATTATAGCGATGCCGAAGTGACAGTTGGCATCTAGGACCTTCCCTTGGAGGATTTTAATGGTGCTGCCATGAAGATTCCTTTTTAAATTACACCTCGTGAAGGTTTTCTACTGCTTGGAAATGATCTGCTACACCAATCTTATCACCTAGGTCCAGAAAACCTTCTCGCAATTTCCCTTGGAGTCCGTGGCCTTTCCTCTCCACCGTCTTGTTTTCCAGACGTACACAGAGCCCACATCACCTTCCAACGTTAATGCCGCTCGCACCTATCTGTTCGTCGTTCCCTCCAAGACGTATTTCTTCAAGACGTTCTTTCTTTTCTTAAGCCTATTTCTCCAAGACAGTTCCTAAGAGTAAAGAATTGAATAACTGCTTTCGATATGTAAACATAGCTATTCGATTCGCAAACAAGCTTCATGGATACTCGCACCTTCCGTTCGAGGACATTTTCACCCTATGTGAACGCGGTGAATTTATGACTCCTGTCCTGAAGCAAGCCTTGCGATCTGCTGCAGACAAGTGCACGAGTTACAAGGAGACCGGGAGGCCTCTAACATCAAAAAAGGTTATCTTTTGGAAGCTCTTCTCTAGCTTCAACGATGATCGTGAGATTGACTTTGTTTTCTTTTCGAAATTTGAGAATTAGCCAGTCTTTCATGTTGTCGACGTTTCCACCGCGTACTTCGTTGTTTTTATCCGGCCATCTCGCGAAATCGAAAAAATCGCAAGGGAACTCTAGCTGAAGTAGATAAACGCTCACGGAGCTCCAGCCAACATTTATGGGGACATAGTTCTTGACCAAGAAGCTAGGCGATTACCCCCGCTTCTTCGGCATTCAGTTTGACCTCCGCCCAGCACGCCTTTATAAAAAGCTTGGAATCGTTGAACGCAAAAATTCGGTATTGTGCACATTGGTTAAGCGATTGTTGAAAGACGCTGAGCATTTCGGCAGTACTGAGGGTATCGTGTGGGACAAGGAGGAGGTTCTCTCTCGCGCAAAATTCCTCAGCAATGTGCTCTATGGAAGCAAAACCATGAGCAGCTTTGAGATGTATCGCGTTTACAATCCCTCGTTAGTCGGTCCTTCAAGAGGCAAGAGTATCAGGGACAAACAACCGTTTCGTGATGTCCCAAGGAACGCAATTACATTATGGAACACACTGTTCGGTACTCAAAATTCATCTCATATTCGCGCAATGCATTCTGATATCACAACTACGCACGATCCGCCAAGGCCGGAGAAAGATGTCGTAACGGCATCCCTTCATTCTCCACCTTCTTTGCCTCACTCCCTGCAGTCCTCTGAACAACAAATCCTTCGTGACATGTACAAGGTTCTTGCGGACAAACCTGTTAGTTATTTCCGCGTTACAGTTCGTACCGCGATGGATTCTTGGTAAAGCTATTGCAGCGGAGAAATTCAACTACTTCAAGGCCGGCGCATATACGGAAAATGACTACCGATGTCTTCCTCGCAACGCAAATGTCATTTCATCCCATCACTTCTTCCAACTCCTTCTTTCAGCTGACTCAGGCAAACTCCGGCTCAATTTTCGCCTCGTTCCGCATAGAAATCGTGACAAGGAGAAGGAAACAGTTCGAACATATTCTTCTACGGCACAGTTTCCAGTATTTCGCTTGGTTCTGTCGATCGCGACAGTGTTATCCTTTCGACTCGCCTCGATTTACACCAAGCATGCCTACTTAAAAGCCGTTGATTTCCTTCGCGATGTATTCCTGCGACCGCTGAAAGGTTGGGCCACTTCCTCCAAAATGGTTTGGAAACTCTTGAAGCCCACATACGGGATTGTCGAGTTTAGGCGTCTATGGCAACTCAACGTAGAGCCATGGATATTGATTACGGGTTCGTTCCCATTCCCGGACTCTCACACTTATTCTTCCTTTACAATACAGATGAAACGATTCAGCTTGTTGTCGCGAAAGTTATTGGTGACTTTCTTTTCGCAGGAACTCCTATGGTCATTCATGCCTTCCATGATGCCATAGGATCGAATTTTACTGTGGAAAACTTCGTCTTTGACAAGGACATTTTCTTCAATTGCCTTCATATTCATCAATAGCCCAATGGATACGTCTTAACTGACATGCAGGAGTACCCTGTCAAGATTGAGCACTTACCCTTGCACCCTGACAGGCGCAAGCAAGCTTCCAAGACAAGTAAATCGAGTCAGCTAACATGCTATCAAGCACTTGCGGGTCTCTAAACTTCCTGTGCCATGGCGTTCTTCCGCAGGCTTCTTTCACTGCCAGACACCTGCAACGCCAAGTCGGCCGTCTTGGCGTGTCACACCTCGTCACCGCCAACCAGATGCTATCCGAACTCCGCACCTTGAGCCCATCATTCCGGTTCCACTCCCCACCGTCACTCGCCAACCAAGCGTACTCTGCATTCTCGGATTCAAGTCAAGTCAAGTCGTGAAGACTTCTCCTGCCAGCGCGGGGTGGGACGTCTTACACTTTCTTGACTTGAGCAGCACAAAGCAAGCTACGATCAGTTTTTCATGCTTAGGAGATGAGACGCTAGCCACTGCCAGTTCAGCGGACCGGTCTTCCTTATTCGCGGATCGGCTTCAGGCCTTGCATAAGAGTACATTGCCCCTTCCTTTTGTCCTCACTGGAGATTCATATGGTCTATATTCAACAAAAAAGACGCTGCATGAGGGAACCGATTATCGTTTGCATCAGATAGTCTCTCGTCTCCTGGATTCATTCGAGGGAGGAGAGATAGAAACCATGCAGTGGGTGAGTGGTCAAAAGAACCTCGCAAAGGATATAACGAAGCGCAACGTGATGATTTACCGCGAGCTTAACGAAGTGATGAAATCTGGTTTTCTTCTTCCGGACATCCTACAATTCGCGAAGCGAATCAATGGAGACGATAGCAGTGAGTCATTAAAAGGAATTTAGTCGTGTGTTTATTCGTCTTCGAAGTCTTCTACAATCTTCCGTGCTTTCTTTTTTACTATCCGTTCCCCTAAATATTCCCTCTTCCTTGCACGGCGAATTGCAAACGGGATCCTTCTATTCTTTCTTCCTTGCCTTTCTTCTGAGTGTGAAACATCCGTACCTCTACCAAAAACTCGAGGACAAATCCATCGCCAAAACAAGCACGCACCGCTTCCGCTTCCATCACCAACGCGTGTTGCTCAGCGCTGTCAGTAATCGGCCCCTCTGATTGCCAAGAACAACGACATAGTCGGTAGATTACTCGAGATAGTCGCGAACTAGAAAGCGAAGAAGGTAAATTCCATATGCAACTTCTGCAAGCCAAGATGACAGCTCAGTAAGGATTGGGTGGTTAGCGTTGCGCAAGTGATAACAAACCACGTGTTTCTCAAGCCACCGCTCTGCATAAGCAAGACTCCTTGCAGGTATTCTTTCCTTCTCGAGGAACTGTCGTGCCACATCTTCACCGTGCTTGGCCATCAGGGCGTTAACTATCGCTGCCCGCAAGCACTCGCCATGAGAAGCAAAGCAGAAGACCGGCACTTACTTCAACATAAATTGAATAGTCCCATTGCCGCTCTTTCGCGCACCTGGTCCTCCCAGGGGGATATGAAGATCCAGATGACGTTTGCAATATTCGTCGAGCCAGTCGACGTACTCATCCTGTTTGCGGATCGCATGCTTGATGTGGACTAGCTTTAAGCTCGAATTTTAATCGCCACGCTCTTCGACATCGCTCGTGATTGGGCTTCCCACATCTTCGACGAAGACGCTTTTTTGCTAGAAGGGTATAGAACTCCACCAAACAAAAATTCTTCCTCCAACTGAATCGCTTGTGTGAGGCATAGTAAATGCCAGGCAGGAATCCCTCCAAATTCCCGGAGATTATCATAAGCCTTTTCATCTCTCATCGTCTTTCCTCAATCGCCTCATAGCCCAAAATTTTCAATCGCAGCAACCCAAGGCGGCGTAGATCTTCAACATGCGTTTCTTATCCTTTCGCTGCCCATGCCAATCTCCTACGACCTCCGCGTTATACCGAAACAACCTAAGTTCGAAAATCTGCCTCGATGCCGTCATCAACCCGCCGCCAACCAAGATATCATTCGAGTCAATGCGGTCATTCGCTTCTCGCTGGCTCATTCGCATCCCATCGACACACCACACATTCCCTTCGACCTTTACCGCGATCCCCTCCCTAACCATCTCGAAACCGCCCGTACCCTGGCCTCGGCACTCTGTAGTTTGCAGGCGGTGCATCACGCACGCGGTAAGGGAAGGAAGTTGGAGAGGGTTTTGTAGTGAACGTTAACAGTGTGTGGAAAGGGGAAGCGCTCAAAGAGTGAGGTAGGTATCGGGGAGAAGGGTGCGGCAGGGAATTGCGTGATCGAGAGAAGAGAGGGAAAATGGCGCGAGTTAGGTTGGGGGAGGAAAAGGAAAGGGAGTTTCTTAATATCTGGAGAGAAGGGGCAATTGGTAATATGGGAAGGGGATCGAGGAGGTACTGTGGAAAGGGCGATAACTCAAGGGAGAAGGACCACCATCGTTAAGTGAGATGTTAAGTGTGATGGTGGGTGGGTGTGTCTGATTCCGCCGGCGCAGATCGTTCGACGTCTGGAACACAATTTCAATTCGAAAGGTTTCGTATTGGGTTGACCTGCCTTCCCCGAAATCGCGGAATTTAGGGCCAACGGGGGTGTGTGTCACGGCGGGAAATGTTCAGCCGTCGCCCAGTCGTTAGTAACCTTAGATGAAGGGCAAGAATATTTACTGTACAGTTTATTTTAATACTTAATTTCCTGGATAGCAAGAGAGCCATCGACTCCTCCCGTGCCATGATACGGTGCGCGTCAAAAGTATAGCGTCAAAACTATATTCTGAACAACTAAAGACTGCAATATGAACGGCATATCGACTGAAAGCAGCCATCAAGCTGATTAGAGAAGTACCACTGAAAATTTCATTTCAATAATATTAAAAGAGTTATGTATAAAAAACTCTTTTTTCTAGTCCATAAAATAGAATAAAAACAGTACTTTTCGGTAAATTCAAAAGCGGAACAGCTTTCAAGAGCAACTGATACTTTAAAGAGCTTCAATGAGCAAGGTCAACACCTGACAGCACCGTACACCCCCCCAACAATCATCAAACATGCTCCGAGGACCTGCCCTTTCGAAAAAAAAGGGACAATCGATACCTTGGTGGTGGACAAAATTTCACGCAGAGCAATAGCCAAAAAGATTAATGGCTCTCAAAAAGTAGTTAGTTCGTATCTGAAGAACAGAGAATAGTGTGGACAAAAAAAGAAGCGGAAGGCCACGTAAATACCCAGAGGCCACGCACCGTCGGGTCATAGGAGAGGCATAAAAGACAGGCCACGGAAAGAATCGCGAGCGAAAAGACTTCGGATTGTCGCTATCAAGGGCGACTGTTCTGCGTATGCTACAGCAAGATAACCGAATGGAACTCAAGCACATGAAGAAGTCTTTCTTTTTAACTGCAACTAACAAAAAAAGAAGAATGGAGTGAGAAATGAAGCGAAGGGAGTGGAAGCTTTCCAAATGGCAGTCCGTAGTATTTTGAGACGAGAAGAAATTTAATCCAGACGGCTAGATGGGCTGGCTTCGTATTGTCATGAAATGAACAAGGAAGAGCGCATTTTTTCAAAGCGTCAGGGAGGTGGTCAAAGCTTGATGGTGTGGGATGCTTTTCGTTCTTTGGTTGTTGTGATTTAGTTTTTGTCAGCGGAAGACAGGACTCAGGAAAGTATATTTGGACTATTGAGGACCATCTGTTTTCTTGGGCTGCTCTTACGCATGGTGAAAACTGGATTTATCAGCAAGACAACAGTCCCTTTCATGTATCTAGAGCCACTAAGAATTGGTTAAATGAGAGCAACGTCAAGATTGTAGAGTAGCCATCGCGTGCCCCCGACCTCAATCCATCGAAAATCTCTGCGGGATTGTGGCGAGGGACGTCTACCGAGATTCGAGGCAGTTTAGTATAATGCCTTAGTTAAGGGCTTCAATCATTGGTATCTGGTCTAGAATCCCAGAAGTAACGCTTCAAAACATTGTCAAATCGATGGTGCGGCGTTATCTTGCCGTTCTGAACTCGAAAGGGGCAAAAAATCCCCACTCGAGTAAAACTTTTCTCAGGTGTTCCAGACCTCTTGGATTCTTTACTTCTGGGCTAAGAAAAAATAGTTTTTTATAACGTAATTTTTTAAATATTTTTGAAAAGCAAATTCGAGTGGCACTGTTCCTACTCAGCTTGACGACAGCTTGACGACTGCTCTCAGCCGGTATGCCGTTTATGTTGCAGCCTTTAGAAGTTCAGAATATACCCTTAATTCTACTGTATACTTTTAACGCGCACTGTAAAACGAGAGCATCCAAGGGCAGTCCACAGCACTCGGGAGTGAGCGTTTGCGACCCGTTGACCTTGCCTGCCATCTTCCATCCATTGTCGATGAACCCCTTTCCTCGCCTCGTCGAACTGTCCTATTACTTCCCTCGTCCTCTTAATCCCTCTACTGCTCGCGCAAGAGCCGGCTACTGTCAGTCTATTAAGATCCCACTCCGTCCCGGCTCGTCACAATTTGCCTACGACCAGCAGACCTCCTTGTCCCGCCCCTTCTTCTTCCCGTTGGAGCCCTGGATGGGCATATCGCCTATGACTTCACCATCGATTCGCCGTTTACATCTGTCTCCGTCACAGCAGCTAAGAAAGCTGCTGCAAGCGCCGCTGCCAACGCTTACCGACGCAAGGTCCAGGACCTCGCTCGCAAGCTCTCCCGCCGCGTATTACTGCCCTCTGACAACCCTTCTCGTGACTCGGGCTTCGGTTTCCAACCCATCACCTTTGATTCTCTTGGTGTGCCATCCCTGGTCACCTTCTGGTTTCTAGGAGAGTACATTCTGCGAATCGTGGCAGCGGTGGTGCGGCCCGCTACCACACGACCGCTGCTACGATTCGCACTCGCATCTAGCTGTGCGCTGTGGCCATCGGTGGCTGTGACCATCATAACTCGGGCTCCGCTGCATGTGGCCGACCGGAAGCATCCAGTTAGATCCTAACTAAGTAGTCGGTCAGTCCGTGTATACTTCAAAGACATTCTCATTAGTGACGGATGTTTAAAGGAGACCCCTTCCTGCTCCCTGGTACTGGCCGTCGCCCTTCTCATATCTTGGTTCAACCTCGCCAGCCAATCCATAGTGCTCCTCCCGACAAAGCGGCAGCGTATGACACCACGGTCCGCTCACAGTTCGTCCCTGGGATACGCTACGCCGCGAAGAAGTGCGCTGGCGCTGGCGAACTATCTGATCGCCCAAACTTCGGTCACATGCCCGGATGGTGCGTGAAGCACTCCTTCCCAGCGACACGATTCCTTCCCCACATGTCCAATGGAATTTTGTTCCCCTAGCTTTTGATACACTTGGTGCTCTGTCTACCCCTCCGCGACAAGTTATCGACGACTGTGCCAAACCTTTCCCGTTTCGGTCTGCGCCGCAATGCAGTCATGCCAAGGGCCACATATTGCAAGGCCTTACTGTACAGTAGTTGTGCTACAGTACAGGTATCTGGTCGAGTACTGCTTCATCTCTCCTTGCATGCTGTGTCACCGGCGGGGGTCCTCCTCAATCTGAGTATCGGTAGTACAGTACCTCTTCTGACATTGTTTGACGACCACCGTCAGAAATACTGTAAATGCACTGTTCTGTTGAAAGATAGAGGCATTTGTACATTGTAAGTCTGAGCTACTGTAATGTGCTAAACTAAAGCGAACCGCACTATTTTGTACTCTGATTCACTGTATTTTATTACTGTAATATGAGAAAGGAAGTTAATGCGTTCAGTATATACTGGGGACTGCGCACGTCCTAACTACATACATTATGTATACGTAGAAAGAAGTTTAATGCGTTCAGTATCTACTGGGGACTGCGTACGTCCTTAGAGAGAAGTTTAATGCGTTCAGTATCTACTGGGGACTGCGCACGTCCTAACTATACGGTTAAGATCTAACCGGGTGTACTTCGTCGTCCATGCGCATCGGGGCTCGCGACAGGATAGCTTCAGCGATGGATGACCAGAGGGTGCAACTCAGTCGCTGGTAGATACGGCGGCGGATAACGCCAACTGTCGAGTGACACTTGGACGCGATCCGCGGAATTAACTCCTCGATAAATGCAATAGTTCCAGGGGAAGGGGCACCTAGGGAATCAAACGCCAGGGGTCGAAACGTGAAGTTCGGCGTGTAAGGCGCAGAAGATGGACCAGTGTGTGCAACACTGTGAAGTCGCTATAAAATTAATTTTGAATAGGGTGACTAACTTCTGCGTGTTGCGGGGCACGACATATTACTGACGCCGCGCTTGTGGACCAAATAGCGTAGCTTAGTTTCTGGTATAAGCGTGTCTTCATCCCCCCCGTAGAGCATCCGCTGCGCGATGCAACAGCTGCCGCATATTTCTCTATGACCTTTGATGACGTCTCAGAAGGTGATCCTAACGAGTCAAAAGCCAGCGGCACAAAATCCCATCCTAATCTTGATCTTCCAGGCAGGACGTCTCCAGAAATGGCAGCCACTTTCGTGGCTAGGTACCGTACTCTGATGGTGTGCAATTTGGTACAGCATGCAGTACCGTACGTACCGTATCCATACTGTAAGGTGGTACGAGTATCCCCATACAAAGGGTATTTTGAAATTCTGAATACAGGGTGTACTGTACTGTACTGTACTGTACTGTACTGTACAGTGTAGTGTACAGAGTAGTATGTACACTACAGTACAGTATACGGTACCCTGTACAGTATAATGTACGAAATCTGTAAGCATCTGGCGTCGGCGGTGGCGTACTAAATGTCGATTTGCACGTTTTGATCACCTCCAGAAAATTAAAAGTGTTGCAATGCGAACAACTTCATTGGCTATCTTTCACCTTTTCCCCTAATTTTCTGAAACTTTTCGCAACTAGCAAGTCGGTTTGCGCATTGCACTCCTACGACGCTGATCCTCAGAAACACTTTTCTCCACGGCGACGATCAACTACAATACCCGATGATTTCTCGCCAACGCATACCCCGATAACCGCCGAACCCTCTTTCCAGCAACCCACAGTGGCCTTTTCCCACCGTTCCCTTCCCCTCCCCCTTCCATCCCTTTCCCTTATTCATCATGGCCGGCAACCGTCGTACCAAGACGGCCCCACGCCCCCTGTGGCATATCACTACGACCCATCTCGCTCGCGTACTTCCCGACACGCATCTAGACCTTTTTTCGTTCCCCACACTTTCACGTCTTCCCTCTCCAAAACTACCCCGCCTCTCCGCGCGTCCCTCCGCTCTCACCCTGTCCCTCCCTTCCTCCTCGACTCTTCACACCCTCATCGGTTCTCAAGGCGGCGACCTTTGTCTCGACACATCTATTATCACTACAATGCCTGGTGGGGTTGGTGCCGTCGCTGCTTCCTCATCTTGCTTCTTGGCAGCGGGAGGTACGCGCCATGAGCTTTTGGTTGTGTCGCCTGCGGGAAAGGTCTTGAAGCGCCACAGTTTGCTTCATCACTTGGCGCCTATTTCTGCACTAGCCGTTGATAGTGCAGCCCGTCGTGCGTTGGTTTGCTCGCAGGCTATTACGATGGTTGATGTCAATACAGGTAACTTGTTGCGACGGTTTGCGGGTCATGTCGGTTTTGTGACCGTCGCGGTTTCGATATCCGATGGACGCTTTGTTACTGGTGGTACTGATGACTTTATCTGTGTTTGGGATGGCGAAGGCAGAACCGGAGGTGAGGGAAAGAGGAGGAAAAAGATGGCCTTGGCCCCAAGTTGTGTGCTGGGAGGCTGCGAAGGAGGAGTCCGCCACATTGGAGTGGACACAGAAGGAAAGGGGGAAGTGGTCACAGCTTTGTTGAGGGACGGTCAGGTAGGCTTGTGGGACAGCGTGGGGCGTGAATCTTCCGTGCCGTGTCGGGCTATGGTTAAGGGATCCAGTGGAGAGGATGTATTCGGGACCGTGGTGCGAGGGATGGCGATCAATGTCGTATACGGAAACCCTATGAAGCCTAGTTTGTGGAGAATAGATGCAGGGGAGGTGAATAGCGGGGAATTAGTTCTGCCGGAGGTGGACGGCAATGTATTGGCCAGCAAAGGAAAGGACGTTTGCCGAAGGAAGGCCGAGTTGGTGAAGGGAGTGGCCGCTTTAGAAGGGTCCGCGGTGCCTGCTCTGCCACACAAGGATAAGAGGAAAGAGAATGGATATGTCATAGAGGTGCCACCTGGAGAAATGTCAGAGGAGCAAGGAGAGGCAGAGAAATTGGAAAGCGCCGGAGAGGAGGAGGACGACGGAGACGAGAACGACGAGCCTTCAATACAACAAAAGCTGCTAGAATTAGGTGTGACTCCTCACGCATCTGGGAGCAAGCCGCCTTTCGTAGGCTTACCAGAGTTTAGCGCTGGCGAGAAGACAGTGTTAGGGTCGCGAGTAAGCGTATTAATGCAAGCCGTACAAGCACAAGACTCGGATTTATTTGACCATACAATTATTAAGCTGCAGTCAAGGCCACTAATCCGAGGGACAGTTGAAAGATTGCCATCAAGTATGGCCACTGGGGCGTTGCTTGATATGTTGGTGGAGCGATTGCGACAGTTTCCGGGACGGGCAGAGGTGCTGATACTGTGGATTCGTGAAATTATGTATGAACATACTGGGGCACTAATCTCAAAGCGGAAAAATGACGCGCTCATTGCTCTTATGTCAATTGTAAGGGAGCGAACTCAGGCTCTCGAGGGACTAGCGCGACTAGAAGGACGATTGGCGCTGGTTGTGAATCAGGTAGAACGGCAAAAACGTTGCGGAGAAAAAGAACTTCTTGGGAACGCGGTGCCAGTCGCAGAATACGAAGAGGAGGCAGGATCTTCCGAAGAGGAGGATAGTAGCGGGGAGGAGTCAAGCGGTGAATCCCAAAGCGAGGAAAATGATGGGGAGGACGAAACGGGGGCCTTTAGTGGATCTGACGAGAGCAGTGATGAAGAAGAGAGTGATGAAGAGATGGAGGACCTCAGCGGAGCGAATGGGGTTGAGTACGAGAAGGGAGGGAGAGTCGGGAGCGCGGATGCCAAAATGAACGGGCGGGGATTAAGTGATGAGGATGGGCAGGAATCTGAGAGTTCAATCGAGAGAGAATGACGAGTAAATGACGCAGAGGGGTGACCTGCCAAGGAAGGTCGCAAGCAGATGTATTGGAGCGACCGATGGCAGGCAGTATAGGTCATATTAGTTAGTCGCATGACTGAGAATGTCTATGTCTGCCATCTCATCAAGAGGCTTGACGCTAGGCAAGCCTAAACAGGATTAACAGACATCAGATTGAATTTGGCAGAAAGGAGATTACAATTCGTTCGCGTTGTCATCACTTTGAGGCATACCATGTTGTAAATGGCGAGGTTCAGAGTATTCTTTCCCTCTCGCAAGCCTGGCCCATTCCAGCTGATCGGTCATAAACTGGCGAATTGGTTCGATCTTCGGCTTACCTCCGTACTTGAATGTAACCAGTTGATGATCTTCTCCTGCTCTGCGCTGCTGAGATATCACGAAAAACAGTGTTGGAACATGGGTGACGGAAAGCTGTTTAGCCAACTTGCGATCATCCTCTGTCGGGTGTTCCATATCAATAGCGACAAAACGCGCGGCAGGAAAATGATTGGAGAGGATGAGAAAGGGGGTCCTCATTTGCTTGCAATGAAGACATGAGGAGGAGTAGAAGACAAGGAAGCTGGGAGGAAGATCTGGAGAGGAATGAAGAATTTGATGGCGGAGGGGGGAAAAAGTTGAATCTGGAAAGTGAACATGGTTTTTGACTGGATGTTGTTGCCAGGAGGAGGGGACAACAGGTCGAGAAGGTAGAGAATAAGGATCGCGCCGAGGAGAGAAAGGAAACAGGCGAAGAGTGTGGAGAAGAGTGGGCTAGGGGGAGGGGGGAAGGCTGGGAGGTTGAAGGGGGGCTGGTTCGGGCGGTGTGGTTTGGGTTGTGGGTTGATTGGGCGGGTGTGGAGCGCTGGGTAGGCTGAGTGAGTGGGGTGTCGTGTCGTGGATGGGGGGATTGCGTCATGGTTGGAGGGGTTGAGTGGGGAGTTAGGGCAGGTTGATTGGTGGACAATGAGAATGCCAATTCAACGGGTGACGGTGAGGATGGGATGATACGGGATTTATACAGTATGTAGTGAAGGAAATTTTGTAATTTTAGCCACGTTGGAGATGAGATGAGCGCTTCATGATTTGTTTGGTGCGGCGGCAGGGGTGGGAAACGGTAAGGGTGATCTCTTCGTTCCCTGCACGCCGTGCAAGCCCGTCAGGTTTCATTTCCGCCGTCATTGCGATTAGTTTCTATCGCATTCCTCGGCGCCTCTGAGTGCTTGTTCCCACCGCCGTTAGGATTCCCCTCCCCATCGTAGATATCCCAACTACCTTTAGTGATCCATATATGGATAATTGCCCACTTTCGGCAATTTTCCGTTGTGACCTCAATGATCCATATATGGATCACTCCAGTAGAAGACAAATCTGGTCATGTTAGAAGACAAATCTGGTCATGTTAGAAGACAA
This sequence comes from Kappaphycus alvarezii, assembly GCA_002205965.3. Lineage (NCBI taxonomy): Eukaryota > Rhodophyta > Florideophyceae > Gigartinales > Solieriaceae > Kappaphycus > Kappaphycus alvarezii. The sequence continues at coordinate 753,742 of NADL03000649.1, forward strand.
ATCGGGTCATGTTTGACGATATCTTACCGGGGCAAGGAGCTGCTGTAAGCACTCTTGTCTAGTGATGGCCAGGAATTAAAAAAAAATAATTTTAGTACAGGCAATTAATTATGCAATTTATTATATTACCTAAGTAATAAGTGCCTCCCCAAATTTATTACCACTTACTACCTGCGAAGTAATTAATTGCCCCGAAAATTTATTACCTTTCGGTGTGGGTGCAGGATTGAACCCAGACCGAAATCGTTATCAGAACGGGCAAGTTATATGGATACCACAGTAACACCCATATCGTTGCATATCCAAGCGCAGTATAGGACATTGATCCCGCTCTATGCCCCAGAATTAACGAAAAAACAAATTAAAATAGCACACTCATATAAATAGAACTACTTCTTCTTGTAGGAGCAACTACTGACTTAGCGAGTTCGCTCACTTGGTTCAGTGGTTTAGCTTAAGTCCTGGGATTCTGGATAGTCAGTTCAGTCCTCGCAGTGACTCGTGTGGAGCGATGGTTCGATTTCCTGATGCCATTTATGCTAGTACAAAAATTTGTACAAGCTAGTACAAGGATCTCATTATCTAGACGCCGCACGGGAAACGCCAGAGAATTGGAATGCTACTCATTGAATAATGTCGCCAGAAGGGCAGTTTTTATTTTTGTTCACAAAAACAAAAACCTTAGTTTTTTAAATAAAATTAGAGGGGTACAGAAAATAAGAAACTAAGACTTGAGCTACTTATAAGCCTAACACCTTCCTGAATTGTAAGACGAAAGCAACTGACGCAGGTTTCAGAGAATTAGGCAACTCCTTTTTTCAGTTCAAAAAAACAGACATTCAGGTCACTAGACCAGCTTTATTTCTTGGAAATGGCAGACAGTGAATTCAGGCAAATCTTACCTAATTCTCGTCAGATTCAGGGAGGGACTTATGCTTCTTAAGATAATCTCCAACCTTCAGAAGGCATTCAGTCATTCCGGCCGTCAACCTAGATCGCTTTTTAGAGCGGATCGTTCCAGCAACACTAAAAACACGTTCTGACGTCGTGGAGGATGCGGAGGGGGTAAAAACAAGACGAGCAACCTGTGCCAGCAATGGAAATGAGTTACAGTTCTGTTTCCAAAACTGTAACGGACACATCTTATTGGCCGATTTTGCGGTTGCCAGATACATTGAAAATTCCTGTTCAATGCTTGTCACGTTACTATCTTGCTCTTGAGACTCTCTATTTTGGAAATAGGACAAAATTTGGTCCTCTTCATCTTCAATCTCGTTAGACGTGTCTTGCGAAATCACATTGGTTGATTCTTCAACGGCGTCAGGCGTATACGTACGAGACATTGCACTTATAATACGTAATGCCTGAAGGTCGGAAACACTGTACGCACTATCTCCTCCCAGTATTTCACGGTGCTTCATTTGATTGAATTGGGGTGTCAATAGGGTTGCCACATGCGCGCAGTGCTCAGCAATGGGACACTCACTATTGTTCTTCTGACGCCTTTCTAGTATCCACCCTGAGAGTAGAGAAGCCATCTCATGAACACCTGATCCATTGTCAGGCTGACTCTGTAAGGTCTGAAGTTTCCTCAGAATTCCGGCCGTGCAAATGTCCTTGAGGTGCATTGTAGGCCCTGACTGCCTTCCTAAGATGGAAGTAGATTGGTCGATTGACTTCACAATTTCTAGAACAGCTTCCAAGATCATCCTTTCACGCGGTGTCGGTCTGTTTCCAGGTCCGTCGCCTGACCATGAAACCTTGTCAGCGAACAACTTGTCCGTAGCAGTAGTAAGGTACGGCTCGAGGTACAGAAATCTGCGAATCATAACCGCTGTAGATCCCAAACGCGTCCTGACATCCAACAAGGGTCGAAGGATTTTCATTTTTCCTGCCTTCAGCTCCCGAATCAGATATGTACCTGCAACTGAGGACTTCTTGAAAAACTTCATAGTCATCCTGACATTCTTAAGAGCTGAATCGACTTCCGGAATGTTAAGGCAGTTCCTAACTGAAAGTTGATACGAATGAGAGGCACACGCAATGCGACACTATGAAGAACGAAACACTGACATATCTGAATCCCTGAAACGACCACTTCCCTGACTTGAGTGAACATTTTGAATATCTAAAAAATTCTGTGGCATCATTGGAAGATCATCTGAGATCTGAACAAGAAGATTGGAATCAAACTCATTCCCGTCCAAGTCGGTGTCTGAATCAGAAACAACCAATGAAGGAACGGGAGCTCCATTGATCGAATCTGAATTTCCATCGCGTTCAGAGCTTAAGTGACAAGATGCAGTAGCTTGTTTTTCCTCAGCAATTATGTATGCCTTGTCACCGTTGTCAGTTTCACCCGATGCTATCGAATCTGAATCGATCTTCTTCTCATTCAGGGATGACTGGTAAATCTCTGAAAGCAAACCCTCTTCTTCAGCAGTAAGCTCTACCTGCTTCTTAGCATTTGAAGCGGAATCCGTAGTGACGAATGCAACTTTCTTCAAAAAATTGCCTCTCCTTGATTCCTCAATTAAAAACTTAGAAAGTTCTTTTCCAGAGTGGCGGCCATTGATCTTACTGCAACTGAAGAGCTTCGAGTGGTACACCCAATCATCGTCAATGTAAGATAGTGTCAATGAAGAATATGAATCATTGTTTTCAGATGTCCATACATCGGTTGTAGCACACAAAATATCAAGTCCGGATAATTCTTCACTGATCTTCTTGTCAACGTTTGATTCAGATTGGCGAAGGACCTTACTCACTGACTGACGACTGATGTCATTGAACTTCGGGGCGACATGATTCATTATTTTCCTGAAACCTTCGTCTTCCACAATCGAAAGAGGAGCTTCCATTCAATGCTATCCATTCGGCACAGAGGCGGACAAATTTTGATTGGGCGTTTCCATTCTTCGGAACCTTAGCTGTAACCATCTTCTGCAAACCATTTCTGACTGAGCTGGTGACGATGACCGACGAGTTATTTCGGTTTCCGAATGGAACGGTTACGTCTGTGGCCCTGTGCTTATGATTAAAATGGGCTTTCAAATTGGATGGGCCTCGACCCAATGCTCCAATGGTCTTGCAAAGCTTACACTTGTACTTGAGCTTGTGGCTCGGTCCTGAAATGCGGCGTCTCTGAACTTCGATATAAGTGAAAACGGGGTTGTTAGAGTTACCATTGTAAGGTACCCATTCATCCGGTTGGTTTCTGACTGGGACAAGTTCAGGCCTTGACCCTGAGACGCTCTGCGTTTCAGGTCCTTTTTCTGATTCAGGTGGCATTTCGGTATTGCCTGAGGGGTATGTTTGTTGGATGTGATACTTTCCGTTTCAGAGTTGAGTTTCGGAAAACCCTTGATGAGCCCTGAAAGTGCCAGAGTAGTTTGGGTAGGGCTTTTGGAATTATTACCTGTGGTTATTTATTACCTGGAGGGTAATATTTATTACCTGAAAGTAATTAATTATTACCACCCTAAATTTATTACTTTTAGGTAATAAAAAGTGCCACTTTTTAAAAAAAATTATAGTGCCGATTATTACTTCTGGACTTATTTTATTGCCACTTTTATTACTTGGTAATTAATTCTTGGCCATCACTACTCTTGTCTTCGGTCCATTTTACGGAGCGCATTTTGAATGATTGCAGTGATGTTTTGCTGTAGTCAACTCGGCATACAAGAAGTGTACTGAAGCAGCTGTAGTATCACAGCCCAAAAAGTATGACACGTGTAGAACGCAACAAGGTTGCGGGTGGAAGTCTACAGTAAGCCCGACAAGCCGAGCTTACAACTACTGACCGTTTTGCTCGACGGGTTGGCTTCCCCTTATTTGAGGATTTACGCAACAGAAATTTTCATAACAGTCTTCGTATGTCGCGAAAATTCAAGGGTTAGAGTAAAAAGCAGACGGGCGGCGTTAGCGGCGAGTCTGAAAAAAACGATACACGTTTTTGCTAGTGTAGAACAGTTGAGTAGGTTGAGAATAAAATTGTGGTTACTCTTTTTTACTTCAGTGCCCAAGGCGGTGAGGCCTTTTATAGGCAGTAGACGCCGTCGACTATCTCTAGCACATCTACTTACTACTAGCTACATTCCCTAGCGGATAGTCCTGCGGACGGTCCTAGTGACCCTTACACTATAGAAGTCCTAACAGGCATCGCTAACAGTACAATAGGATAGAGAAAATATAGACTACGTAGGATAGAAATAGTAGTAAGGGCAAAATAGTTATCCTAAAGGACTGTAAATAGTACATGAATAAACTATATGTACACTGTATTTTAACACTCCCTCTATTTGCCCTGACCTATTTTTTTCTCCATCCTTAGTCACGAATTACCCATTGCTGAACGGGTAGATCACACTTACTTGTTGTCAGTATGTAAGTTAGTGCCTGGCACTTTGCGATCTTCGTGAAGGCATCAGCGGGATTTTCCGCAGTCCGTACAAATCCAACATTGGATATTTCCTCCTTTGCATATGCATCTCTTACAGAACTAATATCAATCATGAGGCGTTTTTCCAAGGTGTAGGAACACTTGGTGATAACATCAAATAAACTTTTGGAGTCTGTAAACATCGAGAGTGGAATTTTGATTCCAAGCAAGGATTCAAGGTCGTGCTTGATCATGTATCTAATATCGAAGGCATCAGCGAAAGCGTAAACTTCGGCGCCTAGTACTGATCTAGTTACTCTGCGACTCTTGTGACTAGAATAGCTCAGCACATTACAAGTTCCGGTCTTATCAGTGAGCAAGACAATGTAACCAAGTTGAGATGTGTTGTCGTCGTTGTTTGCGAATGACGAGTCAGAGTATACTTTCAACTTTAGAGAATCTTTGTCCAACTTGTAATACTTAAGCGAAGAACTAGGGTTGTTCTGCACATGCTTTACAACTTTGTTCAATTGCTTGATTGCTTCCACTGAGAATTTCGTATCAGTTACTTGCGCGGCCATATTCACGCCACAACATATTTCAGGCTTTGTATGTGTTAACCAAGCCAATCTATGCCTTAAAGATCTGACTCAGAAAAACAGGCATTCATTGGCAGAATGCGTAATTTCTTAACATACTGTTCCTGACTTAACTCAAATCCATAATCAGTTCTCTTTACTCTGACACCTGCAAATATAGTGTCATCGAACTCCCTCTCTCTCGATTCGAACTTATCAAGAGTCTTTTGGGACAATTTAACGAAGTCATTGTTGCCACAGAGTAGAGAATCGTCCACATATTTTCCGACCAATCCCTGAAGTTCTGCGTCTGTACGCTTTGCGAAGAGTGCAAGATCTCCATTGGTTGGCATCATACCGAGATCATTCTTCAGGTGGGAATTCATAGTGCGATTCCAATAGTCTCCTGAATCGGATAATCCATAAAGAGGTTTCAGTAACTCAAGTAAGTGGTTCTCAGGTAATCCAAAGTTTTTGGTTGGCCTAAGGTAAACTTTGCGCATCAAACTCTGAGCTGACTGTAAGTACGCTTGTTTAACGTCTTGAGACCAAATCCTAAAGTCGAGCATTGCGGCAATTGCAACTAATAAGCGGGTGGAACGCTAGCGTATAGTCTTAGTGTCGTGTACGAGATATTTCTTTTCTTTGTCCCTATGACCTTGTACTACAAATCGTGCTTTATACATCTCTTTGTCAGTATTCTTATTTTTGATTGACAGAACGAATCTTCCAGAGAGGATATTAGCATTCTTTGGTATGTCGTCTTTAGCGATGATTTTCCAGGCATTTCTCTCAACGAGTCCTTCTATTTCTTTCTGTTTCGCTTTCAGAAACTCAGCAGAATTGGATCTGGGATCTCGTGGGTGTAAAACTTCATTGATATTGACGTCAATGAGTTGGAGATTTTTAGAATATACCCATTTAAATGTTGAATATAAAGCTTCGACTAGTGTTTCAAATGCATCTTCGAAATAAGGTTTTACTTGAGAGCGTGAGTGTTGCACTTCCTCGCCATTTCTGTCAATAAAGACTTGTCTGTCATTAATTTTCGTGATTTTGTGAGGTCCTGTCCACTTAGGTTTGGACTTCTCACGATAGACTAGAACTTTATTTCCAACATTAAGTTCATTTGAGCAGTGTTTGGAAGCTGCGAGTTCAGAGCGGTTCTGAGTCTGATTTCTGAGGTGATAGTTTCCATCTCAGCTCTTGCCATTTGGAGCGCTCTCATTCGTTCATTTGGTTTGGAAGTTCGCTATTCATGGCCGGAAACCTCGGCAAAACTCCAAAGACGAGTAACGATGGAACCAGTCCTTCTGGGTTCATAGTATCGTTCATAGCCTTAACGGCGAGACGTAGAGCGAGTTCTATTTCAACGTCAGGCTCTGAATGGCGAATCTTGCGGTAAATACGGCGTAACTGATCATGGTAACGTTCACCAGAACCAATAGAATTGTGGCTTTCAACTCCAGATAGGCTGAGTTTGATTCCATTCGATTTTATCAAATCTTTCCACGCTTTGGAAACAAATTGGCTGCCTTGGTCCACTTTCATTTTGTCAGGAAATCCAGTGTATATTGTAGCCCAGCACTCAAGTAAAGAGTTCCAAATAGATTCCGTACTTTGACTGTGTAGGAATACAGCATTTCCAAAATGAGTTTGCGTATCCACGTATGAAGTACAGGATTTTTGTCAAGAAAAATAATATCAAGAGCTAATTCTTGGTTAAATATGATTCCATTGGGCGTGCTAACCTGAAATGATCTGGTTTGGTTCAAAATGTTGACATGTGCGGCATTGTTTGGATATTTCTGTAATCAAGTCTCGTGTCTCGGGCGTTGCTTCCTCTGGTCTAGCTCTGCTAATCAGATTGTACAGCTTCGAGGCAGACGGATGAAAAAATGAAAATGAAGGCGCTTTAACTGAGATTTTGTGAAAAGTATTTCAGAAAAATCCCACACGACGTAAAGATGACCGTGTTTGTGTATGATAGGTATAGTCCATCCATGTCTTTTGGAGACAAGTAGGTTGTCAACGCTGTCGGCAACAAGACCAAATTTGTCTAAAGCTTCTAATCCAATCAAAAATGGAATATTGGCATCAACTACATCGACATGTAGCGGGATAAAAGCGCCATCAGGCGTTGGAATACGAATTGGAATATGCGCAATACTTGGAAAGATTCCATCACCAAACTTGTAAGCAGTTGTCACGTGCTTACGTTTTATCTTAATCCCAGCTAGGTTACAATATGCCTTTGCTTGTGATTTTCCGATCACAGATTTTTGGGCACCAGTGTCGAGACACATTCCGTGGAATTTCTCAGAGTTGGAGTGTCTTGGTAATTTACTGCCTTTGGCAGTTAAAATTTCATGGATCTGTATGTGTTCATTCGCCATATTTCTTTGTTTCCGTGGAAAAGATACGTGTCTCACGTTATAGATGGGAGGCTTTCACGTTCCCTTACAGTTTGACCGTGGTTAGGAGCACTTCGGCTTGTTTGAGTACCCCTAATTAAAAATCCTCGTCATCCAACAACGGTTGATCCTTAACTGTAATTTTTGAAAATAATTGTTCAGGGACTACGTTGAGTCATCGTCATTCATTTCGTTTTCGTTTTCTTCAATGTCATCATCATTTTGACGTCTCCGAAGAAATCCTGAGCAGAGAATATTTCTTCTTCAATTGATTGATCATCATGATCCAATTCTTGACAGAGCTCAAAAAGTACACGCTTGGTGGCCTTTGCCGGATCTTTAAAAGAGTTTCTCTGGTAGTATTGTACCTTCCTAGCAACATTCCAGCCATTGACTGGCGACATTGAGAAAGAATGTGGCCCTTTTTACCACAACCCCAACAAATCCTATCATCACTAAGTTGTTCTTCCTCAAGCTGTAATCGCTGTTGCTACGTGAGTTACCGTCGTGACGATTGACTTTGATATAACGCGGGTCACGGCCGTATTGAGTTTCCGGTATAAAATGTGTCAGCAAGACGGCTACGTAGTGCAGGGTCTGCATCTGAGATTGATGTCATACGTAGGTTCCTCTGATCTCTCATTCGTCCAACTTTCTCCTCTTGCTCGAATTGAGCGGCAGAAATGAGCTGACTGTAGAATGATTGATAACTTAAGTCCCCCGAATTTGCCCTACTGCAAGGATCACGAGCCCAAGAGAATCCAATAACGGCGGACTGAAGATACTCAATCTTGTGCCTTTCTGAGCGGCAGTGAGGCGGTGCTTGGGGAGTCAGCTTAGAGATCTCCTCGTGGACTTTCTCGATAGCATCATTTACAGTGCAAGTGGGAGAAATATACTGACTGACACGAATGTTGCGAAGGTACGCAGCAATTCTGTTTTGCCTTGAGACTGAGTTATACTCACTTTCCAGAGCTTTTAGAGCTTGAGAGTAATGCTCATACACACCTTCAATATTCGTTATGTAGAATCTTTTCGCATTTCCTGTAAGGAGATGGTGGAGATACTTGAGCTTTTGTTCGTCATTAAGCATATAATCTTGGCAAGCATACTTGTACTCAGCTATGAACTCGTTCCAACATTCGGCTAGGCTTCCAGAAAATTTCTTATTTTCTTCTCTGAAGCGCATAGACATGTAGTGTGAGACCTTGTCTTCAGATGGTGCAGGGGGTTGGGTGGACATTGGAGTGGAACGTATCGGGTTTGGGGCGAGTCTAATCGGTGATCCGGTCGGTGAAGCAAGAGAGTTGAAATATGCATCAATTTGGTTTAAAGCTTTGTTGAGGTCACCATTACGAAGAATAGTTGACGCAAAAGTCTTCGAAAGGACAGCAGATTCATGGCGGACAGTTGGCACATTGCGTTCCGCGAGAAACAAAATCACCTTGCGGATAATGGAGGGATTACTCAGAATTTGTCCCGAGAAAAGCATTGGTATAGGGAATTCCTCAAGTAACCGAGCCCTTAATTCATCACCAGCGAGGGAACTATCCTCAACATAACCTTTGAAGCAGTCCACCAAAGATTGTTGCAACTCTGTGGTTTGTCTAATACCTTGACCGAAAACCATATCAATATACCCTCTTGCAAGTAAAAATTAATAGTGATTTAATGCTTCGAAAATTTGGCCCCTTTTTGGTTCACTTTTTCTTTCTTTTTTTTAGCACTATATGCCCTTTTTGGATGGCCTATTATCATTTCGCTTTTTGCTTTTCCTTTCACTGTAACTTTTTTATTTTTCAATTTGTTTTTTTTCAATTTGTTTTTTCTGTTTTCAACTTGTGTTTTTTTTTCAATTTTCAAGCAAGAATCACGATTAATTTGATAATTCAATTTACTCAGAACAAGATCGAATATCCAGATTGGATCTAATTAAATCTAATTGCAAACTACCTTAAGATGATTTTTTCCTGCCTTGTGGCGCTGTAAATGCGAATGGCTATCGAAGCTGCGCTTGCACTCCTGACAGTACGGCGGATTTTTCTTGTTCTGTAAGCGATTCTTGTGCTTACGGCTCTGTAAATGATCAAAGTAGGTTTTAGAGCCGTTGCAAGTGACCTTGCAGAGCTTACAGGTCCTCTTCTTTACAGCTACACGTGTAGAAGTAGCCTTAGTAACCCCAGCGCGATCAGCCAATCGACGGTCAGCTTTGCGGCGTAGGCGTAGCGGAGCCCTAGAGGTAGGTCTGTAAACACTGTCAGCGGTAGGACGATCTGTAAGGTCGACTACTGTAATGGGACGACGTGGCACACGTGGTAGATCTGAGACCTGAACTCCCCCTGAATCTGAATTCACCACTGGACTGCCTGAACTTGAACCTGAATCTGTACGGACACCTGTCGATATTTGATTGGTTGCAGAAAGTGACCTTTGATTGGTCTGGGTCGGCGATTTTTGAGTGCCAAGTGGAGGGTTCCGATTGGTCGAAGAGACAGGGACACTTGGCAAAATAGGAGTGACGGTGGTATTTTGGGTGCTTACAGTCGGGTTCCTGGTGATGCTGACAGAAAGTGGCAGCTTACGCAAAGTCGATCGGGATTCCGATCTTGTTCTTGATTCGGTCGGGCCAGGGTGGCTACGTGGCACCGCGAGCGAATCGTTGCCCTTATTGGCCACTGGATAGTGTTCAAAAAGAATCAAAAATAAACGTAAGTGTCAGTATTTACCGGCTTACACGTGGCTTGAAACAACGCGGAAATAGGACAAATAGGTATATTTTCACTATCGAATAGCGAATAGACTTACTTCTTAAATTCCCCGAAAAACGGTAAATCCGGATTGTCGCGAAAATTCAAGGGTTAGAGTAAAAAGCAGACGGGCGGCGTTAGCGGCGAGTCTGAAAAAAACGATACACGTTTTTGCTAGTGTAGAACAGTTGAGTAGGTTGAGAATAAAATTGTGGTTACTCTTTTTTACTTCAGTGCCCAAGGCGGTGAGGCCTTTTATAGGCAGTAGACGCCGTCGACTATCTCTAGCACATCTACTTACTACTAGCTACATTCCCTAGCGGATAGTCCTGCGGACGGTCCTAGTGACCCTTACACTATAGAAGTCCTAACAGGCATCGCTAACAGTACAATAGGATAGAGAAAATATAGACTACGTAGGATAGAAATAGTAGTAAGGGCAAAATAGTTATCCTAAAGGACTGTAAATAGTACATAAATAAACTGTATGTACACTGTAATTTAACAGTATCCATGCTTGCCACGCGTATACCAAAACATTTGGCACGAAGAAATAATCAAACCCTCGAAGGAACATGTGAGTTTTACAGTATATTGCCCACTTGCCATCAAGGTATGGTACGCCAGGGCCTTTGCGGTTGGTTTTTGCGAGCATAGAAAGACATGGGGAGGCATGTCACGAAAAATTTTTGAGTGCCTAGCCGTAGAGTGCCTCAGCTTTGCCCCAATGTGGTGTGTGCGAATCAATGCTTCTAACTGCTCTAAGGAGAGGCATATCGTACGTTTCGGTAAATCGAAATCGCTTTAGTTTGGGCTTAGATACGTGGTTTTCGACGTGATCGTTTGCAGCTGGCTGGCTATAGAGATAAGGGATTTTGGCTAGAGGGCTTCGGTGACCTGGTGGTTGTTATCAATGGCGACATTGAACCTGAAGCAGGTACTGATGCAGCCATAATGCGATTGTTGTGTGTGGGAAAGTAGTAGTGCCGGCGATATAGTAGTTATGTCTGTGTCAGGGATGTTGCGGGCGCTGGTGATTTTCGCGCCATTTCATACAAATGTTTGCTCGAGTGAAACCCAAAGTACACGTATTCTCTCGGCTGTTTTCGAATAATTTTTGTGCACGTTTCACAGTTTTGCAAGGTGTCATACGTTTGCACGGATATTGCACCAAATTTTGAGTTGCGCAAATCCTCTATTGTGGCAAGAACAAGTGTTTATTCTTCTCTCTGATGGCTGATGATTCTTTTCTTGTACCTGCTCCGCTACTCAGTACGCAAGCCCTTATATAGACTTTTTGTAGCTCCTCTGCACTGTGCGTGAAAATACAGTACAGTGAAGTGTAGAGCTAGACCACCATAGAAATGAAATATAGTGGCTACAGTAGCACATTGCACTCAATTGATATCATAAAATATTTTTTTACTCCTGTTAAGCTGTAGCAGATGTTGCGCTGGCACCATCACGATGCATAATATCAACTGCGTGAAGAACATCATCTTCTCATCGCATCTCATCAAACGTCTGATAAAATTACACCTCACGGTCCTTTTTGCCTACTAAACCATGACTCACCCTTCTCCTTCGCCGTCTAGCGTTGGAGACGGACCAAACATGGCACACGAACCGGCAACACCAGCACAAGGCTTCCTGTCGCCGTCAACGCCAGCTTCTGCACAGAGCAAGCCACTCAACGAGACATTAGTGCCTCGTCCTGCTCCTATTCAGTACACAGCTGCCCCAGGACCGGTCATAAAACCCAGTACGACACTTGATGCGGCAGAAAACGCCCCGACAAGCACTGAACTCCGTGTTATCCCTTCTGGAAACACGAACGGATGCAATGAAGGTCGGAGTGAAAGGATTCCACCTCAAGGTCGTCGCTAGGCTGGACGGATATGTGGTACAGGAGGACGAAAGAGGGAACGAAAACTGTGAATATTCACTCAGACTCGTCCATAGGTTGGACAATAACCAGAAACCTTCGTCTTTTGTGCTGTACGAAAATGAATTTGCCGAAAAGCTCTTCAGACATCGTGCGCATGTATATTACTCAGCTGATTCGGAAATGACGAAATTAGAGTTCAAAACGCATCTTTTTTGTTAACGAGAAGTTTATTAGTCGTATTGGTGGCCGGTTGACAATGTGATGCCGTCACGGAGTGGATGAAAGGATAGGTAAGACTGGCTGAGTACGGAAGTCCCTCACTGAAACAGAAACATATGCTACAGTATCTGTCCATCCTGCTTTGTTCGCACATGATTTTTCTCACGATAAAACATTCGATTGATCTCCTGATGCGTTTAGGTGACGTCGTACCAGCTGTATAGCAGATGAGTGCAATTAAACTGTAAAGCTGACCGATTATAAGCACTAGTAGCCTACGGATAAATGATACATCTCCATGCACATCGTTAATCTCTTCCTCTCTCTAGAAGAATACCATCTCACAACCCGCGCTTCGGATAATCAGGACTAAACTCTTAGTAACCAAAAAGCTGACAAGGAGGACACTCTGCTGATGCAGTGGCTCATGGTTTGTTATAAACTATTTCCCCCTAAAGTTCCGCAGACTAGTGGAGAGTTACGTAAAATCAGTGAAATTTTTACTTACGTCCATGGTTGAGGGAAACCGTGAGGAGACTCAAAACAGCTGCGTGGCCGCAGATTATTTACAGCGGAGGTATAGAGGATAAAATCAGCTACGACAAATCTAGAGGCCAAAAATAGTTTAATTCGAAACATTATGGTGGTGTTGAAGGCGAAACATAGCAACATGATCTTTTGGGAAGCTCGGTGTCTCAACTAACCTGGTAACATAATTTCGTGTCTCAGGTGGGGAAGAACATCTACGCAGACGCTTTCTTCGCGTGGCTTATTTTGGATAGGAAAGTGGCGTTTCACAGCCTAGAAAATTCGAGAATCTGTAAACCTTCCCAAATGCTTCGAACCAGTTACAGTCCACTGCAAACTTTATTCTTTTCAAAGCATAGGAACTATCAACATCAATATCGTTTATAGAATGCGAATAACTAGAGGGTTTTTGTTACAGACATGTTTTGGTGGTCCTCGCAGCCAGTCGCAGGACAATGCGCAAAGATTTTTTCAACTCAGATCTTATTTTGATGCTTAGGCTGAATCTTCCCGATCATAAACCTTGACGAGGTGCGTATTACTACTACTCCCTCTGCGTTCAACAAAAATGTTTGAAAAAATCGATAGAGAAGCGGCACCACCGGCACGGCAAGACTTCTTTCGTATCCATTATGTATCCTCATATTTTACCTGCGGGTGTGTTCCGTTGCACAATAGTTGCTGGTATACTTGGCATTTTAAGAAAACTCCAAAGCTGCGAAACGCTCCGTGCCCAACTTGAGGATCATCCGACAAAGCCTTTGATGAGTCGAACGATGTCGATAAGCCTGTTCAGATTCAGTCGGAAAGTTTGATGTCGAACTCCCCAATTGAGGCACCCCGGACAGCTTGTACAAATATTGAGACTTGTAAAGAGTCAAGTCGGCTAAGCCGCTCGATTTGAATCGAAAAAAATGATCTTCAATTAAAATATTCGGTCTGTAGTGATCTATATATGGCTCTTTGTCTTTTTTCCGTTATCCAAAATCGGTCTCTGACGTTTCAACGGTGCAGCTTCACTTCCCCCGATTTTTATGGGGAAAAGTCGAAACTCGGTAGCATTAGATTAAGGCTCCAGCTTTTCAATTGAGTGGCCGTCTGTCAGAGTCCTGTATCAGTCAACTACAGTACGTGTCAAAATTATGCTGCATATGTATCACTAAATCACAGCACTTGGTACATTAATTTGTGAATCAGGCAGATTGTGGGTGGTACAGATGCATTTAATTCAGTTTACTTTTTGGATATTTGGGCAGCTCAATCGCATCATCCAAAATTTTAACTGTACAGTTGTAAGAGAGCAATGATTGAGTCTTGCACCGACTGGGGTATGGTAATGGTAATTTCAATGCAGATTGAGTATAGCAGACTGAGTGTCACTCGCATGATGATCGAAGTGCCGCATGTAAATGGACCCGAGAATGTTGAATGAGCCTTCTTTAGAGTACATCGACGTACGTGGCTGTTGAGGTGGACCCAGCGCGTCGACGTACGCAGATGATAACGTCGCCTGTAGAGGGACCGTTTGCAACTGTCGCCTGTTCAGGGATATGTCGGTAGACAATGGAAATATGAGACTCCTGTGTACGAAAATCTAAGATGACTTTTGCATCCTCTATGGAAACAACGACGATCGTTTGCGGCTTTGGACAGCTTAGTAAAGGCACAGATTATTGAGGAACATAGATTCCGATGTGCGTATATTTCAACCGGTTACTCTCGCCGTGCGCCCAGAGAAGATTTTTTGGCTGCACATGTATCGCTTTAACGTACTGCAAACTCTGGTAAGTTTAAACTGCTGTTTACAGCGTCCTTTCATGCCTTGTAGCAGATTATATACTTTTCGAATGAACCGGAAGCCGCGATTAATGAAGGCTGCGGTATGGTGCTGTTAGAAACTTTGATTCTGTTGTCAGAAGGGATAGATTGCAGAATACTTTGGTCTTGTATAAAGCTGCTACACACTGTGTTTTTTTGTCATTTAACTTTGTCAAGCAAAACATGGATTACGTACCACGTCACTTACAACAACAACATACAAAAATTCATACGATTCATGCAGTACAAATAACGTAAACGGACGAAACTAAAGGTGCACTGAACGGCGTTCTGAAACTCTCAATTTCGATATGATTCTGTCTGTACACTCACATTAGTAAACCTAAACTTGACACAGGGGGAAAATAAGTCAAGCAACCTTGGTTAATCATATTTGCTTTTCTAACGGCCATGCACAGTCAGCAAATAGGATGCATTAAGCTACCAGTAATGAAACGATGCCAAGATATAACAGCTCGACGAATCTCACTAGTAAACTCGCTGAAGGGGGAAGCTGGAGCCTGGACGCACAGTATCCTATCCTGAACTCTTTTGCTCTTACCTGGTCACAAATACAACCTAGAGCTATACTCTTGAGACATGTGGAAGAACTATTCTGCTTTGTTGTCTAAAAACAGTACAGTACAGTATCAGCAAGTTTTTGTCCTGTGTAGACTTGTCCATGTTGATTAAACTGCGGTTAATGGATAGCGATGGGTCTACCTGGTTAGCGTACACGATGCATATGCGTACGACAAGTGTCAGGCAGACGGGCTTACTGTATCATCTCGTCCTGTGCCGAACGGCGTGTACAATATTTATCGTTCGCCTACGAGCACCGCGAAGCTTGTCCTGTATGCCTCTCTCTTTCAGAGAGTCCCCTTTCGACTAGCTGTAGGCTTGTTTCGAGAGGTTCAAAAGAAGAAGACAGAGTCCGTATCGACCACAGACCTAGGAAAAGTGAACGAATTAAGATTCTACATTCGGGAAGAGCGAGCAGATTGCCGACGAGCTCCTTACCAAGGCGAAGGTGGTGGCGAATGAAAGAAACTTGACGAGGCGTGAAACTAGGAGTCGTGGATCGAAGTTTACGCGAACATCGGAGCGCGCCATGGCAGGGACCGTCGATTCGAGCTCAACTGCTACCCTTGCAGCCCGAGACCTGTATTTTCCGCGTTTGTTGGACAGTTTCTCTATCATCGCGATTGGCCCGTCCGTAAGGGGCTCGATAAGCACTCAAGGCTACGCAATGTGGCTTAGTACGAAGCTCAGTACATCAACGAGACCTTAGTCTAGTGCTCGTTCTATGAGACGGCCATTGATCTACGCTAGGGGCCCTCCCGATCAGGTAACGAGGAGGACGCAAGCGCTTCGATGTACGGGCTATCATCGCCGTTCGATACAGCTTGCTTGTTGTTGGTTTTCGTGCAGAGCTCTACAAGATAGCAATAGAAGATCCGACGTATGCCAAAATGGTTCTCACAAGTCTCGAGCCCCGGAGAGATGTCCGATCCGCCGACGATCTCGACGAGATCATGTCGCAACTCGAGTCTCACATGAAAAATCAAACATTTAAAGCAGTAGCAACACTAAGTACAAGTAACGCCACGATGAAGGCCAAAGGAAAAGATGGCGCTGTCAATGAAAAGTGATTCCCAAGATAAAGCTCCCTCTATGGGTTGATACGCAGCAACCAGCCCAGGAAAAACTACGGCTCGGAGAATCGTATTACCTCTTCAGAGTAGTGCAGTTTGTTATCTAGGAAGCGCCTTGCTCTCCTTCCATTTGAGGAGAAGGGGAGGAGCTAGTCGACATTTCGCAGTCCGAGAGAACAAGCCCTTGGCTCGGAGCGAATTGGAAGAGGGATTTTGGAAAGTAATAAATGAGCAGATATCCGTCTAGCACGCGGAAAGGGCCAAGCAGGCCGGAGCCATCATCTCTTCCGAATTTACGGTACTGCAAGAGAAGGAAGAGGGACACAAGTTTCGGTTTGTCGTGAACCTCTCCAAGCAGTCCAAGAAATGCAAGAATGGAACGGTATGCATAGAAGCGATAGCAGGGTTTGGTCCCAAACTTCAGCGGGCTAGTACCTTCTCTCTATGGAGATCGACAGCGGGTACTGGCACTTTCGTTTGCACCCTCCCATGCGCGACTGGTTCATATTCCATTACCACAGAAGATATTATCGCTGCACTGCCCTACCCTCCGGTTGGGTCAGATCTCCGTTATAGTTCACTCAGCTGATGCATTTCTTCGTCATTAGATCCTATGCCAAGGGAAGAGGATAGCTTTCCAGGCCAGCAAGTTCGATGTGGAATTCCTGCCGATATTATGCAACAGGCGTGGGCCCTTGGAATGAACACGAGCAACAGTATGGGGGTACACGATTGCAGTTCATGTACCTTTGCCTACTGCTTCAATGGAAATAAGGGAAATTTGGGTCACGTCTTTGTTAGCGAAGTCGGTCTGCATTGAAGACAACTCTATGTCTGCCCAGTTGGCATTTGTGAAGCGAAAGGCCGCTTGTCATGAGCCGATATTAGCCTACCATTGGCTTTCCGATCTCTCATCCCCAATGGACTTACTCAAACGCTGGAGGATGTCAGAGGAAACCATAGTCGCCCTTTTGGGATACCAGAGGAACCGCAAGATGGCTACGAGGAAGTTTGACTTCTGCATACCAACGTGAACTAAGTAAATTGCGCCTATCTGCAAAAAGCATAACTAAAGCTTACTCCACACTCGCTCTTTATTTACGATCATTCTGAGCAAGTCTTGCTTTTTATTCCTCTAAAAGTTCGTCTGGCAAGATTTGGATTGTCGAAGGAAAGTACCAAAATGGTTTTAATTGTTTGGCTACACCCTTAGAAACAAGTAGACCGTCTCTTCAAGGTTTCATTCCCTCTGTTGGTCATCGCCGGAGTCATTTTGGGGAGATGGTGGCGCCCTCTTGTCGTTGGCTCTAGTGAGGGATCTTCTCGTCATTCGGCCTGTTTTCGGTGGGCCTTAACAAAAGGGAATCGGCAAGCTAGTAGTGAAAAATGTGTGTTATATCAAGGGTACGGGACTGTTTGGGATAATGATTTTAAAGCGAAGGGCGCACGGTGGCTCTCGTAGTCAAATAGATCTAATTTAACGTACTTAACAAGGGGGATGCTTGATCGCTATACTCTACGGTACTATCAAAATTCCGGCGGAATTGTATAAGTTTTTCAGCAGTAGTCCTCGGCGGCCCGCTGATTTCGTTCTCATTCAGGAGAAAGCCTAGGAACGCAAGGAAGACCCACCGATGTCGTTCTGCTCTATTGTGGATATTTTGTCCCGTGTAGAATTGTTCATGCGGATAAAAATACAGTAAGTGAATAGTGAGAAGTCCATCTGGTTGGCCCGCACGACGCGTACCCGTATGACACGTGTTGGATGTCCGGGATTACAATATCGTCACGTCTGGCGCCGACTTGCGTCTATACTATTTATCATTCGACGGCGGGTACCGCGGAGCTCGCCCGGTAAGCCTATCTCTTTTCTGCCCTTCCACCAAATTGGGAGCCAATCAAATGCCTCTCTCTTTATTTCAAACTTTTGGGTTTGATTTAAATGGCGGGCGGAGGCGAAATAGATGACGGGAAATCGGCAAAATTGTGCCCACTGGCGTTCAGTCCAGAAGACATTAATGTGCGGGCGCTCCCTGACACCCCAAGGGAGAACGCCGATTGGAAAGGGTGGATAGGGGGCGAAAGGCGGACTAGGACCCGATTTAGGTCAAGCTAGGTCCCGAACGGTTAATCTTCGCGTTGCCCTTCGGGCCTACTGGCGAGGCCCCGATAATTCCGCGTGGTCCAGAAGTTTTATGCAAAATGGGCTAGTAGTTGTGATAGCACAGCAAGCACACAGTTTACTTTGATAGCGCAGCATCTATTACCGGTCACCAGGAATGCCTAGGTTTTTTTGCGATATTAATTTATGGAAAGATGCTATTTTGGCCACTAGATTTACTTTCTATGGTAGCCTGACAATACAAGGCACTGTAATCTACTTGTACGTACATTCTGTATATGGGGCCACAAAAATTCTAAATAACGGCTTCCGTATCGAGGAGCGGAGCAAGTTAAAGACAAGAATCATCAGCATCAGACGGCAGAAGTAAACAATTATTCTTGACACAGTATGGAAAAGCCAACGCCTGGAGAACAGCGATTAGTAGTTATGTCAGACATTAGAGCTTCTACTCAAATACTCGAATATTGTGCAAAGACTGGGCAAAATATCGAAAAAGCTAGGTTCTAATTGAAATAGTTATGAATAGAGTAAACGAATCGAAATACTAAAAAATTTTAGAATGGCAAATTACGGAGATATCGGCCAATTGCGCAATTAGCTAATTAGTTTTGTTTTAGCAAAGATATTACTTAAAACCAGCAATGTATACACAACTTACCTGTCATTTCGAAAAAACGGCAGCAGCTACACAAACCATATTTATAAGACTTCTTTGCTCAGCCAGTTCTCCCATACTACCAATGACCTACACCTTCGACGACGATACATCCTCCCCTTCGCAAAATGCAGCACTTTTCCTCCTCCGATGTCATCAATGCACTCTATAAGCTTGCTGATGCGGCTCTCACACGCGAACGGGACTTGGATCAGTATAGTGCATCCTATGTATTGACTGATTCCGACTCTGAAAATGAAAGCGACTCCTGGATCTTCCATGCTGCCTTCGCTAAAGGAGTGTCAAAGACTATTCTCTAATTGACTAACTTTGATGTGAAGGGCTTTGGGACTTGTATGAGACGGAGTATGAGCTCATTATGTAGACCTGTAATGTAGGTAGAGGCGGTAATTCTACGTTCATAGCAAACGAAGTATTCCTTATGACTCTAACAGTTCTGAAAAACGGTGTCCAGCAAGGATTTTCTGGGAAGGATGTTTCGAATTAAGGGTCTAACGTTTGAGCGCCTCATTACGAAGTTTATTCGGTGTTTGGCTGAGTTCTTGGCCGAAAGCTTAGTTGTTGACGCTGAGAACCTGTATCTGATGAGTCGCATAGTGAGGAAAAAGATGGTGATTAAATCTAATCCCTATACACGCCACGCTGCGGATGTGACATTTCACCGATCTAACCGCCCGATCTTGAAATTTAGAAGAGGGAAAGACGTACTTTTCTGTAAAGTACCACATGTACGGTTACAAGCTGGAGGTTTCCATTTTGTCCAATGGGTTATCCATTTACTATAGTAACCACTATCCGGGATCTATCTCTGATATCACAATTTTCAGTTCAGAGCAGGCAATTCACAAGCGCGCATTACGCAAAATGGCGTACGAGAGAGATATGACTGACTTTGGGCCTTTAGACGAAGAACATCCCGATCAGTGGGCAGTGCTCACTGACATGGGGTATCAAGGGGCTATTGCGCTATTTAGAGCTATGCATCCCTTAGAAGAAGTCCACCCATGGCCACCTAACAATTGAAGATGAAGCAGAAAATAAGAAGAAGTCTTCCGGTCGCACTATTGTGGAACTTTTTTTGAGCATGTGCGTTCTCTGTGGGCAATAATGTCGCTGAAGTACAGGTGGAATGAGTCAAGCTACGATACTATTTCGACCTTATGTGTTTCCCTAACTAACCTTCACATTCTGGACAATCCGCTCAGTCGCGGTGATGGGGAGTACTACATCAAATTCAAAAACCGTCAGTATGAATTGCGAGCGGAATCTGTGAAGAATCGTAAAATAGCACAGGAAAATTACCGTGCTCTGCTTAATAAGCGTATGGATTTGCCAGTGCGCCAGTTCTCCATTAATTCAGAATACTTTCCGAGTCGTTTTTTGCGAGGTCCAGAAAGTACTACATTTGTCATGTTGAATGATTGTTGTTTTCAAAAGGGTTTGGTGCGTTATGATAATAGTGACCACCCCCGGAATACCCCGCGTATGAAAAATGGTAATTTTTATGAATGTTTATTTCGCGAGAATTGTTATATCTTATGCTTTATTGAGAAATATGTTCGGAACGTTATTTCGAGCACGCTTGGACCCAACTTACCCAGCTATTCTCTAATTTCGAGCCTGGGACATTTTGCTTGAAACATGTTCTGGCTTGACGACCGCTCTACAGTATTTTCTGCAGAGTGACAATTATTCTATTCATGTATTCACCTATTATTACAATTGGGCCATATCAAACAAAAAAAACTTATTTATTCAAACGAAGCCATTTCTGAGAACACGAAATTGTTTTACTAATTAGACCTTATTTTATTCAATCACTGACCTTTTCTATAGATAGGTCTCTTTTTTATCAAACACTGGTTCTTGCGCAATAACTCAGTCTTTCCGGTGAATTTCTATTGTAAGCTTGGCCTGCAGAGCTTACAGTAGACTTCCAACAGCAACCTTGCTGGGTGCTACACGTGTCATACCTTTTATGCTGCGATACTATATGGAGAGCACCTTTAGTTCACCAGTCCGGTCCTAGCGGGGCAGCGGTACTAGGTTTTACGAGGGTACGGTGACTTGTTCACCTGGCCCTAGAGGGAAAAAATAAACCAAATCAAGCGTTTCAGGGAACCGTAATTTGCTTTGTGGCCTAGTGGCAGCAGAACAGAGTTTATTACCTTACGTTGAAGCTACGGGGTGGCGTTCAAGTGTATTGTTGGGGAACGTAGGAAGTATGTCATTTTATACGGAACACTTGAAACTCCGCTGAATATTGGTAGGACGCTATACTCCACGAAACACGATTGAGAGCACAAAGGCTCGGGTAGATGTATATGCAAAGTACTTCGCCTACCATCTGTTCAATATCCTCATTACAACAAAAACATGGGGACTCTTGAACCTCTTTTCTCAGAGTCTCCCAATCCGACTAACAACTGAGACCTAATTACATTATTCTCTCGCAAGTCTTACCCAGACCTTTCACAAGTCGTGTAAGCACCATGTCGAGCCGCCGAGAACGGATTGCATTGTCAGTTATTCTACGACAACATCAAAAGAACTTTTGTCCAACAAGTGCTAAAATACAGATTTACGTCCAAACCTTTCGTCGTACTCACACAAGGTCCACCTTGTAGGATATTCCGCGCCATAATCGACCACATCTTTCAAATATTAAGTCAAAATACATTTTCCGCCTCAAAAAAGGTTCCTGACTCATTTTCATCACTCAAAGCAGCACATATCCTTCCCTATTCCAATTGAGCTCAGCACAACTTCAAATACATTTGCGACCGCGACCACTGGACTCACACCACCATCCTATACAGTCTCGAAACTACGTGTGTCATTCGAATCCAGGTCAGTGTTGCTATTCTCATGAGAATAGTCATTGGATTTTGGCCTCCGCCTGATGGGAGACCCTTACTCTGCAAAAGTTGCCAAACACATGATAAAGCATTACAGTACACATTCAAAACAAAACACAATCACAACTGTGCAGTGGACCCCTCTATCATATGTAAGGGATTCTCTGAAAGAGCAATTGTATTCCTGGCACCAAAGGTTGCTCGTGAATTACTGGTGATCATTCCGCAATGATCCATATAAAAAAAAAGGTAAATTATGTACAGTATGACAATGATTTTGTACAGTGACTAAGAGGGCAACGCACAATCTACCCTTCCCCAGCGGCTTAATTCGACCAAACGTTTAGCAGAAATAAACGTGTGAACTCTACGAAGGGAACGATGCCTTTTCCGCTACACAAACTGCTTGGTCATGTCCTCCTCTAAGATCCCTCAAAGCGACAAAAGACAGGAAAACATTTAATGTGAGATGTGGACACAAATGCTACTACTGAAATGTGCCTCAAACATGACAAACAATGGCTTAATTCGCCCATTTCCCGGACATCTCAACCAGAAAATTCGCACCGTTGCGTTCGTTTTCATAGCCATCGCGCACTTTTAGATTCTCATAACTCCCTATCTCGTGCTCCAAATGCTTGCCATTCACAAGAATCTCGTTCCCACTCCCAACAAAACCCTTATTTTGGATATTTTTGGGTTTCCGAGAAGCAGCCCAACACGACTGCATTTTTTTGTAAGTCCTCTCAATTTCCTTTTGCTTCCGCTTCAAAGCATGTTACTCTTTACGTTTATCAATCGCCTCCCTTTCATCCTGAGCCTTCTTTCCTTCAAATTTTCGGCGTTCAATTAGATCACCGTGGGTGAGGTACAAGGTCGAAACCCCCGCATTTAGAACCTGTCCCTTTCCTGCCGCTTCGCTGACAGCGGTTTTGCGTCGGTGCAGTCCAGTTTTTAATTTGTCCCGCTAAAGTCTAGCGATAAGCCAAAATAGCTGTGACAGAAGAAATTGCCAACGAAGTTTACTTACCGCTGCTAATGACATTTTTGATGTCCTGCAGTACCCGTTTATCTGTAGTTCGCAAAGAGAGGCTACTACCTCCTTTCTTGCTGGAAATGATCTCATCTGGCTGTGCGGGCTTCCTATTTGACTCCCTAAAGCAGTTGAAACCCCTGAGATCCATCGGCCACAGTCCCGTTTCTTCGAAACTGCCCTTAGTATCGTCCTCCGAAATAGAATTCCACCCTGTTATTGTCCGTGCGAGCTTAATTTTCATTCCAGAGGTATAGCTCCCATACGCAAAATGTTATCCCGAGTCCTCCGTACTTCCTTTTGAAAAGCCTTATTGAACTTCTGGTCACATGGCTGTAGAAAGTGACTGGTGTTGGCCGGTAACTGCACCACCTCCATGTTGTACTGCCGCGCACGTGAGAGCCAGTCCCACCCCGCCCTGGATTTGTGTCCATCAATTGTGAGGAGCACCGTCTGATCCGCGGGCACAATGGTACGCACGTACTTTGAAAAATGCTCCACAACAAGAGGAATCACGTCCTTCTGCATAAACTATTTCGGCGTGCAAACTGAAAATACGTCTTTGGGAAACCAACCCCCTACAGTCGTAAAAGAAGGTGACCCATCTGGGTTCTTAAAGACATCCGAATCCCACGCCCCGAACCAATTTCTCATGATTTTTTATCCCTCCATAATCAGGAAAATGGGCATTTTATGTCCGAATGAGCTAACTCAAATAAATTCTGTCAAATTTCGCCCGGTTGAGGACGCCAGTTTTGTGCCATCCTGGTGCGATTTCAACGACGAAAAAAACTTTTCCTTTTCTCCAAATTGTCCATCTACGTCGGTTTCATCGATGTTCCATATTTTGCATCGCACTCTTGAAATGCTATAGTAGAATGATCCCACAGATTCCAAGGTGTTTTTGAGATTTGCGACATGAGAAAATGTGTCAGCGCTCAAGCGGCGTTTGTCCTTGTTTTCCGCCTTTCCCAATGTAATGTCTCTGGTCCTCGCTCTCCAACTCCGCACAGCGTCCGTAGAGGGAATTCCCGACTTCCAACTACAGGGTTGGTTTGCCACAATTGCGCCCATCATCTCCCGCACGAGGGGTACTCCAGCAGCGAAACCCCTCTCCGCTGCCTGGCAGATGCGCTCCTTATGTAGTGCGCTCTCACCCTCCGATAACACAGGGCGTCTGCCATGGCCAATATTCTCAGGGTTTGTCAAGGCCACAACGGCGTCCGAGTTTTTCTTTTCCACTGCAGTCACAGGGCTCCCTGTCGTCCTTCTAGAAATTCTGGGAACATTCGCTGTTTTGGTCGGGCTGGAGCCCTTGCGGAGCATGTCGATGGCTTTTTGACGACGCGCGACCTCCTCCCCTGCCAAACGCCGACTTTCTGCAATTTTTTTGGTTTTTTTTGCGCATCTATGGGGGCATTGCGCAACTGATATGGGGGTTTTGTTCGAAGTAATGGGAGAGCTGTGCCGAATTTTACGCTTTTGAGCATACATATACCATTGCGGCTACAGTATTTATTACAATCGACTCTATATGCTATGAAGATGTGGTCTGGGGTTTGTGGCGCCATTCGCAGTAGAAAGGTTTGGCGCAAACATTACTCTTTCTGTACAATCGTCGTGTTGCTTTTGGTGGGCAAATTTAGCCATTGGGCGAATTTAGCCGCTGGGGAAGGGTAGTCAAATATAAATGAAACCAATACTCAGTAAAAAGCCCGCTCTTATCTGTAAAGACCTATTCAATTATAAAAATCACAGTCTTCTCCAAATATAGCTTAAATGTATGCGCTAAAACACCTTCAATCTCAAAAACACTATTCCAACATCCCATATTATTGTTTCAATACACCTCTTCATCCTTTTCCAACCCCACAACGAAAATGCCCTCGACACGGAAACCTAAAATCCTTGAAACATACGTCCTCGTCCCAACCCAGCAACAAGCAGCAAATGCCCTACATATTCTCGCGGACGCTGCTGTAAAGCGTGACACAGAGCTGCAGTAATTTGACAGTAGCGACAGCAATTTTGCCACTGACGATGAAACTTCATCCCTTCCCAAGTTTCCGACATCTTTTATGAAGCCGGTGGTCGTAACGCAGTACATGATATGACTAATTTCGATTCGGCAGAATTTGGCAATATTTGAGGCAGCGAGGAGCCAATTATCAGTGAGCCCTGTAACATAGGACCTGGGAGAAAAGGAAAGAACGGGAAAAAGTACATGCTCGTTACGCTTTTAACAAATTTAAAAGTGGGGCCAGAGAGAGATACTAGCAAAATTTTTAAGATTAAAAGGCCCAACTTCTGAGAAAATGATGACGAAGTTTATGGATTTGCTCACTGAACCTCTTTTTGAGGCAGTTAAAGAACGGAATGTGTCCCTCTTTCCTTTTGGTCAGATGCTCCATGAAGGCAAAAAGTTTAAGTATTTTTCTACTGCTAGGTATGCTACTGATGTCTCTTCTTAGCAAGCGAATACGCCAAGTGGGAATATGCAGGAAGGGAAGGTTTATTTTAGATGAAAACACAAGCTATATGGGTTCGAAGTTGAAGTTTCTGTGCTACCGAACGAACATGCCCTGAACTGCTCAAAGTACAACCCTGGATTTGGAGCTTATTTGTAAATATTCCGGCGGAATATTGATTTCCAAAGAGGCGCTCTAGAGAAGAAAAGACCAGAGAGGGAAATTGCGGACATTGGCCCTTTTTGTGTTGAATTCCCAAATCATTGGGCTGTATTAAAGGATAATGGGTATCAAGGGGCGGTAGAGTTGACCAGGGCATTTACTCCGAAGAAGAAGCCGCGTAATAGAAATTTAACCAGTGAAGAAGAGGCCACAAACAAACTATAATGTTCTGATCGAATTATAGTGGAAAACTCTTTTGGACGGTTGTGCTCACTGTGCGCGGTAGTTGGGAGTAAGTGGCGCCGGAAATAAGGCCTTTATGATCGCGTATTTTATTTTGTACAGCGCTTACAAATATTCACACTCAGATGCATCCGCTGCGCTCTGAAAACAACGTTCAACAAAAGCGGTTTGAAAAGCGGCTGTATTCCATTGGCGAGGATATTGCCAGTAGGCGCCAAAATTTTCAGAAACGCTATCGTAACAAGCCGTGCAGGCGGATTTAACAGTTTCGTAATGTAGATTTTAATGATAGATAGTTTGAGTCTGATTAAAGATGAGAAGAAACTCTACATTGTTTTTGGATGCCACCTATGTCAAGCCGGAGAGTAAGCGAAGGGGGCTGATGGGTAGAAGCGTCTGTTGGCGAGGTGGGGCCACATGAATCCCGAGCGGGCGAGTCTCGCTGCGTGGTGAGCGAAAATAGTTCGCCGTTCGTCCGCAATCGGAAAAGCTGCACGTGCGGCAATGTTAGTGGCAACCTGCTTGGCGAAGTTCCGAGCAGCCGGATGCCAGCCCCCAATGTGGAGAGTGGAAAGTTAATGAAGCGATGCAGAGGACCCTTCGCTCAGCACAGCGCGAGGTAACCATGCTGATCCATGAGTGTCGTGTATCCCCCCTTATGAAATTTTGAGGCGCGGGGGAACAGTGGTACCCGGGAGGATAACTGCTACCCCGTTTTGTAACTGCAGTCCGATATGTACGCAACAAAGCCTGGAGCCGGTTGACATGAAGCCAATCCTTGCAACCATCCGCAGATAATGAGGCTCGGAATGCCAAAATCCTCTCATCCCACTTCAGCATAGCATCGAAAGCCCTTTTTCTCAACTAGGCGTGCAATTTACCGCTGCCAAAATCGCTGCTTTGAGTCGATAGCCGTGACCTGGATAACCTTCTCGGATGACATTTGTGTCTTCCATTCGTCGTGCGCCCGAACTGCGTATTTGTAAGATTTGAGAGCAGAGTTCGGTAGCACATTGAGAAGGGTGGAGCAAAGTGCATGCGTCAAGGTGACGGAGGAAAGGATCGCAGCAACCGCAGTGAATTTAGCGGAGCGGAGCCCATTGCCTAAAGTTGGCTGAAGGGGCTGAAGGGCGCAATAGGCCG
This sequence comes from Kappaphycus alvarezii, assembly GCA_002205965.3. Classification (NCBI taxonomy): domain Eukaryota; phylum Rhodophyta; class Florideophyceae; order Gigartinales; family Solieriaceae; genus Kappaphycus; species Kappaphycus alvarezii. The sequence continues at coordinate 780,681 of NADL03000649.1, forward strand.
AGTTGCGGTTCCCGAAAATTATCGCTGTCCAGAACCCCGCCCATCAACTCTCACAGCTTAGCTTCCACAGCGGTATCGAATTCTACAGCTCCGGAAAGAGTAGATTCAGCAGGGACTCCACGGAAGAGTTATTTAATACAACATACACCGAAGCAGGTCCGCAGTAGGTGCAGGGCTACCTTAGTATCCTCATGCTTTGCGAACTCCCGCTCCATGAATAAATCCAACCCGATGGGGGTGCAGAGCACTTTTTTTCCTTCGATATAGTCCTAGCGAAGCTCTTATGGTAAGGATTGCTCTACAGGTAGTGAAGGGGCGTGGGCCACGAGACGCCTCACTTTTCCATGCTGAGTTGCAACCCCAAACTGGGTAACTCCGGGGAGTTAAAAACTATAGCGCCTTCCGAATCGTTTCATGGTAACCAGCGATAAACACATCATCCAAGTATCACACGCCCACACACTCCGTAGCATACCATCCCCACACCACAGATGACCCGGGTCCACAGCGTATGTATAATTTCTAATAAGCCGAAGGGATGAGCTCCCGAAATCCCAGTCCGACCTCTGCCAAAAACGAATCACAGCTGCCCAGGCTGACAGCTTTTTGGAGGTCAACATGTTAAAGAATGTAATGTACTTTTCGGACATCAGCCTACTGTACAGTAGTCGGCCTGAAAGTGCTTCCTTTTGTACATAGCAGAGGTAGCTTCTGACTAATTATTTGATTAAATTTTAACGATGTACTTATTATAAAATGGCCATAAATTCTTGCATGGCTCGCGCTGTACAACAAGAGGACACAGTAATTTGCGTGAGGTACAGTGTCAATCCTCTTTGATTCAACGGTATATAATCACTGTAAGACATTCATCGTTTATCAAATGATTGATATGTCACCCAGTCTTTGATCGCGAGACCTAGTAGATTGAGAGTGTGAGACGTACATCCAATTGTAACTTTGGTGTAGTCAAGCTGTAACGCACGATACGGTTTACTCCGTGTTGAGGGCGCTAGTGTAGGGTCGCGCGCTAGTTGCGGCAAGGGAGAGTGATGCAGTGGAAGGGGTGATTGGTATCGGTGAAAGGAGTTGCGAGGATGCCGGTTTTGGAAAAGTGTTGATGTTGTTGTACCCTTCTCTCTCTCTACTCTCCCCCTCGTTAGGGTGTTATATACCGCACTGTACAGTATAAAAACAAACGAGCTACAGTACAGTACCAGCGAAGTTTCTAGAAACAGACACGAGTGCTACGTGAGGGTGTCGGGTGGCATACAGTGCGGGCGAGGTACGACACAGTACTTATGTGCCACAGATATCTCGACTCCCGCACCTCCGAACCTTCCAACCCTTCGACTACCGTAATTCCTTTGCGGTTATTCTCCTCTCGTTACCTTTGAGATTTACATTTTCGTACAGTACTTCGCCCAAATGTCCCCCGCATTCAAAATCGGTCTGTCAAAACGCCGATCCAGATCCTATATGAATCTGGATCTGTATGTGTCAATCTGGATGAGCAAAAGCGTTTAAGATTCCACCGACGGTATTCACATTGATTATCAAGGCTCCTGAGTCTGGAGAGCACATGCATCAATGTGCATTTATCTCACCTTGGGAGCGAATCTTTACGCCACGTCCCCGCAGCATAGCCTTGTACTTAAGATGTATTTAGCGCAGTGTAACCTACATCATCATCACCATCATCTCATCATTTGGGTGAAATGTTTGGGTGCTAATTGTTTGAAAGATGTGGTCGGTTGGGGCCCGTAATATCTTAGAAAAATACCGGTAATGGAAAGTCCTATTTGTCAGCATAGTTACCTTGAGCATACCACGAGACATGCCCGTCCCTTACTCATCCTTCTCCCCACCATCTTCTAACCCCTCCAGATCGGCAGCGACATCACCGACGTCGTCGCCGTCAAAATATTTGAGATCAGACCAGTCCGTCCAGCGAGCAGGAACCCATAAATGAGCCGGCAGCATTGAGCCGGCCCTGTAAAGAAGGTCATGTACTGTAGTGTTACCCATCAGCGACGACTTATCCCGCATGACGCATTACCCGCGTGGATATAACCGACCACATCTTCTATGCATTAAAATAACCCAAATCTTCCCCTCATAATTGATCCGTGCCGTAAGTTCCCATCACAGGCAGGTTATTGTCCTTCTCCGTGGCCGTAATAATCCCATTTTAGCGTCATGAAGACTGCCCATAGACGCCATTAGGTGTTGTTTGGTAATCGGCGGCTTCCACCAAGGAGGAAGAGTAGAGCTTCCCAAAACTAGGTAGCGCGCGCAAGGTGTTCAGTGTGGGCCTGTTTCTTTGGGGAACAGCTGGAGCCGAGTGAGAATCCGACCTTAAGCCATCAAATATTGCGAACAAAAAGTCCCTTACGGAGCGTTTCAAACCACGGTTTGCTGTCTTGGGCGCTTTCAAACGAGGTAGCAGATCGCATATGACTGCCGCCACCACGTGGCGGATCCCTTAGTCACGCCACACAGTTACAATGTGCAGGCGGGTGAACCGTTGGAGCTCAGACACGAGGTGCTTGACCTGTGCATATAACCCGTTGAGGTCTTGTTTCGGTTCACGGAGCAGGGAACGGACGTCACTTTCTAGAGCGAAGTAGACCAGTCGCTAATAGAGGAAAGATTCTCCAGGCGGCTTAAGCTTCCACGGGACGTCCGACCAAGCGGCCTCCGTCCTCGCAAAAGGTGCTGTGGGTTCCTCCGGGGTGTCCAAATGCCAGTCTCCTTCGTCCTCGCCTTCCCCGCGCAATCATCTGACAAGTTGAACATCGGTATCGTCGAAAGGTCCAGCAGGGTGATGTAGAAAATAGACGGTTCCGATAAGGGTAATTGTGTACTTTTGTCATCTGAATTACACTAAAGCGTAGCCCACACTTTATCCTGGCTCCCGTGAGCTACCTTTGTCCTGGGACGAAGGATTGGTAAGTCAAGCGCTGTGATTGACACGTCCACAACACTCCAAATCTGGTACTGTTAAAGAATTAATAGAATAGGACACGTGTGAATGACTGGGTCTGGAGGGTTAAGAGGGATGAGACTCACTCGGCTTCGCGGTCGATGTACCGTAGGCAAACAGATTCGGCACCAGGTACCGGCTTACCCCCCTCCGTATTGGGGGAGGTCCGCATCAACATCACTTTATATATCTCTCACTGTAGGATTCTCGCTTAGTCCTACATCCTCGCCCTCGTACTCTCTCTACTTGCATTCAGCTTATCTGAGTGCTTAGGCTACATTCTCCGGCTTGCATTCATGCACACAGGTATCCAATCCATATGGATTCGATACCTGTGTGCATGAATGCAGGTTTGATGGTAGCATTCCATCTCTCTGATCCGGTCATCAGTCATATGCATTTGCGCTCTCAATTCCACGTGGACACGAGTGACCCGTGTCCATAGAAATCTACAACTGTACTGTACAAGGGGAAAATGTGGGGTGATTTAATATTTGAAAGATATGGTCGGTTGTGGCCCGGAATATCCTACAGTACTGTACTGTACTGTACAGTAAAAACAGTAAATCTTAAAGCGGAACGAATTTTATTTTTTTCAAAGAAAGCAGGTAAGGCTACTAAAGACACGTGTGTTATTCGGCCGGTGTCGTTCTTGTGGCATCAGAATTGCAGATCGCACATCGACTTTCAAAAGAGGGGGTAAAGGGGAAAATTGGTTTTACTTGAATGGGTGAATGGGGCTTACAGTCGAATGGGTTGGTATACCGTACTTAATTTTCCTGCCAGGAGCAATCGCAGACTAGGACTAGGGGTAAAGGGGGAAAATTGGTTTACTGCGAGTAATGGAACGGTTGGGAAAATTGGTTGGGAATAAAGGGGGAAAAATGGTTCTCTGGAATACACTGTATACACAATTTCAAGTTGTAGCCTAAGTGTCGCTCAAGACTCCTTCCAACAAACAACTGGCGTTATTCTGGACGAGTCTCGCCGCGTGACGAGCGAACAATGTTCGCTGCGCATCAGCAATCGGAACGGCTGCCCGTGCGGCAATGCCATTCGCAACCCGGTTGGCGAAGTCCCGAGCGGAAGGGTGCCAGCCCCCCAACGTGGAGAGTGGAAGGGCAATGAAGCGATGCCCAGGACCCTTGGAACGTATCAACTCGGCAAAGCGAGTGTCCTTGCCCAGGCGAGCATGGTTAAGGGGCTTGAGTGGGCATCGCGCCAGGGAGGGAAGGCGGGCGGGGGTCAGGGGATGGATAACGGTTACATCGTAATAGTCCGTGCCCCCGTTCTCTCCAAGCGCCTTAATGTCCGGGCGAACGGCATGGCCGGGTTGTGGCGGCTCGAGGAAAGGGTGTCGGGCAGCTTTGGAGAGATCTGCAGCAAACAAACGTGTCTGCGAGTTATGCCGCCACCCGCGTGTGGATCCATAGGCACAGCACAGCGCGTGGTCACCATACTGATCCATGACGGTCGTGCATCCCCCTTTGTGGCATTTCGAGGCTGGAGGAAACAGTGGCACTCTGCAATAGAACTGCAACCACGTCTTGTAATTGCGGTCCGGGATGTAGGTACCCAACCCCGGCGCCGGTTGGCATGACAGCCAGTCCTTGCAACCCTCCACTGACAACGAGGCTCGGAATGCAACAGTCCTCTCATCCCCCTTCGGCATGGCATCAAAGGCCTTTTCCTCAACTGGGCGGACGAGTTGGCCCTGCCCAAACCTCTGCACTGAGTCGATAGCCGTGAAATGGACCACCTTCTCGGGTGCCACTTGTGTCTTCCAGTCGTCGTGCGCCCGAACTGCGGACTTGTATGAATGAAGAGCAGTGTTCGGTAGCACAGGCAGAAGGGTAGAGCAAAGGGCACGCGTGAGGGACACGGAGGAAAGGAACGCAGCCGCCGCAGTGAGCTTCGCAGAGCGAAGCCCAATGCCAAAAGTTGGCTTGAGGGGGCCGAAGGGCGCCACAGGGAGTTGTAATTCCCGAAAAGTGTTGCTGTCCAGGACCCCGCCCATCAACCCCCGCAGTGTAGCTTCAACAGCGGAATCGAATTCCGCGGCCCCTTAGCAGTGGAATGAGGGGGAACTACACGTAGGAGGTAGTTAATGCGACATACGCCGAAGCAGGTCCGTAGTAGATGGAGAGCTACTTGAGTGTCCTCCAGGGTTAACAAAGCGCTGAGGAGAGGCTTCAGTGAAGCGACATGCTTTGAGAACTCGCGCTCCACGAATAGGTCCGATCCGATTGGGGCGCGAAGCACTTTTGTCCCTTCACTATAGTCCTGGCGAAGGTCGGCTGGGAAGGACTGCTGAACAGACGGGGGGGAGCGGTTGGCCACCAGACGGCACACTTATCCATGCGGAGGTGCAAACCCAAAGCACGCACCTCCGCGGAAGAGAGGAATTGTAGTGCGCTCCGAATGGCTTCATGGGTGCCCACTATATACCCATCGTCCAAGTACCATAGCTGAAGGAGTAGAGAAGGCCTGCCTGTGGTGTCAGCCACATTTTCCAGGCGGGTTTTCAGTTCCCGCGTTACTTTTTGCAGCACAAGGGAGAATAAAAGTGGACCCAGAGGATCCCCTTGCTGCACGCCTACCACGCTCCGGAGCATATCATCCCCACACCACAGATGACCCGGGTTTACCGCGTAAAGGGGTGGTTTAGTGCGAGTAACGGAAAGGTTGGAAGTCCTCTGTACTTGTACAGTACAGTAATCAGTGAGTCTACAGTAGTTGAATCTCAATGAAGCAAACTATTTCAAGCGCAATTTACTCAGTAGATTGCTTTGTAATGTTCACTGCGCCCAAGCAACCTCCTTCCACCGGGTTTCCCCTTGCTTCCCTCGCATCATTGCTCTAACTGCGGAACGCTATTGCTCCTCTAAAGCCGAATCAACCGCTTACGGTTGAGCCCTTTGGAAACCCTAGAATCCTCCACACAGATTACACCGTGACACCTTGCGTCCGCATAAATTCAGACGCACCGAACTGTATACTTCCCTCCTTTGCTAAGGTCAATCAGCAAACTAAAGCACAGCTAAACCGGAAGTCAGCGCCCCGAGATACAGACAATTTATTCTCTGCCAACCTCCCCGCTGCTCGGTGTTCCGCAACCTTAATTTTTGAAAATGTGATCAGCGGGACAATCAAGTTGGGATATTATGGGCCGTTGGGCTCTGATATTTCATAACGTGTATCCAAATTATGGACAAAATGGAGGCAACTCTCCCTGCTGTCCCTGGTGATAGGAATGCCGCTCGCAGCGGAGGAGGCACTGATCGCGTGGTGACAAGTGCCACAGCATGATTTTTCCTGGTTGCCCTTCAAGTTTCAGTGTCGGCTTGCAATCTTGGAGAAACCGATGGTGGTACGCGTTACTTTTATAAATTAGGAACTTTGCTTATTTGTTCAAGAAATAACGAGTGGTGGCTATGCTACATCAGAGGCGGGGTTCCAATGAGGACGAGAAGAGGTTTGCAGAGCCTCCTCCGCGATCATCACTAGACCTGTGTCGATTACGGTCTGGTTGAAAAAGCTTGAGGTTTGAGTCTCATGAGGAAAGAAGTGTAGATGCAGTGAGGTGTTTTACGGAATGCTGGTTTGAGGATTAGCGAGAGCAAGTCTCATGGTTTTCCACCGGTGCTAACGGGGCAATTATTCTATTTGGAATCTCAATTTCAACCCTCTCTCTGCCTGCTTTTGGACCGGGTTTGATTTTAGTGAATACGACTGTATCGTTGACTCTGCCTTCAATACTGTCATACTTGCCAACTTGGACGGTTGTGTCACGGAGTGCCACAGTTTATAACGCGCAAATGTCATTCAGTTCGACTGAATGACTGTCGAACCCCTGCTTTTTCCCGGTTAGCAACTGTGTATCTATCCTACTTGGTCGCACCCCCTGCTGTATCCCCCGATAAAGAAGTTGATGCTAATGCTAAAACTATACAGTGTAATAACAAGCCAGATAAAGAATTACTGATACATAAAGAATTGTTCGAGTGTCTATAACCCACGTGCGTCACACACAGAGCCGGCAGTGAGCGACAGCATGCTGAGTCTTCTCCCCCCGCAGTACTGCAGGTGATGAGTTGAAGTTGCATTGTTGCGAGGGCGACACTGGCTCTCTGTCCGATGGAGCAGCCAAAACAAGGAACGATGGTGCAATGTGAGCCGCAAGAGACACACCATATTCTACCATGCCAGTCGGTTGTCCCACTCAACACTGGCCATGGCATGGAACCGTTAGCGTCACCCACGTGTGCCTGCAAATTTGCAAATTCAACACTTGGCGGCCGACAGCAAGGAATAGCAAGTTTTTTATGCTTTCTGACGTCATGATGTTGTGGCCAACGTCTTGAGAACGGAAATTTTGTTACTGTACTTTACCGCATTGCACTGCACAGTACAGTACTGTACTGCAATCGCACCAGTTGCACCCGCACAGACACAGTTTGAATCAAGATAAATACAGTATTACAGTACTGGTCTTTGACCAATTTAAAAATACAAAAACCTTTTCCGTAACGCCAAACCAGTTGCAGCAAAACTCCATTCAAAACCCGCCAAGTGTGCTACCCTCCGAATGCAATCAACATGCCGCAACTGACATTCGACTAAATCAATGAAATTACACCTTTCCCCGGCCCGACACCCTTCAAATCCACGTGTACACCCCCAGCTCCTCCAGTACGCAAGCCAGGCGGCAGCCGACCAATTCACAATCATTTTCCCATCCATCCGGCAAGTCAAGCCACTTTGCCATTCCCCAGCACCCGCACAACCTCACTTGTACAAACTACATCGCGCGCAACAAACGCGCCCCCGCGCCCCCGCGCCCCGCGCCCCCGCGTACATACCCCGAAATCCACGGCGACACGACAGCGACCTGGTCACTGCAAAACGGGCTGTGCAAGATGGCAATGGCCGGTAAAGTCGGGCGAGTGCACCCGCGGGAGAGGAGACGTTGGAGGATATATCACGCGAGGATGGAGGAGGTGGGGATTGGGATCGATACAAGGTGAGGCGACGGTGGAATTATCAGTGGTAGTACCTGCGTATAATGAGGAGATGCGATTGCCGGGTATGTTGGAAGAGACGTTGCGGTATTTAGAGTCGCGATCGGAGGAGGAGGAGGGGTTTACATGGGAGGTGATTGTTGTTGATGATGGGTCCAAGGATGGGACTGCGGGGGTTGGGATGGAGTATGTGAGACGGTATACGACGGAGCGAGTGCGGGTGTTGAGGATGTTGGAGAATGTTGGCAAGGGGGGTGCGGTGAGAAAGGGGGTGATGGTGTGTCGAGGCAAGTATGTGTTGATGGCGGATGCGGATGCGGCGACTGTGTTTGAGGAGGTGGAACGGTTGGAGGGGGTGATGAGTAGGGTGGGGTGGATGTTGTGGTGGGGAGTAGACGACACTTGAGGGGTGCGGAACGGAGGGGTTTGGTGAGGGGGTTTGTGTCATGGGTGTTTGGATGGGTTGTGGTTTGGGTGGGGGGCGTGTGGGGGGTGGGGGATACGCAATGTGGATTTAAGTTGTATAGTAGGGAGGCGGCGAGGGTGGCGTTTGTGGGGCAAAAGTTGAGGAGATGGGCGTTTGATGTGGAGAATTTGTATAGGGTGCAAAAGGTGGGGATGAAGGTGGCCGAGGTGGAGGTTCGGTGGAGTGAGGTGGGTGGGAGTAAGTTGAGTGTTGTCAAGGCGACGATTAATATGATGTGGGATATGGTGCGGATGAGGTGGGGTTACTCGAGGGGGGTGTGGAAGGTGGAGGTGGGTGGGAAGGAGGAGTGATGGTGGGTGGCGGATGGAATCGGGTATGGGCGGTGTGGGACGGTTTGGGAATCTGGGAAACTAATGGAAAGCGGAGGTTGGGTGGTGCTGTTGGGAGTGGAGTGGATGTGATAGTTTTGAGTGTGTAATAAATGGGCGGAGATGGAAAGTGAGATTGTGTCGCAGGATGAGCAAGGATGAGATGGTTGGCGGGGAAGAGGGAGTATGTGCTCGGCAGGAGCGGTACTGTAGTAATCGCGTTGTAATCTTGGAGAAGGGGGAGCTGAAGGTAGAGAGAGAGGGAGTCGGTAGAGCGGCGTGGATACTGCTCAGCACAGAACTGTACAGTAAACTTTACAGTACAGTATATACATGAGCTGTAATGAACCGGGGCAGGGTGGCAGTTGTACAGTACAGGACAGCCATGGGGTGAAATTGAGGGCGTGTGATGTTGTCTATTTTGAAACTGCATCACTGGGCAAGATTCGGAGGGATGGCTGAATCTTCGAGGTATGCAAATGATGCATGATGTGATTGCAGATTCGGTTGGGGTTGCGGTGGCGGTGGCGGGCGGGGGATTGAAAAAGGGCGGTTGGTTTCTTGTTGCTGTTGACGGGAGGTGTTGCCGCCAACGGTTACCGCCTGGTGATTCGGTTGAACGGAAAGTTGTGGCTTGTGTAGCACTGTTTCAGGATTGCAGGTTGCAAGATCATTCGTTACTGCTAGATGCCTTGCTCTCGGTTCATTTTCAGCAAGGAGCAAGGAGCAATTGACTGCGCTGCGCGTGAGTGTGTGTAAATCGGTCGAGGAGTGATGGCAAAATATCTTTTCAGTACTGTAGTAAACTGCTGTTGGGTCGGGGACACGGCGGTGCGGAGGATTGAGGCTTGCGGTTGTGTTTCAGTGAGATACACAGTACAGTATTGTACAGTACAGTGAAACAAGGATTTGCTGTAGGTCTGGACTGGCTGTGCTTTTTGTATTTTTGCTTACGCCATCAGGTTTATGAGTATTTGTTGAGACTGAATAAACATATGGGAGGTTTTCCCCTCATGCACAATAAAGACGCTCGATGTGGTCGAGTGTTGACGTGACAGGCGAACAGCGTTTACATTTCCAATCGCTTGAATCCTGCAGCAAATGACCTCATGTAGTTTGAAACCCAACAAAAGTAACCAAAAAACAAGCATGTGATAGTATGCCCCTCACACGAGGCAAAGCAGTGGTCACGCTGGCTCGTTTAATTTCAAATTGCTTTTGCCAAGGTCAAGTTGTCGCATCTTGCAAGCATCTCAAACCAAAGCCCTAGTTTAAAAATATTTCAACATTTCATTTCAACACAGCATGCTCTCTATGATAGCAAAAAGCCCGCTGGTGGAAGGTCCTCGTCACATTCACAGCCAGGTGCAAAGACGTTTCAACACATATCGTCCAATCAAAGCATCTCCCACCCCCCAAAAGATACCGCACCGACTCTCCCCTCCCACCCTTCCACCATCACCTCTCCTTGCACCCACACACCACACCGCCACCGCCACCCCCATCCCAAAGAGTAGACCACTGTACTGTAACATCCGGTGCACCAACCGCTGCAACCCCAAACCAAACCAACCGCACGCATCCACGCAACGCACCCTCTCCCATCACCACGCCCCCACCCGCTACCCCATTCAAACCACAACCCAACATGAAACACACCGCAATAAACCGCAACCCGCAACCACCCCCCCCCACCTGATATAAACGCACCACCCCCACCCCCCCCCTGCAAACGCACCACCGCCACGCACCATTCAAAATGTGCACGCCACCCGCCACAAGCGCATCATCGTCCGCAACTCCACCACCACTGTCTTTCAATTCGCAGCGTCGAATCTCTCATGTACGTCGTGTATCAAAGGGAGTCACAGTGACGATAGGAGCGGCGGTGTGGCAGGGATTGAAGTTTCGCCACGCGCTGGGTTTCGGTCCACGGGGGGTGCGGTTTGGGAGAGAGAGGACGAGGGGGAGGGGAGGAGGTGTATGGTGTGGGTGCGTGAGATGGTGGCGGAGGGTGTGAGTGCGGGTTGTGGGTTGCGGGTTGCGGTTTGATGCGGCGGGGGGGGAGGGGTGACGGGTTGGTGGAGGGGGAGCCGTGACTGGTGAGGGGGGGGTTGGTGGGTGCGATTTTAATTTTTATTTTTTTTTTGGTGTTTGAGGGGGTTTTGAGAAGGTATGGGGTTTACTTTTTTTTTTTATTTTGGGGGGGATTGAGGGAGTGGGGTCTTTTCGGAGGGAGGGAGAGGGGAATTTGGAGGGTGGTGGGAACGGAAGTGGAGTTGAGGTGGGTTGGGTGGGGTGGGGTGTTGCAGTTTGCAGACTTTGGCGTAGAGATTGGTGGAGAGGTGAGAGGTGAGATTATAGGAGACCACGAGGACGTGGGTGGTGTGAAAAGTGAGGTTGTGGGGCGTTGAAAATTTTAATTTGGTGATGATGATGATGATGATGATGATGAGGGTAAGTAAACGTTGAGACGATTGAAAATAAGGTAAGGAGCGTCGAGTTTGTGAATTTGGTGCAAGAGTTGGTAATATATACATAACTACACATAGTGTATGGTACTGTATGTACGTACATAGGATTGAAAGATGGGAGGGTCTCGAAATGACAAGGGAGACGGATGTGAGTTGTGAGTGTATTTTAAAAAAAGATTATCGTAAGCAAGCAAAGCAAAAACGGCCCTGACTGTTGCATATACTGTACAGTAGTGTACAGTAGGTAGTATGGAGGAGGATGGGGTGCCAAAATATCAAAGCCAAAACCCCGACAGGGTTAAGAAACCACCGCATGACACTACAGTACAGTACAGTACAGTACAGTAGCTCACACCCATTTGAATAATATTCAAATATTATTTGGTCACTGTAAAACAGCCCTCCCCCTCTGTACGGTATCTTTATAGCTACGGTACAGTACTGTATATATATTTTGTCGATCGACACTATCGACGTGTCGTCACAGGGAGGGAATAGTCACTGGCGTGACCGCCCAAAACCTTGATAACATTAAATTTTTGTTTCAACCCCGCTGCAAACATCCAAACGTCCAACTCCAACCAACAAGTTTCCCCTTGGGCCCAAAACACCTCACTCAAAATCTCTCCCATCCCTCTCCACACCACTCTGCAACAATTTTTTCACTGCTACAGTATAGTACACTACAAAAAAAAACAACGAAAAAAAACACTCCCACAACCTTGTCCCCAAATCCCTGCCCTACCCTCTCCAAATATATTCCTCTCATCTGCTCACCCGACTCTACCCAAACGCTCCCTCCCTCCCTCCCTCCCTGTCAACTATCTACTATCCTACTATATTCCATCCTATCGCATCCCTCCTCTTCTCCCCCCACCCCTGCACCGCCCACTCCACCTACCCACATACCTACACACCCAATCCCCCACCTCCCACAACAATGTCCCCTCCAACCCTTCTCGCCACCTCAGATCCCCTAGCCGCCACAGATTCCTACAACCTCCTCGAAGACTCGTTCGCCGCCGCCTTTCTCCGCAATTCCCGTCCCCGTTCCACCACCACTCCACTCTCCCCCGTCTCCCCTTCCACTATCCCTCCCCCCGTCTCCCCTCCGCCCTCCCCCCCTCCGCCTCCCCCCGCATGGTCGAGCCCCTCACTCCCGACAAACAACAACCCGTCCTCCCCTACTTTTCCGACTTTGACACCCCGACTTTCCCTTCTCCTCCTCCTACAAACCAAACAACCCCGCTTCCAAAAACCCTACCCCCCGTCCACCCGACTCGCCCCGCGAACAAGCATACGCTGCAGAACGTGCACGTCGTATCGAATGGACTCGCGCTCAACCCTCGTTGCCCAGCATTTCCTCTAATTCCGTCGGCGTCGTGGATGAGGAATCCGCGGATCGTATGTTTTCGGCGGCGAGACGTGCGTCGAGGCCGCCGATTATGATGTTTAGTGCCCCGGAACCGGCACGTTTGAGGGAGGCGGCGGTGTCGGCCCCGAATGAACCAAGGCATCCGGCTATGAAGTTGGAGTTGGCGCCGTTGAGGAGTGGGACGGGGGGGCTCACGGGTATGGTGGGTGCGCCTGTGTTGTCGCCGAGTGCATGGGGTTTGTCTAGTCCAAAGGGGTTGAGTCCGCTTGGATTTGGGAGGGATATTTTGGGGGGGGTTTGGAGCTCAGAAGAGAGCAGGTGGTGATCATTGGACGGCGCCTGTTTTGGGGAATGTGGAGGGGGGGTTTGGGAGTAGTAGTTCTATGAGTGGGGGGGAGGAGGGGAAAAAGGGGAGTGGTGGGGTGGGTTGGTTGGGGGAGTGGTGCGGAGCGGGAGGAGAGTAGTGGGCGAATGGAGATTGTGGGGGGAAGGGGTGCGGGGTTGAAAAAACCGGTGGTGCCGGCTGGGGCTATGGTGAGTGGTGGGGCTAGACGGAGGGGGAGACGAATGATTCGGCCGGTGAATGGGGATCCGTTGAGGTGTGATGTGTGTGGGCAGCGGTTTGCAAGGAGGAGTAACTTGTTTAAGCACTTGAGAAGTGTGCATGAGGAGGAGAGAAAGTTTGCTTGTACGGCGTGTCCGCACAAGTTTAAGAGGCAGGATCATTTGTTGAAGCATACGAGAAGTGTGCATAACAAGGTGAGAAAGTTTAATTGTGAGATTTGTGGGATTGGATTTGCGGAGAAGTTTAACAGGGATAAGCATACGAAGAGTATACATTTTACAAAGAGAGCGTTTCAGTGTGAATGTGGGGCATACTTTCAGGACCGGGAGAAGATGTTGGGTTGCTTGAGATGCAAGAGGCCGTCGAGGTTTTAGGGTTTAGATTTAGAGATGTGGTAGTGGTGGGGTTGTCATGTGGATGTGTTGTCTGTTGTATAGTGGGTGTGGTGGAGTAAAACACATTGCCTGTTGATTGTGAGTTGGAGAGTTGCGGCAAGGAGTGAGGGGGGAGGTGGTGCGGCGGGGGCGGGCGGGTGCCACGATGCGGACATGGGCCGTTTTTGGACAAGAATGCACGCATTGCCATCGCAGAGTGAGGTTGTGGGGATGTTTACCATGGTAGAAAAGCTGCAACTGGTGGCACCCGATGGCTTTGAGAGACATGTTGAGGCTTGCGGCTTGCGGCTTGCGGCTTGCGGCCAGATGGGCACCAGCCATTTATTTATCAAATGGTCCTTGTCATTGTTTGATTTGCCGGTTACAGTCGTGCAGCAACTTTTTTCCAACAACTTTAAATTTCAGGACCTGTTGTTTGACTCGCTGACAAAAGGGCCATACTGTAAGGGGGGCTAGTGCTAGTGTACTGTAGTTGTTGGGTGAGGAAATTTCTTCGGCTAGTCGACACACGGCAACCAGATGCCACGGCGGTGCCCCGAGCGGCTCATTTGCTGTTGGCATGTTTGCATAATCCCATTCTGCTTTCGCTCTACAAGACAATTTGGAATTGCCACTTCACCAATCTCACGACTCCCTCAACTCACTGCTCGCACCTGCACCTCCTCCACCCACGCCCTCAATTCCCCCGACCATCTCACCCCCCTTGCAACCATGCCCGCCTTTCTCCCCCCCTCGCCCTCCCCTGCCACTTGCAACCCCCCATCCGATGCCCGCACCGTCGCCCCGCCCCCCACCCTCTCCTCCGCCCCCACAACCACCCCCTCCAGCATTCCCGCCCCCTCTCAACCCACCCCTCCTCACTCACCCTCAACCGCCCCCGACCCCACCCCAACCCCACGCCCCGTCATCTCCTCCCTCGCAAACGTCTCCTACGACGTCGCCGGCGTGCGCGTCATATCCAACGTCTCCCTCGATCTCATGGAGGACGAAATCGTCTGTCTTCTCGGCCCGTCCGGCTCCGGCAAGTCTACCATTCTTCGCATCCTCGCCGGTCTCATCCCGCCCACCTCTGGTCACGCGCTCTATAAAAACAGCCCCTTCCGCGGCACAAACCCCGGCGCTTCTATCGTCTTTCAGACCTTTGCGCTTTACCCCTGGCTTACCGTCCTGGAAAATGTCGAGTTGGGCTTGTCCACACATCCACATGCCACCAGTTTGGAGCATCGTAGGGCTCGTGCTATGAGGGCTATTGATGTCATCGGTTTGGATGGCTATGAAAATGCATACCCGAGGGAATTGTCCGGGGGGATGAGACAGCGTGTCGGATTTGCAAGGGCCTTGGCAGTAGAGCCCGAGTTTTTGTGTATGGATGAGCCGTTTTCCGCATTGGATGTCCTGACCGCAGAGAATTTGCGCTCCGAGTTGCTCAGGTTGTGGCAGGCGGGCGATGTCCCCACCACTAGTGTGTTGATTGTTACCCATGGTATTGAGGAGGCCGTCAGTTTGGCTGATAGGATTGTTATTTTGGGGAAGGATCCAGGACAAATTCGAACGGTTTTGCCGGTCCGTATGCCGCATCCAAGGAATCGCAAGAGTCCCCAGTTTCAAAGCATTACCGATTTGGTGTATACCATCTTGGCGGAGAGGGATTATACGTTGAGTCAGGAGGATTGGATGTGTTGGAGGAGGAGGATCATCGCGGTAATGATCCTGTGGGAAAGCCGCGGAGCCGCTGGACCAGGGCAAGGCCGAGGGGGGAGGAGCCGGAAAAGCTTGAGCTGCAGGGTTTGGATTTGTCGGAGCCCTTGAAGCCAATGGGGTTGCAGTTGGAGGATGACTCTCTGGATCAGCCGGAAAAGGCGGCAGAGCGGTACCCGCAGTTACCCGCCGTGCGTATCGGGAGTGTCGGCGGGTTGCTGTCGTTTATTGCAGAGGAGCCGTCGGATTTGTACCGGCTTGGCCAACGCTTGCAGCTCGATGTGGATGATTTGTACCCCTTGATTGATGCTGCAAATGTCCTTGGTCTTATTGAATTGGATGATGGATCGGTGCGTATTAATGAAAGAGGGTTGCAGTTTGTGGAGGTGTCGATTGATGACCGGAAGAACATGGTTCGCTCCGCGTCTTTAACTGCGCCGGGGGCACGACTTATTGCGCAAATTCATCGTTTGTTGTCAGAAGCAGGGAATCAGGAGCTGCCGCAGGAACTCATTTTTGATACTATTCTTTTGAAGCACTTTTCGCCCATGGAGGCAAGACGTCAATTGGAGACTGCTATTGAGTGGGGGAGGTTTGCTGAATTGTTTGGATACGAAGCCCGAACAGGTACCTTGTTCCTGGACACCGGAGAGGATCCCGACGGCATGTAGACAAGTGTTTCTCAGCTAGCATTCGCAGCGCGTATGGGTTGACAGGGCAAGGGACCACGGTACTTGACCGGGCAACACAAAGATGGCTAGAGTTATGTAAACGAGGCATATTGGCTACTACTCAGCAAAGCAAAAGAGCATGTTAGGTTTTACATCTGATGGCGGCTGCCAACGGCAGCCAAATCCCGGTCACGGCGCCAGACTGCGCTGCGAAAGTTGATTCAATACGAGCTCAGGGGGTGTTATACCTCTGCTGAAGAGGCAAAAGCCTTTCGAGCTTCAATGCCCTCATGAGGGTACCAGCAGACACGGGCCGCCCTACGCAACTTCACCGCAACAAGGCCTGTGCAGCTGCAACGAATCCCACGATTTTTCCCTACTCAACGCTCGACGCGACGGAGGGAGTCGTCCGCCCTCCCACGGAAGGCACCACCCCTGCTGGAAACTCTGGTCCACTTTGCGACACCCCGCCGCCTCCATCAACGCCCTTCTCGCCATAATGTGAAAACGATCCAGACAATTGGTCATTTTCCCGTACGCCATCTCAACCTCCTTGTCCTCCCCACCCCCTTCCAGTACCTGCATGAACCCTTTAGCTTGCTCCCCGCAAATCCGCTGTGCCATACAGTAGTTCACCGACATGTTTGCACGCTCCATCTTCACGGGATCCCCCGCCGCCTCTTGGAACGCCTCCCCGATCCCGCTGCACCGATTTCTCACATCCTCGGCAATCTCCTCTAGGCCCTTTGCAGTGAGACTACTCAGAAACTCAAACTCCTGCTCCTCCAACTTGTCCCCTTTCACTACTCTTCCTATCTGATCCAAATAGCCGCCTATGTTGCCGGAATCTGCGCTGTATTCCCCAATATCGGATGTGCCGAGGACTCTCCCCCTTATCCTCTCCGCACCGTACCGGACCCTATCAAACATGGCCGATACCGAATCGATGGCCGGTCTGACATGAATCTCGATAGGGTCCGGCCCCTCGCGGTAATAATAATCGATGACGTAGCGCACATCCTCCTTGCCGCAGCGATCCACCACCCAGTCATGACGATCGAACGGCCGCGGGTATCCCCAAACCCACATCCTTACCCTGGCAGCCGGAGATAGATCATTCGGCTTCCCTTTGAAACGCTTCAATTTCGGGTCCGCGCATTGATGACAATGATAACGTTGCTCCCACTGCAAAACTTGTTGCCAGGTTTTTTCATTCATACGGTTGTGAATGGCGACAACAGAATCCATATCTTGCTCTTGAACATTATCCGCCTTGCCCTTACGTTTCAGTGCGTTGAAAAACATTTGAGGAGATGGATATGTCCACTTTTCTGACGGCTCCCCACCAGATTTAGGAATGGAGGACTGGATGCGGTCGGTGGACAGGGGTTCTTTCTGGCCTGGGGCGGGAAGTTGGTTCGGGGTAGACGGCATGAGGTTGGTTTTATCCAGTCGCTGTCCGTATACATCGTAGATCACGTCCTGGTCAGGGTTGGTGGGGGAGGAATCATTGGCAGAAGGTGGATCCAGGGATGAGCCGTTGGAATGATCTTTTGGACTGGTGGCGTGATCGATAGGACCCTTTGTGGGTGAGGTTGAGGGAGCGGGATCAGCGAGGGGAGGGGAAGGGTGCTTGGAGGGAAGCTGAGCTGTCGATGCCATTCGCTTGTATTGCGCCATCATAGTGTCGATCTCAGCTTGGGTCATGTTCTTGTGGTCGACCGGGCATTTGTCGTCCGCGTGCACCGGATGCGATAGAGTCGAGCCCATAGTGCAAAGGGAATAGAGCAGGACGGTAAGGCGGAGCGGAACGGTAGCTGTAAGACGAACCCGACACTCGGCGATGACGGTAGGGGTTCTGGCGCAAAATGGAGGTTTGAAAATTAGTTCCGTATTACGTAAATGATGCATTTCTCTCTTTCTTTTGTTATCCTCAGAATGGATCGGTGAAATTTCAGATTTTGCGGCCAACGGCCATCGAGACACCCAGGTATCATTGTAGGCGTGACTATCACGACGCTGAGGTCAATTTTCGAAATTGTAGCCCGCATCCAATCCCCGTCCTGCATCCAAGCCATATCACATTAGGGAGCAACAGAACACACCAATCCATTGCAGACTTGTTTCTGAAACAAATCTGGATCGCCTAGCTCCACTCGCGTTGCCTCCAGTCATCCTTTGCAACGAATTCCTCTTAGAACTAAACTAGTCTGAAACTACTGTACTGCCCCTGTGTGTCTCTTCCAGAATATCAGTCTCTGTTGTAATGTTTCAGTGATGAGATAGCTCTGTTTAGCAGAGCCGCCTCAACAGAGCGGCCTCATCCCTAGCATACTGCCTCAACATACGGGACGTCCAAATCATACCATTGAGATTTCTTTTTCCAGCCCCAACTGTTCCATCTCTTGGAAACCTCGACCCGAATACCGTTGCCATTCCAACCCCATGTACTCACAATCGCAGCACAAGCTTTCTCCCACATCCCTCCGTAACGAACATCGCACGCGCAAACAGACACAACTCAGAACAGTCCATGCAGAATACAAAACCGTCAGTAAAGTATCAACATGCTTCGCTCCCTCAATCGAACTCCAGAGCTCACTTCTTCCTGAGAACACGCAAGGTGGAAGCAAGCAACTGGGGTGGGAATTGAACCCACATCTCGCGCTCACCACCTGACGAGGATATACACGATGTTCTGCCGTTAAACTACATAGTTGGGTAGGCCCCACCTCGGCGGCACCCAGAATCTCTCTGCACAACAGGAACACAATATTACGTCACCTCATTCCACATCGCATCGTGGTCGTTGCAACTATGGTCATCGTCGTCATCATCGTCATCAGTATCACCGTCATTCTCTTCACCCCGACACATCCCTCCTGGGATCCGTGACAGTATTGCACTCTGACATCGTGACGGTCATCCTGACATGGGTCCCGGGCAACGGTTGCATACTGACATCATTATTGTTATCCTGGTATGTCTCTCTTGGGTTCCATGCCAGGGTTTGATACTGATAAGAAATGCTTCTCGTCAGGGGCCCATTCTCCACGACTCTTCAATCGCGTCTTCGTGTTTTTCGCTACTCAACACATGGGCGTCGAACATTCAACATTGCTGTACTCAACCGTCCTCTCAAAATCTTTTCAAATTGTGTCGAAGAATACGTGCAACTTTTCTTCACAGCTTTTTCCGATTCATCAAGTTGAAAAATCCGTTCCACACCTCGTTCGTATCAATGTTCGACTGATCAAGCTTCATCTACTCAATTGTGTCACTTCTTATCACTCCTACAACAAAATCGTATTTCCTCATGCCATATTGCTTCCTCCCACACATCCTGATACGTCGTGTCTAGTACTTCAATGCGATCTTTGTCACAATGTAATTATTACAGTGCATATCGAAAGAACGAATCCTCTCCTGAGTTGCATTATTATCCTGGGTTGCATTTGATTATCCGGATACCGTACCGAATCATCGAGAGTCAATGTGCATTACTCTCCTTCTCAAGCTACAGTATCCTTTGCATTTATGTTTCACGCAGTATATATAGGACACTCGAGTCCCCTCTGTGGGACCGGAGAGAACAACAGCTTGCCCCTTCTCCAAATTTCTACAGTCTTATCATCATTCATTAAACGACCCATGTTGCAGGGATTTTGTTTGGGGGGGGAAGGAAGAAGGTGCAGGAAAGGGATGTCTCCTCTCCGGTTAGCGTCGGAAAGCGAGTTCGCGGTACCAACCCACATATCTACCACAGTAATTTAACTCCCCAGTTGCAGTTCGCTCTAATACTTTCATTTTAGTATGTTTGCTTTCCGTCAAAATAAAACTACCGTACAGTAGGCTCATGTACTGTATTAATTACAATAAAAACAACATGCTACGTCGCCACGTGGGAGTTCGTGTTATTGATGATACTGTGCCACTGAGGTGCGAAGAGTGCCACAGGCCCATGGACCATTTAGGAGACCATGCGGCAGACTTGTGTAACAATTCTCGGATGGACCAACAGACACACAGCGGTTGTCAAAGTATTCAGCAGTGAGCTGTTCAAAGCAGCAGGAGTCGGCGTTAAATACGAGGCGAAGTACCTACTTCCTGGACTGAACGCACGGCCCGCTGACATTCTGGTGCACCCGCGGTCGGACGCAGTGAACACCCCGCCTCCTCTCCCAGTGGCGTATGACGTCACCATATCTTCGCCATTCCAGGCGAGCTATATGTCAATGGAGCACGAGAAGCGCGAGCCGTCGCCAATGCAGCAGAAAAGTGGAAGAAGAGGGACTTAGCGGCAAAAGTGGCAGCGATTCCTGGTGAGGCACTGCCGGAACGTTCGAGGCTAGGATGGAATTTTGTGCCGCTAGCCTTTGACTCCTTGGGATCACCTTCCGAGACAACGTCCAAGGTCATCGAGCAGTTCGCGGCAGCCGTCGCGACTCGTAGTGGATGTTCTAAGGGAGGAGTGAAGACCCGGATCAATCAGAAGCTAAGTTATGCATTTTGGTCGACGTGCGCGGCGTCCATAATGTGTCGCGCCCCGCAACATACAGAGTTAGGCCATCCCATTCAAACCTAATTTACTGAGATTTGTTTCTCAGTTACTTTAGGGGTTTTCAATGACTTCGCATGTTGCACCCAAGTAGATCATTGGTAAAAACTTGTTATTAACAAAAAAAACAACCTAGGTGCGTCAAGGTGCTTTCTAACTGGCGTTCTAACCAATAACTGGCTGACCTGACTTTCGACATGCAACCAGGCCACTTACCATATCTGGCACCGTCCCTCGAAGGACATTCTGCCCTATACACAACTTCCCCATGAAGAATACAAGCGTAGAGACCTTCTTCCCGTGCCTTACTGACTAAGATCAGAGGATGAGAACAACTATAGAGGTAGTAGTACAACAGCTAGCTTCGGTCTCTCGAGGAGAACCAACCAAAACGGTCGCATAGGGTAGAGAAGTAGAGACCCAAAAGTAATAAAAAATAAGCGCAACAAATAGAACCAAAAGTCCGATAAACATGAGTACACGTATTAACCAACGGTCATGCAAACAACATTATCTGGAATAGAAACGTAAACGGAACAAACAAAACAATGCAACTGAAGGCACCGTTAAACTACAAACAAAAACATATATGGGGAAAAAATGGAGAAAGTATGCCTACTGTATCTCCAGCCATTAACTCACTGGGTTCAATCCAACCTGCAAATGTTCCTCAAATAAACATGGAGAAAACATAACGAATTAGCCAAATAGACCGTCGAGGCCAAGACGAGATAAAAAAAGAAGGATAAAACAGGGACTATTTTCGTCAGCATACCTGCGGAATGTTCCGCGAACGCAACATGAGGTAAATTGATGACTTTAGAGGAGATTAATTATTGAATATGGTGAATCTTCAAGTCAATGTCCTTGTTTCTGACCGATATCGACATTCTCGATCCTAAGCATTGTGCTGATGAACTGCCCATTAGCACGTCCATGGGCTTAAACGACGCGTTTGAATCCCAAGGCTCTGAATGACATATTTCCCAAAAATGTTTGGGGATTCACGAAACTTCTTTTGCACAATATGAAGGAGCTACGCATTCATATTCTGCTGACGACAATGCCAGGAATTATTGCTGTTTTTTTCAAAAGGACTGGATGTGGTGCAACCGCTGACCACTAACAAAACCAACAACCAACAGGTTGTCCGATTTCCTCCTCTGACAATAAATTGAGAAGTGGCAAACTATAGCTGCGGCAGTGGTAGAGACTTGTACGGACAAGTCGATACTAGATTCTACTCGGCGTAGGGCGGTACTCCCACCTGTCCAGCAAAGACCTATCTCCGTAGAATGGATTGCGTACGGCCCACCTCAGGGCCGACGGCTGGCCTTTTCGGCGCGGATCGCTCCTTACGCCGACTCCTTGAGGGACTTACCGTGGTCCTGTCGATACCTTGTAACAGCGGTGAAACCTTACCGCACCACAAGAACCCCAGCAGGGATCGCCGGCACGACGTTACCCGCGGTGCGTCGCTCGCTCCATCAATACCCAGTGGGTACTCCCGCGCACGCATCATCGGCACAAACAGTCACCTGCGGCTGTCGCAACCTGCCGCGATGGAACCAACGCTAGTCGCTAACGGAAGCGTCGAAAGGGGAAGGGATAGAGGGGTACCAAGGACTTCCGCGCTCCGCAATGAGCGCTTATAGTAGGGAATAATCGATCGATAGAGTCGCAACTATATGGGGTCGGGAGATCGTATAGGTCCAAGGTGACTTTAATCTCAAGGGGGGTAAGGAGGGGTATTGGACCTTATATATACAAAGTCCCCCCGTTCCCGCTGCCGGCTCAGGTAAGCATGTTGCATGGATCTAATATGGATCCAGATATATTCTATCACTAGCTACTCTAAACAGTTACAGCAGCCGCCATGGGCCGCGCACGCATTCCATGCGCTGTAGGACCCCCACAGTAGGGGATCAACTTAAACTTGTACCCCTAATGGCGTGGCTTTGGGGTAGGGCACTAGCAATGCACTCCACTGGAGCGTTGTTGATAGCGACTAGGAAGCCATTGGTTGAACTTATGGCTTCATTGCATCCCAAGTCGGCGTCAACGAACGCGACGAGAGAGGAGGGGCCAAGGCCGCAGTTGGCCCAGAAGTGAAGTCTGTAATCAATATTACCGGCGAGGTAACGCATGAGTCGTTTGGGATTAGATGCGTGGCGTAGTTTCGGGGTATGGAGGTGACGAGCGAGGGAAGAGACCGAAACCATAATTCAGGGCGTATGCTGAGGGTGAAATAAAATAAGCCACCGATTATCGAGCGGTACTGCACATAGGAAGCCTATAGGAAGAAGAGACTCATCTGCATAAGCACAAAGGAGATCGGAGTTCAAAGGGAGTGGTGTACGAACGCCGTTAGCTTCATTAAGGCCGTGGGTTTCCAAGGGTTGGTTCGCGTACTAAGTTTGATCGACCGTGATGAAATCGGGCCTCTGTATATGTTCCAACCGATGAGAGAGTGAACCGCCCGAAAAAGTTTCACATCGAAACGAGCAGAGAACTTGTCTTTGAACGAATCCACCCGCGAGCTGCTACTAGAGTCACGCGTGAAATCTTCAACGACAAAGGCGATGAGGATTAAGTCCTAGTAGTCCTGTTAGAAGTAGAGTCGAGCATCGTACCGGGAGGTGCAGAAACACCCTGAGTGAAGGCATTTTTCGAACAGAGAACCCCAAATTTTGCCGGCCTGACGAGAGCCAGACATTGACATCACCAGCTCTGCAACATGTTCTGATTTGAGAGGAACGCCGGAAGAGTCGTTTAGTTGTTCCATGAGAATCAGAATGTCCATTAATCCATATAAATATGCAATGTAGACATCAACTCCCTTCAATTGAAGATTTTAGCTAGCAGCCAAAGTGATTAAGATGCATAACGTTTCGTGAGTGGCGATTAGGCTATATGCATTCTCTAGATCAAGTCAAAAAAAGGCATTTTTTGTCTCCACGCCGCACCGAGCCTTTTGGAAGAAAGATCCGTCTTTTTTCGGCTTCAGACAGATGGACCAAAGGTACGGGACTGTTCGGATATCGTTAGTGCGAGGGACGAGTTTCTAAGTACGGCGCTCAACATGAGTATTGAACGCCCTATCTGTTGCCGCTGCTCAGTCAGGGCCCTCAAAAGCTTATCTGAAGGGCGGTGGTAAGTGAGTATCTGCCAATGTTTTCTTCGAAACTAAAACGTGAGGTTACATGTTGGTAGAGAAAGTGAGTACGGGCATTAGAACTTTTTTGTCGGTTTCGTCGGTAAGATTTGGTTCCTGCAGTTGATCTTCACTGAGCGCTTCGAGCTCCATTTGTCTTAAGGTGCCGTACATGAGCGAAAAGAGATTCGTTAATTCCGTAGACGTCATGGAGTGGAAGTCCCTGTCCCGAGTGATGATGATTCTATCCACCAAGGGAGCTAAGACTCAATCAGGGATACGTCACTTTCAATACCAACGAAGTGGCAGAAGACTGTGCAAGGAAGAAGTTTCTTTTGGGGAGCCGTTTTCGGGCGATAAACGGAAGCGTAAACTTGTTTTCAAAACTCGGGGATGTTTGAGAAGTCAATCTTGGTTATGGGGCTCCATAGAAGATTGGGTATTTGGTTTCCAATTATCTCAGATAGTGCGCAATTCCGGAGCAAATTGGAAAAATTTATGGCTTCTCTCCAGAGACATTTCGGGAGTTCACTGGCCATCAGTAAGACGCGAATGCGATTCCAGTGCTCTTGGATTAGGCGCTCGGCAGACTCATTTCTTTCGGACGCATGAGATGGAGAATAATTGAAGCCAATTCCGTCGCGGTGCGCAAATTGTTGTACGTCTTCACCCCTATTTTCCCCGGGCCGGTCACGCATGGTGTTTTATAGCGGCAGTTGACCAAAGAACTCGGTTTCGGAACGATTGCGATACCATTCTAGTTTCCGGTATGTCCTATCCTTTGCGTTCAGCATAGAGGCATCGGATTTGGCGATGTTATCATCAAGGACGCTGAGAGTCTATCTGCTTCCAGCGAGATTCGGCGTTATGGGACCGGAGATGTCAAGTCGGATGAGATAGAATGGGTGGTTCGGGACGAAACTTCTTGAAAGTTTAGATGAGCGGCGTGCCCTTGCTTTAAGACAAGTTATGCATTGGAGTTGCTGCAGCGATTATATTTTAAACAAGAGCATAGAGGGTACTAGTTATGAATGAAAGACTGATGTAGCGCTCGACGCCCAATTAGCCGGTCTGTCCATGCCATTCAAGCGCTCTGCTTTTCATGGGACGGACAGCTGCTTTTAGTGTTTAAATCGACTCTATGTCACCCATTTCCATCATGTAAAATCTGAATGATCTCGAACTCTCCCAGATAATGGCCCTTGTCAGCTTATGAAGGAATAAGCAGCCGTTGAAGGGCTTGATCAAATCCGTGAACGCGATGATAAATTCTGACTTGAGCAGCCGACGTATAGAATCTTGGAAGTGAAATGAAGAGCGAGAAAGGCCTTTAAGATCATACCTCTGTGGGGCGCTGCTAGCCCGGGGCAGCTGGGGTGCAGGGCGAGTTGTAAGCCCGCCCGCGGAAAGGGCTCTATAATCGATGGCAGTGCGCGCGTTCAGGGGGCCCGGAATGAGCGTAGATAAAAGGATAAAAGAGAGCTCGGTAGAGCGGGATAAAAGGGATACAGGGGAGGAGTGCGGGAGCGCACGGTAGTAGAGCCTTGGTCGTGCTAGCGACGCACCGTCACTCCAGGGGTGACGAAGAGTCTTCCTAAAGACTACGCTTTCTGAAGCGAAAGTTAAAGGAGGAGCACCTTGGTGACTTTACTCATCTTACGGTCCCACGTGTGACCTTACCTAAGTACAGTGCCGGTAGTCAGGCGGTGGGGGCTCCCTACTACGGTAACTATCCTGCAGTACTATGTAAACCTACTGTACAGTGAGCTAGTGTACCTAGCGTACACTGCCCAACGGGCGTACAATACACTTTCTGTACCCTGTAGCCTAAAAGTAGAAGTTAGACTAAAACTAAAATAAACTAAAATGTTCCATAATAATTAAAAAGTTTTCCAAACTATTTCACCCCCGTCTCACTGTCTGCCGTGCCAGACCCCCAGCGGTGACACTGCCATTCTACGCCACCCATTGGCGGATTCCAATGGCCCGTTTCGGCCGCTTTTGGCCCACAGTACCCCACACCCTGGAGTACTACACGGCCCCCTCTGAGGCACGCGTGCGCCTTAGCGCGCTTATCCGCACTCTGGGCCCAAGGGGAGGTGCATGATCTTCTCAATCCCCTTCATGGCGATACCCAGCGTGCACATCCCTTCCAACCCCCTCTGCATCCGGACGCCACCCTGCGGGCCTCCCCGGCTCTATCTTCACCCCACAGTCGTATTCTCCCTTGATATTACTTCCACTCCCCCGCCGTATAAAGGCCCTTCGTGTCGACCTCTTCGACTTCCGCTCCGTCGCACATTCACTGTCGCGACCTCCTCCCGCTTTGGGTACGCTCCTTTATCTCCTTTTGTCGGGCGCGACCCTGCGTGTCCTGTCTCTCTGCTATATCCGGGTCGCCCAACAATAGCGATCCCTAGCGGGGCGACGCACGCCCCTCGGAATCAGAGGCTCCTATTCCCACGCCGCCGCGTATTCGTCCTGCTAACCCTCTTCCTGCCTTGTACGGGGCCTTGCCGTACATTCTCGAACCCCCAGCGCACCCATGTTTGTAGTGCAATGCGGTGCGCAGTTCTTCTCGTCTATGAACGGAACACCGTCAGACAATGAGAAACCCAACACACACACACCAAGACCCACAGGGTGTTCGCTGTCCCTCTTTCTCTTTAAGCACCCTGCGATGCGGTAGCACAGCTCGCCGACGGCGAGGAGAAATGGAGTTGGAAGAGCGGGGGTAATTCCTTGGACGGCTGGACGGTATACTTGTCCTCCGGGTTGTAAGGCCGGGCCGTGGTCC
Organism: Kappaphycus alvarezii; assembly: GCA_002205965.3. Lineage (NCBI taxonomy): Eukaryota > Rhodophyta > Florideophyceae > Gigartinales > Solieriaceae > Kappaphycus > Kappaphycus alvarezii. The sequence goes on from NADL03000649.1 coordinate 807,170, forward strand.
GCGGAATGCTAAAACCTTGGTAAGGATCGATTCCAAAGAATCGTATACACCAGGGGTGTAATACTTGGACAAAGAAGATGCAGTATTGGGTCAGCAGTGCTGAATATCTCCTTTGGAGATAAGGATGTTGTCACCAACGACAACCTTGAAGTTCCGATTTGTATATAGACGCCGGAGTCCGGGGCGCCAAGCGTGAGTAAATATCACTGACAAACAACAAAACGGGTATTGTAATATTGGATAGAGAGGGGGAAATAGAAGGGGGGACCCGGGCGGATAAACGTGGCTATAGCCAAAGTTGCCGTTGGCAAGGTTTCTGCAAAGGCGGAAGTTGGGAGTCAAGTTCAGAGCCAACACCGGGGTGGCTGTTTAATCTGGGGCCCTAGTGGCCAGGTAGGTATAAATACTAGTTAGGTAGGTTAGGGTTATCTACGACGGCAGGGTGAGTGAAGTGAGGGAGATCCAAGTTAGAGATAAGAAAACTCGACACTTGGCCCAATAGTTACCTTTCACTTGCGAAAATATCAGGTCCAATTTGGGGGCCGAGTGGTCCAGATGGCAAGCCCTCAAGCCCCATCGGGTGGGTATACAGTACCGAAAATAATAGTGGGCGACAAAAGAAAATTGCCCTTACTGTACTGTCCAGTACAGTGACCGCTGGTTAGCAGTGAATCAGATCAAAAAAAGATCAACAAAATTAGCTCTGCCGATGGCAGTACAGTGTGAGTGCCTATTGCACTACAATGTTGTCCTCCTGCGCCCACTACGCCCACTCGGCGTCCCACGACGACTACCTCACATCCGACAACGCCCCCTCTAATCTTCATGGACGCCTACGCCACGTCGTCGCGTCCACAATACGCCTCTGGGCCGCCCTCAAGCGCCACTCCTCAGGTTCAGTCTGAGACTCCGTCGTCTCTGTCCGACTCTCCTTCCGCGCGGCCAGCGTCAGCTGCCGTGGCGGACCCCTAAGCTGCGCCCTCGGCAACTCCAAGGTACGAAGATCCTTGGGGAGTCGGTGCGACGTCTTTACGACAAGCTGCCGCCGCGTGGGAGGAACCTCCCGAAGAGTATGGCGTTCCCTTTGGCCCTGTTAGTTCGACTCCGCAGCCCCGTTTTCCTGGGCGGAAGCCTCGTACAGAACCTGCGACTCGCATTATCCGGATCCCTACGGGGATTCACGGCGTCATGAGCGTCCACCGGAGTCCTACCGAAGACAAGGCCCTCGAGTTGATCCCCTTTCTGCGGGACGACCCGTATGGGATGGTGACAAACCTGTATCCCACTTCATCGCGACCGTCGACCACGATTCCTCCTCGGTCACAGTAGTACTCCCGCGCCTAAAGGAGGGCCGGTAATCCCCCTTCTTACCAGCCCGTCTCGGGCACTTTCTCCTCTTTTCAAGGGTCTTTTCCTAACAGGGACCCGGACTCCGGTCTATGACCGTGGGAATTGGCTGCCCTTTGACACCGTGGAGTGGCGCAGCTCGCTACCTCAAGAGGATTACCTCGCAACGTCGGTTTCCGACATGGCATCCCGAGAGATCTCTCCTGTAGAAGGTAATCGGGTCTACGGGGCTACTGCTGGGAGGTCACAGCACGCAGGTACGATCCGTGAGCCCTCTGGGCGATTGGGTCAGGCCTATGAAGTCGATGGAAACGACATGTCGGCATCATCTTCGGTGCCAGGCCACCAGCGTCGCTGGGCTGATGACGTTTTGCGAGGGCTCGTGGTCCAGCATAACCTGGCACCAGCGCTCGCGTGCGAGTTCGGCATCACGGTCGTGACCTGCCAGGCCCTTTGCGGAGACGTTGGAGTTCGTCGCGAACCGGTCAGCGGCCGACCGGGCTCGTCGTGCAGCGCTAGTCCGTGGCCGCGGTTTTCCGGCTCCCGGCGAGGCGAGTTGTGCAGAGAAGCGCGTAAAGGTTGAAGCAGATGAGACGAAAGCGAGGGCGTCGGTTGGGGCTTCGGTCGCTGCTTCAGCGCCGGAATTGCCGCGGCAGTCGGGACCTTCTGTCCAGCGGACTCAATTGACCCAGGTGGGACCTTCGGTGCGTCGGACACCCCCCATAAACCGCGACCCAACCGTCCAGCTTACCACGAAGCCCATGTCCGGAGAGGAGGACCCAGAAGTCATCATTATCGATGACTAGGGGAGGTAGCGGAGCCTAGTAGTATTGTAGACAGCTAGTTCTTTCGGAACACCATATTTTTGCTTACCGTAGTCGTAGCTCGACAAAGCGTTTGAATAAACTCCTAGCTGGAGTACCAGCTCTTACCGAATTGAGGCTCCTGAAGGTTCCCAACACGGAATTAGCGGGCCAAGGCGGGACTCCTCGTCGTTACTCGACTCACAGTTCGGGGTCTGAGAGTCCTTTCTTGCGGTGATGAACCAATACTGCGTTGTGAGGGAAGTGGTACGGGGGCTCACACGTGTCCTCCTCGGCGGAGTATCCGAAACACCGGACTCGGTAAAGCCCGATTTCTCCGTCGAAGTCGACGATATTGTCGGACTCGTAGTCATGCGCCCCGGTGGTGGGAGATCTCTTGAACCTGGAAAACGGCCGAGGCGTCTCGGCTACAGTAGTGTCATTAGGGGTTTCGTCTTTTGATGGCCCCATTCTGAAAGCGACGGCATCGCCCATGCGTAGGGCTTCGGGTCGATACTGCTCTCCAGAGCACTATTCCTGATCCTCAGGCCCGCACGCGGTTGTGGTTCTTTTGCCAGTATCAGGCGCAAGGTCTGTTCTCCGAAGGAGGGCTTTTTCCGAAAAGCCATCCTCAACGGACCCCTTACTGTACTTAGCACGTGACCTTAAGTCATACATGGGGTAGGTGCCCCCTTACTATCATCAGGTCACCCACCTACTGTACCGCCTGTATCGGGTGTTCCAGTCGCTCGTGCGACCCGTACGGAACCGTTTCCGCGAATAGCGTTCCTCGCTGGACCACTCACTGTAAACTTCCCTGCCCCGGGGCGGGGCCCCGTTACTACCTTCTCCGACGGTGTACCGTGCACCTCAGAGCATTGCTTGTCCTTTCGGGAAACTCTTGTACCTTCATTTCAGGATCTTCCTGCTCCCCCTTGTCCGACTCAACGTCGACAGAAGACGCGGCACTGTCCCTGACAGGGACTTGGCTCCCTTTTCTTATCCCTCCACAGGCCCCTTTGCCTGAACTTCGTTGTCCACCGTAGAATCCCACTCCTCTGTCTCGATCTGAGGTGACTTGTCAGCGAGGACCTCTTCAATGCTGATCCTAGCAGCGTCATCGCCGCGCCTTGGGAGAGGGTTTCCCCCATCCTTCTCCATAATCCCTTCAGGGCTCCCCGGAGCATGTTCTTGCGCTGAACCCTCGTCCTCCACCGGACTTAAGCGAGTTACCACGCCTGTCTCAGGCTCTCCTGGAGCGAGGGCGCTCTCCGGGGGAGATCCTATGCCTCCTTCTCCTGTAAAGTCTGCCAAATCCTCTACCGACGTTGGTAGCTGAGGTTCCGGCGTGGGCGCGGGCACTACGCGGTCGAGAGATACAGTATCCTTTTGGTCGTCTTTTCCGTGACAACAAATAGTACTGGTGCTTCTCCCTGTCCATAGGACCTTGAATGGACCCAGTGCTTTCGGGTAAAGCTTCCCTTTGTGGCCGTCGACCTTGGTATCCCGTTTTAGGAAGACGTACTGTCTGGGGACGAGCTCAAAGTTCGGTGGACGATCTCTTGCATAATAATTCGCCTTGTATCGGGCTTAGGCGGCTTCCAGCTTCGGTACCGCTGTATTCATCACTCGTCTAAGTATTTCCAAAAAAACGAACTTAGCCTCTCGAGGCGTGGGTCTCTCAGACGAGACTACCTCGGCGTTCTCCATTAACAACGGTGTTGGGGGCCGACTTAGGACCAGATCGAACGGAGCGCATCCGATTCCGCGATGCACTGTAGTATTGTATGCATACGTCCGCGCCGGTGAGAACAGATCCCAGTCCCGCTGGTGTTTAGCCACAAAGTGCCGGATCCGGGCTAGGATGGCGCGGTTAAACCGCTCTGTTTGTCCGTTTGTCTGCCGTTGGTAAGCGGACTTGAAGAGGTTCCTAACCCAGAGGATCGTACACACGGTTTGGAAGAACTTCGAGGCGAATTTGCCGCTATTGCCCGACAGGACGTAAGCTGGGATTCCATAGTCGAACACCCAGCGTTCGCAAAATGCCTTTGCAACCGTGTAGGCCGAAGCCGTAGCAAGTGGGTCAGTCTTCGTTAATTTGGAGAACCTGTCGGTCATGACGATTAGGTACTCTTTCCCGCTCGAGGAGCGTTGTAACGGACCTTGTAGGTCAATGCCTATGAACTCCAGGGGCTGCATCGTTGGGAACAGCTTCAAGAAAGACGCATGTTTGCGCAACTTGACTCGCTCCTTAGCGCACCTTATGCAATTCTGTACTTTCTTGTACACATCGGTCGACATCGACGGCCAAGAGACTTTGCGGCGTATCGTGTGGTACACTTCTTTATATTGTCGAAGATGTGCTTGACATCTCGACAAATAAAATTGGACTGACCGGGGACCTTCCTGATATAGTTTTTCCATACTCATGGAAGTAAAAAAGGCCCTTGTGATCGAAACACTGGGCTTCCTCGTACTCAAAGATATAGGCTCTGTCCCTTCCAATTTCAAAGAGAAACTTTTCCTAGAACATATCGTTCATTTGCTTCGTTCCTCCGCAATTCCAATAAATGACCCTTCCCTTAGAAAGGCGTTACTAATTAGGGTACCTTACAGTACGTCGATGATTTTAGACTGACTAATCGATCCTGTTTCATCAGTTGTTCGGCGGCGAGTCCGCGGAAGCTTGACACGTAAAGGTTCAAATACTCATTAGTCCTTGGCTTACAAGAATTCAATTAATTGAAAAAGTAGTTGCGCCGAGTAACCACGGAGACAGGAGGATCTAGAGCGATCAAGTATCCGATCTCTTGCAACGATGTGGCTTGGCTGACCTGCTTGTGGACAGTCGTTCCTTGTTATCGTATTTCGTCTACAGCACTATACTGAGCTTAAAAAAGACGTCACTCATACAGATAACGTTCAAATGTGTGGAATAACGGTTTGTAGAACTTTTATCCTCCCTTCCCTGCAGCTGTCGCTCTATTTTGACCCTAATATCAACATTTTTGCTATTCAAAAGGATTTCTTGATCCTGTTCGAATACTGGAGGGTTCAAAATGTCTAATCCACATGTCTAAACCTTTCTCAGAATCATTCTCTGGTCCTATGACTGCAGATATCGATGTTCTAGTGGGAGGGAGTGAGGAAAGCAGGAGAAGTGAACATGAAAAGAGGTCCCACAGTATAGTGCTAGAGCTTTGCATTTGAATAGTTTAATAAAGAGCGACTTTAACAGTAGAAAAGGAACGAGGAGAAAGTCGTCAAAGTTGTACAATCTTTTCCATCCGTTGATCTGGTGGAGATGAATGCCACAAATCTTCGTTCAGAGCGTCATATATAGTACATTATACCTCATGCTCTACTACTATACAGTACAGTATTACAGTATAGTACCAAGCGCGATTTACGATAGCCCTTCCATCTGGAATTTTCGGGCACAATTCACTGCATGTTGCCAATTCAGCTCAATTGTGGCCCTCGATTGGGCACGAACGTTTGTACAGTATGCACTGTGCAGCAATTCTACCCTTTTCACAGTTTTCCGCTCGAGTAGAACCCTATCGCAGAAGGCCTTGACGGATGCAATCCACGAAAGATTGCATGAAGAGCTACCCATCGGCGACAACAGGAGGCAGGCTTTTCGGGTCTCCACGGCTCTCCGTGGTGCAAAGGCATGAGTGTAAAAGGCCCTATCTCCAAGACTGAAGACATATATTAAAGTTGTCCGCAAAGCACTGCGTGATTTTTTAAAAGGTTTCAATAAAACGCGTGTCCGAAAAGGCAGCTCGTGTTTTGGAAAACTCGGCCAATTACATAGCAATTTATTCTTCTTCCTTACACCCCTCAATTGAATGACAGTTAAACCAGCTGCAGACACCCCAGTGGAATGCACTCCCTCTTGGCCCCTCATTGCATTCATCCGCACCCCAAATTCCCAACCTATTGGAGTTAAACTCGCTCATCCTCATCGCACACATAATCTTCTGCGGGACGCGTCGCAGACATCTCCGTTGACCTAATGACTACATCCGATGGGGATCTAGATCTAAACGTGGGAATAGCGACGAGCGACATTGACAACCCTTTTGCGAGAAACTGCGAGGATGGCGATGATGTTCCGCGCTGGTCGCTTTTAATCGCTCAATGGACGTTACAACTGTATAAGGCGGCAACATCCTGTTGCCATCTTGGTATAATAATTCTACATGAATAGCGCCAGCAGCATGAGGACTACCCAGTCAATTCGCTCTTGTCGAAAATTGATCGCTTACAACTGTTAAGGACCGGTCATATCTCTCTCTTTCATAATGTAACCGGCTTCTACCCGGTTGAGTTTGAGGCGTTATGCCAGCTCCTTTGTCCCGCCATAAAATACCGGTCAAGATCAACAGGAACCGAAAAAATGGCGATTGGTCGCCCTACGAAGTTAAGCGCATCAAAACGCCTGCTGGAATCTGTCCTGTACTTGAAGGGAGGCAATTCAGTACGGAGTGAATGCAATACTTGGAACTACAGCTGATCGTCGCTAAATGCAGATGTGCTCTTTATTTTTTCTATCTTCAGCAACGTTTTACACTATGAATTTTCATGGCCGTCTGCAGAGCAACGTGCTGATATTCGCAACCGTGTTCCTCAGTTACAGGGATATATAGGTTTCGTTGACGGAACAATGTGCTGTATCAACCGCCCGAGGTGTGACTACCATCGCGATTACTTCAATACGGGAAAAGAATCTATTGTTTTAACAATTGTGTTGTTGTTGGCCATTATGGTCTGTTTATCTATGTTAATGGGGGCTATGCAGGGTGCTTCCACGATGATCGAGTCATGAGAGCTTCGGACTTGGGAGCGAATTGGCAAAATTATTTCACCCTCGACATCAATGTGACTGATCTCGTCGAGTATTAGCTCGGTGATCCAGGCTATATTGGCCTGGATCAATTCATTGTGCGGCGCATTGATTCAAGGGGAGTAGCAAATGTTGACTCAAACCTGGTCCTAACTGCCTTTAACAGGCTACATGCGGGTTTTCGGGTGGCGGTTGAGTGGGGGATTGGGGGACTGAAGTGTAAATTTCGCCGCTTCCTAAACAAATGTCCTAACAGGAGGTCTTCGTTCTCTGTTTTATTCAAATCGGCTGCAATTATCACGAACTTCTTACAACACCGTCGCCAAGATTTTGCACTGTCATATGATGAAAATGAGGGAGATAGGGGGGTAACTAGACAATTTGACGCGTCTATCTGGAGCTTTATTAAGGGGACAGATAGTACAAGTTCTAATTTATACCGGCGGCCTCTCTAGCACGCACTTTTAATTCTTCCTTTGTGATGACTCCATCGTATTTCAGACGAACAATAGTCTTCAACGTATTCGTTACTTTGCTACTGTTCAGTCCCTCGAGCTGTCCCCTCCGCAGTTTTGCTTTATCAGCCAAATTTTGTTTGTAAACCTTGTTTTGTCCCTCAACTGCCTTCACTAAACACTCTGAACCCTCTGCCACAACTCCTGTCATCTTTTCCATGGAATTAACTGCCTTCTAAAGCAGTTCTTTTCTTTTAGCGGACCTGTCACTATTAACTGTCGTACTTGCAGGTCTGAAAGATGAGGGGCTGGAGCTGCTAGCAGAAGAGTTGACGAGTTTTCCTGAAATCCTTAATTTTCTTGCGGTGAATTCTGTCCGTGTTATTCAGCTTAGCGAGTAGATCTTCATCTTGCGGTGTCGCTTTGTCGACGCCTTTAATATTGTAGTCCGCCACACCGGTACCAATATCATTTAGGGTACCCTCAAGGCGTCCTGGAGCGTACGCTCTTGCGGTAACTTGTCCTGGTCGACTTCTGTTCCCGCCGCTCTACACTTTCCCATCTCATCTGCAAAGCAGTCCTTGAACACCAGCTTCCAAACAGTTGACGGAACATTCTGCACTACTTTTTCCCGCCCCTTACAGTAATTTGCGAAATGAATGTTGTAGCTTGACACCGGCATAACTAGAGTTGTAGTTTCAACCACGCAGATGCGCTTGGAAGTCCTTGGTGCGGAAGCTGCATGGCGCTTACGTTCTGTTGGAGGCGGTAGCGCATCAACTCTAGTTGCTGCTGTTGATGGGTTGGAAGCCTCCATATTCTCCTCTGCTAAATGATCGCGATCTCTGTCCATGTTGTATAGATCTGGAGAGGACAGCGAGGGGCTAAAGAGAACGTGGGATCGACGGAGAACCGCCGAGCAGGCGGTGCCGCCGTGTGGAGGGAGATGGAGGGGATTGTGAAAGTGATGCGGAGATGAGAGAGAGGAATGGATAGAAGTGGAGGATACTTGAGAGAGCGGGCGCAGATGGCTCGGAGACAAACAGAGAGGACGAATTTGGTGGGAACCGCGGCTGATGAGCAAATTGCACGAAGCACTTCGCGCAATTTGAGTGACCAAAACTCGTTGTAAATTCACACGACCACCAGTTTTGGTGCTCATGTGAGTTTGACAAAACACGCTGTTCGGGGGGAAATGTGGGGTGATTTTATATTTGAAAGGTATGGTCGGTTGTGGTTGTTCGGGTGATGACAAAATTTCTTTTTCGACCGATTTTTTGAAAAGAACACCGGACTCGTGTTTTGCGGACAACTTTATTGAACCAAGAAAAATCTCGTTGCCGCTTCAGTACTATTAGCAAACCCCACTTTTCGCTTCGCAGACATCATGACCAAAGAAGAACTGCCCCGATATGCTCGACTGTTTTGGCGACCACCTCCGTCATCGCGTGCATGGAAGCGAAAGGACGACGGGCCACGACCGTCAGGTCAGTCTGCTAGCCAGTGATCTGAAAAAGGCAGTTCGACACCAAGTTGCGGAACCACAAATGGCGTTCACCGCTCCAGACCCGATATTAGCGCAATGGGGCATACTGGCAGCATAGACTTTTTCGACATCACCTTCGTCAACCCCATGGCACCCTTCCGCATGAGAATTCACAGCTGCAACCCGCTGACCTCACTCAATGCTGCCAGAAACGCGAAAGTGAGGAGAATTGAGTCATTTGTCACGAAATCTGCCAGAGGTAGACTCATTCCCGTCCCTATCTCCACTCTCGGAGGTTGGCACCTAGGTGCCTACGCGCTATTAAGCAACGTGGCACGGAATGTGGCAGTAAGGAGAATGGAGACGTGCGGAAAGGTTAAAGAAGCCCTCATTCAAAGGCAACGCCACAGCGGCAACAATGTCCCGCCCTGCTTACTCTATTGCTGTAATACGGTATGTGCAGAATTACAGCAAGCAAGTAATTACACTATCCTGAGCGATATCCCTAGCTTTATTTAGGGCAGTTCAGCAGATTGTGACCCTCAAAATTATTTTGAATATTATGTACAGTACAGTAGTGTACAATACGATCAAGAGCGCTCTTTATTTCCGAATAATTTTTCGAGAATTTATCTAGAAAAGAACTGCTTGTCCTACGGTATTGATAAGGAAACGACAGCGCAGGTTTGCAAGTAACCCACCGCCGGTGGCCGGTTTGACCGTATGCGCACGTTTTCGGCAAAACACACGCAACCACCACAGCAAAACTCATCGCCTACCAGGTAGCCCAGCCACTGCCCGTCCGCAATTCCCATAAAGCCCCCTACTCCCAACTAGAAATTTTCCCCTTTCCACTGTCAAAATGGGTGCCATATCCGCCCCAAATCCCTCCTTCACCCAACCCTTTCCCAACACGTCGATTTCCGATGCCCTCTCGGCTAACTCAAGTGGCAACCCTCTTCTATACCACCAACTTCAACACTCCTTGTCAGGCAAGGACCCGAACGCCATAGCAGCTATTTTGACAGACCTCACTCACTACGCCACTTCCCTCCATGAACCCTCCTCCGAACACCTCCACGAACTCGTTGCCACCGCACTCGAACTCGACTTTGCCGCTTGTGCCGTTCCTACCTCAGGCGAGTTTCCAGCCCTGGATGCCTTTCAGATCTTTGCCATGAACCTTGCTTCTGCACATGCGGGTTATGTTGAGCAAGTATTCGATTGCATTGCACGTAAGGTGTTTTCACTTGGTGTTGATGTGTATGCCCGATATTGAAGCGCGTGCATGTGGTTATTGAAGCCATATGCAAGTTGTATCCGCGGGCGATTTTTGTGTTGGGTGATGTTTTGGTACGAAGGTATCCGCATGCGGTAAGGGCTACGAAGGAGCATGTAAGCTATGCGAGGGCTTGTTTGGAAGTTGCGAGAAGGGTACGGAGGATGAGAGCGGGGTGGTGGCGATGGTGTTTGAGAGGCTGGGGGCAATCGAGGCAATGGTTGGAAATGACGTTTGGGAGGTAAAGGGAGAGAGCTTGACTTTAGAGGCCGGTAAATTGGAGGGGGTTATGATGGAGGTGATTGCATATGTAGATGCTGTGCAGGATGGAGGGGTATTTGAGGATATTTATGACGCGTTTGAAAGTGCTATTGTGCCAGTAGATGGGACAAGGTATGTGGGATATGTGGTTATGTACGCGGCTGTTAAGGAAGGGATGTTGGAGACTTTGGTGGAGAGACTGCGGGTTGGGTTCTTTGATCGCGTTTCGGAGGGGTTGAAGGAAAAGTTTTTGAGACACTCGAGTGCAGTGGTGGTTCGTGCTAGAGACATGTCAACGAATCACGTCATTGAGTGGGTGGCAGAGATTGCAAAATGGCTGAATTGTTATGTTGATCGCTGGATGAGAGGGGTGGGGGATATGTCGACCCTAGCATGCACGGTTCATTTTATTGCGCATGTTGCGTGTTGATGTCAACGATTGTGGCGAGAAAAGACGCGTTCGAAGGGAATTTGGACTTGATGCACAGCATGAGGCTTCTGAGAGTGATGTCCAGTGGTATGAACCCGTTGTTAGTGAATCCGGAACATATTGTAGAGGAGTTTGTGACTTTTGTGGAAGGACCGGGCGGTTTAGATTTGCAAGAATTGATAGAAAGTAACAGGCCTCGGCTTGCCATGGTCAGGACGAGGATTAACGGAGGCGGCAGCTTTATGTACAAGGTGCAATATGTTGACATTGAGTTGCCGGCTGTTAGAAAAAAGCTTGCAGAGGTTGTGCGACATGATGATGGTGTGAGTGAAGAAGGTGGCGAGGACGACTGCATGGTGGACGTCGTTGCGTCGGACAAAGACTCAAGTGTCATTGATAACTGAAGCTGAGGAACAATGTTATTGCGAGCACTTGCGGGACTCTGGGTACAAATTCGAGCAACCGTTTGCCAACGTACATGAAAGCTCACGCAGCTGCCGGTGGTTGTGATCTCGGTGGGAGGATGCAAATTTTACGCGGCAAGGGCGCAGGAGCAGATGACTTGCGAGAAAGGCATTTCAGTTCTGCAATAGTCGATAGAGGGAATCTGGGAATAGCAGAGATGAATAGTTTGTACGGCAAAAGATTTGGCAGGCGGCCTAGTAGTGCTGCGCTCATTTCTCCTGGTGCTGAAATTCGGCGTAAAGGTTCGAAGCCGTGAGCGAAAAGCGACAAGATTTCTATGCAACAACGGGCCTCCACGCAGATCTGTCTGACATCAGATTTTTTGAGTAGCTTTATACGATGGGCGTGCAGTAGTAATGGCTGTTGGTACTTGGGGAATTTCGGGTGAACGACTTTGGCGGCGGCGAAATGATTTTGATGAGGACTTTGTCACTCATCTAGACCCGGCAAGGTTGCGTTTTTCGTTGAGCAGTCTGCACCGAGGGGCAGCGATTGTTCCCGCTTTCGAGTCTAATTTGACAGATGACTGGTACAGGGACACTTTGCCAATGCAAATGTTGAGGTAAGTCTTTGCTCTCGGCCGCACGGCACCAGAGAGATACAATGTGCGATGACCGTAGTCCAAAAAATCTGATGTCAATCCGCCGCCAGTTTTGAATACCAGCGGCCCAAAAAGCGAAGAGGCAGTTCACCGGTGCCAACTCTTCAGCCGTCTACCAATCATAACCCATTATCCATGCTATATGCAAACTCTATCCTTCTAGAGCCATTTATGGTCCGTTTGCTGTGCCGATTAGCTACAACAGCGTTCTTCCTGTAGTACGCTGCTGCAATCCTACTACTACCGCACTGGCCTTGTCGTTTTTCCCCAGAAACTTTTCAGTCAATCAACCAGCATCGTCGCGATCCGCAGACGTACAGTCGTCCTCAAAGCCAAAGATAGCGTCCGTTACCAAGTGTATTCGTCATCACCTCCTCTCACTACAAGTGCCGCCCTTTCCATCCATCACACCTCGCCCCATCACTCCACAATGACCGCTTTCCTCCCTCCCTCCCCAGTCCTCGTTCACCCGCCAGTCTTCCACTCGCAATCGCTCCTCAAATTCCAGCGATACGCAGTCCGTCTTCGTCCCACTACACGACCAACGCCCCGCCAACCCATTCCAACACTCTCCGCGAAACAAACGCAAACTCCCCTGCCCTCTCTTACAGAACCAGCTTGCACTGCACCCCGCCATCTGAGAAGCCACCCACGCGCATGTTCTCCAACCTCCGCGTAGACTCGGACGGTTCGCTGACGCGAAAGCCCGCGTCGCAACTGGGATGCGCTGCCCTCATTTCAGTGAGTCAATTCCCATTCCTTCTGCACCTACATGATTCGTATTTATGACTCGCTCACTCCCCCTGTGCTTGGGCGATGACGCTGACCATAGTATCATTCCACTCGATTTGTGCGACGACAGGGTACAATGATTGGCGCCGGGGTGCTCGCGCTGCCAACAGTCGCTGCACCAGCCGGATTCGTGCCGTCTGCAGCGGCATTGATAGGTGTTTGGGTATACATGGTGGCAACCGGGTTGTTAATTAGTGGTACGTACATCCACACTGCAATCGCGGATGCGGGCACACTTTTGCGCAAACGACTGGTGAAACTCTAACATCAAAGTTTCCCAATTCCGGACATGAGTGCAGAGGTGACAATCAACACGGCGTGTAAACTAGGGCGCCCCACGGGGGTATCCGTGCTGTCGCTGGGCGAGTTGACGCTCGGACGGGTCGGGGCGTTACTCACCGCCGGGTCGTACACGTTGCTCCATTATGCCATTCTCACCGCTTATACTTGCCAAGGCGGTGCCATGCTGACGGAACTGTTGCATGACTTTGAAAGTTTCACGCAGCTGCAAGAGTGGACCATATCTCCGTTATGGATGACGGGAGTTTTCGCCGGGGTGCTTGGCGGGGGGATGTACGCGCTTTCTGCACGGGTTGTGGAGCGGGTGAACAATGTACTGGTTTGCGGGGTGTTGTTATCGTTCTTTGCGGTGTTAGGGCGAGGGCGGGGCAGGTGGAGTGGGGTCGGTTGGTCGGGGAGATGGATTGGGGGCGATTGGCACACGGGGAGATTCTATCGGTGTTGTTTGTATCGTGTGTGTATCACAACGTGGTGAGCACGGTGACGATGCGGCTGGAGGGGGATCGAGGGAAGATCCGAAGTGTGATTGTGGCGGGGTCTGGGTTACCATTGTGTATGTTCTTAGCGTACAATGCGGCTATTTTGGGAAGCGGTGGGGGTGGTGGGACGGGACATGGGGCGGCAGTGGCGGGGTTTTCGCTGCTGGCGGTGGCGACTAGTTTTGTGGGGTTTGTGGAGGGGTTGACGGAATTGTGGGCGGATGTGCGAATGAGTAGGCTGGGGGAGAGTGAGGGTCGGGTGCGCGGGTCGCGGTACAAGGATTATTTGGCGACGGTTGTACCGCCGGTGATGATGAGTGTGGTGTGGCCGGATGTGTTTTTGAGGGCGCTGGATGCGGCGGGGACTTATGGTATTGCGGTTTTGTTTGGTGGACTGCCGGCCGCTATGGCATGGAGAAATCGAAAGGGGAAGGATAGTTTGGGGAGACGGGGTAGGATGGTGGCAGGGGAGATGCGGTTTTGGCGTTGGTGGGTTTGGTGCCGATATTGTTGATAGGTAATAAGGTTTGGGATTATGTGCATCATGCTGTGTAGAATTGCGGTTGACAAAGGAAGGTGGAGAGGATCTTCCGGAGTTTTCCGGTTCAGAGTTGGTGGATGAGTGGCAAAGAGGCTGTTCACGTTGCGGTAAGAAAGGCGGAGCCAGGGCCACTGCAAAGCAACGCAAGGGAACATATCACTGTAAGCATTGGTGATACTGTAATTGTCTGGGCTGCACTGATGTGTGGGTGCTTGTCCGTCCAGTTGCCAGCGATACCCATATCCAACATTGCCTGCACCATTCCAGCGACCCGTCCCCCTTAGCCTTAGGAAAATAGCCGTCCTGCATCCCTAATCAGTGAGGCACCCCAAAAATTCCCACCATTCCATCATCAATACCAACTGCAACCAGAGTTGCACAACACTTTACACCTGTCCACCACTGGTGCCTCCAAAGATACAGTATTCCCACTCTGCACACGTTGTACAGGAGGATGCTCCCCAAAAAAAAAAAGAAAAAATCAACATAGCGAGCACTGCTGCCCAATTGCGTTTCCACACGCCCCTCCACGCCATTCATAACTCCGCCCCTTGTGCTCAACTCACCTTCCCCCTCCCCCACCCCACTCGTCCGCCCCCATCCTTCTCACCACCCTCACCACCACCCCCCATCCAAACCACCAAACCACCAAACCACCAAACCACCGTTTCTCACGCAAACTTCCCCACCATGTCGACCCCGCCCGCAAACGCCTCATCCGTGACTTTAAAAAGCTCCAAAACGTAAGTCACGTTCTCCGCACCCCTCCCCTGTCTGTCCACCTTTTACCTTTTTCTATCCCCCCACTCCATCCTCACTTGCATATCACATTCTTGTCCCCCCCATGTCGCACCCCGCCGCTCGCTCGTTTATCTCCATCTCACATGCCCCCACCACCAACCATCGTACATAAAACCAAGTGCAAACGGCATCACTAACACAAATCTTGCTATCAAATCCACGCCTTGTCTCACGTGCACACAGGACCCGCCATCAGGCATCAGCGGTGCCCCGTGTGATAACAATATCATGCAGTGGAATGCCGTCATCTTTGGGTAAGTTGTCACCCCCGCTTCCCATTTCCCGTCCCTCGTCACACGCTTCCCGCAGTGTCTTTTCTTCAACATCTAACCCATGAATACTACCCCCACTTAGTCCCGACGACACTCCGTGGGAAGGCGGCACTTTCAAACTCACCTTACAATTCACAGAGGATTACCCCAACAAACCGCCGGTCGTCAAGTTTGTGTCCAAGTTATTCCACCCCAACGTCTACAATGACGGCGGCATCTGTCTCGACATTTTGCAGAGTAATTGGAGTCCCATATACGACATTTCCGCTGTTCTCACCTCCATTCAGAGCCTGCTCTGTGATCCCAACCCCAACTCTCCCGCAAACTCAGAGGCCGCCCGTCTCTTCCAGGAGAACAGACGCGAGTATGACAAGCGCGTCCAGCAAATTGTGGAGGACTCTTGGACAACCTGAGTTGCATGGGTCGCGATGGGGGGTGTGCGCTGGCGTCTCTGTGCCTCCTTATATGAACCCCTGGTGACGATGTGGGTTGCGGCGAGGGGAGAGGTAGTGGGGGAGGAAGGAATAGACGATACTGTTGTTTTGCGAGCTTAGGTTTTTGTTGTAACCAGCATGAAAGGGCTGGTTTTATGTAAGTAGATGGAACGATTACGATGAGACCCTTCTGTGTAATACCAACCAAGCATATGGAGTCCTTGTCAACCGTCGCAAGTGAAGATGTCTTGTTGCTGTAGCGGTAACGCCTCTAGGTTTATGTGAACCGTTTCACCAGAAGAGAAGCGGTATTCATTGTACGATAATGCACACACTTCCTATGCGGGCTTGAGCTTGACGCTGAAGAAAGTGGAGTGTGTCTGCTTTGACCTTAGGATAGAAGAAAATGTAGGCAATTTTGTCCCCATTACCTTGCCTGGATCCGTAAATCGTCGTTTGGTTATGCAACAAACTCCATTTCGCTCCGATTGGTCTCTCCGATTGGTTTTTGTCAAGGGATTCGTAATCGATTCCTCCATCATTCTATGGCCTCCATATCTTGAGCCGTAGCTGCCTCTTCTTTTGGATTTACAGCTGATAAATCATGATCCAACCGAGGGGTAATAAAACCATGTATGTCACCTTGTCTCAGACGATCTGCCTGTTTTCGTGCCTCAGGATCCTCAATTCGGCGAAGGTAGCGGTTTGAAAGCGGAGTAGCATTTGTCGCGAAATCCATCAACACAACAATGCCTCGATCGACTGTTGCAATTTTCAATCTGCATTTGTCCATGGTATCACAAAATCGCACCACCCGTTCCATTTCCTCCACAGTTCCTCCCAACGCATACACGGCGACATAAAATTGCGGACGAGTTTGATCCCTCCTTTTGAAACCGCCCACCCGCCACACCGCAAAAGAAACGCTCAAACCGCCGCCCTTTCCCTCCTTATCCACTCTCCTCACCACCCATCCCATGCGTCTCAAATGCGCATACACCAAATACTCCTCCATAGTCACACCCCGCTCTCCTCCCACCGCAACCGCCCACATCCTTTGCACGCTCATCGGCAACCCCTCGACACAACAGTCCAACACTCCACGATCCACCAAATACAACGCCTCCTCTGCATACAAACGTTGCACCCCGTTGACAAACTCGCCCATACTCTGAATGCTACCCCCCTTGTCACGCTCACATGCGCTGTACAACTCTCCTCATCCCATTCCGCCATTGCCATTCCCTTAGCCCTTGTCGCCCGAGGTGCAGCTACCGCTTTTCGCAAGGCGGCGACCCGTTCTTTGATTTTAGCCTGTTGTGCTGTCGGTAGAGGTGCTGGGGATAGGAGTGATGCCTTCTTTCCGCGGCGTGGGAGGGATAGTTTGCGCCACCATTGTAGACCGGAGGAAGCGTTTGCGCGCTGCTTTTTGCGAATGGCGTTTGGATCCGTGGGCGCTCCACCGCGCGGCATGATTAAAGCCAAGCGGGATTTCAAACAAGACGGTGGGCGCCTCGTTTGCTCGCCGTTCCGGAGGATGACAAGTGCGTCGTGGGACTCAAGGGTGTCAAACGGCGCCCTCAACGCAAAAACGTAATGCTGCTGCTACCAGGGTGTGACGGTAATGGCGTTCATTACAGCAAATGCCGTTTAACAGGTACACTATTGTACTGTAAGTATTGCTGTAGAATACTGTAGTGCTTAAATCAGGGCCTGTCTCGGGCATGCAGCGGACATATACAGTTCACTGGAGAGTATGTACCGTATTACAGTATCATTCTATAATAGTTGTCCGAAAATAACAGCATACTACACGTGTCAGTGGTGTACAAGTATTTAGGTTTGTCGTCGTCGTCGACTTCGGCATGATCAAGTGCCTCACATCCGCCCCAGTCCGCTACGGCGCTCCAAGTAATCACACTGTCTGGTATCGCCAGGTGAACGTATCGCGCCACGCTCCTCGGCCGTCAATTCGTCGTCTCCGTCAGTACCGAACAGTCGCACCCACGCTAACCCTCCACAATGGCCAAGGGCACTTATTCACGAGAACCAGCCAACCCGGCAAAATGTAAGTCCTCCCCGACTCGTCTCACCTCCGGTACCGACCGCCAATGGTACATCTTTCCTGATTCCTCGTCTGGCTTTACGAATTCCTTCTTTTACAATGGGCCGCGCCCGTGCAGTGCACGTTGCGCAGCACGGAGTTGACAACTACACCCATCTCGCCGCTGTATTCGACAATCCTCTCTGACAGAACACTGACGACTTTTCTCCCTCCGGTGCGATACTAACTCACGTCCCGACCGCAACTCTCTATTTCGCCATCTACAGCGGTAAAGGCACGCGGAAGCGATCTACGTGTGCATTTTAAGAACACTCATGAAGTGGGCGCCGCCATCAAAGGCATGACGTTGGAGCGCGCGCAAAAGTATCTCCAGGCGGTAATTGACAAGCGTGAAATCGTCCCTTTCCGTCGCTTCAAGATTGGTGTGAAGGGAAAGCCGCAATGTCGCAATTGGAAGGTGCCGGTGGGTAGGTGGCCGAAGAAATCATGCACATTTGTGTTAGGTTTACTCAAGAATGCTGAGAGTAACGCAGAGGTGCGCGGGCTGGATACCGATACTTTGGTAGTGGACCACGTGCAGGTGAATAAGGCGATGCGTGGACGTCGTCGCACGTTCAGGGCGCATGGAAGGATTAACGCGTTTATGAGTCAGCCGTGTCATGTGGAGTTGTTTTTGAGTGAGCCGCAGGACCCTGTCGCTGCTGGTGATGAGGATGGCGCCGCAATGCCTGCCAATTTGGGACGCACGAGATTGCGCTCAGGTATGACCGCTTAGAGTGGTAAACTGATTTCATTGAGCTGTTTGATTACGAATTGGTGTCATCCCGCGCTTGTGGTGCAAGTAGGCATCTATAGTTTCTCCGCGGTTAGATCCGGTTGAATATTGTATGCAGCAGGTTTAGCGCGCTGGCCAGTAGTTGTGGTAGAGAGACAGCTCGTCGCGGCTCGTCGCCGGTGAAGTAGTAGAGATTGGCGTTGGTTCTAGCGGGCTGCCAGTGCGTACCCTGTTGGAATCGGCTGGGCAGAGGCTGATAGCTATTTTGTGCGGTACACGGGAACTAGAATCCCATAGGATTTCAAGTCACTACACGTTGGCGCGCATATGGGCTATGACTCTCTTTAACATTTGTACCGGCGGTGACGAAGGCGATAGTTCGTAGGCAGTGTTTGCATGCTGATGGTGGTCGGGACAGGGGTTGTGTTGTGGAGTATTAACTTTGTGGTCTCCAAAGAGGCATTTAGAAATGTATGTGGGCTGCGGTAATGGCGGGCCGGGGAGTCATGTTGAGATGGTTTGTGTATGGTGAGGCGCGGTCTACGGTGTGAAAGGGGTACGTGATTGTATTGCCGTGATGCAGCGGGGCGTAATATAGCGTTGGGTTTGGGACAGACGGGGATTAGGATGGTGACGGGTTTTGCAGGGTGGAAGGAATGGTGCAGAGTGGCCAGCGTTGGAAGATTGGTCAGATTGGTATCTCATGAGGAAGGCAGGCTGTTCCAGTACACAGCTCTTGGCTGCAACTCGGCCGAAGTTTGAAATTTTTGTTTGCAGCAGAGGCAAGTACGTGTAATGCCCTGCAGAGGCAGCCGAAGGAATCAGCCTTGTACAAACTGAGGACCTCGGACTGGACCCTGGTTTGGTTTCCGCGTTGCTGCTGCTGTCAACACAGGTCGGGCGTTTGATACTTGACCGAATGGCGGGTGCTTGGACAACTGTTGGTTGGTATACGCATCTCGAGAGTTTTCGTGGAGGTTGGAGTTTTTTTTTAAATGCTCGTGATCCATTTGGAAATGTAACAGATTCAACAAGAAGACTTGCGCGTAATCAAATAATTTGGTGGCGTCCAGTAAAGTGCGTACAGTACAGTACTGTACATATAAATGTGCTATTACATATGACCTGTAGGCATTTTACCAAACAAATCGGCGATTAAAAGCCCGTTACTAAAGGACTTTCCGATTTGCCGCATTTCCGGCTTTCTTATGCGTTGAGTTGGTCGCCCTCGGAACGGCAGTTGCATTCCCGTGTTATCCTCAGATCCAGTTATTATCCTCCATCCCTACCCATACCCTGAACCATGTCCGCATTCAAGACGTCAAAGCGCGGCAACTTTTCGATTCTCGTGGCAACCCGACGATCGAAGTGGAGGTCGAGACCGACGATGGCACCTTTCGAGCCATGGTCCCCTCAGGTGCATCCACAGGCAAGTACGAGGCCCACGAGCTCCGCGACGGTGATGCTAAGACCTTCAACGGAAAGGGTGTACTGAAGGCAATAAAGAACGTCAATAACCAAATCGCCGTCGCCGTCATTGGCATGGATCCCACAGATCAAGAGGGTATAGACCAGGCTATGATTGATTTGGATGGGAGTGATGATAATCGAAAGTCGCAGTTGGGCGCTAACGCTATTCTGGGAGTTAGCATGGCTGTCACACGTGCGGGAGCTGCAAAGAAGAAGATCCCGTTGTATAAACATATTAATAATTTGGCTGGCAATCCTACACCAATGCTCCCGGTCCCGTGTTTCAACGTCATTAACGGCGGCTCGCACGCGGGAAACGGCTTGGCAATGCAGGAGTTTATGGTATTGCCCACAGGGGTCGAGACTTTTAAAGAAGCCATGCAAGTGGGAGTGGAGATTTATCACAAGTTGAAGAGTATTATCAAAGAAAAATACGGACAAAACTCGACCGCAGTCGGCGATGAGGGCGGATTCGCTCCGAATATTAAGGATAATGAGGAGGCATTGAAATTGATTCAGGAGGCAGTGCGCGAATCTGGCTATGAGGAAGTGGTTCAAATTGGTATGGATGTAGCAGCCAGTGAGTTTTATGATGCAGATGCGGGAAAATATAATTTGAACTTCAAGGCGACTTCGGGTAGTACGGAGCCGGAGAAGATGAAGACGGCGGATGAGTTGTGCACATGTACAAGTTATATGCCGCCAAGTATGGTGTTATATCTATCGAGGACCCCTTTGATCAGGATGATTTCGGATCGTACGAAAAGATGACAGGTGAGTTAAATGAGCTCATTCAAATTGTAGGGGACGACTTTCTGGTTACCAATCCGGAGCGTATCGAGCAGGCTATCGAGCGCTCGGCCTGCAACGCTTTACTGCTGAAGCTGAATCAGATTGGAACGTGACAGAGGCCATTGAGGCAAACAATTTGGCAAGGAACGCAGGTTTCGGGTGATGGTGAGTCATCGCTCAGGGGAGACAGAAGATCCGTTTATTGCTGCACTCTGTGCTGGGTTGGGCACTGGGCAAATCAAGGCTGGTGCACCATGCCGTTCGGAGCGGTTAGCAAAGTATAACGAACTTCTGAGAATCGAGGAAGAAATGGGTGACGCGGCTATTTTTGCCGGGGAGTACTGGCGTGACCCTTGGATGCTACAGCCGGTGAATCGCCGACCGTCTTACATGTAGTGGAAATTCTAATTCTGTTCTAGTTTTGTTGGTGGACGAGAGGATGCTGCCAAGATTCGGGGGTGGCATTTCAGTATATTTTTAACTTCTTGTGGTCTCATGAAGAGACGCATCGCTCTGTACGGTAAATAGCAACGCTTGTCACTACTACTTGTAGCAATTCTCCTTCAGCAAATCTGAGTCCTCGGGTCAACACAAATCCCCCTGCAACCTTCTTCATTGTGGTGCCTACTATGTAGCACGGGTTCAAAGCCTGCTTTGCCGTTGTGCAAGATATAAATGATACTGCAATTCCCGCGCCCGCTGAGCTGTCTCAGCGGCCCACTATGATGATTTGTAAATTGTTTAAAGATTGCCCTTAATTCTAATCATCGCTGTCGTCATTCCCTTGAACATCTTCAGTCCACTTTGAGGACAACTCAAAAGTAGGATCACATAATACATAAATGGCATCGCTCTCCGCGCAGAGTGTGTTTGGATCTGGAAGCGTGTACACATAGGGCAACAAATTTCGAGTTACAGCACGTTCTCGATACTTTGCTTGTCCAGGAACTCAAACGAATTATCGCCATTCCCTAGATACCGCGCAAAGTAGTCCAGTCGCCGCGGCGAAACTCCTGCAGACTTTCCACCGCCGTCTTGTGTCCCCTCTTTTTCTCTTTCCTCGCTTCGTCTTTCAAATCCAGACGAGGCATGTCTGGCGCACCACTCGAGGGAGAGACTTTGGCCTCGTCCGCTGGTGGCTCCTGGACGGTTCATTGCCATCGGTTTCAGAGGTGTCTTCATCTGAATCTTCAGATTCATCCATCTGGTGCCCCGGTTCACGACCTCCCAGAATCTCGTTCCGACCTTTCTGCTCTTCTGCTCGATAGGGCATCAGATCTTTCAGCAATTTCCATAATGAGCTGAATGCCCCAGATACTTTGGAACTGAAATAGGCTTCTTCCGATCATGTTCATCAAAGAAAGGCTCTAATTGCTCCAGAATCGCCAGCCCACGACGTGCTCTGCTTTTCTTGGGAATCAGTGCAGGTGCCTCACCAGATCGATAAATCCCAAAGGGGTAACACCTTGCCGAACAAGGGACCGGAACACAATATTGTACGGAATGAAAAGCCGCCTCTGTCTCAAACAGCGCCATGCTCCTCTGCAAATATTGCCTTCGGAATGCGCACCAGCCGAATCTTGAGACCTGGGGCATCTGGGCAGCCCCAAGAAGATTCGAGTAGAAATTTGAAAATCCAGGCTCGGTGTACTCGCGAGCAAGCAATGTTATTGCACTTGAATGCACAAGGAGCTCTCCAGAAGCATAGCGACTTCTCGAAAACAAAGATCCGCGTCTCGCCCTCGCAGCCCCAGCGGTCTCATTTGGATTTGTACCTGCCGCTTCTTTCGGGGCTCCATCGCGCATTGACATCAACTGTGTCATACCTTTAAAATCTGCAGAGCCCACGCTCGCATACTAGCGCTGTTGTCTTTCGTCTCACGTAATGTTACCTTGTTCTTGACAGACCTCGAAGAAGTCAGGTGCGGACCCGAACTCGGAGTTTTCCAGGAGGTCCAGCAATTCTGCGCTGTTGGCCTATACTTATAGCTTCATTTTTCGAACATCGGTGGGATCTTCTCCAGTTGGCCACCGTCCTGGATATCTCCTCCGCATCAAAATTGACTTTAGTAGGTGCCCTTGAGTCAAGTTTAAAGATTCATCTTCAAGAGCAGCCCCTGCTCTGGCGCGGCGCCAGTAGATTGAACTGGAGATGCAAGGCTGGCTTCAGCACTTGGCAAGGGCGACGCGACATGGTCCCCAAGCAGTGCCCTTTTCGACGGGAATGTATTGGCTCTCTCAAATACTCAAGTGCTTTTTCGTCAACCAATTCTGTGCATATGTATACGTCGTGGTCCGGAGTGGTACTGACTTCCAGGGTAAGCAAGGTAAAATAGAGCGCGCATCAGATATATGCCAAGGTTGAGTATAGTCAGCCATAGTTGCGACAGACTTAGCCGTCGTCAGCTTGGCCCGTGTCCAACTTCGACATGACGCGGGCGAGCCCTCAACAAAGAATAAGTGGCGGCCCTCGTGATGAGCAAAGTCCTCCCTCAAATCATCGTCAACATTGGGATGAATCACTACTACCTTCGCTTTCTTCGCTTTTCGCATGCATCGTCGATCGTCCTGTCGCCACAATCCGGTCAAAAACAAAGCGAGATTGGTTGAGGGCGTATCGGCCTCCATGGCAACGATTACATGACCAGAGATCTTTTCCGGTATATCGTAGTCCTCAAGGGCTCCGCTCCTACGCCCGCTTCCTGGCTTCCTGTCTAGGTCACTAAACACGTCTACGCTCTGAAAGCGTATCCGAAACTGGGCTGAGAATCTGCTCAGAGGAGTAAAAGGGTTGCTGGTACTAAGCCCAAAAGAACCATCTGCTGCACCCGCCCTGCCACTGTGCAACACCCCTCCCGAAATAGCATCGGTAGACGCATGGGCTTGCAGCAAATGGCGCATTCCTCCCGTCCGAAACCTCTCAGCCACGAGGTGCAAAGCGGCCCCAACAAATCGTTGCTCATGGTAAGTTAAAAACATACCAATATCTCCCTCTGAAAACTGTGTCTGTTCCTAGAATGGCATTCATTTGAATATCTCTTGGATTGCTCATCCACGGACCAGGCCCAGTGAAACATTTCCATTGAAACATCCCGCACGGCCACCCCATCCAGGCTGTCTGGTATAATTGCGTATCCTAACGAACAGGTAGCACCAATGGTACTCGGAAATCCACACCGGGTCGTCAGGTGCTGGTTTGCGACATGCACATCCAGATACATGTTGGACAACAAAGTGCCGAGGCCATTCACGCGCATGTTCCCGACATGAGTGCCATATGAATCTCCTGTAGGCAAACCAGCTGCGAGCGGTCCAGGTCATTGATAATTACATTTGGTCCCAGTCGCTGATCCTTCCCTTGAATCTCTCCATGTTGGCGCAGCACCTCAAAAAACTCCTGCCTCCCATCCCTCTTATGGGCCCTTGGAGGGCTTCAAACTCATTTTGAGAACCTGATGAAACAACCCCAGATACGAGGCCCTTTCCGCATAAGCTTTGTACCTCTAGTAAAAGTTCCCTTTCCAAATGATGTCGGGGTCCGCAGCGCCACGTCTGTCTGCAAGTTTGACTTTTCCAGCAAAGTCTGGGCATAGATTGGAACATCGGTGCGAATATTCCTCACAGCAAGAATATTCATAACGGTACTTGTATCCTGAAGGGTGGGCTCCTCCCCCACAGAGGGGGAGGTAAGGAAGAATACAGCATCAGCCATGGCGATGCGTGCACGTTGCAAATCGCCTGGGTTGCGAGGAGAGCCGATGAGGTATTGCAAATGGGTCTGGAGAAACTGATTACGGGCAATGCGCTGATACCATTCGGTGTCGGTCCATGTCGGGTTTTCGACGAGGACGACAATCTTGGCGTCTGCGTTGGAATCGCGGATATCGGAATAAAACTCGGAGACAAAGAGAGTAAGGTCGGATAGAGTTGGAGTGCCGGTGACGATAACATGGCGCACATCTGGGTTTTTTAGGAAGGAGCCGGAGCCACGTCCGCGACTAGATTGCTCGACGAGCTCACCGATAACAGAGGTAAAAATGACGATGCCAATGATGATGATAAGGATAGTGTAAATCCGACCCTGGACGGTGCTGGGGAAAAGTCACCATAGCCGACAGTGGAGAGGGTGACGATGATGAAATAGACCGAGTTAAAAAGTTCCAGTCGCCAAGGGCTCCCCACTCGATGCGGAATTCGGGTGAGAGTAGATCGCCGGGGACTTCCAAAAGTTGAATACCAGCGGCGAGGGTGTAAAAGAGGGTGAGGCACTGAAGGGCGAGTTTGCCAATGAGACGACGAGTGCTGAATAAGTGAACGATGAATCGACGTTCAAGTCTCTCAAAGGCGACGTATGTTTGAATGGAGCGCAGGAAGGAAAAGTTGAGATAGGCGTTGGGACCCTCGGTGATGAGAAGGGAGGGGATGGAAAAGGCCTCGAATAGAAAGACGATGGTGAGGGTGCGGGTAAGGGCAGAATCCTCAGTCAAGAAGATGGAGAGTATGTCGGCGAAGAAAAAGGCGGCAGCGACTCGATAGAAGATGGTGATGTACTCGGGAACATTACGACGGTAGGTGCCGATGATATAAAGGACGCAGATGGTGCCGTTGAGAAGGAATCGAAGGAGCTCGACATAGTAGAATAGGTTTGTATTGCGGTAGCGTTTGAGGTAGCGAGTATGCCAGCCGAGAGGGGTATAAGGCGTGCCCTTTGCTGCAGTGTAGCGCGTAAACCATTTTGACTTGCGAAGTAGGTCTCGAAACAAGGCTAGCACAAGTATGGCAAGGTATGTGATCAGGCCGGCGTAGGCGGTGCGGGCTATGAAACCCCAGAGGTCATCGTTTTTGGGCTCGACGTCCATTGTGCGGAGGGGGAAAGGGAGTGACAAAGGGAGATGGGAAGGGGAGGTGGGGCGAGAAGTCACGCGAAAGCGAGCTGCGAGGGGGCTGGGAGCGGCAGTGGTTTACATACACTCTGCAGGCGCGAGGTTGCTATGAATAGCATGTCAAAAGGTACACATTGTAATGGACCCGGCCCTCTGATTCGTTATTGTTTGAATGGCGCCTCAGATTACATGCTGTACAGTATGTGCTGCACTGTACAGTATTGTACAGTACTGTACTGTACCAGGTGATATTAAGCATAAAGGTGCGTACAATCAGAACTTTTTGAGTTGAAAACGTCTTGAGGAAAAAGGGCCAAAAATTATTGAGACAACTTTGCTGGTGCAGAAAGACAAACTGACAATAAGGTGCGCTCTCTGATTGGGCCTCGAGACCCGCGCCACTATCCTGAATGCAGCCTCAAGCTCTCCAGTTCCATACAAGACAGTATAAGGCCTTTTGCGTCTTTTTGCTTCCAATGGTGTTGCTCATTATTTCCAGTAATTATCGGTTTTTCTCTACCCGTTTGTACTTTTGAGGCAGAGGACTTTACGCAAAGTTGCAACGCAAAGCCCATTACTCTTCTCCAGACGGTTTTTTCTTCACTTCCCACGTACAATGACATGCTCAACACACTTTTGCCAAACATGGAACCACTGCATTTTGTCCACGATAATACGTACTACATAGTACGTGCAATACACGCCATAACACCACGTCCTTTATTTCAACTCCTCAGCACTACCGCATATCTCCCTTTTTTCACACAACGTCCACTGCACCTGCCCGAGACATCCGGCAAATGCGGGATGTCCACCCAGTACTTTAGTGTGCCTCGCAACCGTAGTATGGCGATTGGGGGCCCAGCCCGCCCGACATTTTTTCAGCGATTGCCGTTGAACAGAACTAGCACTTTTGCCGCCGACGTCCGTAGAGCGCCTGCACAAGACTAATGTTGTCGCTATGGATGCAACCGTCATGCCGCTCGTCAACGTCCTCCACCGTTGGCGTTACACGTTGCCAGAGTGTGTTGAGACGGTTGTGATTCAGGGAGAAATCGTACTGTACTGTACAGTACTGTACATATTTTGGTGCGATGTGCACGTGCACCACACCCAGAGCTATTAAACAAACCGTGCATTTCATTGAATTTCAAAAAAACTTCAAGCCCGATTGAACCGAAAATTGGCCCCCGAGGCGGTGCGCAAAAGAGCTTACTTCCAGAGTTTCAGTTCAATCCCAATATATTCGTGGAATGACGCCTGAAAAAATTCTGCGATTTTTCTGAAAAATTGCAAGGAATTTAGTACACCTGAGTAGAATTGCACGCCGAATTTCAGAGTTTTTCCTCAAATCGCCTTACGCCATAGGCATGCAAGGAAGAAAAATTGGGGTGTTTTAATGATTGAAAAAAAGGTTAGCCAATGTTCCAAAGCGCATCAAATAATTGGTACATACTGTACTGTACAGTCGATCATGTGGGAGCCAATAAACTGTATTAAACCGGTTCAAGCTCACTAAAATGCTGGCTCGATGCCATCTTCTGCAGCAGACAATGTTGAAATTCAGGACACACATAATTTATTTATGTTCTATTTACAGTCCTGTAGTGCATTTTTAAGCCCTTACTACTATTTTTTATCCTACGTAGTCTATATTTTCTCTATCCTATTGCACTGTTAGCGTTGCCTGCTAGGACTATTGTAGTGTAAGGGTCACTAGGGCCGTCCGCAGGACTATCCGCTAGGGAATCTAAAAAGTAGTTCGTGGATGTGCTAGAGATAGTCGGCGGCATCTACTGCCTATAAAAGGCCTAGCCACCTTGGGCACGGAAATAAAAACAACATCAACAAATTTATTCTCAACCTAACCAGCTGTTCAACAGTAGCAAAAACGTCTAACGTTTTTTCAGACTCGCCGCTAGCGGCGCCCGTCTGCCTTTTCTACACTAACCCTTGAATTTTCGCGACAGGCAGGCCGCATAAACGTGGCAGCGACCGCAGCGTACCTTTGTATCACTATCCCGAAAACCTTCCCGTGCGATGCCATGGCCTAACTGCGACGCTTCTTGCCACTTCGGTTATGACGCCGTATGCGTCTGGATTCCAACCGCCGAGAGTGGATATGAGCACGGGGACAAGTCTTTCTCGAGGGGAAGTGGCAATGAAGGGTTGGTACTTTCTGTTTTTCGCCGCTCGGGCTGCGTTAAGGGAGATCAAAGGGTTGAACATGTTGACTCTCCTGTTCGATGGCGCTAGACGATTGATAAAGGTGATGTCGAAATAGTCAGTCCCTCCGCGGCTTCCAGCTGCCCGGATGTCCGGTTTCGTGCAGTGGAGGCCCTTTCGTGGCTGTACGATGGGATGACGATCGGCTTTGGCCAAGTCCAAGCCAGAAGATTCACTTGCCGGTCAAGGCGAGTGTTCCTGTGGGGCTCGTGTGCAATAGGTAATGGATAAGAGCACTTTTTTCCCGAGCCCCTCACCTTCGACATATCCTTACGGATCGAAATCTATTCAAATTTGTCCAACGTCTCCACCCGTCCTACTCCACAAAACATGGAGGTGTCCCTGAGGAATTTACAGTGCCCACTCTCGCGTCCCAGCATGATACTACAAACAGTTTCCTATATCAGACCTGATGTGAGTCGTCCTCTAAATTCTCCTCGCAAGATGGGGAAACTTGGGGTGTTTTTCATCCATGAAAACTGAGGTCAGCTGTTCCATGAGGGATGT
Organism: Kappaphycus alvarezii; assembly: GCA_002205965.3. Lineage (NCBI taxonomy): Eukaryota > Rhodophyta > Florideophyceae > Gigartinales > Solieriaceae > Kappaphycus > Kappaphycus alvarezii. Next base: position 835,486 of record NADL03000649.1, read on the forward strand.
CGTGATATGGAAAGATGATGATTTGTCGCGATTTCCGAACCCGCGTCTCACTCACCACTCGAGATTCGCCAACGGATCCGCACTCACGCCTTTTTAGATACACCTGCTGCTGCGTTCCTCACTGCCTATCAGTCTATAGGCACTCACATCTACGACTACGTGTGGGGGGTGATGCTGCGTAGCCACATAGGAGTTCCCGTATGATGAAACCGCCTCGCTCCTTTGCGTGAAATGCAAGACTCTTATGGACCACCCGGTGACCGTTAAGCCGCTGACCTTTGTAACAAAGATCTCGGTTGAAAGAAACACCACGAAGCAGTGGTAACATTGCTTGAAAAATACCTATTCAATGGAGCCAGCGTCGACTGCGAAGTCCCGCATTTATTCTCAGACTGGACGTCCGACCCGCCGGCATTCTCGTTCACCCGACTATCTCTGCCGAAAACCTCACTCCATTTCTCAAGGTAGCGAATGACATCACGTCTCGCCTTTCCAACAGTGCTACCTTTTCTAGGAAGCCCGTGAAGCGCGCGCAGCAGCAAATGCTGCGGAACGACGGAAATTGAGGGACTTTGCGACCAAAATCGCCGCCATCCCTCTCGAAACTCTGCCTGGACCCTCGGAATTGGGATGTCATTTTGTACCGCTAGCCTTTAAATCCCTGGTATATCCGTTTGCGACCACATCTAGGTTGGTCGACGAGTACACGGCCGTCATCACGGTCCGTATCGGAAGCTCCAAGGCGAATATGTCATTTCTGCTTCATCAAAAGCGGAGCTATGCCATTTGGTCCATGTGTGCCGCTTCAGTGATTGGTTGTAGTCCGCAACATGCGAATGTTTGCGTCCTCATTCAAAGGTAGTTAAGTTTAATGTCTCTGTATGTTGCACTTATCTAGTCTGTTGATATTGCACAAATATTACAACTCTACTGCTATACTGAAAGGGCTCGCGATAGTGCCAGCGCAGCAAGCAAACGGTTTGTTGTGCCAGCGCAGCATCTGTGACAGCTCAGCAGGAATGCTTAGATATTTTATGATATTAATCTACTACAAAATGCTACCGTAGCCACTAGATTTAATTTTAATGTGGACTAGTTCTACACTTCACTGTACAGTACTGTACTTTCAAATACAATGCAGAAGGGCTACAAAAATGTCTATATAAGGGCTTGCGTACCGAGTAGCGGAACGAGTCCAAGACAAGAATCATTAGCCACCAGGCAGAAGAGGTAAAACACTTTTTCTTGCCGCAATAAAGGGAAGCCAACCCGTCGAGCACAACGGTCAGTAGTTGTGTAAGATATTGTAAGCTCGGCTTGTAGGGCTAACAGTAGACTTCCCCAGCAACCTTGCTGCGTGATACACGTGTCATACCTTTTGGGCTGTGATACTACATCTACGACTACACCATGGGAGGTTGACTTCGTGCGTTTACGAAGGCGAAAGCCTTGACAAAGGCCGAGGAATCGCAACGCGTTGAAACATTGCTCCTACAAGCGCGCGTTGTTGGCATGACTTGCAACTCAGTTTTGCTCAATGCAATTCGTAACTATAGATACTCTGTGGTAGACTCCCGCGAAGGGCACACTCGCTTTATGCAGGTAGCCAATACGGATTTTACATTTAACTGCTGTTACATTGTTGGTACGGGAGAACCCCTCGCCATCGAGATATGTTTTTAGGCAAACCCCATTGGTGCAGGGGTCAGCCTCAAACACATAGCCGTAGGCCTGCATCCTAATAACGATGCAGGCCTACGACAAAATTATATATACACCGACGGACTACGATCAAACTGACAGACCACGACCACAACGAAAGACCACTATCGTGTAAGTTTGGTGGCATCATGTCTCTATCGTGACCACAACCACAGCGACAGCGACAGACCACCATCTTGTCCATAGTGTCGGTGTGTTGGTGTTCGATCGGTTTATATATAATCTTTTCGTAGACCTGCTGGATGCAGGCCTACGGCTATATGTTTGAGGCTGACCCCTGCGCTAATAGGGTTGGCCTAAAAACATATCTCGACTTCAAGAGGGTATCTCTTTCCAAAAATGCAACAAGGTCCACAGTGTACACTATACCACGTGGATTTATAAATAATACAACTACTTTCTTCAAAATAAAGCGAGTACGCATTTTTTTTCTAAGGTATATTTTTAGTGTTTGAGGTGCAACAGTCGTTGTCTGAAGAGGACTAAACGTGGATCGTGTATTGTATGACGGTTAATACGGTTATTGAGAGACGTTAATTCATAAAGGGTGAGTTTCGAATGTACAACCAGTTACAGTCGATAGAAACGGGAAATAAGTTTAGGCCATTCGACAGCTTGCCTCAATGCTGTGCCACGCACCACTAGGATCCAATCACCCACATTAAACGAACTTTTTTTATACAATGGCTTATTTTCGTCCAGAAGAAGTGGCAGATCGACTCTAGCAGCTGGTAAAGCCTTCGCAGCTAGTAACTCAAGCGAGCAATTATCTTGGGTAGGGCACGTGAGCAGGTGCATTGCTTCCACCGGCGTCATTCGGGTTGGAACACAGAAGATAAACTCAAATAGGGATATTTCATCTGCTATTCGACGTTTCCTATATGCGTAAAAGACGTTGTGCAAATCTTCTGTCCAATTAACGGATTAGCCTAGGGCTATCTTCTTAATGAATGATTTAATGGCCCTAATCATTCTTTCGGTGCTTTTATTTGACATTGGTGCAGATAAAAGTGCCATTTAACATGAAATTCTGTATTTTTTCCCATAAATTTTGAAAGCGAGTTAGCTGTTAAGCAAGTTGCATAATCTGATATTACCCTCCTAGGCGGGAAAACATTATAATTTCACATCGCACGAACCCAATTATAATCTTTATGGTGGAAGATTCAGTTGCTATTGCAAACGGCCAGCTCGTGAGGTGTTCTAATGAAATCAATAAATATGCTTTACCCCCGACATTGGTAGAGGACCTGCGAAATCAATAGAATAAGTGTCGAAGATATTTTTCAGGGAAAGCGAATACTAGTCACATATGTTGTGACTGTCGCAACTTTTTGACAACCTTCAGAATTTTTGACATAATCCATGATATGTTGATATGCTTTTGGACACCAATAACGATCGAGAACAAACTTCGTTATTGTTTTCAGGTCCCAATGAATGATATCGTTTTGTGCTGTGATTTCGTTCCGAGAGTTCATTGTACGACTGGCGTTCTGGATAGGATTCAGGTGTCCGTCCTCTTTCTTCTGGGCGAGGAAGGCTCCATTAGCAACCTTGGATGCACCCTTCTCGACAATAAAGGGAATAGAGAAGTCAGGATAGGCGATGACAGGGAGGAATACAAGCTTCTCCTGAAGAAACTCAAATGGCAATGTCATCTCCGCTGTACAATTAAACTTCTTCTTCGCAGATTTCGCTGCATGTAGCGCAGCTGAGATATCAGCAAATCCTTTAATGAACCGTCGACAGTATCCCGCTAGTACAAAGAAGCTGCGTAACTTCGTTGTAAAATTTGGAATTGGTGCCTTATTGATGGCTTTGATTTTAGTTTTGTCGATGTGGATACCCTCATTTTCGACACTGCGACCAATCAGGGAGACAGACGGCCTCGCAAACGTGCTGTTTGTAATCTGTATTTTCAACCCTGCTTTGGCAATAGAACGGAAGACAAACTGGAGGTTATTTACATGCTATTCAAGTTTCGGGAAGAAAATGAACGCATCATCTAGGTATTACCCGAGCAACAGGAATATACTGGAGGACCCTATCCATCATTCTTTGAAATCTCGATTAGGCATTCTCAAGGCCAGACGACATAGTTCGAAGTTAAATTTCCCATACCTACGGACTAGTATTGTCATTTACTTACATTGCTCGCGCATTCAGACATGCCAATATTCCGCAAATAGATTTAGGGTGGTGAACACTTTTCCTCTCATCAGTTCATTAAACATTTCTTCTATGCAAGGTAATGGCTATCTGTCGGCTCTCATTTTCTGATTAAGCATACGGTAATCTACAAAGCAACGAATATGGCCACCTACTTTGCTAAAAAGAAAACAAAGGTCAGAGGGAGAACCCCTAGCCATCGAGATATGTTTTAGGCCGATCCCATTGGTGCAGGATCAACATCAAATACATAACCCTGGGACCGCATCATAATAACGATGCAGGCCTATGAAAAGAGTGTATATACACCGATAGACCACCACCACACCTATTGCTGCCGCTAGCTTCTGCTGCTTCCGTTTTGCTGTTTTTCATAGAGTGGGCCTCCACCACCCGATAAACGACTGAGTCATACAAACGCTATCGTGCTTCGTGCCTGTAACTCCATCCGGAGGATCGGGGGAGGGACTTTAGCTGGCCTCCGCCACACTATAGTCGATTGGGCTGTACGTAGGCTATAAAGTTCCGTGCTTTCTACTCTACTCGGAGGGTAGAGTAGTAAAATTGAACTGACAAGGACGAAACCCTGGTCTGATCAACTGTAAGCAACTGTATATTGGGACAGAGCAACTGCAGCATTGTAAAACAAATTTTACGCTCTCGAGAGCTGCTTTGGTTTCATAGATGGGACTGATATTGGATTTGAGCGTCAATGAGGAGCAGAAGGGTAGGACGTTGGGCATAACGGATATGAAACGAAGCATTATGTCAATTTCTAAGCTTTATCCACACCAAATAGGGTTTTTCTGAGGGTACGGATCTTTCGAAGGACCAAGTCATGGCTGTATCCTTTAGGTGAGGCCCAATCTATACGAAATGTTGGAGAATATTTGGTACATAGTGAAAGACAATACCGCATCTGAAGATATTATGTTTATAACTAGAGATTCCTCCTGCAGATTTCTATTGAAGGTTCGTCTCTCATCACGGACCATACGTTATTCAATGCAGCTATGTTCAGGAGCCGCGTGACCGTTGAGTGGATTTCCAAGGAGCTGAAACTGTAATGCAAAAAATATGGACCTTGAACGGAAGCTAAGTATCAAGGTGAGCCCGATCGATGCGCTTTATGTATCTACAATGCTACTCACTACATGAGTAACTGTCTTTATCCGAACCACATATCGCAGTTCATGCACTACACGTCACCCTTACTCGTTAATTTCCTTGAGACCGCGGAGTAAGTCAGGGTTTCTAGAGGCGCTTGCGCCACCTGGTGTGAGTTTGGTGGCGAAGCCTCCGCAGAGGAGTCCGGATGGTATGGGTTCAACCCCATAGGAGAAACCACGCCTCGTTGGTAGCGACAAATCCCGTTCTCGATTCTCAGGGTACTACTTTTACTGTTCGAAGGGCTAAGCAGCAAATCACACTGCTTCATATTTTTCCCTCAATAGCGATCAGTAAATCTCTCCGCTTCGCGTTCCTCAAGTCGTCCTTTTCGGTATTCTGCGCGTCATCGCTTCTCTTTTTTGAACTGCTCTCGTGGGAACTACACTTTCTCCTTCTCTATTTTTGCACGCGAATCCTCAGCGCACCAGAGCGGTTGGCAGAACTCGGCCATCGGCTCCTCGAACTTGTTCATCGGGTCGCCTATCACGCGCTTATTCCGCGGAACGTGCTTCCTGCTGTCGTTCCTACTTTCCTGAATGTCACCATCTGCCTCGATTCGCTTCAGGATCATTTCTTGATGATGCAAAAGCGCACTGATGTGCGCGTTTTCCTGCATGCGCTTTGCGATCGGATCATTTGTCCTCTTTACGCTCCTCTGTCCTTATTTTCGCACTTATATCTCTCAGTAGCTCTTTTGTATCCCTAACATTCCATTCAATGCCCCTTACGTAGCTTCCAGCGGTATCACGCTCGTCCAAACGCGCGTGAAGGCGCTTTTAACAGTTCTATAGGGTCTTTCAGGTCTCACCACTTCAGAGCTTTTTCGTCGCATTGACCTGCGATGCTGCCATTTCGAAGCTTTTTCTCGTTTCTCCTCGCGGATGTACACTAATTTTTCGAAGCATGGACCTCGCGCGAGATGACTATATCATGTAAGGACTGAATCTTCAGCCATGACGAATGCGCGGTGGACAGGACAAAACTCGAGGGTGTTGATGGGGCTGGCGCCAGTTGCAGGGGTGGATAAGGACTCAGAAGTGGCCGGAGGTGGGACGGGTATCGCGGGGTCATTGGAAAGAGGCATTGAATCCGCGGAATTTGGGGAAGGACGACATGGAGAGGGATGGTACATTTAGGGGACGCGGATTTCCTTTTTTGGAGGTAAGTACTGGTCTACCCATGCTTTTTATTGCTAAAGCGACATCAATAAAATGTAGTATTTCTGAATTATTCCTCACTACTGTGAGCGTAATTTTGCACCTTAAACTTTTGTCGCTGTTGCGATCTTGATATGTTTCAGAATACCTGGAGAATTTTCTAGGCGCAATCTATATATTCTATCAATAATAGTCTCAAATGTCAATGGACCATCCTGTTAGATATTTAAAAGATATTCAGTAATTCAATATAGTAAAAAGTTTCTCAATCTTAAAATGTGGATTGAGAGTTCATTTGCAGGATGGCTTCGCAAAAATTGCCACCACGGCACTAACTGTCGCGTCGCTTTGAATAAAATTATCATAGCTAATGTAATCATTATTACATGAGCGTTGACTTTCTGCTGCTAGCTATGCTTGTTACCTGTGTATCCGTCGCAGCCACCAAATGAAGTGTGGCATTCCCCCTGGCAATAACTTATATATTTTAGCAGTATCCATATCCAGCACTGCTTTACAAATGTATTCAGCTCTATACCTTCTCGTTAATCAAACATTTTATTGTTCTCTACCTCTTAATATCTGCTTTGACATTAACAGCAACTTGGGTTTGCGCAAAGTACGATAGCTGAGCTATTAAAGCAGTAAAAACTTCAATTGTGTTTCGTTAGTACTTTTGCTAGGCTGACTGTGTTCTTTCCTCACATTTTTTTGTTCCTTAATCTCTCATACGAATTTCTGAGTTCAACTATCAACCTTATCGAATAAATTTTATTTTCCATTTGGCTTCTTTCGAGTCTCAAAGTCATCCCGGAAAACAAGGTTATGAACAAGGTTAATACTTAATCTTTCCGAAATGAACATGCAGTCTCCACGTTGATTGCCTTGAATTTTTCCATTGAATTCTTATCTACGCCTGCTGAACCAAAGAGTTCAAATTGGGACGCTCTTTTCACTCCCTCAGAAAATGAAAATGCGAACGATTATTTCAATATTTTAGTATCTCCGCTCAGTCAATTGTTTACTAGTTTGTTTTTAAATTTTCCTATGATACGCTTGCCACAGGAGATTCATTTTTACACGCTCGAATAATTTTGAATGTATTGTATATCGATAAAAGATCCAGTATTTTAAATTTCCGATGAGGGGATGAATCTGTGAACAGATAATTCTGTTATGAACTTTTTGAGAGAATATTTTTGAAAAAAAGCATATATTTGTAGTCCCATATTCATGAAAAATCGGTAAAATTAATCCTTATACATCAGCAACCGCAGCTTGTGGCGATTTTGTCCACATTTCCGCCTCTTGAGTATTCATATAAACAAAAATGGCTTCAAATAATACAAATCATTTAACTTTGGGTAGTAATGACGGACCATTTCATTGAAAATATCAGAAAATAATTATTTTTTAATAAGAAATAGATCAGGCCTCGCTTTTTCATTCTCTGTGAAGGAATTCAGCAACATCCTTGTAGAGTAAGGCCTTGTTACTTCTTTTCTCGTCCTTGGAAATTTTTTGCAGCTTTTAAAAATCTCTGAACAATGAACCATGCGAACAACGTAGCTAGAACTAACAATTATCGCCAAAGTAGCGTTCCAGTAACTGGAGCCCCAAATAGCGAAGTTGAAAATTAATAGGGCTTCGTAAAATTCAGTCTCAAGTTATAGTGATCCCCTGGGCTTCACGGGAGAGAGTTTTATGCTTCTGAGTGAAAAATTTTATCTACAATTTTGATTTTGCGTACAGTAGATGCCATAATTCGAGTTCGGCGGAGTTTATCTCATTAAAAAGTTAGCCTTCGCGCACAACTTCAATTCAAGCTTCACTATTTGTTCAAATTAGGTCAATTGAAGCCAATTCTTACCCCTGGAGGACCGTCATCACCATTTCTTGTAAAACTCGCATATTCCTTTGTATTTAAGCTTCCTTATCCATAAATACTTTTGGGAAAAATATTTTAACTACCTAATTACCATTTTCTGCGTCCGGGGATGTCTAAATACCTTCATCCCACGGTTGAGACATTCGAAATACTTTTACTGAGCTCCTTTCTTTTAATATTACTGCAGAAAATTCCCAATATTCTTCTACGTAACGCGGAATTGTGATGAAGATTTTATCTATCATATGTAGCCTGAATGTTCACTACAAAATCTTTGGTTTGCATACAATTTGCTGGCAGCAAAGTTCAAAATTCTGATTGTGAACAATCGTTTAATAAAGTTCCATCTACCATCTAGTCTTCTCCAAAGTAACTGCATTCCCTTTTCCCTTCTACTATCCCACATCTCAACTTCTTACCAATCTGCTTCTCTTTCCGCGTCCATTCATCAATTTGAGCAACTTCACGATAATTTTTATAGTGAAATACGTTTATTTATATGCTTAATCTGTACTTTAAGGTACCCTCAGAGCAATTTGACAACATCGTTTGGGGTTTCATTAAACTATAGATGATTGCCAAAGCTAATTTAATTATAATTGAATTGTTATTGTTGCACTGTTGATGGGTTTGTATCGATTGCATCAAAAAAATATAGTGCATTCATCTCACCGATCATCATTCAGGAGTTAGAAGCGTCGATATATACTGTGGTTCTGCCTACTTTTTAGGCTTCCGCCCTTCTCAGGGAAAAAAATCTAATTATCCCCACTCCTTTACCAGTACCCTATGTTTCGATAAGTAATTCGAAATTGAAGTGACAGTAAAGATTTTAGCCCAGTATAAGCGATTACCACGGAATCATAGCATATATTCCATTATAGATCCTTACATCTAACAGGAGGGTGTTTAAAAGTGTAATGTTCTTCGTAAGATATGTGAAGAACCAAAATAATGCCACAAAAATTCATAGAAACGAACCAAAGTTCTACGTGGCAGCGCGAAACAAAATCCCGCAAATCACTCGCGCGACGAAAATACAATCTTCAGTTATGTATCTAGGTACTGTGAACCTCCTCCACTATTCCTCTCCCGCAGATATTCCCCCATTTGGCACCCAATATCTCTTACTCGGCCTATAAAAATTATCACCCAGCTCCTATCATTCCATTCAAAGAATACGCACTATATCCTCTCCCATAGTAAAGGAGACTTAGTTCCCTAACGAAGCAAAATACTGCAATCAGTCCCTAGTTACAGGACTTGAACTTGCGTCAATTCTTTTCTTCGCATTTTGGCCCCCTATGGCATACTTTCAGAGGCTGGTGTCACATTCCTGACCTCCCTTACCAATTTCGCACTCTTGGTTGGTCTTGTATATAACCACACCAGTTTGTTCCCCTCTGTGCCGCTTTGACGATTCGACCGATCCAAAACCACCTGTGCAGTATTTTTTGTCTGTTATTCAGCAAATACTACATAACTTTATCATCACGTTTCATCTCCTGCCACCCTTCGGTGACTTAAAACTCCAGAACTTCCTGGAATTCTTTTTCAACTAGTTTAATGAGTGCATAGGTCACCTACATATAAACGTAATGAAACATGTAATTTTACTTAAAAACTTAATACAAGCTTGATTTCTTGATTTATGCTGACGTTTCTACTGCTTTGCAGTCAGTACTTTTGATCTCTAGATAATTTCTGGAAATATCTATCCAAGCTGTACTATTCGCTGACTTCATTGTTTCTCCTTACTCATTTTCTCTCTATAGGTGGATTATGATGATTCTCATTTTCGTCTACAATTTATGCCCAAAGCAATGAAATCGCTGTGGGAAGTTCGTACTCTGCGATACCTTTTCACTTCCAAAATAGAATTTCGGTTCCTTTCCTCTAAAATCTACTCTAGAAGTGTTTCATTAAGTGACACAACACTCTCCGATAGCCTACCCGGCCGCAACGCATCTCTCACACAACGCGAGCATATCTCCAAGTGAAAAAATATACTTTATTTCCATTTCGCCAGCAAAGCAGTCATTTGAAACTTCTGCTGCATCTTGACTGTCAGGATTTAAGGGACAGTCAAGTAACCATATTTCTCTTTTTCTCTTTTTCATGTTTCGGTTTTGGATTACAATCAGAGCAATTTTCCGCAGCGATACAGTACAAATCTGCCAAGGCTTAAATAGCAAATTGATCTTTTGAGTTACTTGAAATTTGAAAAGTTTTCAGATCTATTCTCCTTTTCCAAAAATGAAATAGGAGAGTAGATCTGATTCGTAGCAAAGGAGATACCCTCGGGAAAACAAATAAGCTGTTCATGTGGAGTACGAGAAACAAATACATGGTTGCTTCGAGTATCTGAGGAAACTTTTCCCCTTTTTCGTGTAATTCGAATAAACTAACCCCATTCTGCAGCCAAGTTTCCAAAGAATAGCGCATTTCTTCACTTTAGTAAGTCCTCCATTATATTTTTTCTCCATCCCTGCACAGTAGGCAGGACTTCTTAGTTACGGATATATCTACCCTTATTCCATAAATTTTTTATCGCATTAAATAAAAAGCAACAAAATTTTTTGATTCAGGGAGTAAATTTTCAAATAGTTTATTGGCGTTTTCATAGCTTTCAAATTGATTCTTGCCCTTAAGTTCGAAGCTTTAAATAACTTATGCTGAAGAAAAAAGTGAAACATAGTCGTACTGCAGCTAAAGCTAACAAAAATATATTATATTTCAATACTGAACCTAACAAACAGCATAGCACAGCTATCATACCTTTGCAAAATAGCTTATAGAACCTATTTATCTGCAAACCTCTACAATACGGTTCTCGACTAGCCCTTCCTGGATTTCAGACTGGTAATCAGCTGTGCGAAGACGTTCAGAGCTCACTGTAGAATGAGGCCCGATTTAAAATATCTCCTTGTTAAAATTACTTTCGTTAAATGGGTGTAAATATTATAATTTGAAGCAATTTATCCCATTTTGGGGGTCTAATTAGTTATCATATGGCTTCATATCTTTTAAACGCTCAGAAATGACGTATTCACATCATCGGCGTGTTCTTTCCAAGTTTCAGACCCACTATCCTATTTTGCTCTTCTTTTCGATCGAAGAACATTGATAATATGACTGGAATGATAAAATAGGGTGCATACTTCCTAAATCTTCCGGTTGAGCAGAACTGTGGGATATTGATAGATTTCAAAAACTGCTTCGTCAGAATTGAGAAGAAAAACTTCTCCATTGTGTTCCTTTTTGCCGTGATACTTGACGAAAATAATCTAAACCCGGATATAACGAGAGCTATATTCATTTTTATTATCCTCGCGGTAAGCTGGGCTATTTTGTGGCCACTTAACGCACTTAGTCAAAATGAACAAGAATTACACCTTCAATAAAATAGAAAAGACAGGAGAATTAAAAAGATTTTTGGTCACTCTTTTCCATGAATTGGTATAAAATCGGGTTTAATCGTGAAAAAAGTTCTCATTGTCTTTCATTTCAATTCTTATTGAATACGTATAAATCCATAAACTATCAAAAAATCTCTCAAAATAAATAACCACAGCTGTTATGAAAACGACTAAGCATTCACTCAAGAATTAATTTTTATAAAAACCGCAGCATGGAACAGTAATACAATATTTAAAACAATTGTTACCTATGTACTTCAAATTCAATAGACATAAGTCAAGATATTTGTAAAATGCATTCTCTCAGCTAAAGTCCTTATTTTTTAATACGAAGAGCCCTGCTTCCCGGCCCAGAATAAACTCAATATTTACGTTTTGCACGAAAAAGAGGTTGATCATTTATGTATTCCACTATTTCGCGACATTCAATTCTCTTACTGCAATTCTAAAAATTTTAGACCTATTTCCGTTATCTTCGCCCGACAGATGCAATTCGGTACCCAAAATATTCACTTCAACGCTTAGGGAAACCAACATATCGTACCAATTTTGATCATAGCATAAGGGACTAAAATAAATGCTTAAGTTGAAAAGAAGCGACCAAAAAATTCTCCGCGCTCGTGCAGTAATGGTTAATGTTTCCATTTCGTTTTAACCCATACGTAGAAAGCATTCAAACTTCAGGATTCTTCTTCGAAGTAAGTACAGTTTCCATTGTATGAGGGCCCTTATATCTATCATCCTAATAATATCTAAGACTTTTGAGTGATATCAATATTTCTTCAATATCTAAGACCTTTGAGTGATATCAATATCTTCATCTTATATCAGGAAAGAATCGCTGCTCATTCTTATTTTCGAAATAGTACTCTCACGGAACCTGTGAATTTGTTAAACCCGTCGTTTATGACAATGAATGGGTATAATGAGAAGAGCAACCAAAAAATTATCTTCGGGAGAATGAAAACTTCAAATTTGATTCCCTTGAATTTATGCTTGTGGCTTAAGTATTAATTACATTTCGTAATTAATAGATGGTTGATTCGTCTTAAAATGACTCATCAGTAGCGTTGAGAGCAAATTTGAAATAGCAGTAATTGCTTTCATCATTAACCAATGTTGTCAACACCGACATAATCTCGATATCCGTAACGGGTTTGTGTAAAACAATGAGTAAACTTTGCTAGAAAATCAAATGAACAATCTCTCAAACCATGAACTCTTCAGATCGAACGATATTGCGTGAAACTATCAGTTTTTACCACACCCCAGAATTGACAATTTGGTAGTAAATTGCTCTTACGCAGCGCGGTGCGCAGTTTCACGATTAACTGCAGAAGTAGCTACTCAAGGAAAAGAGATCCGCAAGTAGAAATTGGAAAGTATAGAATAGAGGTAATTTTAATAAAGAGGAAAATATTATTGGATACCGTAGGATGCTTGATCAAGGTGGGGCTGCTTTTTCTTTACTGAAGAAGTGAGCAAAAGGGATTAAATACTTATCAATGAGTGTAAGTAGCAAATCATAATTGCAATACTAGCCAATAAACTATTGCCTTATAATTATACGTCAGCAAGTAGAAATGCTAACAGCTATAAGAGCAAGACCAGCAGCGTGCTATTTGAGCGTTTTGGCGAAAATTTTGGGCCAAATCACGTCCTATCAGCGTGCTATCCGTTCTTTTTTCTGCCGTTACGTGCTATCCGCGTACATATGCGCAAGTCAGGATAGATATACGGATAGCCCGGCACCAACGTTATTTTATCTGAAAAAGAAAATTACACCAGCCAATGGGAGAGAGTGGCCATTTCAACCAGCTCAGAGTTTCCATCACAGGCCTCCGTCGGAGCAAACGTTGGCGCCAAAAAGTGACTCTTGATTTCAACAAAGCGGCATACGAGAGACTGCCTTCAGTCAACTGGGTCCCAGCGACCAGTCTGTCCTGCGCCGAACAGTTTCAGCCAAGAAGCCATTCTGAAAAGCCACCATCCGGGAGAAGCGCATATACGACGAATTTCACGATCTTGAGATCAAGACCTGCCTGTGCAGGTGACGCAAGACCTGTCCACGATTTGGTTCCTTCACGCAGGCTTTATGATACAGCAGGGAAGATACCCTCAAAGGATGTTCAACAGATAGTACTCAACAGCCTGTCAAAGAGCCATTCTGAAATGAGTTTTTTGAGAGACGATTCAAAAGCGAATTTAGAGTTCGTCGAAGGAACGGAAAAATCTGAGAATCATCACTCTCTGCAAACTCACCCCTCACTATTAACGAATGAACGCACGTTGCCACCACAAACACTATCAAGTCACCTCGACAGCCTCACAATACCTACCCCAATCGCTTCTTCGGGATCTGTGTTCCCCTTACTGACAATTACTTCCAACTTCCCTAATCAATCAAGGTACAGACCAGTTGCTCCACCACAACCTCCGCGCAATCGAAGAAATAACAATGATCTTTTGCTGATGAATATTTCACATACTCCTTCGAGTACTCCGGACTTGAATAACACACCTACTATTTCAGTTGCAACTCCTTCCATTTACTCCCGGAGAAAAGCGGACAAAAATCCACGCCGCAAACGTAAAACATTAAAGCCACCATCGCAGGACACATCGGACGCCGGAGTTGGTAGCAAGTCGCGGGGTCGTGGAAATAATTTTACTGAGGAGGAATTTCTCGCGCTTGCTAAGGCTTGGGTTGACTCAGTCAAGGAAAGGCCCCAACCAGACGGAGGCAACATTTTGGGACGGAGTCATGTCAATATGCAGTGAGACTCATTCTGTTAATAGGACTGCAGATTATTTGAGGAGTAACTGGAGAAGACTGGCAAGGGATGTGCAGATCTCTCTTGCGTGCAAGGAATTTGTGATGGGGGAGAGGCCATCTGGAACAAACGAAGAGGATATTGAAAACCTTGCCATTGAGAGATTTCAAAAGAAGGCGGGGGAAAAAGACAATAACGGCGTGTTTCAATAGGTTCAACCATTCAAGCATAAATAGATGGCATCTTTTCTCGCTAGGCAACCCAAATTTCGAAGTGAGATTATGAACAAGGGTAGTGCTGCTTCGAACGAGGGGAGTGAGTTAATCGCTTCTGTTGACCCAAGAACCATTTCCGGGCCAACAGAAGTGGAAGGATGTAATTCTTTTGCTGGTAATAGATCAGCACCCAGAACCAAAGGTGAAGGAGACTCTGTTATTTCACCTGCTGAGGGCCTCCATTATCCGTTTGTAAGAGATTGTGTTCAAGGTGACATTCAGCGAAAATAGTTCTCTGCATAAGGGAAGGCCGATTGGAGCCAAGAGGGCGAAGGAGCAAGAGAACAGAGGATATTAAATATGTCGCATTGAATCGGCAATTGAAACTATTTCGAAGAAGATAGACAACGAAAACGATGTGTTACGGCAGATAAAGGACCAGACGGAGAAGCAAAATGAATTCGAGAACGACTACCGTCTGCTACAAATGTTGAATAAAGATTCAGAAGATTATAAGACCATACTGGAGTACATAATTGAGCAGAGGAGGGAGAGAATCTCAAGAAAAAGGCAGGCGCGGACAGATGGTCAGCAAGTCAAACTGGGTCATGTTCAGAGAAAACACGCAATTCGCATTCTGCGTGAAGAAAGTGAAGCAGCTTTATTACGTGATGAGGAAAGCGATGAGATTTTCGAGGACTATAGTTCTTTTTCTACTCATATTCTCAATGAAATCCTGCGTCTGTGTTTAACAAACTGGATAAGATCTTTGCGTAGACTTTTAAAAGCGCAATGTCATGAATTGTTCCAAAATCTCCGGTCACTCCCATTCTACATCTCCCCACTCCTGTTCTCCCAGCACATTATTGTGTTCGGCTGCCTCTCTTCGCGTTTCATTCCCGTTCGAAATTTCCTTCAGATAGAGCTCCTCAACTATGTCAACGAGCTGCTCTGCTCCTCGCTCACCCTCGGTGAACGCCGCAGCCTGATCCATGCGAACCGTCATGTTGTGGAGGATGACACATGTATAACTTATCAGTATTATATCTTCTTTAAACCAGTGGAATGGCTCATTCCTCAATAATTTAAAACGTGATCGAAGCACACCAAATACTCTCTCAATATCTTCCCTAAACCATTCCTGAACTTTTGTGTATCGCAATTCATCGTCGGTTGTGGGGTGTTGCATAGGCTTGGCAAAAAAAGGCCAGTCAGAGTAGATTCTATCTGCTAGAAAATACAATAACTCACGCGTGGAGGCACAGCCAGGTAAGCGAAACTCATGAGGCAAACGAAACTTGAACTTTCCTGTTAAAATTTCATTGAACAAAGGGGAGAGCAACCACATTGTCTTGTCGTTGTTCGTTCCAGCTCGACCTGGGAACCAGTGCCAAATATAAAGGTCCCTATTGCGCCACGCCTCCACCAAAATAGTTGCCAGTGGTCCTTCTTTTGTATTGTGATACTGCCCTTTCTCGGCAAGTAAGCAGTTTTTCCATTTGATTTTGCTGCAGTCTACAGCACCCACACACCCAGCAAAGCCATGTGCATTGTATTTATTTTCTATACGCGACAGCTCAGTCACGTTAGGTCTTCTGTTGAGATATTGTTCTCAGTAGAGCTGAACGACACAACAACAAAACTTACGAAAATATCCTCGTAACTTTTCGGACCCCATTCTAGCGTCATCATCGATATCGTCCAGTGGCCTACCTGTTCCCAATAGTCGGAGGCAAGCCAACAACTTTATCTCAGATTGTATTCCAACTTTGTCAGCTGCATTTTTCAGAGTCCTGAAGATATGGGGGCATTTTTATGTCAAATCCCTGTGTAAAACCCGAAACAAAGCACGTAGGACACGAAATCTCCTTCGAAAGGAGCGCAAGCTGTAACGGTATTTGACACCAAGAAGTCTTTTACCCACGAGCTAGTTCTTCTATCAATGTTTCTTGTACCGGGAAGTCTCCCTCTCTCCTTCTTCTTTGCAATATTAGACAAAACAACACCTGTCGCCAGATACATCCTTGTGCAGCCAGTCTAGAGTTCTGGAAGCACGGTAAAATCGCGGAAAGATTCTTCGCATTGTGGCAGGAAGGACAAATAAAACTGCTGCCGTTTGGCTGGCCGGGATGTGCTGAATAATAAAAGAGGCTGTGTTGGTATTGGCAAGCAATATTCTGGTTGAGTACAAACTTTGATGGTGGGCAATACTAGAGATGCCGGGCAATGTTGGGGATGGTTCCGAGCCGTTGGATCTGGCGGCGTCGAATCAACATGGATATCACCAACTTGAGCTGCTCAAGCGTTGGAATTTCCTATTTCTATTTATTCGTAAATTTTACTGGCTTCTCAAATGATTGGCTGCGAACGAGTGTTACTTTGAGTATTATCTTATATAATGCAACAAATAGCCAGAACTGCTAGGAGTATTTTGAAAATTTACGGCTATATCGCCATTTTGAGTCTTAAAATTTTCGCCACTGCTGGTCTTGCTCTAACCATTAGTAACCATTAGTTTGATTACAGAGACGCCACGTAGTCTTGCTTCCAACAAATGATGAGAATTACGCAGTGCACGCTAGCGAAGGCGAAGTACTGAAAGAGTCAACGTTGCCGTTGATTCTCCGTTGCTTTCCTGGTTTTGTGTCTTTGTGTGCGTCGGCGCGAGGACCGTGCGTTCAGTATTACTGTAATGGACCCGATTGGCGCATAGGTGCCAGGAGGTGGCGACGGTTTGGCGAGACTTCCAGATGTGCTGCCGTATATTAACATACAGTAGGTCTCAACCGCAGTTACTGTGTTCTTGCGCAAAGATCCTGTATTGCGCAAATACTCGATATTTCCGTAACGGCTCAATCTTTCCGCACAAGCAGCATAGTTAATGCGAACAGTAAGTCATTTCGAGACTGACATTAGAAACGGTATCGTGTACAGTAGTTACAGAAACACATAAATATTAAAAATTTTATTAATATTTATAGCAAAAAAAAGATTCGTTTCAAGTCCAGAAATAAAATCCGTTCATTTACTGGACAAACAATACTCTTTAAAAATAGTGACGTTATAAAATAATTATCCATATAACCATCAGCTACATTGCGTACAGTAGGCCAATTCCTGGTGGGGCGGGGCTGATCACCCCTCCCCGCCTAGGTAGCCACCCTTATGTCTGAAGCGTTCTCCCTGACAGCGCATTGGTAGCTGGCGCTATAAAATTAGTTAGTTTGTAAGTCGCAAATCACACATTGCGCAGCGATGGGTATAGCTCCCATTCCATAAAAATGCTAAAAAACCCTCGTCCCCCGGGGAAGAAAGATGCTGGTGACCTCACGGGTGGCTCCCTAGAATTTTTTTTGCTAAAAAGTGCCACGTGTAATAGCTGTAGACAATCCAGCCTTTGATAATAAAGAGAAGGTTCTTCAATCCGAGGAAGACCCGCATCTACTGGCCGCACACTATGGCACCGGATCGTGCGGCTTCTCTCTCCGAGTTCCCTTTCTTGGAGTGCTCTAGGGTAGGGTTCGACCTTCTCAGAGCTCCGATCGGCAACTCCGCTTTCACCTAGGCCTTCCTCCGAGACAAGAGGGCCCGTTTCCATATGCACCGCCTGTGTGCATCGGCTTGCCGGGTTACGCATGCGTTCAAACTCGCAGACCCTCAATTTGCCGCCGACCCTGCACGCGAGTTTGACTCGCTGCAACGGTCCTCATACGAGACGCTACATAAGGTGACACTAACGGACCTAGCCTGGGAACAATCTTGTATCCCCTGCAACTTGGTGGCCAAAGTTTCTCGCTGATCCGCCCATTCCTTCATGGCGCGGTTGCTGCGAGCCCCCTGGATGCTGCCACTGCCCGCCACCGAACGGCGTCATACACCTCAGCTCGCTCCCTCGCGGTTCTTGGAAACCGCTTTCGCGGGGACCGGGCCTTCTTTGTTGCCCAGGCTCGCCCCCCCTTCGCCAATTTGCTCATTGTGCTCTCGGTAACCCTTTGCTCACCGATCTAGGCTCCCTGGACCCCAAAGCTCTTCCTGACATCCCTGTCAACCTCCAAACCCATCTCAATAGGGTACAGCAAGAGGCTGCAGCAAAGTTGCATTGGGAGGAAAACCTCTGGAAGGATGTTCCCAGCCACACAGCTCATCGTCCCGAAGCCACCCGTCGTCGCATACGCGGTCTAGCTTTTCGCTACTCCGAGGCCGTTGCGTTTCTACAAGCGCATCCGACCAATGCGTCCCCAGCCACTGCACTGTTTCTGGAAACGTTCATTTTCCGGATTGCGGCCAGATATCACACCTCTCATGCCACTATTGTTCCGGGCGGACTGGAGGCTGTGTTGGATGAGAGAAGAGAATCCGCGGTCAGTTCCGATCGGGGACCCGGAGCACTGCAAATTAGAGATGCTGCACATGTTGACCAGATGGAGTAGTTAAGCTTCTGATACAGGTGAGTCTTCACTCCTCCCGTCGACCACCCGTTACGAGACGCTACTGCTGCCGCGTATGTCTCTATAACCTTGGACGTTTCTGAAGAGGGCGATCCTAACGAGTCGAAGGCTAGTGGTACAAAATCTCATCCTATCCTTGATCCTCCCGGCATTTGCTCGCCTGGAATCGCTTCCAATTTCGTGGCCAAGTCTGTTTTCTTCCGCATTTCTGCTGCATTTGCAAGAGCTCGCGCTTCCCGAGTTGCCATTTACTTATAGCACTCTTGGAACGGGGATGATACAGTCACGTCATACGCCACTGGGAGAGTCATTCATGCTAGTTTTCTGGAAAACTTTAGGATAGATCGAATATATCTCCCAACAGTTAAAACAACCAAACCTTTCCCCCTGTTAGTTGTGTATCCGATATTATACTTTGGTAATTAGCGACTGCTTGAACGGGGACGTCACGGCGACGTCGCATGTGATGGGCCGGTCCGGCAGGCCGACTTGAGTGTCACGGGGGAACGCATGACTAGAATGTCTGCGTGCCTATAGTTTAGCAAAAAAAATTACCTACATCTTTGTTTAAGTAACCAATTAAGTAAAGTTGAAGGTGAAAAAACTAGAGTAAAGGTAAAAAACATGACTTACGAGACATATCGACTCTTGTTCTAGAAACAAAAGCAAGTAGAGCTTAATTCAATTGTACCTTCAGTAAAGAAACAAAAAATGATGAATTCAGAGAAAGTTCTAATGATCTTCTGTTTCAGAGAGGGATGCCCGGCGAAATTGCATTTCAACCCGGCGACGACGCTTCTGCCTGTACTTCTTTTGAATCTGTCGACGCTTTTCAATTTGACTATTGCCGATGTGGTACCACCGATTCTTCATTTTCTTGAATAGTTTGCTGTCTTCTGGACGGAGCGGGTTGTGATAAATATGAAAGTTCGTCAGAGCAACACAAAGCCTAAATATCTTGTCGTACGAAGATTCTGCCCACCTCCACTTGGACGAAATCACAGTCCACAAGCCGCTCATTCTTCCAAAGAAATTCTCGACGATAATGCGATCGCTTGAAATGTGACGATTAACAACCATTTCTGGGTGTGTTAGGACTCCATTTACCGGCTTTTTCTTGGGATGAATGACTCGACAGAATTCATGAGCGCCATAGTACCCCTTGTCTGTTAGCACTGCCCATACACTGGGGTAATCTTCATGCAAAGGTCCTTCATCTTCAATAGCCTTCTGCTCTCCATCTTGTTTCTTCAGCTGCTCTTGATGAAACAAGTTCATAGATTGGAACAAGGTGAGATCCGAAACGGAGCCCGGCTCATGTGCACTGCATCCAATTGCAAAGCCACATGGCAAGACGGATACTTATGTCTTGTAACCATAGAGCTTGTGCTTTCCACTGAAATAAAGTTTGCCTTCTTCCATACTCCCACTCGGACGAAAGCTTGGCTGGAATGTCACATCAGTTGCGTAGCGAGCCATCGGATAGTTTTGAAACAACGAATTCTTTCTAACCATTTCAGTCATCGTCCATTTCTTTGCCTGATACTCGACAAAGTGTTCATACATTGCATCAGAAATGATATCAATGAACCGCATGATCATGCGCTCGAAAGAAGGTCCCTTCATGCCAAAAATCTTTGCAAGGAAGTCCCACTGCCCACCGTGCTTTAGAACAGCCAGAGTCATGAATAAAACATCTTTGGGCGTTTGAGCACACTTGCGACCCCGACCGCTATTGTACCGTTCCTTGATGAACTTCTCGAAAGTCTGCCAGATATTCGTGTATTGAGCGGGATCGAAGTTGATCATTTGAACAATTGATTGAGAGCCACCATTGTTGTAGAACTGATCAAAGATGGGGGCATCACTACCTGAGTCTTCATCAGAAAAATCGCCATCTTCAGAAGAGGAAGCATATACCTGAAGTTCGGCTTGTCTTTCAACTGCAACATCGGAAAGTAGAAGAAGAGCTCTTGCAGCTTGATTAGAGGTGAGAGATGCCATAATCAGGGCTGAATAATGCGGGAAGTGGAATGAAAATGTCTGAGGGGTATTGAGGTATAGGTAGGTATGTTCAAGGCAACTGTATTGGTTTGAAGATCGAGGAATTGCACAATTATCGAGTGGTTTCCAATAAGACCGCCATAATTTGAAATTCACCAATAGTTTTCAGATTTACTGAGATCTCTGCATTTTAATCAATCGTTGAAAAAGCTATTATCAAATTTGATAAAGATGAAATCTATTCCGAATTATTTGGCGTTTTTTCAATTAATTTATGTAATAGCATTGCAGGGGCCATTTCTGTAAATGACTAGGTAACTTTGCATGCATATTATGTTTGCGCTGAAGTTCTAGTATACACATATACAACCACTAAAAGGCAGCCTTTCGATTTTAACTGTGCTTTACGGCCTCTTTCTCTTACAAAAGTAGTTCAATTTAGCGTTGACGGTCTCTTTCTCTTTACAAAGTAATTCAATTAGCATCAAACTCATCAGCACAAAAGTTTGTCATTTGCATCATCGCAGCTCCATTCGCAGTCTCTGAGAACCAATGCAAAGTAGTTTCGGAATCTCCTGCTTTTACAAGTCAGACTCAGTTCAATAGTGGCATTGTGAATACACTCGGTCTGATTAGACTCTTCCCGAGACTATCAATGAGTAGTCTGATCAAAGAACAACTCTGGGAAGAGTAGTCGAATGTATTTGTCGTAGTTCTAAACAAAATATATATGTATCCTTCAAGAATAAGACACCCAGACCTTCCACTATGGAACCACAGAGTCGCACTTTGATCAAAAACATTATAAGAGGCATTCCTAGAAACTAGCCAGGCACTGTCAACGTCGCGATCTTTAGTTGCCGTGCAATATTTCGCCACCTTCGCGTCCACACTGCGCAAACCATCACCAACTTCGCCAGCCTCCCGAAACATGAAGCGACAACATTTATCACATGTCTACTTGCAGAATCACTGCCTTTCTAGCACAGCCACCCCTAATCGTGAACTACAGCACTGCGCCACTAATTCCGAAAGCCACCAAACCCGTTCACGACCTAAACCCCACATCAACTCACCCAACATTCTCCCCTTCTTCCGCGGCCAGCATTGCCCAAAACCTAGCCCCCCACCACACGGCCTCCGCCGGAAACCGAAATCGCGCCTCATGCAGCCGGCCCCTTTTTTCTCCCACCCCCAACCAAAAGTAACCTCCCCCCCTCTCCCTTAACAACACCGAGAAATCCTCTGCACACAGACTAGCCGTCACCTCACCATCCATCCCCACCTCTCTCACCCTTGCCGCCATCCTACTGGCGACCCTCATGCCCTTCTCCCCTCCTTGCACACTATTCCTCGTCACCCCATACCCTTCCCAAAATTCCACCCGCACCTCACACCCATACATCATTCCTGCCCCCTGCGCAAACCGCCTCAGCTGTTTCATGATCCGATCAATCACACCTTCTTTCCCTCCGCGAACCGTGCCCCCTACCCTCACCCTTCCAGCAACCACCCCCATCCCCTCGCTACCCACTACTTCAAACCTACTGAACCCCACCATCGCCGCTCGAATCCCCCAACCCCTCGCGCCACAACCGTCTGCGCTGTTGTCACAAACGCGCATCCCGCCAACAAGGCATCGCCCCCCTCTGGGCTCGCTTCCGCCGCATGCCCGCCCTTCCCTTCAAACCACACCCAAAACCTTCCCGACGCCCCCATCATCACCCCCTTTCCTATACCAAAGTCTCCCAACTCCAATCCTGGCCATGCGTGTAATGCATACACCTCTGTTACATCCGAGTGTATTTGGCGCAGTAACCCGCCACGTTCCACCGCCATCTTGGCGCCGGATCCGAACTCGCCTCCGCGTTCTTCAGCCGGTTGGAAGAATAGAACTACCTTTCGTCCCGAACGGTGGTGTTCTAGGTAATGGGCACATGCGAGTAAACACGCTGTGTGTCCGTCATGTCCGCACCCATGATGCACGTCTTCATTCAAGCGGCACACATTCCGCTCCGTTCCCTTTAATGGTAACCCGTCCATATCCGCGCGTAACAGAATCGCCCCATGGCTCTCATACTGTATCTTGTCAATCCCTTCCTGAACCGCCACTACTGCCGTCGGGAGTGACGGCAGCCCCATGGTGACATGCAGCGACGGTGCATATTTCGAGAGGATTGAGTGCACAAATGCAGCCGTTTTGTGTTCTTGAAATGCCAGCTCAGCCAGCGAATGAAGCGATGCTAGCCATGATTTGTGAAGTACCTCGTGCTTGATAAAGAACGCGTCGATTTGGGAACGCAGAGGGTCTGCGGGAGCCTGAGCTGTTGAGCCCGCAATGGCAGTAGGGATAGGTACAATGGGAGGCGAGGATGATGGGACGGTTGAAGAGTGGGGCATGGTAGGCAGAAGTAACCAGGGACGCGCAGATTGAGGAGCGGGAGAAATGATGCGGTTTACTTTTTGAGCTTGCAATGGGTGCGTTGGAGCCCAACTGTTGGTGGAAACATCTTCCATTCGGATCAGCGTTGCGGGAGTGATGGAATATAGCTCAATTTACCTGATAAATACGCATCCCTACCTCCTGAGAGCGTCCTTGACTCCCATGTCTCGGGCTCTGTCTCAACTGACACCATGCCAAAACTTTCTGCCAAGGGTCAGACGACCAGTATTCCCCTTAAGATGTCAATAACCGTGCCCCACACAGCCTGCGGATTCTGGGTGTTATTGCTCGACGATACGTATTTTAACCAGCAGAGAGCGTTAGTCGCAGCGTGCCATGCAAAACACATGGGCCACCCGCAGGTTTGATGAAATACTCTCTCGCCGCAGGCTCTTGCCCCTTACCCCATCACCCACGCCTACTCTTCCGCCGACTCACCCTTCTAAACGGCTTTGCCTGTCTACACTTCTTTTGCAGGTCCATGTGTGTCTGGCAATCAGCCTGAATACGACGAGAATTTCGGCCAGGCACTAGGGCGCAATGATGTTGTCTTTACAGGAGGCAAGTGTTTCTGTTCTGTGAGTAAACAGCCAAAGTTATCTTCAGAGCAGTGGCATCTTCAATCCAGTTCCATCATTCATCTCACCCGAGCTTCCACCAAGGTTTGTTACGCTTGCGCAGGCACACTAGAGCTGGCAGCCTCCATCTTTGCCTTGTCCGACGCCTCATCCTCCGCCGTCCTCTTGGCCACACGATCCCTGTGCTGAATCATCATATCTTCTGATGTAATCTTAACCCAACCATCCTTCTTCACATGATACACATTGATCACACCACCGGAAGCCGCATCGCGATGGGTGGCATGGTAGATTGATTTTTTCCCCAGCTCTATCGCCTCCTCCACGCTCATTTCGTAGAGTATCCTTGATCCAACACCCCATACGCAAACGTAGATCCGGAGCCTACGGAAAACATGTGTCCTTTGAGACGCGTTCCGTCAGAGTCGACATAAAAGATGTTGGGACCCGTCTTGTCCCACCCACAGATCATTGTGCTGGAAAATAGAACGATACAAAACAAGCAGGTTAGCAAGCCCGCATAGTCCTCACGCAATGACGAGGTACTGAAACGATTCTTCTGCGGCAAGAGGAACCACTTGACACGTACCCCATAGACAACCCATGCCTCTGTAATAGTAGACAGTGTTAGCCAACAACTTGGAAGCCGCCGCGACCGAAATGCGCTCCTTATTTCTCAGCTCTATACACAGCACGCGGCACAAACGCACAGCAAACACAAGCGCAACACATACGTAGACATTGTCAGTACCATTCCTGGAAATCACATCTCCAATGAAACCATCACCCCCCAAGTGACGCAAACAACGCACCATACAGCTTGCACCTGCGTCCCAAGTCCCGTTCCCAGAAGCTGCAATCCGCGGCACCCCCAGCCATAGTACCCAGCAAGTAAGGGTTGATTTCAATAACCTTTTTCACGGTTCCCGATCCAATATACTGTCCCATAGAGGCTCGAGAGTCGACGGCCACGATAATTCCACCCTTAAAACTGAATGCCAATGTGGTAGTACCGTGCGCAAAGCGGATGCGATCCTTGGGTGACATGCCTGCAAAAGCATCGCGTAGAAACGAGGCGGGGCGTGGACCGGGCGGTATGACGAGCAGATCCTTCCCGGCGAGGTCACGCGCGTCAGGTGCGGAGGGATCGGAGGGTGGGGTATGGCCTAGAATGGCGTGCTCTGCGTTGAGAAAGTCAAATTTGACCATGATGAATTTGAGTTTGGAGTTGCGCGGACGGGATCGGGGTGATGGACGGATTGGGGGATGAAATCAGCGCGTGAGGAAGGATGAAAAGTCGGGACCCGATGCCAATTGGAGACTTTGAAGCGGAGGTTGGTTGGAAGATGGCGGAAAACGGTATTGTGCGTACAGAGGTCGATTGTTGGAACAATCATCGCTGGAAGGTGTCCACGTTGTGTAAATGGAATGGGGAAAGAAAAGAAGCGTAAATTTACTGTAATTAACTGTGAACAGCTGACCATATTTTTAATGGATTAAAAACACCCCAAATTTCCCCCCTGTAATTAATTAATTAATTGACGCAATCGGATCAATTTGAGCGATGGGTGATCCCGGATCAAGATCAATGATCCGCTTTGAATTGAATTGCTCCAAGAAGAGTCTTGTGTCGCTTGGGATGATTTCGTGCAGGGTGACAGCACCAATGTCAGGGTAGCATACAGTACACTGTACAGTGCTGCAAGGCTAACGCAGAACACTGTCATTTCGCCATTGGTTGCATACTTTGCGTGTTTATTCTTGAGTTTGAAATGTCATACATTTGCCTTAACAAATCCCTGTCTCACAAGCCTTTCTCTGGGATCACGTGGTTCCACTCTGCAAATACATTTCTAGCTCACCTGCGCTTCACCCCTGGACTTGAGGTGTTGACATTCCACAACTCATTCGTCAGCAAAGCGCCAACTCTACAACGCGTACATGCCACACTCTGCAACAGTTGCAACAGACCTAGTACGTTAAAATCCAACCAACAAAGCAACCAATTCCGCCCCCCTTGTAACGCACATTCCACTCATCCAACATTCACCACACCACCTCTCTCCCCCGCAACTGAAACCCCATCCACTACATTCTCCTACAATACTACTTCCCCGCCCGCTCATCCTCCTCAATCAACTCCCTAGCACACCTGACCATAACCTCGACGCCCTCCTTTGACGCCAACCCGGATGCCCTCCATCTCACCCTACCCTCACGATCCAACAGCAGCACATACCCGAACAATCGATTCCCAGACGGTAACAGTCTTTCCAACGGTTCCCTGGCCCTACAATTAAACGCCACATGATAATCATGTTCCGCTACATCAGTCCTCCCTCTCTGCATTCTTTGCACAAATCCCGACAACGCCTGCGCCCCAAACGATTCATTGATCGTCACATCATACCATGCGATCGCATGAGACCCTAAACGCGACGTAAACGCCGTGCGCCATGAAAGTAACTGCTGGTCTGCTACAGAACGAAATGCCAGTAGCACCAAAGTCACAGCATGAGCATGTGCTTGATCGGAGATGACCACGCGTTTTGTAGAGAGTGACGTGGTCTTGATACGAGGAAACGGGTCTGCGGAATGTGCGGGGTGCAAATGGGAATCAAATGCAGCTGTGGTACCAGTGGAGAGACGTGAGTTATATTCTTTGAGATCTTCGGAAAGACGACGTGCGGTCGGTGACGATGGAGAGGAGGTGGGTTTGGCGTTGGTGGAGAAGGAGGTTAGTGAGGGGTGCGGTCGGTCGTGCAGGTGGTGCCAGGAGTGGTATGGCGGTAGAGCGGTGAGCTGGGGACACGGCGAATTTGAGTGGGCGGGGGTAGGGCGCGCCAAAAGTGCCGGGCGGATTGGCGGAGCATTGCGACACCTGGGAGGGGAAGCGTTGAGTTGGTGGTGTTGATGGCAGTCTGGTGAGATGTGGAAGGGTGAGATGCGGTGGGTTGTGTTGGTGCCGGTAAGGCAGCCTTGGTATTGTGCAAATGATGTGACCGTAGCGCAGACTTTCTTAGCAAAGGTAACGTCAACGCTGGATTGGCTTGGGTTTAAAATGAAATAAAGTTGCGAGAAATTGAAAACTGAGAAAAGCTCAAACAAGTTTTTCCCTTTTCCGCTTTCAAACGCTTTGCTGTCGGGAGTTGCAAAGTTGCGTCGATTTTCGTTTTGTTGGTATCAAATTTTGAAAATTATTTTGTACTTTGTACAGAATATGTAAGTACTACTTACATGTGTACTACATGTACTGTACTGCACTGTTGACCTGTTGTCTTATCCAGCGAAATCACGCTGGTTACATTTCCACCCAATTTTTCATTCTGCCCGACGCCCGACGTTAAGACTCGTCCTTCCGCCACCAACACTATCGGATTGCTCAAATCTTCAAAGCTCAAAGAGTCATCGTCCACCTTTTCATTCAGCCATCCTTTCCACTTCCAACAGCTGCCCTTACCCTTGTCGAAATGGCCGGGGTGCCCTACCCCCAAAACTCCAACATGTCAACAGACCCACATCAAACCGGCTTTTACCAATCCAGCTTTGCTCCTCCCCTGCCAACAACCCCGTCTCCATCAATCCCCCACTCTCCACCGATCCCCAATACTACCTTCCCACTCCCCAACAATCCACCACGACATTCGACGACGAACCCCCACTTCTCGAAGAACTGGGCATCAATATTTCCTCCATCATCGCCAAAGCACGTGCAGTGGCAAATCCCCTCTCCACCATCGATTCCACATTCGCCGATGAAGCAGACATGACCGGTCCCGTGCTTCTCTGTCTCCTTCTCGGCTTTCTCCTCCTCATGCAGGGCAAGGTTCAATTCGGCGTCATCTACGGTCAAGCCACTGTAGGTTGTCTTGCCGTTTACACCGTCTTCAATCTCATGTCCAACAGCGGCATCGACTTTTACAGGTCAACCAGCATTCTCGGTTACTCCCTCTTACCCATGGTGCTGCTTTCTTTCTTCGCTGTTGTTCTCCCCGTCAAGTCTATCAAGGTGCTCGGCGTCGTCCTCGGTGGCGGTTGCATCATTTGGAGCACTACCACGGCCGCCAAAATCTTCGTCGCGGTGCTTGCTTTGCATAATCAGTTTTGGCTCGTGTGGTATCCACTTGCCTTACTTTACACGTCTTTCGCCCTCATCACCGTCTTCTAACTCGCAATCCTGTGGTAATGCACATAAAGTCGTCCCCGATTCCACTCTCTCAAAAATCTTTTTCCGCTTCTTCCTTTACTGGCATCAAGAGTCCCCTCGGCGCTATCTTCTTCTCTTTTTGATTTACAACCGCAATATCGAGCAATCCCTCAGGTGGATCCAGGACAACCACCCCCGCATCCACATCTACCACTGGCACAATCTCCTCTACAAATGGTATCAGCACCCTCTTTCTCTTCTCCCCGTCCCCGCGCCCCTTCCCTCTCCCTCACCTTCCTCTGGAAACAACTCGACCTCTATCAAATCAGCAGCCACCGATTCCAACCTCTCCCCCGCACCCGACGCACGACACAAATCATGCCTTGTCACAACCCCCACAACCTCACCAATCACGTCATCCTTCCCCACCAACTTGACTCTTCCACCGACTACCTCCCCCACCATCCATTCACCACCGCCCATCCTCGGCCGATCATCATCCTTCACGTACAACCTTGCTCCTCGTAAAGCCAATACGTCATCCCGTTGTTCAACGTCGCCTACACGTAATATCCACATCCCTTTCTGAGACGCCTTCCGTCCGGGACCTAGCTTCACAGGACGGGGATATTTGCGACCGGGAAGAAGCAGATAACGTAGATTGGTTGCCGATGATGGCCGTTTGAGACGTTGTGTTGCAAATTGACTCTCGGTTATAACCTTTGCCTCACCCTTGATCCCGTGTGGACCGGTTACTGTCGCTATGTGAATAAAGCCCAGGTTTTCAGGGGAGTAGCGCTCGTCAGGTTGAGAAATGCGGGGGAAGGATTTTTGTTGGCGAGAACGAGGACGGCGACGAGGGGGAGAGGCGGACATGAAAGTTGAGGGGTGGGTGAAGGGAGAACGGCGGATGCGGTGTGTGGAGAGGGAGAGCAGGGTCGCGGGGACAAAGGTGGGGAGGAGGGGCATGCTGTGAGTTGCAGTGGTGTAGAGGAACTGCGTGCGGCGATTGCTTTGGATGGGTGGAGGGGAGGAGGGATTCTAGGAGAACATCATACTGCGAAGGCATTTCAGGAGGGGGATGAGATTTTACACGAGGGCCGTAAGACAGAAAAGGGAACATTTTGCATATACTGTATTATTGGCGTTTGTCAAATCGGAATGTACAGTACTGTACTGTACAGAGCTGCGTGATGCCATAGAGAACACCCCCGCATAACTCGCATTATGTTGCACAACAGCGCAACAGCTTCGGCCGAGGGGGCCCCGAGCCTTTGCTGGTTTCCACTATCTACGCTTTACCTCGGATTGCACGCTCCCAAGGTCGGTGATAACCACGTGTGAGGTAATCGGTAGGTTGTTCTGGTTCAATTGAAAGTTCTCTGGTCTGGTCCCTCCCAACCTGACCGACCACCGGTATTTATTGAGAACTACGTGGACCAAAGTAAGAGCAAACAAATGCAAAAATCCGGAGAGAGTGATGCCAGTTAACAATATGAATCCAAGCATTAAATCATCCGACATGAAATGCAAATGCAAAGCAATGAGAGTGATGTGAATGCAAGTATTAAATCATTCCGACATGATATGAAAATCGAGAAGAGCAAACAAGACAAATGGTCGGGTCGACTATCACGACATATTGATAAATGAAAATTCTAATAAACGAGAACCCACACTCGACACTTTCTAATGTTGACTATCGACCCAGGTCGATGTCTGTCGTTCGACCCATGCCTTAGGGGTCAGGTCCAGTTTGTTGGCATTGATAAGGGAATCCAGAGCCGGGCACGGTTTTCCTTTTGTAAGAGCGTCTGCTGGATTCTGGCCTGTTGGTATCCAGAAAACGTCGGTAACCTCCCTTCTTTCATAAGGATGACGTATCATGTTGAGATCAATAAATAGACGCTTCTCCGATGTTGAATTAATCCGGCCGATTCAGTCATATAAACTCTTCGAGTCAGTATATATCTTAAGTGGGACGAGTCGTCCGAAGATAGTGTTGATACTGAGTCGTAAGGTTGTGCAAAAATCAAAGCCCTACACCATAGAAAACAGCTCCGAAGCCAAAACGCTCCTCGCGACTCGCCTCACTTTCATGCTCGCATAGTGTAGGATATTTACAGATCCATTTTTGTCCATTAATGTTACGATAAACCCGAGTTGAGAAGACTGATCCTTATTGGTAGCAAAACTTGCATCGAATACAGCAACAACAAATGAGCTCACGTCTAAAGTGACGAATTTAAGTCCCTTAGTCGGATTTTCCATACAATTGCGAATGTACTTATTTGAGTTCTCGGACGAGTCCCTATCTGGTGCAGTGATTTTAGCAGCGACTACAAACCCGAAACATAAATCTGGCCGACATACAGCGGCAATGTAAGAAACTCGTGCTCGTTGGGATATAAAAGCATCCCTTGAAGGGTTTTCCTCATCTTATAAGGCCAGATTCCTTATATTATGTGGTTGAGATAGGTGCAGCGTAGATCCAATTCTTGATATTATTGCAAAATTAAATCTTATGGGAGTGGATTCCGTCAAAAAACTGGCCTTCTTACATTACAATCTAGAAGACCCATTATTTTCGATATCAATCAATTTGTTGTTCCCTGCTGTTAAGGTTTCATCAGTTTGTAAGCATGTTATAACCCTCGGCCGTATATGAAAGCTAGAAGAGCTTTTAGAATTGCTGGTGTCAATTGTGTTTTGGAAGTAGAGAAAAAATTGGTCATTGACTGATGGCTTTATGCCAAATTTTTTAGTGTGGTGAGAGTAGTACGTCAAATACCAATGAACTCCGGCTTCGGGGATACCATGAAGAGGTTTGATAATTCTCCATAAGACCCCTAGAGGTAGGTTAAGGATAGCTTGCGTTTTAACACAAAAGTCACGGTAAATGGGTCTTTCTGACTGGGTATACGCTCGGGTGAAATCTCTGGAGAAAATCTGGAGTGATGGATCAATTGCAGCTAATGCCAATAAAATCCGGTGGGATGCACGTTGGACTGTGGGACGTAGATGAGTAGGCCATGTTCTGTATCGTTGCATGCAAGAACAACAAGCCTAGACTTTTCGTAGGCATCCGGGGACTCTTCATGCTTCACCTCATCCACGAACCTGCTACCGTAAATTCGATGGCCCTGGGACTTGTGTTCTAGTACTTCCACAAATACGCCTCGAGACATCAAGACAGTGATCTCTGTCTGTCTGCACTCCTTAAATTTCTCGTGAGTATTTGACTCTCGCTTGACGCGGATAGAGAGCACGTCGATAAGGTCAATCAATCATGGTCATGACAGAGAGAGAGCATAGAGACCAGATTGATTGCAACGGTACTTGGGGTCGCTTCGGTAAATGTTGTAGCGTTAGTGTTGGTTACAGTGTCCACAATGGTAGATGGTGTAAAAAAACGTTTAACAACAAAGATTCGAAAAGTCGTTGGTCCGCATGGTAGTAAAATAGTGCATGTCTCCCCTTCGATGGCGAGCAGGGCGAAGTGTCCGTCCCAGCAGTCTTTATTTGGGCGGTAGACAAGCACATGAGAACCGATTGGTGTCTTATGGATGTCAGATACGTTAGGCCCGTTGCGAGTGTGTAGTGCCGAGCGGAATCGTCTCTGGGCGATTATTCGTTACGTCTCCAGTCGCTTGTTTCAATGCAGTAGCCCTTTGGTATACTGACTTTGAGGGTTGATCAGTTGGGAACCCAAGCCGGGGAAGGGCGCCATACACTAGAAGGGTGGTTACTGAGCCGTTTGGGCCAACAGATGTAAACTGCTTTCCTGCATCGTACGTGATCACTTCTGGTGGACCAAGGTAAATATCAATCCAAAAAAGGAGTAGTGCACGCCAGACAGACTCTGTGGATACAGTATCCAGCCATCTACATGCTTGGTACTTTGTCAATTCATCGAAAACATGTAGTAACATATTTTTTTCAATAGCAAAGATGCCCACAAACATATTCTGGTTATGTTGCTTCTCGTCTCTTAATGTAAATTTACAACGCCTTGGCTTCTGGGCGTGAATTTCACAAGGCCCGCATTTGCGTACTATGTCATCAAGTACAGCCAAGTTTTCTGCATCAACGTCTTCAATATTCGCTTTCCGTAGAAAATTGAACAATTTTTGTGCGCTAGGGTTGCCGAAACGTCGATAGAGACGATGTAACTCATTGTGGGTACAGGAATTCTTCTATAGGGTTCTATCTGATAAAGGCATGGCCGAATGCTCGGACAGCAGACAATTTCTTCCCGGAATAGGTATGCACAAGTTTTTTGGTGATGTTATTGTATAATAAAACCATCCTTTCCATTTCCGATAAACCAATTATTATTGACAGATTCCCATCGATGTTGTGAACATCGAATAACATAATGAGTTTCTGAAACGGACACTTAATAAAAGCTGTGCCAATAGATGTTGCAGAACCCATACCAAACGAAACATTGCGTCGGTGTTCCCGGAATGCCAGTTGTTTGCGCTAGATCACTGGTTTCGTATATTAAAATCCAAAATCTAAGAATTTTGCAGTTTGCACTAGTTCGGCGCCAAAAAAAGTTTTTGGAAATAACAACCCCATACCTTTTCAAATTTTCATTCTTCAAGTGCAGTTTACTCCTATTTTGTAGTTTGCTTGTTACTTTTGACTACCTTGAGTGGAAATCTCCACCAAGGAAGTCGCCAGTACACTACACCTGCACACTTACTTCTTCACGCATCGCGATCCATCCTTCCACCGAGGCGGAAGGTTAGATGAAAGGTGCTCACCAGCGCGTGCGTTCCTCTCACTTCCGTCAGCTTTCCAACCGCTCCGGTTCCCCACACCCTCTGCTCTGCCACACATACGTTCCTATTCACCATCTAAATAGAATCCCTCCTCTTCTTAAGCCGACTTTCTCCAACTACTTCCTCTTTCCCCTTATCCCTCCTTCTCCATACACCACCCCGTCCCCCACTTCTCCCCGGCGTAACTGGCCACCTTTTCTCCACTTTGTCCTCGCCCATCACCTCCTTCAACTCCTTCAAAACACCCCGTATCTCCTCCACCCGCCCTACCTGTCCTTCCAGCACCTCCACTCGCCTCCTCAGTTCCAAGTTCTCCCTCCACAGCTTCCCCACCTCCTGCCCCATACATTCCACCATCCCATCAATATGCTCTTCCTCCATCACTCCAGCAAGTTTTCACCCTCTTCGAACACTGTACACCGCATCCAAGGGCACCCTAACCTCCGACGCACTCAACACTACCCCTCCTATCTCAAACACAACCTCCGAAATGCATTCATCCACTCTCTCTTTCAATACACCT
Source organism: Kappaphycus alvarezii (assembly GCA_002205965.3). NCBI lineage: Eukaryota > Rhodophyta > Florideophyceae > Gigartinales > Solieriaceae > Kappaphycus > Kappaphycus alvarezii. The sequence goes on from NADL03000649.1 coordinate 868,936, forward strand.
GCAAACTCCCTCACCCGCTCCTTGATCTACTCACAAAACTTTTTTCCGGCCCCCTCCTTCATCTTCCCCACCTCCCTCTCCATCACAAAACTCCTCCCTCATTTCCGCACCCCACCAAATCTCCCCTCCATCCTCCCCGTCCTCCCGCTCCGGCGTCTCCGGCACCTCCGTCTTATCCAACAGAGCATTCAGATCGTCGTAGGCTACGTACCCACTCGACATTGCTAAAGCCTGCAAACTCTTCGACAAGTGCCATTTTAAGACCAGAGGTACCTCAAAAGAGCTTACCGATGGTCACAGCCTCCCACACAGCACTCTCGTTCGACCATTCTCTCCTCCCACCCACCTCCCCCGGCGTTTAATTTCCCTTTTCTTCCAACTCTGTTTTCGCGCCAGCGCACTCAATATCGCTCATCCTCTTACACCTTGGCATCTAAACTTTTGATGCCCTTCACACCATTCAAGGCTCACCTATACACAACCGCACACATTCAATATCTATGATGTGCAGCCCTCCCTCAGTCCTCCCAACCTTGCTCTCTACATTAATTTTAGAGCTTTTAGTATCCACTCAATACACTTTAGGAACTTAGAAACTTAGTTTCGAAACATTAAAGCTCCCTGTCTGTCCCGTAACGAAGGAAGACACAGTCGGACATCTAAACACATGATGTTCAACACCATTAACAATAAAGTTTATATAGAATGTCACAATCATAACACCAAAACATCGTACGTGTTCATCCTACTTCATTGTTCAATATCTATCATATAGTGTCTAATCATTATTCTCATCCATTATCATGCCTCCGTCATCGCAGTCTCCATCTGTGTTAGCAGAATTGAGGACTACTCTGTCATCATCCTCCTCTTCTTCAAACCTCTCATCCCACCTCCTACATCTTCCATTTCATAATCTTCTTCCAAACTTACGACTTTTGATTCCTTATTCTGATCATTTCCATCCTCACCTAGCGCAGAGTCCTCCTCTTCAAACTTAGGCCGAAACGCTGGCTGCCAATGTACTGCGTGTGGCAGTTTGTACCCCTCCGGTACCAAGTACATGTGATACTTCATGCAGCTTTCCTTAACCAGCGCATCTTTGTACCCATCTCCAGCGTGAAACACGTCCCCTCTCCCAATTAAAATGGATTACGGCGGAATCCTAAACTTTCTCACTAACATCGTCCGAGACAGCCGCTTCAGGCTTTTGACGTCCGTCACGTACATTTTATATGACCTCTCACAAACCTACAGCATGAAAGAATTCGCTCCGGACGCCATCGTAAATAACACTGGAATATCCCCGAAGCTTTTCTCCGCTTCAGTCATTCCTCGAAAGCCACTGTGTAACATCTGTCTTGGACATCCCTCCCCGTACACAGCACTTGCACTCCAGTTTCCGGGGCGTACATCTTTTTCTTCCCCGACCTGTTGTTGCACAGACGGAGAGCTACTGCAATCTGTCCAAATCTCACATCCAACAATGACCTCTTCCTCACCATTAAAATGTTACTTTCTTCCGCCTCTACAGAATCAAAAATCCCTATCTTCGTCGTAATATATCGCCCAATACCGTTCAATCTATCTCCAGCATATTTCTCTTCTCCAGCGGTGATGATCGGGTTCCAGTTCTTCCTATTCGCTTCAACCGTCAAGTCTGGCTGATTCAAGAAGTCCTTCTGGAAGAACTCCAACAAAGTTCCGGTCACATATCCATCCAGATTAACCTCCCTCTTCTTCGCCTCATCCACCATCCCATGGTCCGTGGCAAATTCGTCCAGCACACAAAATAACCTCTCCATCAGCTCACTTCTCTTCGTCGCGAAGTACTCCCGAGCCAAGTCATCCCTCTCCATTTCCGCCATCCATAAAGCCTCCTCGTCATTCAAAGGGTTTCCCTTTGCCTGTAGAATCACCCCAAGAACCGTTTCTTTTGTAGAACACAGCTCCTTGTGCCTAATATGAGCAGCACGCCAATAAACCGCATGGTGCACCCCTTCAATTCTTCTACTGTCAAAAGTTCAGCCCGATGCTTCTTTTTGAGGTGAATCATCTGCATCCAAAGGTGCTTATGCTTCACCCGGTGTCCACTCGCAGGCCAATCACTCGGAAGTGCATTCACCAAGTAAAAACACGACATTTCCGACCATCCTATGTACTGCCCCGGCCTCGTCAGTCCTTCGGCACTCTTTCCGGGTTATCATCCTCGAAGCCTCGCATCCCTCCACCTTGATTCTCTTCGTACGCAACTAATCCACCATCTTCTCCCTCATCGTCCCGTTCATCTTCGCTTGACGGCAGAACATCAAATTCCTTGAAGAAGCGCTTCAAACCTCCTTGCTCATCTTCTTGAACACATCCAACACCTGAGCCGGTATTTTCCCAGCCGGTGTGTCCACAGTCTTCCCCTTCTTACTTTTCTTCGTTGAAGGCTGTTCATACTCGTCGTCATCACTGAGCACAACAGACTTTCTCTTTCTCTTTCTGTTCTCCTTCTGCACAAACTTCTCACTCTCATTATCCCCCTCCGGCTCAATACCTCTCTTGTTGCGTGGGCTGCGCCTAGGAAGTAGGGGTTCCCGTTAAGTTATAGACTCCCCAACACCAGGTGTAGCTACCTGAACAGATTGTACTACCTCCACCACATTAGTATCCGCTGGGGCGGAACTTATACTGAGCTTCAAACGATCTTCAATCTTCCTTTGCGCGAGTTTTATCCTCTTGGATATCATCCCGGGCCACAATCGTTCCGCTCCACAATCGTTCCATTTTTGCAGCTTGCATGCAAAGGTACTCCATTAAAGACACTTCGTTCTTTCCCATGAGCAAGGTGGTTTGTAACACTTGCTTCACACTGAGACCCTTCTTCCTTCCTGCTCTCCGGCAAAAATGAAATATAACTACGGCACATTGAAAGAAGTGCTTTCGCATGTCCTGAAAACGACCCATCTTCCCCGAAGAACTAATTCTCATCCCAATGTGCAGCTGCAAGCACCGTATTGCAAAAAGAAACTAATCGTAGTTGAGTCCTAGTAAGAGATCACTCGACACATGCGCCAACGTCAGTACTGGTCCCTCCTTGCACAACTAATCAAAGAACTCCAGAAGCCCCTCGCAATGGACGAATTTCAATCCAAGAGCAGCATAGCGAGTCAAGTGTCGCACGCTGTACATACAGATAGCCTCGCTCCTCTTCAGTGCTCCAGCTTTCCGTATCGGTGAAAGGTCTGCGACTTCAACCTTTATATCCTTCATCAAGTTATAAATGAAGGAGACGGTGCTGTGGACCTTGTCCGCAGAACCCATCTTCAGCACATTGGAACTCATCTCGTTGAGTACATTACCAAGACCGAGTGCCTCGTTCATCGATAAACCCTTCCCGTCCTTGCGTCTCCAAAGCACAACATCCAAAGACCGCACGATATCCACCCAATTTCTACCCTCGGAGGGATCATTGATCAGTTCGTGCAACACCAGAACGCGATGATGTCCGTCGATATGTATGGCAGGCACCACTATCCTTCCATCCTGAACCATTTAGCTGAATTCTGATTCATCCACGACGGCAACAGCAATCGACCCCGCAGACGGAAGCCAGCCAAACTTCTTGCACCTTGCCAACGTCGCTGCCTTGTGTTCAGCATTAACACTCCTTGCCGTCTTGTCGGGGATTTTTATGTGTTTTATGTCCATAATCAGTCGATACTGGTCATAGTTTGAAACAGAAATCTTTTGCCCGACGAGATTGATATCCACGTCCTCCGAAGAGACTGCATCCCCGTCATCGAACAAGTGGAGCTCAGGCCCGGTAAGCGACTCCTTTCCTAACCTGACTGGCTGGACCACTTCCACAACGTCATCATCAGAGTCCTCCACAATGGTCACCATTTTCTTTGACTTGACGGGCTCCTTCATCGCTGGGGGCTTTTGCGCCGGTAAGGCCCTCTTCACCGCCGAAGACGTACTCATCTTTCTGGAGGGTGTCGCAGCTTTGGCAACCTCAGGTTCATCCTCGGAGATACTCGGAGGGACCACAGAGGAGACGCGAGTCATCATGGAGGTATCCCACGCGTATACACCTGCCTCATGGATGAAGTGAAACTGTGACCCTGACGGCCGGTGGCGACTTGAACGCCAATTGGCATTTTGCTCGCTACTGCCGTCCGTCAGCGGTGCCATTTCACTTCATCGATGAGTCGATGAAGTGAAATGGCACTGTGCTGTACTGCTGACGGCCGCAGTGGCAGCGCTGGCACTCAAATTTAATGGAATTTTAAGCGTACCCATACAAGTGTCTATGTAATGTAGCCCGCCATGGTGCAATGTGCCGTCCGTCAGCGGTGCGCGGGGACTTCATCGCCACCCCGACGAAGTGAAATGGCACCGCTGACGGACGGCAAAATGCCTGGAGAACAAGTAAAGAAGACGAGGGCGGTGCTTCTCGTTCCCAACTTGTCACATTTGCTCCTCTTCTACTCCGCATATACGCCTTCTTTCGTCCTTACACTACGTGGAGCACGCGCAAAACTACTATTTGTCACTAGCACGCGTGCAATCTCCTATTCTCGCCCCCACTGGGGGTACCAACAACAGTTGGAAGAGGACTAAAGCTCATTCCAAAACAACCGTTCTTCCATGCCTGTTCCACGTCAGGACTCACACCGTTTCTTCCACCGGCCACTCCCTAAACTCATTTATCCCGTTCGATTTGAAATTAGGCTCTCGTGAGAACTGCTCATTGGCTTGAAATCGTACTTAAATGGCTCCCACCCCCACAAGGAGTTTTCCGAAACCTCTGAAGAGTTCTTCACCCTCCCTTGCACACTCTTCTACAATGGTGAAATTTTTTGGCACTGGTGAAGAACTAATCAGGGTTTGCCTTGATCACAGCGATTGTTACGTTTCAACGAGGCAAAACGAAGATGAGCCTAGGAAAGTGGGGCACAGTGCGATTAACGAGTTCGCCATTGCCAATCGACATATCCTGCCAGAGACCTCAAAATTCTTTCACACCCTTCTAGTTCCCGAGCGCTCAACCTATACAGACAAAGAGCTTCGGGTTGTAGGAATGAAGGTTTTTAATTGTCAGGTTTACTTTTCAGCGAGGTTGCTAGACATAAGGGATGGGGATCCTGATATGCGGGTGAGAGACTTCTGGAACGCATACGAGGCGGCGACTTTCAAGTGAATTACGAAGAATGTCATATTGACTGAGTTCTTCAAGGGGGTAGAGATAGCCCCGAGAAAAGTAGAAAAACACCGCCCCCCCTTCGCTACCGACTTTCCTTCAAAGTTCCAGAGAGTTCTGTACCTCTTTTTTATTCAGGCGGTCTCCTTAGCGAGGAAAGCGGCCGCCCCTACGAGAAGGAGGCGGGGAACGAAGTACCAAACTCCCTTTTCGAAGGTGGCGATTAATGACAAACAAATGGCTCAGCGAGTGGGCTTCGGTGTGCAACTGGTAACAAAGGCATGGGATTCTTTCGCCAGGTTTCTTGGATTCCCCGGTGCATAGGTCATGGTTTTGCCCTTCATCCGTCTAAGGTACTCTGATATGCAGTTCGAGTCAATTGAAAAGAAAACCGATGGCTTCTCTCACAGGGACATCAGCCATCGACTACTTCCGGATGGAAATCATACATTAATGGAGGAAGATGTCGTCCCGTGGGCGTGGAATCTACCGGAATATGTTGACACCCCACTCCTTACTTTGACTACAGAGTTTCTCTCTGATATGAACAAAGTGATGGTGAATGAGTTGTTGTACGCGATATCTGCTCCGGAAAGATGGGACGTTCCAAAGCCTTTTGGGCACAGCGCATCTAAAATGTTTCCAGAGAGATTTGACTGCTTCTCAAAATCTCTCATCTCTACCATCATGGAATAAATATCGCCACTAAAACTTCGAAGGAGTGTGTAGGTGGAAGAGGTGGCTAAACCAAAGGTAGAACCTTCTATGCTCATGGAAGAAGATGTGATTGAAGTTGCTCCCATTGGGAAACATTCGGAGGCTGTAGAGGAGGTGACAATGATGGGAAAGGATGCGCGACCGAGAAAAGGGCGAGAACGAGAGGTGAATGTGCCGTTAAGAACACCGATCGCACGGAGGAGACGTTGAGCGAGGAGAGTGAGGAAGTAATGACATCGCGCACGAGAGCCACGGCGCAGAGTGTCGTCGGTGCAGAGTGCCGTCGGCGAGCGGCGTTGTGGCGCTGTTGGCGAGCAGCGTGGGAACGCCATAGGTGAGCGGTGTGGTGGTGCCATTGGCGCGCGTCATGGTGTTGCCGTTGGCGAGCAACATGGTGTGCGTACTACACAGACGCGGAGGGGGGTTGCAGGAGGAAGAACAAAGGGTCAGGAGAGGGTGGTGATAGAAATGTGGTAGGTGGTTCAAATCGACGAGCAGATGTCAGTTTTCTGTCGCCAAGGGAAGAAGTAGCTCCAGGCGGAACAGGTGAGCGAGGCGAAGGGGTATATTCAGTGCGACTAACGCCAATGCGATGAACGCCGGAGGGTATGCAAGTAAGGAGAATTGTTGTGGTGATGCCACGGAATGATGGAAATGAAAAATATGCAGAGAGAAATGTAGTGGAGAACGCCGTCCCTGTCCTGGAAGATGAAGGACATGATGAAGACATAGGTTTGTTGCCGCGGTCGATGCTTATTGAGAAAGTGAATCTGCTAAAGGGGCAAATAGGATGTATGAAGGAAGAAAAATACAGTCTGATGGTAAGTCTGAAACTGACTCAAAAGGAGTTGGAATGGGTGATGGAGGAAGTGAAGCAGCAAAATTTGCTGATATAGAGTTTGAGAGAGGCGGTAAAAGGAAGACGATCCGGGGAAGAAGGATTGCAAGGGGGCGTGAGGTGGCGACGAAGCTATGAAATAGGAGTGCAGGAATGCCTCTATGGATTTGCACGGTCTGTGTATGATAGGATTCTTCATTACGCAAAATTGGAAGCATCCGAGCTATGCTTCGACAACGAGAATGTTGGCCGGAACTGGAAGAATAGAAGTGAGACAGTTGGGGAGAGTACGGAGTACAGTTTGTTTGTGGTGGGAGAGAAAGAAAGGGTTCGTAGATGTCCGTTTGAGGTTGCATATGAGATTAGACCGTATATGCCGTCGACGGAGGGTGGGAGTCACGTATTGTTAAAACGTGTGGTTGAGACTGAGGTAGTGGGAGATAAATGGGAATCAATAAGGGAGGCGGGGAGGAAAGAAGAGTACGTGGAGAATGTAAGTGTTGATAAGTGCTTGAGACAGAGGATAAAGCAGACATTGAGCGATGTGGTTGGGGTGCGGGAGCGAGCAGCGCTTGGCAAACTGTTCTCGATGCTTGGTTACGACTTGATCGCAAGGCGAGCGAAGCTGACGGAAGGGACAGAGCTTGGCGAAGAGTTGAGGAATCAAATCGAGGAGGTACAGGGTAAATTGATGAAGACGGAGGGGAATGGTAAGTTGTGTGCGTGGGGAACGAGTGCGATTGAAGATATTGCATACTCTGGGTCGAAGGTGTCCGGGAGATTGAAGAATTTCGAAGAGCAAGACATGTACTTTCGAAATCGGATGTCGATGGAGGTTTTGGAGGAGTTTTGGGGGTACGAAGTAGAGAGTGAGAAGAATGGGCAGAAAAAGTATGTGGATAGGACGGTGATGCATCTGGTCCGACTTTATGCATGGATCAGGTATGTGGTGACGACGATGGTTAAAGAGATTGGGCGGGGAGGCCAAAGGCAACTTTTGTTCTCGACGCTGTTTGGGAAGTACCTTCCGCAGGCTGTTGAGGACATGTTGAGGGTTGGATGGAGTATAGTGAAGGATGGTTATGCTGAGGAGTTGGAGAATGATGGATGTTGTGGAGGGGATCGGAGAGATGTGAGTGGGAATAAAGAGAGAATCGAAACGGCTGGGCTATGGATACCGTCGACTGAGAAAATCTACCTGTCGATGAGGGAGGAGTTCTTCCTGGAGAATGTGACGAAAAGACTTGGGGAGGTGTTAGATTGCTACATTGCGTTATGTCGACCGGAGGAGGCAAGTTCCAAGCGTCTAGTGCGTAATAGTAGGAAAGAAATGGCAGAGGGAGGAGATATGGGAGGCAAGGGGGTGAGAGGGGTAGCGGGATTGGAAATAAAAGAAGAGTAGCGGTGACTTGTTTATGTAATTAGGAATCTTGAGAGGTGGTGGTATGCTTTTCGGTGTTGGGGAAGTAGGGCTTAGCGGCTGGGTCCCGGTAGAATCTTTTGAGGTAGAATCGATGAATTCGCCAGTGTAAGCGAGGGGTGAATGGGGGAGCGGGGTAGTTCTGACGAAGAACATGAACGAGGCCGAGGATAGAAGAGGATGGTATGAGACCGAACCACGGGGAGACGTTGTGGAAAGTGGAAGTGCTGGAGATAGGGACGGGATGGGCGGTGTGGTTTTGTTCGTCGTCTGTGGCCCATCGAAGGCAGACACAGTTGAGGGTGACATCGACTTGATCGCGGGGTGGAACGAGTTCGAGAAACTGAACGAAGGCGAACTCGTTTGGAGTGATAGTGGGGGAAGGCGTGGTGAAGCGGAGGAGAAAGATGAGTTTGCAGACCCAGGCGATGGGAGTGAGATTGGAGGAGCTGGAGCCAGCGACAAGGATATGGGAGAACTTTGGAGATTTGGAGGGACCGAAGGAAGGTGCAGCGAATATACGTTGAATGAGGGGGAGTGGAGGATCTTTGAAGGCGAGCTCGTTTCGATCGGGGATGTAATTGTCTAGGGTTGGAATGAATCCTCCGACAACGTACGCGGAATTGACGACAGTGAGACGAGTTTGCCTGAGAGTGGGAGAGTCATTTTTGAGGGCGAATGTCTCGAGGGAGAGTGCGACGAAGGAGGGCAGTGCGGCGGTTCCAATCTGTGAGACGATGGCGACAGTGTCTGGAGAGAAGAGATCTTGAAGGGAAGAAGTGGCTGTGTGAGGATTTGAGCGAAGGAGTTTGTGAGCGGTGATGAGGTCGAAGAGGGTGGTTTGCTTGCCATCACGGACGAAACCTGGTTTGTGGGCGGAGAAGGGAATAGGAGGGGAAGGGGACGATGAGGCAATGGAGGGATCAGCAGAGAGAGAATTCCAATGGTTGACAGCATGGGATCGGTCAATGGCATGGATGGTTTCGTTGTGTGCGTTTGGTCTGCGTTTGGAGTTTTGGGAGTAATGTGCTTTGAAGAGAGTATTGGCTTGCTCGAAAACATCTGCATCGTTGAAATGGAGACCACCGAAGCGCCTAATGTCGTCTACGATGTGATCGAGAAGGTGGAATTTAAGAGTGCCAAGATTGGAAGTATGGTGGGGGCCGAGGACATCGACAGTTGTGTGCTTGAAGGAATGGATTTGATTGCTGAGTTTGGAAAGACGAGAAGTGGTCCATTCTATGACGTAGTTTTAGCACATGGAGGTGAGAAGTATCTGAGTACTTGGAGAAGACCTTGATAATAGGAGCATCATCGATTTCATCACACACCGGTCGAAGAAATCGCCGATGAAGGGGAAGACCATGTCAAGGGCGCGGTAGTCTTTTGCTTCTAGCATTCCGCCCAAGCAGTCGGAGGTGAAAAGACTGTTAAGAGACTGCCCGCTTTCGGAAGTGGAGAAGTCAACGTGGAGGTCGTTAGCTGGAGATTGCTTTTCGATAGCGGCAAAGATGAAGTTGGAGTGCTTGAGAACGGCGGTGCGGACGTAGTGGAAGAAACGGCGAGATTTTGTGGGACCTACGGTGGTGAAGAGGTGTTCTGAGACGAGTCGTTCGATGGCGGCGAGCTTGATGGGTTTGGAAACGCCGAGGTGGAAGTTGTGGAGGGGTTCGAAAGGGAAGATGTTGTATGGATAGAGAAGTGGTGTGATGTTGAAAAAGGGGTAAGATTCAAAGAGTGAGGGGTATCTTGCAAGGAAGAGGGAGTGAAGTACTTGGAGGGCCTGATCCTTGAAGTTGCGTTAGACTCTAGGCTTGCGGGCGAGGAGAGCTGTTTCGGAGTCCCAGGAGAGGGAAGAGTGATTGTTGCGGGCTGCGAGTGTGAGCCGCTGTGATCGAGGAGGATGGGCGTGAGAATGTAGGTGGAGTTGTGAAAGAGGGAATGTGCATCTATGATACGGGTGCTGGGGTCGGGTGCCGTGGGAGATGGCGAGGATATCCTTTGCCTCATGCATTTCTGCGCAGTAGCTGGCGATGATTGGGTGGCATTGACGAAGAACGCCGTTTGCATCTCGGAAGGGGAAACCGGAGAGACCAAAATCGAAGAGGGTTTGAAGAAGGGAAGACATGGATTGGGGCATGAGTTCCGTTTTGGTTTGGGGGGGATGTTGGAGAGGAATGAGGGAGGGTATCTGCATCTGGACAGGGAGAGATAGGATTGAAGGAGGTTGGGAGGTAACTGAGAAGTGTAAGTTTATCGGAGATGCACTTGCAACGAAAGGAGTCGGAGAAGTTGAGGAGTGTGATGTGGAGGGGATAGGAGGTGATGGGGGAAGATTTGAGAGAGGTAGAGGACTTGTCGGAGTAGATTTGGATGAGGCCTATGAAGGAGTCGATACTAGTGGTGTGAGGGAGATGCCAGATGACGTTATCCTCGGTGGACTCCATGATTGCGATCTTGAGTGTGGGAACGACTTGAGAGCCGAGGGTGGTGGCCATGGAATGTGCGAAAGCTGGGAAGCCGAACGGCGTGTTGTGGGAGATGGGGTAGAAGAAGGTGTTCTTGAAGTGTACGAGAGCGAGCTGTTGTTTGAGGACTTGAATTGAGTTCTTCTGGATGATGGTGGCAGAGAAACCTTTGTGGGGATCGGAGATGGTAGACGGGATTAAACCGATATTGCTTATTCTCTGGTGGAGGAGATTTGTTTGGAGCTCGAGGCATTGCTTTTCGGAGCAGAAGGAACTCTGAAAGGTTAATTTGGAGAAGTGGGGACCGTTGAGAAGAGAGATGAGCTCGTCTGCTTTTCGTTGGCCAAGCTTGGAGGCGATAGAGGAGATGTTGCCAGCCATTTTCTCTGGGTGGGGGCTGTTGAGAAGGGGGTGGACGGAGGAGGCGGAGAAGGGTCGGAAGAGGAGGCGGAAGCGAGAGGAACGGAGGCCGTGGCAATGTGAAGGTTGTGAGGGGAGATTAAATGCTGGTCGTGGTGGCAGGAGTCTTGGTCAGCAAGAGGAACGTTGTCGGAAGGGAGATGTGAGGGAGGAGGGTGTGGGGGAGTTGTGACATGGATTTATGGCGCTTTGTGCGAGGAGGGAAGTTAGGTTGATTACCGCCAGGGGAGAGGAAACGCTTGTTGGTGGAGAGGCGATGAGGGCAACTTCTCTGATGAAGCTGGACGGAGGGGATGGTTCGGGCGAGGAAAGAGCAAAAATTGAAGCAGCAGAAAGGCATGGTTGACGAAGAAGAGATGGTGGGGAAGAAGGTGGTGGGGAACGTAGGGGGAGAGAAGATATTGCACTCAGAGCACGTGACATGTGAGGATGGTGTTGAAGAATATGGAACGCACGCGAGAATGAGTAACGGAGTGGGATCGTTTATCCTTCCAGGTCGTGTTTTGATCGTAACGCAACTGGTATAGATTAGAAAAGTGTCAGGTTTCTATTTTAAATGTAAATTTAAAACTGCGCACTGTTAACAATTTGTTGATGTAGCGAACTGATTAATTTTTCTGAGCAGCTCAGGGGAGCTACTTAGCTCCCATAGTCCATCTAGAAATTTCCATGTAAACTGCGAAACGAGAAATATGTATGCTAGGTAACTCTCCAAATAAACTAGCACAAACTGCAGATATGTGCTAGTTTCTACTTCCATACAAAACAGCTCTAATAAATCAATGGAAATGTTTTCGGAAATTGAATCGTCCAAATTTGGATAAATTCACCGGTTTTCTTGGCCATTTCTGTTCGTCCTGTTTTGACCACCAAACTAGCATTCCCAGAACACCGACGTGGAGTTTCGGGAAACATCAATGTCTGGGTTAGCTCCCACATATTTGAAGTATGCGTAATACTGCGCTAAGCCTGCTGCACTTCCCCTTGCGCATCCAGAATCAACCATGATGCCATAGAATACATGGTCCGTGTAGCGATCAGGTTGGTGTACATCAGATGCCAGGGCATATAAGGCTTTGGAATCACGTAGGTCGGATACCAATGATGGTATATTCCGGGCATTTCGTTAGAAGTGCATTTAACGTTTGTAACGTCTTCAGTGGATTGGTTATCCAATGTTATGAAGTGCGCGGAAATGCCCTCTAATTCTTCCAAAAAATAGTCATCATCTTCGGACTTATCATTTTCATGATCAATGCTTGGTTTTTCCTTTAGATAAACCTCTAGTTTCTTAAAGTCCTTTTTCTTTTTAAGAGCATCCATTATTTCAGACTTTGAGTGCTTCGTGGACCAGCAAACCTCGTGACGGCAGATAAAGCATTTTTTTCTTGACTTACGGCTGTTGCGAAACTTCCTGTCAACGATCATGGTACTTATGAACCCTTCTTTCATTTGTACAGCAATTGAAGCGTGTAGGTCCGCAATTACGCCCTGCGTTGTTTCGGCAGGTTTGAAGTACGCCAATTGAACAGTATTCATCATAAAGAGCCGCGTTGAGCAGTTTATTCTTCAGTATTGTATAGTTCCGATACACATTTGGTAAGAATACCTTAATATCATGTAGGCGTGTGACTTAGATCTGTAAGCACTCCGTCCTCGTCTTTCCACTGTGCTGAGACATAACTGATGCTAATGTTATGTAATTGCATTCTCGGAGTAAAGTTCGGACACGTTCAGGTATCTGGAATCGTTCCTCAGTGCGATGGACTGAGTCACCCAAGGTGCATCCCTTATTACGAAGAGAGTCAAAATAAAATTGTCTGTTGAGACCACAAAGCATAATTGAGAAACCGCGTCGGCGGTCATATTCAGAGAGCGATATCTGGTCACAACTTTCTTCCTGATACATACTTTCGGTCGAAGTTATCCTCAGTGCTTCCCCTGTATTTGTCAATATCCCCATTGTACGCTTTGAAGAAGTTAGACAATGAGCCAATTGTATATTTGGGTAGATGATCCAGTGTAGTAGTGCAGAGGTCACCGCTATCATCATTGTCCCCGTTTTTTCTATTTCGTTCTTCGGAGTTATCATTTCCATTATCCTTTCTTTTTCCATTACCATGGTTCGTAATGCCCCTATTTATATGTCAATAACATTGAATAAAAACATTTGCCTTCGTGTCACTGGCATTTTGAGGATTTACAAGGTCGTCAGATGGCCATGGGATGTCCTCTCGCATTGTATCATATAGTGATTCTGCCATTAGAATGTTTCTGACTTTTTTAACAGAGACACCTCGTTTCCTCGAAATATCCCGGAGCTTTCTCTTAGTATTAGTGTCGAGACCAATAAAATCGTCCAATGCGAATTTTGTGAAGTCATGAGCATAGTATTCAGCGAGAACTTCGCCGCTCCAGTCTTCTTCGGTGTAAATCTGTGTACAATACTCTGCGAACTCTTGTTTAAGCTCATCAGTAGCTCCTTCCAGCAGTCCCTTTTTCAATCGGTCTGACATGTCTTCTAGCTGGCCTGTGCGCGAAATGAGTGACTGGCCAGCGTCGCACGACAGCGCAACAGCTTCAGCTGGGGGCTCAGAGCCTCTGTCGGTTTCCACTATCTACACTTTACCTCGCATTGCACGCTCCCCAAGGTCGGTGATAACCACGTGTGAGGTAAATCGGTAGGTTGTTCTGGTTCAATTGAAAGTTTTCTGGTCTGGTCCTTCCCAACCTGACCGACCACCGGTATTTATTGATAACTACGTGGACCAAAGTAAGAGCAAACAAATGCAAACATCGGGAGAGAGTGATGCCAGTTAACAATATGAATCCAAGCATTAAATCATCCGACATGAAATGCAAATGCAAAGCAATGAGAGTGATGTGAATGCAAGTATTAAATCATTCCGACATGATATGAAAATCGAGAAGAGCAAACACGACAAATGGTCGGGTCGATTATCACGACATATTGATAAGTAACAATTCTAATAAACGAGAACCCACACATTACGACACAGAGACCTCTGTAAAATCAAAAACCAATGTCTTCAGTGCAATCAGCACTGAATTTTTGTTGTGTACATTGCATACTGTACAAACGTTCCTGTCCAATCGCTGGCCACGACTCCAATGACTCGAAAACTTCGATGACTTTCGCCGTATTTGCCAGGTGGCAGTACTACCACACAGAGCCAACGGTAATACAGTACTTATCGAGCTGTGTCTCGTCCTATGCTGCCACGCGAACGGCTATATAAGGCAGAGCTCTTCGTCCGATCGGGGCGATAGAAGGGACAACGGAGGTACAGGGAAAAGTGGTCGATCGGACTGCTACCTACCTGTGTGTCAACTATTTACTGCAATCTGTCTAATTAAGCACACTAAATACGGGACTTTGGTGTGTTTAATTAGTTTTTGGTTTTTAATTAAATGAAAAACAAATACGGACTTCAACGGCATCCAGAGGGCTTTTGTAACCTTTTACTATTCCTTTTTTCCTCGCTCCCCCTCGCTGAAACTACACATACTACAATTTTTTTGGTTTACACTGTAATGCTCGCCTGACTGTCGTCGCGTCTTGGCTACGGCGGTGCAGTTATTGCAGTCTGCAATTTACGACATTACAGTACATAAGTTACCTCCCCGTATCCATCCGCACCATTTCTTGAGAGGAGAGATAAGAGTACACGCAGCGAAGACAATAAATTCTGTTGCCCTGCCGACGTGATCAGCGCAGGCCCTCCTATACGAAACATTTTATTTCGCCCCAGATCCCATCCCATTGACGTGGTGTACTTTACCCTTTTGATCGTACAAGAGAATCGCAGTCAGACCGCAAGACTGGATTCGAGGGCAAAATAATGTTAGAAACTTTCCAACTTTGATTGCAAAGAGACCTTATGGTACTGTATAGTGGTACGGCGCGACCTATTTATGGGGCTGTTCAGGGTCATGTAACGTCGAGAAAAACACCAATTCTTTTCTTCTACGCAACTCGCAGTCCCTTTTGCTTGTATCCTATATCAAATGTAGTCCATTACACATAGAAAGGATGCCCCAGGTGCTTAGCTATCACCAAAATGACTATCTTAGGCTATTGCGCTCCAAACAGACAGCCACACCATTTTCGCAATCTCATTGCAGCTCAAAATTTCACATAAAGTAATCTCAACCTTTCGGCGCGCATGATTCCTATGGAACAATAAAAAAAGGTGTAACATCAGAAAGATGACAATAAGAGATGAGAAAGGGCTCTCCAGGGCTGCCCCAAATTAATCCCTCAGCTCAAAGGATTTTTGTGATTCCCTTCAGTTGCTTATTTCAGCCAGTAGAACTCGTGCTATCTCTCTAACTGTGCGAGTCTTCGATATCAACAAGGTCTGCGTACGCCGACACGGAATGACGGAAACAAAGTTGCACAGATGAACTAGGCGAAAAGGTATGTTCAAGAGGTGCGCCAATTCCGGGAAAAGGTTCTCTTTACCGGCGAAAACAGGTTTATTTGCGATGGCCACAATGTCTTTCAGTGCTGCAGGAACGATTTGCGAAAATAACCTCCGGTTATAACAAAGCCGCAGAATTGCGGAATTATAACCATGGTTTGGGCTGTATTTTTCTCGCACAGGAAGACAAAAATTTATCAAATTAAGGCAATAATCCTTCATTTGAGAATATTATAGATTCGATGATTGGTGTATGCCCACTTGGCGCCTTGAATGAAAAAAGTGAGCTTACCGAGGGCTATTGAAAAATGGGATCAAATATTTACACAACGCTCTCTGTTCACCAAGAAAACATATTGTGGCAAGTCGTGCCCAAAAGCACACTGGCACAAATAAAGTTTTGGTCACCGGTTCCGTCGTAAAATTGTGAAAATGTTTTGCCTCTTTTTGGTTCCACCGTGCCCACTTTGGGCCGATGAAGTTATCGAGACAAGGTGGTGCAGAAGAGGCAAGCACTACTCTCGAAGAAGACGGCCCTTGTAAACCAAAATCTTTTCTACGGAGGTAGTCCATCATTCTTCATTTAGTGCTAACAGTTTTATCTCTCAACGCATACCCTGGGCGGAGTTTGGTAAAAAAACCCGAAAGGCCCTAAAAAGATGTGGCACGGAAACAGAGCACAGAGCTATCCGACGAGCCTCGCATAAAGCAAAAAGTGAGTTTCGGTATTGATCATTTGTTAGAATTTTACGTGATGCAATTGGCCTTTCGCACGCTTCGAGTTCTTGATATACCTAGCTTCACACAAGTAAATCAAATAACAGCTTCCGCCTCAAGTATTTTGTATCAACGTGAACAGAGACCCGCACCCTATCTGCGTCACTCCCCTCAATCATCCAGGGCGTGATCCGCACAAACTTCGAATGTCGCGTACGCGCTGTGCTTCTACGTGCCAGTAAACCGACACATATTCGTTCACGCTTCTCCCTCAGATTAGCAAGGCTCAATGAAAGTCTTGTAGAGATCACCTCGGGGACAAAAGGAACCATTCCATCTATAAAGACGTCCATTGCAGATTCCGCACGCTTTGAGAATAGTTTACAGGAAGCCTCCTCCGCGGAAACGCGAATTGCATTCGTTAAGTACCGTATCGAGAACTACAAAATCATGGATTTGCTTAGCGAATAAGTTTCGGAATATTTTGGGATGATTTTGGCTCTTTCACCATAGAATATTCTTGATTAATCCTGAACAATGACTGCCGTACCATGAATGACTTAATACCAAAAAGGTGTTGAAGCTAGAAATGGACGCGTGATAATAGTCGTAGACGCCCTTTTCGAAGTAATTGAGGATTAAATTACTTAGCTTCAACGCAAAGAACTAGAATCCGCCTGCGGAATTCTACTGGAATCGGAAATAACACTACATTCACAGAGTTGCCCCTCTTTGATTTGGAAGGTGAAGACAAGGCAGCCCGTGCTGGTACAAAACTTTCTCTGTGAAACAGGGGAATATTTGGAACTCCAAAAAGGGTAATCGCTTGAAAGTTTTTGGAATCATACTTTTCTGACTCCCAACTCTTTATTGTACTCCTCACTGAAAACTCTGACCGTAATCTGTGCCCTTTTGAGAGGCGCTGCGACTAAGCCTCTGTTACAGGCGAAAAAACATCGCAACTTCTCCGTCATGCGTATGGACTAGGTCAGAAACTTCTACTCCGAAATACTTGTAGGTTGGTAATTTTCCACTCCGAGCTTACCGCTATTTTCAAGCGGATTTTATCTTAGCTGAGCATAGACGGCCCCTTTGGCGTGAATGGAACAACCTCACGCTTGATTTTCTCATAGCAGGGCACTAAAGCAGACCTCTCAAAGTTCGAACTATAAAAATTAGTCATATACATCCATAAGTTGCAGTGTAGATTACCGGTAGCCCACTGTAACGATGAAATATTCGAGAAAAAACTACTTAACGCTGCCAAGGATTTTGATTTGCGTCGTTTTGCGTATTTAAAGCGCATAGGGACTATTACAGGCCTCATTAAGACTTAAACTTTTCGCTGGCAACCATAGAGTTCTCTCTATCGAGCGCCACTGTGGATTACCATCTTCTAGACCTCAGGTTCAAGGAATTGGGTGGCCCTTTTTCTTCACAAAAGGACCTATTCTGGAGCTTTCGCACGGAAAAAGTTTGCTGGTCCACAAAACACTCAAAGGAAGAGTCAATCGCCTCATTGCAACAGAACAGCTAAATCCGCTAATTTTAAAACAACTAAAACTTCCGGAGATGAACGCGAAGGCGAAAAAACATGGACGACTGCGTAGAATATTAGAAAAAACCCATGAATGACTACTTTGAGGTGCTCTTTGGTGCCGCGCATATTTTACAAGTCGACTTTTTTAACCTGAAGACTTCAAGCATGCCCGAAACGTCTCACTGCATCATTGGATGACGACGCAAACAATAAGACATACTTCGTTAGAAGCAAAGAGACCGATTTATCGTACTGATGAATCGACCTCACTGTCAGCATTACGAACGCCTCACTATGTAAAACAGAATTCTGTTCAGCTTAATGATCGATACAGGATGTGCTCGTGCCATCAGCTGTGAATTTTCCTGAATTTTCCCAGTACCGAGCTTTTTGCCGGTACATCGGCAAAATCGAGAACGTAACACTAGCAAACCGGTGTACTGAAAATTTTGGTTCAACTGAAATGCTTCGATAGGGTCTGCTCGCAATAAGTTCCCAATTTCCAACATACCGTTTTAGTACTCCGTGTAAATTATCGATAGGGATCTTCATATCCTTTTTGATCGCTGATATTGATCTTCATATTACTCAATAATGTTACAAACTGACTAATTCATTAGCCTCGCGGTGATTACACCAAGATTACCAAATTCTATGGACATCTAGTCACTTACTTATCTATATGGGGCTCAAGCGTCTGCACATGAAATTCGGATCGCGGTTGCGGACAAATGATTCAATTTAAACAATAAACCGGTAATAACCCACGTAAATAACGCGATTCGAGCAAATATCGAGGGGATTATACCCAAGTGCAAATAATGAGAAAAGTTTGCGCAAGCTCCTCTAATTTTTTCAAGTTCTTTCTGAGCGCAGAAAATGACTTCAGCAACAACTTATTAGTTTAAATACTCTTAATTGACGAAAAGACCATATTGAACGTTTTCAACGAGCCCGAAAGATATCGAGCTGTTTGACTGTTGCTGGAAAATACTTCCGAATGTTTATGGCGTATTCTGCGTCTGTGTTTGATTTGCTTCTACCTCCGCCCATCGTAAATCGTTACTTACGATTTACGATGAAATGCCTCCCGGCTACACCAATCACAACCCAACTTTTCACGACCTAAAGACGAAGAATAAAACTGGTTGTTTGTCAATAAGGTCTGTGGGGATCTAATCAGCCGTAAAGTTTGTTTATTCCTGTAGACAAGCAAATATTTTCAAAAATAATACCAACGAGTATATCTATGTACTTTTCCCATTTGTAGAGTCCCTTCCCTATTTTTCTTTCCTTATGTAGTCCAGAGGAACCCTTTTCAATTGCGCGAATTCGAATGGCTATGCATGCAGGCTGCAGCGCCAATCGTCATGCGTCTATTATTTGGCTCAGTATATCAAGAAAAAAATAATAACAACAATATTATGAATGGGACTTTGAGTCTTTAGAGCAATTAGTTTATCTTACTCGCTGTATTTCTTTCGCCAACTTCCAGAAAGTTTTGCTCTTATCTTACCATATCTTGTAATTCTCCGGCTCTTCGTTAAAAGTCATCTGTAGCGAAGCGAACCTAAGAATAGACGACGAGCGGTAGGTAACCCTGATTAATTGCCAAAGTATTCTCCTGCTAAGATCTACGATCCATTATACTCTTAGAGATCCAGAGGGGATTAATGAAAGGCGCCGCTGCTTGTGGACTTCGAGGGCCAAATCATCTTTTGACAAGGAATCTAGAGAAAGTTCTTCTTTGCTCTGAAAGTTTCTTTGATACCTCTTCTCTTTCTTATTTATATACCTCTAGAATTGAGTAACATGGTTACAGCGTAATGTGGTTTGAATTTTAATCAAATAATAACTCAACAAGCGAAACTTAATTTGAAGCATAAAATAACTAAAGTACATATTTGGGCCAATAACAACAGATGCACCTTGAAAATGGAGGGAGTTGGGACGTATGTTATGCGTAATAAGACGCCTCAAGTGAACCCCTCTTATATTTCATTGGCATATGCTTCGTCATGGCTGGAGAATTCTCGTCAAATTTTGTCGCACAGAGCGCCAAATGGGCCAAAAATTTAAGCTGAGGATGCCTTTATGAGGCATTTGGTATTAAAGAGATGGGGTCGGAAGTATTAATACGCGGTAATACCTCGAAGATAAGCTCAAACAGCGAGTATCCTGTGCAAAGACGAGAGCGATGGTGATCGTACGGGCCCTGGGGCAGACAATCTTCATATTCATTTCCTCTTCCGATGAAAATTCTCTTCATGGCGTTCTTGGCAGTACTAATCATCCATTCAGCGCGACCACTCGACAACGGCACATAAGCAAGGACTTTACTCTATTCTGCCAAATGACCAGTCACAAGTTCCAAGAGAGAAGCAGCGGTAAACTTACAGCTTTGTCTGATACAACAGTATTTAAAGGACCGGAAAAAGATATGACATCTTTCTACATTAAATCGATCAAAACTCCAGCGGACTAATTCTTCGTTGCGACGGCGATCGGCAAGTCGGTAAGGTATTCGATGTTAATAATCAGAGCCTTCTTTTCTAACTTGGATTTCGGCGGCGATTCAGCTAAATCGATCCAGTAAATTCCGAAGATTTTGTTGAGTGTAATGCTTGGCTTCCTCCGATGAGTGAATAGAGGTCCTTGCATCTGGCATCCTTCACAGACCTTAACATAGTTCAGAACGTCTATCATATATGCTCGAAGCCACCAGAATCGGTCAGTTACAAATCTTTTGTGATTTCTTCGCTACAATGTCCAACTTCGTCTTCTAAGACTCTTAATATGTCCTCCCTATCCCCACTGGCTGGAATCGAAAGGAATATATTCTCCGTGGATCTCAGCATCTTTAAATTCGAGACCATGAGGTACTAGGCTGCACGGTTTATTGAGCAACCGTCATTCTCGTCCTACTAAAATTTCTTCTGTACCTTTAGGCAGTGGGCGAAATCAAGTAGTTAGGACTCTCTTTCGAGCTTCTCGATGAGGCAAAAGGAACCCAATGTAGCGCGCAAATTTCCTTCATTTACATCCGAAGCGCCTGGTTGACCTTCATAAATCAGTCTCAAAAGGTAGTCAGCAACACCATTTCCCGTACTAGGCCGATACTTCGCTTTGAACTCCTATTAAGCCAAAAATTCCTACCGGCGTTCAAACCTACCGTGGACATAGTTCTTGTAGAATGCGTACCGAATAGTTTAATGGGCGGTTAACAGCTCGATTTACTTCTTCTAAAAACACATACGTGGAATTTTCTTAGTACAAAAATCACCGCGAGAGATTCCCCTTCATGCCGAATAATTCTGATCTACGGAATTCATTGCTA
Source organism: Kappaphycus alvarezii (assembly GCA_002205965.3). Lineage (NCBI taxonomy): Eukaryota > Rhodophyta > Florideophyceae > Gigartinales > Solieriaceae > Kappaphycus > Kappaphycus alvarezii. Next base: position 890,029 of record NADL03000649.1, read on the forward strand.
GATTCACATTTTTCATAGGATTAATCCTTGCACTGCTCCAAAGGTGATGCTCAAGGCGTCTTTCTCGACGAGGACCACGGAATCAAATTCTGGGAAGACTGCCTCTGGTGAGAAGGTCAGCCTTTCTTTTAGAATCAATAACTCCTTTCAAGTCTCTTCAGTCCAGCTGAACTTTTAATATCCCTATGTTGCTATATCACTATGCTGAAGCATGTAAAGACACAGATATTTCGGTAAATACCTCGGTATAACGGTGATAATTATGCAGACGGTCCAAGGAATCCTTGCGCCGGTTCGTGTTCTGTGGAATCGGAAACTTTTAGATGTCCTTGATCTTTTCTTCGTCCAAGTGAACTCTACCCTTGCAGACTCGGTGACGGAGCGACTTAACCATTGGTTTGCCTAGGTCACATTTAGTGACTTTGAGTTTCAATCAAGCCATTGCGATGGCTTCAAACATGACGTGGAGATGTTCAGTATACTCCTCTACCTAATTGCAGAACAGCACTCTATCGTCTAGAGAGACACTGCTCAACGGGATGACCTGAAGAACGTAATCCATCATGCGCTGAAATTTAGACGGTACACTCATTAGATCAAGGAACACGACCTGTAATTTGAAATTCCTGTAAAAATAGAATAATTTGTTGATTTCCTTGTACTTTTCGCTCATGAGCATTTGCAGATATCTTGCGAATAATTCAAGGGTAGTAAACGGGGCTCTCCTTCGAGTCGTCAAATATTTCGCCTATCTCGAAAAGAGGCCAATCCTCGAATTTCATTTTGCGATTAAGCTGCTTTTATTCAAAAGAAAAGGAACATATCCGTATTTTCGTGTAGCGATGACCACGTAAAATTACCATGCGGAAAAGCGTGGGTCAAGACTCAGTCCTCTAACATTTTTTCAACTTCTCTGTAATCCATCTCGTCGTAGCGCGACGCCAAGCTAGGATCCCTGTGTTATACTTTATTTGCCTCCTTTAGCTCTTATATATGGTCCATAGAAACCGAAAAGAGCCGCAGGTTGCCAATTTTACATGTGAAGATTCCCATATCTCGCACGCAGTCACATATTTGCAGCTGATCTTCTTCTTTGATGATGATGAACGGCGAAGTGTGGGACGAAGTGTGGGTTGATTAGTTCGAAGAGAAAGTAAGCGAAACACGCTCCATCCATATCAAAACTCCAGCGCTATGAAGTATGATACTAACAACTTCCCTGACCGCAGTTGGCGACGACCTGTAACTTAGATTTGGGATGTTCATCAACGGGAAGTTTAAACTGCGAGCAATTGGACTTACGAAGACGCGAAGTCATAGAAACTAATAGCTAACTAATAATAATGCTCTGATCTATAGCATATCTGCGCGTTCAATAGGAACTTATGAGCGAAGTACTGTGGACGAAGGGCTGGGGCGGGTCGGTGTGGTGAGAGGAGAAGCTGAAAGAGTGGCGTGTGGGTATGTAGGGGAAGAGGACAAGTTTGGCCGCTAAGTTCGACTGAATCGTGGGGAACGCGAGTTTTTTGTAGTTAATTAAACAATAGAGAAAAAACACATTTAATAGACTAGCTAAATGTAGAACAGATAATTCATGACATACAACATACCCCGCTTTCCTGTTCGCATACGCCGTCAGTAGCCACCTCTGAAGAAATAGGGAAGCCAAGAGGGTTACGTGGGTCAATATTAGGCACAGACGGCTTTCATGAGATGGCTAGAGTAGTATCATCCCATTTCAAATCATGCCAAATTTTGAGTTATCATCATTCCATACGTTCATGAGATGTTACAGCTGTTCAAAGGTGTCCATCTTTCTACTGGAGACGAATTTGGAGGTTCAGAAGTGATTCTATCCGCCACGGGCCGCTCAACCGATCTCCGTAACATGAAATTCACTCTAAAGCATTTCGTGAGGATTTTGGTTCAAAGAACCGAGAAATCAGTTGACCACTAATTTATCACCCTCATTTAAAAGACTATGTCGGCAGAAGCTTACTGAATTTCCAGCGATGCGTTGCGAAATCGATACCCTCGCATGCGAACGAGAGCGAGCGGTATCCATGCGAAAGTATGATACGATATGAAAAAAAAGAGATAAATCCACATGTTCAAAATGAAAAAGGGATAAAAAAGAAAAAAAAGGACGGCTTTTTATTATTCCATGAAGGATTAATGGAGGGCGTAAGGTGGGAGAAAATGCGACGACTTGACGAACCAAATTTGAAGCAAAGATTTCCAAGTTGACGCTTGTACAGCCCTGTTAAACCTGTTGTGCTCATACTCCGAGTCTCCTTGAGCAAGCGTTAAGTTTTCTACGTGGTCTTCATAGGATATTATTACTGTAAACAGATGCAGCCATGGAAGAGAGTACAGCGCAACAATGTCTACGTTACAATCATCCAAATTGCTTAGAGTAAGCAGATTCAGCCGTGACAACCCGACTTTGATTAGGTATAGATCAAAGCCATGTTCAACCCTGCTTATCATATTCCCCATATTTTTTCAATCATTCCACCGAAGAGGAAGATAAAAGCGTAATTTGTGAGTATTTTAGAGTAAGTGTCAACCGCATGGTGCGAAATCGCGTCTAGAAGAAAACACATTTGAGCAGCGGGGTAGGCTCAGTGGTAGGTAGTTTCGATGGGTAGTGCATAAGTTAAATATAGATTTATATGAGACACATGAAATGAAAAAGGTTCTAGGAGCGACGACACTTATATTGAACCCGTAGTAGACGCGCGGGGCAGATGCGACACTGTGGAAGTAGCTACTGCAAGCGGTTCCCGAACCCCAAAATATCTGTCATGGCCAGGGTGGAAACTAGATGATTTGAAATCCCACCGAGCGCTAGGTGTCAACAGGGCTCGGATGAAATCGCCCTGGGCCGACTGGCACATTTAATCAAAAAGTGCGACATAGCTTGGGGGTGTTGACTAAAGTTTTGCCGAATTTTACTACCCACCCGAGTGGGAATAATCATCCCCGCTGGCCACCTGAAAATTCCCTATTTTACTGTATAGTAAGCATTTTTTTCATGTTCCTTTCGCAATTTATTGTACTACGCAATAATTCGTTACAGTAGGCGCATGGAAGAACTCTATTATTCCTCTGCGGAGCTAAAGATGGTCCAGCGCCGTTACATTACTTCTTATTTTTCAGTAACAGCGTCAGTCTTGGGAGATCGTCAGCCGGCTCGGCCCCCTTTTTTTCATATGCCTAGAGCTGGAATCTGGGTTAGCTAAAATTCCTGACGGCGGAACTTTCATGGCTTGGTTCAAACGGAAAGCGAGTGCTAGACGATTAGAATAGAAGTACCCTATAGTCTTGACAATTCCTGAGTAATCTCGCAGTCTGGTGAAATCCAAGAACTGCCGGAGCTCTTCATGGCGGCAGTTGGGGTTCGAAGAGGACCAAAACTTGGGATTTTTCCTAAACCGGCCTTTTCGTAGAGACATTCTATCTATTTCAGCGAGCCTGTAATATCTTCTAATCCGAGAGCAAATTCTAAAGCTTTGCGGGTCACATCTCAGCAGTCCTCCTCTTTGGCGAATTGTTGACCGCGGCGTAATTATTCACTTCTTCCAAAAGTTCTTTATCAGACGCTAATGTGTCCTAGTAAACTTCGGAAAGAACACCGTCTAAATGCCCGAGGATAGTAACGACTTTCTTTTCGTCAGTTCTAAAAGATATGACGACGTTTACGCAGAAGACTAACTCGCTCATATCGCTGGTTTCGTCGAACACTACCGCGCTGGCGCCAGGAATGTCTTTTTGCGCGACAGTGCCATGATTCTTCCAAACAAGTAAATATAAATGTGAAGGTAGAGCAGAGGAGAGACTTTTGCTTATTTTTGTCCCCTTCTGCGCCCCCTGAATGCCTAGTCGGTCTTCAGCAGGGACGTTTCAGTAATTGAAGAAGCTTACAGAGCCATAGATATACTGAAACGTGCGAAAAATTGAAAATAGATATAAAATAGCACCAAACAAGTAAAATATACTATTCAGAAGACTACGGTAGCTTTTCACCGGAGAAAAAAAGAAATCAACATGCAAATGGCCATATAGCGCAATCCCTCGGGCGCCGTAAAGAGCTCTAAACACTAATTGCAGTGAAGCAACCTGACTTGCCTCCTAACAAATTGCGGGGAGTTCACTTGCTCAAATCACTACGAAAAGTGTCACTTTGTCTTGAATACCGTTCTATTAAACTGTATGCCGTTCTATTAAACTCTGTATTTTGTGGTATGCGCGGTGTAACCGAGGGGGACGAAAAAGGGCAGGCACCGTGATTAAGTACAAAGGTCTCACGGGATACCATTGCAGTCTCTTATTTGAATAGTTTAATAGGGAGAGCTGGTACAGAAGAACCGTCGATTCTATCGGTGGTGCCTTAGTTTTCCAATAGCCCTTGTCCACCTGCCGCCCCGATCATGTGATGAAGGACTGCCTTATATAACCATTTGGGAGGAAATTTAGAAGTATATATGGCTCCATAGGTACACTAATGTGTTACCGGTAGCACCATAAAATAGTTCTGCCACATGTCGAATACGCCACTATTCATCACATCTGCCAAATAACTGTAGTACAGGACCATGAATTTCATCGATCGTTCTTAAATTATGCACTATAAAACATCTCCCAAATTGGGCCGAAACATTCCGTATACAATACCAGGCCCAATTAAATAATAACCATATGAAATATTACGAAACTTACTTTATAATTACAGTTGCCCCAAATTCGCATTTTTATACTTTTTGCACTACAGCTGCAAAAACTTTATAAAATTTCCTTTTTTCCGCCGTTTAAGAGGGCAATAAATTCATATTCGGTACTAATTTTTTAAAATATAAGTGTATAGCTAATACACCTGCATTCTGGAGGGGTGCTTTATAATTATAGGCAGCAGTGTATTTAAATGTTGTGCATCCTGAATATCTTGAAATTAGCCGTTTGCTATTCTGTGATTAATACTTTAATTCACAATAAATTCGGTCTAAACAGTTACTTGGCGGCAAAGTCCCAAAGAATAAGACACAGGCAGATACTGCACCTCAGAAAAAATAGCATCAACAAGGATTTGCGCATGACCGCTACTGTACAGTAGTATTCGCCGATTTACCCTATTCCGTTTTTTGTGTATATAATACTTATTCAACCACGACTCAGGTGGCTCCAAATACCACACCACAATATTTGGCTATTCAAGTTATTTTTTTGCCACTCTAAAATGACAGCCAATGTCAAATTTACCTTCAACGATCCGGATATGAGAAAATTGCGTGCCAATTCCTCTACTCCCCCTCTGCTACCATCCCTTAATGAAAAGCGGAATCCTTTTTCTTGGTTCGAATATCAAAAAATAGATATCATACCAGATGTCAGTTTTGTCAGTGCCACAGGTCCGCATTTTGATGGCACTGACAGCAAGAGCTCAGACGTTAGTCAAAGAATGCCTTCTCCGCAAACACCCGCAGCCAATGGCACTTTTTCATTTGGAGAGACGTCAAAGACCCCTGACACAGAATATCCCCCGCTTCGTTTAGTTGAAAATGAAGCGATAGAGGCAGGTACGGATGAGGAAATCTTGACACCTGAAACTATGGACATGTGTTAAACTTGTGAATCCAATTGGGATTGGAGAGTGAGAAGGAAGTTACAATTTGATTAATTCCCAATTAAAATAAAGGTTGGAAAGTTGGCTGGAGTGGATTTTTTCATATCCCTCGTGCCATGAAATTGAATTCCAAGCGGAACCACAGACAAAGGTGCAATGTAGCAGGACGAAAGTGCAGGTTTTTGAACTTAGCATCAGTTTTGAAATAGGATGGCCTGTGTAAGCATACTTACACCCCTCCAGCGACAGTTTGTAACCAAGAGAAAAGACACCGAGGCAGATTACGATGGTAACTTTGGGAATCTACGATGATCAAACAGGTATTTAGCTAACGAATTCTTTAGCCTTCACCCATATTTCCTTGATCTGGTTTAGCTCTATTAGCTTCTTGAATTATATCCGAATTCAAGCGTCCAAAAGCACAAGTACGATAAAGTTTTTGGAAGATATTTATGTTCCGCTTAGTCACGGCATCAGCGATGTTGTTTGTGCCTTTTATCCTCTGTGTAACGGCGATCTCTCCTGACTCAAAGGAGTCTTTCAGCCTTTCAACTGTTGGACGCAGCCTATAATCGCGACCTTCGCGAAGAGTGATGATGGTCGAGTAGGGTCCATGCGAGTCAACCGTCAAGATAAGTGGCAAGAAACGATCAGCAGCGTACATCTTTTAGAAGCAGTATGCCATGATTCCAGCCCGGTCGACTTACTCTGTCGCTGCAAGTATCTCCGCCCCCGTAGACTAAAACGAGACTCGAGCCTACTTAGAGCTGTGCCAGTCGATGGCATGGAATATCTTAGAGCTCGGAAAGAAGATTCCAGAGAATTAACCGGTCTAGCTGTAGGACGATTTACCTTGGCTCGCGTCAGAGAAGACCAGGTAGGCGGTGCTATCACTGTTGACATCTTGAGTGGAAATTGCTCCATATTTTATAATTAGATCAAGTTTTCGAATCTCAAGGAGCCCATGAGAAGCTTCAGTCAAGTGGCACACTCTCAGATCGGATTTCTATTGCTGTAAGAAACTAGAGACAAATGCTAGAGGACCCATTACGCCGTGTCTGAGCCAATTGAGTTGTAAAGCGAGGGCTGGGAATTGTTTGACTTCGTGCAATGAGCATTTACCGTCTCCCTCTTTTCTTCTATTGAGATCCAGTGGAATCTTGACAATTGCTCCCATGGTATCCTTCATAGAAACAGTGATGTTAAATCTTTTGTCTTGCAATATACTAAGTTTATTGAGAACCAGGTTGAATTCATAGATGAATCTGCCAACCTTGAAACGTGTGGAAAGTGCGTCATAGAAATCTTGAATAACCCGTCGGTTTCCTGCAAGTAAGAAATCATCCGCGACTTTTGCAACAATAAAAAGGATGTTTCCAGATGAATTTCGTTTCAATAATAATTGCGGATCCCTGAGACGCATTCCAGTCCGTTGTCTAACATCCCATCTGCAATTTCGAGTTTTCAGAGCCGGCCTGATTCGACGAAACCGTATGCTGGGACGAGCAGCTTCCATACGAAGAAGCTATTCGTAGTCCAGCCTCTCGGAAGACTGACATATACGTTGCGATTTAACGTTTCAGATTGAACAAATGCTCCAGATATGTATATCTTTGTTAGGTAAAATCTGAATATCGCTGTAGCAGAGAGAAGAGCCCGTATAACAGGAAATTGCGCCGTTGTTGAGTCCTTACGGATGAAATCCTTCTTCTTGTCCCTATTTCCGTGTGGGAATAATCTGCACCTCAATTTCAATTATTCTGATTCTCCATCGAATTTAACGTGGGAGAAACAGTGCGACGAAATGAGATTTGCATGTTTTGGAGCGTTTCTGACTTTCACTTCCCAGTATGCGTTTTTATCCTTGTAGTTGGACTTTTGCTTCCCAATCGATTCGTTAATGAGCCATCTTGGTGCGACCGAAGCTATCTCGCTTTCTGTCACAGGTTCATCACCAATATCGTTTCGAATTTGCCGAAGTATTGCTTGCTTCTTTGACTTCAACTCTCGTGGTAATTTCATATCGTCCACAGCGGGGGTACTTCCAACGTCCTTTTCCATTCGACTATTTGGAGTACTCTTAGTTATGTCAATCCTGTCGTATTTATCTGGAGCCCTGTTGGCTTGTGTCCACAAAGAACGACATTGACTCCGGGTCATTTTCCGTGTATCATCTAGATTCGTTCCGACGCGAGAGCAGTGAAGAACTACTTTCTCCATTCGAAGCTTAGTTATGAGACCTGTTTATCTCTGATGTTGTTTTTTGGAGCGGAAGCAGATAGAATGGGTGCAAAAACATCATATTCACCTTCTTCATCCATCGATATCTGATGCTCTTGCCCATGTTCTGCATGTTCGGTACCATCCAACTCTTGAAAAAGGGATGAAGATGGATACATCCTTATGTCCTCGTATGCGACTTTCAGGCGATTCCTATTTCCGGTTTTGCTACGAGTGAGCTCTACAAAAAACATTTCGTTTTAAACGTACCGCAAAATCAAACACTGTGCTTTGTTAGCTTCTCAAAGAAGTATACTGGTATTCCTCTAGAGAGAAGATGTGATGAAATAGTATTTGGTGATCGAGATTCCACCATTTTCGAGAGAGTGCGACGTACAATTTGCTCATAATTTGCTTCAATTAATTTTGAATCCACTGGTGTACGTAGTAGGGCTAAAATAGATGGTTTGTATCCCCTAGCAAGCTTAATGTCACAGACACGCTTTTTTCCACGTAGAACATTCGTAGCGAGGACCGCTCGTGAAATAATCTCCTGAAATGTAGACGAAGTACCTTTCGTGTCTCTTTCATTCATTTAATCCTTGAGAATACGCAGAAAAATTTGACGCAGGGCAAATTTTCCACTTTTCACTGAACCAATTTTGCTATGTGTCCTTGCCGGTCGAGTTTTTGGTTTGATGCCATGCTTTTGCAACATTTTGAAAAAATAATCGTTATCAAATTCCTGATCGAACAATATTGGCGCAGGAGCTCCAGTCACTGCGATCAAGTGCGTTTCAAGTAGTATTGAAGCTTCTTCCATCTCTCTGGTCGACACAACAACAGCGTCGTAAAATCTTTAAGCCAATTATTTGATATGGAATATTGGGCACTACTTCAATTCAACCACGCACATGAAATCTATTTTCACTTCGTCATTAATGGTTCGAAGTGGCTTACTCAAGTATACCCTGCCAACATTGAGTGTCTTTCCAGTCGTCTACCAGCTAGAGCACTTTGCATAACAAATTCGAGAGCTTGGAGCTTGCCTCAAGACTGGCAAAAGAATTCCGCCCAGCTTGCAGAGATCCTTCATGTCCTTAAGAGGTATGTGTGAGTACTGGTGAAGTTTTGAAGCAAATTCTTTTGAAAATTTTTCCATAAAGCGCTATTTTCTGTTACTACCGTCATCCCAATCCCCTTTCGTTCCAAACAGGGCTCGGTGTGTCCCAAAATACTTTTGGAATTTGGATACTTGACTCATGACAACGTGGAGGTGAGTTCGAGTTTCTCTACCTTCCGTAACGTAGATTGGAGGCACGATTTTTCCATTCAATCCTTCGAAAACACATGGTGTCCGTACGAGAACACGAGATGTCTGAGACCTCAGGTCATCATATTTGCTCAAGATACAATTTCCACGTAGTAGAGGACCATCTCCCCTCGTGAGGTAGAACGGAATTACGATTTTATTCCTTTCAAGTCTTCAAGAAGGAGTCTCTATATACCGAGATTAAGCTTCGCGTCGCTGCATCTCTCACCAAAAACGAGGTAAAATTACCCAAAATCTAAAGGCTCCATCTTGAAATCGACGCCCATCGTTATGCAAAGCGCTACTGCAAAATTTATGCTCCCAACCGATTGGGGACAACCCCATTCCAGTATATTATTGGGTTCGTTATTCGTAGTCATCAGATCAGATTTGGCAGGGATTCCGCTTACCAGGCTCCTTTTCCCTTGGAGTGCTTGGAGCCCGGACGAAAATATCGGTCCAGATTTTCGGCTATTTCGTTTCTTTCGGTTCCTCCTTCACGACAATTGCTAGCTTCTCGGATCTTCAAACTGGCAAACCTCGTACGCTGCACTTCAAATCACCGCGAGCTTGGTCCTTCTTTCCACAATCCATGTGGGCTTCTTCGAATAGTTCCGCCAATGCTGTTGACTTCTTCCTTTTACTATCCTGATTGGATCTGTAATTTTCGACACCTTTTCGATGTTTCTTCCGCTTCTGTCCGTTGAAAGCGGGATTAGTAGATGAGCTCCTGTTCTGTTCCTCTTTATTATCCGCCTCACGAGTACCTAAGAAACTCCTGATCTTATGATCTGATGAGTTCTCAATAAGAGCCCTTGAGATTGGAGCTTCATTTCTGTTGGTAGCTAGAGCAATAGAGCGAAGTGCATTCATTACATCGTCAAAAATTAGAATACAGCGGCGACCAGAGCAAGTAATGGATTTTGCTACATCCTGAGTACCACATAGCTTGCTGATTTTGTCGAAAATGGGCTTCGCATCTCGACATAGGGTGTCGTAGCGACTTGTGACCTTCTTTAATGAGAGCTTGTCATTACGACTTGAACTTCCTGACGCTCTCATGATCGATAGAGCAATCTTCCCGGTACTAATAGATATCTTCTGTGCCTCTTCCAGTGTCTACTTGAACGTTTTCTCAGAGCGTCTCGATCCCTTATCTCGTTCCTCTGCCATTCCGATAAGAACTAACTTGGCATTTGTTAGGGGCACTTCAGAGAGTGGGTCGTTATGAATCAGATTAATTCCCAGTACTTATCCGATTTGAGGTTGCCTGGTAGATCCTGCTTTCATCAAATGCTCAGCTGCGAGTCCGCAGAACCTTGACACATAATGGTTCAGGTCCTCATTATTCTTTCGCTTGCAAGAATTCACCTTATTGAAGGAGTCAAAGAAGCAAGTGACCACTGAGATGGAAGGATCTTGAGCGATCAAGTCCACGATCTCTTGAACAGCTTTTACTTGGTCTTCCTGCTATTAATCGATCTTTCCTTGCTCTTATACTTCTTTTACAAGACTCGGCTGCGCTTGACGAAGACCTCGATCATACAGCTGACGCCTAAGGGTGTAGAATACTGTCTTGTAGAACATTTCTTCTCCCTTCACGTCTGCTGTTGCGATTAAGTCAACACAACTTGTGACCTTTTTTCTCCACGAAAGTGATCCTTGGTCCGGCTCAAATACCGGAGGGTTCACCATGGCTAGACCTTTTTCCAAGTCCTTCCCTGTGCCCATAACTGTGGTATGCGCAGTGTAAGCAAGGGGGAGCGAAAAAGGGCTGGCACCGTGATCGGGTACAAAGGTCCCCCAGGATGACGTTGCAGTCCCTTATTTGAATATTTTAGTAGGGCGATCTAGTACAGTAGGACGGTTGATTCTAGCGGTAGCTTCTTAGTCTTCCAAAAGCCCTTGTCCATCTACCGCCCCGATCGTGTGGTGAGGACTGCCTTGTATAGCCGTTTGGAAGGCAATGTAGAAGTAGATATAGCTCCATAGGTATTGTAATACCGGTAGCACCATAGAGTAGTTCTCCCACCTGTCGAACACGGCATTATTGATCACAACTGCCTAATCACTGCAGTCGCAGCCTGGTCGCGCGACCGTTCGACTGTACAACATAACATGTTAAGAGTATTTTTTTTTGTTGGAACGACCCTAACTTAGGGTCGTTCCAACAAAAAAATTTATTGTATGGAACATAAAAAATATATTTTTTATGCGATGCCATACCATTTCAACCTTTCCAACACTTTCTGTATTGTACAGTATAGGATCATTATCGGCGTACCGGATTGATCGTATACGAGTATCGCCCTCGCATTTGGGGCTTGGACAATTGTATACTTTTCCTCATCTTGTTATCACACCAGTCTTGATAACAAGATGACATCCAAGAAAACTGTGAATACCGTAGCTGCTGTCATCTCTAGACGTCGCAGACATAACGGGCGCGTTTTGACAGCAGTATCTACTTTCTTCTTGCTCATGGTCGGCGGTGAAGGGCTTGGGGAGCGCATCATACCCCGATGTATTTTTTCATTCTCTACAGTTCTTGCCGGAACACCTCCACGGTTCTTCAAACGTCTCTATCGCATGTCTCATTCCAATTTCATGCTTCTTGCAGAAAAAATTGCTCTAGTGGACGATTGCAAGTTTCGAAGGAGTTCTCCATTACAAAGGCTATCCGTTACGCTGCGATGGCTTGCGGGAGGATCTTACCTCGACATAGCTCTGGCTCATAATCTATCTACATCCACCATTTATCACTACATCGATGAAACCCTATGTGCAATAGATAAAGCTTTTGAAGTACGCTTTCCATATTGTGATGAGTCTTTGTTGAAGGAAGTTTCTGAGGGATTTGCTCGTGGAGGACGTAGTGCGTTGGATATGTGTTGCGGCGCTTTGGGCGGACTTTCTGTTAAGATTACAGAACCTGCCGCATGGGAGGTACCAAATTCGTCTACATACTATAACAGAAAAGGCTTCTTTGCGCTGAACGTGCAGGCCATGTGTGATTCAAAGTACAGATTCACATTCCTGTCATGTTTGTCGCCTGGATCAACGCATGATAGTACTGCCTACGCGTTAAGCGTTCTTTTCAGACTACTTGAGCGGGGAGAGGGAGGACTGTTAGAAGATTTTTGGGTTGCCGCGGATGATGCGTACACTTGCATCAACAGGCTCTTGACGCCTTGGCCTGGTAAGGCGTTGAGCATCACTAAGGACTGTTTCAACTACTGGCAGTCCAGTGCTCGAATTCACTTCGAGCAGAGCTCTGGGATGCTTGTCGGAAGGTGGGGTGTTTTCTGGCGACCACTGAAATGTACTGTGACCAAAAACGCTACCATTATCGCAGTTTGTTGCAAGTTGCACAACTTCATTATAGACAATACAGAAGCCGTAGATATCCCGCTGCCATCTGGTGCTGATGTTGGACATCATACAGAGCCAGAAGATCGACGAATTTACCTTCAAGATGACTGTGATCTTAACGAGGCTTTACACCGCAGGCGTCGGGATCTTGAGTCATCTCAGCTTCGTGATGACTTTACAGCTGAGATAGAGCAAGTGCCCGTCGAAGGCCATTTATATAGAAACTGTGACGTTCAGGAAACGAAACGGCTTACAGTGCGTAGCTGTAGACCTAACTTCCATCAACATTCTCCGAAGTTTCGTCCATACTGGACATTGCGCTCTCGATAATTTTTCGCGTTTGTGCTAAACGGTTCTCAAGCTGCATTCTAGTATTGTTGGGGTCCATGTTGTCGCTTGGGAGGCTGTCGATACCACTGATAATCTTGCTTTCCAGCTCCATTAGGCGTGTCACAGTTGAAGCCACTTTTTTCGCCCTCTCTAGATGCAAAATATTAGGATCCGTCGCAGTGACAGAACCGGAGTCTTGAATTACTTTTGGTTGCGGAGATGTACTAGTTTCTTCCATTTTGCTGAGCGCTGCGGCCACAGATTCGATACCATATTCTCTCCTCCGCTTACGAGCAGACGTTCGAAACGAAGGAATTGACGATCTGTTCACGTCAACCTCGTTCAAGCCTGCCTCAATTTGAGCGTTGGGAGGGATGGCTCTTACCACTGCATCCAGACTGTGGGTGAATGCAGAACACACAATGCATATAGCAGAGAATGTCATCGCCATTTGTGAAGTTAGGGAACGTATCTGGGTCTCCTTGTCCAGACCTGTTGTACTTTTCACCCGCCACTGTGTACGAAGATCGCAGTTTGCCCCACCTCTGTTTGAGAATGGTTCCGTTCCGCTTGTGTGGATATAAGGTAGGGTCAAACTGTAGCAACAGGTCTTCAGTAACGCCACATACGGCCTCGGGCATATCTGGAGCGAATGTTTCGTCATTGAATAATTCGAGAAACTCGTGCGCGAATGGGTCATGGCGACAAGCGTCAAGTTCCGAGCGAGTCTCAATGCGCTGATACATCCGTGCGACAATTGTAGAGTGACGGGCATCGGCGATAACATGACAAAGACGGGCTGTCTCGTGTCTTGTCCAGTTTGGTGCGCGACCACGCTCTGCGCCTGCACGAGAGGCATTAGTTTGCACTTCGAGATCAACAGTCTTATGCTCCTCCCACATACGGGCTAAGTGCATTATTCGCATGCAGTCGGAGACGCCGGCTCGGCTCAGCCGAGCAGTTAGAACAGACTTAGCCCGGATCCAGAAAGGCCGATGCGTCTTAGCGCGCCCAATAGAATAGCTTGAGTCAGACGTCGTGGCTGGAGAAGAAAATACCGTTCCGCAGGTTCAGAAGCTGATAGTATCACCACAGCGCCAGCGTCTAAAGAGGTAGTGGGATTGGAGGTAGGTGATTGTTCTAGGGGAGCTGGTTGGTATAGGTTGGTACATGTTTGGGGTATGTGGTGTGAAGAAGGAAGGGAAGCGGGTGCACTCTCTTCAGTAGTGCGGTGAGAGTTGGTGTTCGTGTCTGTCATGGTTAGGGAGGATAGGACGGCCGATTGCTACCGAGAATGGTGGAGTTGGCGGTAAGGAGGTTAGGATATGTGGTGGTAAAGTGGAGATGTGAAGACAAATCTGCCGCTTCTATACAAAAAACGTTTGCTATCGAACTGTCACAGAAGTTCGTGGAAGACCCACAACATGGTTTACCCCCAAACTACATATGGCCAATCATCAGATGCCAGGTCGTACAGCATTCATGATATTTTATGCTCCATACAATAATTTTTTTGTTGGAACGACCCTTATTCTTTCAATGTATTGTATTGTTTACAGATGATTTTTACTTACGATGCACGTGTCACTGTTGTACTGTGGTTGCTGCATTCGATCCGCTGCAATTTTTTTCTGGGTTGTACTGTACTCTCTAGTGTCTATTGGACCGTTGTCCTCATATGAGGACATTTGTCCTCATATGAGGACTACTTTTAGCACTTCTTTTTCAATACAAAATTTTTTTACCTCAGCGCATTTCTTGTCCCTCCGCATTAGTTCATGAGTGTAGATGGCCGATCAAAACAAACTTTTCAAGATTGTTGACCTCGGTGAAGGCTAGACCAGTTTTCCCTCACCAGCTTCCGCTCTTTGCAAGAAGTTGTGAAAACGACTTCATTTTGGAAGGTAAAATAGTTCGTATTATCGTGGGGGGTTTCAGAAACGAGGGCGCATGTACAGTAAAAATTACTGTACTGTAACTAAACATAAAAAACCTTTTTTCCAGTAAAAATTTCGGGCTTTCAAAACATTTTCCTTTCCAAAATGTAACGGAAATTGTCCTCATATGAGGACAAAGTGTGCCTCATATGAGGACAGTGCGTGGTCGGATAGACACTAGTACTGTACATTACATGTTATAGTACAATACAGTATTGGACGTGGCCAACGTGGAACACATGGTCAGTTCTGAGCAGAAATGTCAGCCCGGTGAGTGTACAGTAGTCAGTGCAGATACAGTTTGAAATAAAAGATGTTGCGATATTCAGTTGCTATTGGTACTGGACTGTAAGGAGAATGCATTACTGTATCGTACGGTTCAGAGCGTGAGTGAAAATATGGCGAAATTTTGTTGAAAAAGAAAGCCGAGCGATGTGACCGTTGGGTAACCGAATGAAATGTGCACCCTGATTGCCGGGATAAATTTGGCAGGGATGCAATAAAATATGAATGTCGCCTTATTGGATGTGGCCATAGAAAAGACTAGAAGTTCCGTACAGTATGGCGGTCTCTAGTAGGTCCGCCCTTGTTGTGGGCGAAATCGGGGCGAATTACATACGGTACTGTACTGTGAAAGGAACAGGGGAGGTGGTAAGAAAAAGTCCAACAAAACGTGGCAAGGAAACAACGCATGGTGGCGGCAATGGGTTGCCATTCCGGTGGAATAATTCAAGTGCACGGCTTGTGTAAGCGACCAATTAAAAGTTGTGTCGAGTGCCTGTGGCGAGGAGTTGGCGGGAATGGGTTGGTTGAGCATGTGGGACAAGCTGCTATGTGTGTTTGGGGGAACTGGAAATGAATGGTGTGTTATTTATTTCTTTGCGGTGACAGATACGGAAATGGAGAGCCTAAATACTCAAAATTAGGGAAAATTGTCGTTTTTTGATGAAGTTCCATATTAATGTAGTAGGCAAGAATAATGCACAGACGGTGGCAGGTATCTACCCGAAGTACTGTACACTGTAGGAAGCAGGTAGGAATTGAGGGCGTTTTGGTGTAGCAGTGTCTTTCGTCGCCAGCCTAGCATTAAAGGGGACTTTTAGCCTAGTACAGAGATGTCCAGTACTGTACTGGACAGTATTAACTTGTAACTGCCATTGGCAGTGCTGCGTTGCGCAGTATTGGACAGACTACAACTACAGTACAGTACTGTACAGTGTACAGTAATGCTTTCGCATTTTCTGGTCTTCTTCTTTTTTTACATATGGCCAGAATTTGATATATAATTGTGTTCTAAAAGTTTTGGAAATTATATGTGTTTTCATGTTTAATTTTTCCGTAAATTGCGCCGTTCCTGGCAAACCCATGGGAATTGGTGGATGTCTTGGGCACTCAAAATGAGTTGGGCTGACTCAAACTGACGGCTGTTCGGTCGCTTTTGATTTTATCTTTTAATTTTGTCTTGTTATTTTGCAGCGTTAATATCCACAATGACAGTTTTCGACCGGTTCATTTCAGCCTCCTACAAAACGAAAAAAGAGCTTGGAATACCCTCCACTTTCGCCGAAAGATATTTCTACATCCACATATCGATGCATTTCACTTCTTGATTGCCGCCACATCATCCGCTTTAACTTTCTCCGCTTTCATACAATCTCCTCGTCCGCGCCCGGCGCGGTGTGTCTTTCTACTGCACATCCATACACCACTTCGCTGCCGACCCTACGGACGTCGTCGCGGTATCGTTCGCTGCGCTCTCCTCGCGTCGCCCCGTTATTCTCCACAAGAGATTTGCCAACAACAGAATCACATTTCACACCCACCTAGTTTTTCCCCGTCTTGCAACTTTTCTGCAACTCTTGCACCCTGTTACCCCCTGCCGTCTCGGCATTGCAACCCCTCTCTCTCATTGCTACACTCCGTTCCCTCCCCCTCCGCGTACACCGCCTACAAGCTCCCTTTTGCCACACGCTCTCTCCCCAACATTACACCGCACTCACTCGCATAACCTCCGTGATTTCCTCCGCCGCTTGCTTGTTTCAACTTTTCGTTCAGCATGGGCTCTCGAGTTGGCCCTTACATTGTCACCTCGACGCTCGGGCAAGGCACTTTTGGAAAAGTGAAACTAGCCCAGCATCAAGAAACCGGTGTCGAATATGCCATCAAGATTCTCGACAAGTCGGACATTAAGGCAAATGAGCTTACTGTCAATGTTCGTCGCGAAATTGCCATCATGAAGGCTCTTAACCACAAGAACATTGTCAACCTACGTGAGGTTCTCTCTTCCAAATCCAACTTTACATTGTCATGGACCTTGTCCGCGGTGGCGAACTTTTTGACAAGATTGAGAGTGTCGGCGAGCTAGATGAGAAACTTGCTCGCAAGTATTTTCAGCAACTTATCGATGGCATCGACTATTGTCATCGTCGCGGGTGTGTCACAGGGATTTGAAACCGGAGAACTTACTCGTTGATGAAAATGGAACCCTAAAAATTACAGACTTTGGAGTTTCCTCCATGAAGGGCGGCGTTAGCGGTAGCGACCTTCTTTACACCGCTTGTGGTACCCCTTACTATTGCGCACCTGAAATCATAAACGGTGCGGAGGAGGGTTATTCGGGTGTTAAGATTGACGCCTGGTCTTGTGGTATCATTCTGTATTTGCTGCTAACTGGTGGTTTGCCGTTCCAGAATGACGATATGACCAAGCTCTATGAGCAAATCAATCGTTGCAGAGTGATTATCCCTCTTGGATGCCCGCCGATGTCAAGGACCTCATATCCAAGCTTCTGGAGAAGGATCCAGAGAAACGCTTCTCTTTGGACGAAGTTAAGCAACATCCGTGGTTTCTCGTTGACTACGAACCCGCAGAGCACGATAGCAACCGTCGCTCATCCGAAAATGCCCGTTCTAACAATTCATCCGGGTCTTCACGTGGTTCAAGCAAGAATCCGCGGGGCAACTCAAGGGGCTCCAAATCAAAGGAAAGGTTGGAGCGTGGCCGTCGTTCCAATGAGGCCGTTCAATACTCGTCCCCAGTTCCGCAGCAAAATACACCACCTCCCCCCCGCCAGAGCCGTTACCGGTGCTTCGCAATGTCGTGCCAGAATTTGAAGATAAACCATTGGAGGATTTGATCCGTGCTGCACTCCCCGGGAAACCGCAAAAGCGGATTGATGACGTGGTCGCAAAGCTTGCTGATTTAGATATTGATTGTGCAGAGGATATTCAATTCTTGGCTGAGACGCTAAAAGCGCCGCTAAACTCACACAATGGCTGGAAGACAAGAGCCAATTGCCGCCTGTTACTTGCATGCGCATATCGGCGTTTTTCTTCAAGTAAGTGGGTTAGAAGGCTCGAGTTCTGATGCGTTTCCACGCTTGTTCCTATGTTACACATGGTGTTCAGCAGTGTCGCCCCAAATTTGTACCAGGGCGCTGTGTCTGAACTTGCGTCTCTTCTGGTTGCCATGTTTAGCGCTGTCCGCGCAGTTTGCTCTTGGTTGACCAGTTTAAATGCAACACCTGTCTCCTTAGTCTACCGCTCTCTAATTTTACGAGATGAGCCTAGTGCTGCGAGCAAATGCCGCGGAGGAAGGGCAACAAAAGGATTTGATTCATAGTCAATGTGGACAGGAAGATGAGATATGGCTCACACAGTGCTGTAGCGCATGAGAAGGTTGCGTTAGACTTTGCTCCGTGTCGGGCTTACATGCTATGATAGAAATTGCAACCACTTCGCGCAGGTCATCAGGGCGCGAGGTGTTAAATAGAGTTTTCGCGAGGACAGATACACTTCACGTACAGCTGCTCGTTATCGAGTGTCAAAACTAGAAGGACCTGTGGTAACCTCTAAACAATATGCGTAACGCTTGCTTTTACCGGACAGAGAGGAAGTGCGAATGGTACTTTTTCAGAGCCATGTTGTAAAGATACTCCACGCATACATTAAGCTTGGCACGTCGTCGATCAGTTTTGCAGTGCGCTCTATGTTTCGCTGTGAACAGACAAAAGCCAAAGCGCATATCCTTTTACAAGAGATAAGTGCTTCAACTAGCTCCAAGCAAGCCTCTTGCCGCCTTTGCAAGCCATACAGCATCGGACAAAACAGAAACAAGAGGCATATGTACGTTAAGTTTGTGCAGCATTCGCACCGGAGCAAGCAGCGAATGAGCGCCGGCCGGATGTACTGCTGTCGTGTAAGTGCTAGCCAAAAAACCATCAACATCAATGTCCCCATGCGCTGTCTGTGGATTATACAGACCCAAGCCTTGAGTCATCACTGCTGCGGTAATCCTCGACTGGGAACCATCTGAAAGAATAAGCGAATCATCTGTTGACAATAATTTGGCGGGGAGCAGTCCGCGAGAGCTATGCATGTATGAGTAGGAGTGGCAAGCACAGAGAGACCGGAAAGTGTCGTCATTTTCACAAACTTGGATAGTGCCCATGGATTGGCATGAGTGAATCCAATGATAGGAGAGAAGCGTCCCTCACCTACATGGACCATATCTCCAATCCGAAGGCTGTCCATTCTCGACTTGCGACCGCTCTGCAACAACACGATTGCGTGTGCTGGGAAACAAGTCGATTCGTCGTTTGAGTTTGCACTACGAGATGGGGATGGTGAGGGTGATTTCACCGCTAAGGAAGGATCTGACTCCACATCGGACTCGGTAATGTTCATCCCGGGATTTGGCTCGAAAGACTCGAAAATTTCAGCGGCCGATGGCTCCGGGTCAGATTCCCGTGGCCATCCGCAGTAGGAATAGGTTCTTGTCCAGAGTTGACCGGCTCGTGCTGGGGGAAGGAAAGACTGGAAACGACAACAGTGGTGGCACTGACTGATGGAGATATTGCTTCTATGCCCTGTTCAATCGGCGATGGTGCTAAGCTGAGGGGCTTGGAATGACGGCATCGGGAAGACAAACGGTGATTCAAATAGATTAAAAGCCGATGTGGTATCAGGTTGCGGCGTGTTCGATTCCTGGTCCTGGACTGGACCTGTCGCTTCCGGTTGCGGCCCCACAGAAACATCACTCCCCTTTGAACTGCCCCCTGAGGCAGCCGTAGTGCTAGATTGAGATGAAGTATCTGTTGTCTGGACTAGGTTTGTGGTGGTTGGAGAGGCAGTAGTTGAGCCGGGCTAGGCGCTGGGGAACTACTCGGCGAGGAATTCGCCGAGGATGCGAAGTTCCGTCAGTCCCAGACTCTGGAGAGTAGTAGCAACATCCATGGTGCTTGTGGTTTCCCACCCGAGCCTGTGGCAACGCCCTTATCCACTTGTGTCCCAGACTCTACAGCGGTGGTAGCGACAGTCGTAGTGCTTGTGCTGCTTCCACTTCCTGAGCCCGCTGCAACGCCCTTATCCACCCCAGTTGTTGTGGGTGTCGATGTCGAAGGGGTAGAGATTGTGGTTGTCGGTGCAGAAGTTCCAGTTCCACCGGTTCCCGTATTCTGGTTGTCAGTACCCGCCAGTGATGTAGTTCGCGGCATCAACCGCAGAGGACGCACCGGCTGCAGTAGAGGATGGTGAACTAGTACCACCACCAGCTGCATCAACGCTCTGAGTTGTAGCAGAGGCATCCACCGTGGAGCCAGATACCGTATTCGGGGGGCAGTTGTGGTACTAGTGGCATCAACCATACCTCCATTTGCACTCGTGCCAGGGCTTTCCGTAGTTCCAACTTGACTAGTCCCTGTGGTGGAAGGAGTTGTCCCACTGACCACCTGCGAGCCCGATGTGCCCGCATCAGTGCTTGTGGTAGGATTAGCTGCGGTTCCTGGCAGTAGTCGTCGTGATGATGGAGCTGACATCGTGGAGCCGGCCGTAGTCGTCGGGCGCCAGTTCCGGCGGTACTCCCCATGGACCACCATTTCCAGAACTAGTCATTCCATCGCCATTGCCGCCCGACGTACCCCCGCGCCAGTGGCAGACCCGCTCGTAGAACCCGAGGGGGAGAGACGGTGGGTGTTGGTGTGATGGTACCTTTGAAGCTCGGGGCCGGGGTCTTGGTAGCCCCAACAGACGGCGTACCCGTTGCATTTGAACCAGAGGCGCCCATAGAAGCATCACTCGTGTTTGTATCGTGCGTCATCCAAGGTCCAAAGTATGCGCAAGTTTTGGTTGCATCTCGAATATAAACAATTTTAGGGAATCCATGGTACGGCAAATGAAGCTCGCCACCAAAGATTGCACTGTCCGAGCTGAACAAACGGCGCCGCCTGCCTGCAACGAGTTGTTGCCACACGAAATCGGAATCGATTCGACGGCAAGATAAAACGAGCGAACCTCGGACAGAAACTTGTACAATCCACGTTGAAAAAAGTCGGGCTCCGAGCCAGTGAGTCGAAAGTGGGTACGAATCTGGTCGGGGGTGAGTTGGTTTGCATAGTGAAACAGCAGTGAGCCTGCGTCGGTGCAAGGGGCCTGGTCGAATTGGAGGGCGGAATGCTGGAGTCGGACTATGTTTTGAGGGAGCAGTTGGCCATTGGAGGAGATGTGGATTTTGAGGGACACATGTGATTGACGTTGGAGAGTTCGAGAAAGCGGGAGTACTGGCCTTTGAAATCTTGCGGGGTGAAATCGCGACGGGCAGGGGTGGAGTCTTGAAAGCCGTGGACATCGGTGAAGTTTGCGGATGAGGTGGGGAAAAGGGAGCAAAGGAGGGCGAGGAGAAGGCTGCGAGGGTGGCAGCGGGCATATTGGAGGGTGAGCGGTTCGTCGGATGTATGTGGGGATTTGACGAGGTTGTCCAGTGGTGGGGAAGGAATGGTGCGGTTTCTAGTGATGAATGTCTTTAAGGAGATGTGTGAAGATAGCACATCGGATGGTAGGGAGAATAGGCTGTGCGCCAGAGTAGGAGAGGAGAGAAGAGTGTTGAAAGTTGAAGTGAGACTGGTGCAAATATGGACTGCACAGGCAGCGGGAGTGGATTGTAGCAAAAAAGCAAGTCAGCGGGGAGGAGGTTCATGCCGCATTTTCCGGAAGGTCACCTGTCGGGACTTTAAATGCAACACCCACGCGGGAATGGTAGAAAACATCGGAGAGTGAAGCGAGAGCCACAATGCATCCTCTCGATTTGCACAAGTGTTTATTGCCTTTTTAACTATCAATGTGCTGTGAACGCCTTGAACGACGCGTCCAAGTTAAAAGTTCTGCAATTACTCACGTACAAAAACGGCATGATGCGTGGCTACGATTCCAACTCTGCCTGACCCGATCCTAACAACTTTCTTGCGCAAAGCAAGTAAAGACAAAGCGAGAGGAAATCAGGCAGCTGCTCTATTCATGTTGCCTCTAACATTGTACATCCCCCACTAGATCACAACAGCCCCCGTAGCATAGTATCGAAATGACATCAACACACTGTCACGTTACTGCCACCCACCGCCCCATAGTTGGCACCCTGTCACAAACCCAAACCGCTTCACGCCCGCCGGCAACCACCACCAACAACAGCACAGTATACAGTACACAACCACCCCCCCCAAACCACCACCTCGCACACATCAACCCGCCCCATCGCCACCAAACCCTCACCACCTCTGCACATTCCACAACCACCTCCCGTGTCAAGCCACCAATGGCCTGCCGTGTACCACTGCTCGCGCGGTATGGATCGGTCCTCCATACGACACGCATAGCTGCGTCACGCGTTGAGAAACGGAGCGTGATGAGCGATGACGGTGGATCACGGTGATTATGACGTGGAGTTGGCTAGTGATTCGGAGGCGGTGTCTCGGCGTGGATTTTTCACCGTAGCGTGGAGTTTGCATTGCGTGCGGGGCCGAAGAGGGAGAAGAAGGAGATGCGACGGGAGGGAGTATGGTATGTTGAAATTTGTGATGTGATGTGTGATTTTTTTTGGGGGGGGTGAGGGTGGGTGGTGGGGTGCTGACTGGGTGAGATTTTTGTTTGGGGTTGTTTGATTGTGTATGTGTGCTTACTTTTTGGGTGGGGGTAAGGATTCCGAGTGTGTTGCAAGGGCGGGGTAAGTTTCCTGACTTGCTGATACGAGTGCCGTTGAAACCTTTTTTGCGTGATTTTGAGAGCGTTTATTCGCGGGGCGAAACATGGGCGGGTGAAATGGAGTGGCCCGTTGTATGAGTTGCGGCCTAGTGCCGAGGCGGAGATGGAGTATGGGGAGTTGTGTCGGAGTGGGGATATGAAACCTGGCAGCGGATACCGTTTCAACGGGTTCGGGTCAAGGCGGTGAATATGGAGTTGCAGGGGTGGTGGAGGTGCCGCGGTCGATTGGGTTTGTGTTTTGTCCTGAGGAGGAGCCTGTGAGGGTTAGAGTGCCTGTCAAGTGTATCAATCAGGAAAAGTGTGGGGGGTTGAAGGAGGGGGGGTATTTGAATCGGTTGCACTGGGATGTGGATATTAATGTTGCGCCTTGGGTAAAGCGCCGCAGGTAGCATATTTGGATGTGGCGGGGTTGAGGATCAAGGCGAAGAGGACGCACGCGATTTGATTTTTGAGGGAAAGGGTGAGGGCTGTCGAGCTGTGTTGGACGATGATGTTGTGGTGACGATGATATCAAAGGTTTAATCCGTCGGTAGGGAGGGAGAAAGGTTCACTAGAGCTTGCATTGTAATCTAATTTACAAAGTGGGAAGAATCGAGTCACACTGCACTGTACAGTAACTGTACACTGTACAGTACAGTACACTGTACCGTAGTTGGTGGCAGCATTTTTTGCAAATTGACACTTTCATATCTCTAGGCAAAATCCACCTTATCATTTCCAATCGGCACTCTCTGCTCGAATCTGGCATTTCAACTCCCTCCAATCTCAGTTGTCATCAGTCAGCAACAACCAGCGCATTCAGCTCCCTCCACTCCTCCACATTCCTTGAACAACCGCACTGCCATTCCCTCTCTTCCTGGCGAGCGAAAGAATGCTCGCCCTCAATTCTCTCATCTCATGGCAGTCCAAGACGATGTAATTCCCACAACCCCCGCACATGCCACCACGGCAAACCTTCAACCCCCGCCTTACACTACTCCCGCCAAGTCCCTCTCACCCCCTCCGTCGTCCCCTCCCTCGCAGCAACAACAACATCAACCCGACAACCATCCCCCGATCCACACCCTCAAACTCCGCGTTCAAGGCTATTCCTATGGTCCTTGCTGACTTTGGCCTCTCCTTCACATGGCTTTGCAAATTTGCCATCGCCACGTAAGTCACATCCCCCATCTCCTACTCACTTGAACAGACAATCCAGTCCTCCGCATCTCTTTCGTATCCCCTCAAATCCACACTCATCTAACCGAAATCCCTCCATGCCCCGTTCAATTCCGGATTCCCCGCCCCGCCGATGACCAGCCCCTATTTCCAACACACCCTAAAAGCAGGTCCCTTTCTCTCCCACCTAGTCTGGATCATGGGACCTCTCAGCGGGCTCGTTGTAGCGCCTCTGGTGGGCGTTCTCTCCGACCGTTGCACCTCTTCCTTTGGCCGTCGTCGCCCCTTTATCCTCTTTGGTGCAATCGCCTGTATACTCGGCATGAATCTCTTTTCTTACGCCCCTCAAATCACACTAAACTACCTCCCTGCCGCTCGTCTGCTTGCCTTTTTCGCGTTTGGGTCCTCGACTTTGCAACCAATGCCATCATGTTTCCGAGTCGCGCCTTGATGGGCGATTTATTACCCCCGTATGAACAACATGCTGTTCAGAGTGCCGCTGCCGTGGTGGCCTCTTTGGCGGAGATTTGTGCGGGGGTTTACTTGTGGAGTTGGAAGGATCCGGTGACTAATGTGCATAAGGTGTTTGCAATGGCTAGTGTGGTTCTGGGGGTGACTTGTGCGGTGTCGTTGTGGGTGTGTAAGGAGGAGCCGTTGGGTGTGCGAGGGCGTGTTGGGGAGGGGGAGAGGGATATTGAGATGCGGCCGTTGGGGAGGGAGTGCATGATGAGGAGGCGGGTGTTGGGGGGGTTGCGGGTAGGGATGGCGAGGGGGAGCGGGTAGGGTGAAGGGTGGTGAGGAGGTTTTGAATGGGGATGATGGGCGGCGGGGAGTGGGGACGGTGAAGTAGAGGGAAAGGAGGTGGAGGATGAGGAGGATATTGAGAGTCGATTAGCGAGTGCGGTGGCAGAGGGGGAAGGCACGGAGGGGCGTGGCGAAGGTGAGGAGGGTGATGGATTGGCAGGGCCTTTGCAGGAAGGTGGAAGGGTGAGCGGAGCGAGAGAGTGGGGCGGATGGGCAACATGCGACGGTGTGGGGTGAGTTGAAGAGAGTCTACGCGGGGCTGTTGTGAAGTTTCCGCGGCCGTTAGTCAAGGTGGGGATTGTGTACGGGCTGGCGTGGTTTGTGTGGTTTGCGTCACTACCGTTTTATAGTAATTGGTTGGGGCGGAGGTGTTGGACGGGGACCCGAATGCCGAAGCGGGGAGTAGAGAGGCGATGGAATATCAAAGAGGGGTTACTGTGTTTTCGGTGGCGAATGTGGCAAAGGCGGGGATGGCGATGGTGTTTAGTGCATTTTATCCGCGTATTTTGATGTGCGTTGGGGCGGTGGGGGAACGAGTGGTGTTTGGAGCGGCGTTTATTGGGTTTGGATGGGTGTTGTGGGCTTTGGCGTATACGAAGAAGGTGTTGGTTGCTGGGGGGGTGATTGCGCTCGGGGCAGTGCCGTTTATTGCGACGCAGACTATCCCGATTGCCATTGTGGTGCAGCGATTTCCGGAGCGACTTGCGAGCAATTTGGGCGTGATGTACGTATGATGGACTTTGTTCATGCATAGCAAGGGTGCGGGGATGTGGCGGGTGGATTGGGTGGATTACTGACGATGTATTGTGCGATGGAGCGTGCGTCTGTTTTCGTTGTGTGGTGTTTCAATGCGGCCTGTTTTCTGAAACAGGAACCTGTTCTGCGTAGGCGCGCAGCTGATAGACACGTTGTACACCGGCAAGGTGGCGCAGTTTGCCGGGGAGTCTGCCGTGCTGCGAGTTGCGGCCGCGTGGGCAATGGCAGCCGGGGTAGCGGCTGTGTTTTTGTTATAGGCTGCGGTATGTAAAGCAAAGGTGTACAATGTCGCGCTTCCTTGGCAAGACGGGTTGAACACGGTGTGGGGGGCAGCGCCCGCCGACCCGTCAGCAATGACACTTGTGTCGGGTGGTGGAGGCGGTGGCGACTGTGGAGCAGCCAGGGGTTTGCTGTGTGGGTAACGAAGCGGTGCGGGTTTTGGTGGGTGGTGTGGAGGTGGTCGATGCTAATCGATCGCCTGGGCAATTGCGTGCCGTGGTGCGTCGTTTTGTAGTTGGTGCGTGGCTTCTGTGCGCTGTGGTTGGAAAGGATTGCAACGCCGCAGAGTCTCTAAAAGAAACTGAAGTGTGAACAGGGTGACTAAAACTCTGCGAGTGGCCGGGCACGAGAAATTAAAGACGCGGCACATGTTGACCAGATTTGTGTCGATAAGCTGCTGATAGAGGCAAGTGCTGACTCCTCCAGTAGAGCATCCGCTGCGAGATGCGAAAGCTGCCGCGTATCTCTGTATAACCCTGCATGTTGTCACAAAAGGTAACCCTACCGAGTCGCAAACGAGCGGCAGGAAATTCCACCCTAGCCTCGATCTTCCCGGCAGTGCCTCGCCAGGAAAGGCTGCCGCTTTTCTGCTGTAGTTGCAACGGCTGACGCTTCCAGTGCTACCATCGACATGTAGTTGTCCTGTAATGGCGGTGATACGGTGAGGTAATACAGCACTGGGAGAGGGACAAGGTGTTTGTTGAATCAGACCGCGGGTGTACTAGAATATCCGCGGATGGCACGTTCAGTGCAGCAGGCAGGTACTCGACCTCGTCCTGGACGGCGACTCTTGCTGCCTTAAACACCCCCCAGGCAAACACCTTGACCACTGCTCTGTACCGGTTAGTCCACCCCAGGCCGCTGTTACAAACGTTTCCGGC
This sequence comes from Kappaphycus alvarezii, assembly GCA_002205965.3. Lineage (NCBI taxonomy): Eukaryota > Rhodophyta > Florideophyceae > Gigartinales > Solieriaceae > Kappaphycus > Kappaphycus alvarezii. Next base: position 916,731 of record NADL03000649.1, read on the forward strand.
ACGGTGTCTGAAACGATGCACGCGTCTGTTGCACACCGCGCACCGAAGCGGTGCGGTGTCATGAAACATGAGAACAAGCAGGTCGTGACGTACTGCAGCTTCACTGTGCATACCTCGTGGTTCGTTTTGTTCATCACAGACGGATGCGCGGTGAGGAGGTTTGCGGCAGGCGGCTCCTAGTACGCTTGACGGGGGATCCTGCGCTGAATATCAGCTTCGCAGTGCGTTGAGGGGTTGGGAGACGTCGGCTCGGTAGAGAATGTGTTGTGGATTGTACGGTTTGACAACAAGACTGGCCGCTGTCAGTGTTTGTGGAGGGGCGCCGTTTTCGGTAGCAAAGGACGGGTGGAGCCGATGGACATACCCCGCGAGGTGTCCGTCTGCTTGCGCGTACCTGCACGTGCGGGGTTGCGACGGAAACAGACTCGTCAGGCCATCGCTCTTGCTTGCATCATTGATGTTCGCGGCATATGCCGTGACTTGGAGATCGTCTCGGAAGAGATATTTCATCAGCTACAGTCCAGTGCAGTACTGAATGCCAACATTGAGTTTGATATGATCCAGCTAAACCATGTCCGGTGTAAGCAATTTCATACCTTACACGTGTAAAACCCATACTGTCCATAATGCACAGTACAGCACAGTAATGTCGATAGGTCGTCTACTGTACAGTACTGTACTGGACAATGTCGTTGAAATCGCAGAGGCCAGTCACATCCAAATTTCCATCGACGTCAATATATCTGTATCTCTCCGCAGCCTCCGGCAACGTCGCTTTATAGCAGCAGACATTCGAAGAATCGCCACAGAAACCCACTTCACCCAGCGCCCCATCAACTCCCAATGCAATAACACACCCCGCCGTTCGCTCACGCGCCTCTCAACGATCATCCCAACCCCCCAGCCGAATCACCACGCAGCAAGTTGACAAGGAAACAAAAAGAAAGCAACACCAAACATGCCGCAGCTCTCCGCCGCGTTTGTACGCTTTGCCCGTGCATTCCGTTTCTTCACTCGACACATCTCCCGTCTCTCCACGGATCATCTACCACTGCCTCGACCACCAAGGCCACAACCCCATCTCACAATCGCCTTTGTTCGATTCTTCGCCTTGTCTTGTTTCTCACCTTTGCTACATTCGCCGTGCTTCTCCTCCTTCCCCTTGTTTTCCACGCGCCTGCTGCCCCGCCGCCTCGCCCTCTACCGCACGTCTTTGAGCCCTTGCCGCTCCCGGATTCCACCATCCAAGGTTTGATCACCCCGAATACTCCGTTCCGAGTCATCTTGCTCATACCCCGTTTACAAACCTTCCGATCCCGCGCTACTCCACAGACGTCCCACTGGATGACCCTCCCACTCCCAACTACACATCCCACTACTCTCCAACCTCCCTCCTCTCCCTCCTCTCCTCCCTCGTCGCCGCCCATTACGACAACGAGCCAGTCACCCTCGACCTCCTACTCTCCCCCGATCGCAACACCACCGCCTTTACCGCCCGTCACTCCCTCTGCGCCGCCCTCTCCTGGCCCCACGGCACCAAGCTCATTCGAAACGCCACCACGGGCGGTCTCTTTGAACTCGCCATCACCGCATGGAACCCTACCAAATCAGACCCTGAAAAGATCCTCCTCGTCGATGCCTCCCGTGCACAGCCCCTCTCCCCACAGTTTTACCGCTATCTCAAAAGCGTTCGTCGCCGCTACCTTGCTACCGCCGCAGACATTGCCGGCTTTACTCTGGACCCCGTCCTCATCCGCCGCACCGCCTCTCTTCTGGGACAAGCCACCGGTGACCTGGTTTCCGCCCCGCTTCCACCACCGGCTACAGTGGGGGATGATGTGTTTTTGTATCAGAATCTGCCTTTTGTCCCGCGTTTTCCCCCGTCAATTCCGATGTGTGGCGTGCGTTTCAACGCTGGTTTGCCGCACATAGGAGTGAATGGTTCTTGTGGCCTACCGTTGTAGGAGCCAAGGATAAGGCGGATGAGGCGTGGGGACGGTATCACGGAAACTTGCGTGCGCATTGGACGCTGTGGTTTTCGAGGTTTTGCGCAGAGTATGCAGTGTATAATGTGTATCCGCGGAAGACACGGCCAGAGCCGTTGGCGCCTGTGGGACGGGTGTCTGCGTTGCCGCCGCTGACGCGTGTGGACTTTGGAGGGAGGAATGTGGAGAGGAGTGAGGAAATTGGGGAGGAGAATTTGGAGCGCATTATCGAGTTGGGAAGACGGCAAGGCGGGGCGGTGTCGTTGACTTTGGTGAATGAGGCGTTTCTGGAGACGGCGAAAAGTTGGATTTGTAATGTGGATGTGGCGGGATTCGACCGCCGGGGGTGGTGTGGATTACCACGGATGAAAAGGCGTATGAGGGGCTGAGGGATGTCAAGGGATCGCAGACGGTGCAGATGACTGAGTTTCGCGGGGCGAGGGCACAGACCGGGACTTCTTATGGGACGCCGGGGTATTGGTTGCTGATGCTGGAAAGGACGCAGCTGATTCGGGGGATCTTGAACAGGGGTATCGGAGTGTTTTTGTTTGAGACGGATCAGGTGTGGCTGAGAGATCCGGTGCCGTTTGTGCAGCGTCTGGTGCATAGTGGGGATGAGGTGGATGTGGTTGGGACGATGGACACGCGGCATGAGATTGGGGGCAACTTTTTGTACCTCAACCCTACGTTGTCGACACGGAGGGTGTGGGGGAGGTGTGTCGACGGTTTGCAAAGGCGTACAAGGCGAATGGGATGGAGGGGCACACATCGCGATACCGACGGTATATGGAGAATGACCAATCGACGCTGACAAAGCTGATATTCTTTGACGAGGAGTTTAAGAGCCGGAATCCGGTTGTATTCCGGGCATTGGACACTGAGCTGTTTGTTGACGGTCGGTGGTATGATGCGGGGAGCGGAAAATACACATCGTCACGATCGAGGAGCCCGATTGTGATAAATAACAACTTTTTGATTGGGATTGAGAATAAGAAAAAGAGGGCGATGGAGCATGGGCACTGGTTTGTTTGTGAGGATGGGGAGACGTGTGCGGTGGAGCGGGTGAAACAAGCGGTGCGTGAGAATGAGATGCGGGGGATGCGGAGACGAGGATGTGGGAGGGGAGTGGATGGGAGTGGATGGGGAGAGATGGGGATGGAGGTGAGGGGTGGTCTGCGGGTGTGGAGGGGGCGGATGTTGAGGCGGGTCTTGATGAAGCGATGAGGGCGATTGGGAAGGAGTATGGTCGGTGAGACGGGGAAAGGTGGAGGGTGTGGTGGATGGGGGTGTTTATTTTGCGGAGCGATGGGGGTGGGGTGGGGTGGGGTGGGAGATTGGGTGAGTATGGGCCGAGTGGAGGGTTGGTTGAGGTGAGAGTGGGCGAGTTTTGCGGAGTGGGGGTATGTGTCGTATCGAGTGGAGTGGCGGATGTGGGGAGGGGGGGAGATGGAAATGTGTCACGAGTGGGACGGGACGACGGGAGGCGAGGTGGAGTGGGGTGGGGTGGGGTGGGATGGGTTTGGGAGTGTTGTGTGGGGGAGGGGATGGGAGTATTTTTTGCGACTGGGGTGTGGGGTGATTTGCGAAGGGGAGATTGGTGTGATTTTGGGTGTTGCAAATGGGGTTGGGGGAGTGTGAGGTCGGGGTTGGGTTGGTGCGAGGAATGGAGAGAGGGGTGTTGGAGGGTGGCGGGGGTTGTGGGCCGTAGATTTGTGGGGGGTTGTTGATTGGTTGGGGGATTGGTTGTGGGAGATGGTAGGGTTGGGTGCGGTGTTTTGTTTTGGATAAAGGGTATGGAGAATTTGTTGTGCGATTTGTTTGTCAAGGTGGTACAGTATGCGTGCATGGAATTGTGACCGCACACGAGATTGGGGGGAGGGAGTGGGCTTTGGGGAGTCGACTTGCGGCTCGCCTTGGTCATGGGCATTGGTCGGTGAGTGAGTGGGGAATGGGGATTGGGAAATGGGTGACGGGTTGGATTGGTGGCGGCGGTTGTGTTGTGTTGTGTTGTGTGAGGGGGTTTGTTGGGGGTGGTTGTTTGATGAGACTTTTTTTCTCGAGTGTTGGGGGTGGAGTTAGGGTGGAGGGGTGGGGTGTGTGCGGGTCATACGTCACATTGGTTTACGTTGATTCGCGGCACGGGTCTGTTTTGCTCGGTACATACTGTACTGTACTGTACTTTACGTGCAGTAGGGTGGTGGGAGGGTAGTGTACGGTACGGTGCGCACATGTGTCTACTTGGTAGGGTATGCGGATGCCGCGGTTGGCGCGATTGCTGGTACTTGTATGTCGCGAGTGGGATGATGGCATGGCCAATGGCAATGTATTTAGATTTGGGTATGATGATTCATTGTGTTTGAGTTTGGAGTGTTTTGAGTTTTTGAGTGTTTGAGTGTTTCAAACGGCGAGGCGCGGTGGATGGGTGGTTGCTGTTGTGGGCGCTCTAGCCGCTTGCCGTCGAATGGGTGGTCGAGGTCGTGGTCGTGGTCGAGGTCAAGGGCCGCGGCACGGACGAGTGTGTGTGACGATATGATAGTCCCGTGTTTCGCGCCTTTTCCCGAGAAAACAGCGCGCTTGTGTTTTGGTTTGGGGGTTGATTTTGGCAGCACCGGTGCGATTTTCCGGGCGAGGGGTGTTTTGATATTTTTGCAACAGTTGGGCGTGGGTCATACCGCCTTTCAGGTTGCGCGCGCTTTTGCCCGCGCCGTGGAGCCCTGAAAGTGCGGGCTTGTTTTCAGGGAAGCGAGCCCGTGTCATTGGGCAGGGGCTGGAAACAACGCTTGCTCTCTGGCGTTTGATGCCTCGGTTTTGCGGGCGGATTGGTGTTACGGTATTGGGAGTGCCTTGGATGGCGCAGCATACGCGTCGCATTTCACCAAACCAGCGCATGAATGCACCGCCGTTGGGGCACTGGCAGTCGAGTAACCGATTCTGTAAGCAGATTAGAATCGTAGAAAACACAATTCCCTCTACCCTGTCAAATTTCTGAATTGGCCCACTTGCGCATCCTTGCCGACACTCGTACATTACACTATGGCGCAAATGCATCCCGCTTCCGTCGGCAACTTGTGGACACGAGCGACCGGAAACTACCTGTACCGTACTTTTGTTTGGTCACCGTGAGAGCAACCGCTATTGTACGCGGCAAGAGTCGTTTGGTGCTCCTTACTCTATCTATAGCGCTTGTGGAACGGCGTCGGCTCTACCGCTTACTGCGTGTGTGTACTGCGCTGTACTGTACTGTACTGTACTGTATTGCAGTGGACACTCGTGTACAGCGCTTCATTGCCTGTTTTGGTTGCAGTGGGACAGGACGATGCAAACCTGCCAATGCACGCTGGATACCGGATACTGGATACCGTGTTTGTACTGTGTTGTACTGTACAGTACAGTACAGAATTGTGCATTGTGACAGATGAGTAAACTATAGCCGTACAGTACTGTACTGTGGTGCCAATGTGATCTTGGTCGCAGTTGGGTTGGCATTACAGTAACGTTGGTTCCAAAATACCGTACTGCACTATTCTGTACTGTACTGTACAACAATTGTAAGTGAAAACGAGACAATGCTGTGATTTGTGCGTAGAGTCGAGTGAAATGCAGTCGAAAGAGCAAAGCCTCTAGGCCTTTTTTTTGCAGGGATAACGTCTTGTGTGTGTGTTTTGCGTCAAAGAATCAACAAGTGTCAAAGTCAATGGTATGCCTTGCACAATGTGCAAATTGATATTGACATCATTCTCTGTGACGCAATCGAGGTGTGTATGTCGAGCATTGCGAATCGCCCTGCCCAAATTACATACTACAATATTCTCCAAAGGGATATATGCACAAAGTGCAATGTTTGGAGAATCCTGTGGAAGCAAAAAAGATCAGTCTTTCTCAAATAAAACTACTTTTTATTCAAATCCTCATACCTTTAGAACAATTGTTCAGGTTATGCACTACGTAGAGTATAATCAGCTGTATTCTCCAAATAGTCTTACTGTATTCCAACTCGGAAACTGCTGGACGAGAATGAGCCACTGGTCAATGACCAACGGATCATGACAGAAAATTCAGGCTCACATGCTTGTTGCGGCATTGCTTTTCAAAAACGCAAAAAAATAAACCCATCCTTTCGCACCCCTCATTCATCCATTTTCACATCAAAGGTTGAAAACCCACTTGACCAAGATCGACTGCAGATCTTTTGCCATCCGTGTCAAGTGAAGGTTCCAATGACCCACTTTTGTACAAAACACTTTCATTTCATCAATCATTGGCCCCTGACCCACATTGCATTTTGAAGCATTCTACGACAAGCCCTGTCCTGTGCAGCAACCCTATGTTGGAGACACTGGTTAGCCAATGGCCTGCCTGGTCTCATGTCTTGCACACGCATACTGTACTGTACAGTACACAACTCAATAAACGACTTTTTGTGCACCAGCATTTTGAGCCTAGAGTCCAATCCATGCCCATTACTCCTTACTGTACAAAACTGTACAATACAGTGCGGTATCATAGATATTGCAAGAGAAATCCTGCAATTCTCCCCATACTGTACGTACACTATGTATTACTTTTCTTTTCTATTTTGATTGCAATCTAAGAAAAAAGAAAGGTTACCAAAGTTGACCAATCCACGTGGCCACACCGCCGGATACGCTAGTGTACTGTACAGTTGCCTCTTTCCACGCAAACAGCCCTTTCCGTTCAATTCCATAGCACACCAGCCCAGCTTGAACATTACGGCACTGTACAATACAGTACAGTACTGTACAGTAAAGTACCGTCTCCCACCCCAAACAATCCAAACCGCCCCAAACCGCCCCAAATCGCCCACGCCCACGCCCAGACAATGGCCCACGTTTTCCCTCCACACGCCCACCCCAACTCCCAAGCGCAAACAAAAACTGAAACAAAAACACCATATTCCGGCTTACCATTCCAAAAAAACATAGAAATTCAAGGCCGCGTCATCCCCGCCTTATCATACATTCAGGCAAATCACCAATGCCGCTGGGTCAAAACAAGCCCTCTACACCCAATTCCACCCCGCCCGCCACCCACCCACACACCACCCCACCCCTCTCCACAAACACTCCAAATTACCGCGAGCAACTCTTACCCCACTCCTTACTCCGCTAACGATTCCTCCAGTCAAACTTGCAAAACCGATCCACAAACACCAACCACCAACCTCCAACCCCAACCTCCTTCCACCTCCACCTTTACCCTCACACACAATCTCCATATATATATATCGGTGCAAACCAGTCAATGCGCTTTTCTTCGCCCTCCGCCTCCCACCATCGACACTTCCGACAACGACACAACGCACCGCCCACACATCAGGCACCGCCCACACATCAGGCACCGCCCGACGCTCACCCCCCTCCACCCACTCAACCCGCCACGTGCCCCACCCCTCACGCCACGCAATCCCCCTTCCACTCGCACCCCCCACCCACCTACCCCCCCCCACAACCCCCCTCCATCCCCATCTGAATGATTCCGTCAGATCTGTTACGGCAGGTCGCCGACGCTGCAGCAGATGCCGCCGCCGAGGGCGTCGCCGCAGCCGCCGAGGAAGACACGCCCAAGGAGGAAAAGGTCGGCAAGGTATCCACTACATTGTCGGAATGGCTTTTGGTCTTGTTGATTGTGTTTACCTTGGTTGCAGAGGTTGTGTTGCATAGGATTGAACATTGGGTCAGTCATAAGCATCATCATTTGCAAGGTGTCGTCAAGGTCTTGTATCGAGAGTTGATGATTCTGGGTGCCGTGTCTTTTATTTTCATCGTGTACGAGTTGTCGGCAAAGCCGGATAAGAAGACTATTCTGTCGTTTGAGTTTGCACATGTGTTTATCTTTTTGTTTGCCATTTTTTATACGGTTGTGGTCACCAGTACCGCGTATACCAGTTTGAGTTTGTCCAAGCGGTGGAAGGATATGGAGCGTATTGATTTGATGGATTATTTGCGCCTCAAGACAGAGTATACCCGCTCAAGGAGCGGGTGCACAAGCACCGGAGTACGGCTGGAGAAAGTTTCAGTGGTGGTTTCCGAGTATTCGTACGCTGCGGCAGTATTGGAAGCTTCACGAGCTCATGGCCTTTCATGATATCCGCTTTCAGTTTATCTTTTACCGCAATTTGCCAGAGGGCTTTCGGTTTTCCTCGTTCTTCGTCGTATCAAAGAGTCGACCATCCTTCACCTCGTCGAGTCGCATTGGTCTCTGTACGTCATACTTCTCGGCATTGTCTTGGCTGACATTGTGCGCCGTGAGATATCCGGCCAAGATGAAAAGGAAAAGGAGGATGTCGCCGAGTCTGTGTTTATGATTGTGGCCGCTGTTATCCTTATGGGTGGCGTTCAGATACTCGCCATGAAGATTAAGAGCATCTTTTGGGAACTCACCAAGCACCCTCGCATCTACTATGAGGGTGTTGACCCTGATGCCCTTGCCGAGGAGCTGGAGGAGGTGGCCGCAGAAAGGCTGTGGAGCGCGAACGTCGTCGCCAGTCCAAGTCCCAAGACGGCCCCACTGCAGTCGGCGGTGACCTTGTGGAAGATGACGATGGAGTTTCTCCCGCCGGGGCGGATGGTTCCCCTGAGCACGAGTTGCTTGACCCATGCATTTGCGTATTCCCAGAGGAAAGGGACTAGGTGTTGCGAAGATGGTGCTACGTCACTAGTGTCTGTCTACAACCAAAAGGGGGCGGCGCTCGCCGAAGAGGAGATGTGGTTCGTCCAAGCATCGATCCTGGAAACATCAGGAGGACCGAGCAGGACGATGATGCAATGTACTCTGGACGATTCTCGTTGGATTCAACCGCGTGGGTGCAGGGACAGGTCGTCATCCCTAGATTACCGACGTAGTGAGGACGGTCGCTGGCAGTCCATCGATGTCGACCGACGGGCTACAGCAGACTTTGAGGCGCGTCGTCGAAGTGTCGAATTGGGAGCTGGAGGGGCGCATGCTCCCCCCCGCCGGAGCTGTCCGAGGCCCTCGAAGCCCACGAGATGGCCGTCCGACACTCTCTCGAGTTTCCAACCGGCCAAGCCCGATTGGCATCATCGTTGAATGGAGCTTCTGTCAACAAGAGCGTAAGGAACAGGGACATTCTAGAATCGGCCCGCAAGAGAGGTGCGGAGATGCAGGCAGAGCGACGCAGCCTCGAGTATCAAAAGCCCGATACCCACCGCCAGTCTGCCGAAATGTCGACGGACCGTTTGGATATCGGTGGGCGACCTGGACGTGATCGCGATCCACTTCGTCGACTGGCCAACCCACGCATCATGTCCAAGATTTCGTCGCGAGGTTTTTCTTCTGACAGTGACGCCCGGGTATCTGGGAGTGACTATAGTAGGTTTTCGGCAGACAGCAAGGCACGAGCGAAAAAGTCGATTGAACTCGTGAAAGCCATGCCTCATGATGAGTTGGCAGTGCGTCACCACGGCACGAGGACCCGAAAACTCTAGGAGACATTGAGACTGGAGACCTTGGCAGATTGGGCGGGCGCGACGCTGGTAAGGGTGTGGATGACGACGGAGGAGTAGTGCAGCGCACGTTGTCCAGGTACCTGTCGTTTGGATTCCAAAACGCGTCGATTGTCAAGAATCTAGAGCACCAGCAGAAGGCAAGCCAAATGGAACCGGTGCAATACCCGAAATGGATCAGAAAACTATTCCCGCGTCTCGCACGCGTAGCGAGTCCGGTTGAAAAGCTCTTTTGGTTTGGATCCCACATGTTCTTTATGTGGTGCGTGGAGTTTACCCTCTTCTTTACTACGGTGCTGATGTCTGCCACAACGGCTGCGGTATTCCTAAATGGTGTTGAAGTCGACCGTGACATATCCGCGTTGAATATTGTATCCCTCGGGCTGGCCACGGTAGCACTACTGTTCGTCCTATTCAGGGTTGCTGGTATCACAAAGCACTACATCTTTGTTCTACACAATGCAAGCCTTGTACCGGAGGCAGTCGCCATCAGGGCTATTCATAACGTGAGGAAGAAGGGCAAGGCTGGTGAGCAGTACGAGGATGAAGATAGCGACCTGTCTGGCTCTGAAACTGAGAGGGAGGACGGTGAGACGGCCGCAGAAAGGCGGCGGAAACTCGGAGAGCATATTCGCGAAGCGCTGGACATGGGAACGTTCGTGGAATTGATGCAAGTGATGCCACGTCCGGGGCATATGGACCGAAGCGGAGACTCACTCTGCGGAGGAAGGCGGAGGCGAGGCATGAGGCGAGACTTGAGAATGGGACGGACATTCCATCGGTACCACAAGATTTGTAGGGTTGTCTCCAACTCCCTTTCGTGAATAATAGACTTTCTAAGCATGCACTATACGAGGGGGTCGGCAAATTCATTCGCTATCGCGAGTGAGACTATTTCGTGAAGGCCCTGTTGTGCATATCGATTCTAGGGGTACACCGTACGCATGCAGCTGACAGAGGCGGTGTGCGCCTCCGAACCCTGTGACTTGCATTGTTGTTCGGGATGTCGGGGTAATGAGCATCTGTACGATTTTTGAGGGTTGTAGTGAAGAAAGCGAATATAAAGCGCTCCGTAGGATTCATGTGTTGACATTTTGTGGACCGTGCGCTTAGCTTAAGCCGCCTCTTTCAAAACATCTCGCCCGTGTACATGGTGAACCATCTGGTTCACGTTGTAGAGTCACAAAACACAGAACAGCCTCCTAGTAATCTCAACTACGGTTGACATAGGCACGTCCTTGCGTAGGTAAGCGGCTTGAACGGTAGATTATGGGGGTTTGTGAGCGGAGATGTTTGGACAGTGCACTTGGAGGTTGACTGTTGCTGGTGTCATTGTCCGAGTTGGCTTTGAGGATGTTTGCCGCCTTAGCTTGGGCGTGTGAGAGGGGCTGGTGAAAGATTTGAGGGCAGGCAGTTGGTCTTTTTTCCGGGGTGGCGTCGGTAAGGTGAGAGGGATTGGATTTTTGAGTTGCTTGCATGAGACTGACCCTTGAATTGAAACTTTACTTCACAGAGTATCTACCGGGAGGGCGAGTCGGGTATCCTTGCCGGTTGTGAAAGAGGGTGAAATCAATGATGGCGTGAGATTGGAAACTGGATGTGGAACGGGGGGGGTTGCCTCATTTAGGAATATGTCTGCCGGGCGTGTGGAGACGTAAGGGATTGCTGGTGCTGATGCTTGGATGCATGCCGGTGGCAAATTGAATTATTCTGAACTGGATACACGAGATAAAAATACATTGCAAAACCCCTAATTGCAAATTTTGACAGCATGATCAAGCCCACCCCTGTTTGATTTTGCTAGATGCCCTTCACTGATTGCAGAGCATGAGTGGTGCATAATCTCGCGATTTGAGCACTCATAAAACAAGCAAAATTTCTCATAAACAAGCATTCCACAAGACAAACCCGCCGTGACATACCCTTTCGAAATCAACGTCATAAAACCTCAAAACAGACACGTCTCCGAAACCCACTCTTACACAACTCTCTCTGCCGCCACCACCGCATACTCCACCCACATTGCCACCCTCCCCCCCCCCTACCGCCCACCTCAAGCAACACCGAAACGTCACCCCTGTGCTACAACGGCCCATGTCGCCTCATTGCACTTGATGACCCCCCCCGACCGTTCATCCATCATGCACCCAAATCCGAACTCCATTCCTCATACCTCCCCACTTTCTCCAGTTCAAACCACACATTCCAATCACTGCACCCGCAATCGCGATAGGGACGGTGGAGTGTGTGTTGTGGATGACAGAGTGCCAGGGCTGTGTGAGCGAGGAGCAGGGGAGGTTGTGGATGGGTGAACAAGGGGTCGGGTGTTGGGCAGGACGGCACGGTGCAGATGGTGGCAAAATGGGTGTTTTTGTGTGGAATTAGGGGTTGGGCGTTGGAGGGAGGAGGGGTGTGGAACGTGGCATTACAGTTGAGGGTGGTACTGTAAAGGTGTGTGAGTTGTGTGAGGAAAATGCTCTGTGTAATGCATTGCATGCACTGGGCGTCGTCTGCTAGAGTACCGTATCCCGCAACTCTTGAACCATGTTTTGAACGATGGCGCTAGAGTCAGCAAGAATGGTGTACTGTAATTTGGGGGCCGTTGGATTCGTAAGATGAGACGAAATTTGCACTTGTGTTGGCAGTGCCTGTTTAATTGTTTAATTTGCAGTGGACTGCTGAGACAAACGGTGTCTAGGATATCTTACAATAGACTGACGAGCCCTTTGTTGGTACGGTACAGTACAGTAAAGTACAGTGGGGCGGCTTTTTTTAACGCTGGCACAGAACCCTTGCTCTTTTGCCCTAGGCTGTTAACGAGTCGTTACAGGCCACACTGACGCCTCTACATACTGTAGTACCGCCAATCCAGCAGTGGTGTGTCTAAATGTGGTCACGCATTAATTTGGAACTTTATCTTCTTCAAGTGCAATACTGTACATCTTGCACAACACCGAGCTGTGGCTGTGGCTGTGGCGAGCACAGCTTCTCTTCACGACATCCGCCAAGTACTGTACTGTACTGTACTGTACACTACTGTACCGTCCGTGTGCCCAAGTAAGTTGCTGTGCAAATTTGCACAGCTTTCGGCTTACATGCACCATTCCATCAGGTTGACATTCCGTTCTGTTCAGTCCCCAAGTCAAAGCAATTGCGGGCATGCAACGCACGAGTAGCAAGTTGCTGACAACCAATTTGCCATTGCCATGACCAATCTGCCAAACACAACCCAGCCACCAGGTTAGGATTGGCCCATGCCACTTGAAAACATACACCGCCACCCAAATGTCGCAACTCCTTCCCGATCCTGAGCCTTGCCAGCACGGTCGTGCAGTATTTTTGCAATGGGCCGTAAAACACTACGGACCGAGAGTTTTCCTGTCACCTCGACCAACCGGGGTGGCCAACGTTTCACAGCTTGTGCAGTGTACTGTACTGTACTGTACGCCACAGCGTGGTTGCTTTGCAGCATGGTTTCAGACCCGCCACCAAAATGCAACCCGCGTCGACAACGCGAGACACTGGGCTTCGTGCTGGCGGTTACACCACATCCATTGTGGCGTGTTGCAAAATGAACACGCTTTGGCGCAGCGGGCGACAATGTGCTGGTATGCTTGTGTGTTGCAGCGGGGGGTAGCGGGTCACTGTATGTGCTGTATGTACGGTACAGTAGAGTAGCACGTGGGTGCATTGTTGTGTGTGCGGGTTGACGTGCTGGTTTTTTTGCGCCTTTGTTTTGCATGTGGTGATTGTTTTGCTTGTGTTTTTTTTTGCATTTGTTACCGTCAACATGCTGCCGAGAGATAGCCATGACCTGCCGAGGAATTGGGCATCGGGTGACCTTTGTTTTTTTAAGAAAAGTAGGAAATCCGGATATTTCGGCGCATTGTACTTTGGATTGTACTGCACTGTACCACACTGTACAGTACTTACGGTACAACCGTACAATGTGTACCCTGGGTATAGATCGAAACATCGGCGCCGAGGGTGGGTAACTGTAATGTTTGGGAGAATGAAACCTTCCTGTTTCGTCGTAAAACAATGGCAATACAAAACGAATATTCCGAATAAAAATTGCTCGGTCGAGCGCCCCGAGCAACAGACCCAGCCAGATCGTCACAATAGCGAGGCATTCACATCCCTTTGTTACACCCCCAAGTTTGCTCGGCGTGAATTCATTTCAGACAAAAATTTTGCCAGAAAACCACTGTGAAACAATTAGAGATGATTCAAATGGTAGACTGTCAACCTTACGAGACACGAGACAGTTTTTCAATTTAAAATTTGAATAATTTTATTCAAGTAATCATGAGGTTTTCCCTCCATCCAATCGGGGCGAGTGTGTCAACGCGAGGGTTTTTTAAATATAAAACTTAAACTATTCGGGGTGCGAGTTTCGAATTGCAGACAGGAATCCACGAGTGCAACTTGTGTATTTTCCTGACACTAGAAGGGGGCGATTATTTTTATAAAAAAAAATCTCGGTTGACAATGATCTGTGTGTGTCACAGACAATTGTACAATCAGTTTTACCAAATTTGTTCGAAAAAATTCAAGTCAGTTACCTGAAACTATTGCTCGGAATATACTATACTGTACTACAGATACACTATAAAAACAAAAATATAAAATGCCCCTTTTCAAATATTAAAATGTTCGCTGTAATACCCATCAATATACCGTAGAGGACGAATGGACGTACGGTAAAGCTCCGATTTAAAAGACAAATTTGAATGCAAACAGCCTCTGTATAATTTATCAGCTTTCCGACTCCGCTACCATTTGTTCCTCTCTAAAACTAATGGAAAAATTCACTCAATTTAAAAAACCACACCAAAAAGATTCCCTGCCACTCTTGTCATAATCTCTAGGAAAAGTATGAAAGCCACCGGCGAGTAAACCGCCGGGATAAACTCTGCACGCGTCGAATTATGATACCACGTTCCAGCCGCCAGTGGGCCTACAGTATGTGCTGCTGCGTGACCAGTTGTCACCACCTCTATATATTAAATATGCTTATCTAAAGCCAAAGTATTTATTTAATACCGCAAGTTCTTTCCTGGAATTGCTATGCTGTGGCCCGGTTACAATATTGTTTAATTGAGATGATGAAGAAAAAGAATAAAATCTCGAGGTTTCAACACAATCTTTCCGCTCCTCGACCACTAGTTAGTAGCGATATAATTTACTAAATTAGCTGAGAACCAACTGCCCGCAGAAAAGACTCCGCTGGTTGCATGCTCTGTCCCCACTATGTCAGTCTGTCACCCAAAGACGACTACAAGCCCCCTTGTTCAATTAAGTACCATGGCTCTACTCACAAAGTAAAAGCTAAACCATGCCATTTTCGAGAAGACACCAGCCTCAATAACATCCGCATGCTCATTCCCATGCAATACATTCAACAGACGACACGTTCACTTCTCTCCCCTTGACACCGCTCAACCTAGGCCGACAGCCGTCACAGCTGCGGTAACGTCTCTCTCCAAACTTTTGTTTGCCGCGTCTCTTCAATTACCAGCAAGCTCAGTTGCTCAAAGATTACGATTGGCGCAAAGTGCCGTTTCGCACCTGCGTTTTATCCGTCAATTCTGGCGCCAGGTTAAGATGTATGGACGTCAGATCAAGACTTTCTCAAGAATGAAAACGACTGTTTCTCATGTCCCGCGTTTGTGCTGTGATATTGTCAGTACAAGTCGAAACTTGCCGATGCCCCTTTTCTGTCATCGGAAAAAAAGCAGCTTGTGAAAGACAAACTCGGTTGCGTTGATTGGAGCGGGGAGAATAGTTTCGCTGGGCGGCGATGCAAACAGGGGAGGCGCAGTGTCAATGACGGATCCGCTCTCTTGTTGGCAAGCAGTCGACGGGTTGGGTTACAATTTTCTGGGTGAAAGGCGGGAAGTGAACTGGTGTGCTCGGGGTGGGATGGGGAAGATTCCAATGCCAGGTTTTGTCGTCTCGATAGGGAATGATTGCGAGAGTGGAGGAAATATTATTTTTGTCGAGCGCATCGGTAGGTGACAAGTGCACGAGTCTGTTGTTACAGTGTATAGAAGCGCGGTAGTGTAGTGTACTGTAGGGCGGTTGCAAATAACGTGGTTGCCTGACAGATTGTGTAAACAAACTGGCAATCAAGTAGTGGGTTTTGCATTTTTTTCTTTGCGGCGTTCTTTGCAACGCGACAGGACAGGGGCTGTTGCATTTGGTCAAAACAAGTCGACTGGGTATGCGTGTGGATCTCATGCGTGGTGATAGTGTGTATTGTACTGTGCAGTACTGTACTGCATACGGCGACAGAATCGGCGCCAACGTGATTGTGCACTGTATGGTGTAGTAAGAATGGAAGGGTACGCGATAAAGTGAATCACAACAGGGATGTCAAGAAATGACTCGTGAGCGGAACAGACAAGATGGGGTGTGAACGGGGTAAGTAGAATAATTTTTACCGAGATTTCTCGGCGCAAAAGGTCCAGAGGTTATTGCCAATGTGGTGTTCCGAGTTCCGAATTGCAAGGCGCATTCTAGAGCATGTGGCTAAACTGCCCAATTGAAGCAGTCGATGACCCTGTAGCGGACCGACACACATCTTCTACTCGTTGCGGGGGCCATGTGGTCCACATTGGAAAATGTGTCTCTGTTTTTTTTTGAAGAAGGATGTATCAATATAATACAGTAGGGCTTGTGTTTTTCGATTTGGACAAAAAATTTGTTTAATTTTGGATCCGTACCGACTCTGACGCTGACCTATCGCATCTACTCTATACTCTACTGTACTGTCTACATAGAGTTCAGTGTTAGCCCCGGAGCGGTGTGAGATGTGTAATTTTTTTGTTTTTTTGTTCACATTTTATCGTTTAATTTTTGAATAGTTCCAATTGGCGTCTCATTTGATGCAACCGAAAAAAACATAAGGTCTATTTTTTAATTATTTTTAACATTGCCGCAGTTCTCTCTATCACCATCATGACAATCAGACGCACAAAAACACACACAGAGACTACACAAAGCACTCGGGCAGTTTTGTCGCTACTCAAATCCCCTCAGCCCCACGCACTTCAAGCCCAACCCCCCCCCCCCCCCCCGCCACCCCTCCTCGTTCCCTCACCGTCACCGTCAACCAAATCTTCCTCCTCCCTACAAACCAACATTCTTCTACTTTCTTCACTGTCTGCCATTCGCATCCCCCTTCTCCTCCTCTTCATCTTTCCCGTTTACAATTCTTCGCCCTGCACTTGGCCTATCCATAATCTTCCATTCTTTTCTACCTTAGCCGAGTGTCATCTTCCCCATCTCTGTGTCCCACACCAGATCGCCACCCATATTCGACTTGTACTTCCTCGCCCGTCCCTCCACACCTGTTTCTTTGTTTCTCTTGGTGTCCTGTTTTCGTTTCAACTCGACCTCCTTGTCTACCCCAACCCTACATTCAACCCATAGCCTTTACTTGTCTTGCTTTTCAGTTGCCATTTGCTCTTCATCTATTGCTTCACTTGAGCCAAACTTTTCTCACGTCAAGTTGACATATCTCTGCACACCACACTCAACTATTCCCATTCACATCCCTCCCCATCTCCCCGATTCTTGTCTGTCAGTTGCCTTCCCCCGTCGGATGGAGACAGCCGCCATGCGTCCCCAATCGACAACCGTCCTGCCCCCGACCTGGCCCCCACCACTACTACTCCCACAACTGCCCCGCCTCCTGTCTTTCGCCCTCCCTCCACCCCCCGTCGCAAGACGAGGCCCCGTTCCCCGATCCCGCTTCCAACTCCCCCGCCCTGTCCCACCCTTCCTCTCAAGTCAGTCCCGCCACTCAGGTCAAGCCGCATCCGCATTCCGCTCTACCCTCCACCAATGCCCCTGAGCCCGACAGCAGTACCGCTCATCATTACACTGACGACGACGACTTGGATATGACCGCCGACATCACCTCGGACAAGGATTACGCAGACAGTCACAAGATACTTCAGAACGCTCACAAGCAAACTTCAGCACCGCTCCACAAGCCTGCAGATCCGTCCCGTCAGATCTCTCTTCTGAATCGCTCCCCGCAGATATCTAAGAAGCAACCCGATGCACATCTCCCGCATCGTCCCATTTGGATACAGGACAGTGACATTAGCAGTGATGAAGAGGGTGATTATCGTGAGAATTATCGCCGATTTCTGAGGCGTCGTACTGAGGAGGATGAGGCCAGGGAGAGGAAGTCATTGATGAAGTCAGGAGGAAGAGAAGCCGCAGCGGCCGTCGTGGCAAGAGGGAGGAGAATAATCTCAAGAGACAGGCCACTGTTGCTTCAACATTTCAGACGGCTGAGGCCCAGAAGAATATCCGTGTCACTTTGACTGCTGCTGAAATGGATCATGATTTGATCAGTATGTTTGGGCTGGAGGACGAAGCGGTAGCTGCGGCGGGCAAGCATGGAAAAGGAGACAAGAGGAAAAGGATCGAGTCTGGTCATGGCGGGGAGCTTGCTGGAGGGAACAAGAAACGGTGCACTTCGCCGTCAAAGGGTTCAAAGCATAAGGGCAAGGCAGTTGTGACGAGGGCAAAGGTGAATGCTGGGAAAAAGGTGAACACCGTTTCAAAGGCACATGCGATTAAGAAGAAGACCTCCCGTGTCTGTCCAGGGTCTGGCGCAGCTGGTAAGTCTTTTGTCAAGCACAAAGCCAAGAAGGGCTGGTCGGTTTGCGTCTCTTGTGGCATGGAGGTCTGGCCGCCGAATTGTCAGAAGCATTTGTCTGCTTGTCACCGGGGCCAGAAGTGTGAGTAACGGCGGTGAAAACAACTACGATATGCGGAACTGATGTGGGAAGAGTATGGATAAGTAGGACTGCGCGTTGGTACGATTTGAGGACCTAAGGCGAACTGTTTCAGCCGCAAGTGAGAGTAGCGCAAGCGTGATTATGCTATTTAACTGATTTTGTGAGAAGCGAACACGCAGTAATTGAGGGCAAGATAAAGCTCAAAGGTTTGAGATGAATGAAACTCTGCTCGAATTTGCAAGCAGACAGATTGTGCTGACCAGTTTGTTCGTAGTCTAACTAGAGGATGGGGCAGCCATAGTGACTTGGTAGCAAAATTTAACAGGTGTGCAGACACTTTCGGAGGCCAGTCGTGATGGGGGAGAACTAGTGGAAGAGGAACTGCTGGAATGATTGACGTAGTGGCATTTGTACGACCTTAAAGCAACACGAAAATCACATGAAGGCGATGGCTAGGACAAAAGGCCAGGTAGGATTCTGAGACTGCAGCAGGAAAGCTAAATAAGCTGACGGCGATGGATTGGATTGGCAGGGGGTTGAAGTTATTGATTACGTGCATTGACAATATGGTTTTTTTTTGTTTGCTTTAATTTTTTAATAGAGAGATTAATTGGTGGGCGGTCCTACCGTGACAGCGTGATGGCCCAGAAAAACAGCGTAAAGCAAAGGGTTTAATGCTGATATATGATAGGGTGAAATGCGCAAATGAGTGACTCGCGACTCGATCGAGTCAAAGAACAGTATGACACCACCCACTGCGCGGCAAGCAGTGGCCCTTCGTCTCTCAACGGCTGGAACTAGAAATTATTTGCCGGTCCTGTATCACGCCCTGACCCACGACTCAACGCGATGCTCTCAACACTGTCTCGCAGCCGGGTCAAAAATGTATCTCTCCCCTCAAAGCCCCTCTTCCCTGGCCCTGGTCCTTCGGACACTGGCTGGTCTCAGCTACATCAACCAGCTGTAGCACAATCCTGTGCTACACCTTTTGCTGCGTGGCCACAGCATCTATTTGGATGTTACTTTCTCTGGTTTCTTGTTTGCATTTGACAAATGCCCAGACTCTGGTATGGACTCGAAATCAGACATCAGACCGCTACAAGTAAGGGTTTCGATTCTGCTCGACGCAACGCTACTGCAGCAGGGCCTGGCATCTGGCGCGCCGCCAGAAGGCAGACTTACTCGCAGCGTGCCCGTCGTCTTCATCTCTGCCTCGATGCAACAGGCGGTGGGCCATAGTGCAACGGAAGTAAAGTACAATGCGCCCCTGTTGCGCCGCCTCTAAGCTGCTGAGTCGCAGTCTGATCTATCTGCATTCACGACAGATGGTTTCGAATGTCGAATTGCGGCGAGTGGTGGTAGAAGGCGTATCTGTGATCAAAAGGGCCCTCAATGCCCATCGCGTCATTTGCTGTGTTCCGAGCGGCACAAAGACCGTAACGGCGTCTGTACACATTTAAGGATGTATTTGACTTTATCATACGTGGGTGCAGGATCCGACGATTCACTGGTGGATGAAGTCATTCTAGGCAAAATTTGAATGGCGGTCATTCGTTTGGCCCGAATCTCCCCTCAGGACGTATCTCGATGGCAATATGTGGTTGTACAGTAGAAATTCCTTGACATTGTTTGAAATTAATAGGCAGTCGAAAATCTGCTGACTGAACCAGCTTTCATTGCGAAGCACATCCTCTACGTGCCTTTGCATCTGTTTGTAGTATGCTAAGTTGAGCTCGTGAAAAGGAGCCAAGCTATTGCTGTTCAATGATCATTGCAGAATGTAGTTTCTGGCAAGAGCTATGCTGTCTGGCCAAGAATCCCTTCGGAGGCATGATTATGGCCGTACTGCCCGCAATCAGTGCATTGCCACGAGTGCATCTATTCCCACGGATTGTTCGCACTATCGGCCTGGGCAATGAAGACTGCGCTTCACAGAGACAGTGCGAATGAATTTGATGCCGCGAAAGGTGGTTTTCAGTATGACGCATTACATCTCAGAGGGTTCAAAGGCTGGGAATGTAACTGCAAGAATGAGTGCTGACAAAGCAGTACAAATTTTGCCGCTGGAAATGCAGCCACTCGAGATGATACAGGAGGGTTACAGAGAAGCACGGTCTTTATCCCGTCTGAAAAGCGATGCCTGCAGTCGTCTCTTGCTATTGACCTCAACTACATGCGCTGTGTGACCAACGGTTGAAACGAGCAGGACCCTATCCTATTGGCTCGCGGCTCATCGTTCTTCCCAGCATTTCAAGTGCAGATAAATTCCGGATAGTTCAAGATGTTGGCATGCCAGCATGAGACAAGGTCGTAGTTGTCAGTTACCTTGTTTCACTCAGTCTTTCACTCCACCTGTCTACGGGTAATTCGCTCAACAAGATTGTTCTTCCCCGGTATCCCTGCGGTAAGTCCGGGGCAACGATTTCGGGATGAAGATCCCGGAATCGTTCCCCTTGACGTCCCCTTCAAACGCCTCGCAAGTTTGCCGTACCTAGGGGCTATGTAAAACACCTGGCAGATTCCTCGCGTTACTCTTCCCCTACTCATGAGGCAGTTGTTCTGTCCCGTTGTTATCATTTATTCGCCCGAGACAATACGCTGCGGATCTGTCACTCAAGTCTAACTTTGATCTGCACATTCCTACCAAAACAACCATAGATTTTCCCCGACATCGCGGTTTCTCCGAATGGATAGCGAACGGATCTACTTGTTTCAGAATCCCCACGCAGTTTTCCGATAAACCCATCGTATCAGAACATCCCTTAAGATCGCGAAGAATTTTTCTCCCACCACGAATTCCGATTTCATTTTGTGTATCTTTCCCCGATTTGGCGTTGATCCTTCCAGTGCTACTCGCGGCAAAGTCAACCAGGGGTGCGTTTTCCAAGACGACACGATAAACTCGCAGGTCCTTCCATTTCAGCGAGGCTACTTTCCTATGAGGATCTGCCAAAACTCCATCCTCATCATCATATTCGATCTCCGGTTTGAACCCATCGGTTTCACACACCCAGTCCAATGCCAAATCCCGAAAGTTTTCCGTCCTCATCAGCTTTATGTTTTTCTTTACAAAACCGCGCAGTTCAAACTGTGAAACGGCAATAAGCCATGGTGAAGGTGTGTAACCAATATCCATTATTTCAATGTACTAGGATAAACCGGCCTCGAAAAGAGTTTCAAAAGCTTTCCTGATCTAGACGCCGGCTGCTTTCCACAACATTACTTCGAGCATCGACAATCGCTCTCGACCAAGTCCGAGAGCTGAAAAGAAGAATGTGGCTCATGCCAACAAGCTCAATTATCTCCTCGATGTCCTTAGCCCTCTCTTGCGCCGTGCTGATATAAACGATGTGCCATTGAGGAGGGGATTTCTGCTCGTTCCACAGAGCTTTCCCCAAAGCAACGAACTCTTTCTCAATGGGCATCGAAGTTACTATTACTTTGCCGTCCTTTTCTAAACTCCGAAAATACATCTCTGCATTGAGGGAACCACACGAGGGTACCCGACACTGACCCATGCAAGAGTAGTATGATTTATCTGGGTGTACAATGAACGCTCAAGCGCGCGCTTCATCGTTGAGGCTCGTCCAATAAAACGCAGACGATTATGTCCTGCAAATCCCTTATTTGCCGTCTCTGTACGGTAAGAACGGCAGCATTTGACTTTTTGCCAATGTCGGGTTGAGCCGTGAACTGCCACCGCGAATTCATTAAGCAAGGCGTGCAATGCATAATGTGCGCAGGTAGATCTAGTATCTAGGGCTATCAAAAGAAGCATAATGGTGGATGTGCAGCATCAAAAACAGGTCTGATTGCAAAGAGAGCGAAGATGCCTGTTATGTGCCTCATGATGGAAGCGCGAGGTGCTGCATTTCGGCAGGCAGGAGGCATAGATTGGGAGTGTCGCTACTCGGGGGTGCGGAAGGTGATCTCACGTTTACGGCGGAGGCTGAGTGGCGGGGAGGGTTTTGACGTGGCTTCAGGCTGCGGGATGGATGGATGAGTACGAGGCCTGAATTTTTGTGCATTTTGGGATTGAGCAAACTTGACAGGTGGTCAAATCAATTGATTTGAGGCTAGTTTTCTTTAAAATCTCGCATAATACAGTACTTTTTTTGTGCATATTGAAGGCATTGTCTTGAAGGACAATATCGCATACACTGTACCATACTGTACAAAACACATTTTTACCTAAAATGGTAGCGCTGTACTGTACGTGTTCTGGAAAATAGAGCTAACGCTTTTATAGTGAACTATAGAATACTGTACAGTATGAATGAACTGTGCCGTACAGTACTGTAGATGTCCTCATCAGATCAAAGCTATTTCCGTGCTGCCTGGATACTCGCACAGTGACAGTGATCGCAGTTACAGTACAGTGTACAGTACAGTACTGTACAGTATTAGTGTATTACCGTACAACACTCCTGTACTGTACTGTAGTCTACGACATTGTACAATATTGCAATGTTCTAAACTTAAAATGACTGCACACCCGCGAACAAATTTGAAAACCAATACTGTAACAGAATTTTACATTGCCTAGAAAGACACTGCCGATTTTCCCCAACATCTCCATTACAGTAAATGCACTCCCCTATAATGAAATTCTCCGCAGCACTTGCGAGTGCCCTTGAAGTGGTTTCAACAAACGCGGACAATTACGGTACACTGCATCTGCTAATCGACCAGTACTGACCCCCGCGAATTCGCGGTGTGGCTCCAATACTCCTGCCAAGTCCCGCTGTTCCCTTCGGACCTGCCGTCCCCGAGACGAAACTACCCCGAAACCCTTGACTGCTTCGAGGATCACCTCCTTCACTGCAGACATGGTGGGCACAGAACTCGACGACATGACCATCAAGTGGCCCCCTTCGCGCAAGATCTGCAGAAAGCGGCCCGTCACCCCGCCGTCGAACCGCGACACGGGGTCCATCGCCCGAAGCCAGACATCCGGGCAATGGGAAGCAATGGAAGTACGGATTTCTTTGACGTGACGTTCGACAACCCGCTGGCGCCCTCCCACAAGAGGGTCTAAACGTTTAATCCGCCCACCTCCCTCAATGCGGCCGTCTCTGCAAAGCATAGAAGATATTAACCGTTTATTGCAACCTCCGTGAGAAGTAAGCTCGTGCCTGTCCCTATATCTGATTCGATTACTTTACCACAGACATATGCATGTGCAACATGCAAAGTCTTGAATACCCCACTGTGTCAAACCTAACAAAATTAGGTTTGAATAGGGTGGCTAAACTCTGCATGTTGTGGGGCATATATATATCTACTCTCGGTGGTTGGCACCCAGACGTTTATAGGGTGATAACCGATTCGCGCTGAATGTGGCCGTTAGGGCGATGGAGGCATACGGAAAGGTCCGGGCGGTACCTACTAAGAGGCATACTGCCACGGCCGTAATTTTAAACGCAGCTTGCCTGCTGGGCGGCCTTGAGCCGGCGTTTTAGGGAAATTTATGAGGTACTACTGGTCACCCTGTAGGTTAATCCGGGCCACAACAGACCATATCTTTCAAATATTATACCAACCCACACGTCCCTGCATTATCACCTGACAAAAAAGTCATCATCCCCAATACTGTTTAACCAATTCTTTCCATGCACAAACGCGCTACGTACGTCTATAAACTTACCGTTTATTCACTGTACCGGCTCTGAATGGTTTGTTGTTCTCAAAGGAATTACGAACTTTCGGGAGCAGTTGAAGCTGATGTGTTCCCTGGAAAAAATCGCAAAAATACCATAATTCCCTCAAAATCACCAGGGCAACGCATACTGAAATAGGTAAACCTCCTGAAATAATACAGACCCATAATCCTGTTCCTTTGTTGGTGACATCTATGTGCAAGTTGGAATGATTCCTGAATTGAGGAATTATGAGAGGAAAACGTGTTCCACCCCATTAAATGAATGTCTTCAGAATCGTTTCATTGAACGCCCTTCATCATCTAGAGAACTTTGTCGGTCCGCCACCGCTAAATACATGTCTGCAGCAAGTAAGTCGATCCATACCGCTTTCTCGAACGGTGAAGAAGTTCATAGTTCATGTTATTTTTCTCGTTACACTTTATCACAACTA
Source organism: Kappaphycus alvarezii (assembly GCA_002205965.3). Taxonomy (NCBI): domain Eukaryota; phylum Rhodophyta; class Florideophyceae; order Gigartinales; family Solieriaceae; genus Kappaphycus; species Kappaphycus alvarezii. The sequence continues at coordinate 941,055 of NADL03000649.1, forward strand.
GATTGCAGGTTAGTTGTTTCTTTCCGCCCGGATCGTTCAATTGAGTCTACGGCTACGCCTTCTCATGTAAATCAGTTCCATGAAATGAAATAAGTAGCCATGTTTTAAATGATATCGAGCAGAAAATTGATGGAGGCTGATAATTATGTTTCTCTATCTCATCGTAAAGGTTGTAGAGGACAATATTCGAGTCTACTTCAAGACTAATTCATTTCAATGTATTACACCCTAGAATTTTCACCGAATCCCAGCAACATATTTTTTATAATTACGAATAAAACACACAGCATTTATTTTAGCTGGGCCATTTAGCTAAAGGGATATGGAGGTGGCAAGCGGAGATGATTTATGAATAAGGTAAGACAAGCCGTAATGATTACGGTAAGGTTGACGAAAAGACGGAGGACATATAGAGCTGGGGTTGAAATTTCATTCGAATTATTGCAGTTACAGTTAAATGGCATAATTTTAGAATATTTTAGCGCATAAGGGCAGATAGAGACTGAATTATTGTTTAAATTTTGGTTTAGTCTGACTGTAGTGAACATATCGTTCCAAATGAAGTGTTGTATAGAACTAAAGAAAGCTAACTTCCGAAGGTAAATGTAGCCTAAAAAGTGCATATTCAAAGCTATTCCCGCAAAACAGTCCTATATATATCAGAAGGAGTGCTTTCGGAAGTTGTGGTTGGTGTGAGTCACACAGTCTGGCAACATGTAAGACGGGCATTGATCCATTTGACATTGGATAGTAAGGCAGCTCTGGATTGGGAATAAATGATAAAATATCCCAGTCTGCAATCCCAGTATACCAATTGGGGTACAAGTTCTGTCAGTAAACTTCAAAGGAAAGTCTAATCATATCAAAGTTCCCGGTATCCCATGCTGTGCGGGTAATGAGGTTCTGAGTCTAGAATCTAGCTTGTACTGCATATTTTGTTTTTATCCACATGATGTTTCTTTGGTTTCAGTAATTCCTGTAAAGCCGCAAGGCCTGTGCATATTTTGTCTTTACTCACATGATATTTCTTTTGTTTCAGTAATTCCTGTAAAGCCGCGAGGCCTGTGCATATTTTGTCTTTACCCACATGATATTTCTTTGGCTTCAGTAATTCCTGTAAAGCCGCAAGGCCTGTGCAATATCATGTCGTACATAAATTAAATCTGTTTAATTGAACTGCAATAGTGTGCGCATTTTTAGTTTCGATTGACACTGGTGCAGGGAAAGTATTGCTTTATCAAAAGTTGGCGCATAATATAGTTCAGATCATAATACGGTACTTCTTAAGGCACTTAATAGCACTATTTATATTTTTGCGAATTAAACTAGAAACAGAACCTCGTAAAGGGAAAAAGAGGAGGAAGGAATTTAATTTGGACATCATACAAAATCGAAAAATGAAAATTGAGTTTTCTTAATTGAAAGTAACGGAAACATACTATGGTGTTCTTACAAGGCATTTTGTGCAAACAGAAGAATTCAGCTTTGTAATTTGAATACGAGAAATTATAAAATAACGCAATGCTGAAGTTTTTACTAAAAAAGGTTAAGGGTACAGCGAAGCCTGTATTTTCACAATTAACCTTGATGAACGGGCCTATAACTATGAAGAATGATGCTTGATTAAATTTTATTATGCCCGTTCTCATTATAGTTCAACATCTTCCGTAAGTCATCCGTAATTTGTTTTTTTGAAGCCCAAACAGTTTCTTACCAAAATACTACCTCAGTTGCATTTTTCATCTTTTTCGAAAAATTTTGTCCATGTTTTCTTCCTGTTACCAATAATAAAATATACTGCTTATTATGGGTAATTTTGAGTTAGATAAATAGTCATGAGAACAAAAACTTGTGTAAATTGATTTGTGAGGGAACTGTCAGAAATATAACACTATACCAGACTTCACATTATTAGCTCTTAAAGCTGTTCAGAATTGAAAATTTTAGAAGAATAAAGTAAATTCTACCAGAACCAACAATAATTTAAAATATTGAGTATTGAATAACACTAAAATTTCCTAAGTTTAATGCGAGAAGCAAGTAAAAATTCTTATTAAAGACTCAATTAAGGCTAATTTTGAGGTTTTTGTTCTGTAAAGATCAACAATTCAATTGATGTCTGTATAATTACTTTTTTGAGGTGCTAAAGCATATGTGAAGGGCATGAAATACAAATTGATGTAATGTCGACATAAGTACAGCTATTACTCTCTTAATCTCCGTTGAAAAACTAAAAATTTTTCTTATTGTTATTAATTCCATTAAAACCTCCGAAACTTCCATTCATTTGTTTTGAGTTTAATTTTTTACGTAACTGTGTAAATGTTTCGATAAGTACTTTTCAAGTGACTTTATTTTTCCATTATACCTTTTCTAATGTTAGGGCGCAAATTAAATAGCTCATGATTTTTTCTAGTCGTCAATATTAATTAATATAATCTCTCTTAGACAATTAATTCCCAGAATGTTTATTGAATTCAAATAAATTAAAAAAAGATTACTTCAAGCCTCACTGAAATAACTTAAAAGAAGTTCATTTTACTGATATATATAGGCTACTGTTGAATCTTATTTTTAGATAGATATTTATGATAATTGCGATGGTAATTCTTCTCCAATGACTAATAGATGTTCGTTACTATGTCAACAGTAGTCAATATTCATCTTTATCCTTTACAAATTATCATATTCCAACATCAAATATGATAACCCTTCCAGTGTTGTTGACAGATATAAATTACTGAAAAGTTCTTCTTTTGCCTTTTACATTAAAGCAATTATATGTATGCAATTATACAGGCTCTCAAGAAAGAAGTGGTTCTCATTTTTTAAGATCAATTTGATTGTACTCGATTCCTTTAACTGACATTTGGATTCTTTTATGCACTTTAGACGCTATTACGTTGAAATAGGGGATCATTAGGGACCAGTTGATGGTATAACTATAAATTTAATGTCTAGATCAAGTATAGGGAAAGTGGGGTCTTAGTATTATTTATTATTTAAGCGCAAATTTGGTTCAATGTGTAATGCCTCCTTTGGTTTCTTCCAGAACCGCCGTTTTATCTCTTTTCATCAATTTTGCGCGGGTTGTTCCACAATTGAATTATTTTTAACTCTAAATGATCTCGTTTTGTTGAAGATTGATTCTATTTCCGTGGCGACACTGGTGAAAATTTTTACGAAAGAAAAACAAGAGTGACAGAACTTTCTAATCTGTAGGATTATTTCAACTCTTCATCATGGGACGTAGAGTATCGATGGTTCTTTGTACTTACATACAAGTTCTCGGAGTTTTCTCAATCCTACATGTTCTAGCCTTTTTTGCTAAGGTAGTTAATGGGGTAGGTTTGCCGCGGATTTTGCAAAGGTTATGAAGCCTATGAACTTGAATTGAAACCATGTGGCAGGATCCACAACCAAAATAATGGAGCGTGTATACCAACTAGAAAGTGGCTGATATCCCATTCAACAAGCAGACCTCATTGGAAGTGACAATCAATGCGGCTTTTCGTTGGAGGAGTATCGCTCTCACCATAGATTATTGGCTCGAGGCTTGGTTAGAGACCAATCGTATCACTTACTCGATATGAAAGAAAGCGCTGAGATGCTACTCTCTGAGCATGGAGATACGAATGGCGATAAGCCTGTTCTTACCATGTAATCCGGAGATAAGCCGCTTGCTTTTTCGTATCATGTCCGCTTGGACTGCGTTAACTATCGTAGGTGGGTTGAAAGTTCTCATTCTAGATGAGAAGAGGCAAGAGAGTTTACGAAAGTATCGTCAAAATAATCGGTGCCGCTGGCAGCGCCCGATTTCCTGGTATGGGGTCTGGTCTTGTGTTCCGCGTGCAACCTGGGTTCGATAGCGTGGTTATTTGCGCCTAAGCTGAGATCGTTAACTAAGAAAGTGATCTGGCCATCGTGCGGACTATTCGCTGAGGGCCGTATCTTCAGTTGATGAGTTGATCGCAGTATACTTCCAGGGTTTCCGGACATCCGGAACTTGGAAATGGGTTCAAATTTCAAACATAATGGGTTCTGACAGAAGCATTTGAACCCTTCCGAGAAATATCGGGTGCTCATGGCAGTCTTTAACCCTGCAGTGAGATGGAATTGGACTCATTGCCAGTCAACTGCGGCTTGGGATGCGTCGGTAAACGATTTTTGCAATTGGGTGTTAGAGTAAAAATAATTGAAGGGACGCCTGTCAAAAGGGCGGTTTGATGAGTTCAACTGGGTTAATGCCATCTTGGCCCCTGCGTAAGTAGCGGAGTCGCCTACTACAGATGGAAGGCATCGTTCACATAGCTTATTTGTTTGCTCAAGTATATAACTCCAGAACATTCTACGCTTACTTCATATGCGTAGTTTAGGTTTTGTCGAAAAAATAAACGGCTTTGAAGGAATATTCAGCCCCATAAATCCGACTTATATATTGGAACCTTCCTTTAAGTCCCTGATAAATTCGGAGAACATTGTAGTTTTCAAAGTTTATTTACTTGAATGCCCATTTCTTCAGTGTGAAAGCGCGTATTTATAAGTTTTCGCCGAAAAAAACAATGCATAGTTATGAGCGTAGTTTTTATGTCTCTGATAATTAACGAATTAAGTTTGATCTTGGTAGTCATTCACTCTTTAGATGATACTTTTTGATTCTTTCATTTTTTCGATCTTCTGATATTGGAACGACTTCAAATTTAGTAGTTACTATCTTTACCGTACTAGATATTTGCGGTCTTGTAGACTTCAATAGAAATGATTCCAACTATCCTGTGCACTAGTTTTTTACTAGAGTTTTTTTGCAGATTACTACGTTACGTTTTTCAATTTACTCCATAGTAGCTTTCAAATTCAGTTCTAAAACGAAGTTGTTTTTCGTAAATTAGTGGATGACTTTATTGAAATTAATACCGAAAGCAGTATCTAACTCAAAAGTTGTCATCAGAAAATTGAGTCCTTCAAAATCATTATTTTTAAAGTATAATACAAACACTTGCTCAACTTCGTATTTTATGGCAAATGAATAATTCTTCCAACATAAATGAGCTACAATCTTTCAAATGAATTATCTTTTTGAAGATTACAGTATTTTATTATTCAATAGTTCAAAAGATATGTTTGAAATATGTTTCACATCGAACTTCTTGGAATAACCCAGTACTGAGTGATACAGAACTCAATACCTTACTTATTTGAAATAAATTCGAGCAGTAAATAATATTACGTAGAATTGTCTGTTTATGTTTCACATTGAAAAAACTGTTTTAATCATGCATTTAATTTACTGTAGCTATTTATTGGACAGATTCTTGATAAAGAAAATTCTCTTCGAATTCTCTCGGCAAAACTAAGAAATTCTGTGGTGCAATGTACTTTTAGTCCTGTTTCATCTAGTCTACTCCGATTTATTTAATGTATTGGTCGTAATTCCGAGGTATGCGATCATTATTTACATCTCAATTAAAATTTAGGTTCATCTTATCAGCGAAAAAAACTACGATAAGTTTTTTAGACAGCCCCGATTAGTGCGACTGGTGATACATGTATTCTTCATACCTTCTACGACTTTAATTTAACGTTTTCATCTAATAGAAATGTCTAAAAATCCTTTTCATGTCCTTTAATCTAGTTGCCCTGGTAAACTCTATTCCAAAAATTGACGAGAAATGTCGGAATTTTCAAAGTTGGAAAAATATTTGATGAAACGTTTTTTAATATGTTTAAAAGGTTTGAAAATAAATGCATCGTTTTCTCGGAATTTACTATAATGAAAATGGATTTCAGGAATCTGCTCGAAAAATAAAAAAAATATTTTCTGTCAATTAGATGACATTTTTGGAATAGTTCAGGTACAGAAATACGTGAAGTAGTTTTTTAAGGGCCTCCTCAACCGAAAAAAGTGAAGGATTAAAATTTAAGAATGGTCATATATGGACATAAAAGACTTGAAGATTAGTACGGAAGTCTGTAGGTTGTGTACTTATTTGGTTCGCTTAAGCTAGAAGCATAATTACTTCTGCTGGCGAGTTTAAATTGACATGATACTTGAAACAAAGGAGAAAAGGGTGTTCAACCTCGGTTTCTCCCACACCGCAATTCAAATCTTTCTTTCATCCGTGCTCTTGTATATGACATTTTAATTATTTTTATCAAGTAGTGAAGGGATATTATCTTAAATATCTCATGTAGTTGAAAAACCTCGCTGTACGTAACACCCCGCAGTATGTGTATATGGGAAGCTTTTTTTTACAGACGTCCGATGGATAATTAAGACTATAACATGGCGTGTGGTGATTCTGGTCGCTATGGTGTTTGTTCAAAAACTTGACTATTGTGTCTCCTGAATAAATGACTGAAAATCTCCATACCTTTGCAAAAAGTGCCAATTTTCAGCTGTCATATGGATTTTTTAAAGACTTAATATCCCTGAATTGATCAAAATAATTCGTGAGATCTCCGATCTTGCTTATGCTTTACCTGTCAGTACCTACTGTAGGTATGAATGGAAACAAAGAACTCCAGCACCACAGCTCTCTCTTTCCTGGTCTTAGCTAAAGAATATTTTCAGGGTGAATCTAGAGCAATCCCTTAAATGAAGTGTCTAATTCGTTGCACTGGGACTGGCAATGTAATAATAAACGATCAGCATAGGAAAACCTACAAAACTAGTTTTAAAATCATCCGCGAAACCCCCGATTTGAGAAGGCTTTAATCTAATTTGATACAGTAGTAAAACAACTCTGTGAAACTAAATGTCTCTCTTTCTGTCTCTAGTATTATTATGATTCTTGTTATGATGGATGCTCCAGGGTTTTCGTTCGTTACTTGACCTATTCATTTATAGTAACGTTAAATCATCAAACAGGTTGCTAGCACGAGCCGCGTGTCTCCCACGATTGTCCCCACACGCTCATATCAGCGTGTTAGTTTCATTATGTGGTCGTCTGCAACGACTATCATTTTGCGCTCCCCATTGGACGTAATTTAACTGGACCATTAATGTAGATCTAAGCTTATAGTAGGTCAATCAGTGTATACTCAACTGAGAAATGAGCAAGTATCATCATCATCATTTTACGCCTTGTTTTGCAGTCCTAAGTCTTTTAAAAAGCGCAAGAAACCTTTTTCCTGTTCTGATGGTTTCATAAGTTGCAATAAGGGTCATATTGAGTGCCCTTCCTGGGCTACATTTTTCTGTAGAGTTTTGTCTAGATTTTTTTGTTCTATCGAGAGCCTTTTTGATTTATTCTATCAGAATTCTGCTCCAAAATCTCTATCAAAGTGTGAATATTCAGAACCTTTATTGTGGACTCGAAGGGTTTGAATCGCGCTGCTCTGGCGCTAAGATGGGGGCGTTTGTTACTGACGGAGTAAACGAGTGGTTGTATGCGAAAACACGTTGGGAATCTTTGCATTGAACAATATTCTGCATCGCCCTTGAATATCAGAATGGCGCGTCGTTGTCTTATTCTAGCAGTAACTTATTCTAGCAGTAATTGGACATTCTTAGTGTGTTGCCATGCCGACTAGTGTACTGAAGCATTGTCTACTTAAGGGGCGGCTCGTGTGCGTTAGAAATAATAAAGAGTAGAGGAAAAAGCATTTTCAAACTCTCACTGAGAACTTACGAGCATCGAATCTAGACCCGCACATGTGATAAGGGAAAGTAATTTGTAGAACCATCAGCTCGCCGCTGCAAGACCCGTAAAGAATCGAGAGATAACAATAGGATATTAATTGTCGATCTCAAAGTCTAGACGTGAGAAGATGCGCCAACGAAGTAAAAGCCTGTAGGCATAAATCATTCTAGAACTTTTCCCTTGCCATCCTAGTGAAATGAGCTGAATTGATGATGACTCTAGGCTTCTGATATGCCTCATCCCCATCAAAGAGTTCGAAGAGTTTCAAAACTACTTGAAGAATATGCTATGTAGGTCAAATTCATGTAAATGTGACCTGGCTAGTAACCCTTGTTGAGAATATCCTGGAGAATGTGGAACCAGTTTTTAACAGCCATTGCTGGGATCGAACCCAAAGGCTCGCGACACAGATATCATGCAGTAGATTGCGTTTTTCGTCGTCCCAGGACTTCAAATTCAGAGCATCTTTAGGTAGTTTGAAGCGATGGAAGCGATGGAAGGATACTTTTTTCTCGAGATCGCGGACTTCGACATGCACGAGCACGATCTAGGCTGCACCCCAAGCCACTCGACTTCGTGAAGGTGGTAGCCTGAAACGGGAGACTACAGTAATTTTGCGTGCAAGGAAGCTCCCGGCTGTCTCGGAGGGCGCAGTGAGGGGCCGCAGCAAAATGTCCGCAGACAGAACTTTAGTTCCGGGACTAAGAGGATGCCTCGAACTCACTGTCGGTACCATTATTACAGATATCGCGAAAGTTGGGGGCGTTTACTGGGGAGAAGCAACGGTAGCCGAGAGCATTCGTGCATTACTTGATGTGATGCTGTTTTTCAATTTGTTGCAGGCACTCAATTATATCACCAGCTTTGAAGTAAGCTGGTGATATAATTGAGTGCCTGAACTGGAGGCCTACTCGCTGTGCTTCTGATACCAAGTAAGGTGAGTAGGATTACAGCAGCATCTTGCACCCAGTACCCAGGGTTGTGCAGTTAGTGTTACGCGCCTGCGGAGAGACGCTGGTGCTGGTCAAGCTTACCAATGAAATAGGCGCTCTTGATACGCCCGGTTTCCAACATGTTTATTTCAGTATTCATTAAAGATTCAAACGCAACAACCGTTCACATGCTACTTGCCATGGATTGAGATCTGTTCTCATTGAAACGCATGCCGCGATGGCTGTCACGTCCAACACATCATGCCTCCTGGCTGGTCTTACACGAGACTTTTAAGGGAGTCCAGTTTGGCTCTGCTACAAGCCCATTGAGCAGCTTGGGGCATTTTGCGAAATAGTCGGTTGCGCCTACTGACAGTGAAGCACGTAATCTTGGCTTCCGTTCCGTATCACTTTCCCTTGAGTATCGCCACTTTCTTGTCCTGTGAATTGGTAAAAGTCGTCAATCTAGGGATGTGCTTTCAAGAGAATTAAAATGACATTCCTAATGTCCTTGCGAATGCTTGGCATGGGTTGGAAATAATTCAAAACATTGCCTCTCGTGTAAACAGAATGCCTCGGGCCGTGCTGGGCAATTCCAGGCATTTTCGTATTCCACCAGAGGAATTAAAAGGAGAACGGAGAGAGTGAAGTATGGTCGGGTTCTTCGGCTGTTGCGTATACTTAGGCACCTGCGCATTCTCCGCAACGGTAGAATTCCAGAGAATGTAGGGCATACCGCTGTCCTTTGAGCTCAAAAATAATAAAACGTACTCAGCTCCAGGACGTCTCTCGCGAGCGAAATACACATTAGTTGTAGTTGCTAAGGTTTTATATCTCTGTCAATGTGACACACATCTCACATCATACGAGATGGCACTTTTACACATAGATCGAATATATCTTCCAGCAGTAAAGACAGCAAAACTTCCCCCTTTTGCATGCAGACTAGCAAACTAACACAAGAATAGGTAACGGACAGCAGGTGCGACGCTTCATCGGAAAGGAGGCTTTCACTGAGGGCTTGGCCGAAAATCATACAAGATCGGGTGCAAACTTTCGAAGTACTAGTTCATTTGGCTTGCTATTATTTCAAAATATAAATGTTTGGCAGATGGCGTTACTCTCGAAACACGATCTGATGCATAGGAGAAAGTTAGGCTCTCTGACAATTTTGACTAATTTAGTATACGGTACTCTGTATGTTGTAACTCTGCGCATGGCGGTAGGAAAGGAAGATTTTGAAACCTGAAAGTGTGTTGGTTCTTGCTGACCATCGTAGACTTTTGATTCAGAGCGGGTGTATTGTACTGTACTTTATTGTATACAGTATACTGAATAGCTGGCCTGGCAGAAGTGGGGAAAATGGTAAAGGCGTTTTAAGAATGTCACGCCTCCCATGGTTCTGCAGTACTTGAACGCAAGTTCAACATCTTGCGACTCACAGTAACGCTTGTTGCATTTCACGTTTTCTATCACTGTAGTCAGATATGTGTGTGTGCCTTGCCTATTCCAGAGAATAACAATCCAGTGCAATGCAAATATCTGTTGTTCATTAAATTAACTTGATTGATAGTCCAAAGGGTCCCGAGACAAATTGGGGATATAATATTTCCTCGAGCTTTCCAGTGAGTCGCTTGTGGACCCCTCCTGAGTTTAAATTAATAATAGCTTCATTCAGCTCTGCTTGTATCCCAAGCCAAACATGTACGGAATTCTGCCGAAAGCTGCTCACCCCTCTACAAGCAGTAATTGCATGACCAGGTAGGTACTGGTAGCCTGTTACATATTAATTTCATGGTGGCGCCAGGATAAAGGCGACCTAGGTTGGCTGCATTGTTTCGGGGACGCATTCAAGAAAAGTTACATGGCCAGGCTACAGTAATACAGTAAAAATGATAAGATGGAGTGCAGCAAACGGAGGAATCGCGGGTAGTTCCAAAGCCACTGGTCAAAAACGGCAAGCGAAATGTCGACAATGCGCAAGCATTTGAGATGAATAGTATTCCAACTGTAATATCTGGACGTGATCCGGTCCAAATACCACACAGTATTTCACTAAACGTAAACACTAGCACAAAACACGTTGGACAGGCGGGCTGCGGCGGCACCTGTTATGGTTGCGTTACCTTAATCTCATATACACATCTGCTGGGCACATTAGAGGAGGCATCTGCACGACAGTGGACTTGACACAAATTACGCGTTTACCCGGAGAGCAGGTTGTAGAAATACATGTGCATGCCGACCGAAAATGACGAGTTTTTTTATGACAGCGGCGTTTTGCGTGGGAGAATACATCTGCGGAGAGAAACTCGTGTGAATGTATCGCTTAAAGGGACCTTGGTCTGTTTGCGACAGGGTGTAATGTGTGTAGAGTGTGTTTGCAAGTCATTTGAACGATATGGCTCTGTACACCCGGAGAGAACCAAAGCGGTCCGGGACATGAGAAACGTTTTTCTTGTACGACTGTGGTGACTAGGTTCCACTGTGAAATGTGGACAGCTGCAGAATGCGGTAATCGAGGTAACCCGTTCCATTTTGAGCAAAAACAATGGTCGATAAGCTGTAGTGTTGTAGATTCGGTACCTTTGCTTGGTTAACTACAGTAGTTTGACATGAGGCTATGCTCTTGCAATTGCAGTATTGGGCCAATGACATTGCTCAGTGCCTCTAGGGGAAGAAAATCGCCCGTCACCAAATTATATCGCACCAGGGCAGTAGATGTTAACTTTCTCGTTTGTCATTTTGACACTGTTTATATGGCCAATTGCGCATTTCATGGTGCCTTGAGCCGTTGCACAGCGCAAATTTTCACACAAAGAGGAAATTGGGCTTAAAGACTGTTCATTGTACAATTTAGTACAGTTTACTGTACTGTACAGTGCAGTATGTTGAAAGTGTTGGTCAGTTGGATAGTACAGTAGTGTGCGGTTTTATTTGGACCAGTATTGCTACTTTGTCTTTTTATCTGGTCCACAAGAAGTGTCACGCGGACCATGTGAATGGCAATGAAGGTCCTGTTAATTTTATTAATAAGAGTACATTTATTTATACATGTTATTTAGAAAAACCTTTAAAATGTTTTTTGCTAATGAGGAGGTGACAACGTGTCATTAACAAGGTCGGGAAGTATACTGTATATATGGCACTGTTCTAAATTGGACTGTACCCTACTGTACTGCACTGTACAAGCGCGGAAGCTTGGAATCTGGACCGATCTGAATCCAGCTGACGTGACAGAAGCAGAGGGAAGGATAAGAGCCATGGGACGAGGTGTAACAGGAGGGATTATTACCGTGTGACTCTCATTCGTTGTCTATTGTACAGTACCATTGGAAGGGTAGGTTGTTTCGCGAGGGCTTTTGCAGGGCAAAATTATTGGTCAACACGCCTCGAGCTTGTGGCAAACTAATTTTTTTTAATATCTTTTTAATCAGAAATGGAAACAATGCTACTACAGTACCACACTGACGATGATCACTTTCAGGGGGCAACGTTGCAACGTCCCGAGGAATACACTTGGCTGCATATGGTTTGACGATCAACCGGCATACACTACCGAGATATTTCAATTAGGTTAAATGCAAGTCAGAATTGCAATACTAATTTTTGCCCAATCATCCGTCAACAGTTTACTGCAATGCTCGGTCGCCCTGAATACAATGCATTTACCGGAGTGTACACGTAGGGAACAATGCTGTACGATACAGTGCGGTACAGTATTTACAGTAGTACAATATTGAACCCTACCACTCCTAGTATAATACAGTACAGTACTGTAAAGTATTGGTACAACTTTACAGTGCAATGTACATGACCACTGCCTGACAAAGACAAACGTCATCAAGCCACAAGTACAAATACGGTACAATGTACTTTGCTGTACAGTATAGTGCATGACAGTGGTCGCAACAGGGAGCACTCTGTACACCCAAAGTACAGTACATTACAGTGCATGACAAGTCGTCATACTCGGATCTCTGCCTCTCCATTGGTGCTGGTGTCATTGTCTACAGACACCCTCAGTCAAATACCGATTGATCCACCTCCACCCACCAAGCAGTGCAACAGCGACCGCAGCCCTGCAGGAGGCCCTGATCTCCATTGCGCAGCGCATTATAGCACTTTATCCACCTGCATCTTAACATTTATTCTCAACCAGCCTCAACCAGCCTCAACCGACCCAACCTGTTCTTCTCCATCCAGTCCCACACGTGCTCGCCCATCACCATGTCCAAACAACAAAACGCCCTCTTCCGCCGCGCCCTCGCGCTTCACGAGTCTCAACCTTCCATCCCCAACCTGCAACAAGCCCTAGCCCTCTACGAGCAAGCCGCCACCGCATCCACCGCCACCTTTCCCCTACTCTTCAACACCGCCGCCGTCTGTCACACACTCTCCGATCTTATCCCCTCCCAATCTTGCCCCTATCTAACCGCCGCCGAAAACCACATCAACAACGCCCTCTCCCTCTTCCCCATCAACCTCGAGGCCCTCTCCGCCGCCGCCACCATTCAACATTCCCTCGCACGCATCGCCCCAACACTCCCTACCGCCCTTTCCCACCGCGCACGCGCCGTCCAATTCCTCAAATCAGGAAGCGATGCAGAGCCTACCGATCCATCCATCCGCATTCTCCTAGCTGTGCGTTTTCATCTCAACTCCCATCCAATCACCACTACCTCACCGTCTCCCCCGTGCACCATACTGACACTCGCCCTCGCAACATCCCTGCAGGAAGCACTCGTCGAACAAGCAGAAACCGCCGCAGAACTGAATCACCCCACCGTTCCGGCCCTTTTACAGCATGCTCGTGCCCCTGTTGACGAGGCTGTCTGGTTACTCGATGCCCGTATTTCGGAACTTTCTCGCATTCGCACGGATCTTCAAGCGCTGGAACAGGCGCGTCGGAAACGCGTCCACGCCCTCACCACCCGCGCCTTGGTGGTTCTCGCGAAAAATCGCTTATGTGAGGAACAAGCCGCGGCGGACAAGGTGGCCGAGATGCGAGCTGTTCATGATGAGCTTGTCGGCGTTTCAAGTGCGGATGTTTTGTTGCTGAGGGCGGAGTTGTTGCAGGGGATTGCAGAGCGTGGTGGTGACGGGGCGGCGAATGAGGCGTTGGTTGTTTGTCGACAGGCGGTTAGGGGATTGGATATGGAGGGTGGGGGGAGGGGGAGAATGGCGTGTTGGCGAATGCATTACTCGGGGATTTGTGTTTGGAGTTGGTGCGGAGGGAGCGTGATGTGCAAAGGGTAGCGGAATTGGTCAGGGAAGGAGCCGCGGGGTATGAAAGAGCGGTACGGATGGCGGAGGGTGCGGGGAGGCCGGTGGAGGCTGAGAATGTGTATAATATGGCGTGCTTGGTTGTGATTGGGCGGGCGAGAGGGTGTGACACGGGTATGGGGAAAGGGACGTTGGGGAAATGCTAAAAAGGGCAGTAGAATTAGGCGGCGTAACCGTGGGGGATTTAAGGACTGATACTGATTTGGAGGGGATTCGAGGGAAAGCATGGTTTGGGCGATTAATCGAATTCACGAGACGGGCAAGGAGGGGTTAGGCAACCCTCCCTCGAGTTGCAGTGGGTGTTGGGTGCGCGGACAGGATGAGCGCCGCTTGAGGAGGTTAACCATTTTCGGGTTGTTTAATACCAATTGAGGAGCTGTCAAGGCACTTTAGAGAGATGCAACAAGGAAGGGGAAGAAGGGATCGTAAGTTTAGAGTGGGGCTTGGTTAGGTGTACAGAGCGTCGTAACTTAAAAGCTGACCACATCCTTCGGAATCGACGACGTTCAACACTAAGACCCAGGGAACAGCCTATCTACCACTGCCCTGAGGCCAGCAACAGGAACTTGCAACAGGCAGGATAGCCTACAGTTCCGCCTTGGCGTCATCAGCAGGTGGAGGGACGTCGGAATTTGCGCTAGCGCCGTGTTTCTTTTCCCACGATGCAAACTTCTTTGCAAACGCGTCCGCGTCAAAATTATCACCCGTAGAAAACAAGTTACTGGGGTCAATACCAGCTTCCTCGAGGTTCTTCTTGAGTTTGGCTATGTCCTCTGAATCACGCCCTTTGTTGAACATCGCCGCCAACTCCTCAAGACTTGGCGTGTCCTCATCATCTTCCCCTTCCTCTTCTGGCACATCAGGCCAATCCCAGGTGTCACGGATGCGATCTACGTATTCCCGCTTGGAAGTGCACGCTACACATTCAGCTTTACGCCCCTTTTTCGCAAGAATGGCTTTGAGCTCGCGGACCTTCATTTTTAGCAACGTGGTATAGTCTGGAATTGGCTCCGAGGATGGATCCCCCTCAGATGCGGTCTCGTCTGAACTTGATTGTGTGGGTTCCTCGGCATTGATGTGATCGCCCGTGGTGGCGCCCTCTTCAACTGCCCTTGCGAGAGTGCTCAGAACTGCACAGAAAACTGCAAACGCTAGGATCGCTCGAAAGCGCAGTATTGCGCTGGCCATGGTCTGTTTTCAATTTCCTCCAGTATTTAACTCGCGAATTCGCGAAGATAGGTGCTGAATGGATGAGCGAAGTAATGGCTAATGGCGTGGTGAAGTATGGATGTACGAGCGTCGACGAGACAATTAGTGTAAAAGAAGACAGAGGAAATGCCCCCCGTTCCACTTGATCGCCCCGCTCTGGAACTTGACCGATGACAGTGCGCAATGAGTGGCCAATGCAAAAATTGCCTGAAAATTTTCGTTTTTTCACAAATATTCCTTAATTATGAGATTGGTCCCCGGAATTACCAATAACCCTGTTAAACTTGATTCGCGAATGTGAGAAAGCGATTGATTACTTTACTGATGCAAGGAAGAACTGTGGGGTTTGTTGTTGTCTGGCGGGGAACATCCTCTTGGCCGTATAGTCAGACCTGCATTGTACACGATAGATACTCATTGAAGTAAAGTTTCTTACATTCACTGCGAAATACTCATTGAAGTAACGTTTCTCACGGTATATGTGGGTTGAGTTCTCATTGACGCCTGTAACGCGTTCAACTGTGGACAGGCGGTCGCCGATCAATCTCCTACCTGCCAGCACAATCACGCCCGCGCGGTTTATCAACATGGTCTATGGCCGTTCGCAACCCCCGCTCCTCGTCCCAAACCGCCACCGTACAGTGATTCCAAGCGCACAGGGCACCCAACAAGGTGATCTGGCCAGCGTGCTCCTCTTCTCGCTTTCCATCCAGCCCCTAATACTTAAGCCTGCGGAGGACCCGAACCTCATCCTCAACCAGTGGTATGCGGATGATGGCACGCTCGTCGGTACACTGCCTGCTCTCCGCCGAGCCCTCACCACACGCCGGCAACACGGGCCTCCCCTTGACCTCCAACTCAACACGCGTAAGACACGCACCTACTGGTCCTACACACTCCCTGCAATACGTGAGGAGTGTCTCCCAGACTTCCTCCTTTAGCAATGCTCCCCACATGGCTTCGAGCTTCTTGGTGCCTCGATCGCCACTCGCGACTATGCGCATAAGTTCCTCCTGGCGAAGATCGCGTCCTGTCGCCGGACCCTCGAGAAGCTCTCCCTCATCCAAGACCCTCAAAGTCGCTTCCGAATGCATCTTCTTTGTGCTTCCGCATGTCTGATGTTGCATGCGTTCCGCCTCTGGGACCCTCAACATGCTTCGGACGCCGCGACTGTCTTTGACTAGCTGCAACGGGAATTCTACGAGAAAATCAACAACGTTGCCCTCACCGGCCAAGCCTGGACCCACGCCTGCCTCCCGATCCGTCTCGGCGGACATGTTTCCTCCGAAATCGGCCCCACCCTCAACGGCATCACCGCCGCCAGCATCATCGATGCTACCCCCGCTAGCGAACGCAACGCCCGATTCGCCTCCCCCAGGACTGCAGACATTCTGCATTTGCCCTCCCCTCCACACCGGCCTTCCCTCTGCGATCAAGCCCGCCCTTTCCTTCACGCTCTTGTCAGCTGTATCAGCGGCCAACCCAATCCCGCCGCCCTAGGAGACGTTGACCCTGATGCCCCCGCTGCATCCCCTCAAAACACTCAATCAATTACAGCGCCGTTCGAAGAGCAACGCCCTCCTTGCGCGCGATTCCCGGGTTGTACAACGTGCTCTGGGGGTGAGAGGTGGCGGTACCGTCGACAACGGTATCGACGAGATCGGAGCAGCGAGAGCGCAGCGGTCACGGCACATCGATCTACAGGGGAAACGGGCTAGATGAGTGGAAGTGGCCGCGCGCGCACACGACGACATGTCGCACGGGGCAGGCGCCGAAAGCGGCGAAATGTTGATAAGACTTCGCAGTGTTTGGGTTGAGTTCGGAGTTGGGTGAGAGGGGAGGCCCCGGAAGTCCGTTGACGGACCGCTTGCGTTTGCAATAATATTCTGAAGCTCTTGGTAAGATACGGCATCACTTTTGCCACTCTTCGATGACCTCGGTTCCTTCTCTCGTAACCTAACTTCTAAATTTGTTCCTAAAATCACATCAAATTGGAATCATCACGGTCTCTACGCAGCTTGACGTAATGTCTTGCACTGTTATATTCTCGTACCCGAACATTACACAAGCCAGGTTAAAGCAAACTTAATGATGATCAAAAGATCCCTGAGATCAAAAAGGTGCTCATCGGAGGCGTGACGTGTGTTACATGTTCTTAAACCTCTTTGGTGAGTTGAGGCTGACGTAAGTACCTTTTCTTTCTAGCCGTATGTAACACTCATTGCAGTCTCGTCAAGATTCCATACACGATGCGGGGATTTGCGAGTCCCTGGGTTCTCGTCTCCTACAGTACGCGTCAAAATTATAAGACTGGGGATCGACAATAGCCCCGACGACACTACAAAGTAAAATGACACTGACACACCTCTGAAAGCTCTTTAGAAGCTGAGCAAAACGGTACAAAAAGGTTTTATAATGTACAGTATGCACTTCATAGTTTACTTGATATGTACATAACAAGATAAACCACAAGAAAAGATCATATAACCTAATTGGCTAGAATCCGGGATTTTAAAAGTCAATTCCAAGAGGGGTTCCTATAGGAATAGTTCCTCTAATACTTTTTAACATGCAAAAATTATTGCATTTGAAGATGTATAAAACACCTTCCACAGTAAACCAAAACTATAAGACCAACAAAATTGTTTGCTTAGTTCGCGCCAAATTGTAGCTTCTGCAACCGAAATCCAAATGCAACCGGCATCACTACAGCCACCTCCTCATGATCCGTGCCAGGATCAGGCCTTACTACAACACCAACATGCCACGCGGTAAAACTCTCACACAGCAAGAAATCAGAGCATTTATCGCACTCCACCGCGAGAAAAAAGTCACCGCGACATTGCCAAGAGCATCAATCGCTCAAAAACAATCGTCACCAACTTCCTCAAATCATCGAGCGCGTGCAATTCAAAGAACAGAGCCGGAAGGCCCCATAAATTCAATCAAATCAAAAGCGTACACTTTTTCGCGAAGCTCGCGCAACCAGAGAGAGTACAATTGCTCTTAAAAGAACCTGATCCTGGACGTGTCAACGTCAACAATTCGTCGTGCGTAAAATGTGGGAGGCAAGTTTGCGCACAAAAAGATGAAGAGAACTTTCTTTCTGACTCCGCATCACAAAAAAATCGAGTCGAGTGGGCAACAGAACACGCAACTTAGGGCGCTACGCAATGGCGGAATGTAATTTTCTCTGATGAGAAAAAGTTCAACCTGGTTGGTCCACATGGGTACGCTTCATATTGGCATGTAGTGGGGAATGAGGATCGTTTCTTTTCGAGGCGTCAGGAGTGAGGTAGTGGTTAAAAACGTGAGACTGGCGTGCGCCAGGTGGGCTGGTCGGTGCCGGACTTGTCGGTCGAGTGGCGAAGGCTATACTGGGGTGTGGTTGCTGCTCTGCGTGCGAATCTGTTGTGACTGTTTATTGTCAAACGGCCGTCTAACCTGTAGCTTCTGCTGGTTTGGCTGAGCTGAGCAGGTAGCTTCTTTTGCTGTGATGCTAGGCCCTGACTTTTTCGGGTTGGCTCGTCTCGGCTGTGGTAGGTGTTTTTCATTCGAGGTCTTCTTATAACTATTTACCGTCGGCAGAATGCCGGCTGCCACTGGCCGCAATGGTTGGCAGAGCGCCAAGAATTCCACCCGTGCTGATCCTGGGCATTGATTTCATTGTCTGGTTCCGTGTCGGATCCTCGCTGTCGGTCGCCGCCGACCTCCACTGGACCTCTGGGTTGGCGGAGCCACCATGATTTTCATTGGCATTGGGCCCCCGGTGCTGAGCGTGAATGACATCACGTGGAGGCTCCCTAGCGCGGTATCGAAACTTACCTGTCGATCTATTTTTCGCGTTAATATTCCGCCACCATTCGATGCAGTACTCGAATAGAGTACAGTGTCGTGTGATCCGTACTGTACTTTTTCTGAACCCACGTACAGTACACCACTAGCATCTGCGTTACCTTAATTTCATAGTGGTTTGATGTTTTGGGCCTGCTTTTCATATTTTGGCAAAGGGCTCTTGGTAGTTATGCAAGGGAACCAGGATTCTAAGAAGTACGTGAAGCTTTTGGAGGACCATTTATTGGACCGGGCCTCTATAACACATGTGGAGTCGTGGAATTTTCAGCAAAATAATTGTCCTATTCATGGGTCTAACTACTCTAAGAGCTGGGTTGCGAATCGTAACATTAATTCATTGGACTGGCCGAGCAGAGCACACGATATGAACCCCATTGAGAACCTTTGGGCGGTTCTTGCGCGCCGCGTGTATTACAATGCACGCAAAATTTCATCTGTTGATGAGCTGAAGGAGGTGGTGCTGAATGAATGGGAGAAGCTGGAGGAGCACGTGCTGCACGAGCATATTGACAGCATGCAGCGTCGCTACATTGCTGTTCATGCTTCGCAGGGTGCTAAAACGAAGTATTTATGTTTCGACTGTACCGTAAAGCTTCCAAAATAAAGCGGTCGTATATTTTTGTATGGATAGTATGAGTCTTTTACTGATTTTGGTCTAGTTCTTGCGTGTTTCTAATTAATTTAAACAAAAAAGAGGTGAGATTTTAAAGAGCTTTACAATGATGTGCTACTTGTAGCGGCATCCCACGTAGACCAGTCGTTCTTACTGGTCTTCTATTTTTGAAGCTCACTGTATTTTGCGAATAATGTCGAAAAAGCGCTGCACGTTCTCTCTGGTTTCTGCCTACATCTTTCCTGATTTTTTAGATCATTGTCCGCAAAAAGTCAGTTCCCGATGCCTTCCTTTAAACGCGAACCGCTTCACAGCTTGGAATCCCATTACAATATCCCACTTCTATCAGCTGCTACTTTACCCATCATAATCTTAGGCTTTCATAGCCAATAGCGGTCCCTCTCTCTACTGGGATTTTCAAACGTCCCACAACCAATTTTTCCTCCCCTGTTGTTAGAACCGTGGGTGTTCCCGCTTTGGCGGTAACAGGTACCAGTGAAATGCAACCCTTCTGTCCAATTTGATTTGCAACTGTGACAAATACGCCTCTCTTTTGCCGTTCTTGTCTTCTTTCTTTGTCGTGTTTGTTAAAAAATTGCCGATGAAATGTTGCTTTTAATTGGCAGATACCTCCTGACTGTAAAGGATTACAAAATGCCAAATAATACTATACTGTAGTATCTTATAACCTTTGAGCGCACATTGCTGCAGTACCCTTCGAATGGCACTGTGCGCCCAAAGGGAATGCATTGAAATGAGTTAGTGACCGCGAGATTTGGCGGGAGCAAGGTTTTTCATTTCCTCGAAGCAAGCCAATTCCTATAACTTAGCCTTTTGGGAAGGGTAAAGCATGTCAAAACATTTGGGTTCTCTTGTTTAAACTATGACTGTCGTTTAAGAAAAGCGTCGACTACAATCTGGATCTGAGATCCGGAAGCTCGTTTGCGACGGATACTGTACTTTACGTACGGTAATCGCAGAGTATTTACCTACTGTTGAAGGGCTTTTCCTAGGGGGCATGAGAGTTATGGCATCTCGACTGTCATTATATATTTCTTGAAACGCAGGTAAATAAAAAAGGATACAGTAGACAGCTTTCGTGTATAGCTTAAAAGCTCTGGAAGAAGGAACGCCATTGCAGCTGCACAATGGATATTTCGAAAGATGCAGAAGGGTTGGGGGGAAGTTGGGGTGCTTTTACTTATCAGGGATGCAGAGCGGCTATTTTCCGAAGGCTAGGGGGGACAGGAATGAGTCTGGAGAAAGGTGCAGAAAATGCATCACTAGGGGAATTAATTCGAAAAATAAATATGTTTTCCGGTGATAAAGTTCTAATTTTATACCCCGAAGAGGTTCAACCTTTACAGTTACTAAAAAAATAGTCTTCGACTTCAAATAAATATGGTCATGCCCGTAACAGGTTCAGTTATAGTTTTCATAGTTAATTGTGGGCACTGAAAAAGTCATGATTTATTACTGTAGGAAACTACCACGTATAACTATCAGAATGAAGGTTCAAAACTCTCAAAAGGTAAACCTTGGAATCCAGAAGTTATACTGTAGAGTTCATGAAACCATTAATATGAACATTTCAAACCATGTTTCCTGGAGGACAATAACACTGAATTACAAGTGATGGCTTCTTCAAATGTCAAAATCGGATGCTAACAAGTACACGATGTATTAGTCGACGCTAAGAATGACTGGCGAAGCTTTTTTGGATGTTGATGAGAATTTCTACGTCTATCGGTTCATAGTAGAGCCATATTTGGCAAATAACATTGATGTTTTGAGTGTACAATCGAATGATGCTCTGATGATCATGCCATTGCCAGGAAGTTCGCTGCCTGTATGTTCCTCGCGCTAACTCTCACATGACCCGAGTACTAATTTCAACACCTTGAAGGCAGGAGTGTGGTTTGGAAGAGCTCAAAAGAGGTATTATAGTGTTCCACAGGAGTATTCGTCAATTTTATTCATGTACTCCGGAAGTCAACCGTACTATATTCGAGTGTTGGAACGCTCCCATATCATCATGAATCGTCTTCATTCTGATGATGTCAGAATGACATTGGTTTCAGCACCGTCTACTTTGGTAGCTGTCCCATCTTATAGCGTTACCTTATTTCGCTCTGACCTCGTCCATTGCCGCGTGAGTGGCCAGTAAATGGTCACAAGATTTACTTACTATCCACTGATGGAGGCAACCTGGCTTAAAAGTCATTACAGGCTGTTAAAGGATGTAAAAGGTGGAGAGTACAACGTTAGTGGACACAGTGTCTTTCTGCGTAGTGGTGGTCTCATTTATGACTCGTTGTGGAGTACGAAATAATTTGAATTTACTTCCGAGTTGAATGATGACAAAATGCCTCATTGAAGAAATTGTAGGCTACAATAGTTATAACTAATTTCTTAGTAGCTTTGCCATCATGAAGATGAAATTACTAATGTTCTAGTGCTTTCGTGATTTCTAGTTGTTAGACACCGTCAACTTGTAGCTTGATAGCTGTACGTCACGGTGTTGGTACCAACCCAGCTTTTGTCATACTTCTTAATCGTTATTAAACAATAAATACGGATAGTCACGGTTTATTTGTACGCGACTGATTGAAACATCACGTTACCAGTGCAGGCTCTTACAATTCTGTTCTGCACCACATACATTCTACCTAAGTACATCAAACTGCCGCCGTTTGCTTGGGGAAATACTATTTGCTTAAGTAACCATATATTGGCCTAAACAGTAAATTAGCCAATCCTTGACCCTGCGCCATGGAACAGCTGAGAAAGTTTCCGGGGGTGGGCCCCCAAGAACTAAAAGGGGGATCAGGAAGAGCCTGCTCCGAGCATCAGGTGGGGAGGAGTCCTCCCAAAGCAGTTCGGCAATGAAATTTTGGTACTTCCGGTATTTTCGTTGTTGGAAATTTTTAATCTGGAAAGGGGTTAAAGGTAGTCACTGCCGAAATCGTTTGAAACTAAGCTTCTTCAATCCACTGGCACCTTCAAACTGATGTTGCCAGTTGATTGACGAAATTGGTATGTTCACCAACTTCTCCGGTTACTCCAATTCCGGGACTTGTCCCGTGATGGCCGGGTACTTGTGGCTCCACCGCAGGATGTATTGCAGCATGGGCCAATTACTACCTAGCATCATCACTTGGCCGTTGTGGCAGACTATTTTTTCCCGTCCATCCCAGCAACGGAGAAAAAGGTCGCCATGTATGTCCTGAGTCTCCGTATATGATGTCCTCGGGCAAGAGGTCTCCGTATTGAATGGAGTTGTAGTTTTGAAAAGCTTATTGTGTAAGTCGAATATTAAACTTTGTACATTCAGTGAGAGGAGGGGGACACTTTTATACACCAGTTAAAGAGGTTTTTTGCTAAAATACCTAACAGAAAATTACTGTATCACAGTATGTTCGCCTTATGCTGGCGGAATGCGAGCAAAGATAGCAGCAGACACATTGGACCAAATAATAAAGCTGAGACGCTGTCGCAGCTGATGTAGTATCGTAATTGGGGTTGATCCGGATCAGTACGAGATAAGAGTGACGTGATCCTTGAGGACTAGGGCAGTACAGGTGGAGAATGCCTGTAGCGTCTGAAACGCTAGGGCAGGTGATAAATGCAAGGAGGTGCGTATTTGGCATGAATGAGCCTCACGTTTGTCAGCATCTGCGATGTCAGCTGCCGGGCTGAGTGCTCGGGTTGCACGGCAGGTGACTACGGGACGATACAGACTACTTAGAGTTACGTCATTTGCGTTTGGGAGAGAGGTTACTCCGAGCTGGCAGATGATTGGTTGGGTGGTTGTAAAAATATGCCAGCTGGCCGCAGCTATGTGCCAAGGACAAAGAAAGCTGTCTTTCTGGACCCGCTGGGCGGAAAAGGTGTCACGTTCGCATTTTGCTCTCATTATTGTGTCGTTGATTAATGTCAAAGCCGGAACTGCAGTTCACAGCGCGGTCGCCCTTCGGGTCCTTCGCTGCATGACATTGATTGTATTGGAGCTCGTTGGGGTTGAACTATCAAACAATGGGGTGTCGAGGTGTCAAAAAAGCATATAGGACCATATGTAGGATGAGAAATGAGTGGTTGCGGATGGGGGGGCACTGAGAAAGGCGCGTGTGCCAGGGGATAGAAGTGGGTAGTATCTGGCCCGCTTCCTGATTGAAGCGCCAGTGTGTAGTACATGGTCAGCTGACCCTGAAATACACACTGGAAATGGAGTTCTGTCCCTAGGGAAAGCAATCCCGTCGGCCGTGCTCCCAGCACATTCAATGAAGGCCTAACATCATATATATTGAAGTCATAAAGACAAACCTATTCATAATCATAATTTATTGTTAATCATTAGATTTTCTGACCAGAGTGCAGAAGTATTTATTTATGTATTTCATAGTTATGAAACATGCAAGGAAAAGTTCAAAAATATAACTTCAATATTCATATTTTATTACCATTACTCAAAAGTTATAAAAATATAACTTCAGAAGCTATGATTTTATAAAAATGGTCGAAGTAATTCCCTGTAGTGATATACTCTATATTATAAAGTAAATATTATTCATTGCAGTAACTATACAACTTCCAACCAAAGACGCAGTATTTTACCGCGCCATAAGTACTTTAAGAAAATGAGCGGGATACCAAAAGACCACATTTTCAAACGAAAGACTAACTAGTTACCTAGATGATCAGTCACTCATGCATCTTAAGCTCATATCTTCTGTTTCAACCCCCTAATGGAAGCATGGATTAATAAAACACATGTCCCTACCCCTCTCATACTATGATCTCCCCACCAGCACAATCAGTTCAGCCTCTGCTGAGACCACGGTTGAGCGACAATCTGAAATCAAAAACCACGCAACCAGCCCCTTGAGGAGACCGATGAGTAATTCGATTCCTCTAGTCTAATTTTTTGACCGGTTTTATGAATCCGGCAGGATTTAAGCTATGCTGCGTTTGTGTAACTTAAGCTAGGAGGAACACTATTACGTATGTTGTTTGTACTGTGGCTACGTGATAGCGCATTGAAAAGTGGGTCAAGGCCGAAAAAGCGAAATATCACGTTTATACGCGTTTTTAAGTATGCTCAAAGTTCTGAAAAATAGTGGTCGGCGATATTTTTTGGCTCGTGTATTTGGGAGGGAGGGTTCAATGTTCGAAACATTATTCAAACTTTTTGTCCGCATTTTTTGTGATTTTTCGTATGGATCCTCGGTTGAAGCCGTAGCAGAGTACTGTAGCATGGATTCAATGCGCAGCGAATAGGTTTTGTTTCTCCAATTCAAGTACTTGTGGGACGCGACAGATGTGGAATTCCAGCAGGCATTTAAACCGAGCGGTGATATTCAGGAGGGCAATCTATACTATAACGGGAAGCAAAAATTGTACGTATTTAAGTTAAGGTATCTGTACTACCAAATAGCTCTTCTTTTGGTTGTACGCGGTACTTTCCTGGATCGTTTGCAGATCTATCTATTTCTCGGGAAAATCGCAATTTTATCATTGGAAAACTGGAGAAGTCGAGAGAAGAACGCAGGGAAGAGGATCAGTGGGAACCAGTTTGTCGTTACCCATTCACGTGGGCGGTTCTTGGGGACAATGAATACCGGACATCGCGGAGTTTGTGCGTGAGATGACACCAAAAAATCAAAGAATGGCTGCTTGACTCAAGAAAAGCATCATCGGAACGATCGCCTTTCCTACAATCGGGTGTTGATGGAAAATTACTTTGGAAGGTTTTCTAAACTTTAAAGAGTGACTTAAGCCCAATGATGGTGGTCAGATGCAGTTTAAGACAATTAATTTAAAGTCTGCCTCGCGCTGACGAACATTCAAATTCGTTTGCACCCTCTCCATTGTGAATATTTGGACGCCCATAAAAGATTCAGGAATTACTTATTTTAAAATGGCACCAGGGAAGTTCTCAAGCACAAAAAGATCTAAGAAACTACAGGCGAAAGCGCAGGGCAAAGCTGGGTATCAGTTTCGCCCCGCTGCGAATTATAGCATTGGCCGGCAATCAATTTTCAACATGTGAAGATTCTGTGTCTGTGAAATGTCTAATTTCGTTGAATATAGGTTGGTTTTAAGAGTAAAGGATGGATTATGATTAGCTCATGTTATAGAAAGAACCGCCCAGTGAGACTGCATGCGGGGTAGGATGGTAGAGACGAAACTGAACCGTACAAGTAAACTTATCCTTGGCTACAGTTGAGACTTGAAGACGGATTAATGATGGTCACAGCGGAAGGTATCCGTTTAGCGCGGTTTCAGAGGTCAAATCAGATGTGCGTAAGGAAGGTGTTTAATGCGGGTGGAACATAAATCTACTGAACGTAGAGGGACCGGTCGCAGATTTTAGGACAAATAGTCCGAAAAAATGTGGGACTAGGGTCTATATTTGAAGTTTAGGGGGCTGGAGGCCTGTGGAGCATGCTCATAGATCGATTTCAGTAAGCTGAAACGCCTCAGTCGGTTCAAAGCGTTCTTGGGGTCACATATAAGGATTTATTAGTCTTGATCTACAATCGCTGATAATGTTATCCAAAGTGCGCGAATTACACCTTCAATACCGTTTTTGAACCGAAAGCGCGCTGCAGAGGCTTAAGGTAGGAGGAAATCTGGGGTCCCTACAGAGTCTGGCCCCGGGACCTGTTACACAAATCATCTCTATTAGATACCAATTGCCACGCAAGCGATGGAGGTCAGAGGGCCCCCATCAATCAAATGTGCCCGGGGAAACAGTATTACAAAGGGATCGGAACCTCGCAGTTTGCTTGTTTGTTTACGAAAGCCGTGAATACATTGAGGCTATTGGCCTGGGATTCCATTATTCCCAGAGCGTGTTTGAACGCACAGAGTATGGAGTGGCTTATGCCGTCCGGTCCGGGGGTTGAATGCTGGCTCAAGCTTTGGAGGGCTCGTCAAAATTTTGATTTGGTGAAGGGGATCAGGGCCGGCAACTCGGATGGAGAGGTTTCGGTGGGGCTTTCAAGGGAGTTGGGTGGAGAGTTTGGACTGGCGGAAGAGTAGAGAGTAAGGTTGTTGCGAGTGGAGCTGTCCCGAGGAGGGCAACGGTTGCTTGGGAGATGCAACAATCATAGAAACATCATTGAAATCGTTGGATTGCTGAGCGGTGGCTGTTTAGCGGGAAGTTAGAGTGTCGTAGCGGGAGCAATGCGTCCGTGCAGCGGGTGTGTATGTATTGTCAATGATCCAGTTAGGCAAGGGTAGGAGATGTCGAGGGTGGAAGTGAAGACCAGTGATGTTTCTTTCTCGGTTTCGCGACGAGCGTTGCGGCCGGGAACCAGCTCGAGATCATTAGTACTTCATACTTTAAATATTTTCTATGCATTGAATTCTGAAAAAATTTTCAAGTTACTATATTTTAGATGGTAATCGTTTGTTTCATTTTAATTTTAGTCATACATCTGTGTACTCCGTATTTTCGATATTACAAAGTAAAAAATGATGTATTATCGGACTTTTTGTTTGGTGTCCCAGACTTTGCGATTTATTCCGTACCGAGCTTTGAGACCTAGTACTGTACTCTCAGAAGGGGAGTAATGCACGCTCGATGACTCAGTACAGTATCCTGATAATTAAATGCAAACCAGGAGAGGATTTTTTCTTTCATTTTGTACAGAATATACTGTACAATTTAATGTGACAAGCCCCCTCGAGGAAAGAATAGTCTACTCCGGTAGCGGTGCTCAGCTGCCTCTGTTATCCATTACTTCGTAAGAGCTTTCATGTTTCTTTGTCAATGTATTTTTATTTTTCAGCGGCTGCTACTTTTTATTTTGCCGCCGCAGTTTCCGTTTCTCATTTCTTCTGCAATTTAAAGACGTTTAAAGTAAGCTAATTAAGTAACCATACTAAAAAATTGCATAGCTATCTAAGTATCATAGACGAATTACTCGGCCCAAAGAGTATCTCTTCATTGCTGTTATAGGTAGATCCGCTTTGTTTAGACTGGAAGTGATGTATTATAATTTTTCTAAGCCGTCATGAATGAGGTCCTTAACCTTTTGTACCCTAAGGTCAATGTGCTTATCCTTGACGCATGAAATAATATACCATGGCCATAGAGATGGATACTGTACTGTACGTCCCGGGCACGGTTGGGCAGAAATATAGACCTTCAGTTAAAGTTTTCTAGTAGAGCATTTCACAGAAGAGTTCCGTTCACCATGAAAGCTCCTTTCCGCAAGCCGAGTGAACAGCATATTAGGATTCCCCGGAATAGCTCTCTTTCACTGTGTGTCTCTATAAATTACAGTAGAATAGTGACCAATTGATTTCGACAATGAATACAGTAGTTGACAGCCTGTGATTAATGTTTTAGCCCCAATCGGCGTAAACGAAAGCACCAGTCGAATCTCCTCTGACCCCAAAGTTGCAACAATAGTGCAGCTCGAAGTACATAGTCCGGTTAGTCCCGTTTACGTACCGAGTAATTCTTTTGAATAGCTTCATGCGCCCTTCCATTGTGGTATGCACTTGATGAGCCAGGGAAAATACAGAAAAACTCAAGTCTGGGGTGAGTAGAACGCGAAAGATACAGTATAACTCTGGTTATGCTACCAAAGATGTGATGATATATTTACTTAAGTAGTAATTGTCGTTTTTCCGCCGGTACTAACTGTTGGGCGTACATCGGAAGTGGAGTTTAAATGGCATTTGACTGAAGAATTCCATATTCTCTGAAAAGAGTGTCAGTATAGCGCTTTTGGTTAATCGCAATTCACAGGAGAGAGAGAGTTTTGCTATATTAAAGGAAGGATTTGACCTCATCAAAGAATTTGATGTAGAAATGTGTAAAAATAATCTTTTCAAAGCTAAAATAGGAAACAGAAAATTTCAAGGGTCCAATCATCAACCTTGGCTGCCAAAACTGTCTTTATCTGTACGCCACACTAAGAAATTGCTGTCAGGTAAGGATAATTTGGTGTAAAAAAAGAAGGAAAAGTTCCAGAGATGAAGATCGACCATAAAAAGGCAAAGTGCAAGGGGGCCAAAAAAAGTCACCTGGAGCGTATCTGATTGGAATAATTTTATTTTTACCGACTACAAAAATCCAATCTGGGCGGTTTTTTGAGATTTGACTATTATTGGGACGATTTAAGAAAGAACCTCAAAATTTTTCATCTCGTCAGCAGGGAAGAAATACTAATGGTTTGGACTCACATATCATGCCATGGTGTTTCTGAAATCGTTTTTATTTCCAGGAAACAGGATTCTAAGATTTACTGAACGGTTCTAGAGGTGGTTCTTCTACATTTTGCTGAAAAGTACGCAGGAAAACTTATATTTTCAGAACGACAATGTGCATCGCACAGGAGATTACAGAAAGAACTGGTTGGAAGAAAATGAAGTGTATATACTACCATTGCCTGTCAAATGTACGGGTTTGAATCTTGTTAGAATCATATTCGCCATAATGCTGTATCATTTTGGCGTGTGAGGTATATCAAAATTAACAGCAATTTGCATCCCCGTAAAGGAGCTCGAGAAGTTCAAAAATGACACTTGGCATCTCATCAGAAGAAGTGCTGTTAAGAATAATTTAAGAGTCTTCCAGCCACTACATCGAGTTGATTAATAAAAAATTACTACCTATTGGTGATTTTTGAATTAATAATACATAATAATGTTCTGGTTTATTTCTTCCCCCCAAAAGTAGTCATATGTTATTTTTAAAAGCATTTGTTACGTGTAAAAGTTCGGTTGTGTTAAATTGCTTATAAATTGTACGTTGGCGTTCTTCTTTACTGTAACGGTGCTCATTTATGCACCTACTACCTGCTTTACGTACAAAAGCTTTTCGGGGTTCGTCCTATTAATTTTTTGCAGAGTGTATTAATGTATAGGTACGTTGAAGATGTCGAAGTGGGCAAGAGGTCTCTGCAAGGTTCATTTTTGTGTTGTATTTACGTTATGTTGCTATATAAGATGGTTATCTACTTGTATGTACTGTCAATATTTTCACATGATTCCTTATGTCTCCGTATTACTAGGAATTTTTTTATCCAGTTATAGTTTGGGTGAAAATTCGACGAACGATACTATACTCAATGGGCCATTTGTTAGTGAAAGGACTCAATTTAATGATTAAGATCTTCGGAGGAGATAAATTACCAGGCACAGTACAGGAGTTTTCGAGGATTGGTATGTTTTGAAAAATACAATAGACAGGTTACTATGTGTGCTGCAATAGGTTTAAGTATCATTCTACCTTCATTTGAGGGGACGGAGGCCAAAAAGAGGAAATTTTTAGAGTGTTTTAGTATTTGATAGTCACGGTCAGCTGTATCCAGTGCTAAATGAAATAGTAGCATACTCGCTGATCAGAAATACAGTTGCAGAGTACGCATAAAGTTATTTACGAAACTCGTAGGTTTAGCTCGAGCTCTGATAAGGGGAAGGCTTCTATAGACGTGAAAGCGGATGCAAAATTCCTTTGAACCAATATCACTTCCACCTTTCCATAAATTTCCATGAATAAAGAATTTTTTCACTCGCATGTCAGTTTTAGATCATAACCCTTGATGAGGAGAAAATGAAACCGGGTTTCATCCGTATTTTTCATCCGCTTTTTTCGATGGCTGCATAGATTGATGACGCGAAAATTTTGCAATTATTGGTGGTGCTGAGCACTACAGCTGAGCTATTACCAAAATTTTCTGTATATAGGGGGACAATAGAACCTCTCTCGAGGTGAACCAAAATATTCAAACGATTCTCCAACCCCGTGGCATGCTGGCACAGTACAGTACAGTACAGTAAATGCAAACACACTACATACCGTACATATATGGGGGGACACGAGGTGTTCCTTTACTGCAATAGATGAGCTGGCTGATAGCCAGTCAAATTGCATGGTAGTGTGCATGTACGTGAAATGTTGCAGCAGGCGCGGGTGGAACTTCACACTTCCAGCACGGAGATTGGAGGCCAGAAAGCAAACAAGTAGAATTGGAGGTTATTGTCAACACAAATAGTAGTTAAAGATACAGTATTACTCCCACCTTACGTTCTTATCTACCCAGGAATACCATTATTGCATACTTTATAAGCAATGTCAAGTATCATGATGAAATGATAATGTCGGGGACTGTGAGTCAACGAGGAAGCAGTTTTCCGTATTAAATTCGCGCGGTTCGGCTGCTATTTACTAGAGCCTTACATACTAGCTTTAATGGCTGTTAATTTTAGATCAAAGCTTCAAATTTTCGTGTGTGGTTTTCTGTGTAGGGATGTTCTCACCTACTTCTACTGTTGTGATTTCAAGTCATTTGCATCACAGATGGTTCCTAATGAAAGATAACTCATGCATAACTCCTATATTATGTTCTGAAAGATTCTATAAGGGAGGAAACCTCTCGTACTTCCTTTTTAGAGGCAATCAGGAGGCCTCACTTGAGATAGTGCCAGTTTAGGAATATAGGCCTTAAGAGAGGAGTGAAGTCAAATTGATTGGTCCCACTAAGGCGTCGGCAACTATCCAAGTCCCGTTCATCCCCAATAATCCTGGAAAATTTTCCAGGTTCGGGGTATGATTTAAGAGCTACGAATCCTGGTTTCTACCGGGCACAATCCTGAACCAGGAATCCTGGAACCATAGGAATCCTAGACATAAACCTAGGAGACAAAAGCATTTAAGCATTCTCATGTTCCTTGAGTAAACTACAGGATTCTTAGACAAAATTCCAGATTATTCCATATACTTGAGAAATAAACTGTTTTAATTATTATCTGCATGTTTATGCTACGTCCCGGTTGTCTTCACGTAACCCCAGGTAATATAAATAATCCAGGATTTAATTACTGGCCACATGGTTTTGTCGTTATTTCCTTGATAACGCCACGTTTCTCCTGGACTACTGGAAGGCAAATACTGTTCGAGTAGCGCTCCTGAATACTCGGTTCCAGGATAAAATAGGTTTCTCGGAATTATTTGCAGGAATTCTAGGATATCTGATCCAGGCTAGATAGATAATTTCAGGATACCGCATTGAGTACCCAGGGGAACTTGGAAATATTTGAGGAATTTGGTAGATATTTATTCATTAACTATCTGTATTGATAACCGTACTTGTACCACTAAATACTGTCCGGCAACCGGGCCGGTCCGACAATGAGTCATAACCGTAATGATGACTGATTTATCCTAAGGTCGTCATATCGTGATGCGAAAATACATCGATATTATTATCATGCACATGATCAGCAGTGCTGGCCATTTTCTCAGGATGATGCTCGTTAGTATCAAGTCTTGTCTGCATGATACAAAAAGCAACGTGGATATGGTTGTCCTTTGTATCTTAATCGCACTACGGCGCGAAGCATTTCAGTGGGGAAATCACGAATCCGAGTCGAATAGAATATATTAAGTAGTTAGCATCAATTTTCTCACTCCAAAAGTAGCAAAGGACTGCATTACTGACAGAAGTACAGTACAGACAGTTTGGAAACATTTTGACACAATGAGTTCGTCAACAAGTCAAATCTAAATCTTGAATGCATGCCTAGTCTGGCCAGCCACACATCCCAAAAATTTGGAGAAACAGTTCAAACAAATATAAGTAGAACATAGTACTAAAAACTTTAGTTCAAGTACCATGTGCCGCAGCATATTTCTTCTAGTTGCACAAAGAACTTATTCAAACTGCTTTGATTCACAACGACGCGTCGTCTGCTGTTGCAGTCCTCTATTGCGTAGAAAATTATTCGACTGCCTTTTCATATTTTGCACATACGTTCCGCACCAAAAGCACCAACAGGCATAATTGGGAACCGGTTGCGAAACAAGGATAAGTTTGTACTGAGTAGTCCTCCGTCCCATAACGAAGGATCGAAGTTTGCAGACAAAAACTTGCATGAGTGTTTTGGTCGCTGCAGGAAAGTCTTCGATTGCATAACTAACGATCGAAATGTGCAAGGATGTACCGTGCCAAAAACATCAAGAGCCAGAATCAAAAACCGGTTGCGCAAACAAGGATCGTATTGATTCCCGTATTTTTCTTTGTCACATAACTAAGGATAGCAATGATAAATTTTCATAAGAATGCATCTGTCACACTTGGAGGATTCGTAGTTGCGTAAACAAAGGTCTCAATCCGCATATAAATGCCACACAATACAAATCAGTAGTCAGAACAAGGTGCTGGTTGCGCAATCAACGGTCGGAATATACTCAAATAATCCTCGGTCACATAAACAAGGATCCTAATATGCACAGAAATCGTTATGTGAATATGTCAGTCGCGGCGAGGCTATAGTCAGTTGCATAATCAAGGATCCGAGTCCACAAATATATACTGTACCGTACATAACAAAGGAAACATTACAAAATTGGATGCACAGCTGATTATATCAGTTCACCCAAAGGGCTCTCGGCTACAAAAGATCTAACAAAAACCCGGAGGGAACTCAACATTTCTCAGTTGCCGTCACACACACAATGTAGATAGCAATTCATCCATTCATTACCTTAGCTTTGAACTCACTGTCATGAGGACGCAACCGTTGGTTGCGCTGATAATTGTATTTTTCCTAACGTACGTACCAATACTCGGAGCGAACAGTTATCATACCTGAACTTTGACCTCAATGACGGGGTACAAGTTGTGCGAAAAGGAAGTATGGGATATAGAAGTCGTTGGTAGCCATTTGAATCGCTGTGAGCTCATGACGGAAGGCTCACAACAGAAGGTAAAACTGACTTGCAGCTGGTGACTCACTAGTGGTAGTGGAGCTTCCCGCATGATTCTGCCCGCTGTAGTCCCCATTTTCACCTTGAAATATCAGTTTGATTCCCAACCCGAAGATCAGCTTTCAACTATTGCAGATTCATTTGCATATTATTCAAAACTGAAAAGCTACCACCTTAAAAAGTGAGCCCGCCTATTTTCAGCACTTTAAAATAAGATATAAATATAGAAGTGCGACGGATAATCTACTATAATGTATTTAATTATGTAATGTTGTACCATACAGTTGAAAATGGTGCTACGTATTCGAAAATGACGTCCGTTCACTTATAAGACTCTGCCGATAAGTTTTTTGAATGACGAAATGTGGAAAATTTTCAAACTTCTGTTGCGTACAGTTTTTTTAAAACGTCATCTGCAGAGGTTTACCGAAAAAGATTTATTCAGTAAGCAAGAATATTTGAAGTCATAATGAGAATTACAAGCATATCTGGAGAGGTTGAGATCATCACATGATCACAGTTACCTGTCCAAAAATCATGGCATTAGAGAGGTTACGCCGTATTATTTTTCGTAGAAATTTCGTATACACGTGGTGTATATTGCACAACTGTATGACGTACACGAAAAATAAGCAAGATAAAAATAAGAAACCTCGCAGGAATCGCATTCCATACGAGGAGTGTTTCGTGCAATCTGGTGCCAAACTGGCGCCAAAATTTTTGTGCTCGTGGTCACGACACCTGTTTCTTTCCTCTTTTCCGTGCTCTTGACATCGACCTTGTGGTCAAGCTGAGCACAACCGCAGCAGTCGCATCATGGCGACAGTCACCCTAGACGGTAATAACCCTTCCGTTCCTTAGCCACCCGCCCCTTCATCGCCGCTCGACCCGCCTTCCGCGCTCACAGCGCCGACTTACGCTAGAATGCCTCGCTATAATTCCGCCCATTCCTTTGCGACTACCCCTCTGGAACCGAGCCCCGCAGGACCTCGAACGTCGAAACTTAAGCCATTCTGCTTTCTGTAGACGTATGAAGTCTACTTCATATGCTGTCTGCACGATGCAGACGCTCATATTCCTAGGTGGGAAGAAAGAGACACGCCGTACGACAAAGTTCTCAGAACATTTCTAGAGATGAAGCAGTCCGTTCTGTTTACGCACATGCACAAGCCATCCCGTAAAACTATGGGCGATCGATTCAAGCGGGTAGTAGCTCAACGGCGCGAAGAGGTTAAAAAGAATGAGGCCGCGTCTGGTATCGTCGAGAAACATGGTGAGAAAGAGGTTTTACTGGATGACCTTATCTCGGAAATTAACGAGAAAAATGAACCTGCTCGTGCAGAGAAGGAGGAGCAAACGCAGTATGAAAGGCTGTTGCTTGCCACAGAGGAGAACATCCGCGAGATAGCCCTGAAACGCAGTTCGAGATTCGAAGAAAGCGAGGAGGGAAGCAGCGGACCGATCTTGAGTGGATAGCGTAAGAGGCGAACTCAAGATGTAGATGCCGGGCAATCGGGAGATTTTTTTGCAGCTCTGCTTCTTTCCCAGGAGGAAGAACTCAAAGAGACAGAAAAAGAGGCTGTCGTCGGAAGAAGGGCGCATCAATATCGCTCGTGAGAGCGCGGGTAGAGAAGTGAAGCGTTTCGCAGCAATACACAGAGCTCGAGATCGCGGCCTTGATCTGGATGAGCGGCGTTTTCAGATAGATATAGTGGAGAGACAGCTGGCGATGGAAGCAAGGAAGCAAATGGTAGGTATGCTAGGGCTGTTCCCCAAAAAGCTTGGTGAGAAAGATGATAGGTGAGCCGCCTGCATCGTGTGCTCGGTGCGCTGCCCGCGGCCTTCGCTGACTCCATCGTTGCGTACTGTACGTTAAACTCCTCGCTCGCCCCTCAATTATCATTATTTACTCAAAGTGAAACGTACTATTCAAAACTGGGGGCATTACTAGCAAAGTAGTGACTGATCTGCCCTCCTGTCTCTATGCATGTCTTGAAGTTCAGTAGTAGCGCGGATACCACGTACAGTAGGCCTACAGGGAAGCGGAGAACTTTTTAAAGCCGTGCAAAGTCATTCCGTACCATCATTTGCTTGAGGTATTTGTAGTTCCATTCTACGGCAGTTCGAGCCTCATTTATTCCAGTGCTATGCAGAATTTTAGCTAGGTAGCTGTTTCTCTATCAAATTCTTTCTGTAACCAAGGACAAAGCACATAAGTGGAATCCCTATAAATGCAAACCTGCCTGCCACCTACAGCTCAGCCTTTTTCTAAACTTTTTTCGATTACTGACTTTCTTAGAAGTGTCATGTCGTGTCGAAGATCCACCTCAGGTCCAAATAGCGAGAAATTAAACTGCTTGGTGTATTGATTGTCTGGTACACCAAACAGTAGAATCTTTTGTGACCAGAGTAACACTCCTATTGGTCGGCAGCATTCCCTCCTGGCCGTGAAATCATTGACTTTTGCAGTCTATAAAGCCCAAACAGCTGTCCAGAGGGGCAAAAGAATTTTGAATAGCCTTGGCGTACATATCCGCTCGAGACTGCAAAAAATCTTTCTGTAGCGTAGTAGGATAATATGGGATACCAGCCGACTAGTTATTTCTCCTGGTTTTATTTCTTCGTCAAGAAGCAATAATAGAAGACTGCATCCACTGCAAAAGAAAAAGAGTACTACGATTGCAGCTAAAAGGGCTCAAAAGCTTAAAGTGCTACAAAATTCACCCATCACACGCACCGAACTCTTTTTGTGCAGTTTTGGGATAAAGCGCCGTCAAAATTACACATATTGGTCGAAATCGCTTTGCAGGGAAGATCATCAGGTCCATTCTGCCGGTGTGGGGCCATAACATAAAGAAGATATGATATTTTAGGATCCTTAAATATATAAACCGATGTAATTTTCCATTATAATGGTGAGGGGAAATTGTGCCTGAAACTTGGAAGATTCCCGAATATCAATCTCTCATGAAACAGAGAAGAGAAAGATTCAGTATCTCTATGCCTATATAAACAAAGACCCAATAGATATTCCTCCCATTGTGGTGACGTTGCCAAAAAAGATGACGGACAGGACAAAGAAGACGAAAAAGTCATGCAGTGGCCTCCGAGACCATTTCCTTAAGAATAATCTAGTGGAGATTGATTCTGCCGTTTCGCGTTTGCAATTTTTACAGTTGCTTCAAGGAGGTGTAGGTAAGATCAAGAAGCAGCTAAAATTTATGCTCAAGAAGACCTTACCGGTGACGAGAACTTCCTTCTCGAGCCACTCGAGTGGTCGCATAATTGTAAGGTAGTAGCTTTGAATAAATATGTGACAGAGACCCACCCTCTGTTAGATCCTGGTGCTGTGGTGATCTTTATTTAATAAGAGTTTCAAGATTTTGGTAATCCCTCCGACGGCAACGCACATTCAAGTTATCATAGTCAATAGGACGGGTTCGGTAGGTTATCCGTTCGTAAAAGTTGGCTCTGGTATATTTTGGGCTCTTTTTGTATCAATAGGCCCTTTTTCGGGACACAGTGACCCAATCGATGGGGTTATTTGCAGCTCCGCTCTGAGATTGTTGCAGAAGATGCTGAATTAATTGTTATGACAGGTCCTTCCGATAGTTGGGTGAGATTTTGTGCTTCTGAAAATACTCGCTGGTTTACAGGTCCCGGGCAGAAAGCTTCTATTTCACCCTGCGACGGATTCGGAAAGTGGAAATTTCGGTGCTTCGTGGCCCCGGTGTCAGGAAGCAGTGAGTATAGATCAGATTATTGGTACAATCATATTGTTTCCATTCTGAAAGAGAAAAAGCATGGACCCATGACCTGTCTGGAAATGTTAATTTAATTAAGAAAGACGAGAGCATAGATCGCGCTGCCCTCATTGCCTCTAAGCTGAAACATATGGACGAAAAAGACCATTGATCGTTGTTGGTTTATTGTACTGCCAAGATCTGTAACTAGTTCATTTGATGGTATCCTATTCATTCTACTTGATTTAAGTGATCCCCATACACTTAGAAGCCCTCTGAGTACCACCCAAATACACAAGTAACATGAAAAAGAAAATTAAGTATTCATTCTGCTCTCGATTTATTTATTTTCCTCTCTTGTTTTCATGTCCAGAAATAAATATAGAAGTTACCATTTATGTTTTGATTGCAGTATGCTGAACCGGGTGATGATGCAATATCCTTGTCCTGAACTGAAATGGATTTATTTTTTGACGAACTTGCTGGTTGAAAGTTATTCACGACATTTAACCATTAAAATGGACACTTGCAGTTCGGGATAGCCGACACGCGTGAGAAAATTTACCAATATTGAACGTACAAGTTCGGACTGTTGCCATTTGTA
The DNA here is from genome assembly GCA_002205965.3 of Kappaphycus alvarezii. NCBI lineage: Eukaryota > Rhodophyta > Florideophyceae > Gigartinales > Solieriaceae > Kappaphycus > Kappaphycus alvarezii. The sequence goes on from NADL03000649.1 coordinate 978,669, forward strand.
GTGATAAAAGCACCGAATGCAGTCCAGAATTTAATAGGTAGTATCTACGTGATTATTCGTTCTCTTTGTCTTATTTTATGACGTTTTAATCCTACCCGAGACGCTAAAAACACATTCATCATTCCAAAGAAGCGTTCGGGGAGATAAGAGAGGATAAAACTAAACCTGATGTGACACATTGTAGCTGTAAAGAAATTCCAAAAGGTCAAAAATTTCTCGAAAGATTAACGAAAATTGATAGCTACTATATTTAAGAGTGATATTTAGTGATGTAGAGATGTACTATAATGGGTAACCAAACCATGCTTAGTAAGCGCAAAAGTATTTACGGTAATTAGTTGTAGTGGGATCCCCTCAACGGTCGTCTGTACTTACAGGTCGACAAAGAATGGCATCCGGAGCGATGACATCACTTTCTCTTCCCCCTTAGTCTAAGTAAAATTTGGCAAGTATCCATTACGTAACTGAATGCATATTTTGCCCCTTTTAGACCTTGAGAGATCCTACGGAAATTTTGGGAGAGAATTGTTAAACCAGATACTACGGCTGAGGTTTTTAAGAGTTCATGGCAACGCAGTGTTGAATCTCGGTCAGGTCTTCAAAGAATTGTGCATGCATGCCACATGGGAGATGAACAGTGACTGAAGTGGAATTTTTTATGAAAATATTCGCTCCAAAATGATATTGCATGAATAAATTTTGCTTCTTGGCATCTATTAGATTCAGCTAACGTGTCTAAAATTCTAATCCGTTAGATTGTAGATCTCTTTGAAACAAGAAAACCATTCTTTGCGCTTATTATTGTCCATAATCATCAGAGTATCTTTTTAGTATACACTCCAGTCTAAAGATCCGCCTGAGCTTTGAATGAAATGAAAAAATACCGAGAATTAACAAAGGAGACAGAATTGGCGCGCGGGCTTACAGTAACATACATATGTGAACTGGAAGCAGTGTTCAAAAAATACTGCTAAGCCAATAGAGTCCTAAATGATGCCCTTACCGAACCAAAAAAGATTACTGCAAGCAAATTGGTCATCTCTACATTCTAGGCCCTCTATGATCATTGTTGTTTGTTAACAAGAATGATCTTTTCCCATTTCTGCATTAATTGCGTTGCAAGTCGGAGCCTATTCGTCCCACATGATCGCATGAATGATTCATAATCCGGAATGATCCACATCGTATTTTTGGTCGTCTAGACTAGAGCTAGTGAAGCGTAGGCGATGAAAAACCTCACAAGTTAGCTCATAAGTCTCGAATTTAGTCATTTTGAGGATAATCTGACGTCATAAGATGCTCATTTACTCTTTTGAAACCTCTCATAATGCTTGAATCCCGTAAATATTATAGACTTCATAATCAATCTGATTGCTACGTCCAATGAAATCAAAATTTGCTATTTCGTAACCGGTCGAAAGGCTACGGACGGAGTTATTTCTCTACTTCGGCGGCGTTCACTTCAAACATTCCGCATAGCTTTCAAGGTAAGCTCTTTTCTTAGCGTAAGTCTCCGTTAATTAGCCGTGGGAGGCTTTTACATTTTTTTGGCGTGGCTATAGGTTGAACAACTGACACCAAACATATACCTGCAAGTTATCGTAAAAATGGTGGTCCGCTGCATTATTTGCTGAATGGTTGGAATCCTTGATTCTTGAGTGGTGACGAGGGGAATCTCACAGTGCGGAATTACAAGAAGTCGATATTTAAGGGCAACCAGTGTGGAGGGTATATGTAGGAGATTGTAAATGGAAGCAGTCGTAGAAGGGGTAGAAGATGCGAGCAGAAAAAGCCCATCTGGGGCTCAAATACTGTATCCTCAGACTGCGGCACAATCCTCGAAAATGGAATCGTGATGTTTTACTTGTCTCTTCTAGCCAGAATTACAAATTGGGAGCGTACTGTAGGATAGCGTATAAGTAAGGCCGTATGAAGATATCTGAGAGAAAAAAGGGATTGAAAGTAAAATAGATGTTTCACTAGGCCAGTTTACAGGAATTACCCGTTGTTGCTTTGTAAAGCAAGCGATTTGTTTGCAAGAACTGTAGTGATCTATGAGCCGTACGGCGGGCCGGATAACCACTTTTACTTGAAAATTTTGTGATATCCTGGTATTTTACCTAGTTCGCTTTTTTCCTTCTTTTTGAAAGATCATAGGCAGAAAATTTTAAGTGAAAAATATCTTTTCAAGTATGGAGGCCGTTGTAAACGGGCAGCGGAGGGCGTTGAAATGATTCTGTTTGGTTTTTTCAAGTAAACCTTGGTGGCGTCTTGTAGTGTAATGTGCCTTAACACGTCACAGATGCCCTCGAGAGGAAATACCTTAGGCAATCGGCGAGAGCCAGAAAGCACACTACCACACCAGGCGTTCTTGACCTCCTTTCCCTTTAAGCATCTTTAGTTCAGTAGCTCAGTCCTAGGTGTAAAGACAGAACGGAGATTTATGCCTTCAGGTCGGGAAGCTCGGATTATGGGTGGTAGAGGCTTTAGGGTGGGAAGTCTTCGGACGGCCGAACGTGGACCCTACTCTGGATTATAATGGTCAGACCTGTATCGAAGGTCTGGGGGAGGATTCGGAGGTTATAGAAAACAGGTAGAACAACAGACAAACAGATTAAGGCGAAAGCCAGTCTCCTGGATGGCGTGTCGGTAGACAGATTATGGTTGAAGGCGGTCTCCAACGTGGTTTGTATCTCGGTTGATACACGAGTGGGTGGTTTCACTTGTATGTAGACGCCAAACCGCTTCGGGGCTAAGGGTGACCGATGCCTGAAATGAACAAAAAGAACAAAACACGAGGGATGAGAATAAAAAGGGAACGCGCGGTTCAGAAGGAAGAACACGCTGAAGGGGTTACATCCGAGCGGAGTAAACCAGGCAATAGCCAAAGGTTTCTCGCTTGAGAATTAAAAAGGTTCATGGTAACAAGAGTTGGGAGCTAGATTCAGAGCCTGCACCGGGGTACCTCTTTAGTTAGTGGTCGCTGGTTCACGAAAGCGACTACAAGTGCTAGTCAGAAAACTACATGGATACGTCTAGCCAACCTACAATAAACTACTTAGTTACTCGTACAATGAGCGTGAGGCCCTGGATGGCTGAGAAAGATCCTCGTTAGTGATTAACGTCGTGGGCACTTGGTCCAATTATCAGTATTGCTCCGGGTCCATACCAGGTCCAGGAATAAGGTCCACAAGGGGACGTCGTTAGTGCCATCGCTCAGTTCTTACAGTTAGGTAATGTCAAGCAAGTTAGGGTCACTGCTGTATGCAGCGTTAAACTAAATCAAATTTTGATCACCAACATATCACTCCCTGGCGACACTTTATTGTGATCTCCAAAGTCACTACACGTCTCTAAGGATATCTGTGAGCAAATCGCGTTTAAACTCAAGCTGATTATCCCAAATGAAAACCAAAACCATCAAATTCGGAAATAACTTAAACTGACGGTTGGAGCGTTTCCAATAACTGAATATCAGGGCTCGGGTAGGTGAGCGGCGCTTACAAGGCATGATCGGAATTGGAGTTTTGGTAATTCAGTGGGGTGAAGTTTGATTCTCATTGTTCACTTAACCCATTGCAAATCACTAGAGTCATTCAGGATTGTTTGTAGCACTGAATTTACTGGCCTTTCAACAATATTTTCAATCTCCTTCTGTTTGTCTGTTATGAACGCCTTTTGTTGACGTCTGGTAGCTTATACGGGGATCTCTACTTTTCAGCAGATGTCCGCAGCACTGCTATTCTTCTTTGTATTCGATGGCATATTGGCTATAGATAAGGTAGACTTCTTCTTTATCGATGGCACCACAAAATGATGGACCTTGGCGGAGGACAATTTTGTTGTCTCCATTTGAATTTTACTGTAAAACTTTAGGATGGATCGAATATATCTTCTAACTGTAAAGATATCCAAAACTTTCCACACTTTGACAGGGGGGTTCCCTGATTATTTGAGAGAATTCTATAATTACATTGCGTTTCAGGTTACTGATGGACATAAGGACTTGTGTAGTTGTGAGAAATATGAAGTACTCCGGTATTGAATCCAATTATGGGCCCGAAGCGCTCGAGGCAGTTTTGTATCATTTTGGACTCTTCTGACGGGTCATGATTACGTATCTCTGGTGGGATTAATTTGTCCCTGAAATACGATCGGATTCGAGTTACTTAAGTCGTACATTATTTAACCTTTATTTTTACGATAAATCGTGTATTTTTGATGGATTCGATGGTATTGATGCTTGAGATGGAACCAGACTCGATAGCAAAAAGATAAATGACGGAGGTTGAGGACGTGGCGATATTCTGGGTTGATAGGGTGATCCATGAACGCATCGGGCATAATGTCACAGTATGTGCCCTGAATATCTCAGCGAGTGCTATTCGATGACTTGCTATAATACTGCCTTGGGGTTGGCTGAGACAAGACACGGTTCTTTTGTCGGGTAAAATACCAATACACATCAAACTAGGCCATGGTACGCCCCTATGCTTTATCTGGATCAAATTATTGGGCTAGGACATGCTTCTCCATCGCCTTGTGAAGGAAAAGGTGCGATATTTCATTATCTGCCGTAGACCGTAGGCATTCTGCAGGATCGAGCGGAGTAAAGAATCGATTTCGCGGAGATTTTCGTTCATGAATTTGTTTGCGAGATTGAATCCTATGGCTACCGAAGTGAATTGATGTGCGTCGAAGGTGTCTATACCCCAGTAAAGGTACTCAAATGATCCCCTTTGGTCGGAGCCGTCCCAGAAGTATGCTGATTTAGTACTTTTTGGCCGTGAGATAAAGCCACCATAAATTACTACACAGAGTTGTGGAGGTTGTGAGACATATAGTCTAAGAAGACATCGATTTGGAGTGAAAATAGTACTGAAAGAACTATTTTGGGGACGCCAGGTATTTACGCAGGTTAGGCACACTGAGCTGACGAACTTGCTTCCAAATATGAGTTCCTTCTCGGATGTTCTAAAAGTTGGGATGCGAACTGGTTGTAAACCAGCTTTCTGTAACCAATCTACAGAGAAAAACTTCGGGGAGCTTCGGGGTCCAGAATCTTTTGATTGGGAACGTTCTGGACTAATTTTATGTTCATTTTCTAAATATCTGCTTGAAGCGATACGATTGAGAAATTTTGAGGCCTTCATGGAACCTACATTATACATGAATGACCACAGATCGGTACTTGTTTTATGTTATAATGGCATTTTTCCATGCCTTATAGAAAGACGCATATCCAATCGTGAAAATCAACCTCTTTGGGTTCTTCTTTGGGATTACCGTTGATTAATGCGTCCAAGAATTCTATGAGCTTGTCATTTTGTTGTTTCTAGATCCTTGTTTACATTTTCAAGATCACGTTAGCAGAAATGCTCATTTTTCTGTAGCACCGTAGTAAATGGGCTTATTTCTGCTTCTCAGAGAAGAATAGCAGGATATTCCTCGTCATCTTGCAACGGAAGCAAATGTGATGTCTCTTATGTAGGTCGGGCGAGGTAAATACGAACAATTGGGGCGTCTGCTATTCGTCTGACATCAATACCGGTATTTGATAGATGATCTTCGATGGAAGGTGGAGGTGGATTCTGTACTAAAGCGAAGCGACAAGCGCAGCGGTGAAATCGATACCATAATTTTTCCCTCGTACGTATATTATTAGTTTCCATTAGGGGAATGAAAATTAACATGACTACATTGGTCTCTCAAAATCTAGGTGGCTGTTTTTACAACTTCTGCAAAGGAATGTCGAGTTTGATTGGGGCATTTCTTCTTACAAAAATTTCCACACTTGGACTACTTGCGGTGCGGTGGGAGTTTTGTGGACTTCTGGTAACCCTCACAACTTTTGATGTAGTCATATATATCTTTGTGAATTTTTGACCACCAGTACCTGTCCATAATAAACTTCTTGGTTGTTTCTTGGTCCAAGCGCCCGAAGTTTACATGAAAAAAAACGTATTATTTCGGCCTTATCCTTGAAAAAGAGAACTAGCCTAAGGTCGCTTCTTTTACAAGTCAAAAGCTTGCCCTCCCATACCAGAAAGCGGCTAGCCATCCGCTTAGTCGAGCTCCGTTTTACTTCATTCTCCTCAGTTATATTAATTCCCTTTAGATAGTAGAAGATTTTGAGCAGGTAAGGTTCAAGAGCTTGGTTCTCAAAAGCGACGGAGGAATAAAATACTGTGACAGAGTCTCCTCCATCTGTTTTCGGAATTGGCGAGGTGCCAACTGACACTTTTAGCGAGCGTTAATCGTCTGCTCCCTTACATTTCCACGGCTTATACTCTTCTTCTAACTCATACTATGCAAGGAAGTCCATCCACCTTGCCAATCATACGTGTATTTCATTCTTCCTGAAAGCGTTACGAAGAACTTGGAGATCTGTTATCAACTTAATCGGTCTCGTTCACAAAGTTAAACTAAAAGATTCCCAAGGGCAAAGATGACATCGAGGACTTCTGTTACCTATGCGTAATAGTTCCGTTCCGCAGAATTCGTCGCTTGTTTTGCTTATTTCACATGATGAGTATTTCTGTCTTATCTCTTTTGCGCAAGAAAGGCTCCAATAGCTACACTTTAATTATCCGTTTCCACAGTAAAGCGGGATTAGAAGTCCGGGAAAGCATGTACAGGTAGAGGAGAAAGCATTTCTTTGAGATTATATAATGCCACGGGAATTACTTTAAATCATTCGAATTTCTTGTTTCTTGAAACTCCGGCCTGAAGAGCGGCGCTTACAGGAGCAAAATCGTTGATGAAGATGCGGCAGTATCCCTCAAGGCAATGGAAGCCACGCAACTCGGTCGTGCTCGTAGTACTGATGCTTATTTTGTAGCCTTAACCTTTATTTCTTCGACATCCAATCCATTCTTATCAACAAGGTGCCCAAGCAGCGCAACCAACGGCTTAGAGAACTCTAACTTCGTAATATTCAGCTTCAGGCCAGGCTCCTCAACGGGTTTAAAGACGGTATGTATTTTTCAGCGTGCTCCTTGATGGAGCTGGAGAACACGAAAACGTCATCCAGATAGAAACGAGCAAAATGGATATTCCGCCACATGTAGTCCATCATGCGCTGGAATATAAAGGGCACATTCATGGGACCAAATGGAATCAATTCTAATTTTAAGTTACCGAAACGGCTGACAAAATTTATCGTCTCTTTTTATTTTTCACTAATGCGGATCTGCCAATATCCATCAAATATATCCACGGTAGAGAAGACGGAGCTATCCTTTTGGTCGTCTAATATATATTCTATCTTGGGTAACGGCCAGCAGTCTACCTTCATCATAGGGATTATATTGAGTTATTCCACAAAGTAATGGGACCTTTCATCCTTTTTGGTTGCAATCACGACATGAAAATACCGGGCGGAAGTTGCTTGGGTGATTATGCCAGATTTTGAAATCCTATCGATTTCCTGTCGGACGATCTTGTTGTGGCGAGGAAAAATTCGACGGGATCTGTGGTACACGGCCGAGAAGTCCTTCATTCCGGAAGCATAGGTCGTACGATAGGAACCAATGAACGGAATAGTTCTTTAATAGTCCACGCGACGATTAGGTGTCGCGGGGCGAGCTGTTGACCTCTCCTGCATTCCTTTTGTAATTCAAGCCCTCAGAATGTCCTAAGTTTCTTCTTTTCATTCTTCTTCGTCAGTAGCAGCTTCTTCATTGGCTAGCTCTCCGTTCCCTTCTGTGGTTTTATCTACGCAGATAGTCAGAACCATTTCTTCCCCTGATGAGTCCGAGCAATCCCGGACAGCGTTGAAATCCGACTTAAAATCCTTACTGAGAGTCCCGATTTTCTCGCCCTATACCAGGTTTTTCTCGTTAGATTCAGTTCCCTGCTCGAGCGGAAGTAACACTTCCTCCGAATTGATGTGAATACTCACGCTGTAGGCTCCAAAATACATGTTCCCTCAGTTATCTGAGAGCGTGAAAGTACCTTTAATAATATCCAATGGAGACTTTCCGACAACGAGGAAGTCTAATTTCACTTCTTGGTACCCAAATACTGTCGGAACCTTCAACGAAGACTCAACACATGTAGAGTTATCACCAATCGCGACAGGGATTCTCCTGGACGTGTTGCTAGGCGAAAGATACATACGGCGGCACAAGTAAGCTGCAATAATGTGAGGAACAGTTTCATGGTCCAGTAGAGCCCACACTTCGGCACCATACACATTGATTTAAACTAACCTTAGAAAATGATGAACAAAATTCGAAACGACGACGACGCGGGAAATCGACTGTTTCTAGAGCAAACGGAGAACAGGGCTTGTTAGCCCCTTCAGCATCTCCGCGAAGAATCTGGCCAAATTTTAAACCAAAATGGTCCTGTGCAAGCTCTAAAACAACTTCGCAATTGCCCACGTACTCCTGTAGCTTCTTCGCATTCTTCTTCCCGTGGTTTGATCTCTTAGACTTCTTCTTGCGGCTAAGGCGTAGCTCTTCCGGAATGAGAGCTGGGTTTGGATGTGCAGCGCGAGCTTGCAATCAGTAACGAGGCCCGAGATGGGAATGAATCCATGTTTATCCTGACTAGGCTGGTTCGGTAGCGCCTCGTTATCGATGTTTCTGACGAAATTGTGACGAAATTGACACCTTCAGAGACGAACTGGTGTCATACGGGTCTTCTCGGACGAACTTCAGTCGGCCGCCTCCTTCCTAGCCTTCTTTTTCCTCTGCTTTCCTCCGTGATTATCCGCCTTCCTTCCACTGGTAGTCCAATTCATAGCCTCTGAGAGCCCATTTTGCCAAAACGGGGGCAATGAGTATTATTGTGTGGGTTCTCTTCGCAATTCATGTCATAATGGATAAGCTTGTTGTGTTAAGAGCATTGCCAGACCATAGTATCTTTTTGCGGAGCATAAGACGGTCCAGGGTCATTCTTTCCCTTCGAGTTCTTCAGGAACAGCTTCAGACTCGAGAGATCTTCTGCCAAGGCGTCCCCTCCCTCTCTCTCGACACCAAACAATCGACACCAACCAATCTGCTGTCTCTCCATCCGAAATATCCCATCAAATTAAATTTCAAAGGACTCCAATTCCTTAGCACCATTCGAAGCAAACCAACCAAAAGCACCATAAAATCACCACTCACCACTCCTTAATGGAAACCCCATTTACCCCCTGTTCCCACAACAAGAGGCGTCCGGAGAGTACAATCCTACGTACTTTACTGTACGGCCGCTGCCACGTCCAACGCAGCCTGCCTGCTGGCTGGACTCGAGCCAGCCTTCTAGTGTCTATTGGACCATTGTTCTCATATGAGGACAACTTTTACCAACTATTTTTTTAAGTACAAAATTCTTTTTGTTGCCTTTTTTAGTTCCCACTTACTCTTTTAAACATGTAGATACTCGATTAAAACAAACTTTTCGAGAATTCCCACTCTGCTCAACGCAGGAAAAACTTTCCCTGACGCGATACCCATTGATTTTACCCTCAATTTTCACAAAAATAGATCCACGAACGGTTCCAGGAAATCCCATTCACTGCCGTGCTTCCCTTGTTAGGCCAGCTGCGGAATGTAAGCGCTTGTATGGGTCAGCTTGGAAGACTAAATTGCTCGCTGGAGCCGTCATTGCCGTCCACATCGACATTGTAAGCGGTCGAAGGAGGAAGTCAGTGGAGGCAATCTGAAAGATATTTGACCGTCTCAAAACTTTCACGTTGAAGATTGTCAAAATCAAAGCGGGATTACCTCCAACAGACGTCGTAGTGGAGAAAGGAAGCGCTCAATTGCCAAACGAAGTGGTATATGAAGGTTTGGGCGCTCCTCAACCGCCTTCGTCGGCGTCGGATGGGAATTCCGATGATTCCACGGCGCATCAATCAGATGCACCTGTTTTTTCTCATAGACGATCATGGACCAATCAGGAGGTTTTCACACATATTAATGAAAATGCATCCGAGAAAAGCTGCAAAATTATTGGCTACTATGGGAATACTCTCGCTTTTGGTTGTGCTCCTCGAGATTTATCGCCATTTGAATGCCCTATGGGCATGTTTCCGCTCCGTCACATAAACGTCATGCGTGACCTTACAAATGATCGATTCAATGCCATTGCAAATCATCCCGTCTCGTCAGGAGAGATATTGAAGTTCTTTGGGATTCTCATACTTATGGCAAGGTTTTCATTTTCAAACCGCCGCGATCTCTGGAGTGAATCTGGATCGAAGTACATCCCAGCACCGAGCTTTGGAAAGATCATGTCACGTAGGAGGTTTGAGCTGATTATGGCAAAAATTTGCTTCAGTCACACTTCTGAAGAAAGGCCCTTGGATGACTCAAGATGGTCTCTGGTAAGTTGATTTTTGAAGAACACCAATGACCACCGCAGGCGATATGTCACGTCGTCTTCTCATATCTGGGTCGATGAAAGTATTAGCAGATGGTACGGTCTTGTGGGAGATTTGAACAAAAAGGACTCCCACATTACGTCTCCTATGACAGAAAGCCCGAGAATGGCTGCGAATTGAAGGCTTCTGCATGTAGCCAGTCTGGAGTAATGTTGAGATTGGAGCTGGTGATGGGGAAAACGGGTAGCCTTCGGAGTGACTTCACAGAGCAATTCTGTCAAACCACCGCACTTACACTTCGTCTTGTTCAACCTTAGCCGAAGACAGGTCGCGTCGTATGTGGGGATTCACTTTTTGCATCGGTGTCAACTGCGGAAGCCTTGATGAGATATAGAACGAGATTTATTGGTGTGGTCAAGAATGCGGTTAAGGAATTTCCGATCCAACACTTGTCGCCACAGGAGCTCACGGAGTGCGGAGATCATATCTCGATGGTTTCGAAGAATACTGACACCAACAAATCTTTAATGGCTATGTTGTGGATGGACAGAGAACGAATGTATTTCGTCAGCAGTTGCCAAACAACCAATCAGGGAACCCAAATTTGTAGGGAAAGATGGAGACCTGTGAATGGCGAGACAAGGACAGTGTAATTCGAGATTTCAGTTCCAGATGTTGTGTAGAGATACTACAACACGTGTTCTCAAGTCGATCGTCACAACAGATGTAGGCAAGATGCTATTAGAATTGAGAAGAAATTGGAAGTCAAAGATTGGTCGCTCAGGGTCAATTCCTCTCTCCTGTCGATCATAATTGTTGATTCATTTTTACTATATAAGCATTCTTTCGTTCCAAGACTCTGCTTATCACAATCAAAGTTTTATTAGATGCTTTCCGAAGAACTCATTGAGAACAAGTTTGATTCGATATCACGTAGGGCATCAGACTGCTTTGAAAATGAGGATGACAACGAGATGTTGGACCCTGTTCCAGGGATTGGAACTCATCTTGCTGTAACTAACAAGAAGAGGAAATTGAGTAATGTTGAGTATACTGACGCATCTTACCAAGGTCGCTGTCGAGTTTGTAAGGTCAGAAAGTCAAAATTTCTTTGTTCTACTTGCCGTGACAACGGCTTTGGTGATGTTTATATCTGTCACGCGAGCAAAAAAAGGTGTTTCTTCATGGACCACGTGCGCGAGAAACATCATATGTATCTCAAATAGGATTCCAAGTTGATATAAAATAGTGTGACTTTTTGTTATAAAAGAAAAAATGATCAGTGAGTTCTATTTCTATAGCCCCCTACTGGTTGTACTTCCTTCATCTGACATGCGAAGTTAGCTGCTGTCTATTGCGTACTTAATTACCCCTTTATGAGATGTTACCGTATTCTGCCTCATGTTCAAGTGGATGCCTAATGTCGCACTGAGACAGCAGCTTTTTCAGAACCAGTCGAGTTCCCGTTGGAATTTTCGGACTCTTTACAGAACCCCAGCGAGAATCTAACTCATGATCTCTGGGTCATCAACCTACGATTCGTATCGTAGTCCACCATCCCAGTGATGGATGTGAATAAGGGAATGGGAGTATATATAGTTGGAAGCTATTGCATCTTCAGCCACCGTATGTACCGGCGACTGAGTTGCACCCTCTGGTCATCCATTTCTCAAGCTATCTTGTCCCGAGCCCCGATGCGCGTGGACGATGAGGTACACCCGGTTAGATCTTAGCCGTATAGTTAGGACGTGTGCAGTCCCCAGTAGATACTGAATGCATTGAATTTCTTCCTACGTCGGTCAGTCGAACACTACTGCAAGTAACTCCTTACAGTGCAACTTTTTTACTAATAAATATTGGGACAAAAAAAATTATTTGACTACCACAGTATAGTACTTCCTATTTTTTGTGCTCATATGACATATGAGGACAATGCCATGACGGATAGACACTAGAGGGATTACGCAAGCTCCGTGACTTTCGTATGATATCCATTTTACGTGTAACTTCGCACACGTGCGCATTGTAAGACGAGATTTGGTTTGCAAGCCATATCATTTTTCACTTACTGCCACTCTAAGCAAAATCGGAAAAAACACAAGCAATTGCACCCCTCTCCGACATCTCAAATTAAGGGGTTCTACTCGCGCCAAATTTCAGGTTGTAATTCCCATCACACTTTTTCTCCCTAACGCGGCAGACCAGCAGTCTCTTGCCCACCATTTCCATACCGCGAACGTTCCTTTACGATGGCGACTCCCTTAACCCCTGATCCATCTTCGCATTCCCCTTCATGCGCTTCCGATGCACACCCAACAAGCACCCCGGCAACCGTTTTGATAGGTTTAAAGAAGCTGATTCGATTTTCCAGCGCTTGGGACATCCCTTTAGTGAAAGCCGTGACGGCGGTGGACGCACACCTTGCTCTTCATGGGGAAACCCAAACGCGTTTTGAGGAAGCTTTGTCCATCTTTATTTCGTCGGCTCCTCCGGGAGCACTTGAGAGTTTCTGTGCTCCGTTTTGGAAGACGTTGAGTGACAGGTTCAAAAAAGTGGTTTCTGACAATCGCGTGGCAGTTAGAAGCAACGAAGTAGCGTCTGAAATAATCGAAGTGCGTGGGAGCGGGAGACGCTGTTGGACGACGTGAATCTAGCAATGGACGAGTGGGAGGAGAAGCGTAGGGCGGGGCGGGACGAGAAGACTGAGTTGGACAAGAGGCTGTTGGATGCCGGGAGGAAATCAGAGCAAAGGGAGTTGGTCGTGACAAGAAAAAAGTGAAGAAGAGGAAGAAGATACGCCTCGAAAGGGAACCAAGAGGCGTGCGTTGGTCGTGGAGTCTGATGACGACGAAGAAGACCTCATCAGCGAGCATATTGCGGCCCGTCGCTATATGGACTTGAAACGCTTCAAGCTGGAAGAAGACCGGTTTGTGTTCGAGAAGCACAAAGACGAGAGAGAGGCAGCGCGCCAAAACATGTTCAATAATAAGAAGCGCGCGGTCTATCGCTTGAAGAACGTCGCGTTAACCTTTAAGCTAAGCCGGCAGCCATATATCGTGAAGAGAGACTCCAAACTGTTGCTGAACGTAAGGAAATGATAGCTGTGCTCGCTGCCCTTGTTACGAAGCTCCAGTGAGTAAAGTCTGAATTGTTCTGCGAAGACTGCTCTTTCGTTTATTCATGCTTCGCGGAGCCCGCTAGCCGCGTTGCCCCGGCTCGGCCATCGAACTCCGCGGGAATGCTTTGCAACTCCTTAAAGCTTGTCGTCGCGCTGTGACTCCCCCTGCCCCCTCCCTGCATTTTCTTTGCTGCTGTGCGCGCCCCTCGACCGAGCGGAGCTCGCGATTCCCGCGCGGAGCTTTCGTGCGCCTCGCGTGCCATACTCTTAATGTTACTGTTCCTGTAGGTACTCAGATAGGGAAGGCGGAGGGCAGCTGAAGTAGGATACTACTTGTTCGCCATGAATCATGCACGTCTTGAGGTTCCAAAGTAACGCGGAAGACTTGTAGAGGAGAGCCACTGGTGCTTGCAGAACCTTCAAGTGTCGTTTGAAGTCCTGAGAACACCACATCTGCTTGAGATCTTGGGACGTCCACTCTACTGCCTCGCGAACAGCACTCATCGCAGTATTGTATGCTTGTTGGTCTACCGTTGCCCCGGCGCGTGGAAGGCTACCTGTAGCCAAGGGCGCAGAACGTACGCTGCATCTCCATACAGACAGTATTGCCTTCCGTTGCTAAGGAGGGTGTTCTGTAGAGCGTTGTTCACTTGACTGTCTCGATACATAGTCATATCATGACGCTTTCCTACTTCGGGACCATACAAACAAAACATAAGTCCATCTGGAGTCGTGATGGTCTGATAGATAAGACAATGAAACCTTTTATGTCCGGAGTAACAACTCCGTTGGTTGGCGCCGGTGCCAACTGGTCGGCTCATCTGAATTTTGGTACAGTCGATGAAGCCAACGCAGCTATCCAGAGGGGCTCCCTTCTCTTCTATTTCTTGTGCATACATAGCTGCTAGAGCCACCATAAGACCTCCACGAAGGTCTTCTAAGAGGTGCTTCTTAGAGCTCACAAAGCTCTTCACGACTTCCCAAAAAACTTCTGAAAGAGCCGAAAAACGCACGTCAAACATGTATTCCATGTCGGCCCATCGAATCGGGAAGGAAAGCCTCTTAAGCATGATGCACGTAGCTTTGAAAGGGTCGCACTTGTAATGATTTCTTCTCGTTCTACCAGCAATCCAGTTCATCAGCAGACACACTCGATGTATTTCATGCTTGCGGAAGCGGAACAAACGTAGGCACTGTTGCTAGTCCAAAACAATTCACGTTGAAGGTAACAATAGATACATGCCTTGATCTTATTCTAATTCGCTTCGTGTTAATACGTGCCTTATAGTAGCGCTTCCGGGCGCGCAGCAGAAGAACATCGGACGCGTCGAGAAGTACGCAGAGACGCATCAAGCGTTTTCGTCGCTTTTGGCGACGTTTAGCCTTCCCGATTGCGTAGTCCTTCTGCTTCATCGAGGGTAGGTGACTAGTGTCTATTCGACAAGGCCAATGTCATCAATTGGTTACATATTTGTAATCAATTGATGACATGGGTATTTGGACAATGTTCTCAAAAAAAATAATACTGCAGTTACTTTTTCGCACCTTTTTCGCATCTCTGTGCATCAGCCTGTCTATCGTCCGCAACGCCAGTCCCGCTGCGAATGCCTTCGACGCTCCATACAAGTCTTGCTACCGGGCGCTGTCCTGAATTGCTCTCACCGACGTCGGGGGTTCGAGGATAGGGTGCCGGGCGGCTCTGGAGAGGTCTGCGACAAACAAACGTGCTTGCGAGTCGTTTCATGGGCACAGCGCAGCGCATGGTCACCGTTCTAATCCATTAGTGCCGTGCATCTCCCATTGTGGCATTTTGAAGCGGGAGGACACAGTGGTGCACTGAAAAAGGACTACAGCCACGTCTTATAATTGCGATCCGAGATGTAGGTGCCCAGGCATGGAGTCGGTTGGCACGATAGCCAATCCTTGCAAACATCCACTGAAAACGAGGCTCCGAATGCCACGGTCCTCTCATCCCCCTTTGCCATGGCGTCAAAGGCCTTTTCCTCAACTGAGCGAGCTAGTTGCCCTTGCCCAAACCGCTGCCTTGAGTCGATAGCCGTGAGCTGGACAACCTTCTCGGGTGCCAATTGTGTCTCCCACTCATCATGTACCCGAACTGCGAATGTGTAAGATTGAAGAGCAGTGTTCGGTAGCACATGGAGGAGGGTAGAGCACAGTGCACGCTTGAGGGATACGGAGGAAAGGAAGGCAGCCGCCGCAGTCAGCTTAGCGGAGCGGAGCCCGACGCCAAATGTTGGCTTGCGGGGCCCAAAGGGCGCAATAGGAAGTTGTAATTCCCAAAAAGTGTCCGCGTCCAGAACCCCACCCACCAACTGCCGCCGCGTGTATTCAACAGCGGTGTCGAATTCCGCAGCTCCCTTCAGAGTGGAATTAGGGAGAACTGCACGGAAGAGGCAGTTGATCCGACATACACCAAAGCAGGTCCACAGTAGGTTAAGAGCTACATGAGCATCCTCCAGGGTTAACAGGGATATGAGGACAGTCTTCCTCCGGTTCAATGCCACCGTTCGCATCCAGGCTACCACTGTAGGCAGTGAAACTCGACTCCTAGCTCTGTGTTGTGCCCAAGGACAGTAAAATGACATCTTCTATGGCCCTGATGTCCGGGCTTGTTATCAAATTCAAATGTAACGACTATATTCAAAAAATTTAAAAAAAACATAACGCATGTGCATCTGATTTTTTGGACTTTCACCTATACCGTACCAATGCTTTAAATACGTTCAGTCGCATCCCACAGACATGACACGTGTGGTGTAGTGGTTGACAGGAGTTCTTCTGCAGCTACTACACCACATCGATCATAAGGTTAAACTCCTCGCTGAGTTCTCTACGGGAGCTCCAAAACCCTTAACTATTTTGAGGGCTCGACAAATCTAAAGTTACTTGGTTTTCAGGATGCTACGGCACCCTCTTGAACATGAGACAGGACAAGGTGACATCTCATAAAGGGGTATTCCGCCATAAGATCAGGTACATCTAGCAAGTCGAGTGACGCAGATAAGATTTGTAGGGGGCAATAGGATAGAACCTTTTTCTTTTATCTAATCTTTGTAAGAAAATACCTGAAATACATAGTAGGAAATATTCAATCCAGGAAATGTGTAGCATAGATTGTAAATAGCTAAAATAATAAAAGATAGTTCATGTAAAAATCTTGCGTATCATGCACGAGGCGATAGTGCTTCTGAAAGCAATCGCGGCCGCTGTCACCATGGCAAATAAAAAATTCCTTTTTAAATGTACGCAGACATCCAGTACACACATGTTTAGTGGTCTTCTCAATGCAAACCTTGCATCGTGATTGGAGAGCAAAATTTGTCTTCTTACCATTCAGAACACGTTTCCTTTTTGTCGTAACTAGATGAATTCCAATAGCACTGACGTGTTCATCTTCTGATTCTTCACCTTCGGAAGTCTGACGTGCTCTGGTTCTCAAAGCATCCAAATTATTGTCAATCAGGCCCTCCGCTAATTTGCAGTAGAATTCATTACGTGACATTGATTCACAATATCCACGACCCCTTTGTATAGCTTCCAGGAATCCACACAGCAGATTGCCAGCAACTTAGTGTTGACACGCATGGACCACCCTTTTACCTCGAATTTCCTTTCCAGATTCAGGTCATCCTGACGAAAGCGGTTGTGGCGGTCAACCTGAGCACAAGTAAGGTAATGCTTCTCACAAACCTTCGGAATATCTATTTCCGAACTGAAAAGTTGAGGTCGTCCTGCAATAGATCTCCATCGCTCCTGATAAATCGGAGCACCAGCATTCGTTGTTCCACACGTACTGACGAAGTATCTTCTCTCTCGATCAACCCACATGACAGCTTCAATTGCCTTATTGTCATCAGTAGTAGTTGTCATTGCTAAGTGCTGACCCAGGTTTGCAACCTCTTGATCCGAAAGATACATCATTGGAAACTGACGGTTGGAATTCTTGGCAACCCCAATGAAACGTAAGCCCTTCTCCAGCAAGGCTTCCGCAGCCTGAACGAAAAGAAAGAATCACCACATATAATTCTATCTGAACCGAACCATGGTTCCACAAGCTGTAACATATCTCTTGTCCCCTGTAACCATTCCGTATCTGAACTTTCAGTGTCTTCTGACGACTTACATATCTTGATGTTGATAATTATTCCACTTTCTCCACATGCAGCGGTCCGAAGCTAACACCCATTTTCAGGTTTCCTGTAAAGAGCAACGTAGTGTGGAAGTCCTTTCTGAATCCACTTAGTAAAGAGCGACGTATTGTGGAAGTCCTTTCTGAATCCACTTACCTCCAATTCCATACCACCTTGACATGCTTTCATCCACACAAATTGACTCTGCTGGCTTGACATGGAGATGAAGATGCCTGCTGATTGCCTCGGCAAAGTCGCTAACCAGGCTCCAACGCCTGGTCGAACTGGATTGTTCTTCATCTGTAAGAGGTTGAGATTCGGAAAAGGATATGTAACGGCGAATAATCTCAAACCTTCCACGTGGCATGATATTTCCAAAATTTGGACTTTGCATGTACTTCGATGGGGAAGAACTACCCCATAAGGTCCTGCGATCGCCAAACTCGAAACGTGACATGAGAATCAAAACCCCAAAAACCTTCAGAATTTCACCTGCTGTGCAAGGAATGAAACCATTACTTTCCAAAGCGAAGTTTGTTGACTGGACAATAGTAGAAAGGAATGGCATGCGAAACATCCACATAAAATACTGATAAGGTGTCATACCTTAGGGAGCGATCCCTGCAAGAATAAGCTCATCCACCGGGCCATGCACTTTCCTACGTCTCCGTGTGATAGTTCCATTCAAATTTAGTGTTATCTCTTTCCGAGTCCACTCTCTGCCATGTGCAGCTGTTTTCGGCCAATCAGATTCCTCCATATCTGTTCTTACACCTTCAAAATGAGCGGCTGAGACTTGAATTGGGCTTGTATTCGGCCTTGTACTCGGCCTTGTACTCGGGCTCCTACTCCCATCAGATCCCGAGGGAGTGTCAGTCTCCATTTCGATACCAGCCTGACCTTCTATTTCATCCGCTGTCCTCCCACTGCTCAATGAATTGGGCACAAAACCGGTGATTTCCTCGAAGGAAGGAGCCTCTCCTTCTTTGACACTCGATAAGTGAATTGCCAACTCTTTCGAACCGTCCAGCAATTCCCATTTCCTGATGACCATTCTCTGAAATTGTCCACCTTTAGCCACTTTTTTGATCCCCACGACTGTTCCTGACACCATTTTTGTCTTCCAATTGGATCCATACAACCTCCTACACTTGACATTAGATGTAAGTAAGCGCGCTTTTGTGTGAACCCTACTTCCAGGGAGCAAACGTCCGTCGTTTGATGTCACCATCTTCGAGGGATTTTGAGTGGGATTGCGAGAGGGAATTGGATTCCTGAGCCAGTGAAGGTGCGAAAGCTCTGGACAGTAACCTTGCACAGGTAGAAGAGACCGAAGGGAAAACGTAAAGCTAAAAAAAGGGGTAAAAAAGATTTGAATTTATTTTTTTGGTTCGTAGAAAATGTCATCAATTGATTACATATGTAATCAATTGATGACACTTGTCGAATAGACACTAGGGGAGGTGGCTCGTTCTACTGAATTGTGGGTGAGCTCGTGTGCGTAAGTTTCCGTGGCAACGGAATTTCATTTACGTTTTCGTCCACACGTGTACATTTGTGAGTCACGAATCGATCTCATGTGAAAAAAAATTTGTAATGCGTAATCCCTCTACTAGAGACTTTGAACCGGATTACTTCTGTTTCTTGGTTCCCCTATGCCGACCATTTGTACCAATTATTTGATGCGCTTTGGAACATATGCTATCATATTTTTCAACCATTAAAACACCCCAATTTTTCCACTGCACGGTAGTATCGTACTGTATTTAAAAATCACTAACCCTGGGCCACGGATCGAAGGGTGCCTACTTTGAAAATCGGTGAATACGGCCTTGGATACTATTCCAGTTGACTCTTTTACGTATTTGTAAAAGCAGAGGGGGAATAGGGTGCGTGCTTATTGTGGGAGCTCGGGAGGCTAAGAACAAGGGGAGTTTGTGAGGAAATCGTTGTGTAACAAAGAATAAAGGTACTATTCTGCACATCCTGCAGATGGTCGGTGGCTGAGCACCAATTCGATGCAACCGCTCTGCATGACCGCAACTGTCTCTGTAACATCATTTCGGATGGTGCAGTCGATGTGAATTCTGTTGACAGGATTCATGCCGGCGTCACCTCATGCCAGCGGCTCCAATAACCTAGGTCTACACGGCCTCGGGCTGTATCCTCCGCCACAAAGATACGGCACCACCGTTGTCCTCATCGTACTTTGCATGGTACAGTATTGTATGTGAAGGGATGTGAGCCTAGACTATGCCTACCGAGGACTACGGGTTATTGAGGATGGCAGATGCCCTTGCTGTGACATAGCGTGCGAGCAATTAGCGCTGCAGCGACACTGGCCCAGCCAGCGAAGCTACAATATGCTGTTGGTGAATTTGCGCCTCAGCTGCCGGATACCATTTGTCGGAGCGAAATGTGATGTACAGTATTTAGTACGGTATGCTCGTCGATAATACGGTACGTCGCGAACGGTCGGACATCGCATCGAGGGTATCGAAAGTGAGCGGAACAAAGTGTCAGGAGATATGACGGGAAGCATTGATGTCAACAGGGAGCAAGCGCGCCAAATGAACAACCCTCGTACCGTAGGCTCAACGCACTTGGCTCTTGTAAAGTAGGGCATCGTACAGCCCAGTACCGTACAGTACTGTACAGTACAGTAGAGCGTCGTCCAGTCAAGTGCTGTGTAGGGGGAGAAATTTGGGGTTCTTTACAAATTAGAGATGTAGGGCTGCTATTTTCCGAGACTAGCGTACTGTAGCGGGGGGAGGTCTTTGTAGTACAGTACTGTACAATACAGTACAGTACAGTGTTGCACGTAGAAATGGTGCACGCATGGAAAGCAGGTGGAATTGTCTTAAATTCAGTTGTTTTTATCTTAGGATTAACATCTCGGTTCCTGGCATCGGTGCAGTCCCGTAAGTTCTACGATCACGGCTTTACTCCCACCTTCAAGCTGCGGTTCAGCTCTTAGAGGTAACTTATCTATTTAGTTTACTGCTGAATCCGCAAATGGAATTACCAAGCCATACGATTTGATACACACCGGAGCTGATTCATTTTAGAGTCAGGACTCAATCTTGAAGTATGATGCAGGGAAGCACGGTAGAAACATTTGAACATTCCCCTGTCATCAAACAGTGCAGAGAGATTTGAAACCGATGAATGCACAGATGTTTGATATCGGTAATCTGCACAAATGTATCACACGAATGTAATACAGTATTAGGTTAGGCGTGAGACGTTTGGTTCCAGAACGGTGAATCGGTCCATTCGCTTCCAACCAACCGTAAGGGATGTTACTCTGGGAGAATGCAGTCTCTTTTTTACTCCAGTGATATTTACTCATTGTTTATCAGGGGAGAGTTTGGTAAGTGCAGAAGCAGCTATAAACAGCGTCTGCAATCGTATCGAAGCGTAGCTCAAAACGGCTGTCCTATCCGGTAATCATGATTCCACGGAGTCGTAAATGCGCTATCGTACAAAGTACATCAGACTGCAGTACTCTGCGGATTACCACAGAAATCACTCCACAATACTGTACTGCTGCAATCGTTCAGAGCTACAGAAAGCTATGAGTCAAGGTTGGCACTAGTTTCTACGTCCTGTTTATTATGACATAAAAATACTGAAGCCCGCTGCATCTAGTCTTCTGAACGCAAGGCCACCTGACAACATAGCCCACTAGGCGGCTTTTATTAGTCAGGAGTTTAAATAAATACTCACCACACCAGGTCATGTAACAAACTTACGGGTGCAAAATTGGTTTCATATTTCTCGGCGTAAGTCCTAAATTAATTTCATCCTTCATAGCTCTTTTGCAAGCCGGAAGATTCGTTGAGTGGTCAGCAACGTATCCTGGGGGATCGATATCGCGGGTATGGTAATTCGTGAGTCTCTCTCACTCATGCCCGACATATGTTCCAGTGCAGCCGAGTAAAATGTCCCAAGAGCGACACGAACTTTCCAGACTTTCAATTCGGGATTAAAATAGAAATAGAAAGAAAAAGATATGTATAAAAAAATTTCCGTTCTGTGGTTAGTACACGAAGCAGAAGACGTTTCGCGTGCGTCCTAATGCAACAGTGTTGCAACAGTGTTGCAGTCCGTCTTCTACGTGAACGCTATCGTTGGGTAGACAAAAGACGTTCAGCGTGGACCCTATGCCGACCTTCCGTCGGAATCCGTCTTCTGCACCGGTGCCGCTCTGTGAGTGTAGTCAAATAGATAATCAGACCATCCATCTAATGAAGACATCCTTGTAGCACTTATGTCACTCACCCATGAGTACCTCCGAAGCACGAAATTGATAGAATCCGCGCTTTTCAAGACTACCACTTTTGGGTGCCTCCGAACGAAAGGTCTGGGTGTAAAAATATATTTTTCTTGAAGACACAACTAATTCAGCTAAGCTACAATGCGCGCATCGCAGCCAAAAGATTCGATCTTGTTCAACTAAGTCTAAAATCAAAAGTCAGTGACGGAGAATGTTTGATGATCACCATGGTGTACCTCGAACAATGTCGAAGCAGCACCCAGTTCATTATCATCCTTTTTCTCAACCATATTCTCCACGTGTTCATCATCCTTATCATCGCGCACTCGGAAACCTGCAGTGCTGTAGCCAACCCAGACGCCCCGTCAATGCCCCCAATCGCCTCCTTATACTTTTCCGCCGGTAAACGAGCAGCTTCGGATCCTGTCCTCCCGCTTTCAGTACCACCCTCATCTTCCATTTTCGACTCATTCGTATCTTTCAATATTTCTCCGCGACCACCTTCGCCTGTGACGATACCGGGACTGGGCGCCGAGGTTTCAGCTGCTGAACTATTCATAAACGCTGATTCTTGAGGTCCAGCCCTAACCTCAGCACGCTGGCTGCATCCTTCTTTTTTCATGTCAGCCATAATTGGCTGAGAATTTGTGTAAGAGGCCATGTTAGGTGGTGATACGGGCGCCTGAGCCGCGCAATTTTGGATCATAGATGAAACCGCCACAGCCGTTGAGTATGCCTGAACAAACGCGGGATGCACACCCGGAATGTTAAAGGAGTTTTTTCCGTATAAGCCGTGAGCACCAAACGGGAACGGGCCCGATCCCTGGTGCTCATCATCATCGTTATCATCATCATCATCATCGTCGTCGTCGTCGTCGTCATCGACGCCTTGAACGTCAGGAAAACCATTCGGAGCACCCATAGCCATCGGATTCAGTTGTCCCGAAGCCGATGTCGCCGTCAAGGCCATCGCAATGGAGTAGGGGTTCGGCTCATGCCCAATACCCCTGTAGTATGCCGTCATCGCTGCTGCCCTCTGATACAAGCCATGATTTACTGTCTGTTGCATTGCTGCTACCTGCGGAGTAACCGGGCTTGGAAACGGCACCTGCGGTACCCCTGCCAGGTATGGCGATGCATACGAGAACGGATATCCAACGACCGGAGTAGTGGCCGCACTGGCGGCAGGAAACTGTGGACATGGAGTGGGTAAAACTTCGGGTGACACACTTGACTCCGAGGGTGTGGGCGGAGTAGATGCCGCACCAACAGCTTTTGGGCTCTTGACCACGGTCGGCGGAATAGAAGGGGTATGAGCATCAGTGTGTGTGAGAGATTGGGAATGATTTGCCGAGTGGACAGGAGATTGAGGACAGGACGGTTCGTGGGAAGGTGGCGAAGAGCCAGCCTGGTGACAGGGGTCGACAGACAGTGAAGGTGAGTGTAAATCAGACTGACTGCGAGCGGGGCTGTGGATTTTGGGCGAGGGCGGGACTGAGCCGGAGTGGAGCGAAAGGACTGGAGATGACTCCCGTGATCCGATAAGGTTGTCTCCTTTCGTAGCAATCACACCAATGTCGTCGGCCGCTATGACGCCGTCGCCCTTCCTGCCTATGTTTGCGTTTCCATCCTGGGGTATAGGATTTCCAGAAGACTCTTTCACCGGACCATCGACAGCAGCATCACGGGCTGCAAGTGCAGCGGCACGTACGGGAGAGGTTAAATTACGCCACTTGTCCTTTAGATCGACTGATGTACGAACACCCTTGAAAACTTTAGAATGACGGAGGATGGTGGCCCATCGGCCGACACCATGGACGCGAACACCGGAGAGCAATGCGTCAACTTCTCCGGATGACCAACGGACGGTCTTTCGTCGGGTGGGTGGGCGACGACGCTTGCGCGGACGAACCTCATTTTGGCGCATGACAGGTTCATCGGCTGCAGGAGACGGACGGGGAGTTATGGTTTCCGGGTTAGGGGGCGACTACTCTTGAGTAAGAGAGAATATGAGCAGTCAGGGTTAGTGTAGACGGGAAAGGAAAGGTCCGTGGTTTCTTGAAAGGCGTTGCTGGAGGAGTGCAGGTTGAGAGAGGGTTGATTCCGTATGGCAGACAGAAGGGACGCAAAGGGTGTACCTGGGAGAAAAGTTTTCGTGGTCGAGGTGGGCGTTTCCTACTTTGGATGATGTTATGTGCTTCAAGGACGGGGTAAAGGCATGTGCGGTTTGTTTGTTGAATAGCTGCTCTTGAGACAATTACTTGCAGATAATAAGAATGGGAGGAGAGTTCGTCACGACGCCGTTGACCGTAGTGCCGCAGTCGCATGAACTTGTAAACTTGTCTGATCAATTCGATCCGACTTTTGCCTGTCGCTGTCATCAAAAGACGGCTTGCAGTACGAATCGCAAGCGACATGAAATGAATACAAACGTATGCACAAAAGCGCCACCCGATCCTTGCATCTACAACCAAATACTGAATGTTTCATTTTCCTTTAAAAAAGAATAAATTCGGTCGTTTAATTTGGAGAGCCAATTAAAGTTACTGGGGCCTTTTGGGTCTGAAATGGCTTGCACTGGGGGCTAACTTTGTGTTTGCTAGCTTGAAATGGGCCTTGTGTGGCAGGCTGGACATGGTGGGGCTGTGGATGGCATGCCATCTCGCTAGAATCTCGCTTGTGGTGTATCTCCACAATGTGTTCACAACAATCGCCTTACGACAAGTGTCTTTTGTTTGGAAATATCCGACCGCTGGCCGGATGAAATGCTTGGTTCATTCTGCGGGTACACTCCATATTTCAGATATAGCCCGTAAGATTCACAGCGTCGGTTGGTCCTCACTGAGATGATCTCGGAGCTCGCATCTTTGCATATTTCAGTGACGAACTCTTTCAGGACCACACACATCGTAAAGAGTAGATGGTAACAATAGTATCTCCGTCATACAGTTCTTTTTTCTCATACTAAAGTTTTTGAGATCCAAACGGATCCGCATTTAATTGATTTTTTAAAGGCGTATTTGCTTTTCTCTCTCGAGTATTAATAGTTAGTTTTTATCCAATACTGTACAGTGCTTTAATTTAACAATCTTTTTGGGAAATGCATACAAGCAAAACAAATTGTTTCTTATTTCGTTCATGTGTGGTCAAAGAAGAACAGTTCAGTACTGTACAACTCCATTTCAACCGGGTTTGGCTTGTATGTACTGACTTTCTTAAGCTTACAGTTGGGAACAAATTGGATACTCTATCTCGGAGGGTTGGGGAATCTTTTAATGTGTTCAAAAACCTGAACCATACAGGTAGTGGCTGTCTCGGAGGCGCGCGACGAGGGCTGAGACGGGGCGGAAATGGCTCGAGACTAAGAAACGGAAAGAAATATCCGGTCAATTTGCAGTACTGAAGCACTGTTTCCGTTGGCAAGAGAAAAGTAAAAGACAGCAGGATGTTCAGTATACAATAGAATCTGAACTCTGTCAGTTGCTCTTCGCAGCTACTCCGTCGAGTCCTACAATATGTCGCACGCTGTTGCTTGCATAGGAATACATTTCATTCCTCAGTCAAAGGCCTGTAATTACAGTATCTCTGAAAACAAGTAATGAGTGCATATCATTCTGAAGAAACTTTGCTTCATTGAGTATCTCCCCTGAAATTGCATGAGCATTTTGCAGCAACTGCATGCTTGATTTGCTGATTAAAATTCTGAAGAATACTGCCTCAGCATATTGAATAAAATTTGGAATACTTCCGAAGGTATGATTAAATTAAATTAACATTTCTGTACCGTTCAATTTAACTGGTAACAGTAAATGTTACCACAGCTAAACTTCGCCGAAATTATTGTACGATAAGCACCACCTTTCATAAAGTTGGATGTCAACTTGATAAAAACTGTTGACAACATTAGTTTCCACAAACAATACTGTGCTGTACTGTACTGTACACTATTGTACAGTACGGTACGGTACAATCTGTTGCACTGATGTTCAGCGCAGTATGCAAAGGTAGCCACTATAGTACACTCTACAGTACTGTACAGTACGGTACAGTACAGAATATAGACGTATCTGTACACGAGTGTTGACCGTGGACAGATTTACAGCTATTCCAAATGCTATTGTTGTAGGACGAAGTCCGAGAGATACGAGAACGTGTTTATTAGCATTCGAAATAATGCAGCGCCTGAGATACAGTAGATGTAGCCGTAATAGCCCGATATAGACGAATGCCAGTTGTGGATGAGCGATGCGGTGAGGATGTAGGGCGGTGATGCGAAGTGATAAACGCAGAGGTATAAAGTGTTAGTTCGCGGACCCTCTCCTGTCTGTGGAGAGAGGTAAGCCGGTACCAGGTGCCGAATCTGTTTGCTCTTGCATCAACCATCAGCCAAGTGAGCCATGGACCCCCTACACAACAGACTTCAACACGTGTTCTGTAAGCCAGATTTCAATAACAGTACAGTACAGTACAGTACATTACTGCATACCATAGTACTGTACAGTACTGTACAACAGCTTGTGCCCTGCTGTGGAGGAACGACTCGTGCCAACCAGTAGTCGTTATATTTCTTACCATCTTCCAGCTGTTTCTTCGAAGTCGGATACCATACCTTTTCCTTTCTATGGTATCCTATACTGAACCTGCTCTATTACATATAGAAGGCGCAAGCAACCGTCGGTATCTATTCACTGGCTCGCAACTGTTGTTTTGAAGCAGTACAAAGGCGGACCTACCCAGTTCATGCACCACTGGGCCGGCCCTACCTACCGTAGACACTCGACACTCGATATGCAACAGTCGTTGCCTATCCTACCGGCCCCGACTGTTGCTCCGAAGGCGAATCACAGCTCGGACCTATTTAGTGTATACTACACTGGGCAAGCTCTACCTAACATAGATGCACGTCCGCTGATAACCAACAGTCGTTGTCCATCCTACCGGCCCCGACTGTTGCGCCGAAGGGCAAATCCATGACTTGGACCTATCCGCACTACCGCATACTGGGCCAACTCTGGTTACACATATTTATCTGCAATACCCGATTGCATATTCGGTAGTCATAGCTTGACTAAGCTTTTATGGAAGGGTTGTTTACAAATTAGTATTTAAGATAGCTATCTCTGCTAGACTAGCCATCCTCTCACAACAAAAAAAAGAAAATCAATCAACTCATCAACCAAACCTCAACTAATCAACAAATCAACAAGTGTTAGACGTAAATACGTTCTACCCACATTCGCGAATAAGGCTAGACGTGAAAACGTCCTCGAGCTCGTTATTCGGATCTTATCCAAATGGCAGATCAACCCCAGGTTCCTTCGAATCCAACCCGGTTTATCAACTGGGAACGTGTTGAACCCGACAACACCTTACAACAAAATATTGTTCGCTTCTTCCGAACATTCGATGATTTCAATCCTCAAGCTCGTGGAGAAGACCTTCGGACGCTACTCAAGGAAGAGTTCTCTATATGGGATCTCACCAGGGCGGAAATTCTTACCAACAGTAACATATACAAGTGCATAAGATTGTTTATGGAAGACCGCGGCCTCGTCCCCCAAACCAACATTTTAATTCCAATCTTCTATGCATACGCATCGTCAGTGTGATCTGGCCGGAACGGGAATTTCACAATGACATAAGCGAGGCATACCACAGGTACCACAACTTAAAACAAGGAAGGCTACAACTGGAAGTCAACACCCCTCCTCCTAGGAATCTGCAAACCCCTCACCGAGAAGGTAGCAATCACCAACCGGTAAATCGCCATCTACATTTCGACCAAGAGAATGGAAACGGGGCCAGCAAAATTTACGCTTTCTATAGTCGAGACTCCTCGAAGTTTGGTGGGACTTCAAGGGAAAACATCATTATGGCTTTGACCCAATTTGACCATCTCTGCAACGTCAACAACATCCAGCAGAGCCAACGTATCTCTCTCATCCACAATATGTTCCGAAATGAAGCATTGCGTTTCTACTACTCCTCTTTGCGTAACATGCAAAGCTGGGATCAAATAGTGCATGCATTGCAGCAACGCTATTGCAGCACAACTCGTATACAGTCCATAGAAGACGAGGTGTCACTGCTCAACATCAATAACTTCATGATAGATTCTGCTAACGAAGGCGAAGCACTCCAGAAACTCGCAAGAAAAATTGAGGATCTTGTTCCCCAGTGCTCACCTGGTCGTAACTCAGAAGAATACCAGAAACATGTGCTCTATCTTTCCATGCGGATGAAACCATGGGCCGCCGCCCCATTAACAGCATGAATAACCCAGGAAGCGATTTTAAAACGTTTCTCGACGCTTTGGACAGAGCGGAACACAACGCCCGTATCTGTGCAACCTACAACCAGCCCATTCACTACCGTCAAACGCTTTGTCTATCACAAATACTCCTCACAGATCACAGGAACTATCTAGACAAGTACCGCATCTCAAGTCACCATCGCAACCCCAACTGTTCATGCCACACTCCCAATACAGAGCACCACAAGAATCTTTTCAACCGGAATCTGTTAAGTTGCTTCCTTAAGCCCAGAAAACGGATACTACCGCCTCAGCCAAACTAATGGAGCAGCTAACTGGTTCCAATCTCAAGCGCGCTATGGAAGGGATCCAATGCTCGTCACCGCAAACACATTACCTCTTCCTCCGACGCAAAATGCTTCAATTGCGGAAGTACCGACCACGTTGAACGTCGATTACTCAACCACGTGACGCTGATCGCATCGTCAAGAATCGAATTTCATTTATGCTGCGCAACAAGACAACTAAGCAAAAAGTAATCATTTTGAAAAAGATTTTATCGGAACAATCTGAGCACATTAATTTCCTTTCAAGTATGATTTTTGATATCGTGAAAGATCCTGATGGTTTCACTAAGCCCTCAGATGATAATAAGGCAGATGAAAATGCGTATCTTGAGGATTCACTACAAGAAACTGACGATGAGGACTCCGTTGTGGATTCGGAACAAGTGCCAGATCCCCAGTATATTCTATTCACTCAAGCTTCCCACACACCATCTTCGCAAACGTCGCCTCACACATCACCACTTGCATTTTCTAAAGATGAAATCAACTCTAGCATCTTTGAATCTCCGATACTTGAGAGCCCACCCCGACGAAATATTTTGATTCAGTCACTAATGAAGACAATACATCAAGTAACGGTTCAAGTCGCTTCAATTTATCACACATCAATACTTCAGTTCTTCTGTAACCTCCAGTAGGTTCATCTCACCTGTATCTGTCGCTAACGCATTACCGCAGGATGATTCATCGTACTCACCCCGTCTATTTGGATAAGGAATATAATGCAAGTGCCTCACCCGAGTATGCGGCAAAGGGGAAACGAACACGGAATGATTTACGTTCTTATCATGTCGATCACCGCCTCTGTCATGATACTCATTTATCCTCATCCCATGACAACCGAAATGTCATTAATATCAAGTACTGTGACACTCATTTCTCTAACACACCTAAACCGTTCATTGGTGCGTGTCTTGATATCGGCGCACAACGCTCATGTATCGGACTGGAACAAGCTAAGGCGTTATACCGTCAGATGAAAAAGAAGATGAAGCTATCTTCGTCCGACTACAGCTTCAAGTTCGGCGATAGCATCTATGCTAGCCTAGGAACTGTTAATATACGTATACCGACTCCAGACGGCGCCTTCCTCGAATTGGACGTTGATGTTGTCGATTCTGATATCCCTTTTTTACTTGGACTGGATATCATGGACAAACAACGGCTTGTAGCTGACAATGTGGAAAATGTGTTGCATAGCCGTCAGTACGGCTGGAAACTACCAATAATCCGAAAATTCAACCATCTATACGTTGATTGGAACATCAAGGATACTTTATTCACACGGGCGGAGCTAAGTCGATTACACAGCATTACTGGCACCCCTCGGCTTCAAAACTATACAATCTCCTTAAGCGCATACGTCCCGTGGACACATCCCCGAGACTCTCGCAGTGTTAAAGCAGATCAGCAAGGCTTGCCAAACTTGCCAACGCTATAACAAAGGGCCGCATCGTTTCCGAGTCAGTTTTCCTCCATCTGATTGTGTATTCAATCATGAAATTGCTCTTGACCTCGTCTGGCTACAGGGACGCCCAGCACTTCACGTCGTTGACCTCCACACCCATTTCTCTTCTGCTATATTCCTACCCGATAAGACTACCCAAGCAATCTGGAATGCTTTTATTGTCTGCTGGGCTTCAACATACGTGGGTTACCCGGACAAAATGCGCGTTGATCAAGATAGTATTTTTACTGGCAAGGAATTCGAGACACTCGCGAAGTCCGCTGGTATTCAGTTGAAGATCTCTGGCGTCCACTCTCACAATGCGTTGGGAAACGGTGAGCGCTACCATGAGCCCCTGCGAAGGATCTTCAACAATATCACAGAAGATGTCCCCGGTGTTGACACGGCAATTGCACTCCAGCTGAGTATCAAGGCCATGAATGATACCACCGGACCTGATGGGCTAGTTCCATCTCTATTGGTTTTTGGAACAATTCCTAGGTTTGATCCACACTCGACACCTTTACTCAATCATGCTGACCGCATGCGAGCTATGGACCTAGCAAGAATTGAAATGGCGGACATCAGTGCAGAGCTCAGCCTCCAACGGGCATTTCGAGAGCGTGTCCCACCTGCCGCTGACTTTATAGTACACGCTGGAGATCATGTATATGTATGGCAAGAGAATTCAAGGATTTGGAAGGGACCTTACGAGGTAACAAAGGTGCAAAGCAAACAAGTCTGGGTTCAGGACCGGATCGAGAGGCGAAATATAATATATCGAATATCATGCCAGCTTCCAAGGCAGATGGAAACTCATTATTGCACCAGATCAACTACTCAACATCTTTCTTGGCCAATTCATCACCTCCTCTCCGCGTATATCTTACGGAAGTTCTTGAACCAACTGATCCTCGAAATCTGACCCCGCTTTGCCGAAGCAAGGGCAAAAGAAATACGTGGTCTCCTAGACCGGAACATATTCGAGGTTGTATGCGCGAGGAGCTACCGAAGATGCCAACATATTAGGCGGGCGGTTTGTGCTAAGCATCAAGCATAAGGGCACAAAAGACGAGCTATACAAAGCACGTTATGTTGTACAAGGTTTCAAGGACAAGGAATTACACAAACTGGTTCATCCGGCGACAATGCTTCGACACAGCTCTGTTCGTTTGATCATAGCCCTAGCATCTATATTTGGCTTTCGTATTTGGTCGCAAGATGTGACACAAGCGTACCTACAGTCTGCAGGCGAATTACTACGGGATGTTTATGTCAAACCACCAGAAGAACTGCAGCTCGACAAAACCACCTACTGAAACTTCTCAAGCCGCTCTATGGATTGACTGATGCGGAGACTACTGGGACGCCACAATTACGTCTCATCTTCGCAATGAACTCCAGATGAATCAGTGTTCACTCGACATCCGTTTGTTTTTTAAGCTCCTAGACGGCAAACTAGCAGGCCTGTCCGGGTACTACGTCGATGACAGCTTCCATGCGGGTACAGAAGACTTTCTGATCCACACAAAGCAGACGGAAGAAAGGTTTGGGTCTAAACCAAGAGAGATGGATAATTTTACATTTGCTGGAATGCAAGTGTCGACTACCTCCGGCGGTATTTGCTTGTCTCAAACCGAATATCTACGCAGAATCAAGCCGCTACCACTAGACGCTTCACTAATGGAATATCGCTCGCTACGCCAACGACTCCAATGGCTCACTCACACCCGACCTGACATCGCTTGTGCTGTAAACAAGGCTTCTCAGGTAACCGACAATTCCTTCGGTCCTCCGGCAATCACCTTTATTAACCGCATCGTACGGCAAGGATACAAGTATCCCTATCGTGGAATTCTACAACGACCATTGGATCAATCCTCCATTTACCTACGAGTCTACAGCGACGGCAGCTTTGCCGATAACGCCGACCTATCAACTCAACTTGGATTTCTTATTTTATTGTGCGACAAACACGACCAGTGCAACATCTTACACTTTAGTACACACAAGTCTCGAAGGGTGGTCAGATCCGTTCTAGGTGGAGAAACGTTTGCTTTTGCAGACGCAATGGATTACACTCTCGCAATCAAAAGCGATGTCGACAAAATTCTCAACCGAACGTTCCCGTCCGTATGTTTACTGATTCAAAATCTCTCTTCGATGTGATAATCAAAAATACCATCACTACAGAGAAACGGTTGATGGTGGACATTAGCTCAGTCCGAGAAGCCTATGAAGAAATGCAAATCAGTGATGTGGCATGGATTCGAAGCGAGTTCAACCCTGCTGATTCTCTAACAAAGGTGAAGGAGAACTCAGTTCTCAATAGAATCATCGATGAAGGGATATGCAAGCACCCTATAGAACAATGGGTTATTCGCCGCGGAGTCTCTTTCGTCGGCTAAGATCGCAGTCCAGTATTCCTTCGAGAAGGGGGTACTGTGGAGGAACGACTCGTGCCAACCAGTAGTCGTTATATTTCTTACCATCTTCCAGCTGTTTCTTCGAAGTCGGATACCATACCTTTTCCTTTCTATGGTATCCTATACTGAACCTGCTCTATTACATATAGAAGGCGCAAGCAACCGTCGGTATCTATTCACTGGCTCGCAACTGTTGTTTTGAAGCAGTACAAAGGCGGACCTACCCAGTTCATGCACCACTGGGCCGGCCCTACCTACCGTAGACACTCGACACTCGATATGCAACAGTCGTTGCCTATCCTACCGGCCCCGACTGTTGCTCCGAAGGCGAATCACAGCTCGGACCTATTTAGTGTATACTACACTGGGCCAGCTCTACCTAACATAGATGCACGTCCGCTGATAACCAACAGTCGTTGTCCATCCTACCGGCCCCGACTGTTGCGCCGAAGGGCAAATCCATGACTCGGACCTATCCGCACTACCGCATACTGGGCCAACTCTGGTTACACATATTTATCTGCAACACCCGATTGCATATTCGGTAGTCATAGCTTGACTAAGCTTTTATGGAAGGGTTGTTTACAAATTAGTATTTAAGATAGCTATCTCTGCTAGACTAGCCATCCTCTCACAAAAAAAAAAGAAAATCAATCAACTCATCAACCAAACCTCAACTAATCAACAAATCAACAAGTGTTAGACGTAAATACGTTCTACCCACACCTGCACACAGCCCAATTTTGGTCAGATTTGCCCTTTGCGTACAGTCCTAAGCTGTAGTCTAGTACATATATTGTACTGTACATATATTGTATACATATGTACAGTATAACATCTATGTCTAAGGCACCCAGAAGTGCATAGTTCCATACGGCCCGTTAGAGCCAGGCCGGTGGCCATCTCCGACCTCGTAATAACCTCACCCGCGGCCCAGTTGGCGTCTGCCTATAGACGCTTTCGGGGGTATTTGTGATAAGGGCGGCTTCCATGGAAGATAGGGGCTACTCATCACCAGATGGTGACGGGCTTGAGGGGCTCGGTAGAGACGAAGGGTTGCCCAGGAGCTTGTCTGTGTGGGAGCCGACGGAGCAGATTCCACATCCAAAAGGTCCCACATCCAAAAGGTCCAAATTGGTCGCCAAATCGTCACGCACATCTTCCTGAAACCCATTCCCCTTTCTCATAGACTGCTCCTCTCCAACTTTCATTCTGCCAAGCTCGGCGCCTGCGCCGCATTAGGCGCGGGCGGCGAGCACTCGTATCTTCGCGCATCTCGAGGATCGCGTACTTACGTCTACGGGGCTCTAGTGGCATCGGCTAGGGATATGGCCTTATTAAGTGGCAGTTTCTCCCTCGACAGGAAGTCTCTCACCCTCGACCAACTACCGCAACGCTCAGTGCACCTTGTCACACTCAACCATGGTGGTTCTCCCGCCAGCATGGGAGGGCTCTTGAGCTAACGGGTCCTGCTAGTTGTATTCGAGGCCGTTTTTCTGGAGCACTTTTGTTCGTCGCCGTCGCCTTCTGTAAGTATCACGCTTACAGCGGAAGGTTTTCAAGCGATTACACCCATGGCTCTCCACTGATGCGAAAATGGATTTTTGTTCCCCCCTTTTGCCGGGCATCGCACTACCGGTACATCGCGCAAGACGGCATTTTGCTCCTCTTCACTTGGCCATCTGTCTTAAGTCTCAAGTGAATGCAGGTAAGCCCAAGGTCAACAGTCCGTATCTGCCCAACCCCGCACGCCTGTCACCATCTGGTGATGAGCAGCTCCTAACTTCCCTCGAAGCGGCCCCTATCACATATATACCCGTAGACGTCCATGGGGAGACGTCAGTGGGCGCGCGGGCGATGGAAGTAAGAGCTCGGATTTGCGACCAATGTGGACCTTTCGCATGTGGAATCTGCTCCGTCGGCTCTTAACAGAGAAGCCCCCGGTCAACCCTTCGTCTCTGTCGAACCCCTCACGCCCGTCACCATCTGGTGATGAGTAGCCCCTATTTTCCCTAGAAGCCGTCCCTACGCAAATACCCCAGAAGGCGTTTATGGGCAGACGCCAACTGGGCGCGCGGATGAGGTTATTACGAGGACGGAGATGGCCACCGGGTTGGCTCTAACGGGGCAGTACGGAGCTATGCATCTCTGGGTGCCTTTGACATGGATGCATTGGTCTGACTCAACTCTGAAGACGGCGTCGGCGTCTATGATGCTGTTGACCAAGCAAAGGAGCTGGACTTCGCCGAGGCGGTGGTTGAGATAAGTAGCGATGGAGTGCGGCGATCTGTCACACATGTTACCTCATGCTTACGACGTAGTGACAATCTGGATAATTCCAGAACTTAGCCGTACGTATCCTCCAAATGTAAACCACCCAAGCATTTCCCCCTCTAGTACATACAGTATAACGTCACAACTTCTGGTCCCTCAAGTCGTCGCTTGTTCTCATCCTTCGAACCAGCTCCAGACGAACCACCGTCTAGGCCGACATTAACAACACAAAATCCTTACCATGTCTAATGCCGAATCCTCCTCTGCTGCATCAACCGGTTCCCGTATCGACGCCCTCGAAAACAAGTTTTTAATTCTCGAGAATCAACTATTTGAAGTCGTCAATTTGCTCAAGGGTTGTGCCGGTCCTTCCGCCCAAGCCTCTCCCGCCGCTGGGCCCTCCGCTACCGCGGATGCCCCGTCGGATCCCGCAGATCAAGCCACGGCCGCCTCCGAGGCCTTCAAGGTTGGGCAACTGCAGTTTTCACTGCCGCCCCAAGTGCCGACCAGGTGGGCGAAACCTTCGCTACTCGGCGAGCTTACGCCTCCACCGGTAAGCTCAACAAGTTCGAGAAACCTCTTACCGTCGCTCTGTTTCCCGCAAAAAGGTTCATTCCGGAACCTGAAGGTCTGTTCGGGGCATCAAGACAGCCGACCAAAGGGACGGGTGGGAAGCCCAAGTCCTCTGGAACGTGGGCAAAAACCGTGAAAACGCCCTCGCCAGTGCTCATCGAGTCACCGAAGCCCTGGCTGCTAAGGACATCCAAGCCGCTACTGAGGCCTTCGCTGTTCTGAAGCACTTTCTTGAAGCTTCCTATTCCAGGGTATTGGAACGAGTTGATTTCTTCACCGACTCTTTGGAATCCGGTAAATCAGAGGCTATTCTTCTCCAGAAGTACCTGAGAGAAGACGATGACTTCCCCTACCTAATTGTACCGATCTACCAAGCATAAGTTTGCCGAGCTCCGTTCGCAAGCTTACGCGAAGGAGTTCAACAAGCAATAAGCCGCCGGGAATCGCCGCCCTCCGAACGGACCTGGAAAGAAACAGCCTATTCCGGCCGATAAGCCTAGTCGCAAGTAAAGCGGTCATCTCAGCCGTCTTTTCTTCCTATGTCTCAAGTCCTATGGCGCAACACTCAACGCGCGGCTCCCTTTTTGGTCACAGACCCTTTAAGCCTCCGAATTCCTTCTTCGGGCGCTCCGTTTTGGAGTTTACGAGCGCCCGGTGAAAACATCCCTTCTGAAACTCAATTTCGCCTCCCTCAAATCCCTATCGATCCCTCCGACCGGGAATTCTTCGACAACGCAATCAAAGACGCTCTTCACCTCCGAACGTACGAAGAAATCTCAGCAGCCGAGGCACTTCGCATTCGTTGAAGTTACCGGGGAAAAACAGCGGTTGTTTGTAAACCTTTCCCGCCAGTCTATGTTATTTCGAGACATGCCTGTCAAAACGGAAACCCTGGAAGGGTTCGCTCTGGATCTCAAGCGTTCAGACTACGTTTTGTCGGTCGATATCGCCAAGGGCTACCATCATTTTCGATTACATCCCGGTATTCGAAACTGGTTCATTTTAAAGGTGGACAACCGATATATCCGCTGTATCGCCCTCCCCTTTGGATGGAAGCTTTCGCTGGAATATTTTATCAAACTAATGAGACTCTTCGTCCGCTTCGTCAGAAACCGCCTTCGTCTGCGTATGCACCCGTACATGGACGACTTTCTAGTCGCTGTTCGCCGACGCTCTCGTCTTCACAAGGGTCGCGGCCAAATCGACCGTCTCTTGAAGGCTTGCGGACTACAACGCAAGGAAGACGAGGGAAATTGGGTCGGAACGCAGTGTATCGAACACCTCGGCTTTAATATCGACGCCACTCGTATGACGTTTGGAATAATCGCGAAGGGAATGGAAAAACTCAAGGGCATTTCGCAACAGTTGCTCCGCCAAGCACGTCGGAACCGCCGCCTGGTCTACGTCCAACTGTTACGCCACTTCGCGGGAGTTGCAATTTCATGCTCCCTGGCCATGCCACTCGCACTGTTCTACACCCGATCCATCTACGATTCGCTCAAACTGAACACATCCAACTCGGGGAAACGGGTGAAGCTGCTTCACTCAGCGATTCGAGACCTCAAACAATGGCGCGATCTAGCTCACAGTCCGCCAGGGAGGCCCGTGTCGACCCCATCCCCTACACTGGCGCTCCACTCAGACGCATCGAAGACCATCGGTCAAGGGGAAACCTTGGGCTCCAATTTGCAACCGGGGGCCCAAGGAACGTGGGAAGCTCGTGGCTTTTGGGATCCTCTTCTTCGCGTCAAGCCAATAACATTCTTGGAGCTCCGTGCCGTGACGGACAACATCTGGTCGTTCGCCAACATACTCAGATCAGGGACTCACCTCAGAGTATGGGAGGACAACCAAGCAGTCGTGGCAATTCTCAATGCCATGACAACCAAGTCCCGACCATTCATTCAAGAACTCCGCGTGTTACACCGCTTGTTACAGAAGCTGGGAATCTCCATAGAGGCACTTTACCTCCCGTCAGCAGTCAATCGATTTGCAGATCGGTTGTCACGACTACACACCCTCGACGACTGGAGGATCAATCAGGAGACACTCCGACCGCTGCTGGAATCATACCGTCCTACTATCGACCGATTCGCTGACAGCAGCAACAAGGTCTCCGCCAAGTTCAACAGCGAATTCGCGTGTCCTGGCTCCCTGGGGATCAACGCGCTACAACAAGACTGGCGTTCAGAGCTTAATTTTGTAATCCTCCTCTCAAATTGATTCCACTCGTCGTGAACAAGATCTGCCACGAACAGGCGAATGAAATGCTGGTCTCGCCTTGCTAGCCCGCTCAGCAATGGTACACGAAACTGCTCCGTTTGGCTCGTCCGCATGTTTTCGACGCAGAAGATCTTTACCTACCGCCAGTTTGGGCCCCGAAGACAATGCCCGCTCCTCCGTGGAAATTGGTCGTCTGGAAAATCTAGCAGAAGAAGCCCGGACTCTACCTCTGGCACGCTACAACAATCGGTGCTTACAGTAGCTGGGGCTGGGGCGACTACTGGAGGTACTACGATCGCTCGTCTTATGCCGAAAGCGAGAGCACCGAACACGTGGAGATCAAATGAAATTTTGTGGAAGAAATGGCTGTTGTTCTGCTCTCAAGATGGTATTGACCTGCTCTATGTAAATGGAGGTGCTTTCCTTCGGTATCTGGGTTGGCTGTTCGAGGAAAACAAAACCAGTGCGGGCTCAGTACGCAACTATCTCTCGGCTGTCACTACGACGCACACTCGTATTTGGCGGTCTCTGGCACTCACACCACTCATACAATTGGCTGTGGATTCCTTTCAACAAGGGGACAGAGACCGAAAGTTGCTCTCAGACCCGCTTACAGAGCGGCGTGCTCTGCCAAGCTCAGTTGCCCTTCGAATCTTCGCTCTCGCACTCGCCTCTTCGGACACTGATCTAGAATTTCTACGTAACCCCTGCGCTGTACTCGTCAGCTACATTTTCTTTGAACGTCGCGAAGCTGGGGTCTCTCTGTTGCTGACCAACATCACCGTCACTCCGGATTCAATCAACATCGCCATCACGCTTCGGAAGAATCGCAACCGGGTTGCTCATACCCTTGCTTACCGCCGAAATCCCCTCTTCGATACTAGCGTGATCGACCTGGTCCGTCGTTGTGATACTCTACGCCGCTCGAACCGATCTGGGAGCAAATATTTTTGCGCTTTACCTTGGACTCGTCTTTCCACTAGCGCAAGAACCATTACTCTTTGGCTCGAGTTTTGTCTCGCTCGTGCTCAAGTTACACTTTCGCCTCAAGTTTCTTGGTCCTCGCACTCGCTGCGCATGGGTGCCGCATCTTAATTTGCAGCGATTGGGGTTCGAGAATATCATATATTGATATGGGAGATTGGTCCGCTGGACGCACAATAGGCAAGTCCTATCTGGATGCTAGGGTATGCAACGTGATGATTCGCTCTTTTTCTTCGGTCACTTGCTGTGACCTCACTCTCGTTATCACGTATCTCTGGTACATTTGGTTTTCTCTTTTGTTTAATTCGGTGGAATGATTGGAAAATTATGGGTGAATATGATAAGGGGGGCCTCGACGTGGCTGTGATCCACAACTGGAAGCAAGTCACGCTGTCACGTCTGCATCTCTGTTGCATTTGTGTCCGCTGGGCTGTAAGCCACTCGAAGTAGGGCCACGTTGGCAGCCTACCGTTTCTCAAGGACTTGGCGTGCGATCAGAACTCGTCGAACAGGTCTATGTAGCCGACAACTTGGAAACCTTAGCCACAACTTCTGGTCCCTCCAGTCGTCGCTTGTTCTCCCGCCTCACGCCCTCCATTCATCCTTCATGGCCTAATCACAAGCCGTCATTTGTTCTTGATTTATGATGATTTCATGTTATGATTCTTTATTTATTATGGATATTTTTGATTCAAGTCTCACGCAAACGCAGCAACCGGTGGAAGTATTGATTTGGTTCTGGTCAGAGGATCAACGCGCATATTGGTCACGGTCGTATGGCCGCGCTACTCTCCTTACAACTCTTGCGACGCGAACACACCAAATCTAAAGAGTTTACCCAAGCGTACGCATGATGGGACGAATGGAACCGGACAAGAACTTCAGCGCTAACACTGATTCGGACCAACCATTATTCTTGACGAGTTCTTAGTTTGTTTCTACACATGTTCATGGAAAAATGAGAGATTTACATATTTACGGCACGGAATTGTCCGGTAGAAAATTTTCAGTCCCATGCCTATCTCCCGTCATATCTGTATAATAAGGAAACAGTAAAATACTTGGCAGCTTTAACTTGCCTTGCTCCCATCCCAGAAAGGTCTTTGCTTACCAAAAAAGTTGTTCTGTTCAATGATTCACATGTGACAAACGTTCCACAAACGCCCTCTAAAACCAGCCATCCTCTCGCACTTTTTCAAACTACAACAACTATAACAAGAGGTAAGTATTATTCTGTGCATGAACAACTCTGAAGAATTTGGTAGTCTAAGCAATGGCAGCTAAAACGATGCAAACCCATCCAACGGTACCGCGGCTATTCCAAACTATCACATTGACATCAACACTTTTCCATTTTTCATGACGAAACAAGAACTACACGGAGACAGTAAGAAGCAAAAGGAGATCCTCCAAGAAGTATTTTTTGATGCTGCAAAGCTTGCAAACCAGAGGCAAAAGATCAAAAGAACGGCTTAAGGGTGTCCAAATAGATTCATGCGCATCAGATCGAAGTGCAGTCTTTTATCAATAAGCCAAAACAGTGAGGAGGGAATGAAGATATTGATGAGCTGTTCAATACTTCATAGAATATCGAGAAAATTCATGAGAAATATCACGTACAGACCCGATAAAATCTGTCTTCGCAGTACTCCACGGACTAAGGAAGAAGTACATCAGACTTCGGGTCTTAGAGCACTCTCGGGACGAAACTTTTTTGTCTGAGTTTATTAAGCAGCAGGTCAAAGTAATGGGACCCTAATAAAATAGATTCTTAGGGAAAACGAAGAGCGACAGAAGACCAGAAATGTTTTCGAGCGCCATGCCGATAATTTTTGGTAGCTTTTATTATGTGCAAAATTCGTTGGCTGTTTTGTATAAATGTTGTATAACAAGTTGTCTCGTTGCTGCCTACCGATTTTTTTCGGTGACAATAACAAATTATACGTCATCGCTCCATATTCTGGTAAAAAATGTTATTTACTGTCTCCATTTTCAATTCCACGGTTATGTAAAACACCTGACAACGCAAAAAGCAAAATCGTCCTCGTGATGGAAAATAAATAAATCTCTGAGAGCAAGAAAGAGAAGTTAGAGCATCTGGAACACGCACACTCCCGTTTCGCATGTCTTTTCGTGCTATGAGTCTAACTCTAGACACTTAATAAAGGATTCCAAGCATTTAAAAGTTCTGTACAGCTCTCTATCGCCGTTGTAACTAGCTGGAAGGAGCATTATTCGATATGATATTGCCGAATCGACACTTTCTCAATCAATAAATTTGGCTCTTTCGCTGCAAATCATTTTCTGGAACAGAAAATCACTGCATACTCGCTTTTTATGGCCATGAAGTTTTATTCTGCCCCAATTTTCATAAATGTCTTTCCTCTTTGCCAGTAACGAGAACATTTTTCGATCTTGTTTGATTCTTTTGAAAACGCGAATACGTTTGGGTTCCTCTCCTAGGGATGTAATATTTTCTTTTGCTTCACATCGCGTCTGATATTGTGTATTGGGCTTCTTTCCAATCATTCCTTCTCATTATATCCATAAGTTGATGTTTCAGGAAGCATTCTCCACTTCAATGGGCGAAGAAAGGAGTACAAATTAAAAATTTGCTCCATGGATATTATACATATAAAAATTGCTCATAGTATCTGGTGTAAAGCCGATTAAATAGATGAGGATTTTATTTTAATTATATTCGGGGCTGTTTTTTCTATTACCTCAACTTTATGGATGAATAGGTTTTTGAATACTGTAGATATATTTTCTTGTATTTTCAATTAGTTTTTTTGAGATGAAACGAACGAAATACTTTGCGGGTTTTCGTCAATGCTATTTTAGTGAAAACTAAACCAGTTGGCAGCAATTTTTCGTTACCTCCGATAAGAATTATTTGGAGAGTGAGATATCGATGCATAAATCGACGTAAATCTTATTTCTGTTATATTAAAAAAACAGGAACGATCAATTTAGCACTTAAAAGACTTGACTCCACGTTGTCTAAAAATGATCAGCCTTTATAGGTGCGAATATAAGTTAACATTATAGAACGCGCCACCCTGGTATTTGGAATTTGCGCATAGAAATCGTCTTCTCGACTATTTCCCCATTATTTGAATGAAACATATCCTTTATGACTCTCTCATTATCCTTTGCTTCCAAAAAATATTGTATACCACGCCCATAAACGATTTAAATCCCTTCAAAGTCACTATACGGATCTTTGCGGCACGGGTGTGGCATTGGTTAAGCTTTTTTTAAAGAAAACGAAAATTTTTCGAGAAAATTCGCATATTTCAACTTGTAACCTTTGATACATTCTGCACATTAAGCCAATTATGTATCTACAGATCAAGAAATTTTCCATGATCAGCCTCACGATTCTCTCGTGGGCTCTTACACTACTTCCCTGAATGCTCCAATCTTTATGTAAATCCATGTGAAACCTAGCGCTAGTTTATGATTTATTTTATCTTTCTTGGATTCAAAAGCAGTTGAATAACTCTTCATGTTGCCTTTAAAGGCTCTTTAGAATCTTTTTAGTTATAACTTACCTGCTAGGATTATCACTTTTTTGGATACTTTCCCAGGGGCAATCTGCAGATCGATCATTACCTTCCCTTTTGTGAACTAAATAATCTTCAATTTGCATTTGATATCCCCCTTGGACTTTTGAATGTATGTATTGCTGAGCAAAATTTTGCGATCCCCCTTAGCGCTCCTGCTGCAGGAGAAATGGAGATAGATCGAAAAAGCGAGGCATATTTTCAACTTTCTTCCGATTCATAATAAACTGGGCCTCAGGAAGTCTTCGACCTTGTTCAATTTTAAATTACAGTAAAGTTCCATTATTCATTGTATTACACCATTTATTACCCTGAAATTTTATTTAACTCTTACAATTTGAGTCATCATACGAAAATTTTGATTCACTGGACCCAAAGCGTTTATAACGCTTTGTTAGTATTTAATCCACAGAAACTTTAAGAATTTGCCTATCCGCATCATTTTTTCTGACCGCTCACATAATAATTAATTCATTATCTGGTATTTGGTCTATAAGAGAGCAAAAATTTCAAAAAGTAATTTTTTGGGGTGTTAAAACATGCATATTAAGCTGAAAATGAAACAGAAATGGCCCCTTCAATCCAAATAATAGAAGAAGTACGTCATTGGAGAGCACAGAGAATTATGAATATTCGATGAGAAAGATCGGTACCAGAATAAAATAAAAGAAGAAAAACCGGAAGATTGTTACAGTACAACAGATAATTTAGAGATTTACTGAGGTTTATAGGTACTTTTAGGTTCTCCATTTATATTTCACTTAAATTTTGTTAAAATTATATTTATTCCTTTCAAACTGTATCTTTTCACGTCACTTCTATCTAAATTTATGCGTTTATATTTTTCAGGGGCCTGATTTAGGCAACATTTTCTTATGATTCGACACCAGTCGATCTACTGGGGGGTGGAATGTCAATATTTGGTTTCAAAAGGCCCATGTTGCAAGATCTAGAAGAGTAATCTTCTGGATTTATGGCCCTTTTCCAGTAGAAAACTTTCCTGATTTGATTTTTTCATTTTCAAAAACGAAAAAAATCATTCCTGATGATGAAGTCATTGCCGTAAATTTGTGACTTTTATTAAAGATTATATTTGGTTTCCTTTTTTAAGGCAATTAGAGCTCGTGAAGAGAGCCTTGACAAAACATTGAAAGATTTTAAACTAATACAAATACTTTCAAGGTCATACATATATATGAATAAAAATTGATTACATGGTGTTTGCACCCACTACATGGCTCTATACCTCAAATATTGGTGATAAATGGCTTCCTATGGTTTGCAGTTTTATTTTTACTTGATTGACTGAAGACATGGTCAACTTAGGGTATCAATCTTACCAATTAATTGTCATAAAGAATTTTCAATTTTTTTCACCACAGTGAGGGGTAAAGAGTGGCTGTTTTACTGTCCGTGATGGCATGGTTCTGGGCCCTGCGAATTTTAATTCAAAAAAACTGTTACTGTTCTACAGTACGAGCACAATGAAAAATCTTTTCAGCCGGTTGAAAAGGAGCTGAAAGCCAAGGACGCCAGTAAAGTATTCGTTAATTACATTGCACTATTCGAGGTGCATTTGCTATGATTTATGTTTCCTGCTGCCACCTATTGACGTAAATGAGTCGCCTATTGTTCATCCACAGCAGACGTACTGTGTACAATACTTCAAAGTTTACATAAAATGGAGTGCAGTATAGCTTAAACTATTCGCTTATCTAACAGCCTTTTTACAGTATAGTGGTGGAATTAGTATACTGTACATATTCTAATTTTATCGATGTCCAAAGAGTTTTAATCTTCAGGTATTATTTTCTGTATAATTACAATACTTTTAAAGATTAAAAACACAGGAAATAGATTTTAATAAAAGTAAATGTTTCTGGAGATTTTCAAAAATTAAGCCGAATTAGCCT
The DNA here is from genome assembly GCA_002205965.3 of Kappaphycus alvarezii. NCBI lineage: Eukaryota > Rhodophyta > Florideophyceae > Gigartinales > Solieriaceae > Kappaphycus > Kappaphycus alvarezii. The sequence continues at coordinate 1,022,544 of NADL03000649.1, forward strand.
GAAAATAAATTGAATTATAGTATACCATAAATATTTTCAGTGAACTCGTATTTTTGCACAAACATACGATACAAAGCATTCAAACCTCTAATCAGAGCTGAAAAGCTTCAGTAGTCAATTTTCATTCCGGTCGCATGTGTAACTCAAATATAGCGTTTCTGCATCGATTCGGTTATCTTGGCCAATGTTACATGCCCTATGCTATCTTATGCTTTCAAAATACGGTCTGTGAGCAAGTAAACGTCGTTAAAATAGCTTTTTTACGCGTAATATTTCCTCAACAATATAAAATATAAGTCTTTGATTAGATAGGGGTCAGGGGCGTACGCCACACAGTTAAGTAAATAAATGGAGTTGCTAAATAACCATTCTTTGATGGACTTACGTTGATAACATGGCACGCCGATCTGCATAAGTTTTCACTGAACTGGTTGATCCTTGGAGAATGGAAGCGGTTAATCTTTTATAGAGTCTTCACGTACTTGTGGCCATGTTTTTTCCATCTAGGACGACTAGGGCTGATATTTCATTCCTTAATAAATAAGCTCAAACTATGACGCTTTCCCTTCCGCTCCTCCTATTGAAACCCATTCGTTCACCTTGAGCAAGTCTTACCAGTCATTGTCAAAGCCATCTGATCCATCCAAATTGAAAATTTTCCTCTGATCGGAAAAATTTTGCGCATATGGATTTAGCCCATGTGGCTTTCCCCATCAAAATGATGAAAGCTCTTGATTTCCCCAGTAGATACTGAACGCATTAAACTTCTTCTTCTTCTTATGCCTTCCTCTAATCGCAAGCATCCTTCTGATTTGCTTTTATCTTAAACTGGATAGCTATTAAAGTAGAATTCTCCCACAGCTCGACTTGACTGGAAGCTGAAATACTTTCATAACCAATCTACCAGACCCAATTTCTTTCTGTAACTCTTCTCGTATCATTCGCCTTCTAATAAGCAGTGACGGTGTCTTGAGTCCTCTTTTGGCAGATCAAAACGTGCAGTAGCTAACAAAATTGCAAAATAAAGCGGCTGACTCTTTCGATGCGCCTTCCATAGCGCCTAAAATTCTCCTAGAAGAGTCCATTCCGCGCATCATCCAAAAACTAAAAACCTCTGACGCCAAGGTAAACCGTTTCATTCATCAGTACTTTAGCTACATCCTTTGGTACTCAATCAATCGCAGCGGCTATTGTTTCTGGCGCCTTACCGCACGTGGCCGATTTGTAACATCTGGTTGTGTCATAGCTGTGAAATCAGTTCACGATAGTACAATACTGAAAGCAGCAGGTCGCAGGGGTGCGCTTCAGTATGCCATTGCTTAACTAAAACCCCTGGCAGGCATTCACAGACTGCTGAAGCGTTTGAAAAAACAATTGGATGTTAGACTAATCGTAACCATGGCTCGAAAAAAAATTTACGAGGTAGAGTTCTTTCCAATCTTACGTTGAGGAGGTACCATGCGCACTCACAGTGATTTCCTGGGTAATGTTTCATACTGTGTAAACTTCTTGCTCACAGATCATCTGCATACTTGTCGCTGGTCTAATATTTACATAGACTAATGCACTTCTACGTGCCTTGCAGCTCAAAAAAATCCCTGTAAAGAAGATGGTAAAATTGGCTCAAAAACGAAAGAGGGAGCTTTTCGCCGTACGAGTACATCCGAAAGTGGAAATAATGTCTGTAAAGTCTGCGTTTAAGGAGATAATTCCTGAGTTTTAAGGTAGGGGAACTTCCCAGAGAACTTCTACCTGAACGAGATATTGAGTTTGGGATTAATTCGAAGTCTGACCAAACATCACCAGTCATACCCGTCATTTTACTCTCCAACGAAATATTAAAGAGCTAAAACTTCAACTTAAAATTCTCTTAGGCTAGAAGCTCATTAGACGTTCATCATATCCTTATGGAGCACCTGAATTCTTTATTAAGAAGAATGACGGCGACCTCCACCTAGTATACGATTATCGGGCTTTAAACAAGATTACAATACCTGATAAGAACCCACTGTCATTAGTTGAGGAAGCACTTGATCACGTCTCAGATTCCGTTGTCTTCTCACATATCGACCTAGTTGGAGCGTATCACCAAATGCTCTGACTGAAGAAGATTGCAACAAGACAGCAATCAGATATATATGTGGATACTTAGAATACGTGTATTATGTTTCGGTTTGAAAAATGCCCCGCCGATTTTACAATGCTTATCGCAGCAAATATATTGGACTTAAAATGGCGACTGTCTAGTGATGTTCTCGGATGATGTCTTGGTGTAAATTAATTCTATTGAAGAACACAAGATTCATCTGCGCAAGAAATTCGATAAAATACGTGAACATAAGCTTCATGCCAAAAGAGTTAATTGTAACGTTGGCGTTTTGGAATTTGTGTTCCTAAGATTCGAGATTGATTCGAGAGGAGTCCAAATGCAGAGAGGGCTTGTTGGTGCAATATTTCAATAGCCGGAGCCTAGGCCTGTCACTAATGTACGAAGTTTTATTGGTCTTTCCAGCTTTTATCTCCGCTTATAAAGAGTTATGCAAATATTGTACGGCCTAAGCTCAATTCAATAGGAAATAGAAACGTCGTATTAAACCCCCATCAGCATAAATATTTCCAAGTATTGAAGAGAAGATCACTTCTGCACCTGTCCGCGCACAACCAAAGAGTTCGGAAAATTTTGTCATATCGGCAGATGCATCTACTTACGCCTTCGGTGAAATAATTGAGCAAGAGAGGCATCCTATTGCTTTCCTGTCCCGTCGTATATCTGATGCAAAGCTCAATTGGGACACTGAACATCAGGAGCTTTTAGCTTTTGTTATTGTCTTACGTCAATAGAGTGTGTATTTACTGGGAAAGAAGAACAAAGTACTTGATGCACTTTTCCGTCAACCTTATCACATTCCCAAGCTTCATTCAATGTCCTTACAGGATCACTGATTTAAGAGTCGTAACCGGGACGGATAGAAGTTTGGTAAATGAGCTGTGGATGTTATTAAAAATCTCACATCCGACGAAGCACCCGAGCATAGCAAGGTTACAAGTATGTTATCAAACTACAAGTTTGCCAACAATATGCTCTACTGTACCGATACCCATACCGACCTGGTGTAAGTCCCAAATTTAGATACTCGATGAACAGATTTTATCAATGGATTTCATAACACTGGTCACGGTGGTGCCGATAAGGTGTTCAACTCTACTGCTCTACATTCATATTGGCCACATCTGTTCGATTATGTTACAAATTTTGTTGTATACTGCCACGAATGGGAGCCTTGTAAGGTTACAAGTCAATTGCTGGGTGGAGACCTCCAAGTCTTTGACATACCTGATAAGTGCTGAGACTTGGTTACTACTGACTTCTTTTCAGAGTTCCTCGAGAGCACATGGAAGTTTCACAAAGTGCTACTCATAGTTGAAAACTGTCTAAACACGCCATATTTGTTCCTACTCGAAAATGAATTACATCTGAAGACGCAGCTCGACTGTTCGGAACATATTTGTTTTCACAACATGGTTTATTCCTCAACTTTTTCTGTAACGGAGATCCAAATTTCACAGCTCACTACTGAACAACCATTGCTCAGATAATGAACATCAAACTCAACCTATCTACAGGCGATAACCCACAGACTTACTGCCAGTCAGAGAATCTAATTCGCTCCTTGTCTAACATGATCGATTCTATAATATAAGAGAAGAACAACGACGGTAACTTGGCGTTTCTAGAGCTTGAGTTTAAGTGTAACTGTTCTACACATGCAAGCACCAACCTTGCCCCATTTGAAGTCGAAATTAGTCGAATTACTTACATTCTTTATGTAAGAAGTCTCAGCGAATATAATGTTCAACTCGCAAGTGCTACTGATGGTATGGAGAGACATCAGAGATATATAACGGTGGATAAGGACTTTATCGCTACCGCTCGCAGTAATGAGAAGTTCTATGCTGACGGCAAACGTCAGCGTGTCTCTTTTAACGAAAAAGAACTCGTTTTTCTGCAGTCAAAAGTTATCAAGAAGTCTGCCAGAGTAGACCATTCCGCGAAAAATGATGACCTAGGTATCTTGGTCCTCTTACTAATAAAATGTTAATGGGTGCTGCCACTCATGAAATCGAAGTGCCCCCGTCTATGAAGAAGGCTCACAATTTTGTACATGTCTCAAACCTTAAGCCTTACACCAGACGTCCAGGTGAAACTACACAACTGGACGTTGTAACTGACGCTTATGGCGCTGTAGAGCAAGTTGTGAAAGCTATTCTAGACCGTCGCCGCATTGATCGCCGTTATGAATATTTTGTTCAGCTTGAAGGACAATCTGAAGCTGAAGTTATCCTCATACCCAGAGCTGACCTGAAGAATTGTATGGAACGTGTCCGTGATTTTGATAAGCTTCTCAAACAATCTGGTTCGACGTGGAAGTCGAACTTTAAGAAGGGTCGAACGTAACAAAGTTACTAGCCTCCTAATGCGACTCGCTGATCCATCCATATCAGTTTTATTTCGTTTCTTGTACTGCAACCGTTTTATTTTGTGTTACAACCGCGTAGTCGTAGTTCGAAGTATTTGTTTGTTTAGTTTTGTTAGCTATGCAAGCTGCACTATGTGACTAAGATGTCAACAGAGGAGGGGAGACCTCCAGAAACAAGTTAAAGTTGTCTTATCTCTGTTCTGGGTAATGCGTTGATAGACACGCCGGCGTACCCTACTGACTGAATATTAACAATTCAGTCCTTGTTGATTTTTCACCAGGTGGCATGTCAGCGGTCTTGTACAGTTAACTACATGTATTCGAATACATAAAGCAAGGAGGCTCAGAGGTATGAAGGCTGGATCTTGATTTACTGCGATACCATCAAGTGAAGTTATAATGGAGTTACTGTGGTTTATTAACAGAAATTTGTAGTTTATGCATTGTAACTTAGCATGCTGATCCGCGCCTTCATTCGGTAACATAAGCGAGCTTCTGCTTGGCTTTTATGATAAATCATGCTGTAAGTTGCGGTACTTAAAACAGAAATTAAGTGGAGTCCTTTCGGATGATGCTGTCATCGTGTCAGTAAGGAGGGGCTGGCATGTAGGCAAGGAGTAGACTTCTCACTGAGTACCTGTCACTACTGTCGAAGGAGCAGCGGTCATTATTGTGGACTGTGGCGACATGAGTTTGTTGATAGATGCCTTTGAGGAGGGTGTACATGCCTTGATGCGATGACTGCTTGTTGTAGGGACAACGATGCTCTCATATCTTCGATGGCTTTGGGCGACAAAGTTATCATGATGATTCGGTGAAGAGCTGAGCCATCACCAACTAGATAGATCCCATGTACTTAAATTGGAGGGGAGTAAGGTTTCGGGCGACCATGAGGGTTGAACAGTGTCAAGGAGTTCGCCAGTCGCAGTGCTTGTGACAATTTTCGCAATGACAAATGGATTTGCGACACCTGCCGTGCAGCCTTTCTCGGGTGGATAGAACATTGCGCGAGGTGCAATCCCTCGCATAAGGGCCAACCACCTCGCGTCCTTCAGAACCAACGCTGCAACGACGTCCATCCCGCCATCCAGACTTGACCCCTTTCGATTACAAACCACATCGCAATTTACGTAACCAGTGCAATAAAATGGCTTTTCCGTCCTCGTCCCCTCCGATGCCTTAAGCACGGCGACCACATACCCCACTCCAGACTTCCTGGGTCAGCAAACATCAATGTCCTTTAGTATCTCGTACCACTAGCGTATATAGACATTCTCATATACCATCTGGCCCCTTCCAATAAACCATTCACATCCTTTTCGAGCTACTCAGTGTAGCAGCAAACGCACAGGACCACATGCCATAGGCCAGCGCGTTTCTGAATCTCTCGGTTCTCACCAACGCTGTACTCCATTGCAAACGTTACGGTGATGCAGACTGGCGGGACAGGAAAGGCAGACTCGCCAAACTATTCGAACACATCCGGCGGGCGTATACTGTTGCCCAATCAATCGCACTCTTGTCAACGAGCATTCCCGCGAGCGACGCTTGCGATGAGTAGTCGAAACGCCACAGAACCCATCACTCCCGGATCAACCCCAGCCGTTGGCTCAAGCCGGGGAGAGGCGCTCTGCGCTGATGTGAGGCATACCAAGGCCATGCAGCCCCTGCATAACATTTCACTCATGTATATCCGGGGCGGAAGCACGATACAAGCCTTCGGCAACCCCCTTCGCGCGACACTATGCCCAATTGGCATATTCCTAGAGTCCGGCGTCCCTCACCCCGCCCTTGACTCTGAGGCTCTGCCGAACAACTGGCGGGGGGCTTTTCACGTTACATGCCAGCCGGCCCCGGCTGCAATTCGTTCCACTGGTTCCATCACCTCGCGCAGAGCTTTGATAGCTCCAAAGCGAACGTCACAGCCCTTGTTATGTTCGAACAAATTGTCAAAATCGCTGCGAGCGGCAACCTATCTGACACAGTAGTATAGACACGATAGCATAGATCTCAAGAACACTTGCCATGCAATCACATCCCAAATAGTACGCAGATTTTCTTAACCAAGATTAGGACGGTGACTTTAGGATTCACACCCTGTTTCACACCTGAAGCAGGGCTACACGTAATAAACAAGACACAAACTGATACTTTTCGCTTTCGCATCTCGCATCACCCTTCCTGCGTCAACGACCGCAGTGATCCACCTCTACAAACGACAAACCGTCTTTTCTTTCCCATTAACTTCACCTCATCACTTCATAGCATAAAAAACGCAAGCACAACTGCCCCCTACCTCACCTCATACCCCCACCTTATCGCACCCATCACGTTTCCGCCTGCCTTCCTCCATCTCCTTCCTAGCATGCCAAATTCCAAGTCCTCAACCTCTAGCCACAAATTTCCTCCTTCCTCAGACATAACTGCCGAGTACAATGACATTGGCGGTGGTGTCAACCCTCTCGGTTACAAAGGTCACCGCTTCACTCCTAACGGCAGTTACCGTTATTCATCCTACTCTTCCGATCCCCCTGTCCCACCCTCCTCCTTCAAATTCTCATCTCGTCGCGCAAATCTCCCTGTCTACGACTTTGGTGAAGAGGAGGAAGGCCCCCCACATTTTCCATCAAACGTCCACCTTCCATTCCGATCCCCCTGTCAACCCCACCAAAGGAAAATCACGAGCAACAAGACAAGCCCGATTTGTGTTGCCCACTGCTTGGACCCATATCCCCGTTTCTAGGCTTGTCCTCTCTTCAGCAAGTTGGCTCAAGTTCTTTCCTTCCTCATCCTGTATACCTGATATGGCGAATCCTGGTTTTGCTTCTCTCTCTTGCCACTACCATTGTGACGATGATTATGCGCCCACAATCGCTGGCGTTTCTCAGTGCTGCCCTGTTGTTCTCAGTGACTGTTCACGTCCTGCTTTTACGACGCGCTATTTCTTTTCATCAGCAACTTGCCGATAACCAAGTAATTACTGAGAAGAAGAGTGAATATGGGTGCGTCATGCGTATTCTCTTTGGCTTTGAGTTTAGTTTGAGTTTACTATGCTGACAGGACGTGGGTTTGTCGCTTTGTCTCATTTGCGCTTTGCGGCATTCGACCCTGCAGATGGGACGCATTTGTGTTTCAGTCTGCAATTCATCTTTGCGTCATGGTTCCCATCACATACTTAGTGACGCACTTCTTTGTGCCGATAGATTACGCGGACCACGACTATGTTGGGAGCCCGAGCTGTTACATGCTTGTAATTGTTACCTCTGCTCATATGGTGGATGTTGCCATTACTCCAATCCCATTTCGCCTGACTTTTGTGCTACCCATTGCAATGTACTCCACGATTCTCTGTCTTATTGCTTGTAAGTCTCGATAACCAAACACCCATTCCAACCGACAACGGCACCTGTCACTACCATGACTTCCATCCCAGCGGCTGCAGATCGCGCATTCAAACTTGCTATACTGACTTCTCTTGCCCGTTCCCCTCGCAGTGTGGAGAGCACGATTCGAGTCTTCCGCCGTTGTGTTCCTTGGAATCGCTGTAGGAGGGCTCCTCTCAGGGCTAATGCTGACCCTCCTTGGTCGCGTAATATATGTATTTTTTCATTCCAATTTGTTGGCGACAAAAGATGCGAAGCCGTTGTCATCCAACAAATCACCAACAAAGCTGCCAATGTCAAAGCTTTCAGTGAGTGCGATTTAATCTAAAACGTTAGCAATTTCGCCTTAGTGGATTGACTTTCACGATAGTGATGATGCTCGGCACGCCCTGGAGTAAGCGTTGCGGAAATGTTAAAGTGAATAAGAGCAACTCGTCCCCGATTTACAGTTGCTACATAGTTAGTGACAAAAGAGAACCATTCGCAAATGGAATGGCTGCACAATTAGAGAAACTGCGCATTGTCAGACTGAGCTGCGCTGACGTTATCACGACTACATGCCGCACCCCAACTCATTTCAACGTGCTCTCACATTTTCAGTGTCAAGAGTAGATTTCCGCTTGAGGGAGCTACCAAGTGTTGCAGGGTCTTGACTTGCATAACGCACTAGCGTAGGCAGCGCACCCCTACTCTTAGCTGCCTCACCAGTTGCGGCAGGAAAGACCGGGAAAGCTGGCAGAGCACCCTTGCTCTTCACTGCAGCTTCACCTGGTTGCGGAAATGCAGTTACTGGTTTCTTCAACGTGACTGCTTTCGAGTACTTGTAGCAGTCGATGGAACTCCGTTTGCGACAGCTTGTGAGGAATCGTCCGCCACTCTTGGACGCTTCAACACTTCACCTTGTGATAACCCCTCTGGTAGTTGACCTAATCCTTGACCGCGTCCCGAAAGACTTGGGAGGGCTGAGCCTTCTGGACGTGGACCCATTCGATCGTTGCGCCCTTTCGTCTGGTTCGCGTTGCCTCTTCGTCCTACCTCTCCCCCAGCTGATATTTATACGCGTGCCGTTTAGCTCTTGTGGACCATGCAATTGCTGCATGGCGTTTTCGGCTGCCTCTCTAGTCTCAAAGTCCACAAACGCAACACCTTTCTGCGACAATACTGATACCCTTGCGACGCCTGTAATGGCCGAAAAGTATTCACGCAAAACTGCCTCGCTTATGCCAGGTTTGATACCACCAATAAATAGTGACCGAATCGTGATATCTTCAGGAGGCGCTGGTGTTTGGGAGTTGTTTGAATTCCTGACAGCAATTTTACGTTTTCCATCAGATGATAAGCCGAGATTGTTGAATATCTTCCCTGCAACTGGGTCATTAACGCCATAGTAGCGATCACGTATATTTTGCTCTGCCATATCCGGATGGCCATCTTCCTCCTTTTCATGGCGATAGGGACAATACAGACCACGCGTACATGTCCCCTTCAGGAAGAAAGAACAAACCCTTGCGCGATTACGTTCGTACCTCGGACCCACACGTTTCGCCCTTTCCGCAATGTTGTTCACCATTGGCGCCTTGTACACCGCATCGACTTGGCCGCTCGCAATTGCACGTTCCGATTGCGCCGCGGCATACTCCCTCGTTCCATCGCTTTTCGGGACGACGGCACGTTGTCGGTCCCCCATTGCAAGAGAGGCGTCACGCACCTGAACGGGAAGGCCAAACTGCAGATCGAGCAAGCATGTTTGACAGACGTTTTTCGCCCGTGCGCAGACCTGACAGATCTCGGTCTTCTTGGGACGAGTGCCGTGACCAGACGGCCGCCAGCGGAATGAGGTGAAGGGTCGTTCGCAAACCTTGCACGCAGAGCCCCAGGGATGGCGTGTCATGCGCACATAAGGATTTGGACCAAGGCATGTCTCACAGAGGATTGGGTATTCGTCACCACTGCCACCAACGGAGGCTCCCTTGCCAGAAGCCATTTCGCATGCCGCGAGTGGAAATGTGGTGTCTAGACAAAGGCAAGTGTCTGCAACACTCTGAACGAGGGAGAGGTTGGATTGATGCAAGAACTTTGCTTGACCGGAAGGTAAGTGAGGAGATGGTTCCCAGGTGCAGCGGCAGCGTTCAGTTTGACCAAAGATATCCGACTAAATGCAACGCAATAAGGGGCAGTCTCAGCGCGGGCTGTCTTTGCGATGTGATAGCTTTTGAATTTTTTTTTTTGAAGTCCAGTTCAGGCAGTTTTTTTTTTTTCAGTATTGTACATGAAAAATTTTCGGACAGAATGAAGCGTGGTAAAGGACTACTGTACAGTACAGTTCTCTCAATGGGAATGTAATGCAGTTTCGGGAAACTTCTTACAGTGCACGGCTGGAACATTGTTTTTCAATGCTGGGGAATTAGTAATTGCAAGATACAATTAGTATTTTATTTCTGTAATTTCAATTACTTGAGTCTCTCGTACAAGTTGCGTCGTCGGCGATCGTCCGGTGCTGATCGCGTCGGCCATTCTTCCAACTCTTCCCAAAACTGCGTTGCCGCTAGAGCTGTCCTAGAAGTGCGTCAGGTCGCCCGATTCCCGCAACCATCACAGAATCAATTTTACCGACTCCGGAAGAACCTTGTCAACTTCGTGCGTGCCTTGTAGAAGCGGAGTATAGGATCATCATGGGCGCCTACAAGTACATGGAGGAACTTTGGAGGCACAAGCAGAGCGATGTGATGAGGTTTCTGTTACGTGTCCGGGCTTGGGAGTACCGTCAGTTGCCGTCAGTTCATCGTGCCTCGAAGCCCACACGCCCCGAGAAGGCGCGCCGTCTGGGATACAAGGCCAAACAGGGATTCTCTGTGTACAGAGGTAAGTGATGCGTCCCTGAACGACTCTTGACGACGAGGGCCTGGTTGTAGTCCGGTGACAACCGCGTTTCTCTCGTTATGATTTTTTTTGCCCATCCGAGCAACATTTGTCAAAGCCTTATCGGTATGAGACGCGAACTAACCAGAATGTGGTGCTCCATTGTCTTTCCCAGTGCGCGTTCGCCGGGGTGGCCGCAAGCGCCCCGTCAAGAAGGGTATCCAGTATGGTAAGCCCAAGCATCAGGGTATCACCGAACTCAAGTTTAAGCGTAACAAGCGCTCAATTGCCGAGGAGCGTGCTGGGCGCAAGTGTGGCAACTTGCGTGTGCTGAATTCGTATTGGATCAACGAGGATGCGGCGTACAAATACTTTGAAGTGATTCTAGTCGATCCGAGTCACAATGCGATCAGAAATGATCCGCGACTGAACTGGCTCGCTAGGCCGACAATGAAACATCGCGAGTTGAGGGGTCTTACTTCGGCTGGTCGGAAACATCGTGGGTTGCGCGTGCGCGGACACCGTGCTAACACTACCCGTCCGTCTGTCCGTGCTGTCTGGATGAAGCACAATACACTGCGGCTTCGTCGTTATCGTTAGAGTGGATGATGTCGCGAGGATGTGGGTTGTTGCAACTTCTGATGGGAACCACGAGGTAGATAACGATCGGTTTCTAGGCACGGATAATTGCTTGGCAACTCATAAACGAGGCTCTGAGTCCGATAATGTTACACCGATGGACCTTACTGTCGTCATCACTCGCTTCACTTTCGGCGGATAGAGACTTGCGGTTCCCTATCCCCGAGGGTAGGCCGGGTGACCCTCTTTAAACATAATGAGTTGAAACCATAATTGAAAGTCATATCTTTGGTGAGGCGGATATGTGGGGGTCTGCCTGGGGTAGATTGCCCGCGACGTGAAGTTGTTCCGATTCGTGGTACGATTCGTGGTACAGTAGCTCCTTGTAGGGCTATCTGTAGTTTAAGGCGCATACCGTTCTGTAATGTTCAGCAGTTGGTGGCCTGTTGAGTACCGTGGGACTCCTCGTACACTTGTACAGTTTTCACTTTAGTGTGCAATTTGTAGCGCTTTGATAAACTTGGCTGTGACGATACAGTAATTTACAACACTGTACTGTGCATCAACGCCTGTCGTCCACTCATTGCCAATGAGGATATGGCAACGGGTCCAGCTATGGTACCGTACAGTACTGTACAGTACATCCCACCGTATAGTGTACTACTGTACAGTACAGTACGGTATGCTCAGGTGACCGAAATGAGCTTTGCACCTCGCCACAATATCCAGATACAATACTGTACTGTATCATGGTGTACTACTGTACGGTACCCTTCGCCAAGGGTAGCGCAGCCCCAATAAACCGCACTTGGTGTACATCCTGACGTACTTTATCAGCAGCGCAATACGACGACAACACATATAGCCTTGCCCGTAACTCCCGCCGCGCAGCTTCGCATTCCATCTGCGCCTCTATCCCACATTCACACACTTCTAATTCGAACCCCATCAATCCCTCCCTCCACTCTCCATCCCCCGATGGAACAGCCCGACACCGCCACGGCCAATCCGCGCACCACGCTTACTTTCACTCCACCGCTCATCATCTCCACATTCCGTCTTTCCTCCCCCTACACGTCACACCCAACCGCTTGTATCATTTACACTCGCGGCGTGCATACTTGACCAAGTGTGCACGCCGCGAGTGTAAACGACACGCAGTATGCACGCTAGAGCCTGTGGAAGATGGAGTGACACTACCCAAGGTATCCACCACGGAAGCGTTGGAGGAAGAGTCGGAGTGGTTGTGTAAAGAGTTGTGCCGATGGTTGGATGAGGAGTGGGACCAAGGGGCGCCGCAAGCGATTCATGCGGAGATTGGGAGGCGTACGGGGCAGATTTATTGGCGACAACGGATGGAAGGGGAGGATGATTTAAGTAGTGTGTTAATTGCGATTGGATCCGAGTTGGAGGGGATGGATTTTCGAGAGGCGTTTGTTGGGCCGTGGAATGTGGCGAATAAGACGTGTGAATTGCTGTTGCAGAGGATTTTAGAACGGGAGGTGGAGACGGAGGGGGGTTTGGAAGGAGGGGAGAAGAAGGGGGTGGAGTGGTCTATGGAATGGGAAATGAGGGAGGGGAGGCGTGTGGAGGGGATGACGGAGGGTGGAGATGTGGGCAGGTCACGGGCAGTGGCAGTGAATTTGGCGGATCGGTTTGAGAAATTGAGGTTTTTGAGCGACTTGTTGGATGGAGCTGTATCGAAGGAGGTAAGTGCGGGTTGTACCGTTTTTCAGATTGCTGATGATGCTTGTCTGTATTGCATTTTTCTGACTGTGTTGTAATTGGTGGTGTGTTTTGTATGGGGTGGGGCGTTTGTGGAGCAGAAAGTGAACGGTGTGGTTGGCGCGGCAATGGGATTTCGGTATAATGTGGAGAGGCGACAGTGGGAAGGAAGCGAGGTGGAAGATGAACACTTTCGTGGGTTTGGGGACAGGCCACCAGATGTGCTGGGAGATGAGGAGGCTCTGGAATACACGGAGACGTTGAAGTATCTGGAGGAAATGCTGGAGCGTGATGATGAGGATGGGAAGGTCGCCGAGGGGCTTGATATCGTGATGGAGACAGTTCATGGCGTTGAGTTGTATAAGGTGCAGCGAGAAGATGAAGGAGATCATGCGTTTCACAAAAGGGTTGTTGTGGCCAAGTGGTTGCATTTGTATGCAGGATTCTGAGCGCTGGTCAGAAAGAGCATGCGACGCAGTTTTTCTGCAATGGATAGTGTTGATGGTATACCTTCACCGTGAGCAACAGATCCCACATAGCCACGTGGCATCGTTGTTTACTTTGGAATACAGAATCGGTACTACAGTACTGTACTGTACTGTACTGTACAGCATGTTTTGCTTACTGAATCAATATACAAGGTCCAGTGCAGGAACCGACTATGTAGCTATCTGCGTAACCGGGTGGTCCACGTCGGCCACGTGCACAGGTTTGCAGGATACGACAACGTTACCAATTTTTTTGGCAGAAAATGCCTGAAAAAGAAGTGGGCCACACGACCCAACTTCGTAGATTCTGCCAAAATGTGTCACAAGTGTTCATACAGACGCTGCTCCACCCTAATTAAACCCAGGACGCAGTGATCGGGTCCTCTCTCACCACCGCCGTTAGTGTGGCCCACACCTCTCAACTCCCAAAACCGCCAATCTCCAACCATTCAATAACTCTTCCCAAACCCCATCCACTACCAACGTGCATCCTCACCCCCACCTTAGTGGCATGGATCTCCCTGATCAACCCCCTGCCTCCGCCCCCCTCACTCCTCCAACCACGCCCCCCACCCCCTCATCTCAAACTCCACCACGCCTCCTAACCACTGCAATCAGCTCACTCCGCCACCTCAAAACCCACCCGCCTCACCCGCTCGCCCCATCACTTCCCCTGATCTTGCAACACCGCCCACTCCAGACCACTCACTTATCGCCGCCGCTCTAGCCACCACCATCGCCTCTCAGGCCATTGCCGCATCCTCCACCACCTCCCCGCCTGAAAGCGCCCCTTGTATCACAAATCACCCTACACCAATCCCCATCCCCATTGCCCTAACCTCTCCCCTTCCGTCATCCATCCCCCTCCGACTCTCCCGCCCCCCATTCCCCTGACCTCCCCCGCCAACTCTCAACCGCTACCCTCCCCAACTCGTTCCCGCGCCACTCAGCATGTCACCACTCTGGCCGAGCGACGTGAGATGGCCCGTTGGATGGTCGAAGAAGCTGCCCGTACTGGTTCCACCAAGCATATTGCATCCAAGGCCGTTCGTCAGTACCCCCACTTGTTTCCAGGAAACGCAAAAGCAAACCTCATGAGAGCCAGTCGTATATGGCGTCAACGCGCCCTTCTTTTGCCGTCGGTTGAGACATATGGGTTGAATGGTGACTATAATCCCGACGTCATGATGCCGCGTTTGTCTACCCGTATCGAGAAACAAGCTTTGCCTGGCCGCGGTCGCAAGAGGGCAGGCTGGAGTGAGGCCTTGCAGCAAGATTTGTTTCGCGCGTATTCGCGGCTTATGTGTGCTGGTGTGGTCTTTCATCCGCGTAGGTTGAAGTTATTAGCGGGGACGCTGTTGAAGGGAGGTAGTGAGGAAAAGGGGTATGGAGTTGACATGGTGGACTCGCGGTCGAATAAGGAGATTTCAGCCTGCGTGACGTCGCGCTGGGTGAGAGCGTTTGCAGATCGGTTTAGGATTACTTTGGATCACAGGCGGGCAAAGAGTGTGCCCCGGGCTAGGGAGCGGCAGTTTGGAATGATGGATCAGTGGTTGGCGTATACGATTGGGAAGCTGAGGGCGGAGTTAGTTGGAGGACAGTTGCGCGAGGAGGATGTGGGGAGCTTGGGCGCGTTTCACTTTTTGCTGAATCCAGACAGCGGCAGCACCTTGGGTTTTGAGACTGAACCTGAGGAACGTTATGAAGACATGTTGCCTGGTAGTCATGGGATAACAGTCTTAGTCAGGATTACTGGAGGGAGGCAGGCCAAGGTTGAAGCCCCGTTTTTGATTCTGGAGGATGACACATACAAGTATCCTATAGAAGGCGTGCCGGATAATATGAGAAGTGTCGCCTATCGAACCAGCCCACAAGGATGGCTGGATGACAGAATTTTGAAAGAATACTGTGGGGAGAAGAAAGTGTTGGGGCCGCTGCCGAATGGGAGGAAGAGGACTATCTTTGCAGATCCGGTAATCTGGCACAAGTATGCCCCGGTACTTGAGCCACGGTTAAGAAAGTTAAACACGGAGCTACGATTCCTTCCTGCACACCACACTGGCTCAATAAACCCTGTAGAGCGGGTCATTGGCCCGCACATTCGGTCAGCATGGTCAAGGCGCTGGAAGGAGATGAAGGCGCGCATGATTGACCTTGGCATTTGGAACAGCGATGGACGGGATGCCAATGGAAAAAAGTTCAACCCTGGTCCTCGGTATTTCCTAAAGCATACGGCGGCTGTTGTGAGGGATTTGAATGGAATAGTACTACAGAATGGCGCATCGCTAGCAAGGAATGCATTGATATCTTCTGGACTGGCGCTAAACGTCGATGGGAAGTGGGACGTGCATCAGCTTCGAGAAGAATTGCAAACTGCCGTAGCAAATAATATCTTGCAATTTAGCGGACAACCTGTGAATATGCAGCCAAACATGGAACCGAGAGTTTTGAGGCCGCAGAATGTAGACACAGAGAGGAGCGTTGAGGCACCGGACCAACCACAACCTGAGGCGCCACTGGAGCCGCAGATGCAACGCCAGATGGAGACAGAATAATTTTTTTGGTGTTGAGCGGACTACACTTATGTTCTCTGGTCTCAATTCAATGACAATCAAGCAGTCTTGGGCAGATTGCCCTTTTACTCGCATATCCCGCGGGCTTAGTGGTAATCCGGGGCAATGATTGTCGGTGTTGAATGGACGCGATACGATTATGTGCTCTGTCTTGTCTCAATTTGATGACATTCGAAGTCTTTGACCGAATACCGTTTTGCCCGCACTACTGTACTGTACACCGCTCCTACTGCACAGCAACTGATATCCTTAATTAAAACTACATACTGTACAGTACAGTATGTTTGTGCGGTACACTGACTGGTCTAGAAGCAATAATGTGGAGGAACGACTCGTGCCAACCAGTAGTCGTTATATTTCTTACCATCTTCCAGCTGTTTCTTCGAAGTCGGATACCATACCTTTTCTTTTCTATGGTATCCTATACTGAGCCTGCTCTATTACATATAGAAGGCGCAAGCAACCGTCGGTATCTATTCACTGGCTCGCAACTGTTGTTTTGAAGCAGTACCAAGTCGGACCTACCCAGTTCATGCACCACTGGGCCGGCCCTACCTATCGTAGACACACGACACTCGATAGGCAACAGTCGTTGCCTATCCTACCGGCCCCGACTGTTGCTCCGAAGGCGAAACACAGCTCGGACCTATTTAGTGTATACTACACTGGGCCAGCTCTACCTAACATAGATGCACGTCCGCTGATAACCAACAGTCGTTGTCCATCCTACCGGCCCCGACTGTTGCGCCGAAGGGCAAATCCATGACTCGGACCTATCCGCACTACCGCATACTGGGCCAACTCTGGTTACACATATTTTCTGCAATACCCGATTGCATATTCGGTAGTCATAGCTTGACTAAGCTTTTATGGAAGGGTTGTTTACAAATTAGTATTTAAGATAGCTATCTCTGCTAGACTAGCCATCCTCTCTCAACAAGAAAATCAATCAACTCATCAACCAAACTTCAGCTAATTAACAAAATCAACAAGTGTCAGACGTAAATACGTTCTACCCACATTCGCGAATAAGGCTAGACGTGAAAACGTCCTCAAGCTCGTTATTCGGATCTTACCCAAATGGCAGATCAACCCCAAGATCCTTCGAATCCAACCCGGTTTATCAACTGGGAACGTGTTGAACCCGACAACACCTTACAACAAAATATTGTTCGCTTCTTCCGAACATTCGATGATTTCAATCCTCAAGCTCGTGGAGAAGACCTTCGGATGCTACTCAAGGAAGAGTTCTCTATATGGGATCTCACCAGGGCGGAAATTCTTACCAACAGTAACATATACAAGTGCATAAGAGTGTTTATGGAAGACCGCGGCCTTCGTCCCCCAAACCAACATTTGAATTCCAATCTTCTATGCATACGCATCGTCAGTGTGATATGGCCGGAACGGGAATTTCACAATGACATAAGCGAGGCATACCACAGGTACCACAACTTAAAACAAGGAAGGCTACAACTGGAAGTCAACACTCCTCCTCCGAGGAATCTGCAAACCCCTCACCGAGAAGGTAGCAATCACCAACCGGTAAATCGCCATCTACATTTCGACCAAGAGAATGGAAACGGGGCCAGCAAAATTTACGCTTTCTATAGTCGAGACTCCTCGAAGTTTGGAGGGACTTCAAGGGAAAACATCATCATGGCTTTGACCCAATTTGACCATCTCTGCAACGTCAACAACATCCAGCAGAGCCAACGTATCTCTCTCATCCACAATATGTTCCGAAATGAAGCATTGCGTTTCTACTACTCCTCTTTGCATAACATGCAAAGCTGGGATCAAATAGTACATGCATTGCAGCAACGCTATTGCAGCACAACTCGTATGCAGTCCATAGAAGACGAGGTGTCACTGCTCAACATCAATAACTTCATGATAGATTCTGCTAACGAAGGCAAAGCACTCCAGAAACTCGCAAGAAAAATTGAGGATCTTGTTCCCCAGTGCTCACCTGGTCGTAACTCGGAAGAATACCAGAAACATGTGCTCTATCTTTCCGTGCGGATGAAACCATGGGCTGCTGCTCCCATTAACAGTATGAATAATCCAGGAAGTGATTTTAAAACGTTTCTCGACGCTTTGGACAGAGCGGAACACAATGACCGTATCTGTGCAACCTACAACCAGCCCATTGCCTTGCCTTCAAACGCTTTGTCTATCACAAATACTCCTTACATATCACAGGAACTGTCTAGACAGGCACTGCCTCTCAAGTCGCCATCGCAACCCCAACTGTTCACGCCACATAACCAATACAGGGCACCACAAGAATATTTTCAACCAGAATCTGTTGAAGTTGCCTCTTTAAGCCCAGGAAACGGATACTCTCGCCTCAGCCAAACCAATGGAGCAGTCAACTGGTTTCAATCTCAAGCGCGCTATGGAAGGGATCCACATGCTCGTCACCGCAAGCACATTACATCTTCCTCCGACGCAAAATGCTTCAATTGCGGAAGTACCGACCACATTGAGCGTCGATGCACTCAACCACGTGACGCTGATCGCATCGTCAAGAATCGAATTGCATTTATGTTGCGCAACAAGACAACTAAGCAAAAGGTAATCATTTTGAAAAAGATTTTATCGGAACAATCTGAGCACATTAATTTCCTTTCAAGCATGCTTTTTGATATCGTGAAAGTCCTGATGGCTTAACTAAGCCCTCAAATGATAATAAGGCAGATGAAAATCCGTATCCTGAGGAGTTACTACAAGAAACTGACAATGATGACTCCGTTGTGGATTCGGAACAAGTGCCAGATCCCAGTATATTCTGTTCACTAAGGCTTCCCAAACACCCTCTTCGCAAACGCAGCCTCACACATCATCACTTGCATTTTCTAAAGATGAAATCAACTCCAGCATTTTCGAGTCTCCGATACTTGAGAACACACCTTCCACGAAATATGGTAATTCGGTCACTAATGGGAAGAATGCATCAAGTAACGTTCCACCTCACTTCAATTTACCACGCATCAATCACTCAAGTACTTCTATAACCGCCAATGGGTTCATTTCATCTGCATCTGTCGCTAACGCATTACCGAACGATGATTCATCTTATTCACCTCCGTCTATTTGGATAAGGAATATAACGCAATCGCCGTCACCCGAGCATGCCGCAAAAGGAAATCGAACACGGAATACTTTACGTCCTCATCATGTCGATCACCGCCCCTGTCACGATCCTCATTTATCTCAATCCAGTAATAGCCGAAATGTCATTAATATCAAGTACTGCGACACCCATTTCTCTAACACACCTAAACCGTTCATTGGTGCGTGTCTTGATATCGGCGCACAACGCTCGTGCATTGGACTGGCACAAGCTAAGGCGCTATTCCGTCAGATGAAAAAGAAAATGAAGCTATCTTCGTCCGAGTACAGCTTCAAGTTCGGCGACAGCATCTACGCTAGCCTCGGAACTGTCAATATACGTATACCAACTCCCGACGGCTCCTTCCTTGAATTGGACGTTGATGTTGTAGATTCGGACATCCCGTTTTTATTTGGACTAGACATCATGGACAAACAACAGCTTGTAGCTGACAATGTGGAAAATGTGTTGCATAGCCGACAGTACGGCTGGAAACTCCCAATAATCCGAAAATACAACCATCTATACGTTGATTGGAACATCAAAGATACTTTATTCACCCGGGCGGAACTAAGTCGATTACACAGACATTACTGGCACCCCTCGGCTTCAAAACTATACAATCTCCTGAAGCGCATACGTCCTGTGGACACATCCCCCGAAACTCTCGCAGTTTTAAAGCAGATCAGCAAGGCTTGCCACACTTGCCAGCGCTATAACAAAGGGCCGCACCGTTTTCGAGTCAGTTTTCCTCCATCTGATTGTGTATTCAATCATGAAATTGCTCTTGACCTCGTCTGGCTACAGGGACGCCCAGCACTTCACGTCGTTGATCTTCACACACATTTTCTTCTGCTATATTCCTACCCGATAAGACTACTCAAGCAATCTGGAACGATTTTATTGTCTGTTGGGCTTCAACATACGTGGGTTACCCGGATAAAATGCGCGTTGATCAAGATAGTATTTTTACTGGCAAGGAATTCGAGACACTCGCGAAGTCCGCTGGTATTCAGTTGAAGATCTCTGGCGTCCACTCTCACAATGCGTTGGGAAACGGTGAGCGCTACCATGAGCCCCTGCGAAGGATCTTCAACAAGATCACAGAAGATGTCCCCGGTGTTGACACGGCAATTGCACTCCAGCTGAGTATCAAGGCCATGAATGATACCACCGGACCTGATGGGCTAGTTCCATCTCTATTGGTTTTTGGAACAATTCCTAGGTTTGATCCACACTCGACACCTCTACTCAATCATGCTGACCGCATGCGAGCTATGGACCTAGCAAGAATTGAAATGGCGGACATCAGTGCAGAGCTCAGCCTCCAACGGGCATTTCGAGAACGTGTCCCACCTGCCGCTGACTTTATAGTACACGCTGGAGATCATGTATATGTATGGCAAGAGAATTCAAGGATTTGGAAGGGACCTTACGAGGTAATAAAGGTGCAAAGCAAACAAGTCTGGGTTCAGAGGCCGGATCGAGAGGCGAAATATAATATATCGAATATCATGCCAGCTTCCAAGGCAGATGGAAACTCATTATTGCACCAGATCAACTACTCAACATCTTCCTTGGCCAATTCGTCACCTCCTCTCCGCGTATATCTTACGGAAGTTCTTGAACCAACTGATCCTCGAAAGTCTGACCCCCGCTTTGCCGAAGCAAGGGCAAAAGAAATACGTGGTCTCCTAGACCGGAACATATTCGAGGTTGTACTGCGCGAGGAGCTACCGAAGGATGCCAACATATTAGGCGGGCGGTTTGTGCTAAGCATCAAGCATAAGGGCACAAAAGACGAGCTATACAAAGCACGTTATGTTGTACAAGGTTTCAAGGACAAGGAATTACACAAACTGGTTCATCCGGCGACAATGCTTCGACACAGCTCTGTTCGTTTGATCATAGCCCTAGCATCTATATTTGGCTTTCGTATTTGGTCGCAAGATGTGACACAAGCGTACCTACAGTCTGCAGGCGAATTATTGCGGGATGTTTACGTCAAACCACCAGAAGAACTGCAGCTCGACAAAAACCACCTACTGAAACTTCTCAAGCCGCTCTATGGATTGACTGATGCGGGAGACTACTGGGACGCCACAATTACGTCTCATCTTCGCAATGAACTCCAGATGAATCAGTGTTCACTGGGCATCCGTTTGTTTTTTAAGCTACTAGACGGCAAACTAGCAGGCCTGTCTGGGTACTACGTCGATGATAGCTTCCATGCGGGTACAGAAGACTTTCTGATCCACATAAAGCAGACGGAAGAAAGGTTTGAGTCTAAACCAAGAGAGATGGATAATTTTACATTTGCTGGAATGCAAGTGTCGACTACCTCCGGCGGTATTTGCTTGTCTCAAACCGAATATCTACTCAGAATCAAGCCGCTACCACTAGACGCTTCACTGATGGAATATCGCTCGCTACGCCAACGACTCCAATGGCTCACTCACACCCGACCTGACATCGCTTGTGCTGTAAACAAGGCTTCTCAGGTAACCGACAATTCCTTCGGTCCTCCGGCAATCACCTTTATTAACCGCATCGTACGGCAAGGATACAAGTATCCCTATCGTGGAATTCTACAACGACCATTGGATCAATCCTCCCTCTACCTGCGAGTCTACAGCGACGGCAGCTTTGCCGATAACGCCGACCTATCAACTCAACTTGGATTTCTTATTTTATTGTGCGACAAACACGACCAGTGCAACATCTTACACTTTAGTACACACAAGTCTCGAAGGGTGATCAGATCCGTTCTAGGTGCAGAAACGTTTGCTTTTGCAGACGCAATGGATTACACTCTCGCAATCAAAAGCGATATCGACAAAATTATCAACCGGAACGTTCCCGTCCGTATGTTTACTGATTCAAAATCTCTCTTCGATATGATTATCAAAAATACCATCACTACAGAGAAACGGTTGATGGTGGACATTAGCTTAGTCCGAGAAGCCTACGAAGAAATGAAAATCAGTGATGTGGCATGGATTCGAAGCGAGTTCAACCCTGCTGATTCTCTAACAAAGGTGAAGGAGAACTCAGTTCTCAATAGAATCATCGATGAAGGGATATGCAAGAACCCCATAGAACAATGGGTTATTCGCCGCGGAGTCTCTTTCGTCGGCTAAGATCGCAGTCCAGTATTCCTTCGAGAAGGGGGGACTGTGGAGGAACGACTCGTGCCAACCAGTAGTCGTTATATTTCTTACCATCTTCCAGCTGTTTCTTCGAAGTCGGATACCATACCTTTTCTTTTCTATGGTATCCTATACTGAGCCTGCTCTATTACATATAGAAGGCGCAAGCAACCGTCGGTATCTATTCACTGGCTCGCAACTGTTGTTTTGAAGCAGTACCAAGTCGGACCTACCCAGTTCATGCACCACTGGGCCGGCCCTACCTATCGTAGACACACGACACTCGATAGGCAACAGTCGTTGCCTATCCTACCGGCCCCGACTGTTGCTCCGAAGGCGAAACACAGCTCGGACCTATTTAGTGTATACTACACTGGGCCAGCTCTACCTAACATAGATGCACGTCCGCTGATAACCAACAGTCGTTGTCCATCCTACCGGCCCCGACTGTTGCGCCGAAGGGCAAATCCATGACTCGGACCTATCCGCACTACCGCATACTGGGCCAACTCTGGTTACACATATTTTCTGCAATACCCGATTGCATATTCGGTAGTCATAGCTTGACTAAGCTTTTATGGAAGGGTTGTTTACAAATTAGTATTTAAGATAGCTATCTCTGCTAGACTAGCCATCCTCTCTCAACAAGAAAATCAATCAACTCATCAACCAAACTTCAGCTAATTAACAAAATCAACAAGTGTCAGACGTAAATACGTTCTACCCACAAATAATCATGAGCGAGACGATCTGGTAAACGTGCAGCTGACTTTACTGTACAGTTATGTTTACTCATGCACTCTAAAATGCAAATGGGAGCACGGGAAGCGCGAGCCGTCACCAGTGCAGCAGAAAAGCGGAAGAAAAAGGGACTTAGCCGCGAAAGAGGCAGCCATTCCAGGCGAGGCACTGCACGGACGGTCGAGGCTAGGATGGAATTTTTTGCCGCCAGCTTTCGACTTGTTAGGATGACTTTTTATGACAGCATCCAAGTTCACAAAGAGATACGCTGCAGCAGTCGCATCTCGCAGCGGATGCTGTACGAAGGAGTGAAGACTCGGATACATGAAAAGCTTGGCTACGCAATTGGGGCGGCATATGCTGCGTCTGTAATAGGTCGCGCCCCGCACCGCGCAGAATTTAGTCACCCGTTTCAAACTTGACTTCTAGTGACTTTGTAGTGTTGCACAAGCATGCTGTACATCATTGAGACGAAAGCTGCTGCAGGCGCAGCTACCCAGGCATACCCAGGAATACCGACGCAAAGTCCAGGACCTTGAGCGCAAGCTTTCCCGCCGCCTGGTACCTCCTCAGACAACACCCCTCGCGACCCGGGCTTCCGTTTCCAACCCATTGCCTTTGAATGTAGTGGTGTGCCATCCCCGCCCACCTTGTGGTTTCCTAGAGAGTACATATCGCGCATTGCGGTTCGATACCACACCCCGCTACTACGACCCACACACGCATCTACCAGCGCCTCAGTTGTGCGCTTGGGTCATCGGTGGCTATGACCTTCATATTGTATCTCGGCTTTATGCACGTGGTCGACGTGACCCATGCAGTTAGATCAGTTGATTACATTGTTACATTGTTTTACATTACATTACTGTACATTGTTACATTGTTGTAATCAATTGATGACATGGGTATTTGAACAATTTTCTCAAAAAAAAGAATACTGCAGTTACTTTTACTCATCTTTGTGCATCAGGCTGTCTGTCGTCCGTAACGCCAGACTGGCATCGCCAGTCCCGCTGCGGATGCCTTCGACGCTCCATAGAAGTCTTGCTACCAGGCGCTGTACATAATTGCTCTCACTGATGCCGGGGGCTCGAGGATAGGGTGCCGGGCGGCTTTGGAGAGGCCTGCGACAAACTGTCGTGTTTTCCCACTTCTACTGGCTGCTGTTGTAAGACTGTACAATCAGCCTTAGTATCAACGGCAAAGATAGGAAGGATAGAGGAATACAATTTTACTTTGCCAGGCGAGAAGGGCCGACGCTGTGGCGTGGGCAGAGCTACGGATTCTGCGGAATCAGACGTAGCGAAAACTTCTCGATGATTGTCCCCCCTTTTCTTCAGTCGGCCTGGGAGGAGCTGAGCTCGTAGATATTAGTACATGCAAAGGTGTGCAAGACTGCGTTTGAAACGTAGTGTGATTAATGCATTACAGTGTAATTGACACTCCCCCAATACCAAGTGCACTCTTTGCATGGCACTGCACAATAGTAGGATCGAGATTACCACAGTGACACCAGGCTGCCGTTCCCACGATCGACAGCTTATGTTCCGGGGATGCCAGTTTGATCGTGCTGACCTTTTCTTTGTCTCCTTTGTTTCCTTCTCTTAACCATGGTGCGTGCAATGAACGGAAGGCCTTCACAGCAGGCAAGGGCGGATATGGCACGGCGCGTAGGTCCTGACCCAAACACGGCGCGTCCGCGCAAGAAGTCGAGGTTCTCCGTGATCGTTGACAACAGCGTACCCGCAGATACAGAACCGGATGCCACTACCTTGACCGAATTGAATGCAGCGGCAACTGACGAAGATGTGGATCTTTCTCCGACGCCTAGCAACTCAAATGTGCCAGAAAGTGTGGAGCAGGAAAAGCTCATTGACTGCAGGGATAGTGGTGATCCCGCTACAGTCACCACTGACGAACCGACAGGTACACCCCCACCGACGGAAGAATTTGTGTTTGTCATTGACAGAACCCAATATGAAATTGATGGGGTAGTGCTCGGTAGTGGGATGACAGCAGGGACTCAACAACTTGAGAAGGGGACATGATACGGATGCCAGACGTCTGTCGGTGACGCCATGAGTTACTTTGAGATTGAGCACCGGTCATTAACGGCGCCAGATTGTGGTGCACGCCCGGTTTCGTTCCCGACCAAAGTGTTGGATGCGTCCATAAGTGACGCACCAGGTGAGTGCACTCTTAGCAACAGGAGAGCACTGAGGTGTGTGGCATTGGACCGTGGGGCGAACCACTTCGTAGTGGAGAAAATATTGAAGTTCTGTAAGCAGAACCCAGGTGTTGCCGTCATCACTGGTCGGTGCCCTGGAAGTCGACAACCAAATCCAGCTCTAGTCCAATACAGCGATCCGAGATGCAGCGATGTCATCCAGATGGGGGGAAGACTGGACTGTGTGCCTTCCTCGATTGTTCATGCAGTGCAATACTTTAGAGGCAAAGCTGTGGTCAAGGTCGCAATGGAGAAACTCCTTCAATCAAATTGAAAACCAAGCAACCTCGGACAGGTGGGAGGAATGGTCCAGAGTCTTGGGCTTAAGTTGGCGTTGCGCAAGCCTGCATCCCGACAGGAATTACACTAAAATCGGAAAGCTCGCGCCTTTGACATGATCAGTAGTCTCAGACATGGCGTGTGGTTAGTTCGCCTTATGCGCAACTCAGTTCGGTGGGTGGACCATTGTGTCCTTGTTAATGCGAACAAGGGGATTATTTTAGATTCTGCCGAGACATTTGCCATTCGTTTGTGCGGCAATAGTCTGCGCATGTGTGGCGGGCCAGATCCTACTAACCTCGAACTGGCAGAGGTTAGACAAGTTGTTGAGCAAAAGTAGATGTGAAAGAAAGATGCCCATCAAGTTACCTCTTGCGATCTCACTATCCACTGATCCGGTACCACATTGAGCTCCCCAGTTGCGACAACATTTCGAAGCACGGCTTGACTCATCACCTTTTCAGTCCATCTGCAACATTTTTGTTACTCCGAACAAAACCGATATCTGAAATCACTCTGTCTCGGAAACCTTCTCTCGCTGCGGCGATGTCCAGCATGGTGCGTTTCTCCGAGGTACGCGACCCCTTGGATATGACATCAAAGAGACTCTTGCTATCTGTGAATAGATGAACCGGGACGGACTTCCCCAAAACAGTCCCGAGTTCCGGCGAGAGCGAAGCTGCGACATCGAACATGTCACTAAAAGCAATGACTTCTCCGGACATTGCGGACCTTGTTACACGCCTCGACTTGTACGAATTGAAAGAGACGGGCGCAACCTTCCCTGTGCCATCTCCAAGGAATACTACATATCCCAACTGCGATGACAAGTCGGCGTTATTTGCGAACGATGAGTCCGAAAACCCGACGATCTTGAGAGAGTTTCGGTCGAGTCTCCGCATCCGAAGTTGGACTCTATTGTCGATTGCATATTTTATAGCCCTGTTTATCCTCCGGATAAAGACTCCCTTTTGTCCCTCGAACATGCTTTCTGTGACTTGTGCGAGTTTTGAAATTTCAAAGAAGCAGTCCGGACGAGAGCTAGAGAGCCAAGCAAGCTTCATGCGCATGGAACGAGAATGGTTGAACGATGCATCCGCAGGTAGACATTCTAGCTTCCTCAGGTAAGCGTTCTGGTCGATGACAAAATCTCCATTCTTCTCTTGGTTGAGTATGAACCCAGTAAATTCTGTCGGTAGATGGATGTCATCCGCCATCTCGAAGCGCTCATTAGTTTTCTTCGAGACGTCCTTGAAATCCTTGTTTCTACATCGTAGCAAACCGTCAACGTAGTTACCACTGAGTCCCTTCATTAGTCCGTCGGCAAGGAGGTAGTACAGTGCGGGATCCATCCTAAACGGCTTCATCCCAAGGTCGTAGCGGTGATGCTTGTCCAGCGTAGCATGCCATAGATCTCCGGCATCGCAAAGCCCATAAAGGGGGCGGAGTGATTGAAGGTATTGCTCAGGACTGAGCTCGAACGCCGGGACTGGCATGTCGATAAACACCTGTCGTGCGAGTAGCTCGGCAGATTGAAAATAGGCCTGGGTAATCTCTGCTGTCCAAAAATCCCATCCAAAAGCGGCTGCGAGGGCGAGTAACAGGCGTACCGATTGTGGTTGAAGAGTAGCCAAGGAGTGAACCATTAGATCCTTCATCTTGTCTTTATGTCCTCCGATGACATACCTCGCCTTATACTTCACTTTTCCATCCACAGTTGACTTTATTGCCAACACGAAATGTCCTGGTAGTACATTCCCATCCAGCGGAATTTCTTCCTTAAGGATCACTTTGAAGGTCCCGCGTTCCAACAGTCCGCGAATTTCCCTTTTCCTGGCTTCTCTCATTTAAGAGCTGGTGGCCCGTTCGTCATGGTCGGGAATGATCTCAGTCGCCATAATATCAATCCCGTCTGGGGATCGGAACTTGGCCAAACTACTGTCGAGATCCATCATGAATGCGTGCGATAAATGATCGGGGGTGAAATACGGTTTAACTTGTGCAACGTTGAATGGACGGCCAGTTTTGTTTGGCTGATCTCGAACAAATACAAGCTTCCGTTGGTAGTCGACACCTTCGACCTCGAAAGGGCCTAGCCATTCCCCGATACGGTTATTGATTTGCTTCTCCCGCCAGACCAGCACCTTATCCCCGGGTTGGTAGCTTCGATCGCTAGACGGCGGTACGGCATGGCGTAGTGCACGTCGGAGCTTCAATCCAGCTATCTGGCTTTCCATCTCCCTGCGAGCAATCTGGGCGACTTCTGCTCGTTTAGTGACGCTTGGGCGACTAGTTCGCGGTTCAAGTGGAAAGGAAAATTGCGGGAATTCACCAAATACAAGGGCCGATGGGACAAGTCCTTCGGGTCCCAGAGTGTCATTCATCGCCTTCACCGCGCAAGCGAGGGCAAGTTTCTTGTCAACATCAGGGTGCGAGGCCTTACTTTTGCGGAAGGTCGTTAGAAGCGGTTCGTGATACCTTTCTCCTAATCCCAGACTTGAATGTGCTTCCACTCCAGTCTGACCAACGTCGACATCTGATGCTCGCGCCAGGTGCAAAATTTTTTCCCCGAATTGGGAGCCCTGATAGGTTAGGATCTTGTTTGGGAGCCCCGTGTAGACGGCTGCCCAACATTTGACAATGGTTTTCCAGATATCCTCAGTTGACACACTCGGTAGGAAGCGGGCAGCACTGAATCTTGTGCCTTCATCAACTATGTGAAGCACTGGCTCGTTGTCAATGTACATACTCATTAAACCTGACGTTCTCAGCTCCGAGCGTCACGCGGAATATTATCGGAGCATGCTGAATTCTTTGACATGGGTCACAGCGCTTTGATATTTCTTGGAGCGTCTTGAGTGTTTCAGGCGTCGCTTCCTCAGGCGAGATCTCTTGATCAGGTCGTACAGCTTCTGCGCGGTCGGGTGGAAGAATTGCCGATGCAATTTCGATGACTGCGACTGAGTGAAGTACATATCACTGGAGAAACGGATCTTGATGTAGAGGTGGGAACTACGTGACCTGATCAACGGAATTGACCATTCGTCAAAGTAGATGGTGTTCCATTCCTTAGTTACTTGCGGGATCCTTTTCACAAGTCTGTTCGAGACGGTACACGGGGTAATGGACTCACTGTACATGGCGTCCAATCCGAGTAAGGCAGGGATGTTAGCTTCAACAATTTCCATCGTTACCGAGATTCTTGGAACGACAAGAGGGGCATCAATAGGAAGTGCTATGTTGCCAAGAGAATTATACGTGTGATCAGCAAATCGAAACCGATTGCGTGAAAGTAAAATAGGCTTCCCTTGAATTCCAAGAATGTTGCAGATTCAGTTGAGCTCCTTGCGACCTACTACAGACGAAGGTGCTCCAGTATCACAGAGCATTCCCAAAGGTCGTCGATTACGCGTTTCAGCCTTTAGATTTCCAACGTATTCATCTGTCATCCAGACATCCTTCCATCTATTTTGGTTCGGGCTTTTGCTCAGATACTTACGGCGACGCGGGCGTGCAAAACGTGCAGAACGTTTTACTGTAGGGCCCCGTCGCCTGAACGAAAATCCTCCACGGAATTGCTTATGTACGTTGCAGTAGGTGCCATCGAGGACGAGAGCTGTGAAAGGAAAATAGAGGCGTCCGCTGACTCAATCGCATCCTGATCCTGACCTTCATTGTCGGCAAAGTGCGCGTCGAATTCCTGCAGCTCAGTGGACTCCTCTGCAATTTCTTCTTTCTCAGAATCACTGCTGTGAGTACCATCACCTTCATCCTTATCCTTAATGATGTCAGCAAGTATGTGAACGGAAGAGTCTCCACGTTCCAGACGATGTCGAGTGTGAGCAGCGAGATCTTCCTTCTTGCAACGGTGATTTGGACTCCAGGGCCACCACATTTAATGCATTCATTTCGCCTTCTGGCTTCCTCAAAAGTCTTCGAAGAGCGCCTGCCACCACGGTTGTCGGCAAGCTTTCTCTTATTACGACTGTTATAGTTCCGGTGAGAATAGCGCGGATTGCGACCATAACGCATCATATGCGTGCCCATTTCATCTTGATGCGCGATTCCAGTTTCGAAAGCACGATTTTCACCTGTCAGCTGCTTGAATTGGCGTAGATTCTGGATAGATTCGTGTAGCGTCGTCACGAACTTGTTAAAGGAGTAGTTCTGAGATGAGATACTCTGGACGTGAATTCGAGACCACTCCTGAAATTCTGTCACTGCTTTCCGTAAGAAATCGATCTTGTGGGCGTCGGTACGAAAGTCAGGAGGGCGTTGCGGAGTGAGTTCATTGATGTGTTCCACAAGTTTCATGAGTACATCAGATACATCTCTAATCTCCTTGTCGAGCATAAATGACTTAAGACGAAGTGTCTCGAGCGATCCCTTAACTTGAATCTACCTTGCATCACTCAGATACTCACTTGTCATTACTTTGACCATTTCAGTGAAGTTCATAGCACTGTTGCAATTCTGTAAGAAGAATCGAAGAGCAGCACCGTCAAGAATATGTACGAAAAAAAACTGCCTTCTGAGAGGGAGATAGTTTGTACTGTCGAGCACAGATGCCATACATCTCAAGTGTTTCAGTGATGTCTTGTGATATATCTCCAGTGAATCTGCTGTCTTTAAACATCTGCTGTACATAATTCACCTTACGAGGATCATCCGATCCGTTCTGGTGACTGCCACGAGTATTAGTCGGGTTTGGGCTTGGATGCGAGTCCATGTCGAGATTAGGATTATCCATGCGGAGATCCTGACCCGGGCTTGCAGACGGATTTGCAACAAATGTTGTTGCTCCTCAAGCCGGGGGAATACCGAAGGACCGGCGAGGATGACGATGATTTCCATCCGAATCTTGTGCCGCAGGACGATGTGCTTCACTTGAATTGCGGGGTTCATTCAAGCTTCCCATGGGGTTGTTAATGGACGTTAAATGTTCATTTAAACCGCGATGTTCCTCTAACCTCATAACAACGGCTTGTGGAAATTCGGGAGAGCAGTTCACAAGGTGGCAAAGCCAAATATTCGTATGGATCACTTTCTCGTTCCTATCTGGAACAGAAAGCCTGACACTGTCCAAAACTCGTTCGAGATCTCATGAAAACCATATAGCTCAGCGACTTTAAACAATACCTTGACTGGTAGCATCGGCATCGAAAAATACTCTTCAGCAAAGATTCTCTGCGGCGCGGGAAGCAGATCCGCCATGTATTCGGCAATATCTTCAGAATCAGGTAAAGCAGAGGACGCTTTAGATGATGATCCAGACGGAGGTTCAGGGACTGTGAAGTACTCGATGGTTGCCTTAGCAGCATTCATCATCTTAGAGGGTAAATCATCACTCAATGACGAAGTTGATATCATTTTGAGTATCTGATCACACTTGTGCTTGAACTGATTGCGGGAAAGCGGCGGCATCTTTTGCGAAAGTCAAGTGTTCGACAACGAAGACGGGTATTTTGAGAGGCGAGTTCGATATTGACGGGGGTTTGGAGAAGTAGAACTAGATCGGCGCAGTAGAGTGCGGGGAAACGAATCCGGATTGTCGTGTTTTCCCACTTCTATTGGCTGCTGTTGTAAGACTGTACAATCAGCCTTAGTATCAACGGCAAAGATAGGAAGGATAGAGGAATAAAATTTTACTTTGCCAGGCGAGAAGGGCCGACGCTGTGGCGTGGGCAGAGCTACGGATTCTGCGGAATCAGACGTAGCGAAAACTTCTCGATGATGGTCCCCTCTTTTTCTTCCGTCGGCCTGGGAGGAGCTGAGCTCATAGATATTAGTACATGCAAAGGTGCGCAAGACTGCGTTTGAAGCGTAGTGTGATTAATGCATTACAGTGTAATTGACACAAACAACCGTGTTTGCGAGTTGTGCCAAAGCCACAGGGCAGCGCGTGGTCACCGTACGAATCCATGAGTGTCGTGCAACTTCCCTTGTGGCATTTTGAAGCGCGAGGAAACAGTGGCGCCCTGAAATAGAACTGCAACCACGTCTTATAATTGCGGTCCGAGATGTAGGTGCCCAGACCTGGAGCCGGTTGGCATGAAAGCCAGTCCTTGCAACCATCCACTGACAACGAGGCTCGGAATGCCACGATCCTCTCATCCCCCTTTGGCATGGCGTCAAAGGCCTTTTACTCAACTGGGCGAGCGAGTTGCTCTTGCCCAAACCGCTGCCTTGAGTTGATAGCCGTGAACTGGACAACCTTCTCGGGTGCCAATTGTGTCCCCCACTCATCATCATCTGCCCGAGCTGCGGATGTGTAAGATTGGAGAGCAGTGTTCGGTAGCACAGGGAGAAGGGTAGAGCACAGGGCACGCGTGAAGGATACGGAGGAAAGGAAGGCAGCCGCCGCAGTCAGCTTAGCGGAGCGGAGCCGGATGCCAAATGTTGGCTTGCGGGGCCCAAAGGGCGCAATAGGAAGTTATAATTCCCGAAAAGTGTCGGCATCCAGAACCCCGCCCATCAACCCTCCCAGCGTGTCTTCAACAGCAGTGTCGAATTCCGCAGCTCCCTTGAGAGTGGAATTAGGGAGAACTACACGTAAGAGGTAGGAAGTTTTAATTCCCGAAAAGGATCGGCGTCCAGATCCCCGCTCATGAACCCCCGCCGCATGTCTTCAACTGCGTTGTTGAATTCCGTAGCTCCCTTACAAGTGGAATAAGGGGGAACAACACGTAAGAGGTAGTTGATCCGACATACACCAAAGCAGGTCCGCAGTGGGTGGAGAGCTACATGCGTATCCTCCAGGGTTAACAAGGATTTGAGGAGAGGTTGTGACGAAGTGACGTGCGTTGTGAACTCGCGCTCCATGATTAGGTCCGACACGATGGGAGCGCGGAGCACTTTTGTCCCGTCGTCATAGTTCTGCCGAAGCTTATATGGGAGGGACTGCTCACCAGGTAGGGTCGGGATGGTTGGCCACCAGCCGGCACACTTATCGATGTGGAGGTCTAAACCCAAACTGCGCACCTCTGGGGAGGAGAGGAACTGTAGTGCCGTTCGAATGGCTTCATGAGTTCCAACTAGAGTAGATACCCATAGTAAAGTACCACAGATGTAGGAGTGGGAAGGCTCGCCTGTGGTGTCGCCCACATTTTCCAGGCGGATTTTGGGTTCCCGCGTCACTTCTTGCAGCGTCACTCCTTGCAGCACAAGGGAGAATTAAAGTGGACCCAGCGGATCCCCGTGCTGCACGCCAACCTCGCTCCGTAGCATATCATTCCGACACCATAGATGACCCCGGTTTATCGTGTACGTGTAATGGACCCAAGCGAAGAGCTCTGGGAGGACCCAAGCGAAGAGCTCTGGGAAGACCCAAGCGAAGAGCTCTGGGAATCTCTGTTTGACCTCCGTCAAAAACGCACTGCGGCCATTGGTTAACAGTGCCTACTCTGCCGATTCACCATGCTCCTCGTAAAGTCACCGTAGAGCGTAAACAATTGGCTCAGATTCTCCTGACGTTGATACTCCCAACTGTAACCACCCAGCACCGACGAAATCAATGCCCACATGATGCTCGAGGGAACAAGAAATAAAGGACCTAACTGTTGAAAAATTTTAAAAAAATATGCATGGTCCATCTGATTTTTTGATTTTCAGCTACTGTATAGCAAATAAAACCTCCAAGACAACAACACACCTTCCACGCTCTTTCCCTTTTTCTCTTTGAACTTCTTTCCCTCTTCAGAACAACTCTCAAGCCTCTCCAACCTCCCTCCTTGAATCTCCCCGTATCCCTTCCCTCAAAATGTGCTCCGCCGCGCCGGACTCGACCACTCCTCGCGTGGTGGCGCGCTCAACATCGGACCACAAGTCGCGAGCGATGCGTCAGGCCGCCCACGCATCGCTTGACCTCACCGCCGACCTCATCGCCGACCTGTCCAAGGTCACCGATCTATCGCTCACCAACGCCCCAGAAGTCCTTCTCAACACGCTGCGCAACGACCCTGCCTTGGCCGCAGCCTTGGGCTGCCTCCGCAGCACCCCCGCTGCCAAGAACGTCGTTAAATTCCTCGCCCTTGTCGCCTCTGCCGATGACGCCCCCAATCCCACAACTGCCACACCCACCGCTCAAGCAACGCCTTACCTCAACGCTGCTCGGACCCCACCGCCGAAACCTCCCACCCGCTTACCGATCATCGGCCGCCGAACCGACGCCCCGCCCACCAGTCCTCCTGCCATCCATCCCTCCCTCCAGAAGAGCATCAACCGCATCGGCGCACGCCTGGTGAACAATGGCCCTAAACAGTTCGTTAAGGTATGCACCCCACGCGAGACCCGTCCCCTTGGTAACGCACTCTCCCTCCGGAAAGCCCTCACAGCCGGTGGGTTCCATGGTTCCGTCACAGTGGTGCCCACGGCTGACCAGCACACATCCTTCGTCTGTGCACCCGCTGACACCCTCACGCATACTCAAACCGCGTACGACGCTTTCCGCCAGCACTGCCCTGCCACCCTTCCTCCAATCGCCGTCTCCGCACCTGCCCCTATCGTCGCCCACTGCACCTCGGACGACGATGCCCGTCGCTCCTTCCACGCCTCCGAGCTGAAGCCGACCGCCTGAAGGATCCCTCATGTCTGTGGAGGCCCAGGCATTACTTCGTGGAAGTCCTCGAAACCTCGATCTCCGACATCCACTCCCAATTCCCGTCCGCTGCACCCGCCCCTCCCGCACCCCTCCCGATGAGTCGGAGTCGGCTGCTAAGCGACTTCGCCTTAACGGCGCAACGCCCCCCCGCCTGCCGCCTCCTCCGCCACCGCCAATCCGGCCACACAATGAGCGGGACCCCACTCACTCAACCGCAACATTGCCCACCTCCCTCCATTATATTCTCCCTCCCCATACCAACCCTACCATACCTCCCCAACTCCTTGAAGGTGCCGTTTCGAGGTTTGAAGGTGCCGTTTCATGACCTATTTGCGCAGATCTGTCGCCGGTACGTTGAATCCCGGGCCTGTTCCTCCCGACGTGAATACCTCCACCGCCTGCTCGCCCTCCCCAAGCTAGTTCTTCGTAAGAATGGCCGCAGTGAACCGCGGAACCGCCACCGCCCAAGTGCTGTCGCCTCCATCAAGCGACGTATCCTCCTCGCACGGGCTGGTCAATGGAGTCAGTTACTGCATGAGGCGACAGACGCCTTCGCCGCAATTCAAAATCGAAACCCTACCCCTCGGAGGACCCCGGCCGAGAGATGCAGGCGCGCCCTGCTCATCGGCTCCACCCGGAAAGCTGCCCAGGCCCTACGCTGCCCTATACCACCTGTCCCCGCAACACAGGCCAACTCTGCGAAACTCGTCGCCCTGCACCCCTCACCCTCGCTCCCGGTCGAGGCCGCTCCTAGATCGAGCCTGCCTCGCGCATTCAAATTCACGGCCGCAGAAACTCCGTCGACTGCCTCACCATTCTAGCCCAGGACCAGACGGCCTCCGCCCTGCCATTCTGCGCTCGATCGCCCACGCTCCGGGTGGTGCCGAACCTTCCAACAGCGCCCTCGACTGGCTCACCAAACTTCTGAACTGCATCGTGGACGGCGACGCGCCGCCAGAGCTCAGGGAGTGCCTTGCCGGAGCAACACTTGTAGGTCTCCCTAAAGATCCACTATGCCGTAGTTTGCGCCCAATCGCTGTCGGACTCCTCATCAGGCGCCTCATCGGACGCCTCATCATGAAACGTGTGCCCCAACAACCGGCTCTATCTGCATACCTACGCCCGCTCCAACTCGCGGTTGGTGTGCCCTCAGCTACCGAAGCAATCGCCCACGCCGTTCGGGAGAAAATCCGCCAGCTCGCGCCCTCCTCCACTCCACACGTCCTCATCCAGGTCGATGCCAAAAACGCATTCAACTCCGTGGAACGTCGCCTCATCCTCGCCGAAACAATCACATGGCTGCCCGAGGCTTCCCGCTTTGTGCACTTCCTGTACGGTTCCGACTCGCGACTCATGTTCGGCCGCCACATCATACGCAGCCGCACTGGGACCCAACAGGGGGACCCCCTGGGAATGCTCCTGCTCGCCCTCGCGCTGCAACCTCTACTCATCGAACTCCGTAGTACCTTTCCCCACCTTCCACTTAACGCCTGGTACGCGGACGACGGTAATCTCATCATGCCACTGGAACAAGCCAGATCCGTGCTCGTATTTCTCTCCGAGCGCGGACGACACTCTGGGTTCCATATCAACCTAGCCCACCACAAGACTTCCGAATGGTGGCCGACCGCCCCGTCCCAGGACCGCTTCAATGCTGCTGCCTTGCCATGCGATTTCAAGACCGAGGAGGGTACCACTGTGCTCGGTAGCCCCGCAGCATGCCTCCGCCTCGTTGACGATACCTTTGACACCATCCGCACGTTTTGGGCGTCTCTCGTCATGCTGAACGACCCCCATATCGCCTTTTAGGTCCTTCGTTTCTGCGCATCCTCCTGTCGGCTCATGTATCTTTTCCGCAGTAACCCGCCGCACTCAACCGGTGCCCTTGCCAAGTCGTTTGACAAGGATTGCGAAGGGTATTCAAAAAGATACACCGCCGCCAAACCGACACAGGTTGGACCCAAGCCACACTCCCCTTCCGTCTGGGTGGCCTCGGCCTTAGCCAGACCCAAGGCGTTCACATCATCGCCTTCACGGCATCCCTCCTCGGCAACTCCGCACTTGTGCAACAGGTTCTCGAGCTGCGCCCCTTGGCGATCGACGTTTATGGCCAGATCGACATCCCCGGCCTCCAGCCCCTCCAGGACATTGCCAACTGCACCGCCGCTAGGCGGGGAAAGCCTGCCTTCACGGAGTTTCGCGCGCTTCGTACAATGGTATCATGCAGCGGAATACTGCCGTCATGATCAACCAGGGCAAATTCTGCGCGGTTGAACCCCAATAGGTCCAGCCGGGGCCGTACGGTCCCTTCGTAATGCATTTTAGTAATAAGAGGTCACCATTCCCCCCCTGTGGAAGCCGGCGTGACCGGTCTGCGTGTCCTGACACAGCTCGTTTCTCGGCTCGCACGGGGGGAACTCCCGGACGCTGTGCTTCCCCTCGTGGCAGCGGCGACGCTCCTCCCGCTTCAGCCGACTCCCGACAAGGTCCGCCCGATCGCCATCGGGTCTGTGCTTCGCAGGATAGTGACGAAGGCACTGCTCCCGGCCGCAATAGCCGACTCACACTCGGTTATGTCGCCGCATCAGACGGCCAACGGTGTTAAAGCCGGGTTGGACTCTATTGTACACGACACCCGCACGACACTACGCCGCTTCTCCGCCACCCCGAACGTCGCCACGGTCCTCATAGACGCTAACAACGCCTTTAACCGCGTTGATCGGCAGTCTATGCTGGACCACCTACCAATGCTCGCCCCCTCGCTTGCCCGCTTCGCAAACATGATCTACGGCCGAATGCAACCGCCATTGCTTGTCCCGAACCGGGATCGCACCGTCATACCAAGTGCCCAGGGCACCCAACAGGGTGACCCGGCCAGCATGTTGTTGTTCTCGCTAACGATCCAACCCCTCATCCGTCGGGTTGCTGAGATCCCCAACATTGCTCTCTGCCAATGGTACGCCGATGACGGCACTATCGTCGGGAACCTTGGCGCCATCCGTCAGGCGCTCAGGCTCCTTGCCCGAGATGGTCCCACGGTTGGCTTCCATGTCAACCCACGAAAGACACGCATATACTGGCCTCACGTCATGCCGCAGGATCGAGCAGCCCTCTTAGCGGAATTCCCTCTCGCAGAATGCTCGCGGGACGGCTTTCCGCTTCTAGGGGCCCCCATTGGGAACAAAGCGTTCACGGAGAGTTTTCTCCGGTCCAAGATTGCTCAGTGCCGCCGGACCCTGGACCGCCTCCTGCTGGTCCGCGACGCCCGCGCCCGGTTCCACATGCACCGGATCTGTGCCTCTGCATGCCTCCTATCGCATGCATTCAAGCTCTCAGATCCGCGCTTAGCCGAGTCCGCCGCAGAAGAATTTGATGATCTACAACGGTCATCATATGAAAAGCTACACGGCATAGCTCTCACGGACCGAGCCTGGGACCAAGTCTGCCTCCCCATGCACCTCGGAGGTCAGGGCTTCGAAAGCATCGCCTCGTGCCTCCACGGCGCTGCCGCCGCCAGCATCATTGATGCTGCGCCCGCACGGCAGCGAACTTCCGCACACGCCACGCCGCGTGCTTGTGCACTTGCTTCTGGCCGCTACCGCGGCGACCGGTCCTTCCTCCTCCGTCAGGCTGGGCCTTCTCTCCGCCGTTTCGCCCTCTCCATCCCCGGGGTAGTCGACCTTTCCACCCTTGACCCTCCAACTCTAGCTGCTTCACCCACCAACACTCTAACCCTTCTCAAACGGGTGCAGCAAGAGGCGCGGGCAAGAGTACATTGGCACGACGACTCCTGGGCGAATGCCCCAAACCCGACCGCACACAGCGACGCCGACATTCGACATCGCATCCGTGGCTTAGCGTTCCGCCGCAGCCCCGCTGCGGCGTTTCTCTTCGCTCACCCCACGGCAGCTACGAAGGTCCACACCACACACTGGCAGACCATGCTCCGCCGTCACCTCGGACTGCCAGTGTATGATGACTCCATGCCCCTCAACTGCCACCACTGTGACCACCCCTTGGACACCCTCGGGGATCACGCCGCCGACCTCTGCTGCCCTGGTTTCGGCCGTCGTCACCGCCATAACTCGCTCTGTAATGCGATAGCGACACACGTTACCCGCGCCGCGGGTCTGGATACTCGGCACGAGGTTCCGTTCCTCGTCCCGGGCACTGAGCTCCGGCCCGCCGATATCCTTGTACAACCGCCCCCAACCCCGGAAGGCACAACGTTGCGCCCCATTGCCTGTGACATCACTGTCGTCTCACCGTTTAAGGCCGCAGTTCGCACCAAGGCGACCCAGGTCGCCGGAGGCGCTGCTGAACTGGCGGCCCGCGATAAGGTCACAACCCTGGAACGCAACATCGCCCGACGCCTCCCCGCTCCCTCAACTGCCCATCTTCTGCGCCTTACACGCCGAACTTCACATTTCGACCACTGGCGTTTGATTCCCTAGGTGCCCCTTCCCCAGGAACTATTGCATTTATCGAGGAGTTAGTTCCACGGATCGCGTCCAAGTGTCACTCGACAGTTGGCGTTATCCGCCGCCGTATCTACCAGCGACTGAGTTGCACCCTCTGGTCATCCATCGCTGAAGCTATCCTGTCGCGAGCCCCGATGCGCATGGACGACGAAGTACACCCGGTTAGATCTTAACCGTATAGTTAGGACGTGCGCAGTCCCCAGTAGATACTGAACGCATTAAACTTCTTCCCCAGTAGATACTGAATGCATAAACTTCTTTCTCACCACAAATAAACTCAGGCGCATCCGCTACAACCTATCTTGCACAGGAGTAAATTCGTTTTACGAGGCAGTAAACGAGCGAAAGCTCTGAACGGCAACCTTGCACAGGTAGCTCTCTGAGAGACGTGAAGGAAAATGGAAACCGAAGAAAAGGCGTTAAAAATACAGTATTCTTGATTACATACGTAATCAATTGATGACACTTGTCGAATAGACACTAGATCTGCACAATGTGACAATGCACTTGCTTTTTCAATTTGAAACGCGGCATACTTGTCCGCTCTTTCCTTGACGTCCACTGATGACGCGGTGCTAAGAAGTTGTCGGTCAATGTTCCGCACTTGTTCCTGAGCCTTCGAAAAAGTCTCAGACAGATGCCGTCCTTGCTTCCGAAACATAAAGTCTAGCTCAGTCCATCCGGCTGGAGCGCACACCCAATGCAGCACACGCTTTACGAAGCGATATTTACAAAACACTCTTGGTCGTCAAATGCGTTGATGTCGAGTGAGAAGCAAGCAAGCGTTTGAAAGCGTAGCCACGGTTAAGTGCGAGTTTGTGTTCCGCCAAGTCTCTCTCCACAAAAGACGCGTATAAGAGCAGCACACCAGAGTCATTGGAGATGAGATCGCGGCGTCGTGAATCATCTCGTTCACGGACCTTCAAGAGCAATTCCAAAGGAGCAGTCTCACTTCAGACAAGCTGTTTGCCTGAAGTGTGTTTTCGTAGCAATTGCAGCTGAGTACTAAGTGCATTGCCCTTGCATGCAGTTGTCCTGATCTGCCCGAGAAGCTTGCTGGCGTAAAGTTAATATGCATAGCAATACGTGCGATCAATTTGCTCTCAGAATGCTGACATCGGCAGCCGCATATCCATACTCGCAGGTAACTGGCGTAAGTTCTCTATCCTCCTAATTTCATTTTACTTGAATGGTTGTTTGTACCTTGGAGAAGACAACACCGCCAGTTTGCTGCCCGGCTCGAGATTCTGGAAGAAATCGTAGGTCATAATGGAGAAACCACATTTGAGTAAATGCAACAATGGGGCCGGCCGGGTTGGTTGCAGTGGTACGGGCGCTTCGGCGAAAGCCCAGAAGCCCAAGATGTTTCAGCTGCACCCAATTTATGCAGTGTCGGGAGTATGTAAAGGGCCCCGCATGACGTCCAGGAAATTAGACGCCCCCGCGTAGCTACTGACTAGATAATCACTTCTATCGAAGACGGTCGCAGCCGAATCTACCGTGCGACACCATACAAAGGCTGCTCAATTCAGTGGATTCGCTAATGTCCTAACAACTGCACAGAACGTGCGCGGCAGAAAAAACGCTTTCCATACTGGGACTTTGTCCAGGAAAGAGATTACCAGTGTTTTCCACTTGGCCTTAGGAACGCACGAACTGATGTACGCCAGGCATATTCTGATGCAATTTAATTCTTTTCCAGAGCTTGGCGCACGCGCTGCCGAAAGTTAGGTAACGTGAGGCACATAATATTGATGCCGCACAGAGCAAATTCAATTGAAAGTCAATCCAAGCTTTGTCGTTTCCTACAACGTAGGGTCCGTATCTGGACAAACAGTGAGGGTCCCACTGCTATCCGCGACGGCGCACAGCTGTTCCTAGCTGGTGTCCGCGTCCCTCCGGAAATGCAGTGAGGATTGTTAGTTATTTCGGAGCGTATCCGCGAACAAGCGCAGAGGAGAGTCACGAAATCAATACCCGCAAGTACCAAGGTGTCCTTAATCACAACCACAAACCGTCAGCTTCACATCTCAACGAGTCCCGGTACTCGATCTTACTCCAAAAGTCTACTGCGGCACTGCAGTCTGGTGCGTCTCTTTTCTGGTAGGTGAGCTTGCCGCAAGACCAGGTGCATCAGGGATGGCGACTTTGACTTTCGTAGCCTCTGCCATAACCTTTGCCGCGTCAGCCATAGCCACCGCAGCTGGATCATGCAAGGGTTTGGCATCATCAGGAGTAATATCGACTTGTTGCAAAAGCTTCATCAATTCCTCTTCTTCCGCTGTCACCGCTGGCTTGTGGTCCACTTCTGTCTCGACCTTCTCAGGCTTGACAGCCATCATAGATTCAAGTTCCTCCTCTAGCTCCGTCTCGTCCGGCCCAAGCACGTCCTGGTTCAGCTGCTCAAGCGCGGTCCGCACCTCCTGTTGTTCGGCAAGCATCTCATTAAAGTCCGCAGCCACAGCATCCACACGGTCCGCAGTAACACCATCAGCAGTCACAGTCTTAAGCGAGGCCATACCAGTCTCCAAAGCGGCGACTGCTTCGCGATTAGACTCTGCTTCATCCACCGCCATAAGCACCGCACTCAACTTAGTTGCCGCCGCACGCGCCCCAGTAAGCTTTGCTTCGAGCCCTTTTTTCTTCTTGAGACGTGTAAGAGCGTCTGCCTTATTCCCAGACTTTGCCGCGACCACAGCGGCCTCCTTCTCCGCTTCAATGGACTCCTCAAGATGCGTAGATAGCTTCTCCATACGCTCCAGCGCTGCCTTTGTTCTCAAGACATCCCTATCTGCCTGAGTGGCCGAGGCTTTGCCGAGCTTGACGCCGAGAACAGAGTCTGGATCCTCCTTTGTCGGGACTGTGAACAAGGTAGTGGCGTCTCCCTTGGAGACGACATGTGCAATAACAGCCTCTGCATCACGAAGATTGCCCCCCGTAATTTGCTCTGCAAAAGTCTTGACTGTATATATATCTGCGGTTGCGACGGCGCCGGAAAGGGATGATACGCGTTCGGCAAGAGATTTGAGAGCAGCAACGGGCACTATGGGATCGTCCAAACTAAGTGCAGGGGGCTTTGATGGGCCCCATATGTAGCTGGTGACGGTGGAGCGAATGGAGCTCAAGAATAGGAGGATCGTGGTGAGGTGGCAGTGGGGGCTTTCAGGGTGTCTGCGCTGACGATATCGCCTCTCTTAAATAGCTCCTCGATGACGCGGGTGCCAGAAGAGGGCTCAGTTCCATT
Source organism: Kappaphycus alvarezii (assembly GCA_002205965.3). NCBI lineage: Eukaryota > Rhodophyta > Florideophyceae > Gigartinales > Solieriaceae > Kappaphycus > Kappaphycus alvarezii. The sequence continues at coordinate 1,064,467 of NADL03000649.1, forward strand.
GTGCTTGAGTAATTTTAAGAGCTCGCGCTGTACATTTTGCATAGTCGAAGTTCGGAACGGACGCTATGGTTAGTGAATGGAAGCAAAGAAGATTTGGTTGAGCAGTTCCCTCAAAGAACAAGGGCGCAGGGGTGACGTACCGGTGTGGTGACGAGATGGCCAGGGCGCGTGCACGAGGAGACGATTGCATCCTCAAAAAATCCAACAAGGGCGTCCCAAATTGCCTGAAATCAGGTTGAAAAGTTGACGCTCATCAGGTTAGTAGGGCTGGGGTGATGACGTGTGGTGCGGACGCAGATGCCTCGTTTGGAGAAAAGTAGGAGCTTACTGGGTCAGCGTCGCGAGTTATTGGGAGGCTGGAAGCCCAAAGAACATCGATTTCCTCCTTGGAACGTGAGGCATAAGCAGGCACTGTAGTGATACTCCACGTTGAATGCACCATGGCAATGAGTTGGTTGGCTGCGAAGTAGTCCTGAACAGAGAGCCGACAAGTGATGAGGGTGGTGAGCGCAGTCTCGGCAAGACGGAGTGGACGATCGCTAAACTTTCGATGCGAAAAGCGATGGTTGTTGCCATGGAGCGGCGGTTTAGTTCCTTCGAGCAGGTGTCCAATACTGTATAGTACAGTAGTGTTGTACTGCACTGTACTGTACTGTACAATGTAGCGCCAGACGGACAGCTTAAATCCAAAAGGGCATAATTTGACTCGCAGCTTTTTTCAGGACTTTTCGAATGCTTCAAAAACCCGACAAAAGCCTGTGTTGGCTCTTACAGTACTGTACTTCAGACTAGAAAGTACATAAATGCAAAACCCTCCTTGCCGCACTATCACCGCCTTTCCCACGTTTTCCACAACATCGTAACACCCACCGACACCCCTTCCGCAACTCAACCACACAAACGAGCAACTCAACCCAACACTCTCCAACACTCTCAACACCACACAAAAGACTCAACCTTCTCTCCACCCGACTACCCTAAATTCCAAAGCCATAACCATGACCAATGCACCAGACAATTTCGAGTCCTACGTCCTTCCCGACGGTGTAGACAAGTAAGTCCTCCCCCTCCCCCTCTCTTCCCTCTCCACCCCCCCCCCCACATCAACCCACTCACCCTCCAAACTAACCCCCCCACCCGCCACCCAAGAATCGCCTACGAACGAGAAACCAAAATACTAAACTGCGGCACCTTCAAGCTAGAACGTGAGGACCACACCATCGGCAACCTACTCCGCATGCAACTATTACGCGATCCTGATGTAATATTCGTCGGTTACTCGCACCCCCATCCGATCAAACATCATATTCTACTACGCGTCCAAACTGCCGTCCGCCCCTCGCGTGGCGGTTCCTACCAACCTCCAAACGCCTTGCAATCGGCGCTTCAGGATTTACAAGTTGAGATTGGCGACTTGTCACGACAGCTGAAGGATCAATCTCGCGATCGTGAGTAGGGGCATTGCTTGTGATTCTGAGGCATGCGTGGCTGTTGTGCGAGTGGCGCGTAAAGCGGCATGCAAGGCCTATGGTGGGATGGGGGGTTTGGTTGCTACGTTTGTGGCTAGGGGTGATGCGCGGGGGTTAGATGGATGCAGTGTGACAGAGCGCCCGTTGTAAGGGGTCTGTAGGTGTGGGTTGGAGATGCTCGGCGAATACACGGCAGGCGAGGTGCGTCGGATAGGGCCTCTATGGGTTATGCTGGTGACATAGTGATCAGGTGTGACACATGTGGGAGATGTGCTGATTTGGTGAGATAGCTGCGATAAGGACGGCTAGTCTGTTGTGGTGGGTGGCGGATGTGCTGGTATGACGGGGCGTACTGTGGATTGTAAGACGGCGTTAGTAGAAGGGGGAGGGGAGGGGTGACGTGAGGTTGAATAAAGCAAGTTGATGCGAATTGTAGCGTGTTTGTTGATGTCATGCGTGCTGGGATAGAGGGTCTGGTTTAGGAGCTTCGACGAGGTCCTTTTGATAGGCGGTGGGTGGGTTTTGCTGTATGGCGGATCGCGTGCCTCGTAGTTGTCCGCTGCTGGCTGCCTGACGGGGTCGGGGTTGATATCGGTGGGGGCGCGTCGGTTCGGTATTGTAGGACTAGTATCAAGCGGAGGCGGGGGATGAATTAAATTCTTGATATGGTAGTGATGTATCTCTCCTTGCACCGTTGTTTTCGATGGCTATTTCGAATAGATTGTCGTCCCGCGCCCCCACAGCACGTGGGACGACGTGCGAAACGCGTGCAAGGACGGCTCTTCCACTCGAATAAGGTTTACTGTTTCCTATCGCTTTCAACCAACTTATTGTCCTTGTTACAGTCTTCAGAGGAACGAGGTTTGCGGAGCCGTGTCAATCCGCCGTTGAGTTCGTCCAGTTTTTTTCGTTATGGTTGTGGTTGTCTGTAAGCGGCCATGCTTACACTACAAGTTTTTCAAGCTGTCTTGATCTCGTAATTAGAGAGAGAGACAGGAAGTCCTTTCACAGTTCAGTATTTCATGGCGCACAATGGTCGACCTTCGCTTAGGTAACCCAGTATTCTGCGGCCTCCAGCGTTGCCTTACCTGCCTGGAAGGTAACTACACTGTTCCCCCGCTCCTGGATACCGTGGGGCACCACGCATCAACTTGCAAAGGGGTTGTTGGTGCGGTGCGCCGTCACAACCGTCTTCGTGATATTCTATACCCGGAACTTACTAGCCCGGCCATTTCCCTCACCGTAATTCGGGAGCGAGTCTTTGCCGCCAACCTTCACAAGAGCCCAGCCGAGCAACGCGCACTGGACCTCGTCATCGACAACCCCTTATTCGCGCCCACACTACAGGGTATTGACGTGACCATTGTCAGTCCTCACCCCGCGCCATATCGCAACCAGGCAGATGGAGGTCTCTCAGCACTGACACGAGCCGAAAAGCGCAAAAGGGAACACTACGCGCTACCTTGTCGTGCCGAGGGTATGGACCTTCTCCCTATGGCCATCGATATTTACGGACAAATTGGGGCAACCGGAATCCAGGCGCTCCATGACATGAGTAACTTTACTGCTGACCGCCGAGGGAAGCATCCTACGTCTGAATTCCGGAAGCTTAAGACACGTGTCTCGGCATGTGTTCTACAGTACACCGCAGTCATGATTAATCACCGAAAACAGAGAACGTACCCCACCACCTGACGTCCAGACGGGGCTTTTGCCTGATCCCCCTCTAGACTAGAAATCATGAATTAAAAGGTCTCTTTTTCTCTGTATTTCATAAGATTCAGGGGGGGGCGCTCCACTATGAGCCCGGTCTGGAGGTCAGGTAGTGGGGTATGTACAGTAAATGTTATTCGTAGCTGGAAGTCAAAAAATCAGATGCACCATGCATCATTACAAAATTTTTAACAGTAAGGTCGTTTATTTCTTGCTCCTTCGAATACCGTGTAGGCATTGTTTTCGTCCGTCCTGGGTGGCCTTCTTAGTGACGGTGGTCTTGAGTGGCGAGATCCTCGTGATATCGAAGGTGGTAGGGTCAACGGGGGGAGGGTAGGAGGCAGAACCAGTATTTCCGCGGGCCTGAGTTCCGTACCCGTGACGACGAGTGGGGACTACTATACCTGCTGACTGAGTATCAGTCAATTTATGTGTTACAGTAAATGAACTCAAGGCCTCGCAAAGGAGGGTGCTTACGGCAAGGCGGCGCGTGCGCTGGGATCTTCTGGGATCGCATGCCCCTCCGCAGAGGTGGTTTCCATTCTTCGGGAGAAACACACAAGACGCTCTCCGACTACAGGGTCGTACCAACCCGCTCCCTTTGACTTGCTGCCCCATTGCCCCCACTTCACTCCAGAACTTGTTCTCCATTGCGTTCAGAGCTTTCCACGGGGTAGCGCCGCAGGGGGGGTCCGGACTGCGCCCAAACCACCTTATTGAGCTCTTGTAGTCCCACCAGTTGTCAATAGTGGTGCATGAGTATCAACCTAAGGAGAATCTGAGGCAGTTGTCCACGGTGTACGGCGACTTTACGAGGAGCATGGCGAATCGGCGGAGTATGCACTGTTAACCGTTGACCCTCAAAACGCTTTCAACGTCGTCGGCCGCAGTGCGTTTTTGATGGAGGTCGAACAGAGATTCCCGGAGCTCTTCCCTTGGGTCTGTTACACGTTCGCTGTAAACTCAGGTCATCTGTGGTGTGGGAATGATATGCTACGGAGCGTGGTAGGCGTGCAGCAGGGGGATCCGCTGGGTCCACTTTTATTCTCCCTTGTGCTGCAAAAAGTGACGCAGAAACTCGAAACCCGCTTGTAAACTGTGGGCGACACCGCAGGCAGGCCTTCTCTACTCCTTCAGCTGTGGTACTTGGACGATGGGTATATAGTTGGCACCATTGAAGCCATTAGAAAGGCACTACAGATCCGCTGCTCCTCGGACTTGCACAGTTTGGGTTTACACCTCTGCATGGATAAGTGTGCCTTCTGGTGGCCAAGCGTCCCGCCCCCACCTGTTCAGCAGTCCTACCCATATAAGCTTCGCCAGAACTGTAACGACGAGACAAACTTGCTCCGCGCCCCCATCGGATCGAACCTATTCATGGAGCGCTACTTATCAAGGCACCTCACTTCGTTACAGCCTCTCCTCAAATCCCTGTTAACCCTAGAGGATACTCATGTAGCTCTTTACCTACTGCGGACCTGCTTTGGTGTATGTCGGATCAACTACCTCGTACGTGTTGTTCCCCTTATTCCACTTGTAAGGGAGCTACGGAATTCAACAACGCAGTTGAAGACATGCGGCGGGGGTTCATGGGCGGGGATCCGGACGCCAACCCTTTTCGGGAATTAAAACTTCCTATGGCGCCCTTAGGGCCCCGCAAGCCAACATTTGGCGTCGGGCTCCGCTCCACCTTCCTTTCCTCCGTATCCCTCACGCGAGCCCTGTGCTATACCCTTTTCCCTGGGCTACCGAATACTGCTCCCTAATCTTACACATCCGCAGTTCGGCCGCTCGACGAATGGAAGACACAAGTGGCACCCGAGAAGGTTGTCCAGTTCGCGGCTATATACTCAATGCAGTGGTTTGGGCAAGGACACTCGCTCGTCCAGTCAAGGAAAAGGCCATTGACGCCATGCCAAAGGGGGATGAGAGGACCGTGGCATTCCAAGCCTCGTTGTCAGTGGATGGTTGCAAGGACTGGCTCTAACGCCGACCGGCTCCAGGCTTGGGTATCTACATCTCGGACCGCCATTACAAGACGTGGCTGCAGTTCTATTGCTGGGTGCCATTGTTTCCTCCCGCCTCAAAATGCCGCAAGGAGGGATGCACGACACTTATGGATCAGTACGGTGACCAAGCTCTGTGCTGTGCCTACGGATCTACCCTTGTTTGGCGGCATGACTCGCAAACACGGTTGCTTGACGCAAACCTTTCCAAGCCGCTCGGCACCCTGTCTTCGGGCCCCCGGCGTCGGTGACAGCAATCCCGTACAGCGCCTGGAAGCGAGACTTCTATTGCGCGTCGAAGGCATCCGCAGCTGTACTGGCGTCGCGAAGGTCGGAGCTTAAAGGCTTCGTTCGGCTACCATCCTCGTGTGTCCGGTGGGCCTTGATGTTTTAACCCTCTGCACTTGTTCCGCTCTTTGCTGCACTGCATGCAAGCCGCCATGCTGGCGGGCTCTCACATTGCCCTTTGAGCTTCGTCTTCCCGCTGCAAGGTAGCAAACTTCCAACAGCGATGTCGCATTTGTATTGAAATTGAGTCTCTATGTGCTCTATCCGTCTCGAGGTCCTCCCTCGCTCTCTGCGGTTGCCAATTATGCCAACCCAGCATGTCCCTCTCCTGTTCCTTTGGTTCGCGCGCAGTCCTCACCTGCTTACCTTCCATCTCGGCCTCCCTAGCTAGCTGTGACTCATTCTGCTCCTATGGCGCAGCCGCTAGAACACGTGCCTAGGTGAGCCTCGATGCTTCCTCCACCTTCATGTCTAAGGGGTGGGGAGATATCTGTGGGTGATGAGTACGCTGAGAATCACATTGCGCTGAACGACGCGATCTTGGATAGGATACCTTGTGGGTTGGAACATGAGAAACATTATCACTTCTCATATCCTCAGGTTTGCTGGATTTCATCTCACTGTGCTTGCTTTCCCTGCACACTGGGACGCCAAACTTTGTCTAACGTTTGCAAGCTGGCTCTTCCTTTTCCAATGTTGTTTTTGGTGCCGTTCCTCCCTCCCGTTCGTGCCGCATTAGCGCTACGCTTCTTTCCTTTCCTTGAACGTGAGGAATTGCTCGAAGGAGCATCTTCCGACGAAATGGATACACCCTTCGTATCATCCTCACCCGTGGCCTCCGAAGGTGGGTCGCTTCGGTGATTAGCACCATCGACGGCCGCTGCCGCGGCAGCCACACTGCGGTTACGTTTCACTAGCCGCAGACCACAGGCGTTACAAGGGTGCCACGCCCATCCGGTGCGCCGCGGCGGACCGGCGTAGTATTGGTGTTGCACTCGGCACATAGCCAATCGGGAGGGGGAGGTTTTGGTCGGGATTCAAGGAGTCGAGGGAAGGGGCCGGAGCTGCCATGCTCCAGACGATAAAGATCGTGCGCGCCAGGAGAGAAGAGCGAGTTGCGACGGACCTAGAGTCGGACAGGATGCACTGTGGCCAGAGCGGTTAAGGTGCGCCCCAGAGGTCATCTTCCGAAAAGGTGCGGGCTTCAGTTGACTGGATTAACTGAGGGAGGGTTTATGGGGTATGGGGCATTGGAAGGCCTCAGGGTCAAAGTTACCAATGTCCGCGGTTCCAAACTCGGAGCCAGGAGGCCGGAGGCGCTCCGGCACGAGGTCGAAGAATCCACGCATGGGTGAGCGTGCGATGCGCGGGTGGAAACTGGCGGAGCTGTTTCCAGAGGCGCCATGTCTGAACTCGGAGGAGTCAATCAGGCTGGCGGCATACGAGGCATGGATCGTAAATGAGAAGGGATGAAATCCATGGCCGCGAAACCGGATTGGGAGATGGACTTGGTTGCGAGCGGTTATGACCAGAAGTACATTGTTGAGGCGGGCACAAGCGTCCATTTCTAGTTCATCAAATCGGACTACACAGAAGGGGACATCTGGGCGACTTAGCGGGCATGTGTGTTGAACCCGACAGACAGAGGCAGAAGATCGGTGACGGTGAAAACGGTGGGCGCGTCCGGGACGGTGTCCAAGAGAATCCAGGCTGACCTGCATTTGTCCATGGAAGACTGGAGCTGTTGGTATACATACTCGGGGGAACCCAGGGGGTAGGGCGAGGAGCAAGATGCCAGGTTTCGATACCAATGAGACGGGGAAAGTCGCGGTGACGGCGCTGAGACGAGTCGGGCATATCGTTGGGCAAAAGGCACGGGATTTTGCAGGGTTAATCTGGAACTGAGCCTCAAGCCCGAATGTCTGCAAGATCTGCAGTGGTTTAGCCACCTCTGGAATGAGACCAATGGGGGTACCATCGTCAGCATACCAGCGGTTGAGGAGGTCACACTCGGCCGACACTCTGCGAATGAGTGGCGGAACAAGTGAGAACAGTAGCATGCTGGCGGGTCCCCTTGTTAGGAGCCTTCCTGACTGGGGAGAAACACACGAAGCTTAGGTAAGATGATGAGAGGGGGCGGGGCACGGCCATATACCATGTTAATGAGCCTGGCCAGGGAGGGCGTGAAAGGGCAGCCCGTGGTTCATTTTTTGTCGCGGGAAGGCATGGAACGCGTTCCTCGCATCGACGGAGACCATGATGTAGTTCAGGTCGCCCCCGCATCGGCGCATGATCATCCTTGTATCACTAACAATTGCGTCAGTCCTGATGGTATTCCGTTGGCGAGCTGAAAAAGCACGAGGAAGTCACTGGAGTCCGTACGGGCGGCAGGAAGGACGATCTTGGTAACAAGGCGCCGGATGCTCTGGCCGATAGCGATGAAACGGATCTTTTCGGGCCGGGGTTGTATGGGGAGAATCGTAGCGGCAGCGAACATAGCGATCGGGGGTGCGGGGAGATCTCCCCGAGCTAGGCGCCGGATCACGCTGGTAACGGCGGAGAGGCCGGTGATTCCCGCGTTGGGGTACAACATGGTGGTGGCCAACAGGCCGAGTATCGACGAGCGGTCGGGAACAGGCACCGATGTCGGGTTCATCGAACGGGCAGCACGAAGAATGGCACTTTCCGAAATTTCGGGGGCAGGAAGAAGGTCGAAGTTCTTCAGAGGGAGAACAGGTGCATGCCGTAGAGGGTGGAGAGCGGAGAGAGAGTGGCCTAGGTGTTGGGGGCGTATCCACACGCGAAGTGGTCAGGGTGGGAAGGGGCGGTCGTTGCTGCCGTGGGTTTTCAGCGCGCTTTTTTGGGAGGAGGGGAGAAGGGCTGGAGAGGGTGGGGAGGGGAAGGTAGTTGCTCATGCGCCGCAGGGGTAGAGAGCGATAATGAAATCCCCCAGAGTATGGCGCCATTGAGTGTCTTACCGGGAAGGGCCGTAGGGGGGGGGAGGGCAGTTGAAGCAACAGCAGATGGAGTGGGGGCTATGAAACGGGCGATAATCAGCACGGGGGGCATCGGAGGGAGCGGGAGAAGCGAGAGCAATAGTGTGAATACGCTCATCTTTGTCGTTAGAGCGGTCCCACCGGTTGACCCAACTACCTATTTTTTGAAAAATAGGTCAAGGCCAACTCCCACCGGTACAGAAAATAGGTCAAAATAGGCGTGGTTACACAAATCCAGACACCAAATTTCTGAAATTTGGTGTCTGGATTTGTGCAAAGATACCCCAAGGGTTCGTTGACATGGCGCTTTCTCATTCGCTATATACTTGGTAGCCATCATTCCCCGGATACCTTTCTCCCGGGAAACCGGAACTGCCTGACATCCAAGACGCATAGAAGCCACCGTTTCGATATCAGGATGCCGCTCTTTCTGGAGAGAGGTTTACAAACAAGAATAGTCTCCATCTTCATCAACGGCTGGGTACTGCGCATTGCCTCACCCAGCTTTACTTCGATTTCACGTGCTCCGTCAAACAGTTGAGACATTTTCATATCAATGGACAACAGGAACCAGCGCTATCGCTCTGCTGCGTTCGTGAGCAGCGCGGTGCCAACAACCCGCCCAATATCACAGCTTTCAGCCGCCAATCACGATTCTGTACCATCAATACCGAGTGATACGACAAGATTTAATCTCGAAGAGTGTTCACGTGAGCTTCCCTCGATTCGGAGCATCGATATTTTATCTCCAAAATCTCCAACGCTCCTCTTCCAGTCCCCAACATCTAGTAGCCATGGCATAGTTACGAAGACAACAGAAGAAGCTAAAAGCACCAGCACGCAACAGAAAGATAATTTTGCAACTACTGGGAAAGGTTCACGTGGGTTTGGATTTACTAGTAAGGAAGATATAGCTGTGGTTAGGGCCTGGTTGAACGTATCGGAGGACCCTGTGGTGGGTTCGGACCAGAAAGCATCTCAGTTTTATGAGCGCGTTGCTGAAATTTATAACGATGGCTTGAAACCAAGCCATTGTAGCACCCGCAACGCGCTCCACTACGGCGTCGATTCGATTGTATCAAAGCGAATTGCGTTCGCTTCTCCGCATGCTACAGCGCGGTAAAGCGGTTGAAGCCTACAGGAGTCTCATACTCAGATATTATCCGACTGGCGACTGCCAGCTTCAACAAGGTCAAGGTGGCGCACCCTTCGGACAATACAGGGAGAACATTCAGGTTCCTCGAGGCTTGGGAAGTCGTCAACGGACACCCGAAATTCCAGGTCCAAGTTGAGCAGATTAAAAAGAACGTGGGCGAGGAGACGGAAGGACAAAACGAGTTTGCGTCCTGTACGAACTCTAGTAAAACATTCGAGAGGCCAATGGGACGAAAGAGGGCCAAGGCGGAGCAGAAGAAGGCCGCCGGGGACAACAAAAAGATAAAGTTAATGAATGAAGCTGTGGAGCTTCAACGCAAACGGAATGACACACTGGAGCGATACACAGAAATCATGTTGTTCAAGGAAAGTGCTTCTGTTTCTAAAGATGAGGATCAGACGAAGGAGTACTTCGACCTCACGCGCAAAGAAGCAATTCTTAAGGCGAGAAAGAGGACGGCTCTCCTCTCGATGAATGAGAATTGTAAGGAACAGTAATTTGCTCCGATAATATGATGCTCTGAACTGCTTAATAAACTACGAATTCTCTTCCTTCGTGTACTGTCCCTTCCCTCGAGTTGGATTGTGATGGCGAGGCTGTTTTCTTTAACAGGTGGTTCGTTCCAAAATGTTGCTTCTTGACACTGTGCGGATGATGTTTGGCGTGCGAGAAACTCTCGCCAATTGTATCACTCATCGCCGAACTTGGACCATACATGATCTATGATCAATCCTCGGAGGGTGTTGTAATCAGTCGGATCGTTGAAAACTGAGTGCACGGCCGTCAAAGCGGCAATTGTGCCGGGTGCAACTTCTGCACTCGTACTGTTTGCAGCTTCCCACATTGGTGCTGCTGATTCTGATCCAATTTGCATCTCGCCACCATCCTCGCCATTGCTTTCCTCCTCTTCCAGGTCTTCACTGGACATGTTATGAAGAATGACCACACAGGTCACAATCTCCGACATGAAACTCTTCTCGAAGAAGTTTCCTGGGCGGGAAATGATGTGCCATTTGGCTTGAAGGACGCCGAATGCACGCTCGGCGTCCTTCCGTCTCGCCTCCTGCCATTTGGCAAAAAGCCGCTCCTTCCCAGTGACGGGTTGAGAAACCGGTCACTGGAATACCATACACCGCGGATAGATTCCGTCCGCTAGCCAATAAGGCTTGTTGCGCTCTACACCACCTACTGTATAGGTGAGTGGGGGAGGGTACACACCCTGAACAATCTTGTTCACCAGCGGCGATGCCTCCACAACGTTGATATCGTTGTGGCTACCTAGCATGCCAACAAAGAGATGCATATCCATAACGTGCTGTCCGCAATTGCCTCGATGGTTATTGTAGGCACTCCCTCTTTTCCCGTGAACTGCCCATGCAAAGCAGTGGGACAGTTCTTCCAAACCCATTTTGTGCAGTCGATGCTACCGAGGCATCCAGGAAAGCCCTCCCTGTTGGAGCGCCCCAACAAGCGCTGTATGTCCTGCTGGTTTGGAACCCGGAGATACTCCGCACCAAAACATTCAATCACCCCTCGCACAAATCGCACTAGCGCCAGCGCAGCTGTGGACTCACCAATCCTTATGTACTCATCCACTGCATCCGCTGCGTAGCCATAAGCCAAGATTCGAATGGCTGCCGTAGCTTTTTGTAACGCGCTGAGACCCAGACGCCCAGTACAGTCGGCCCTTTGAACAAAAAAATGGTCGTGATCCTCCATAACGTCGACAATGCTCAGAAACCGAGCGCGGGACAGTCGGAACCTTCTCCTGAATTGCGCGTCGGTGTACAGTGGCGTCTCCCCGAAGTAGTCCCGTAACAGATTTTCGTGCCCCGCTCTATGATTGCGTTCGATGTTCGGCTGCCGGCCCGGGCGCGATCCGCCGCGCTGAGCAGGCTCGTCCTCATCGCTATCTTCTACCATGTAGTTAAGCAAATCGAGTATCCCATCATCTGTCGCAATCTCCACAAAAAAATCTTGCTCCATTCGTCAGTTGTTTTGCACTCGCACTACAAAAGCAAGTAAGATAAAGCGTGTGAAGGGTGAGGGTCTCTAAAGAATATTGAAGCGGCTGATGGGGTTCGTGTTTTGCAGGAGATCTAAAAGAGAGAGAGGGAGTAAAAGTGACGCGTGGGAAACCACCAAAGCTAGAAGCACAAAACGAAGGGAGGGCTTCAAGTACGTGGTAGTTGTAGTTGAAACAAAAGGTACGGTGGCGAGCGGGATGTGACGAGAGGATAAAGGGGAAGCTGGGGTGGCATTGATGGGTGCAGGGAGAAAGAAACACGAGAAGCAGCAAACAGAACCGAGAAACAGGCACTTGCACCTATGTGAGTGACTTCGGGGGGTAGATGTGCACTGTTGGAGCACAGCAGGGATAACGGCTACCAATGGTACCTAGAGAACGCAGGCATGTCGGTTGAGACATTTGTGCAAGATGTTGAGAACTGCCGGTGGGAGAGACACTTGTTCATTTTGCACAAATTGAAAATCGCACCTATTTTGATTTCTACGGCCAATAGGAGCGCTTCACTTGGAACCTTGTTGCACGCAAAATAGGTATTTGCGTGCAACCGATGGGAACGCTCTTAATGGAGACTTTACGAAATCTAGGATTTCGCTAGAAACAGATGAATAGAAGTAGAAAAAGACAAATGTCTTTGAATAGCGAATAAATAAACCCAACCGTACCGAAAATTCCTTATTTACTACTGAGTAACGATGTGAAAAGAACATTTAAGGGGAGTCCCAAACTGAATTAAGTAACACGATCAACTGATTTTTCCGCTATCTTTCCAGGTAAGCTACCTGAACCTTCCTTTACTATATATCGTTCCTGCGCTTTCTTTTCCTTTCATGCATTTTCCGGAGCCACTGGAGATCCCCGTTGATGCGTATTTGCTTCTTCGTACCCCTTCGTTAGATATTTCCCGGCATTGACAGACACCTTCCGCTGTGTGGTTGCTGTGAGAAGTAAAGGGCATTTTCAGTAGTTCTTTTCTCTCATAACTGCAAACAAGGCACCGGTAGTGCTGATAGAGTAGGTACAAAGCAGCATATGTGAGCATTGTCCTCTTGAAATTCGTAATACGCACCGCCAGTCCAAGGAGAAAAGTGATACCATTTTATAGGAAAAGTTTCAGTTGAGGTGGTTTCATTTTCTTAAAGTCTGTTGTCGGCCTGGGGGTAATAGGAAATGCCCGATCACTTTCTAATCGCGGTTTACAAATATTTTCTATGATGTAGAATGCCCACGCTGAGAGGATGGCTGGTCATATCAGAAGATAGACGATGGTAATCGGGCGACGAGCCAATTTAGAAGAATTACTTCCCAAAGCCCTAAATGTTTCGCCGTCGTCTCGCGGCGGGCGCTTCTCCATTCGAACATGACTTTGCTTCCCTAGCGGCGACAAGGAGCGATATACAGTTGCATAGGCTTGGTAACATGAATGATGCCGGGCAAAATCGAATTTTTGCTGTCTGTTACTAGGTTTCGGTGGCACATGGAAATCCCTTATCATTCGCAGTCAAGTGGCATACATTGCAGTTCCACTTCTTTAGACCGAGTCGCATTTGGAAAATCGTACATCTGCGGTACTGGCTATCCTCTAACGATAGTACACATTTCCGACGAGCCAAACACGCGACGCACCTGGTACCTTATATTCATCGCCCTATGTTACTATAATATTAAGACATAACCCTGCTGAAGATCCAGCTGCCCCTACTTGTTTTTATATTTTTTCCCTCTTTACTCTAATTTATATTTATGCTTTGTTAAATCATCTTTTACAGTTGAGTACAAATCTGAGTCTGAATTTGAATTTATATCGTTTCAAACATAATAATTAAATTTATTCGTGTATATTCACCAAATTTGAGAGCATAGGCCACGCTACACACCATATTACCCAAAATGAAAAGAATGAATTAACGAAAACACAGAAATATGTACTAAGAAGATCTAGTTGAAAAAAGAGCCTCCCTTAAACCGCTTTTTGGACGAAAAAGATGTTATAATAGCCAGATTATAATATATATATAAATTATATATTTATAGTATATAAAATTATAGAGCGGTGTCTTCTACGCTTTTTTCCCGCGATCAGTATGGACACACAGAAGTTCGGATCAGCGCGGAAAAAACTCTCGGCGACTATTCATGGCTACCTGCTGCAGCTCTTCAAGGGTCCAGAAATCATCCCGGTTTTCTTCCCCGCAAAAAAGCTTCAAGGGTGCCTCCGAGAATCCCAGTGCAAACTCTTGGGCGCAGTAGAAAACAATTATTGGGTCCTCTAAAGAATAAATACAAACATCGCGCTAGAAACCAAGCCGACCTACCACGACTGCAACGTAAACAACGCGTGCAAAAAATTTGGGAAGCCTTTGTACCCAATCGATACGCAGATTCTCCTGAACCGCCTTATCTAGACTCTTCCTAAAATTGCCGGTCTTTTTCCTATTGGTTCTGATATGTCAGAGAAGAACGAGACCCTAAAGAATGCTACTCAATACCTTAAAGAAAATAGCCGATGAGTTACAAAGGGAACGGCATCCAAATTGCTCCAGAGCTTCGACAATATGCTCATGTTCCTGAGACCAATAAACTTTTCAGAAGCCTTCTTAAAAATAAGGGAGAACACATTTGCCACCGAGGCTGGAACTAATCCCCTCGAAGTTGTGGAATGGTACTGGGATGTTCTCAAAGAAGGAACCTGGAGGCCAATGAAGACGGAAAGCCTTGACATGGTAAACAGGGCTTTGAAGTACTTTTTTGAATGTCTGTGGCACCACGAATCGATCGTAAGGACTGCCAAAACGCATGTGTTGAGCTTCTTCCCTAGGACCCTTTTTACAACCAAACCGCCCTCTTTTTCTTCTTGGGAGTCCCGGATCTGCTGATTTTGAAGCACATAATCAAGAGTTATCTTCCTGAAAGTGAAAGTATGTACAGGTCAATCTGGTGCTCTTCCTTGATCTAGTTGTTGAAAATATTCATAATTATACGTTAAATTGATAAAGTAGAGTATATAAGTGTACATGGTACAATAGACTAGCATCGCCTATGGCTTAAATTTTGAGATAACAGGGTGAGATATAAATGTTTGCAAACCGATAGCACAGCGTGGGATCTTCTTTGAGCAGAGATGGTTGCGTGTAACGTTCAAGATTTTTCTTTCTCCCTCCTATCAAGAGCCACTATCTCTATCCACAGCTATCATCTAAGGGGGTGGGGTTTCTTGCTCTGCGGCGGTGGTGAGAGGAAAATATGCAAGGGCAATGAAGGTGACACCGTGGGAAAGTAGCAGCCGATCTAAGAAAATTTTGGCGGCCAACGATAGGAGGGAAGCATGAGCCGATTGCGTTGAAACAACAGGGGCGCAAGCATAGTTGCGATAAGAGGCCTGAAACTACAAGCTATTGATAGAAGGAAGGGGATGAATAGAGGGAGAGAAATAGAAGGAGGGAACGAGAGAAGGGGAGCAAAAGAGAGAGTGAGGGAGAGAAGGAGTGAGGGACCAAGGAAGAGAGTTGAGAGGAGAGAACGTGGGAGGGACTTTACTCAGACAGAACATGGAGGGGGTCCGGGGCTTACATAGACTTCGAGGCGAGTAGCCTGTTGCTTCCAGACGATCGAAAGAAGTTTCCAGAAGCCATGCAGACGACGGTTGGAGGCTAACCAAAAACCTGCTGGAGCTGATCGAAGGAAGATCAGCTCAAGCTTACAGCACTGTACAGTGCATAAGCGTGACGGTTCATTTCTAGGTTTTACAGTAAACTACAGTAACAGACGTCTTTAAACCTCTTTGTTAGCGGTAAGCTGGCAGCAGAGGCAACAGAATGTAGTTACACTAACAAGCCCTCTCAAACTAGAACTGACCTCAATAGCGCCCCTCAATCTGAAAAAATACAGTTTAATTGAGAAAGCTCAGAGGAACGATGCCCAACTCACTTCTAAACTTCACAAACTTGACTCGAAGCAAAGGATTTGTCAGAATATCAGAAAATTGATCTTCGGTTCGGCAATGAGATATCCGGATCTGCTTTCCAGCTAATGCCTCACGAAAGAAGTGGTACCGAATATAAATATGCTTATTTAGCTCGCTGATGGGCTGGTTCTTGGCAGTGCTAATCGATCCTGAGTTATCGGCGAAGATTGGAGTTGGTGTGGGATGTTTTGCACCCATTATCTAACGGAGTATATTGGAGAGCCAAACGGTTTCCTCAGAAGCAGTGCAGAGCGAAATATATTCTGCTTCACAGTAAGACAGGACTAGACATCCTTGCTCCTTAGAGCGACATGAGATGGCCCCTCCAGACATCATGAATACAAATATTTCGGTTTATTTGCGAGTTGAGCGACAGCCTGCGCAACCAGAGTCGCTGTAACTAATAATCTTAGCTGCGGAAGAGGGTCAGTAACAAATACTAAGATTCATGGTTCCCTTTAGGTAGCGATACACTAGCTTCACTGCTTTCTAGTGACTGGACTGAGGACTTTCGCAGCGCTGCGAATCTTGTCCAATTGCAAAACCATTCTCTGGACGAGTTTATATCATTAGATAGATGAGGATTACAATTGCGGAGCGATACGGTGTCGACGAAGGAAGTTCAATCTCCTTTCTTCGGGTTTGTCCCCATTTGAAAGCTCCATAGGAGTTTGTTAGGGCTTTTAGTCACTTATTTTGAACCTCTCGAGTATCTTCTCGGTATAAGATGCCTGAGAAAGGTGAAAAGTCTTTCTTGCACGGTGACGGACAACTTAGATTCCCAGAAACTCTTTGACAGGACCAAGATCCATCATCATGAAGCGGCTCTTCAACTCAGTATAGATTCTTTCCAATCCAGCTCTATTGGATCCTGAGATCAAGATATCATCGACGTATAGCACAATTCTTGAAACTGAGTTACCATGCCAAGACACATAAAGGGATTTTTCATGCGGGTTGCTTTAAAATCGAAGATTTGAGATTAAAAATTCGTATATTTTGGCATACCATTGACATTATGCCTGCATCAGCCCGTACAAGGCTTTAAGAAGTCTGCAAACCTGATCAGGATGGTTTCTATCGCGAAAGCCGGGTGGAACTTCCATACGTATCTCCTCTTCGAAATATCCGTTAAGGAGTCCGATCAACACGTCCATTTGATCACATTTGAGGTCGAGAAGATTTATGAAAAAAATAAACATGCGGAAAAGACAGAGAAACCACAGGAGCATACGTTTAGTTGTACTCCAATCCAAGGACCTGCCTAAATACCTTGGAGACGATGCAGAATCTCGAACCAACTTCCAGTTTCACATGGAAAAGGTAGCGACAAGGAATTATGTGCATTCCTGGTTTCCGTGGGACGAGTTTGAAAGTTACATTTTCTCGGATGGAGTCATCTTCCTTCTTGATTCCAGGCATCCAGGAATCGATGTTCTCGAGAGAAGTAGCGTCTTCGTACGAAGCAGGGATGCAGACGGAGGTCGATGCAGTATCAACAATGAAGAATAAACATTCCGTAGAGCTAGAAAAACTCCAACTATTTGTCTTCCTGGATACTCTAGATGAAGGGCGAGGGATGAATGCACAGGAGCCATCCTGAAGTGAAGGATGATTGTCGTTTTTTGGGGACACGTCTACCTATTCAGTATCTTTCCCTACAGAGGACTCTGTAGAAGTGTACTCCGCTTAAGACTTGTCTTCAACTGGGAAAATGTCTTGTTCGGAATAATCTTCTAGATCTTCTGTAGTACATTGAACTTCTGCATTTCCAAACTCATTGAAGGTTACGTCTCGAGATACAACCATGTTCTTTGCCTAGATATACCAAAGCTTTTAAACTTTACTTTACAAAAAGTAACCTATCATAAGGGCCTCTCTTGACTTCGGATAAAGATTTTTCATGTATCTTCTAGGGAAGACTTACCAGCATTGTGATACGAATACTCGCAGATGAAATATATCTGGTATATCCCACTTCCAAAGTAAATATGAGGTAGAGTTATCTGGAAGAGCGCTGGATTCAGAACATAAACAGCGGTGGAGAGAGACTCTGGACAGAAGTGTTCGGGAAGACTCTTATGATGCAAAATCGAGCGGACCAGGTTGAGAAGAGCACGATTCATTCGTTCAGCAACACCATTTTGCTGAAGCGTTTGGGATACGTGTATTGCAATGCGCCGTGCGCAGTTCTTCTCGTCTAGGAACGGAACACGATCAGCCAATGAGAAACCCAACACACATACACGAAGACCCACAGGGTTTTCGCTGTCCCTCTTTCTCTTCAAGCACACTGCGATGCAGTAGCACAGCTCGCCGACGGCGAGGAGAAATGGAGTTGGAAGAGCGGGGGTAATTTCTTGGACAGCTGGATTGTATACTAGTGCTCGGGGTTGTAAGGCCGGGCCGTGGTCCGCGGAATGCTAGAACCTTGATAAGGATCGATTCTAAAGAATTGTATACACCTGGAGTGTAATAATGGACAAAGAAAATGTAGTAGTGGATCAGTAGTGCTGAATATCTCCTTTGGTGATAAGGATGTTGTCACCAACGACAACCTTGAAGTTCCTATTTGTATAAAGACGCAGGAGTCCGGGGCGCCAAATGTGAGTAAATATTACAAACAAAAAACAAAAGGGGTATTATAATATTGGATAGAGAGGGGGAAATAGAAAAGGGGACCCGGGCGGATAAACGTGGCTATAGCCAAATTTGCCGTTGGCAAGGATTCCGCAATGGCGGAAGTTGGGAGTCAAGTTAAGAGCCAACACCAGAGTGGCTGTTTAATCTGGGGCCCTATTGGCCAGGTAGGTATAAATACTAGTTGACTAAGTTAGGGTTATCTACGACGGCGGGGTGAGTGAAACTAGGGTCAGCCAAGTTAGGGAGATCCAAGTTAGACATAAGTAAATTCGACACGTGGCCCAATAGGTGCCTTTCACCTGCGAAAATATCAGATCCAATTTTGGGGCCGAGTGGTCCAGATTGCAAGTCATCAAGCGCCATCGGGTGAGTTACAGTACCAGGAATAATAGTGGGCGACAAAAGAAAATTGACCTTACTGCACAGTACAGTGCCTGCTGGTTAGTAGAGAATGAGATCAGAAAAAGATCACCAAAATCAGCTCTGCTGATGGCAGTACAGTGTGAGTGCCAATTGCACTACATATCCCCTTCTGAGCGAAGGAAGAAAGAAGTTTAATGCGTTCAGTATCTACTGGGGACTGCGCACGTCCTAACTATACGGTTAAGATCTAACCGGATGTACTTCGCAGTCCATGCGCATCGGGGCTCGCGACAGGATAGCTTCAGCGATGGATGACCAGAGGGTGTAACTCAGTCGCTAGTAGATACAGCGGCGGATAACGCCAACTGTCGAGTGACACTTGGACGCGATCCGCGGAACTAACTCCTCGATAAATGCAATATTTCCAGGGGAAGGAGCACCTAGGGAATCAAACGCCAGAGGTCGAAACGTGAAGTTAGGCGTGTAAGGCGCAGAAGATGGGCCAGTTGAGGGAGCGGGGAGGCGTCGGGCGATGTTGCGTTCCAGGGTAGTGGCCTTGTCGTGGGCCGCCAGTTCAGCAGCGCCTCCTGCAATCTGGGTCGCCTTGGTGCGAACTGCGGCCTTAAACGGTGAGACGACAGTGATGTCACAGACAATTGGGCGCAACGTTCTGCCTTCCGGGGTTGGGGGTGGTTGTGCAAGGATATCGGCGGGCCGGGGCTCAGTGCCCGGGACGAGGAACGGAACCTCGTGCCGAGTATCCAGACCCGCAGCGCGGGTAACGTGTGTCGCAAGCGCGCATTCCCGTGCTTTTTTCGACATTCAAATATTCCTTTTTTTGGTTACTGTAGTACAAAATTGGGCCATATGGCCCAGCTGGTAGTGTCTTGAGCGGCTGGCGGGAAAGTCCCGGGTTTGAGGCACGGGGTCTCCCCATTTTTGGGGAGGCCTCCCCAAATATCAACCCTAAATCGGGGTTGTACACATTTTTGACCTACAGTATCGTCATGGCAATAACTGTAAGGTGCGGTACTTCGACGCACTTCCGGGAGATTAAAACCACGGAAAGGGGCAAGAACCAAAAAAGTAGGGGGCTCAATCGTGTACTTATCCAGCCATGGTGTGTACGTCCCGAAACCCGTTATGGTAATTTATATTTGCGGCCATCAGCGTTGTCATTAGCGGGGTTCCCCATTATTTTTCTCTGTTGTATTAACGTAACCTGCGACTGCCATCAAATTCGACACAAACTGCGACTGCCATCACATTCGACGCAAACTTCGACCGCCAGTACATCACTAACGTAGCTGTTTCTCCTTGCTCGCATGTATCGCCATCACGGCTGTGGGAACTAGAGGGTACCTCGATGGCGAGGGCTCCACTTTCTTTTGCGCGCGTCCCATGGCTAGACACCCGGTACCTCGACGATGAGGAATTGGTCCGCAGCTACACCCGATGGCGAGGGTCCTTGTTAATGATCACAGGAGGGATTCCGTTTGAAGCGCTGAAGAGTTTCGAGTGTCGTTCCCGGTGGCCATGTCATCATCTGAATTTGGAACATACAGTCGCCGGTGGCGAATGGGACGTTGGGAGCCGGTTCCATCGCGTAGAGTGCGGCGCAGCGATCAGGTCGCCAGACTTGTAGATAATCTCACGTTATCAGCTGAATCACCCTTGTTAGGGCTTGGTTTAACTCCGATGGACTTGTGGTGCGCTCGGTGTCCGCGGGAAGTTCCCTATGCTCATTCCCTTGCGCAGATAGAAGATGCGGTTGCAAGATGGTCGCGCCTCGGGGTAACGGCTGATGTGCATCCACAGGCAGTACTATGGGACCGTAAGGTGTTCTTAGCTGAGTACTGGCGAACTAAGAAGGCCGACATGATCTTTTGGGCGAGCACGGTAAGGTATGTGCGATGTTACAGGTCGGAATTCGGGTATTTCATCCAATGGCACCAACCAGAAGCGGAATGTTGGCATCCTACCTTATTTCAATCGCGTTATGTTCCGGTGCCCCCCTGGTGGGAGGAGTGGGAGGTTCCCTGTGGAGTTTAGGCTGATATTCTGCCGAATTTCGCTTACCGTGGCTCTTCCGATCTTGAAAACCCCTCTTCAGCCTGGTGGGTGGGGCACTGCACCGGGTGGGTAATTTCGGTTGTTTGCTTCATCGTGTGGGAGGTTTTCGACACCTTTCGCTTATGGTAGATCCCCTCTCGTGTTAGAGCGGCTCTTGAGCGCCTTGGACCTGAATTTGGACGTCTTCTTCTCGGGGATGAAGGTTTCGAGGATTGGGTTTGTTTCAAGCAAATCATAGCTCAGACGGATTGTTCGCGGGTTCCAAGGCGTAACAGACAACACGGTAGCGCCCAACGGTATCGGCACTGAATTTCTAGGAGAGAGGACGCAGGTGATTTCATTTGGTATGATCCTTGGGCGAGAGAAGTGGTCGGCGAAGCAGAAGCTCGGGCTTGTAGACGACTAAATCAGCAACCGGACAATGTCCGCGGACCTGCGGCAGGTAGTGTGAGCGGGAGGACTTCTGCGAACCGCGAACATTTGCGGATGTAGACGCATCAAGGGGCGGTGATACCACACCGATGCAAGTAGAGAGTACAGAGAGGGAAATCATAGATCCAGATAATTCTCAGAAAATAGAGGACGTGCCTCCCAGGGTGTGAGCAAAAGAGAGGAGTAACACGAACTCGTGGCCCAGCTAATTGCTCCTCTCCTTTGGGCGAGCAAGTGGAACAATCTCAACTGTTTGAGGTTATCGTTCTTTCATCCGACGAGGGCTCCCCGTCTCCTAAAAGGCTCAAGTATGAGGACTCCGAATACAGGTCATCCGTAGCTGAGAATAGCTCGCATAGGGCGCAAATGGGGGGTCATTGTCGTGGTTCGAGTAGAGAAGAGGCTCGTGGACCTTCAACGCGGGACTCCCCCCTTGCGGAGAGTCACTCCTCCGATTCTTCCTCAGCATTCTGTGACCAAGAGTTGGCATGGAAATCGGCTCCCGCAAACATGCTGGTAGTACCGGTAGTAGATGCAACCCAACCTTCTCTACCGAAGTACGGACTGACAGGGTACCACCCGACTGCCGACGACGTCATTAAGAAATTCTCGGCATCCCTCTTGTCACCTCCTGAGGGGAGCTGGGCTGCAACGGTACCAACTCTATTCAGCCGGCTTCGTGACGCAATCATGAAGCCGCGCCATCAGATCATCAGAGAGGAGGAAGTGGACGTTCTATCTTCAATCAGGAGTCCTGACATTCAGTCTTCGGATCGAACTTTCTTCTCGGCGGAGGCTTGGCGGGTCATTCATTACTTTGTTGTTCAAGTAGTTGGAGATCCCGTTAGCCCTCTACCATGTTCTGTAAGGGGAATGCGTCAAAGTTTGATCGCTTTTGTTGAGGACGTTGAGCGGCAAGCAACAGGCGAACGGGTCGACCTTCCGCGACACTGCCCTCTACCGATGGATAATTAGCGAAATGGGGAATCCCAACGACATTAAATTATTAAAAGTCATAGTTTTCAAGAATGCGCCGAAAGTTTTGGGAAGTTCCCGTTTCACTTCAGTGAGCCCTTTTGAACTTGCTACTAGCGGGCCCTCTGGCAAAACTCCTTCTGATACTGTCCATTTGGCAAAAAGAGAATGAGTCCCGGGTTTAACTCTATCTTTTAGGTTTGTAACTCATCCCCCTTCTGAAGATTGGAACAGAATTGATATATTCCCAATCATCTTGAGGATTTTACCTAACTTGTGCAGTTTCCACTTCTTGTGGTAGGGGCAGTTTATTTTTCCGGAAGTATTGCACTACCTTGCTCCTCGGAAGCGCGGACACAGGTTCTCAATTTTCCCCAGAGATGGGATAGCAGGTCCAGTGGACGCGAAGCAGCAGCTCCTCTTCATCAGCTCGGCCGCGTGATAAAATGTTCTCGATGACATATTACAGACTCGGGCTTTTGGCTTTTGTACCCTAGCCACAGATTCCCTTGACTGATGCCGGGTCCGTGGGGTAGTTGGTTGTCACTGTCGTTCTCTTCAGATCGCTTGTCTTTGTTAGGGGGACTGTTCTGTCGCGAGCGGGCCGCAACGGATGGCGTCGCCTGATCGCCGTTTTTATCCTCTAAGGAGGAATTGTTTCTTCGGATACCGTCAACTTCCTGATGTAATCCTGAGTCTCGAGCGAGTCTTGTGCTGCATTAGTTATTGTTCCCTCTCGATTTGCAATCAATGGAAGGTCAAGCAGTCCTTTGGACAAAAAACTACCTTCGGGGATACCACTTAGGTTGAATCTTGTTATGATGGCTGCGGTGGTGTGATCCGTCTGGTGCTGTTACAGTTTAGGCTTCAATTGCTCCGATGGGCCCTTGCTTTGTACGTCACCTTAAGGTACTGGTGCAGGCTAGACTCGGTCGCGCGATACACGCTCTTGCGTGTCTCCAATTTCGATGACCACGGTGTCATCTCGAACTTCCCTGACTCTATGTCGACCAGTTGCCACGGCAAACAACTTGTGTTGCGGTTCTTTGCTCGACCCGGGCTCCCTCCTCAGGAATACGAACGATCCGAGCGGGATTTCTTATGCCGGTTTTCGTAGCCGCGCGTCAAAGTTGCGTTTGTATCTTGCTTGTTCCTTCTCTATGGACTGATCCACGGTAGACATAAGACTTTTTAACCAAGCCCTCCACCGGTGGTGTTATTGTACTGTTAATGAGTTCTCTTCAAGAGTAGGCTGCGCTTGGATTGCTACGGAAGTGGGCGCGCGTGACAAGACGAGTTCGAAGGGGGCCACGTTCGTTGTCCGGTGGACTTGTGTGTTATAAGCAAATGTTAGCGCGTCCGTGAAGAGGTCCCAGTCCTTCGGGTGATCAGCTACGTAGTGCCAGAGGGCTGCAAGTATTGTGCGGTTGAAACTCTCCGCTTGCCCATTCGTCGCGGGTGGTATGTGGTTGTGAACAAGTTCTTGATACCGAGAATCGAGCATAAGCTCAAAAAGAACTTGCACGCAAACTGACTACCATTATCGGACAACAACTGTATGGGTGGACCGTACACAAACAACCAGTGTGTTACAAAGGCGGAGGCAACTGGTGCAGCAGAGATTTTCTTGAGGGGCACAGTTCGTACGAGCTTGGAAAATCGAACAGTGATCACCAGCAAGAAGCGATTCCCCTTGTTGGTGCAGATGAGTTCTCCGAATATGTCGATTGCTAAAAACTCCAGTGGGGCTCTTGGTGCAAAGAGCTTTAGCTCCTTCACAGGCTTTCACAATTTGATTCTATTTTTCGCGCAAGTTGGGCACGAGCGGACGACGGCGTAACAATCCATCGACATCGATGGCCAATAGCAGGACTTTTTCAGAGAAAAATACAGTCTCCGGCCACCTGGGTGAGCGCCTAACTTGGAATGATGACTGAGTCTTAAAATACTCTGTTGAAGGGAGTTGGGCACGACGATCTGAATGTCTTCCCATGCTGTTCGACAGAGGTATCCTTCGTGTCCAGGAGCGTCCATTGTGAAGGGGAGCTGCTGTCCAGCATTTATTCTTGAACGGATCTTCTGGCAGAAGTCGTCTTTGTACTGTTCCTTGGAGAGCTCCTCCGGAGAAATGCATTCGAATTCTTCTTCACTTCCGTTTCGAATGGATAGTAATTGGTCTGCAGTGTCAAAAGAGATCTCTATTGCATCAAACTATTTGATCTGCGCCGCCTTATTGTCGTATTTCGATTCTATTTTTTCGGACGAGTTTACAGCCTCCCCCTCCTCAAGAGCGGAGGAGTCCTCTGCAAGAAAGCACGGTACTTCCTCGTCGAAATCTCCAACAGTTTCACCGATGGTACTAAGTCTTGACAATGCATCTGCTTGTGTATTTGCTTTTCCATTATTATACATAACTTCAAAGTCGAATTCCGAAATTCGGAACTTCCAGCGCATAAGTCGACCCGATGGATCAGTGACATTCATTAACCACCTCAGTGAGGAATGATCCGTATGGATGGTGAATTTCTTCCCCTGTAGGTAGGGTCGCAATGTAGTTAACACCCAAACTACGGCCAGGCATTCTTTTTCTGTGACAGGGTAACGTGTCTCCGCTTCCTTGAGTGATCTAGAGAAGAATCCAATGGGTTTCAGTTCCCCCGTTGGGTATGTTTGGAACAGGGCGACTCCTACTTGATATTGACTAGCGTCCGTGTGTATAGAATAAGGGAGTCCCGCTTTTGGCAAAGCCATTACCTTGGGTGACAAAATTGCGGCAATAAGAGTTCTTCGGTAGCAACAAATGGTTCTATCTTGGTCGGCATACATTTTCGCAAAGGATTGTTGAGTGGTGCCGCGATGCTGGAAAAGTCTTTGATAAATCGGCTTTATCCATTACAAAGACCGAGAAAACTCCGAAGCTCAGTAAGCGTTGTCGTGTGCTTCGCCTGCCGGAGGGCGGCTACTCTGGTAGAATCTATTTCCAGTCTTCCTGGCTTGATGATGTTTCCTAGGTATTTGACCTTATCGGACCCAAATGTACATTTCCTTAACTTGAGGGATACACCAGCATGTTGCAACATCCGCAGAATTTCTTCGACATGGTCGATGTGCTCCTCCATGTTTTTGGGAAAATTATGACATCGTCAAGGTATACGAGACAGGAGCGCCATCGGTATGATGAAAGAAGAATGTAGAGGGTACGCTGAAAGGTAGCAGGTGCGTTGCATAATCCGAATGGCATTCGCCTATAGCGATATAATCCTGCGTGGCATACGAAGGCGGCCTTGTCTCTGTCCTCTTTCGCCACTTGAACTTGCCAGTAACCAGAGTTGCAATCAAGGGTGGTGAATACTGATACATCTCCCAAGGAGTCAATGCATTCATCCATCATTGGTAAGGGGTAAGTGTCCTTCACTGTTACGGCGTCCGGTTTTCTATAATCGACGCAAAAACGAACCGTCCCATCGGGATTAGGAATTACCCCCACCGGTGGAGCCCGTGATGACTGTGCGGGCTCAATTACGCCTGCCTCTAACATTCTCTGTACCTCGGTTGCTTCTAGTTCCCTTGCCTTGGGTCCAGCCCGGTCAGGCGGTTGAGCGATAGGACGAGTCCCGGTAATTAATTCGATGTGGTGTTTAGCAGTATTGATTGCTCCCAGCGAACCATCCCACATACTCGAGTACTTTTTCAGCATTTACTTAAACTAATGGCCAGTGTTGGATCTATGTGGCTCCAGTAGAGGTCTTCTACTGCTTTTTTATACCTTTCTGGTCTTAAAGCTTCTTCAGTCAGAGTTTTTTGTTCGTTATCTTTAAGCACAGGGCGCTCGAGTCCACTAGGCGTTGGTGCAGGACTATACTCTGGGGATACTTCTTTGGTGATACCGAGTATCTCTCCGAATCTTAGCTGGCTTGGTACTGTTATTGATGGATGAGTTAATGCTTGAGCAACAATTTGCAACCGATGGAGAGTTATAGGATATTTGGTGAAGTTCGCTATCAACAACCGAAATCGGACCCCGGCTTCCACTTGTGCAATACCATTGGCAGCTGCCAATCCGAGTTTTTTGTAGAGACTTGAGTCAGGTTGTACAACTATCAGGACGTTGCGGGCTGTTGTCACCGGTACAAATGATTGACTTTGTGGCGGAATAGTAACCCGGGTAGACATCCTAATTTTGGGCGATGCCCTTCCGTCCTTCAAGGGTGGTTCCAATTCCGTTGGTAGCGGTCTCTTACTTGGTGCCATTTTTGAAGGCCTTCATACTATTGGAACCGTAATTCCTACTTCGAGCTCAACGAGCTTCTACCGGGGACGAATGGATTCCACAAAACGATCGCAGAAATATGTCCCTAAGATTACTGGTGCGGCAAGCTTCTCACATACGATGAACGTGACCAGAGCAAGATATCTTCCCAACCGGATGGGTAACTTAATGTTCCCGAGTGTTCTCAACGGATTGTTATTTGCATTACATATGTCCGGGAGCGGGCCATAAGATAGAGGCTTCATCGCTTCCGGTGGGAGTTCCGAACTTCGGACGAAGTTAGGGCCGGCTCCCGTGTCCAAAACCGCAAGTTTCCGATGCATGAGTCCGGGTCTAAGGCCGATATCGGCATACACCCTGTAATTGCGTCAGGCCATAACCATGACTCTGTCTGGGTGCTTTATGCTCCTAACCTTTCTCCATGGACGCTGAAGCTTGAAGAGGTGATCTAAGCCGCTGGGACTTACAATTTTTGGGATCTCCAACAGCCGCATTTCGGGATCCGGGTCTGCATCTGAAGTGCTACCATTTCTGTGAGTAAGGGAGCGGGGCCATGGGGCCCAAGATTGGTTTGCAACTGTATCCGAAGTGAAAATCTCTTCCCAATGAGAGGCTCCCTTTACTCTTTTTTTGAAAGGTTATCTGGGACCGCCGGGGATGGAACCGGTGGTATGAAACCTATCGGCGTCGCATAAGCATGGGATTTCGCGACATCTCTAGATTCCGTACTGGTATGCTGGGCTTCTGAGTTCAACATCCGGGCGACGCGGTTATAGCTTGTCTGCGGTACCATGGCCTTCTCCAGAGGGGTCAACTTCATAGCTCCGTAATACCGACGGAAGTTCCCGCAAGGGTAAAACGCATTCTGGGGAAATATGTCCCCGGCCATAGCATGTGTGGCATATGAGGTTATGACGGTGACTTATCTGCTGTTCTTTCGTAAGTCGTGACGGTGATGGCGACGGAGTTCGCCCTCCGCAACCTGGGCGGTTGAAGTTTGTGTGGCGGTCTGCGTATGGGATTCGCGGTGCGGGAGTATTTCCTCGATCCGAGAGTAGGAGAGAGGGATCATAAGAGGTCTCTTCGGATATTGAAGTAAGTCCTTCCTTCGTCGTACAAGTTGGAATATCCGAAGCACCAGCTTGGTCAAGTATGTGAGCATCGTAGTCATTTCCATCGGCATCATACTAGATCATTGAATTTTGAGATGCGGACGGAGAATCTAATACGGCAACAGTCCGTATTTTTGACGGGGACTTCGTATCCCATCGAGAAGCCGTAATTCTTGTACTAGGTTTGACCGGACGAGACTCGATTGAGACCTTTCGGAGCGCTTGAGAGCGATCTCTGACGGAGATGCCTTGAATCTCGGCGCACTCGATAATATCTATGAAGGTAGCGGCCTTATTTTTGCGTCGGTAATGGCTGACAACTCCCTTGATTCGCCGGTCTAGGCCGTCGATGTACATCGTAATAAGCTCTTGGGCGTCATGAACGTTACCACAACGGCTTCTGGCGTCAGAAAGGCGCAAATAATAGTCACGTTCGCCTTCGTTGGGTAGCTGCTGAACATCTCGCATAGCAAGTACCAAATTGTGTATGGCGTCATCATTGGCGACGGATCGAAGCATCCACTGGACTTCCTCCGGCCAGCTTGTGATACCTCCCTGCTCCGGAGAAGTTTTTTCGGCGACAGAGCGAAATTGCCTCTCTGCAATTCCGGGTAAGAAGTCGGGGAGAACCCGAAAGGCTTGAGATTCTGTCATGCCCTGGAGGTTGAACTCCCTAACCATCAGTGCCGGGAAAGGCAACACCAAAGTAGAGTCTTCACCAGAGAAAAAATCCTTCCTCTTAATCTTTTGCGCAATGCGTCTGGCTTTCGCCCGAGCTTTCCCTGTCTGAGAGGAATTAAGTGACTGGGAAGTTCGCTTCAAGCAGTAAGTACGATAGGATAGCAGCGTACAGTGCAAATGGTTTGTTGGCTGTAGCTTTTCGAGACCTACCCACCCAGAGCCGGGTTCTTCCCGAAGGCCAATTCGTGTCCTGGTGGATCTACTAGAGGTTGTGGATACAGTTTGGATCTTTATTCGATACAAGCGGTTCTTGTACTTCTTCGCGACCCGCGCCTTCTCATGTCTTCCTTTCAGACGTCCAGTCTCATCCAGTGAAAGGTCTGAATCGGAATCCGTAGAAGGATCTTCAGAATCATGTTCTCCAATTCCGTCGAGCGAGCAAGATTCAGACGACTATTAGTCCTTATTTAAGTTCCTACTGTTCTTCTTGACCCTGTTCTTGTTTAAGAACTTTGCTTTTCTTCCTCGTTGCGAACGGTCACGACGTCTTTGATCTCCATCCTTATCATCATCTTCGTCGTCATTAGTGCGAGGTCCTTCAACATCGGTAATACCGAGAACCACCTGGTCCTGGTGAAGATCGATGGTTTGGGTACCCGCTGAGGCCCGAGACTCGAGACGACTTAGACAGCTGCTGATAAGTTCGGCTCTTTCTATACCCTTAGCTTTTTCGACGGCTAGGTCTTCCAGCAGACGGTTAACTTCCTGCCTCAAGTAGCAACCTCATCCCGCACGGTTCCTACAACAGCCTTTAAGTCACTAATGCTGTTTAGAAGAGCCTCTTTCTGACGAAAGTCAACATCAAATTGGACTTCACTTGTCTTCAGAGATTCCTGAATTGCAGTTATCTCTCCTTTACCTGTTTCAATCTCTGTGCGCACCAATGTGCTAATCTCCTCCTGGGGAGAAGCATCATGCTCCAGGCAGCGGGAGTCAATGTCTTGTGGGGGTGCTTCCGTGACCGATGGTATGTCTCCGGACACAGACCTGGAACGAGTCTGCGTACGGGGTACTGTTGAGGAGGCTACATCTTTTGGTGCAGTGAGGGCGACTAGATCCAACGGAACACATTCCACTTCGTAGTCCAAATATTCCTTATCTGCCGGTGGCGGCTTGACGACGAGGAACCGAGAAATTAACAACGGTTGATAAAAAGGCGTCTTCAATCCTCAGCGATGAAAGAAGGAGACTCTCACTTGGAAGTAGAGTTACCAGAGTTGAGACTATTGAGAACCTTCTTCCACTTCGGAGTTGATCCAATAAGTTCTAGGTCGGGAGACCAGATTTGTGTATTGCAATGCGCGGTGCGCAGTTCTTCTCGTCTAGGAACGGAACACCGTCAGACAATGAGAAACCCAACACACACACACGAAGACCCACAGGGTTTTCGCTGTCCCTCTTTCTCTTCAAGCACACTGCGATGCAGTAGCACAGCTCGCTGACGGCGAGGAGAAATGGAGTTGGAAGAGCGGGGGTAATTCCTTGGACAGCCGGATTGTATACTTGTGCTCGGGTTGTAAGGCCGGGCCGTGGTCCGCGGAATGCTAGAACCTTGATAAGGATCGATTCTAAAGAATTGTATACACCTGGAGTGTAATAATGGACAAAGAAAATGTAGTAGTGGGTCAGTAGTGCTGAATATCTCCTTTGGAGACAAGGATGTTGTCACCAACGACAACCTTGAAGTTCCTATTTGTATATAGACGCCGGAGTCCGGGGCGCCAAATGTGAGTAAATATTACAAACAAAAAACAAAAGGGGTATTATAATATTGGATAGAGAGGGGGAAATAGAAAAGGGGACCCGGGCGGATAAACGTGGCTATAGCCAAATTTGCCGTTGGCAAGGATTCCGCAATGGCGGAAGTTGGGAGTCAAGTTAAGAGCCAACACCATAGTGGCTGTTTAATCTGGGGCCCTATTGGCCAGGTAGTTATAAATACTAGTTGACTGAGTTAGGGTTATCTACGACGGCGGGGTGAGTGCAGTTAGGGTCAGCCAAGTTAGGGAGATCCAAATTAGACATAAGTAAATTCGACACTTGGCCCAATAGGTGCCTTTCACCCGCGAAAATATCAGGTCCAATTTAGGGGCCGAGTGGTCCAGATTGCAAGTCATCAAGCGCCATCGGGTGAGTATACAGTACCAGGAATAATAGTGGGCGACAAAAGAAAATTGACCTTACTGCACAGTACAGTGCCTGCTGGTTAGTAGAGAATGAGATCAAAAAAAGATCACCAAAATCAGCTCTGCTGATGGCAGTACAGTGTTAGTGCCAATTGCACTACAATACGGTGAGCTGATGTTAAATACCTTCTGAGTCGAGTAAATCCTTGAAATCGGGAGAGTCTTACTCCCCACCATTGCCAAATCTCAAAGATTTGAGAAGTAAATGGTCTTATTCCGGAGTGGGATTTTTTATATGACATTCGTGGACGTGAAGTTCCCTTAGAGATCGGCAAGTATGTTTTTCTGCGAATTACTTGTAGTTTTTGAAACATTCCAGAACCTATGACTTGTTGTTCAAAGTATAGACCGTCGTCCATTTGGAGTAGTAGTCAATAAATTATACGGAAAACCTTGCGCCGCCAAGCGAAGGAGCTCTACAGCTCCCAAAACATCTGAGTGAAATTAAAGTGTCGGTGAGTCCTTTTTAATTCTTAATCCGTATACACAACTTCGGAGTTCCATTGATAGTAGGCATGGCCACAAACTCGAGGAGCTTTGTAGAGTTAGTATCCCTTGTCGTAGGGATCGGAGCACGATTCGACTTTCAGGTGATACACCCGACACAAGAGTCATTCTTGTTTGAGTCCTCCCGCTTAATGCCCTGTAGGGCCCCATTTCTGACCATTGACTTGATTGCACTGGTGTTGACGTGTGCAAGTCGTTCGTGCCAAGTTGAAAGAGAAGTAAGCAAGGACACCTCTGGAGCAGCAGAAATTGATGAGTCCTTGGCCATGTCCAATATATATGCACTTACAAGGTGTTCCATTGGCAATGGTAGAGCCGTTTGTAACACTGACTAGAGAAACTACCTTGCGATCGAAACGAGAGTTTATCCCTCGATCTGCCATAAAGATACTGAAACAATTGATAGCGCAAGCTCAGGATGTGCAGAACGTTCTTCAGCATGCATTTGACTGTCGCGCCACTACGTTGCAGAGTTATGATTACATCTCCTGATCCTTCTATGGGCGCTGAGGAGTCAGCTCCCAGATCCAGTGCTGAACGGAATGAAGAGGGATTGTATGTAGTGAAAGCTGAGCTATCATGTGTCACATGCAAAGTGCATCTCGGATCAATTATCTAATCATTAGAAGGCGAGATTGATTTGGCAATGGTCTGTAGTGCATCATTCGTCTGTTCGGATAGATTGAGCATACAGCTGGAACTATCGCTACCACTGCGACCCGGAATAGATCCTGTTTTAACGGAACGAGGATTATTCGAGTGAGCCAACTTTGGATCTTCAGAGATTCTCAGTAGACATACAAGGTCCTTGGTTTCTTCGTCATCCTGTGATGCTACAAGTCCCTTTCCGATGACACGGGCCTTGTCCAGACGAGCTCAAGCAGGATGGTCGACAGGAGCGAAGTGGGGGTACATTTTGATACTGTAACTGCTTTCGCAATGTTTTCCGCAGTGTATGAACATTTCTGTAGAGAGATTTCGCTTGGATTTCGGAGTTTATGTGACTAGAAGTACTGCAGACTGCAAGGCATTCAGGGCATCATGATCAAGTTGAGCATGACGTCGTTCCTCCTGATGGCATCGACGCTGGACGCTGGTAATTCGAACGAAAGATTGTCGTCGCCAATATGGGCAGCATCAAGAGCAGAGATTAGACTATCAAAAAGATCAGGGAGTCCATTTAGGAAGGCCATGGCCATCTGCCTATCCTCAACTTTGACCGACATCGCCTTCAGAGTGTCTGCAAGCTGACAAATTCTAGCGGCAAACGGAAGTACTCTCTCGTTTTTTTCATCTTTGCAGTGTAAAAGCAATACATTGCAGCTACCTAATTTAAAAGAGTGTGTTTTCAAAGATGTCACAAATTGGAGACCAAATGACTTTGGCGGTGCTGGCATGTTGTACCAGCTCGAGATGTGTGTCAGAGAGAGTCAGGTTGATAAAGGCGCGTGCCTTGCAGTCTGCCTCCTTCCATGAGTAATGTACCCCTGAAGAAATCTCCGGAGGGTCTTCTGTGAGGCGGTCGTCAACTTCTCTTAATGAGAATAATGGATGCATTCGGGACTTCCAGATGTGGATGTTTTCATCTCGGAACTTTTCGAGACTGTCGATACAAAGTCCAGAGGAATCCATGGTGTAATGCAGTACAGTGATTGGAAACTGTGACTTAGCAGTGAAGACACACAGTGATCCCAGATGAAGTTTACTTATTTCTACGCTTGATGTGTTTGTGGCAGTCGTGCCTTGCCTGGAACATGCGATTACAGCAGATACAGGGAGTAATGAATGTTCTCCTCTTGGGGCTGTTCCGACACTTTATTTTTTCTTCGCTGCTCGAGCTGGTTTAGTCCGGAAACCTTTAGCTGGAAAAGATCGCAAATAAGGAAGGAATCCTTCGGCTTGGAGGCCGGGACAGGGAATGGAGATCCATAAATAGGAGCGAGGGGAAGAGGAAGGGAAGAGAGAGGTTTGACGGAGAAAGGAGTCGGAACCCTTGCAGGTGGAGGAGTAGATGCAAGAGGGGGGATGCAGCCGAAAAAAAGATTGAGAAAGAGTATCTGAAGACGTAGTCGGCTGAATTGGAGTCAGATGAGAAGGAGCGAGAGAGGGATAAATCAAGGAAACAACTTTTACGGAAGCATTCGGCTTGGTTTTCCGACGTCCTTGATTTTCATTCTTGATGAGAGTATATGAGACTAGAAGGGGCTTCGAGCGAAGCTTGATGGGCTTCTCCTACGACTTTCCAGTAGCAGCTTTCTTCTTTCCAAGGGCAACGATATGCCGAAGGAAGTCCTTCTTCGGAAGAGAGGAAGGAGGATGATAACTACGTCTGGAGTGGTAGCGATGCATGGGACATTACCAACCTCGCCGTCTGAATCGATGACTGAGTCGTTGATGAAGCGAAACTTGGGGCGAGGGTATTCTTGTGAGTCGAAACGGAGCTTGCGAACGACGGGATCATCTGGGGCTATCTCGATGTCGCGACGAAATACGGAACGACAGATGACCACTGGAGGCAAGGGGTTGCAAGGTTAGGCAGGGTCAAAGTCAGTAGAATGGGTAGATACAGAGAGAAGAAGTGCGAGATTGTTTGGAATTACTGTTGAAACGAGCCACGGGCCGTGAAACAAACCTAGGTATGTAGCAAAGAGACTAGACAGGTAGCAACGGGAAGAATTCGGGCCGTAAGATAAACTGTGTTCTGTGGTGCAGAGATGTAGAACGAATACAAGCCGCAAAACCAACCAAGGTAGGAAGTGCAGAGACGACAAACGTTAGACAGGCCACAAGACAGAGGTGAATAGATACTGCAGGGACGACTTAAAAGCAACGCCCAAAAAAATAGCACCTCGTTTAGTCCTTAGCCTGCGAGAAGTGTGTTCATTTCTACCTATCCGGAGTGTAGGGTAGCCTCGAGGTGGTTGTCGACGAAGAGAGTGAAGCCGAAGACGGTAGTCGTTTAGAAGCGTCAGCGGGCTGGACCCATAACCTGATAGAGGGAAGGAGTAGATGGATCGAGGGAGAGAGAGAGGAAGGAACGAGAGAGGGGAGTAAAAGAGATAGTGAGGGAGAGAAGGAGTGAGGGACCAAGGAAGAGAGTTGAGATGAGAGAAGGTAGTGAGGTACTTTACTCAGTCAGAACATGGAGGGGGGCCATGGCTTATATAGACCTCAAGCCGAGTCCTCTGGTGCTTCGGGACGATCGAAGGAAGTTCCTAGAAGCCATATAGACGATGGTCGGGGCCTAAGCCTAAACCTGCTTGAACTGACTTAAAGAATATCAGCTAAAGCTTACTACGAAAGAATTACTGCTTCCCATATTGACTTTTGTCCACTTGCTGTGCAATTAATACAACCATTATAGTACTATTGACTGCATTCAAAATTTTGAATGCTTACCCCATTCAATTCGTTGATTGCATTCAACACCTTCTGTATTGACGCCATTCAAAACATTAAATGCAGTCAAAGGTCGAAGAATCAAGCCAGTCAAACTTTGAATGAAAGCGTCAGATATTGAGTATCCAGTCAAACATCATTCAATTCCCGAAAAAACTAAAGCAAAAGTTCATAAAATTTTTCCTAGATCACTTATAGCAACCATGAAATGCTACATGATGTCTATACCGCCGTTACAACGCGGTCATCCTTTGATTCAGCAGCAAACCAAATGCAATTCACTATGTCTTCTTCCCAACTTCCCAGCACAATCGCATCCCACACAAAAATCAATAAACTCTCAAACATGTTTGCTAACATAAGAACACATTTTTATCCAGATCGCCTCTTTAATTTTGTACCAACTGATTCTCACTCTGTACTTCCATTTCCAAGCGAACGCCCAACAAGATCCATAATATTTGACACCGGTGTAACAGTCGAACATAACTCGACAAAACGAAAAATATGGTACTGTCTGGCACCGCACTGCAGGGATCTCATTCAGCTGAAATATCATACTCCAACATTACAGATCATCTAAAGGTTCAGCACAAAACTATCTCAAAAAGAAGCAAGAAGTCAAAAGACGTAAAAAAATGTTCTGGTAAGTAAGGTAACTGGAGAATATCAAAATTTTATTCGCACTAACCCCATTAACTTTCATGCTTTGAATTTATTGCATTTAATGATTCGGGATTTCTTACATTTCTCTTTGGTATCATCTACTGAGTTCAGAACATTTGTCGGTTTTTTAGATCATCGTTCAGAATTTAATGCTCATATACATCCTAGATCTGTCAAAAAAATGGTTGTCGAGATGTACACTGCAACAGCTACTGCATTCCTCTAAGATCTATCGAAAGATATATGTGGCACAAAAATTCCTTTTTTACATATTAATATTTCGATCTGTGGACTTATAAGATCTCTAGGGATAATTTTTTTTGAAATCGTTTATTCCATGTTCACACCCAATCGGAACTGAAAGGAAATATTCTACTCGCGGTTCGCCATTTTTGCTCATCTTCAGACTTTTTGACGGTTAATATAATCTATGATGTACTCCAGTTATGAACAAGCAAAATTCTAATAAAGTTCAACCTCCGGTATGACAACATCTTGTCTTCCCCGTCTGACAGTGAATCATATGTCAAGAGACTGTGTTCTGTCTTGCTATCTGGATGTTGGGATTAATGTCTCCCTCATCTGCTGAACTCTGTTCTGGTCGAGACTTTTGGCACAGTTCTCAACGAAAAGAACGTTTCGAACACTAGTTCAAGGGGTTTATGTAAGGATGTAAGGAAAATAATTGAGCACCTGATCAAAAGCTCAATTATGAAACAAAAGTTTATGGAGCTGCAAGAAAAGCGACGCGGTGGAAATTTTAAACTACTTTCGGATGTTTGGCATAGGTGGCTTTCTACAGTCCGGCTCTTGGAAAGGTTTTTGAAACTATGGAACTTACTGATTGTTCTCAACTAACGAAATGAGATGAAAAAGTTTCCCCTCATTGGCGATAAGGGTATTTTGGTTGAGCTCTTTTCGATTATGTTACCAATGAGTGAGATCATGCGGCAGGCGCAGTGCACAACGTTACCCTCCGGTATAGATGCTTATTAAGCCCTCTGTCGTCTTTACATGCACTTGCTTGACTGTAACGAACCTCCAGAAATCTACGATCCCTCGTCAGAGCATTAAGACTTTCGTGGGTACACCTTTCCTACAAGAAATGTTTCAGATCTCTGCAACCTGACCACGTATACTCACAAGATTCTCAAATAAGCGATACAAAGCGCTTCTTTGAGGGCTACAATGGAACAGATTGTTCGATGATGCTGGAAATTAAAGTTTTCATGCATCTTTTACACAGGAAGCTCAACTGCCTGGAGTACATTTTGGATCCTTTTGACGCCGACCAACACCGAAATCGAATCACAGATGCCATTGTAGACTTGTGCGCTAAGAATATACAGGCGAAAGATGTTTGAAAAGATACCAATGACCGTGAATCTACTCAACACAAAATAAGTGTGCCCCACTTGCCTGCGGAAGAGAAGAATAGGAGAGTGAATCATCTTTGGGATTTTGACGAGTTCGCGTGCGATGATGTCGTATTGCAGCAATCGCCAACTTCTGCCGAAGAAGTCGCCAGGGCTGAAGTCAACTCCTGCCTAGATCACAAACGCGCCCGTTCTGGAAAGGTCACATCAAGAACTGTGCTTAATTGGTGGAAAACAAAGAGATCAAAGTATCCTAATTTGAGTGCAGTTGCGAGGGCCATACTGGGACATCCAGTTTCGTCCGCCCAGATAGAGAGAGACTTTGGTACGGCGGGAAGCTTTCTCAATAGTCGAAGAAATCGTCTATATTATGCACTTGCGGAGATTTCTTTGTTTCTCCACTGCAATTTGGACCTGGTTCCGACTAACATTCCTGAACTATCTAATAAAGAGTGGAGATCAAAGATTACTGCTCGACTGCTTTCAGGGGTGATCAAACGGACTCCCTGCTGCAAAATACCTTCAACAAAGAAGATTTTTTCGAGCTTTTCTTACTTCAATGTCTATAGAACACTGACAGTACGAATAATTCTTTACGTTATAGTTGTGAGAGATGGTGGGCGGTACGGTAGTGGCAAGTTTGTGAACACTTAAGTCGGTTTTTTTCACTGCGCATCGAAGTCCATGACCAGCGCTCGAGCAGGCGGTTGAAGTGTGCGGTCACGCCTGTTGCGCAAAATAGGGTTATTCGCACACAGCATTGACGGTTACCAGCGACAGCAAGAAGCAAAACGAATAAAAGCGTGGCGGACGCGCGGGTCGAGCGCGATGCGCAGATCAATCACTCTGTGAAGCGCACTGAAGCGTGGAGGAGTCCGGCGTGTGGCTTTGCGCTTCTTTTGCGCATGTCGCGCTTGTTGAAATGCTGCCGCTCGTGCTGTTGGTGAGGTTGTTTGCGCGGTACTGGGTGCTCTGGTAGGTACCCGAGGTGTTTGTAGGCGTTCTGTCGCCTGTGCTGTTGATGAGGCTGTTTTGGCGGCACCAGGGGGGGCCAGGGGAAACCCGAGGTGGACGGGCGGTATATACACTACGCCCGATCGCTGGGCTTGCTAGTGCTGATGCTGCTCTGCATCTTGGTGGCCGTGTGGCGCGTGAACTAGCACGGAGAGAGACGCCTTGTATCTTACGTAAACTTGGCCCCAACTTGTTGTAAATAATTGGCATACGGCCTCTGTACAACGAGTGTAGTCATTCTTTCGTCAAATTTTGACCGCTGCTTCATCCAAAATTTGAATGCAGTCAGATTGTTTTTTTTGCAGCATTCAAAAAAGACTTCGTTTGGAGACCCAGTTTGACTATATAGCAGTCAACCTTTCGACTGCATTCAAAGTGGACGAATAAAGTTCCAGTTAAAGATGGATTCATCTTGACTGCTCCGAATTTGGAAACACTCAAATCTTGACTGCAGTCAAATCACCATT
Organism: Kappaphycus alvarezii; assembly: GCA_002205965.3. NCBI lineage: Eukaryota > Rhodophyta > Florideophyceae > Gigartinales > Solieriaceae > Kappaphycus > Kappaphycus alvarezii. The sequence continues at coordinate 1,102,309 of NADL03000649.1, forward strand.
CATCTTAACGTAGAAAGCTTATAGCATTGTATAATGCATATGCGTGACCGTCAAGTTCTATGTTGTATAGTAAACTACAGTAAAAGACGTTTGTAAGACTCTTTGCTGGATGTAAGCTGGCAGCAGAGGCAACAGAAAGTTATTACACTAACAGCTTTATCATGTCGGTACACAGTATAGACGAAGGAGATGATGAAGTCGATGAAAAAAGCTTGTGGGACATGGAGGAGAGGCCTTAAAGGAAAGTTATATGAGGGGAAGTAGATATTTTGAAGGGTTACGAGGACATGAGAGAATCGGAAGAAGGGGGTATATTTGGAAATAGTTCGTTCATGTTCGGCAGCCAGGTCTAGGCCGTGGGAAATCATTTTGTGTATGGCAAGATGTTCAACCTGAGTATTCTTCAATAAAAGTTACAGAATATCGTGCCAAATAAAAGGATCCAAGGGAAATCGGGCCGCACTTACCAGCGCGTATCATTTCATCCTTCTCCTTTGATCTTTGAGTTCTGTTTCGAAGCATTTGTATTTTCTTCTTTCATTTAAAAAAGCTTGGATATATTTTTCATGTCCTTTACATGCTTAGATCTCATACCCAATCCCTAGAATACCTCTGAAAAGGTCTCTGATACTTTGTGCAATGGCATGACCTATTCGCTCATGTCAAAGTGTAATATTCACCCTTTCATTTTCTTTCTCCCTCTTACTTCTGCGAAAAAATCCTGCGAATCCAGTACTCGGTTCAAGTGGGATCTGTGCCGCAACTACCTCGTACAAAACCGGAAAATTCACCGTATTAAACCGAATCACATCATGTAGCGTCCCGTTTCATCTAATCCTTTCAAAGTCGATCCAGTACCCTGCACTGCACAGATTAGAACATGATAGAATATTTCAGAGCAGATCTTCAACAGGTACATTTCTTAAGGCGATCTCTCTTTCGTACTCCCCATTCAACCCAACTAGAGTTCGTAAAACAAAGTTATCACTGCGGGTTGCATATACGCGTCGTCCATCTCTACGTACAAAGCTCGGGCCTCTATCACCCTTATTTTTAGGAGCCATAGTAGATTCGATATCATGTGGTCTGAAGCCACAGAATATAGTGAAAAAGCTTTCTTTTTCTCTATTTCTTTGCCTTTCCACAGTTCGACCGAAATGAAAGTACTTGGAAGAGGGCGACTTCCCGCTCTGCACAATCAGACTCTATCAGACGTTTTGAATTCAAAATTAGCGCTTGATTTGATTCCCCTTCTTTCACAGCATTATTTATCTCAACAGGTTTCTGACTGTGACGAATTTAAATCACCAGAAGGTGTCATTTCAAAAGTCCGACCTTGTTGCAACGATAACAACGGCGTTTTTCATGCCTCCTTGTAACCTTGTGTCCAAAACCAGACCCACCACCTCTGGTCTCGACTCAAATGGCTTGACCCAGCGCTTTAGTCTTAGTGGACCTCAGGGGCCCAGCCCACATGAATTGATCCCCGTATTTATAGAGAGGCGCAGAGGCACCGTGCTCCCAGCTACTTCCTTCCTGCTTGGTCTGAAGGGATCCGATCACGTGCCCGAATGGTGAAGTCTTCTAATGACAAAACGTAGAGAAAAACTTGGCTACTTGAAGGTCCTCCGAAATTGCGCTCTCCATTGCTGCTAGGCGGTTGAAGATACTTTCCAAATTTTCTAAGTATTCTTGCACAGACTCAGACCTATCTCCAATCCTTTGCAGTCCAGCTTGCAATTGGACCCTGGTAGCTGTGTTTGATGCATCATACCTTTCTTGCAACCGATCCCACATGATAAAATGTGTTTATAAAGCACAAGCGAATTGGGCGATCATCTAGCCCTAGGATAAACATTGACCGGACATTGGCGACATTCTGCTTTTATTCGGCAGACAACTCACTCCCCTGTCGAGCAATGTATTGCTGTATCAATATTAGCACTTCTTCTGATTCAAGCGCAGACTTCGTGCGGGCACACTGCCAGCGTATCCTCGTAAATCTTCCTCAGAAACCGTTGCACTCTCTTTTTTCCCTCCATCAGCACGCCTCCTTGTAAAACAGATGAAAGCAAGACAAGTCGATCAAACAAAGATGACGTAAGGTTTCAAGTATAACGTACGCTCTCATTACTGGTCGAAATCTGGGATCATAATCCGAAACTATCCATGAATATCGATTTTGTCTGATACTGTAATGATGAATTGCACTTTTTCTTTTTTTGTACAGTCATGTGGGCTAATTTCTCCTTAAATAGACAATTCCTATAAACCAATTCGTAGCCCAGGAAAACTATCTAACTCAACTACAACACTATCACTGGGGCTGCCCCAAAAGTAGTAGGACACAGTGCAGTGAGAAAATTCATACACACCAAGATTCCTTTTTTCATCCTTCCCAGACATTCGTTTGACCTGTGTGTCGGCAGTTCCTGGACTTTCTGGATGATATTGCTGAATGACGTTCACTGTGCAGAGTCCGAATATTCATTCTGTCGGCTATCATATTAGTGTCGGATGATATACTCAGAATTGGAATTTCTCAATAGGACAACAATGATACACACAAATTTGCCGGCGAACGAGTCCAAATGATGTCGTCCAAGTCGAACGAACCTTTCCGAATATCTCTATCGCTTTTACAGCTACGGTTCGAGCAACCTCTGTTACCACAGCGTATGTGGCTGGGTGGTATTCTGCGTGTTTAAAAAAGGGAATTGGTACCAGTCGAGATCTAGCAGGAGTCGCGGTCAACTCTAAATACTTCCGAAACTTTGCAGGTCTCGCTGGATTCAGGGAAGTGAACGAGTTGAAAAGCGACACTTCTGTCGGAGGTGGCACATATGTCATAAATGTGGCCAAACTCAAGAAGTCATCTATTTCAGAATCGTTTCACGTCATCTCTACAATACCGACCATTCCCACAACTTACAAAATAACATTTACTGCTGGTAGAGGAACATTCAGGAGAATAGCTCGTATTGGGTCCTCACTAGGCTGACAAGAGGGGGGAATTATGGGGTAGTTTTCTTCGTCGCCTGAAACTTCTGACAAAAGTCATTGGCAACCATAACGGGAGTGCCATTTGCTGCGATGCCCGGTCAGCGAAAAATATGGCCAAATTGAGGCGGAAAGCACATGCTTTAATAATCAAAGTTTGAAAGGGTTGGAAACTTTGGTTCACATTGTGAACTTCACTACACATGTCTCTCGTTAGATGCAATAACCCAATGCAATGGTGGAACATCGAAACGGCTCTGACACACTAAGATGCCATGCTTTTCGATGACCGATCCATGGCAACCAGAACAAGAGCTGTTACGGGCGTCTTTGACCGCGTCATGGATATAAGGACTGTCGTGATTCCTCTGGCAGCAAATGCTGCGACGGTATTTTGGCGGAAATTTCAATCTAAGCCCCTAAATCTGGAAAACATCTCAGTTATCCAAGGAAACGCTGTCAGGGGCGCCCATTCCTAGCAACTGGACGCCATCCTTCCCCACAACTCTAGTCCCCCAACTTGCGCTTGTCTCATTCATCCGACAAGCACATGCAACACTTCATTTCTTCCCTTTCCACAGTATGTCGCAAAAGAGTGACCAGGCCCCATGTGAGCTCCCAAGGAGGAAACAGGTTGCGAGGCGAGGCAGTGAACACGCACACGTCGTGGGCGCCGAGAGTCAACACGCATGTCAAGACGGTGCGTGCAAAGAGGAACCTGACTGGCTGGCAAAGAAGAAGCGATGCGAACGCCGTGGCGAAGCGGCCACGATCGGATTGAGCCAACAAGGAAATGGATCGCAAAAACCCGCTTTCGGTGCCTTTGTTCTCAATGGCCAAAATTTATCAAAAAACCGGACATACCGTAGCCGCATCAGAAGTCACTTTACTATATAATGCTGCACGGGAGGGGGTGTGGCGTTCTTTGTACTGTACTAAAGCTGACGAATGCGTGGCATTTCGATTTCACTGTTACACAAAACCCTTTCCGATGAGGTGTCAATGTCGGATCAAGCAGCGCAGATAAAATAAACACTGTACTCCTCTGTACAGTACTGTCAGTACTGTACAGTATTGTAGCATGCATTCACATACGGAGCACTACAACACTGCACAATACAGCATCTGCATTGGCTTGAATCTTGGATCTCCCGTTGTCAGCAGCTAATTAACGTAGCTCCGTCGCTTCCCGTCATTCTCATTCCTCCAAAGTAGATACTGAATGCATTAAACTTCTTCTACTCATACAACTGTTTCAGGCCGGCATCCCAAGCCATCCAACAGATCCCCAAACTCACAATACCCTCTAGCGCCCTTTCTCGCGACCCATGTAACCCCGCCACCACCTCTCACCAAACCATGCAAGCCTTCATCCCGTCCATTCCCATCCAAACCCAGTCCCGTTTCCTCCCTTCCAACTCCCGCCTTACCCCTTCCCACCCCACAACTCCCGCCCCGAAACCCCGCCCCTGCCAACCTCTTCGCATTAACGCCACCGCCACTTCAAGTGGTCCCAGTTGGACTGATCATGTCCCCGTCACAGAAATGCCCGACACCCTTCTTCGAACCACAGACTCTGGCGACGTCCAACGTTCCATCCGCAAGCGATTTGAAGTGATGATTCGCCAAGCCCAAGATTCCATTTGTGCCCAGGTTGAGGCTATTGACGGCACTAAATTCCGCGAGGATTATTGGGTCCGTGACAACGGCGGCGGTGGTATCTCTCGAGTTCTTCAAGGGGGCGCCGTCTTTGAAAAGGCGGGTGTGAATGTCTCCGTCGTCTATGGTACAATGCCTCCAGAGGCCGTCAAGGCTGCAAGCGAGCGAGGTGTCACCCGCGATGTGGGTTATAAGCCGGGAGAGCCGGTTCCCTTTTTCGCCGCCGGTATCTCATCTGTCATGCATCCGTGGAATCCCTTGGCCCCCACAATGCATTTCAACTATCGCTATTTTGAGACCGACCGCGGCTTGTGGTGGTTTGGTGGAGGCACTGACCTCACTCCCTCGTTTTTGTTTGAGGAAGATGCTCGACATTTTCATGCCACCTTGAAAAGTTGTTGTGATCGTCATGATTCCGAGTATTACCCCAAGTTTAAGTCTTGGTGCGATGATTATTTCTTGATCAAGCATCGCGGAGAACGCCGCGGCCTTGGTGGAATCTTTTTTGACGATTTGAATGACAGACCCGCTGACGAAATATTCAAATTTAGCACCGACTGTGCCAATACCGTGTGCGAAGCCTACCTCCCGATCATTGAACGCCGTAAGGACGAACCTTATACAGACAATCAGAAGCGGTGGCAGCAATTGCGGCGAGCGCGCTATGTCGAATACAACCTCGTGTATGATCGTGGTACGGTATTCGGCTTAAAAACGGGTGGTCGTATCGAAAGCATTCTTATGTCGCTCCCTCTCACAGCACGATGGGAGTATGATCACTCTCCCGAACCAGGCTCTTGGGAAGAAAAGACACTGGCCGTTTTGAAGGAGCCAAAGGAATGGGCCTAGAGATGCAGGAAACGATAATAAAACGAATTATGCCTTGGAACGAGAATAGCCGTTGTCATTATCTACGGTAGCACAGAATTGTAGCAGAGGACGTCACAACGCGCTGCTGTCCACAACCGCGCATACGTATTTCCCGATCCTTCTGCACCGTAATCCAACATAAACTTCATGCAATCCTGTAGAGTTGCTTGCTCTGACTGGCAGGCCTCAATGATACATATCCCATTTACAAGGAAGTCCTCGATTTAAAGCGAATCAGGACCTCGACTCATCGCCCTATCCTTCCAAATCCCCGCCAGCTTCATAAAAGTTAATGCTTTCGTTCTCTAGACCAAGCTTGCAGATAATGAAACGAGCGTACTTTTCAAACTCCATCTTGGGATTTTCAGGAAAAGGAGCATGCAAAGCCCCCATACCCCCTACAACGGCATGAGTCGCAGTACTTGCTTCCACAGCTGCTATTGCAAACACGGCATCGAGAGCTGTCGCCGTCTCTCGGAACATGAGACGCGCGTGGGCTTGAGCCAACCTCACGAGAGCCTCCAACAGCCGTACAGTGGTGCGGGCAGTGTTCCTCTTGGACGATGCCCTCTCGACCCGGTAGTACTTTGACAACACCCTTCGGGCATGAGCAGAGAGGCGCGGCTTCAAGTGCGTTTTAATATAGTACAAGTATTGACGCAGTCTGTTCGTAGACCAGATCCCATCGTCTCCCCGTTCATCACCGCTGAACGCCTTGTAACCATTCAATACAAAGTTGGACAGCTGACGGTCCCATTCCTCGTTATGTTGGTCTAGAAGTGTCAGAATCACATCAAAACGGCTCAGCAACGGGGAAGCTATTCCAACGGATATGGGCATGTTATCGGCATCTGCATCAGAATCATCTCCATCTCCAGCACCACCCCTATTTCTGTGCATATCTTTCCAACTTTTGGATTCACAGCGGCCAAAACTGTGGCACGTGTGTCTAGAGTGCAAACAAGGCCAGCCTTTGCGACTGAAAGCGTTTGTTGCTCCATTGCTTCATGGATAGCACCGCGATCATGCTGTTTGATTCCATCGAATTCATCAATACAACACACACCGCCGTCTGCAAGGACCAGGGCTCCCGCGTCAAGCATCCATTCGCCAGTCCCTGGTTCACGAACTGCTGTTACAGTAAGTCCAGCGGATGTAGTACCGATGCCAGTAGTTAGGACAGAGCGTGGAGATATTTTTGCGGCATAGCGCAAGATCTGTGACTTTGCAGTCCCAGGATCGCCAACAATGAGCAAATGCGATTCTCCGCGTATTCGAGTTCCAGACGGGTCTGTGTAAGAGACTCCTCCAATAAGTGACATGGCGACAATCATCTTGAGCAGGTACATGCCGTAAATCTGTGGGCAAAGCGATTTGAGAATGATATTTCTCGCAATCAACTGTTCAGAAACAGAGCGCGACGCCCAATGCTCCGCAAAGGCCTTTTTTGACTCCTCGGTTACATGAAGGAAAGATTTGTGCTCGTTGTTAGACGAGACATGACAGGCGACCAACATAAGATCGACATCGGCTCTGACATCCTGGAGCAAGTTGCGGTTCCAACGCCTGTGCAAAATGCCGGACACGACGACGTCATCGCCCGGTTTGACGCTGTCAGCCAGGTCATCTGTGAGCACGACGATCAAGGAGCGGGGGATGGAGCCGACATCCAGATGCTGAATTTTCTCTTGTATCTTGACTTCCTGATATTCGCGACAATTAGGAGCTGTGTCATCGACAGGGACGATTTTGGTTCCATAGCACGGCTTCTCAGCTGTACTTGGACAGCGAGGAGGAACTTGAAAGGCGCCTCTCTGGGACACATCGCCGGTAAGCTCAAATGAATGCTTACATTTGGTGCACGTAAACTGTTTTGTGACCTCTCTCAACATAACGCTTCCTGTTCTGGTGACAGTGCCCAAGATGGAGAGCAATTTGTCGACATCGCGGTTGCGCAAGCCACTAACGTTGCGCTTCAAATAAGCCGGGGTTGACGGTAAATGGCACACGCGCGGGTGCAAATTCGGCTTTGGATCATCTGTGAAAGACTCTTGGACGTTTTGAATGGCTTGCTCGAGTAGGGGGATAACAGTTCGAGGGTCGTGCAAAAGGGCCGTGCATGCCTCAGGGGCAACGTTTTGCATGGCAATAAAATCGACCTCGACACCATAATGGGCAGTATGCTCTTCAGCGGCGGCTATCTCAGAGATTTGGGTGCGGCATGATTGACGGAGGAAATTCTCAAAGGCTCGAATGTAGTCGCTGGGGAGAGGAGTCGCTGGCATGTTTGCTATTCGAAGTGGGGAGTGTTTGAGAAATCCTCAGTGGTGATTAATTGTAGGCTTGCGGAGACCTTGCTTTTTTTTTTGGCGGGTGCACAAGTTTTGTTTCAGAGCTAGACTAGAGAATTGGCCAACCATTGTGTCATACCAATTTGATCCGCTGCCAAACTGTAAGCAAAACAATTACACTTTTACGTGGTTTCGGATTTGCTAAAAGCGCCATGCCGTGTACAAAGATTGGTTTGGAAAGTGATCCTCCTGACTGTCGCAGCCCGTCAACTTCTATCTGTTCAAAGCAAGCCTCGCGTTCCGGAACGTACATTGCCCCCGCAAGCCCCGCCGATCTTCACGGATCTCCAAACAAATTCTGCAGTCAGAGGCCGAACTGCAGCGGGCGCAGAGCGTTTGAGCTCAGAGCTGCAAGATTCCGTGATCCCGTTCGCAAACTGCCATTCTTTGCCATCTTTATCACATTCCTAAAAACCCACGCATGAAGAATCCCAAGATAAGCGTTGCAGAACAACTTTGACTAGACATTTCAGATCCCCTCTCCAAACCTCGTCGCCTCACATGCTGCCAACGCCATGCGTATCAACATCGATGGCCTGTGTGTTTATTTCCCATACCCGCGCATCTACCCCGAGCAATATGAATACATGTGCGAATTGAAAAAAACCTTGGATGCAGGTGGTCACAGCATCCTTGAAATGCCCACCGGTACCGGGAAAACTGTCACATTGCTCTCGTTCATTACTTCTTATCACCTCATTAGGCCCGAGATGGCAAAGTTAATCTACTGCACACGTACCGTCGGTGAAATGGAGAAAGTTCTGGAGGAACTGCAAGTCGTTATCGAGAATCGCGATGCTTGCTTCGCGGAGGACACTCAGGAGAGAGCCAAAGCTATGCCCAAGATTTTAGCATTGGGCCTCACGACCAGACGAAACCTCTGCCTACATCCAGTTGTATCCGCAAAGGAGAGCAGAGATGAGGCTGATGCCGCATGCCGCGCTCTCACTGCCTCATGGGTACGCTCGTCGTTCGTGCAGGCCGAAGTTCCGAACGGCAACGGGTCACACGCTGTCAGTGATTCCTTGTGTGAATATTTTGAAGGACATGAGCGGGAAGGCACCAACTCAATTATGCCACCAGGCATATACACTTTGGATGACCTCATGCAGTTTGGACGTCAACGTAAGTGGTGTCCGTACTACACAGCACGTCATTGCCTCAGCTTTGCGAATGTCATCGTATACAATTACCAGTACATTTTGGATCCCAAGATTGCGGGCCTTATTTCCAAGAACCTTGCGCGCGAAAGTATTGTCGTATTTGATGAGGCGCATAACATTGACAACATTTGCATTGATGCGCTCAGTGTTAACATTCGTGAAGCAACTCTACGTAAAAGTCTCGGCAATATTACTAAACTGCGAGATTCTGTCCAAGCTATGCGAAACACAAATGCCCAACGTCTGCAGAAGGAATACCAACGTTTGGTGAGAGGTTTATCGACGAGCGGTATACTCCCGCCAACATTGGCCGGTGATGATATGTTGGCGAATCCCAATGTCCCAGATGACATTATCGAGGAGACTGTCCCTGGTAATATTCGGAAAGCTGAACATTTCATCCATTTCCTCAGGCGACTCGTCCAATACCTTCGGGATCGAAAGATGAGAGGCACTGTGTCAAAGCAGGAGCAGCCATCAAGGTTTTTGTACGACATGCGCACAGAGCTGCAGGAGGACGTGCGGCCTCTTAGATTTTGCAGCGATCGCCTCAAGTCTTTGTTACAAACATTGGAAATTGTAGAGGTTGCTGACTATACGCCGTTGCAGATAATATCTGACTTTGCGACGCTCCTTGGAACCTACGGACATACCAAGAGTTTTGGAATCATCTTCGAGCCGGTTGACGAGCGACTTCCTAATGTCCCGGATCCGGTGCTTCAGCTGGCTTGTCTTGACGCGTCATTGGCAATGCGGCCTGTGTTTAAAAAGTTCCAGAGCGTCATTCTCACTTCGGGGACAATATCCCCTCTGCCCCTCTATGCGAAAATACTGGGCTTCCAGCCCATTGTAATGAGGTCATTATCAATGTCACTTCAAAGGCAAGCAATTTGTCCATTGATTGTATCCAGAGGCCCTGATCAAGTCGCAATAAGCTCCAAATTCGACTGTCGATCGGACGTGTCTGTTGTTCGCAACTACGGTAATCTTGCCGTCGAGCTAGCTGATGCAGTTCCAGATGGCATGGTGGTGTTCTTCACTTCATATGTTTACATGGAACAAATGATAGCCATGTGGCACGAAATGGGAATCATCAACCGGCTGTTTGCCAAGAAGCTGGTATTCATCGAAACACCAGATACGGTAGAGTCTGCCCTTGCATTAGACAGGTATCGGCGAGCATGCGATTCGGGGCGGGGAGCGGTATTCCTCTGCGTCGCCCGAGGGAAGGTCGCTGAGGGTATTGATTTTGACCGCCACTACGGAAGAGCTGTATTAGTGGTTGGCGTACCTTTCCAGTATACGGAAAGTCGAGTCCTTCGCGCAAGGCTAGAATATATGCGAAGCACCTTAAACATTCGAGAAGGCGATTACTTGTCTTTTGATGCTATGAGGCAAACAGCGCAATGTGCGGGTCGTGTCATCAGGAACAAGAATGATTACGGCGTGGTTATCTTTGCGGATAAGAGATATTCGCGTGCGGATAAGAGGAACAAGCTACCACAATGGATATTGGATTTGATGCCCAGCTCCCAAATCGATTTGGATACGCAGGCGGCATTAAGCGTGACGAGAATGTATGTACGGAGCATGGCTCAGCCCGTTACAGATGGTGATCTGCAGAATGTTCTGTTGACAGAGGAGCAGGTTTCTCAAAAAAGTGCAAGTCGGTTCGAAAAGTCCATGCAGCACTAACATTTAATTAAACCACGACAATGTGACACAATTTCCTAAGCTTAAAGAGGCGTTTCATCAACAGCCACAAACACGGTCGTATCAAGACCGGAAATAAAGGAGCACTACTGGTGCACTACGTAATATTTCACCGTCATGTTCTGCTCGTTAGCTAGGATGTGGAGGATTAACTTGAGATGGGACCATTGTGAGCAGAGCGGGCAGCCCCAAACACATTCCCTCCATTTCGAGGTGGGCAGGGTATTCAGATTATAACCGCTACCGACTGCCAGACGTGAGACCACAATTGATATCTATAAAAATTTCGGTTTGTTGGTGAGCAAGTTCATCTTTCAAAGGATAATGCTTAATGAATGCGCTATCGACAAAGATCCGCAAGTCGCTATTGGAGATTAAGACAAGCACATGCAGAGCGAACATATCGACATTAGCCCCTGCCGCGCTTTACCCTAAGTAGTTAAAAAGTAAGCAAACGCCTTGGGGTCGGCATGTCATCTACAGTCCCTCTCCGCCGGGTTGTCCTCCCATTCAAGTCAGCAGTGGACATATCTGGCCCCACTGGCGTCCTCAAACCATTTGCGGATGCAATGCGCTTCGATCGCATTTGAGAAAGCGCAGTCTGCAGTGCCTCAAACCGTTTCGGGGACGCCATGTACGCAGTCTCATCGTACGTTTCAAAGGCAGCCTGCCTCTCTGACATGGAATAGTACTGAGCTATGACACTTTGAACGACTCCTCTGGCTATAGACAGCCTGTTGGCCCGTCGAGGGTCCTCTTGGCATACGCGGGCCAATTCACCTTCCAATTCACGGAGTGTGGGAAGCATTTCGATATGATATTGAGCAGACTCTCTGTATTTCCTTGCCATCTTTGAAAGTAACCGCAGTTTATCTTGAGTCATCACCATACCCTCTTGAAGTTCTTTCAGTGCAGTGTTTACAAGCGAGTCCTGGGGGCTGCCAATGGAACCGTGGCTGCCCTCTCCGCAGTCTCGGTCCTCCAAGTACCCACTCTTCCGAGTAGCTTCCGCGCTGTTACTGTGAAGGATACTCGTAGGATTCTTCGCTGAAGGGGTCTTGCAACCTGATGACAGTGCGTATCGCAATGCAGCAAGTTCCTTCTCCTTCTCTCGGTTTGCTGTATGCATAGCTTCAAGCTGAGCACTCATCTGTTCAATCTCACCATTGGCAGATGCAAGGAGAGCCTCTACAGCATTCTTGTTATCCTCAACATTGGCCCTATCGTCCATTCGTCCTGGTAAATTGGGTTCCAATTTTTCACCTTGAGAGGCAATTGCGGCCCTTCTCAGTTCATCTACTCGGAAACGCAACTCGGCAACGTCTTGCTCAGCCAAACTGAGCGCTGCCTGCAGATCGTCTGCGGCTCCTTTGTAACTTCCTAACGCAAGTCGCAACTCAGCAGCCTCCTTCTCGTACAAGTCAGCTGCAGCTCTCCTGTGGTTCATCTCCTCTACGAGACTTGAGTTTTCATCCTTGAGATGCTTTAACGAAGTTTCTGCGTTGTTCAAATTGTTGCTCTTGGCGTCCAATTCAATCCGCAGGTCACTGACATTGGATTCCAATTTTTCTATAGTAGTCTTCAAGGTAAGAACCTCTTTCTTCCGGTTTTCCTCAGAGGACTTCAGCTGCTCCACGTGGTCGGCTTCGGCAGCATCAATTCTGATCTGCAAATCCTGAACTTCTCTTCGTACGACCTCCACTTCTTCTACTTTCCGCTCATGGGCTCTCTCGAGAGCAGCAGTATGCTGTGATTGAAGATCCGATTCCTTCTCATTGGCGATCTTCGCCTCTGCCCGAAGTGACTGGAGCTCTTTGTTTAAACAGTCGATAAGTGCATCTTGAGAGGACTTGTCCTCGGTCAACTGTTCACAGCGAGCCCTTAGGTCATCAACCTGCCCATCGAATTCAATCTGCGCAGAGCGACTTTTCAATTCATATTCCTCCTTCAGCATACTCAGATCCTTGCTGTGCTGAGAGTGGGATGTAGAAGACTTGGCATCCCACTCTGACTGAAGACCATCGATTTGATCGAGAAGCTCGGTAACCCTTTCCTCGCTTGTCTTATATTTGTTCTCCACAACCGCATTTGCGCTTTTCAGTTGTTCCACATGCGCCTCGCACGCTCGCAAGGAATCTCGCTGTGACTGAATCTGTATTGATTTTGTCTCAATCTTGTCATACGCTGCCTTCAACTTTTCCTCCCATGTCTTCGTGGACTGTTCAGCCTGAATTTTATGATTTTCCCTCTCTTCATCTCGCTCTCTCTCTGCTTTTTCCCTTCGCGCCATTTCATGTAAGTACATAGTCTCTAACTTTCCGCATTCCTCCCGAAGCTCAGAAATAGCCTCGTCCCTTGAGACGGCATTCTCATCCTTGTCTCGGATAATCCCCTCAAGCTGGGACATGGCGTTATCAGACTGCGTTTTGATTTGCTCCAATTCCTCCGCAAACAAGTCGCGCTCCCTCGTTACAACAACGATATCCTTCTCCAGCAAACGTCGGCCCTCTATTTCCTTGTCCAGCCGTTTCCGAAGAAGATGAAAGGAAGAATCATGACATGAGGGCGATATATTGCGTGTATTTCGTGAGAGCTCATTTTCATCGACAGTGATTACACTGTTATCGCTGTTAGAGGTAGCAGTACAAGACTCAATCAACTGTCGTCCGATATTCAATTCTTGAGTAATCGCTGCAACGTTAGACCGCAACTCGTCATTGGATCCTCTAGTGTGCCCCTCCTCAGGCGACAAAACGTCGTCCATGAGCAGCGTCACCAGCAATTCCGACACTCTTTGCAGGGTCATGATCAAGGTCTCCGATACCGACCTAGAAAGCGTCACTCCGTGACCCTCATGACCGATCAGCAGAGGCGAACCCTGATACGCCCCATTCGCACGCAGCGGCGACAACGTCCCCTGCTCACCAAGGTCGTCTTCGAACGGATATCCGCGCAGTGAAGCTCCATCCGCCATAGACACGACAATTCCCGGGGCACTGCTCCCCTCGCCCTGTGCGTAACCCTTCCGGGATCCTGGCCCGTCCCGCATGCCAGGTGGATCCTCGTTTCCCTCCACAAAGCGTGATTCCAGATCCGAGAGCACATCTTCATACGCCTGGGACACAGCCTCAGACCCAACGGCTGCCATTCCCCACGCACAAGCCGCGACACGACCTGCGGACCCAAGGTGTTTGTCAATGCAACCAAAGTGACCTCCTCATACGGGGCACGGCCTACAACAGTGACACTCGTTAAATCGCGCTCCTGTATATCTGCAGACATCTCAAACGTGAGGTCCCTTGTGTCCCAACAAGCGACACTAGCATCACTCTCGGGCGGGACATCGGAATGAATCGGAGCCCCACATAAGGACCAGACCTCTGTCTCACCGACCTTGAATAAATCGGTAACGCCTCCCGCATGGGGGGCCTTGCGACAGACACGTTCTATGCCATTAGAATCATCACCAAAGATATCAAAGATCTCGACAGAGCCATCCGCCTCACCTACCCACAACGCGACGTCTACACGCAACAGACTCCGGATCGGAGCCTCGGGCATGGAGATTTCACGCACGGCATTCGCCTCCTTCAAATCCCAGACCAAAATGACGGCATCCTCCCCACCACTATACAAGTACTGATCATCGGCCTCGAGTGCATTCACGGCATCAGAATGTTCAACGCCACAACCGAGCATGCAATCAAAAGCAAGCGAGGTGAGATGACAACGGACGACCGAGCCATCCTGCAAACCGACAAAGAGTGCATTCTCCACGGGTAAGGGTAGCAGACAGAGCGGAACGGCGTGTAAAGGGGACGGGGACGAGACGACGAGGGCGGCGGAGGGGGCGTGGAAAAGATGGAGGGAGCCGTCTCGACAGGCGGCAAAGACGGAGAGATGGTCTTCGGTGGTTGCGAGGGCGACGACGGGGCTGGGCAGGTCGATGGGGGTTTGCCAGGTTGGGGGAGAGGTGGGGGGAGAATGACGAAGCGTGCCATCGCGGAATATGGCCCAAAGACGGCCGCTCGCATGGACTGCGCGGGACATTCGTGGGGGGGGGTGAGGGGGACAAGGGGACGGGGGAGGGAGGTTGTGGGCGGGGTGCGATGGACGACGGAGGTGGGGGAACGGCGTGGGTAGGATTTGGGTATATTGAGTTGTGCAGCTTGTTGGAGGTGAGACGGTGACAGCAACTTGGCGGGAGAAGGGAGGAAGAGGGCGATTGGTGTTATTTTCTGGACATTGATCAAGTGCTTGACAAATGCAGCGCTGCAGTTGAGAAAGATGCTTTCTCAAAGCAATGAAATTTGACCAGTTTCAACTTTTCAAATCACATTTGATTTGCGAATTAACATAGACCTTTGCTTTGGTGCTGTGCACACTGTTTTTTAAAAGATTAAAGTATTTCTTGGCGGGGAATATAACCAGGATGACCACAGTAGCGTTTTCGGTCCCGACGCCGTCGCTACCCCGCTCTTCTGCAACGTATTACAGTGCAGTAAATGGTAAATAGTTTTAGTGAACTAAAATTAAAGGGGACGCTGTTCACCAAATTTCCCTGCCACCCATTCACGATACAGTGATTCTATGCCACAAAACTTGAGATAACTTTAATGTGCAGTACTGCACTGCACTGTACCTACTTTCGTCGAAATTACAGCACTTTGTTATATGATGTTGCTTTACTCATGCGAGTACGGCACTCTGCAGACCATCCACAAACTCTTTCTCATCCTCATTCCACAGCTCCTCTGAACTTTCTTCCAAAGACTTACACTGGCTACAGTAGAAAGGTATCAGTAACGGGTGCTGTACCAGCTCGAGTTGAGCCAAATACACGTACACCGCCATTTTTCTCGGGAAATTATCCTAATCGTTCGACAGTCAAATTCGGTTAATACTGTACATACTGTACTACGTACAGTACTTTAACCGATTCGTGGCCAGTTTCGTAATACTGTCCGGTTACTGTACACGGTATGAGAGCAATGGAAGTTCTATTTGCGTCGTTTGAAATTTTCGAATTTTTAAAATTGAAAGATCTCTTAGCATAACATAGAAGTAAATCTTTCATTGACACCGCCAATCATACAGTCAAGATACAATCTAGCTCAACAGCAATGAAAGACCTCACTCGTGCCCTGCCCCGCAGAGAAACGGGCACTCTTGACTCCACGGCACGGCAGAGTTCCGACAACACGGTGTTTCCGCCATTGGGTAGAGAGGATTGCCCCAATCACCCGCTGGTGTCAAAGAGGCATGTTTACACACCCTCCCTCCCTCCGATGCCACATCAGCCCGTTGCTTCACTACACGACACAGCACACACCTAGCCCTCTAAACCGCAACACAAGTCACTTTTCCAAACTACAAACCCAACGAGTCAATCTCCACGAGTCGGCGGTTCCACAAGAGTCTACCACCCCGAAAGTCAAGCCCGCTCGTCCTATCCAGTAGCGCTGTAGCATACCCGCACCCCCCCCCCAGTAGCATGACTCGCACATCTGCACACCAGCAACACCGCAACACTCGTCTCCGCTCCGCCCATCCCCCTCACCCCATCCAGGGCTGGAAATTATCCACCGCCCACTCAAATTCCGTATCAAACGCGTCCTTCTATACACAATACGCCCAATGTTTACCTCATCATCACCCCTCCAAATCTCACCAACCTCACTATCGTCTGCCTACCAGATGCTCCTGTGCCGCCCCGCCCACCAATCCCGGCGACATGCCCACCCATGCGTCATTTTCTCCACGTTCCTGCCGTCTTCTCGCGTAATGCCCGTTAAAATCAAGCCGAAACAACAAATACACGCATCCGTCCACAATCTTGCAATGCCGTTTCAACGCCCCAGGAACGGCTCCCAGCTTTCATTAAACTCCCTCTCAATCTCCACCATCCGTTCCATCATCCCCTCCACATCCTCCGCCTCCACCGTCACTTTACCCCACCTCCCTCGTTTCACCCACCTACTCATTTCCTGTTGCGCTCGGTCAAACTTTGGAATCACCCGCAACACCTTGTCCAATTCCTGCGCCACATACCGGCTCCGCTCTGACAGCAACGTCCGGTCCTTGATCCGTGTTAGGTACACCGCATGCGCTTGAATCATCCCGTCAAGGTCCTCGGCGCTGTTCAACTCATGCTCTAGGATCGTCCATGATCCCTCCAACACCTCCACAGTGCAGTAGTGCTGCATGTTCTGCACTAGCTGCGTCATCTTCATGCGAACAAAGTGCGCCCGTCGTACCACCTTCATAATTTCCGTCCACCGTCCACCATCATCCCACCTTTTCCTTCCTTTTGCACGTCTTCGAACGCACATAGATTTAAATACGCATTCCCCATCAAATAATCCATCCGCTTCAATCTCCATAATAAACGGAAGATTAGCAAGTACGCGTCCATCACCTTTGGAGAAAACACCGTGTTTAACGGCGCATCCTCCACTCGATATGTCAGCGAAAATACATCCCATCCCACG
Source organism: Kappaphycus alvarezii (assembly GCA_002205965.3). Classification (NCBI taxonomy): domain Eukaryota; phylum Rhodophyta; class Florideophyceae; order Gigartinales; family Solieriaceae; genus Kappaphycus; species Kappaphycus alvarezii. The sequence goes on from NADL03000649.1 coordinate 1,119,556, forward strand.
TTCGTGTCTTTACTTTGCGCCGCAATCTGAACGTCTAGACGTTCCAGAATGTCTTGATCCGTCCCTTCGTTGAAGCTCGAGCAAGATTGCAGCGCCGCATCCACAATCCCTGTGAGATTGTTTCGCAGAATATTCGCGTCCCCGTCCAGAATGGGTGCCAAGCCATCCATCAGAGCCTGAGAAAAGTCCCCTTGCGACAGGAGCAAATATTTCTTGATCGCGCCAAAGTGATGACTAAGGTCGAACCTCTCAAAGAACAACTGTTTCAGTCGACAGCTGGCTGACTCCTTTGCTGCCTCGACCAACCCACGCACAGCATCCTCATCTTCTCGTTCATCACATTCAAATAGTTTCCTCCCACCTGACAGGTATTGTGCCACCAGCGGTGAGTGCTCTCGGTCTACCCAGCCTGAATCCCCACAGCACCTCCGCAAAAATGCGATCGACTTGCCCGCAATCAAAGCCTTTTGCGCTATGGCCTCATCCATCCTGCCGGGCATCTGTTCACGCCGAATCTTGAATAACCCCCACCAAATTCGCTGACTCGCCACAGATGCGCTGTTCGGGCCTCCAGCCAGTCCCCCGAAACTCCTACATCCTCCAACATATTTGCCGCAGAGTAGGATGTCATCCGTGTCGCGGCTGCCACCTTGGGATCCTCCATAATAAAAAACTCGTGATACGGGTCCGCCAACACACCCTCTGCCAGCCATCGCTGCAACATGCGATTGATCGGAGCACTAGCGCTCGCCAGAATCCTCGATTTCATATCATGAATATCTGGCGGCAAATAGGATCCGCGATGTGCTCGCAGATGCGCTAAAATCTTACAGCCATCAAACGGCCGCGTCTCCTCGCACAGACGCGCCAGCCAACGCAGTCGCGGCTTTTCATTTGCGGCCCAAACGTAGATTTTGCGCAAAGACAAACCTACAGTCTTATCTTGGTCGTCCATGCCAGAGCGATCAATATTGCGGAGAGTGACCAGACTGCGATAGTAACTGTCCATCTCACGGACGACAGCGCTGCACATATTCTGAGTGACAAGGCCGTCGTGTTCTCTGTCCGGCTCGTTGACGCGTTGCTGAATGATGCGAAACAAAAAGCCAACCTCGGCGGTGCACATAACAAGATCATGCACAGGTGTAGTGACACTGGTCCCCCCGGCATGGCAATCCGCACAGACCCCGACTGACCGTCATCTTCCTCTTTAAACGAGAGTAAATCTCCGTTCTCCCCTTGCACAATCAGCAGCAAATCCCTCGCCAGGCGCCTCTCCAAGCTCTTGTTATGCAACGGAGTAGGCAACCCGTCGCAGGCGCATGGCGTGGGGACGCAGCCCGCATGGTGCGTGTAGGTGGGGTGGCCGGCACCTTATTCACCGAAGGTTGCGGCATGGGCGGTTGAGGTCGGTTGGCAGCGGCCCTCCGAGGCATCAAAAAGAACCTGTCATCCTCCTCACTCTCAGTACCAAGGTCGGCCCTTGGCGGTGGAACCGGGTCAACCATGTTTGGTTCAACGCCGGTTGAAACGGATTTGCGTTGAGTGTTGGAATGGCATAGCCGATATGTTGGTCGTCGACTTGACTCTGCTGGCCGGCGACGATTTCGGTGCTCGGCGGGCTGCTGCCGGCGTCGTCGACATCATCGGCCGGTTCGGCCTTTTCGGAATGTGAATGTGCAGGAAGCTTATTGAGGTCATGGGCTGTACCACGTAAGTCGTTGAGGATGTAAAGAACGGGCCATACGGCGTCCGGTTTGAGGCGGGCTCGAAACGTAAGCCGGCGGTGAGCTCGGCGAGCTGGGTGGATTCTGCGTGACGGCGGTCGCGGACGAGTCGAAAGAGCATGGCATGGCTGAGGGATTCTGCTGTTTGCATGCTGGGGGAGGTGGTTAGGGAGGATTGGAGGAGACGGGAGGCTACGTGGAGTACGGCATCGACTCGTTCTGGGGTACATACATTTGGACGAGGGATATGAGGACGGTGCCGATTTCGCCGGGGTGGGAAGGAGTGGGTGCGTTGGACATGATTGGTAAAGGGGGTGAGGTGGATCAAGGAGGTGAGGGAGGGAGAATTGGCATGCGGTGTGTGGAACACGAGATGAAGTGAGGATGGCGGGGATGAGGAAGGTGAGAAGACTGTTTTGTACAGTACGGTAGAGAGCGAAAATAATCGATGCAGAGGAGGGGCTTGGCGAAAGGCGGAGAGAATGGAAATAGTTGGAGGAAGAGTGACAACCGAGTTGGCGTTGAGCTGTACTACGGTACCGACACACTACCGTGGGACTGCACCAGGCAACACCGCGCAAATCCCGCCAGAAATTAGGGACCAGTTCACTTTAATTAACATGATCAGTATACCGCGCACTACAGTATGATTCCAAACGTTGATTATCCAAACCAACCAACAGCAACACTAATTGAAAGTTAGAGAATGTTTTTTTTAAAATCAAATTTCTCATCTTCCCCAAGGGACACTCACCAGCTCTTTTCTCACTACACAGAACAGTAGAGCAAAGCTCAATCTGAGCGTCAGTACTGTACTGTATACTGTACCTGTATACTGTACCCTATTGCCATTGTCCTGTACTGTACTGTACCCTTGATATTAACGCCGTAAAGTGTGATTCATAGTGCAATGCAGTACAGTAAAGTACTGTACAGGACTCACTGTACCGTATGAGATTAAATGTCAACTTGACCAGACTACTACACTCGTCAGCTTTTCGCTTCAACCGTTTCACTTGCGCCAAAAAGAAACCTCTCATAAACCTGCCGTCATCCCACCCACGTCCCACACCACTCGCCCACCTCCACAACCCAACCCCATCCGTATTCCAATCCATCCCTCTCCCCCCCCAAAAAACATGACCCGATCCGAACCACAAAGCTACGAAACCGCCATCGCGCACCTCTGCTCCCACGACTGGGCCCCCTCCGGCACGCACGTCGCCACCCGTCACAGCGACGACACCCTGCGCGCATTACTCCCCGTCTCTCGCACCGACGACGGTCGCGCCACACTAGGCGCCCAACCACACGCCATTGACAACCTAGTCTGCATCCTCCGCGACCCTCTCGTCTTTCATCACAAGTTGGGCGAACTCACCATCCGCCTACTACGCAACCTCTGCGCACGCTCCGTCCCCAATCAGGCACGATGTGCTCGGTCGGGTGCACATGACCTGGTTTTGGATTGCATTCAACAGCGCTTCACCTTTTGTGATGTTGAGGGCGCGGGCGCCGCTGCCCCGGCTGTGCAACGCTTGGGGGATGCTGCTGGCACCGAGCATCAGCACCGAATGCGCATGCCGTTTTTTGGATTTGCCGTCGAATTTTTGGTCAATTTTGTCACGTGCAATGCCGATAATGCAGAGTTGGTGTGGCGGAGGGCCTTTCCTACCACTTTTGAAAAGTTGCTCGAGTGTAGTAACCGCGCCGCTTCCGCTGCCGCTGCCGCTTTGGTTCATAATTGTATTGCGATTGTGCCGGATCGTATGAATGATATAGTCAGGATTTGGTCGGAGAAAGATGGTGAGGGAAAGTCGCTTGCTGCATCCTTGGTGCTGCAGATGAAGAATGTCGGGGCGGATAATGCCGACGATGATGACGACAAGTTTTCGTGGTCGTACATGATCATTTGTCGACTTATCGGCGCTTCTTTGCTGCAGAATTCCTTCGAAGCACTCGGACCCTCCCTGGATCAAATCCTCCAATCATCCTCGGTTTCATTCTCAGAGCCTCAGGAGACTTTCCTTCAGATCCTTGATGCTGCCGCCGGAAAGTCTGCCGAAAGTCCGGCCGATGACGATACGGCCGATATTGTGTTCCCTGAAAACTCACTTGGTTTCCTTGCAGAACTTATTGAAGCGGCATTGTTCCGGAAAAATGGAAATGTGCTGCGCACCGTGGGCAGTATAGTCGCCTCAGTCATTATCGTGAGCGTCGATTCGTCCGAGTTGAATGACTTGCGCCTTCGAGCTGTGAGGGTAGCTGTCAACGTGCTACATGCAATTGCCTGCTCTAAAAACGAGACGGTGGAGAATGGGAATGGAATTGATGCCGCCCCCATTGCCGTTGCTAGCGGCTCTTTTGCAGGGTTACGCGCAGTCATGGTTCGATGTCTGGCTGTTTGCTGTGATCTTTCAAAGGAAGCCCAGGATTCGGTCCGACAACTAAGGGGGATTCCATTAGTGCTTAATGCCCTGTCATATGAAAAGGACGCAACGGAGAATCCGTTCCTGAGAGAATGGGCGATTCTGGCTGTCCGGAATCTTACACTCGCGAATCCGGAGAATGCAAAGGAAATTTCAGGTTACGAGCTGCAGGGAATTCAGCAAGACACTGAGCTTCTAGAAAAGACGGGCCTGGAAGCATACATGGACGCCAGTACAGGGAGACCAAGATTACGGGTAAGGGGTAGGAATGGGGATTAGCTATTTAGTTGCCAAGTTGTAAATAATTCTGCGTGCATGCGGTTCTTGATTTGGGACAGTCCCATCGTTCCTTTGCTATCAGATGCAAACGTTAATTCATAGAAATCCAGGCTGGAAAACAGAGCAGCGAAAAATTCCAGCGTGTGGAGGTAGCTCCAGTGTACAGAATTGGCTCCTCTCAACAGTACGATTCACGGGTCTCAAAGACAGCGGCTCCTAGTGCCCCGTTGTTCAAGGCTGTACGGGGCAATGGCTTGGCCCGTTGGGGATTCTCGGAGCAGAGCTAGTCTGCTGCTAATTTCCTGACGACTGCAAGATGTGTATTTGAAAACAGTTTCCCAGTGGAACGAAAGGAAATCTTAATCCAAAACGGCAGGCGCCTGCGCCACGCCGACGCAGCCTCGTCCGTCATTCCCCTTGCTACAATGCTGAGATGCATCTGTCTATAGTTTAGGTCTCCTCTCCGTTGCAAAAATCGAGCAAGCTTCTTCTCCATAACGACGGCATCTTTTTGCCTGCACTTGTTCTCAATAGCCAGAGGCACCTCATTTTCAAAAGTTTGCAGGTATTCTACAAGAGAATGCATGTGGACCAGGCCTTTAATAATCTTGGCCATTGTTTCATCGGGTGGACGTCGCGGCAACTGACTATACGTTGTGTCGAAATCACGGAGCATAGTATTCAACGTGTCCTTCATCCCCCTCACCGCACCATCATCCAACATATCCGGCATGCCACCCTTCTTACGAACCCACGGAATAAGCACCTGGTCATGTGCCTCAAAACACACCTCCACATACGAAGAAAACAAATCCCACCACGTGAAAAACATGTTTAAATCAGAGCTCCGCAGGTTCTGAATCCTTCTTTGCATTGCATCAACCATGTTATACAGGTCGATAAGCTCGCGACGCACGCCGTTGTGAAGTCGTGCAAAATGTCAAGCACGGGACTGGAACCTACGGGAACCAGGTTTAGGGCGTCGGGTCGCTTGTAGTTGATGAGGGCGGAGCTGAGACGGGCGCTCTTCCGCGTGGTGACCGAGGAGGTTAGAAAGTCGGAGGCGACTTGTAGCATTTCGATGTTGTCGCCATGTTTGGGTGGTTGCGGTGTGGTTGGCATTTTTGCGTTTTAGTTTCTCTGGTTTCACAGGAGATGGGCGCGGGGACTGGATTTGAACTGGGGAATCGCGGGAGGGGAGGGTTGGGCGCGAGGGGGTTCAGGAGGGTTAAAAGGATACAAAGGGCGGGAACCGACTGGTGATATGTGGTGCTGCGGTTGCGTGGATCAATTGTTTTCAAGTTTTGTGTTTGGGTGATTGCTGACATGGGTGAGGGCGATAGTTCAGACGCTCTTTCACTCATGAATTCAAGGTGGAGGTTTCAGCTTTCTTGGATGAATGTTAGGCAGTTTATAGAGGTTGACTGTTGAATCACGGAGCGGATTCCAATTATGACGGAGAGCGACGGTTTCTGGGTGGTATCAAGTTCCTGCGTAGAGGTAGTTTATCATGGTTTAGACATAGTGGATCGGTCACGAGTTGCGAAACACTGTCCGTTTGGATATTTCACGCATTTTGGGACGGTGTGTCTCTGTGGGGCACGTTTGTTAGTTTAGTGATTTGATTCAAGGGCATAATTTGACGCAGTGCTAAACAATCTGGAGGGGAGTCTAGTCATCGGAGACATTTCCCGTCAATTGAAGCGCACCCTTACGGCTGAGTTGATCGTGGTTGGGTGGATCCAGTACAGCTGCAAATGGACATGTACAGTACAGTACACATTGCGTACTTTTTAGGAATGATTGAGCCTTGCAACAGATATGTTGACAATTAGACGCTATTTACAAGACGATGTGGTAGTAAACTGCATAACACGGTTGCTTTGGGCGTCTGACTGGCCCGGATTGGAAGATTTTGTTAACAGTTGAGGCGATAGTGATTTCTTACGTTGTGCTGTACGGGTCAGGCATGGTAAGGGCTGCTCTCAAGAGGCTACCGCCCATTGCCCTGACGGTCAGTCGCGAAGAGCACCCACGCAAAGATCGTGTGACGATGGTTAGACTGGAGATTAGTGCAGTCTTAGTTTGCAGAGCAGTGGTCGCACGGTAGTGGTCGCGGATTCTGCAGAAATGTCTCAGCAAGGTACAGGATTGGAGGTTACTTGTGACACGTCAGAGTGGTGCAAGTTAGTTTGCAGCACCATTTAGGGCAGTCCAGCACTGGAATGCAATCACTCACAAATATCTCCTAGCAGTTATCTCCAATGACATCAAATGAACTGTAAGGAGGCTGATGTCGACTGCCTAATTCTAAGCAGTGCGCCTAAATGTACAAATGGAATATGTTTACGGCAATTTGCTTCTATGGTATCCACTGCAGTATTGAAAGGCCCGCTTCAAGAGTTCGGAACTATTCCTACATGCGGCCCAGCACATGTCTCATTAGAATGAACCCGTCGGTCCCCGAAGAGGCTTGAACTGGCAAGAAGGGACCGCATTCATTTCTGTTGCTCACTGGATGTTCTCCGTCGTCAAGCTGCAACTTGACTTTAAATTTCCAGCCAACAACCACGCTGTTGTCTATGAAAATGAACGGAAGAGTGCGCGGTCGGTGGAGGGTGCTTTCAACATTGAAAAAAGTAGATGCCAAAAGCTTGCTGTTTTAGCCAAGCGCTCTTCGTAGTTAAAAACCTTCTTACAGTAAACGTGACAGGCCAATTCAAATCATTGCCAAGCACAGTAAACAGCAAGGATTAGTCCGCACAAGCAGTCAATCAACCCGAAACTTCAAATGAACCGTCACCGCCATTGACGGCGAAAACGTGTCAACCAAATTGCATACGTGCGCCACTGCCACACAGATCCTTCCCTTAATCCACCCATCGGTAAGTATCCAACATCCCCCCATCTCACCACTTGATCATCCCCTTCCTCATCAGGCTCGCCGACTTTGCAAACCCCGGCATCACCTCACAGACACACAACTTTCAAGCCGCACAATTGCGCTAGGCCGACCGCTGCACATCAAACCAACCTGCAATTCTCCCGACCACTCCTCCCTCATCCCAATCAATCTCCCGACTCCACGCCATCCCTTCTCACGCATCCGCCGAACCGCCCCCTTCCACTCGGCCAACACCACAATCAACACATCCCAACCCCCTGTCACACCCTCCTGCACCTCCCACAATGTCCACCACGGCGACGTACGAAATCGCCGAGACAGACGAGCTCGAGGCCCTCGGCCGCGACGACATCACCGTGGACACCAGCGCCGGCCTGGCCCCGACGAAACGGTCCACCAACAAGACTACCAAAAGGCTGAGTCCCCATCACGCTTTCGATGCTGCATGGTGTTTGCCGTGTTCGTTCTAGCGCTCGTCATCGGCGCCACTGTCGTCACAGTGCTGCTCACACGACGTTCAGAGGATGAAAATTCAACGTCGGGTATGTCAACCAATGGGGGGAATACCACAGGTACCGGTTTGGCGCCCACCGTTGTGCCAAAGCCGGTCCAACCGGCAGAGCAGGAGGGAGAGGTGAAGACGTTTACCGTGCAAGTACAGGGGAAGCATCCGCATGATCGTATGGCGTTCACGCAGGGTTTTGAGTTTGCGAGAGGTGTGTTTTATGAGAGTACCGGGTTGAGGGGGCAGTCGACGTTGAGGAAGGTGGAGATTGATACGGGAAAGGTCTTGCAGCGTTTTGATTTGCCGGATATGAGGTTGTTTGGGGAGGGTATGACGTTGCATACGGATCATCATATATTCATGTTGACGTGGAAGGCGGGTCGCGGGTTTGTGTTTAATCAGTCTACATTTGAGGTTATTAAGGAATGGTCGTACGATGGTGAGGGTTGGGGATTGTGTATGGATCGCGAAAAGGATGAGGTTTATATGAGTGATGGCACTCATGAGTTACGTGTGCTGGACCCAGATGATCTGAGTGAGAAACGTCGCGTACCGGTGACACTCCGAGGCCGCAAGGCGAGGAGCTTGAATGAATTGGAATGGGTTTGTGGGGAGGTTTGGGCCAACGTGTGGACAACCTCTTTGATTTATCGAATTGACCCACATACGGGAGTTGTGAAATCGATCATCAATGCGTCAGTTTTGCCATTGCGAGAAGATCGACTGCCAAATAATGATGTCTTGAACGGCATTGCCTTTGACAAAGAAACAGGGAGGCTGTGGCTTACGGGAAAGAAATGGCCGGCAGTGTATGAGGTCACAGTTACTGACGAATCCTTAGACCTGACCAAGTGTTAATAGAGCCGACAATGGCGCTTGACTTAAAACTGCCGACTATGAACGCATGGATTCAGAAATGGTGTAGACGCTTCCGAGTTCCTGAAGTTCTGCAACACACCCTGAACTTGCAGCACAGCCGATTGCGCCCATGTTACTTCAGGCTGTAGAGAGCAACCCCGAGCAAGAGGCCGTGGCAGGGGCACATGAATCGGTTTGAGGGCTGCAAAGGCCACAGAATGAGCGCAGTGCTAACGCTGTGAGGGCGAAGACGATCTCACCTCCACTAGAGCATGACGTTGAAGCCGTTGAACAAGGGGTACCCGTTTGGCCACTTCGAGTTGTATCCTTGAATGCTGCAATGGGTAAAGCAGCGTTTCGACTACGGACTGAAGGCAACCACGCAGTTTGTCACCCTGTCAGACGCGTGCGAAGCATGCGCGGTTTTGGAAACCACCCAATGGCGTCAATGCGTTATCATGTGCATCGACTTGATCAGTGGCGTCGTGCTTCAAAGACTCGAGAAAAGCAGGACTTTTGGGCAGTGGCATCCTCACATGCTTCAAAGACTCGAGAAAAGCAGGACTTTTGGGCAGTGGCATCCTCACATGTGATGCACGTTGTGAATTGTAGCGTCTGGTTAATTCATTTCATCTAGAGTAAAGCGGCCTTGTGGATCAGAACTTTCATCAGTTCGCAGTGAGGACCTTGCATGTGCAATAAACATCAGGAGGTCGCCGCGGGTCGGTATCTGCCGCGAAACCAATGACCAGTGCAACACTGTACTGTACTGTACAGTACTGTGATGCTGGAAGTAATGAGAAGTTTGCTGACCACGTGACGCTCACCATGCATCGGGGTGAGAGGCTGGCCACCGGAATCTTGCCGGCACCTATGACGGATCTTGCGACGTACAATGATGCCGTTCGCGCGCACCGAATATGGTCGATCTCCTGCCTGCCTTCACGACTCCTCCCCTTTAGTGTATTTTGCTCAAGCAAGACCCCTCTGCAAAAGACACTAAGAGAAGCAGTCCATGCCGCAGTGCAAGAAGAGATCCCACTCGGCGACCAACAGAGGCACGCATTCCGGGCTTCTATGGGCCTTCCCGGCGCAAAGGAATGGGTCTACTGTGCTCCGTGTTCCGGCCTCAAGATCAGTACTGACGCCCGTAAATTCTCAGTGTGGCTGCAGTACTACCTTCAAGTCCCGCTTTTCGCCCCTGACACTCCGTGCCCACGAACAAAATGCCCCGAGGTCCTCGACTGCTATGGGGATCATGCCATGCACTGCCTGCATGGCGGGCACTGAACCCGACGACACGACCGTCAAGTCGTCCTCCTCGCTCAAGACCTGCATAAGGCAGCCCGTCACCCTGCCGTCGAGCAGCGACAGGCTTCACCGCACATGGCCGGATATCCAGGCAATGGGTAGCAACGGAGGAACGGACTTTTTTGACGTCTCGTTCGTTAATCCTCTTGGACGTACTAATAGGAGAGTGCGTACTTTCAATCCACTCACATCCCTCCACGCAGCAATTTCCGCCAAGCGTAGAAGGTATGAACGCATGCTCGCGACTTCTGCTAGAGGAAGGCCTGCGCCTATCTCAATATCCACCCTTGGAGGCTAGCACCCAGGTGCGTACGCGGTGCTAACCGATTTCGCGCGGAACGTGGCCGTCCGGGCGATGGAGACCTATGGGAAGGTTAGAGCGGTGTTTACCGAAAGGCACTCTACCGCGGCCGTCATGTCTTACGCGGCATGCCTGCTCGCTGGCATTGAGCCGGCCCTGTAAGGAATATTGTTTAGTATTACCCATCAGTGACGACTTATCCCGCACAACGAACTAGCGGCTTGGATACAATCGACCACATCTTCCATACACTAAAGTTGTAGACCAGGATTGTGGTTCAGACCAAAGGGTAACTCAAGGTTTTGTCTGAAGCTGTGATGGACAGGATATTGAGAAAGGGTGATATAGTGGGTTCTTTACTGCAGGGGTTTCTTGAATTCTGATGTGGTTATATAATTTTTTTAGTGAAAGCAAATAGCATAGGTAAGATTCACATCCCCGCAGTCTAGAAATGGACTTCGCCTTATGGTAGTAGGGTTTCACTGGGTTTATCTGGTGCTGATATAGAGTATATTAGATGCATCCATGAAGAGTTGAAGAAGTACAATGGGGTACCCTACCACTCCCATTTTACTATGCATCCAACATTGGTAGCATCGTTGATCTCCTCCAACTTTATCTTCCGCATCCATCCCAGGACTAAACCTCCATGGATGAAGAGGTTTCCAAGCGCTTGCCGAAATTCAACGCTAGTAGGGGTGAGGATTTCACATTGTGGTCCATGCGCTTTGAAGCATTGTTAGAATCAGAAGAGATCTTATCCGTTGTTATTTACTATTAAGTTGATAGTGCTTGGGATGAATCTGTGACAAGTGAGACTAATATGAAAGTGGCCAGGGGCAGAATGCACTTGATTAAATCTTTGGGGGTACCCTATTGCGAACAATTGCACGTGGAAGGAACCCATATAAGATAAACACGCCGCTGAAGGAACTTTATACTACCGTTAGTTCAGCTACTAGAGTGCAACTGCAAACTGAGCTGTATCACTTTAAGTTCAAAGAAGGAAATGTGATGTCAGAATGTATCGACCAAATGGAGTCTATCTTTAATAGACTCGATGCAATGGATGGTGTTTTCAGTGATTCTATGCGAGTAGCGACTATGCTCGCCAGCTTTGGAAGCACTGCTGAATCTCGATATGATCCTGTAATCACATCGTTACAGACAATGGATAGCAAGTTGCTGACATGGGATAGGGCCGCAGCGCGACTAATGCAGGAGTTTCAAACATTACAGTAGCGTGCAGACGAGAACAGGAATAGAATGGTACTTAGACCGAGGCAGGAGCAAGCCCCGAAAGGTAGAGTCAACAATCGACATTGTTTTAATTGTGGCAGAAGCGGTCATCTGATGCGAGAATGTACAGCTCCAAAGGTTATCGATGGAAACAAATCAAACAGCCGATAAACTCGCAATAAGAGGCCTAGGCCAATATGTATAAAGGAAAGGGGAACGAGGACACTCATAAGGCGTTAATGGCTAGAAAAAGAGTCAGAACCCCAGATTATTGTTATTGATACTGGCGCCACTACTCAGATGATGAACGACCCTGATCTTTTCGCTTCCTGGAAACCTTGCACGGTGATGAACGTGACATTGGGCGATGGAAATGTTGTAAGGGCCCGTAGTCAGGGATCTGTGCTTATACCAACGAAGAGTCAGGGACAAGTTTTTCAATCATTAGAATTGAAGAACTCTCATTTAGTACCTTCACTGGAAACTAATCCGTTATCGGTACCGAAACTTGATGCAGAGGGCTTCGAGGTACGATTTGCTAATGGAAAATGGACAATAAAACGTAATAATAACACAGTGTGTACTGGAGTGCTCTACAACGGGCTTTAACTCATCAAGAAGCCATGCGAAAACACAAGAACGGAACGTGCAAATGTATATTTCTGTACTGCAGAAGGAGAAAAACTTTGGTCTGAGCGCTTAGGACATAGTGGCATTGAAATGATAAGAGAGATGGTTCGTAAACAATCTGTCACTGGCTTAGATCTTAATAATAGCCCTTCAGGAGATGTAAGATGCACTCCGTGCTCAATGGGGCAATAGGTGAGATTGGCTCTCACCCCTCAAGTGTCTTAGCCAAAGAAGCCGGGTGATGTATTTTATACAGATGTATGCGGCCCCCTACCAGTCAAAGGCATCAAGGGAAAGAAATACTTTGTGACTTTCACAGATGGAATGTCTAGCTAAAAGGATGTACGTGTCATGGCGCGGAAATCTGATGTATTAGATTCGTTTCGCATGGGTCAAAAAAAGTTTGAACGAATGTTTGATTGCAAGATCAAACTTTTATATTCAGATAACGGGGGAGAGCATTTATCCCTTCAAGAATATTTGGAGGAGCATTTATCGAATGGAAATACTCAGCACCGTATACATCCCATCAGAATGGGGTTGCAGAAAGGCTGAACAGGACTCTCATGGAATCATTGCGCACACTCCTCATCCACTCCGGCCTACCGGACTGTTTTTGGGAAGAGACATTGATGACTGCAACTACTCTTAGAAATGTTATTGGTACCAGTGAGCATAATGGGAAAAACCACAGAAGTTCTGACAGGGCAACGACCGAATATCAGTAATTTGAGGGTACTCGGATGTGAAGAATGGCTGTTAAACACTACTGATAAAAGGAGAAAGCTAGAAACCCGGGATAGGAGGGGAATACTACTGAGATGTTTACCTCATGCCAACTACCGGGTATGGGGCATTGCTTATAAGCAAGTGGTGCATGTCAGACAAGACGTGTTCTTTGCTAGGGAATAGAAACCTAAGGAGGCGTTACTAGTTTCTACTGCAGTTGAAGAAATGGTCAAGCCTATTGCTATGGGTGAATACTTTATTAGATATCCAGGAAACAACGTGCAGGGTGATGCTAACACAAGTGATGCTATGGAGTGCCCTAGGAAACATTTTCCTAGCCAATGGAGGACACCTGGAGCACTTTGAGTATAGTTGGAGGATAGTTGGAGGATATCTGGAGGATAATAGAGTACAGCCCAAATTTTGCCTTTGAGGGACTACAAATTGATGACGTTTGGACTACGAGGAAACCATCCATTCATATGTTTAATTTCTTAGCAATTGTTTAAAATTAATTTATCTGTTGAGTTTTGACATTGATGTTGACATGAAATCCAGGTTGAAGTCAACATCATGTTGACATGAAATCCAAGTTGAAGTCAACATCATGTTGACTTCAATTTAGTGTTCATGATGATTAACGTAAATCAACGAGCCCCATTGTCCGATCCAAACAACAGAATTGTATGCCCTTTCTAACCACCTGATGTATCGAAGCATTCTGCGCCGCCATGTGCTCGCACCTCATGCAGAAAAGTACGGTTACAAACATGAAAGCAAGCATGACAACGGCATTGCTCTCGAACCAACCGCAACCTTCATCCTTTGCCCCTATCTTGACGGAAATGGACGACGCGTTCCCCACGTTCTCTTATCGTGTGTCCGGCACACGATAACTGCTAAACAACCGCAACCAACACCACGTCACACTTTGTTTATTTCAACCCATCAGACAACACCATTCTGACAAACATTCATCACTCCACACACTATCTGTGAAATCAACCCCATCATCCTATTCCCAATCTTATAACCCTCGCACAGCATTTCTAGGCGGCTCCAACACTCGTTTACGGCAAACCACGACTCTCTCAACATCACCCTCTCAAACCCCAACTGTCGTCACCGTTGGTCTGGAATCCGGTACATTATGCGGATTATGCGGATTAGGCGGCGCCATATTCGCCATACCCTGTCTAGTCCGATTTGCCGCCATGCCGCAACGCGTCGCCGGAAATATTTTAATTACAGTGAAAGCAATCGTAACAACTTCAGCAGCTTCCTTCGTAAGTGCAGGTCACATCGATTGGAATGTCGCTGCCACATTGTGCGGTTACGCGGCATATTCAAATCTCTTGGTGCAAGACCGCCCAGTGTTGTCAACCAGACCGTACGTAGCAAAGGCCTGGGTATCTTCATGCCTAATTTAGAGCCCATCATGTCGTTTCGAGCTTGATTGGAACGGAAACGGGATCAAGGAAATAGTGCACTGCTAGACTTGAGCGAGAGGAAGAATGTTGTGTTCAGCGGTACTGGTGGCGGTGTTGGCTTTATGTCGGGTATCAGCGGCGGGGCACTCCTCACACCCTTAGTGGCGGTTACATTATATGAGGCTTCATGCCGGGCCGTTTTGGGCACGTCTTTCGCAGCGATGATCTTACCAACGGCAATCAGAGTGGAAAGCTATGAAAGAATGGGACTCGTTACCCCGCGCGCCGTGGCACCCTTTTTGGGAGGTGCTGTAGTCGGTGCGTGGATCGATTCCGCAGCGGCTTTGACAGTACCGGAAGGTGCATTGAGATGGATCTTGCCGTCATTATTTCAATACTTGGCACGCGAATATTGCGTGTACAGATTAATACCACTGGCGCCTCAACATCGTTACGGGTAGCAGGGAAGAAGCTTTCGCAAACTGCGGGACTTCGATAGCAGTCTTTAATCTCGTAAACTCGGTACTTATTGTGCCGAAAACGTATAGTCAAGTCTTTTATGGCACAAAGTATCCCCTCTAACGCTCTCCCCTCTTTGCAAATCGTACAATAATCTCTCGGATAATACGATCCAAAAGCGGATTAGTGCGCATCTCATCCGGCAGTCCTCCACGAAATGGAGGTCGTAAAGCCGCTGCACGCTCTTCCTGTAGCTGCTAGGAAGCTCCTTCCATTAGGCGATCAGTGCGACCAAGTATATCCTCTGTACTTTTGAAAGGTGCACAAAGTGCAAACAAGAAGATGCCCCAAGCCAAAGCCAATACCACACCCACCCCTGTAGAGTATGGAATGACAAGTGTTAGCAGTCTTAAAAATATTGTCAGCGCACTCGTCTAGGTCGCCATGTCAATCTCAACGTACAAATCCAAACTGGAACAAAATTGTCGATACGGAACGCTGGCATAGATAGGCGATAATTGAAAAAGGACAAGTTGTTGCAAGATTGCAAGTAATTTTCATCGAGAGGCGTGCAAGTCAGTCCGAAAAGCTAAGTGACGTTTGGAATATCCCGCAAATAGCACCTACGCGCATGTACAACCCCCCATCTCGGAACAAATCATTCAGATAGGCAGTCTCGACACAGTCATTACGGCAAAGGCTCAACAATGACCTCATTAACAACTCCCCTCTCCTCAACAACCGCCATCAATCTTCGGTATTAATCTTCCAAATAACGTCGACAAAAAAACCCATACCAGTATTTCCCAACTGCAAGTCTGCAAACCTCCCAACCATGTTCCCCTCTAGGCATAATCTGTGGAAGCCAGTGATTAAAGCTTACAGCAAAATGCACGTGATTTTGAACATGGCCTGTCCACACAAACTTGACTAAGAAAATATCTTTCGAACACCGTTTTGCCTCATTCAAACGACGTTTTGCAATTTATAAATAATTCTCTCTGCTATTCGGGACGCTTTTTGATCCAGGTACATGAACTACATAATGCGGTGCAAGCGGGGCAGTGGCGGATGGAATAGAGTATGTCCGAATGAGACGGGGGGTGAGAGCTTTGACTCGATAGGCCGGCGTGGCGGAGATTCTATCTGTGGATGGTTGTGATTTGGAATTGAGCAATGAGTCATGCATGGGTCGTACCATGATTTCCAGTGCCGGTAGACAGTCCAGCTCCGCAACCTATGCCGGCGCCAACGCCAAAGCCAATGCTGGAGAAGGGCAAGACACGGCTCCAGGCAATTTCTTCCATTTAAAGATTGTGCGATACTTGATTGTCTCACAACAGACACTGGTTATAGTAATTGTTGTAACTAAGGAAACGTAGGTCAATGACTCCACTTCTCTCTACGAGCCGGCTATTTCGGTTGATGATCAACTGTAATGCGAGGCGGCTCTATTTGAATCTCTTGCAAATGGGGCACTGGGCGCGACAGTCGTAGGGGTGCTATCGGCGCAACAGGCGTGCTAGGAGCAGCAAGAGTGGGGTGATGTCGCAGACGTGCAACAGCCTTCGCATGCTGTTTGACAGAGCGCTGCTCAACCGCAGCATCAGCAACTGCTACCAAAGCCTCTACATTCATAGAATCCTCCAGATATGCCGTTTTCATAGGATTATTTTTCTTCTCATCTTCTACGCAAATTTACATTTGAGCTATGCTCCTCGGAAGACTTGAACCGTTGCCAAATTTGTCCTTTTTGCGGCCGTTATCATTTGTACTAGCACAAAGTGTCGGTAACAAACTTCGAGTCAAGTCGCCGTTTTGCAAGAGTTGAAACAACTTTCTTCGAAATGCTCTAACAGACTGCCTTCATGTTACAGCTTGCTACAATACCTTAGCGATACAATCTGCGGTCCAAGAATATAAATAACGTCACTGTTATAAGCATGCGAAAACAGAGAAGAATCGTGCGAGATAACCTCAAGAGTGTTCGGGCAGCTCTGCCTGAGCAGTTGAATCTCTCGTCGTAACAGTTGACTTTGCTCCAATTCCAAATGCACCAACTGATCGCCATGTATCACACAAAGCCTCGTGCAAGCGTTGCCCAACGAAGGCCCGAAATGGTAGAAATACAACTCCCGAACATCGACGCAATACTGTCTGATCTATCTCAACAGCTCTTCATCCTCTAGGTCCATCAGCCAAAACCTTGTTGCACCAAGTGAAAACTTTGTCAGTCCTCGGTCCGATTCATATTCATACATCCTTCCATTCGTGGTCGAAAATGCTCGTCGAAAATGCTTAGTCGCGATGCTAACGTATGAACCACTGAACATTTTGTCGCCAACATGTGCAACTACCGCTCACTCAACGCTTGACACGTTGCCCCAATAATCTCCAACTAATTCAATGTTGACCAACACGCGTCCAAAATACGCCCCAATGAATACTGCCCATTCATATCCCGCAGACTCAACGTCCTCACCCCTGTGTTGCACATCACATGATCATTCACCCAACTCTTCGACGGAAAGATCTTTGTCACAATGAGCTACCGCAGCCAAGGCCCTGCCAGTCGCGACGTAGCGCTCAAATGACTCACATCATGAGGTGCACGTACTTCAATCACCGTTCCCGCTGTGGGAGGACCGTAACTCAAATCTTGTCTAAACCTCCTCGGTTTCGTCCTCACGGCAGCTAATCTCGCCCTGAGCAATGCGCATACCCTTGTGCGCGTCAGCGCAAAGGTCATTGCATGGCTTGCATCTATAAAAATGTCCCACAAAGATTCAGCCCCCGTGGTCACGAACATATATTTCTCAGAATCGTGTCAAGAAACTCATTAGGAAGATGCATTTTCGTGGTTCTCGCGGCTTCCGCAGGACGCGGGGGGAGGGGCGTTAGTGAAATCGATATCGACCCTGATGCAGAAGCCGATAAGAAACCGGAAAAATGGTCGATGCTCCGTCGAAAGAGTTTGATGGGGTCGCATTGGCATGAGTTGTTGCACTACAGTAGTGCTCCTGAACGGAAGCAACGTGTGTTGGATATGCGGTGGGTCTACAAATACATTTTAGTTACAAAATAGCGTCACAGAGTCGCGAGAATATACGGTTTCTTTAAAGAGGTCCGTTAACATTTGAAGAAATGACAACATAACCGCCTCTCTACTCCGTTTCCTTTCGACGTCTTATCCTTGACGCAACAATTGCCAAATGGCGTCGATTATCTTCGCAGCTCTTGCCAGGTCGCGGTCCCGAAACTTTCCAGTGGTCTAAATCTGCGCAATAGCTACGACAGCATCTGAACTTCGTAGACTACCAGCAGCTGTTTCGAGCAGTGCCAATCCATTCTCGGCATTATTCGACGGCAATAAAAGACTAGCATGTCGAACCACTTTTTATGCAATAATGTCTTGATTCACGTTATTTGGTAATTGGAGATTCATCAGCCCATCAGTCGTCAGAATATCAGCAACAAGCATGCAGGCTTGTCGCAAATCTCTGCGCGGTATTTTCATCCTTTCAGTCTCCGCTCATTTAACAAAATCGTTACCAATCTCGTTTCTGAACGCCACAGTCACTCGGTTTGAGAGTGGGCGCTGAAGAGAAAATCCATTACTTCCCAACTCAATATGCACAAAAAAATTCCTCTCAGACAACCGGGTGAAGTTCCACAATCATTTTGACAGAGTAGCTTCAGAACGCATGGGATGTCTCAGATCAGCCTGACGTGAACTACACGGCTTCGCAGGTATATGTTACAGCTTCCCCTCTTGAGTTCGAGTGATATCGTATCATTTACACCCCCAACCTCTATCCAATATGTTCTAACTGCGTTTCCGTCGCGTAAAAACTTGAATGGGGATAGACATATTACCCCTTAAATGCTCGCGCGAGCTTTCTTGCGCGTTTACCCACTTGTAAAAAATCCGATCTCAAAAACTCCATGCTGTGGCCCATGAAAGTTGGTGTCTATTCCAAGTGCACTGAAGGATTGTTTTGACTTTGACCATACAAATATTGTTTCAGCCTCGATGTTTGATGCACCGGCTTATGGACATTGTTGATGTCACACGAGTATTTTTTGGGATATTTGGCAGTAGTTTCTTGCTGTGAATCGGTCGGTCTCATCGTATGCAACTCGTTTCCCATTTCGTCCACTCTTCAGCCCTGTCAACTCATCGAATACTTTTCGTTGCAACAACAACGGTGCCCTTTCTTCCACTCTCATCAACAATCCCGATATCACAAGTATTTTGCACACGTTCGTTTCTTCTCTTCCCCAATCTTAGGCTTCGCTGTCACGCTTCCGTATCGTGCCAAATAACCATCGTGACACTCCAGCGCAATGTACGAATCCCATACACAATCATGCGACCGTCCTAATAGTGGTGCGCAAGACAATTGTCTTACTCGGCCTCATTCCATCTGATCCATCTTGCGTGTAAAAGTTTAGCGAACTCCTTGGTTGGAAATGATCGTTGACGAGGAGATTCTTACGCGCATGGGATTCCAAAAGACTCAGAAGTTTGCGTGTGTGAAAAGCCCCTGTGTGCTGGCTTCGGGCAACCTTCGTGGAAGGTTTTCATC
Source organism: Kappaphycus alvarezii (assembly GCA_002205965.3). Taxonomy (NCBI): domain Eukaryota; phylum Rhodophyta; class Florideophyceae; order Gigartinales; family Solieriaceae; genus Kappaphycus; species Kappaphycus alvarezii. The sequence goes on from NADL03000649.1 coordinate 1,138,947, forward strand.
ACTATACCCCAGATTGCGCAAATTGCGCAATACAAATAATTTTCATTATTTCAAAGCTAGAAGAGATTAGTCCAATCATATGAGACTTTTGTAAAACGAATGCACAATGACCACAGGTTCTATATGTCCCACAATGGACTGCCATTGTGTACGTCCCAAACTCAACAGCATACATTTGTGTATCCTTCCAACAATGCACCACGCTATAAAATTATCCCATGTACGCGTTGAGTCACTGCCCTAGGTCAGTTCCAAAATGCGTCGATGTGTGCGTTGCGCTGCTAAGCTGCATTGCTCCGAACCAAGCTGCTGTCGCACAAAAAGCTTACGTCCCATTCCATTTTGTCCCGCGGTGGAGTGGATTAGTGTCACCGGTCATAGCAACCGCCATTCAAAGGGGCTCAGCTCACCAACTTGACATGACACTCCAATCAGGTCGCAAAATACAATGCTTCTTGTTATCCAAGGACATGTTTCTTTGACATCAGGAGCCCTCAATTTCGCATAATGACATAGATCGGCCCTCGGAGCGGTGGAATGGAAGGGAGGAGTGGATTGGGAATCGGTGGAGAAGACAGGACGTATTAACGGCCATTTTCTTAGTGCGCTCGGGCTGCTTTCTGGAATGGAGAAGTTGAATTCCTCAAGCGCTCTATCTCACTTGGAATGGAACGATACAGTAACGAGGTAGCCGTGGCTAGCGTCCGTCAAAGGCTAATGTTGCGGCGTTGAACAAAGGTACGGCCTTAAGAAGGCATATTGTGCCTACTGCATTTCAAGATCATTCTACCACCATAACAATGCTGATGCTGTTTGCACTAACTTCTTCACACCATATTTGGTCGTCTTCTACTTTATAAGAACGAAATCAAAGCCAAGTTTATTCAGTAATATTGTTCCAAAGTTGACCTATGGGTAACAATATCTAACCCATGTGGCCTTGGTTAGCTGTCACTAAGTAATAAGATAACCTAAAGCGACCGCGCATGGACCTTGCACTATCGTGCTCGCGAATATCCCTGTTGGTTTGACCATTGGAAGAATTATTCTGGAGATAGTTTGAGGGCCTGCGCTTTGTTAAACGAGATCTCTGCGTTGGGACTGTATTTTGCGTATGAACAAGCGGGTTGTTATTTGGACATCTTTCCAGTTCTGCTAAGCGCCTTCGTAGCGCGGTTATCTCTGAGCTACGCTCCTCGTCTAGCCGTGACCCTGTGGTACGTTCCGGCTGTTGTTGCTCTCTCCCTTCTAGTCTGTTCAGCAGAAATACGTACCTTTCCGAAAAGTTCTGACTCCTTGGCGCTACCATCTGGTGCCAATGCATTTCGACGATTTGGAATACTTCGTAGGACCTGGTTTGCAACCTGCTTGCTCTGGATACTTGAGTGCGGTAAATTATCATTCCCGCAGGAGTTAGCCTCCTCAAATTCCTCCTTTGATCTTGCGGCAGCGACCATTATTCGGACTCTGGACATAGAAATCCGGCTGCGATAGTGATGACTTCTGGGAACAAGGTACAAGTAGAGTACTGGGACGAGAATTTGGGTACGTTTGGATATCTTCGTTGTCACTTTCAGTAGCTTTATGGCCATAGGACTCGTTATCAACCTCATCAGTTGCGTAATGCTGAGGTTGACGTCCGCTCGTTTCATCATCACCGCATCTGCAATCATTTCTGACCTTCATCCTATACTTCCTGGATGCACCTGCTATCTTCTTTTTCATGAACTCTTCAATAGCCCAGTGGCGCTGTGACTGTCGATAAATTCTCATGTCATTGTCATTAGCTATGTTGTTTTTCGAAGTTCGAATTATTTCACGTGGTGCTTCAGCGTAAGTTTACTTGCAGAAGTAGTTATTTTTGTTCCCATCTTCGTCCTCATATGCTAACATGTCCTCAAGAAATTCACCGACAAGGTCAAGAGCATCTCTATTACGCTCCCTCGAGGTACTGCAATCTTTTGGAACTATTCAAACTGTTCCTCGGCGCGATTCCGATGCTTTAGATTGTGCTTTCTTATCTCTTCCACGATGAACCTGGAAACATTGATGAATTTGTTAACATATCTAGGTCTTTGAGATCTAAAGTCCAAAGAGTTTTGAGAAACTACCTCTACTCTTCCCTGGTCGGTGCGTCGAGGCTTTGGAATACCAAATGGGACCATAACTGATTACCGTATGTGTGGGTAAGGAATCTAGAGCCAGACTAACAGTGCATGAGTTGATCATTTGTTTGGCGGTTTACATTGAAGTTCATTTTCTTTTCAGGGATTGAAATAGGAATAGTGAAGCGCTGTACATTCTCTTTCATTTCATGGCTTCGCTTCGGTAAGGTTATAGATGAAACATGATGTCATCCTGCCATGCTTTCATATGTAATGCTAACTTTCAAGTCAATTCTGTCTTGAATCTTCTCCAAGTATTCGCAGCAATGGATCGTTACATATGTCTTCCTCAGTATAATTGCTGGTGCATTTCAAACGCTCCCGGGAGAGTAGAATGTCGTTCAAAAATGAGCAGTCATCGAAGTACTGCAAACAGAAAGCGAAGGCGAGAAGGGGTGGCGGATTTTCCAACCGGTGTTCGATACAGTCGTGCAGAATCCATACTGATTCTTTCTCTTGTTCTAGCACAGAAGCGTTCACGGAGCATTGAAATTCATAACACCGCGAATGTAGATATGCCCGGTCAACTGAAAGAAATGACTCAGCACAGTCTCATCTAGCTTATGCGCAATCAAATTCACAAGGTGGTTTTGAAAAACAGCAAACGGCTTTATCTGCGCAACAAAACGATTTGACGGATGTTAGTATTAGTGCTAAGGTTCAGAACAGATTATTTGAACAAAATAAAGACTGGGTCAAACGTGGAAAGGAGATGAGTGACCCATCAGCTGTCAGGCATGGGATTCTACTCGGAGACTCTTCAAACCATGAAATGGTGAGAGAAATTTTGGAAAAGGGCGATGAGGAGGGCAGTAGTACTGACAAGAGTCATGATTCCAATTCAAGTGCCGACGATACCGCAGAATCCTGTCATGAGCCACTTGAAACCACCAGGCTTCGATCTGCTCTCAGAAACAAAATCATAGAATGGGCGTACGAGAACGAAATGTGGGTCGACTTGGCTGTGAAGTTTGGAAAAAAGCATTTTGTTATGATGAAAGTGTTGCACAACCTGGAGGCTCCGTACGAAGCGTGGATAACAGTCTTCCGGAACATTGTTAAATATTCTGGAGGTGAGACTGTTTCCTAGTCTCAACTCCAGAATATTTACTCTCATATGATGTTCCCGGATTGCGTTATTACCGAGCGAACACCCCTTTCTTCAATGCGTCCTATATGTACGGTCTGGAAACAGTATGGCACGAAGCCCAACCTGGTTAAGTTTGATTAAAATCAACTTCTTCCCAGATTGGCACGATGGATGAGTAACGATATCAGCTTTGAACATCTTTTCAGCTACCGGCGTGAAAACTGCTCTGCATATCAACGCTGTGGCGAAATCGACGGCTCACAGATTTTCAGGGACTACTTTGATGGGTCATTGTACCAGTACCTGATATCATGTCACGGTGGAGAAGATGAGTGCGGTTATGATCTTTTTATCGCCCCATCGACAGATGGATTCGACGTTTATAGCAAGAAACGATATGATTGCTGGCCGATTGCTGGCCGATAGCAGCATTGAGTTTGAATCTCTGTCCGTCCAAGCGCTTCTTGATGAGAAATGTTATTCCCTTCGGATTTATTGGTGGATCAAAGCAGCCCATTGACTTGGAGTCATTTTTCATCCCTCTGGAAAATGAGCTGCGAGGCATCAATGCAGACGGTGGAACGGCGATTCGACTCTCTTTAGGAATTAATCCCCTCATCAGGGTTCACTTGATGTGGGTAGCAGCGGACCTGCAAGCATATCCGAAGTTCTCTGGCAACCCGGGCCCTAGCGCCAAGAAGCTATGCCTGTGTTGCGATATTCCCAGCTACTACTGCCGTGAATCAAGAAGGTATTATCTTCCTTCTCGTATCAAGCAGGCTAACTCAGGAAGCAATCCGACTGGTACAACTTTGGTGCAATTGTATAAAGCCAGTGCTCCGCGAGACCGAGTGCCATCTGAAACTCGAGCTGTACAGCGCAAACTTGATCCTAGCTCAAATCTAAGTGAACCTGTGAAAGAGAAAATTAGGGAGGAGACAGGTATCACAGAAAAAGCCCTGTTGCATTCGATTCTCTCTATTGTTCCTTTTGACTCATTCCCTATAGACACTATGCACTTGGGTTACAGCATTGCAAAAGATATGATGGAGATTCTGAAGGGGGAAAACATGCATATTTTGCGCGTAGAAGGTCATATAGAGGAGCCCTTTTGATCTCTCTCTGCGCAGCTGGCAAATGATAGATTTTGAGCTGCGATCCCTTCGAGAAACGACATCCTACTGTGCATTTGGAGCGGCGCCTCTAGACACATCCGTCTACAAAAGATGGAAGGCTTCCAACTATCGACAGTTTGTACTCAACTACTGGCTGATTCTCCTAGATGGACATCTGTCTCGGAGATATCTCTGTGGTTTAGTCAAGCTGACAAAAATCATGGACCTTTGGGCGCGTCCGTCACTTACCATGAATGATGTCGAGGAAATGGGGAAGCTTGCAATCGATTTCTTCAATCACTTTGAGCGAGAATATTATCGGTACGATAGAAGAAGAGTTTGCCTTTGTAAGTTACACGGGCATATGTCGCTTCACTTTAAGACAACCGTCTTAAAGTGTGGTCCCCCTGTATGTTAAAATCAAATTTAGGTAGAACGGTTTGTTGGCTACACAAAGTCAAGCCTTAATGCACGCACGAAGGCTGCGGAATCAATGACATAAATGCATTACTGATGGAAGCATACAAGTTATTCTACAACAAACCATTCACCACAAACTACTCTTACGGTTCGGACATCGACAATCTGAATACAACCGCGATTGATTCGGAGCACGGAAATTTGTACAGAAAGGTTTTGATGATGGGGCCGATGAAATGCCAAGAAATTTCTTCCCATAAGGACAATAAGTTTAAACTTCGTGACCTTTTGCAATCATACATCCAATATACGGATGATTTGACTGCCCAGAAATCTAAAGAGGAAGTCTCCGTTGAGCAGTTTGTGTCGTTTGGAAGTGCAAAGGTCGGGTGCGGTGATGGCTTCCAGATAAATAGCTCTGTGCTCTACGGCAGGAAGCGATAAAAGCAATCCCATGGAAACTGGTATATTGCAGCGGGGTACCACGCTGCAAGTTCGAGTGAACAAGAGCACCATCAAGTTTACTACTGCCGCGTACTGATGTTTATGCAGTACAGTTTTAGCTTGCGAGGCGAGACAATTACAGGTGGACTGATGCTTGCTGACTGGGCCTCGAAGCTGAAAGTGACGAAGCATGGCCAGGTGTATTCAGATTTAGCTTCCGGAAGAGTCTTTTCTAATCCAACTGTTGGAGACGTGACTGCAATCATTAACTCTATTGGTATTATGGAGCACACTCTTTTCCGCGCCACTGGAAATCAATCTACACGGAAAGGCAAGAAAAAGTTCTTTCTTGACCCTCAGAGAACGGTGAATGAACTTTTGCGAAGCGACCGGCCGTCTCCATACGGTTTGTACCGCCATCTTGGCTGTGTGGCGTAGGTAATCAAGGGGGCCCTTGGAGGGCGAGGTGGAATGGTTGTGGGCTGCAGTCATTATGGACGCGCGGAAGAGATATTCATAGCGTCGGCTGGACACACATGTCTCCCATCAGTGCAAGCCTTTCCGTAATTGCTTGGTTCGGTGAGATCCTTTGGCCTACCATAACAACTGCGGAATGCTTGGGAATAGTGACATATCATCTAGACCGATGCATGCTCGATAATCGCCGCAATCCGAAGATGCGTTCCAAGAGTCAAGCGCACAATTCGATTTCGGTGAGTAACTTCTACACAACTGCGGGCTACGAAGAAGTTCGGAGTATGTCTTGTGCGCCGGTTTCGAGTTTGTCACATCTTTGAGTCGTTTGAATATCTTGGTTTGGTAAATACGGCTAGGGAAGAAGAAGTAAATAAAAACGGGTGCAGTATTTCCCGAAATGTCCACAGTGTTGACACTGTAGCTGAAATTCGATTAGAGTACAGATACCAATAAGATTTATGTGCCGTGTTCCACCTGATGTACAACCATTGGTGGAAGGCGATCAATAGGATAACGACAACTGTGATAAATAATGGTGTTGTGTGCCCCCAAATATGTCCAAAATTCTGTATTTGGAGCACTTCAGGGGAGCTTATGGACTGCCAATCAGGTTTATGGAGCACAAAAGGTGCTAAGCTGGATGCTTGGCCCGTACTCCAGTCGCACTCCAATTTCAGTTCCAAAATTGCTCCATAAATTGCTCCTTTTACAGGTCAAATATTTACTAGGGGAGCACGTATATGAATAGAGACTGTAATAATGATACTGTTGAACCACAAGAAGATTTAAATGAATCATCAGAACAAGAACAAGACAGTGATGTGCCTCAATCGAATGCTAAAAGCAAAACTGGGAATCAGTTGGGTACAACAAATCAAGACCTCAACTCCGAGGATGTACAGGAAATGTTGACATACTACCCACCTTCACAAGGCAAAAATGGTACTTAGCCGGCCAACGAGACAGTTTTGGTTGCACGTAGCTCTGAAAAAATCCCTACGAGTGTCGAAGAGGCGTACGCTTTCGCGGACAGCAGGATGTGAAAAAACGTCAATGAAAGGGAACTAAATAGCCTTTGGGACAGAGAGACATGGCGGGTAGAGAATATTACGCCTAACGCGAAAGTTCTTGATTCAAAAATGGTCTTCGACTTAAAGCGTAAAGCTGATGGCTCAATGTACTAGTATAAGGCCAGGTTCCGGGTTCGTGGTTTTCAGGAGGGGTATGTCAAAGATGTGTATGCACCTGTCGTTGATTTCTCATTAGTAAGGATAGCTCTCTCATGCCTCAGCAAAGGATGATTCGTCCATCATCTTGATTTGAAAAATGCGTTCCTAAATGGTAAGCTACCTGAAGGTGATAATATATACATAAGAACTCCTGCTGGTGTTGATTTGGGACTCCGGGAAGGCCATGGGCTGAAGCTTTTGAAGGCTTTATCTGGTTTTAAGAGACCAATGCGTATTTGGACAAAGAAATTCGGACTACTACTGCGTGTTGGTTTTTCACAGCTAAGGTCGGATGACTGTTTTTACGTTATCAATGTCAATAGATATCATGTATGGGCACTGGTTTACGTGGATCACGTGCTGGTTATGAGCACGTCACATGAGGCATTGAGTACAGTCAAGCTAATGCTCATGGGTGAATTTGACATGCAGGAGCTTGACAGAGTGATTTCGTTCCTGGGGTTGAATTTATTTGGAATAGGGACGGTGTTTCTATGTGTCAGACTGCTTATACTGAAGTTCTACTGGAACGCTTTGGCCTGCCTAACTGCAAACCAGTGACTAGCCTTATTATCCCGCCGAAACTTCAAAGTAATAAGGAAAACCGTCTCTTGCAAGGTATTGATATAACGAACCATAAAAGAGCAATAGGAGGTCTTCTCTTTCTATCCACCCGAACGAGGTCAGACATTACTGGTTTTGTTTCTATTGCTGGTAGGAAGGCACACAAGCCTACAGTAGGAGACTGGTTGATGGTGAAACGCATATTTCAGTATCTCCGGGGTACCGCTCAGAGTGGAATTGCGATAGAATTTGAGAGCCAAATGAGATTGACCATGGTAACAGCTTACTCAGATGGAGACTGAGCAAAAGATTTAGACACCCGCAGGTCATCAAGCGGAATGATAATAATGATTGATGGAATTCTAGTGTCATGGAAATCGATCAAAGAATCTATTGTTGCATTATCGTCGTGCGAAGCCGAATTTATTGCACTAAGCGAATGTGTAAAGGTTGTGAAGTGGATACGACAGCTTTTGAGTGAGCTTGATTTAAATGACGAAGGGCCTACCGTTCTCATGGAGGAAAACTCTGCGATACAGAAGTGGGGCCCATCCTGAACGAATGGAAAAGCATGTTGATATCAGATTTCCTTACGTAAAAAATAAAGGCGCATAACAACATTATATCTGTTCAATATTGAACATCTCAACTAGTGCCGGCAGACCTCACGACCAAGGCAGTTTACAGACTGAGTTTGCGCTACTTGCGCGATCAGCTTAGGAGTGCTGGTATTACAGCTCTGAGTCTCAAGGAGAGAACTAATACTGGTATATATCCCTATGTTTAGTAAGTTTGTTATCAAAACTTCGAGTTAAGGAGGGGTTTGTAGACCAAGATTGTGGTTCAGACCAAAGGTTAAATCAAGGTTTTGTCTGGAGTTGTGATGGACTGGATGTTGACAAAGGATGATACAGTGGGTTTTATACTACAGGGGTTTCTTGAATTCTGGTATAGGCATGTAATTTTTTTTTGAGTGGAAGCAAATAGAATAGGTAAGATTCACGTCCCCCACAGTCTAGAAATGGACTTCGCCTTATTGCAGCAGGGTTTCACTGGGTTTACCTGGTGCTGATATAGAGTATATAAGATGCATCCATGATGAGTTGCAGAAGTAAAATAGGGTACCACACCACTCCCATTTTACTACCCCTCCAACATATAAAGTATCCAAAAATCCCCCCCTAGTGATAAGAAACATGGCGAGAGGACGTAATTCGCACAGGAGCCAGGTGGATGGCTCCGCGAAGCAACTCTGTTATCGATGTATTCGAAAGAGAAACGTACCGTTGCAGGATCCAGGTTGGGCCGAGTAATGTTTAGACCGTTGTAGATTGCATTGTCTCGGGCAGTATGGAAACCAGGTTATGAAAGTCGAAAGTGAGCCGAAGACATTTTAGCGGAATGTGCGCAACGCGCTCTCCCTTCCCGCTGATACTGAGCCAGACCATGTTCTATTACACTCTGCTTCGCTTTCTTTTATCACTATCGGTGATACATCTCTCCATATACGTTAAAGTCTCATTTACTCGTAGAAGAAACAAAATAGAGAGTCTAGGAAACCTAAATTCATTCTCTCATGGCAGAAACCAACTGAGATCCGTGGCGTTTTCAAGCAATAATTTTGCTACCGTAGTTTGGTTGCGGGAACACTAAGAGGTGGGAAAAAATGGAGGATCAAGGGGATAAAAGTGAGTCTAGAAGGGGCAGGGTCTACTACTAATGCTTGGCGACTAACGTAAACGAAACATACCTTCTTAGGTCAGAATTTGACCTCCAGCTTCGCAATTGTTTTTATTTGGGTATACAATTGATTTTCGTCGCCAGTTTGCTTGACATTTCTAGAGAAAGCGGTTTTATAAACTTTTAGACGAACCCTGAAGTCTTTAAATACATACTGAATACCACAAAATTCATTCAAGGGAATTATTTGGACGAGAAGGACTAGTTAAATATACGTCAAGATGGATGTGTGGACATAAATCCATCAAGATCCCTGAAAATTCACTCGAACGACTCATGATCGTAGAAAGCCCCGTAAGAAACATCTATAGTATCCAATCCTTACTCATGATTTCTAATGTCCTCCTCATTCCCAGCCGAGGAGTTCGAGATTACGACGACACCCTAACCCTCACTCTCGTCTCCGTACTCCACGGAAATGTCCTCAAGTTTGTACTCCAACAGCTTCCACGGGCCCATCCAGTCCTCCTTCTCTTCAAAGGATTTCTCACCCACTTCGTATTACTCTGCCTTCTTTTCAAATTGGATATGATAACAATTCCTTAAGAGTTCCTCTTTTAACCTTCTGATGTAGTCTTCGCAGTCCGCAGGACCATTAGACATCAAAGATAGGCCATTAATGCAGCCCAGGGCCATAGTCGATTTTTTGCTGGTGCAGGAAGGGCGTAAGTTTGTCATCTTGATGGAAAGCCAAGGAGATGAGTAGATTAGCTGATGTGGTGGCTGATTGTAGGGGTGATGCTTCACGAAGCTGCTACAACGTTTTCAATAGAGGTACGACATCAATGGTCTCCGCGGCCCCTATCGCGTAAAAGTAGTGAGGTAGTACAGTGGTTTTGGATTTGACCCAATTTGTGTTCCTCTAGGTAGAAATCTGAATGCACATGTGGTGATAGTGAATTAAGGGGACTTGTAGATCAAGAATTAAAAAGTTTGTTCTCAAAATAGAGAACCAAGCAATTAAAACGGATGTACAAGTATAAGGGAACAGCGAGTCTGGTGCCGGTAAAGGGGAACAATTTCGGGGTTACGTTTTCAAAAAGGGATGCGGTATAAATGGTCATTCTTTTCAAATAGAGGTCGCTGACGTATTTGAGGGTGTGAGAAATAAGGATTTGAAGAGGACCATTTTCATCAGGCCAGAAGTTATATGGGGGGCGGTCTATGACTTTTTGAAATCTTGAAACACTGAAAAAATGAAAGAGACAACCATACATTGCAAAAAACATTTAAAAACATGGTTTTCCTCATTCGGAGGAAGACTGTCGGCGACAGGTTGACCGCTTCTGTATGGAAAGAAAATCTCCACTGCATGCGCTGGATGGAATTACAACTTCAATCTAGCACTCGAAACTAAAAGATAATCCACACCCAAGTAAGTATTATAACAGGAAGGGGTTGTCTGCCATTTGTGTCCAGGCTGCAGTCGGTGCAAATTAAAGTTCCCCTTTGTACTGAAAAGGCATGCGGGATGATTCTACTGCATTTCGCTCTTCTAAACTGCATGATTTAGTGACACCTAGCAGTTTACCAGAGTATGCAATTATTGCTGCCGATGACGCATACCAGAATAGTAGCCATATTCTAACCCACTATAGTGGGAGAAGACTCAGTCAGTGCCAGGAATCGTTTAACTACTACCTCTCTTCCTGTCGGATTGCTGTTGAACAAGCGTCTCTGTCACCAAGTTTGGAATTTTCTAGTCTCCCCTACGATTCAGTTTACAAAAGGCCACTCTGATTATTCTTTTCGCGTGCAAGCTCCACAGTTCCAAAAAACTGACCACTCAGAAACCTATGATAATATATCAGTGGACAAAGCATAGGAAAAAAGAGTGGAAGGCCAACCAGTTGTTTATTTACAGAGTCTGCTAAACTCCGATCAGGAATTCGAAAGAAACAGGAACAGAGCCAAGGACCAGCCATTACTGCGAGGGGGAACTGCAGAGAGGCTCAAAGATACATCCGCTCACGCAACAGAAGATAAATTTGATGCTCATGTTGCCGTGTTACGTATACTTATGTATAGACTATTCAGAATATAACTGTAGGTCTCCTTTTCTATGTCATGATTTGGGGATAATAGAATGTCTTTTGTCTGCTTGATTGGAGACAAAAGAGACTGCAGTGATTTGGCCTTTGCATTGGCCGCCTCAAATATTGTCCTAATCTCTCTCTGCTTCCTCCGTCAGCAGCGCAGTTTCTAGATTGAGTGGTTGTAAGGCAGGTGAAAGAGCCTGCATGCCCACAATACCAATCTCTTGTTGCTATTTTTATGCTTCTTGCTGGGTGTACAGAAGTCTTCTCTGGGATCAACTCGTTCGCCAACTATCTCCTCCCTTTGTGCATCATCCTGCATAGCCCTGGTTGCCAATGATTGGAGCAAAGTATATCACTTTTAAAAAAGCAGTGGGAATACAGAATGTATGAAATCCCCGCGGCATTGTGTACGAAAGACTCACTGTCTCCATTAACGATAGCTCCAACTTACACAGGCGTGTACCATAAAAGCCTTTGAATTCTGCAAAATTAAGCTTTAGCACACTACAATCCCTGTAGTTTGAACATTGTTTAAGATCCAATCCCTCGATGTCGCGTGCATTAACACCACCTCCGTATGTGTCAATGGGGTCTGTACAGAACCAGTTGTTATTAAACAAAGGCGCGATATGATCTTTCCAGGGGTCGATGTGTTTGGTGTCCAGTTCCTCCCTCATTCTGGGTTCCATTAGCTGCGTGCGGGCAACAGTCATTTGAGAATCAACCAACACGTGGAACAGATGACAGTACTCGTTTGCTTCAAAAAATCTTGTTCACGAACACACACCCTTGCATCCCCGTCATTTAGAGGAGGCAGCCAACATTCAAGTCCCATCATCAAATAATGGACAGTTTCCTTTCAACTATTGCACAAATTTGCCCCCACTTGTCAACTTGACAACTCTGACAAATTTCGGCCTCAACCAATCCAGTATTGTTGGCCGCACTATACCCCCACTCGTCTTTTCAAGTATATCACGGATAATGCTTCGTAGATATAGAAACTTCGCTGCGTCAGTTTTTTGGGTATGATATCCAGCTTTGTGGACAGTTTCGCATTTCGTGTCCCAGTTATTTCAATTCTCCAAGAATATATTTGCAAAGGGAGCTGCTAAGCAATGATTTTCTTACTGCAGTTTTCGCAGATTCAACGTCTTAAGGAACCACAAGCCTCGTGTACACGTTTCTGTCATCTCTTAAGACATCTGCACCGCTTACCGCTTGGGACTCAATAAAGGAACCATCCGGCTCGATAGACTGTAATTGCGATCCTCCTAATTAAAATGTATGCTCCTGCGCACTTGTCTATTGCGATTCAGGTATGCATTCGTCATGATTTGATGATTCCCTGCTTCCTATACGCACAGTGTCAGATGCATTATTGGCCGCTGACGAAATCTGCGCTGCAGATGCAAATGAACGGCCTCACCTGATTGGGCATGATTTCCCAAAACAACTGCAGGAGAAGACGGCTGAATCGCTGAGGAGTCCAGTTTTTTCTTGGTATTGAAAACGGGGAAGAATTATATGATTTTAGACGAGGGTGGGGTAGATGATGTTGCCGGATAATTAGAGATGAGTAGAGAAGCAGGTGGGGGAGGGCGTGGGGGAGGGCGTGGGGAAGCGCGTGGCCTAGCTGTTGGGAAAGTGGGCTGTAGAATCGGGTGGGGGAGTCAGTTGGGGAGCGGGTGAGGTAGGAGTTGAAGAAGTGGTTAGCGGATTGTTCGCGGCTCGGATGGGGTGATTGTGTTGGTTGGGGGAGTGGTTTTGCAGCGTTTGGGGGAGGGCTGCGGAGGGGCGTGAGGAAGATATTAGGGGAGGAGTTATTGGAGGGGGTAGTTTAAGGTAGTTCGATGGTTTTGGGGGCAGTAGTTGGGGGATGGTTAAGGTAAAGGTGAATGTGGGAGGTTTTGGTGGCGTTTGTAGTAATGGTTGGGGAGAGGCGAAGGGTTCGAAATGGGAAGAGGGGTAAGGAGTATGGAGAAGTGAACAGCAATTGCGGAAGCATGGAATACTTAGTCCATTCAGAAATTCGGCAAGTTTACAAATGCGGAATTTAACTTGAGGAGGGAGTGCTTCGAAAAAAGGATGGGGCAGATTGACAATTTGGCTACAAGTGTACACGTTGATTTAATTTGGTGCTACTTGAGGATACTTTAGCTTTGCAATGTTGCCGTTCCGCCAAAGTCCAAAGAGAAAGTTCATCTTGTGTCCGTGACCGCCCCGCTCGCCCATGTCAGACCCTTCCAAAGTCAATTCTTCCTTCCAAGAAACACCGGCCGCAGCAACCGGAACATCAGCGAAACCTCGCAATATGGCTGCAAATTACCCTACTCCTCCATCAGCATCCCAGTATCACGCCCCGGCATCTGTCATCACACCCAAAAACGTCACGCCTCGCAAAAAAGGACGCAAAAGAAATGGCTCACCAAATTATAGTGATGCGGACGTTGAAAAACTTCTAGATATTTTAGAAGAACCGGAGCCTATCAGGAGCAATGATTGGGCAGCAATCCCGGAACAGTTTCAAAAGTACACGGAAGAAGAAAGTCGACCTCCGAGATATTTGGAATCTCTTCGGATGAAATTTGACAAACTCGTAAATGTCAAGAAACCTACAGGAGATCCGTCCTGTCCTCCGCGCGTTCGACGAGCGAAAATAATTGCGAGAGATATTCTCGGAAGAGTAAAAGCCATCTCTGTTGGAGATGATGAAGATTGTCTAGAAGGAGCGTTGAGTGCAGATGCTCATCGTGGTGAAAACCGATCGTATGCAGCATCTTTTGCGCCGTCAAGTTTTGGATCCAAGCGAACAGCTGATGGGTTTGTTTTGGGAGCTCGACGCGGAAAGAGGATTGAGGGAGCTACAGTATTGCGCGTAATGATGTCGACGAAGAGCTCATAGAGCATGTGGTGATACTTCCCGTGCGATTCATAAGCTTGTGGATACCTCAACCACTTCTTCTTCTGCGTTGACCCTTACGAAGAAAGACGTTTCTGCGATTGCGAAGAAAGAGGTGCCGACGGAGCTGCTATCGCTCAACGAGACATTAAAGGAAATGAAAGACTTGCTGAGACGTTCGCAGTAGCTTGCGCGGGCTACTTACAGTGCGGCGGACGAGGACCGCTGGCGCGACACGCGCGCCCTAGCTTCGCTCAGGTCCCCATCGGTCTCTGTCCGGTGCTCCTCTTCCACCTGCGCGCCGCGCGAAGCGCGGGCGAATATGGAGCGTCAGGTAACAGAAAATAAATGCGTTTACTCTTACCCTTCTCGGTTTTGCTCGTCAAGGAAGCGCTGTACCCATGGCGCAGTGTCTGTGTTTTTGTCAGAATAAGTTGTTGTGATGTGGTTCAGTCCTCTGAGCCTTGTACGAGCATTGAGAAGGCAGACACAAACTGTCAATAGAAGCTTACGCTTCGCGCTGTCCGGAGAAAGGTCTAACCGGCACCTCCCAAATGGATTCTTGATAGCGCGTCTATCCCATTCCACTGCCTGCCTTTCGCTTGGCATAATTCTTTGCATGACTAAATCAATGGCAGCGAGCTCTGTACTTACCGGGATTTCGGACGTCTCGTTCGTTTTTCTTGCACGAATAATCTTCCCGTCGGTAAGTCGTGCATCGACAACGAAAGCACTATCTCCTAGAGTAGCGAAACCGGAAGGTGTCATGGAATCTTCTAGTTTAGGGTATATTAGACCTGGAAAAGATGCCAGCTTGCTGTCATGCCAATATCCTGGATAGTTAATGCCTGCATGGATGATCTCAACCTTGAAGTTGAAGACAAACAGATTGGTAACCACCATACTTGTAGTGTACCCTTCGTAGTAGGCATTCTGTACGTTACCGTCAATACAGTCGGCACAAGGCATTCTGCCTCCATCAAAAATAGAAAATATATTCCGAAGAAGAGAGCTATTTGGTCTGTTGTTCGTGAACAAATTAGCAGACTCAAACATCTAATCCACGGTTGGCCATCGAACATTTATGAAAGTAGCAGTGCTCTCTTTGCATAATTGTAGCATAAACTCCAATATATAGTCTAGCCAAAATTTTAACGAAGATGGAACCAATCCAAATAATAAGCACAGAGCGTATTGTCGGCAACTGGGTTGAGGTATCATAAAACTGGACCAAGAAGGTCTTCACTGTTGATAGAATGTCTGCGGCCCCTAGACTTTGGACCGCGTCGATAAGGGCTGCCGTAGTTATTAACCGTACGCTTCATGTTGAATAAAGGGAATAAGACGTTGAAGAAAACGTGGCGGTCAAAATTGAGGGATATTAAGAAGTTGGATGATGTTCCGCACGAGATGAGCTGACGCCAGGCAGTTGAACTTTCAGAGAAAAGCGGGTGTATGAGCGCGACTCGTAAGTATCTAGGCTGCCTTATTCGAATTACTGATAAGTGCAGCCTTTGCTGTTTACTGCGTCGTCTGATGCAGACCGCAGTTGTGACTGCCGCTGAAACGGCAGAATATATCACAGAAAGGCGTTCTGGGTTCATCGATGGGGTTAGCGAAGACGTCTGGGCTCCACTTTCCAGGACAAATATTTGTCAATTTGTTCTGCCCCCAGGACCCATACCAAATTGACAAAAATTGTCCAAGAATCACTCGAAACTCTGTAATCTTATTGGCTGCATTTGTCAATTTATCGATTTGTCGAATTTCTGAATGCACTTACAAGTTGAATGGTGAGTGTAGAAACGGTGCAACTTGTTGGAATTTCTCCTTTTTCAAGGTGTGAACGGGAAATCAGATATTTCCCGTTCATGGTTTGAAATACTGAAAAATACGTGGACAGCTCGGCTTATGTTATTGGCTTCATATTTTTCAGTTCTTCTCCTTTTAATGTTTTAAAAAGTATTAATAGAACGCCCCTGAGAAAGTAACATGAGTATTACAGTCCAGTCCTCATCCCTCGTACCTACTGTAGCCTACCATTGTACCAATTGCATTTTGCATCCTAACCCTTGCAACTGTATGAGGCTCATTGACTACGCCATCGAGAAGGCAAAGCATTGAGTTTATTTCCGTCAGCAAACAAGCATTTTTGTGCTATTTTGTGATGCTGATGAGTCCCTTCTGACCTATGGGACCTCCGTATCAAAGCATAAAATCAAGAAGTCAAAAATATTGAACGCTGATCACTTCAAACTGCGCCTATGCGCTTTATCTCGGAGTCATTCAGCAAGCAGCAGTAGATCTAATATTTTTGATTCAGAACGACTGAAAAAAGTTGTTGGACTCTCTGTGCTGCCTTTTGTTGAGACTGTCACGGCTCAATCAAGATATAGCTCCGATCACACCACAGCAACGTTTGTACTACTTGAAAGACTGTGATTAATTACGCTTTAAAGTAATATAGAGTCCTAGTTTGGGATGCGTGTATCTTCATTATACGAGTTGTTTGGGGAAGTTAAAGAAGAGTTTTAGGGGAATAGAAGCCATCTCCTTGAAACCTTTAGAGCAGGCCTCGTCGCTGAACGAGCCCATGACTAACCTGAGGATATATATGAGAAAAAAGCACCATTTCGAAATTGAATGGGGCTCAAAGATTTTACTAAAACACAAACGATTCGCCAGAGTGGCGGCAGCTCTGCATGAGCCTACTACTGAGGCCATAAGCGCCGTTACCACCCAATATACCAAACCATCACCACAACAGATGGACTTATGTTATATATATATGTAGGTGTGATAATGAGGAGAATGGCTGGTGGCGTGCATTACACTGCTAGATTTCTAGTATTGTTACGTGGTCGGAGATTTGTAATTCTCTCGACGTTGATAATAAATACGACTGTACTTTGGCCGGGTGGAATCTGACTTCACCCCCGGGCGCAGTTGGCTTTGTTTGTAGAACTTTCTCGTTGCCTGCGGTCTACGAAAACGGATACGCACGCCCGTGACAACCCAGGTCGGTTGGTATGCCTGGTCTTTCAAACAGGGCGACGCAACGATACTAATTGGTTAAAATGCTTACCCTCTCTCCTGCGCATTTGACGATCGTGATTCCCCTGCCTCTCTCCAACTGTTGTTTTACCCGCTGCCGACTCCCTCTTCCTACTTCCCTACTCACCCACAGGATACTCCCTACCTCCCCTTCCCTACTTCCTTCCCCTTCCACCAGATCTTCCCCAGCCCCCCTTTTTCTACTTACCATCCCACCGACCCGATATTACAACCACATGCTGAAAGGCTGCCCTAAGTTTTCCAACAATGTTAGAGCTGCAAAGAAGAACTGTTAGAGCTGCAAAGAAGAAGCTGGAGTACTACAAGCGAAAGGACACAGTGAATAACGCTGTGCACCATGTCCTCGCTGATCTTTGCCGTCAGGTCGATGATGCGACGATGAATGAACCCGGTGGTGAAGTGGAGACATGATTCCGAAGATGCTGAGATCTTCGAAGCAGTTCTTCCAGACGAGGGGAGTTGCGATGATGCAAGCGCTTTGCCCGTCGACTTGAGCCCGGATGTAGATTCAGACCTGAAAGAAATATTCGTCATTTCTTCCAGCTGGGAGAGCTCAACTTCGACGGACTTTGAAGGTGCGTGTGTTGACTCGGGTGCATACAAAACTGTAATCGGAGAACAAAAAGCAAAAGCTTACTGCGGGTTACTGAACTTGAAGCTTGATGACGTGGTGAAAGCAAAGAAACTGACATTCACGTTCGGTGAGACAAAGCACAAAGGGAAAGGATAAATGATCATCAGAATCCACCTCTCGCACGACTCTTCCTTATTTTAACTGCGAAAGTTATTGAAATTGATGGACAACTGTTACTCGGACTCGACGTTCTCGCTCAAGCGCGTCTAATCCTTGACTTCGATGAGGATGCGGTCACATCAAAGACTGACGGATGGTCTATTCCACTTGTCCGAAAGCGAGTCACGTCTACATTGAGTGGCCGGGTAGTGTATTCTTCACTACTTTCGAGCTACGAAAGATCCACAGGGACTTTCACCATCCTCATCTTGGGAAGCTCTATGCCATCATGCGACGGGCTGACCCAGAGACGACATCTTCCGGCGTCCTCGTCGACCTCGAGAAGATAACTAAAACGTGCGGGGTATGACAGAGGGAGTCGAGTGCACCTCACCGTTTCAGAGTCTCCCTCCCGGATTCGGATTGCGTATTCAACCGTGCTGTAGCCATGGATCCCATGAAGATTCACGAAAAGACTGTACTGCATATTCTAGACAAAGACACTAAGTTTAATGCAGCATGATTCCTCAAAATCGAGGCAACCATGGCTGTTTGGAATGACTTCATGAAATCATGGGTGTTCAAGTACGTTGTGTTCCCTGACACTGTTGCCAGAGACCAAGGGCCGCAGTTCACCTCAATCGAGTGGCGTAAAATGCGGCAAAAAGCTGGGGTATTAGAGCAGGCCTACGGTGTAGAAAATCACAATAAAATCGGCTTAGGCGAGCGGTACTATTCGTACTTAGACTTAAGGAAAGTTTATGAAAATATCGCCGCCAAAGAACCTTTTATGGAATCTGGTATAGTGTTCGAGCTTGCAATTAAGGCGATCGATGATAAAGTAGGACCAAATAGCCTATTACCAACCCTGCTCTTGTTCGGGATTGTGCAAAGAGTCCCATTGACTACCAAGGATATTCCGGAGCTCACCGCTCGGATGAAAGGGCTAAGCGAAGCCTGCAAGGAGATGACAAAGATCTCGAACAGTGCCTGGCTGGCCACATCCTTGCGATATAATGTACCCGCTGCAGCGGATATTGTGTACAAGAATGGGATGAAGTCGTTATGTATAGGTAAAAGTCAACTGCAAAGTGGACCGGACCTCTGGTATTTCGTGATATTCAAGGGAAATTGCTTTCTTTGGATAACGGTGACCGCCTCGTTAGGGTATTAGTCGAGAAGATCAAAAACCTGACTTGGTTCCATCCGACGACAAAGGTCGTACGCCAACCGTCTTCACTTTTTTAGGACGTGACCCGGAATACTAACGGAGGCGAACCAGGACCAGAAAAGAGTGGAAAGATGCTGAGAGTTAAAGTTAAGTGTTCGGAGAGTCTCTAGAGCCCAGTTCGCTGCGCCGCGATGATGCGTTGGTAGGAGATGACGATATCTTTGACATGCTCGCAAATATAAGGGACGCAGAGAGCAGTCAGAGGCGAATCCAAGAGGCGCTGGATGGAGTTACCATAGACATGGCGTGCATGGGTATACATATCACCGAGGTCCTTAACCGTAGTGACCCGCGCGCCAAAAGTTTAAGGCAGCCAAGCTCGCAGAGATAAATTGTCTCGTCGAGCTCAAGGTCTGTAAGTTTATTTTAAAGTAAGAAGTGTTAAAGGGGGCTAACGTCCTCAGTGGACGTTTTGTACTTTCCATTAAGAAAATTGGGAGCACTAATGAGAAGAAGAAAGCCAGATACATCGCTCAGGGATACAGTAATAAGGAAAAACCGTATATAGTTCATGATACTGCGACATTAAGGTCTAGCTCGATACGATTTATCCTCTCGGTGGCCGCAATAAAGGTATTCCGCCTGTTCTCGCATGACGTGAACCAAGCCTACATTCAGAGCAAGGACAATTTAGGCCGGCGAATCTTCATTCTCCCGAAGCAAGAGGATCTCGACATCCTCTGTGTCACGGACGACGATGTACTCGAGCTCCTCCGCCCACTACACGGAGTATGAGGTGCAGGAGATTACTGGGGTGTAACTATCCACTATTAAGTGGATAAAGATTTAGGGATGATACGAATGACCGGAGATCCAGCCTTCTATGTCAAGGTAACTGATGGCTCGCTAGAAGGGCTCATTGACGTCTACGTTGATGACAATTTGCACGCGGGCAACAAGGAATTCGAGCGCCTTACCTCCGCAAGCCTAAGAAGGTTTGAATCGACGCCCAGGGTTTACGAAAACTTCGATTTCTTCGGAACAATGATTAAGAACACAGCGGAGGGTGAGTTGACAATAACACAGTCATGACATACGGAGAAGCTTCCTAAGGCGCCGAATGACTGATCTTTTCCCGACTTCAGAAGATATCGAGCCACGCTCTGTTGGCTATCGAATAAATGACCTAAACTATGCTGTCTGATTAACAGGGCGTCCCAAATCACGGAGGACAACTTTTCGACTTCGAAAATTTCTGAACTCAACAAGGCCGTCAAGCTTGCGAAGAGTAATAGAATAAGCGGAGTCATGTATAGTCAATTGGGTGAGTCTTCACTATGCCTTAAAATGTATGTCAACGCCGCGTTTGCCTCCAAAGACGACCTGTCTTCCCAGTTGGGGTACATATTTTTGTTGTCTGACAAGTCCGGGACCTCCCTTGATCTCGACTATTCAAGCAAGAAGTCAAAAGAGTTGTAAGATAAATAATGGGCGGGGAAGTCTACGTGTTTTCTGGCGTTTTCGATAGGGCCTTTATATTCAGAAGTGATTTGGAAATGATGCTGGGTTTCTCGGTACGGCTAGACTGTTTTACCGACCAGAAGCAATTGTTTGACTTCGTTACCACACGGAAGATGAACACCGAGAAACTTTTGATGACAGACATACTCGCTGCACGGCAATCATATTGGTGCAACGAAATTGCGCAAAATGGGCTCATTGGCTCCCCCGAGGACCCGGCTGACGGACTTTCTAAAGTGCGTGGTTATGTTGCCTTAGAAGATATACTTCGGAGTGGCATCAATAAGTGTACTGTTCAGCATTGAATAGTTAGACCGGAGATAGCCACCAACTTCGAAGTTGCGGGAGTGCGATAATGAGGAGAATGGTTGGTGCCTTGCACTAAACTGTTATATTTCTAGTATTTTTACGGCGTCGCAGATTTGTAATTTCTCGCGACCTTGATAATAAGTACGACTGTAATTCGTCCGGGTGGAATCTGACTTCCCCCGGCCGCGTTGCCTTGTTTGTAGAACTTTCTCACTGCCTGCGGTCTCCGAAAATGGAGACGCACGCCTGCGAGAACCCAGGTCGGTTGGTAGGTTTGGTCTTTCAAGAAAGGCAAGGCAACGACTGTAGGGCTCTATTGTATATAAAACATGTCTAAAGGTCTCTCTATTTCTTTTTATCCACTTTTTAACTGATTATCTGTCATATGGTTCCAGCAAAGGATAACACTTATTACGCCAAAGAATTTGTGGACAGAGCCCGGGAATAGTACTCTCAAATACCTAAACTTGTGGGCAGAACCGCCCGTACTGTATACTGAGACCAATGCCAGGAATTTGGCTTCCCAGCTATAGTATGGGAAGTGTTATCGGAGCAAATAGGGAATTTCAGTACTTACGGACTAATTATCAATCACAGTATATAACTTCATTATTCTTATGTAGGATTATGAATTTGTTCATTATCTACATAAACTGTGTTTGGAAGCCGTCGAGATTTGACTAGCCTCCTAGAAATGGCAACTAAAACCAAAACGACAAGAAAACGATAACCAAAACCGATCAAACCAAATCATAAAGAAAATATTCCTTCGCTTCTTCAGAAAACTAACCCGCACCTGAATTCGGATACCCGATAAATGCGCCATTTCGAAAGGTGTCGCTTGTTTGTATACAAATGTGTCGTTTGGAAATATCTAATAGTTTAGTTAGCTAAGCTTCCTCCTTGGAGAGGATCGAGCACTTCGCATGCACAGGAAATAAGGAATCGGTGGAGAAATTTAGCCGTTATTAAAACAAAGAGTTTCAAGTAAATAATATGAAGGTTAAAGAGGAGGAATAGAGGTAAAAAGATATATATACCTGTTAAGCGGACAGTTCACGAAAAATTAAACTGACACTCGTTCGGCCCGTTTTGATCTCCACCGCACAACCACCGCTAAATGGCCACATATGCGAGGCACAAAAGATCCTCCTTGCACAGAAAATACTCTTCAGCGTCTAGCGGGTCCTCCGAAGAGATATAAGACCTCATCGATTCTGTGATCAAAAATAGCTCGGACGAAGGAAAAGGGGCGAGATAAGGGACGTAAGGAGAGCTTATTCGGCAGACTCTGGCCAAGAGAAGTACCAGAGGAGCAAATATGTCGACCAAAAGGTTTTGTAGGCCAGAGAAGAGAAGGTATGCGGAGAAAGAGAGAGTCGGGAAAAAGTACTGTTGGGGTAGGAAGAATGAAGAACTCATACTACACCATCTATAGGACTCCTGCGGGAAGGATACGGGAAGAGAATAAAAGGAGAGATAAGTAATCAGCTGCCTTTAGGCCTAGAACAAGCAAGAAAACCCTTAACTTTAATACCAAGGAGGGCAGCCACAGCGAATATATTCATGCTCGCAGCTTTTCCCGGTCGACAGCAACAGTTGCAGGTCACCGAAAGGCTGAATAACGGTTAACTACACTTGGACCTACAAATCACCTACAAATCATCTCGGACTTATCTGCTTGAATGCTCTGTTGGCAAGACGGTACAGCAGAGGAAGAAGAAAAAAGGCACAGGGAAGGCAAAAAAGCACTATTTAAAGTTGTTTTGCTTCAAAAAAGCCGAGTAAGGAACAACTTGAGTCCCACATGGCGGAAGCTAAGCAAAAGGACTCTGTGAATCGTGCCGAAACCCCATTTGATTCTACTTCTTTAGAGATTTAGCTCACGTGCTAGTGCATTGTGCGGGTGTTTGGAGGTAAACCTCTACCAGCACCTCAAGAGTTGAAAACGCAATAGGAAAAAGACAAAAGAAAGACCCGGAAGAAGTGATCGTCGCTCTAGACATTCTTACCGCTCTGGTCCTATTCGCTTGATTTCGCATTAGACCCTTTGGGGTGTTTTGGGAAGTTATGGAAAACAGAATAAGAATAAAAAACAAGAAAACAAAAGAAAACAAGAAAAGAGTAAATACAAAAGCCCGCTAATAGAGACACGGGAAAAATAGAAGTGCCTACGTACAGAGATGCGGGGAAAAAGAACTGAGTTCTTCAAGAGTCTGTAAAAAACTGCTCTGAGCTGTCATGTACGAGCTTGAGGGACACTCAATAATTTTAAATGGTAAAAGTTCTGCAAATAAAATTTTTACGTAGTAAACGACAATACCGACATGATTCGCTTGGGAGGATTCATAATATGAGGCAGAAAGGATATTTTTAAAAATTGTCCGTTTAAAAATTACATTTCCTGGCATTTTCAATATTTGAAAACCGAAAAACCACTAGTATAACCATCGAAAAATTTTGACAGTAAAATCAACAAAGGTATAGGTAGCTTAACGCTACCCTTTCTTATACTATTTATACAAATGTCTGACACTGACACAATTTTTTAATTCTTAATAACTGCAGCATGACAGTAAACGCCTTCGAAACAAGAATAAGCGGTTATTGCAGTTAAAGATCTCAGTAGTGGCATTAAATTGGTACTCAAAAGCTGTTTTGTGGCCTGGCAGACCAGCGTTGGTAGATTTTACGAATTTGGAATCAATTATGATTGAAAAAAATAGTCGGAAGACAGCGGTGGCCCAGCTAGGCACCATTTATCCTCCATGTGGAGAGTAGTGTGGAACGGGGTGTGCATCTAACCCGCGCGATCCGACAAGTAAGGAGTAGAGTAGGGTGGTTTGGAGGCGGAGCTGAGAAGTTTGATGGCTTGAAGACGGGAGGAGGGATGATGATACATGTGCTTTGACAATAGTGATTAAAGCTCTTTTAATCAAATATTGCACAGAATTTTACTCATAATTATTCGATTCTCCAGCATTTATTACTATAAAATAATGCAGCGACGCTCCTAGCTCATCTTTGCACGCTACGTACATAGAAAATATATAAAGTTTGAAAAATTGCGAGGATTTGTAGTCCAGTAGTGGTCGTTGTGAGATTTACCGGAATTTCGACATTCAGATTATGTTTGAAAACCTTCAGTCCAGCCGAAGAGTGTCTATATCATTCGTTTTTTTCCGTTAAATCTCGCTTATCCGTCAAAATATTCCGTAAAACAGAGAACTGCGAACGAAGAAATGGCAAGATCTATGATACTATTGCTAACAACCAAGATCATTGCAAAATAATGAAACACAGCGTCTATACATTGCCTTTGTTGCAAGAACTATTTTATGAAGTTGTAATTAGAGCAAGCTCACGTATAGGATAGCGTGATGTAAAGTAATGGGTGGTCTTGCTAGGTGTAAGCAGATAAAACTGATGAATGACACTGGGAACTCGAATAGTTTAATCTAAACATGTTTCAGGGACAAAGATATGTAATTTATAGATAAAAATCGGAGGGATCATTAGTCAGAGACGCATGAAGGGGTTTTTAAATGCAGAATTACTTTCGGTCAGGAATCTAGCTTTTCTTTAGAAAATTGCACGTAAATATAATCTATAGATTATTCGGTTATATTTGCAATGGCTCCTTTACTTGATAATTGTTCTTTTTCCTTCATGGGCTCAGATTGGCACGGGATAACTTTAGTATGTTTATTTCTCTTTATAGGTGTTGTAGGTAAATCAGCCTAATTAGGTTTACATATATGGCTTCCTAATGCTATGGAAGGGCCTACTCCTGTTTCAGCATTAATACATGCAGCGACCATGGTAGCTGCAGGCGTTTTTTAATGATACGTTTTTCATTAATTTTAGAGTTTTCACCAGCTATACTTTGTATATTGCTAATACAAATGAAATAAATTGGGATTTTTTGCCTCTTCAGGGCGCTCTCATCACTTTTTCTGAATTTGGTAGTTTTGGTAGTTTTGTTTTTCAAAGACCTCAAACTTAGGACTCCAAAATGCACTAATACTGTTACGTACATCTTCTTCCACGGTTTGAAAGCTAGTAATAGGCAAGAGGAGTTCTATTATTTTAAATTCAGAATCAATTACAGGAATTATTGAGCCTTGTGTGCTTCTGTTTGGTTTTAGAATGTAAAAACTACGATTTTTCCACACTACTGTCCTTTCGATGCTACAAACCGCTCTTATTATAACTCATTCACATTAACCGCAGCAGAGATTTGTATGTTACATTAAAGCAATATTTTCATACTTGTAAAGTATTATTTTTTGTTTAGCTTCGCGGAGGGAAAGGACATGATTTACCTCCACCTTGAATTGCCGAGTGTCCATGCGCACTGGTGCAAAGTCTATATTCCCGGATATTACTGCCTTTCTCCGTTTCTAATACATTATTAAAGAACTTCAAATATGAAATGCAGCCACCAGCACTTGCAGAAATATGTTGCCTAATTCTTTATATTTTCTGATCATCTCGATCCACTAAATTCTTGTTTGATGATCATCAACACCCATTATGCCCGCCTTCGCCCACGGAAGGAATAAGGTGTATGGGAACACCCTCAGATTCTAGGAAACGAATGTCTTTTGGATAGAAGGTTTCACATTAAAGAATATTTCACTGTCAGTTTTTGCATCATTATTACTAATTTCAAATAGAAATCAGAGGACTTCATAATATTTTCAGTACGATATGTGCGAATATTTGAGAGAAATTCGTGAAAAACGAATTGTCTTTGACATTCAACATATGAAACGACGCCAGACCGCTCAAGATATTGATAAGTTACAGATAAGAGGTAGGAATTTAAATGGTTCATTGCTATAAAGCGAAGTGGAACAAATGGAGCGACATGTTTTCAGGGTTAAACAGGGAGAGTATTGTCCAGCAATTTGCATTATTTATCAATAAGTTCCCTTACTCGTTTCCAGAGGCAGTTGAATAGAGGAATATAAATTACTCCAAACAATTGTTCCCCGTTGTGAATTGCAAAAGAACTGAAAGAAAAATGGTTTGATAAGGCGCAAATACATCTGAAACTTCCAGGAAGAGTTAAGGACGTTTTGAGGGATCAGCGAGAGAGAGAGACTCATACCGGCTTGCAATGATTTTAATTTTTTTGCTCTCTAAGAGTTAGAGCATTTTTCACGAGACTTCCTAGTAGTTCATTCTTTCTCTCTTGGAAACAAAAAGGACAATTTCGTGAGAGAAAAAACGTATACAATTCCTACAGCATCTATAACTAGTTCGCTCCAGCAATTAGTAAGGGCGAAAAATTGATGCATAAAATCATGAATTGATTTAACTATCGACAAAAACTCCAGCCGTAACATGGAAGTCTGATATAAGAGTTGTATCCCAAACCAAGCATCACATAACTTTTCATTCAATCATTTTCCAAGTAGGAGACATGCTAGAAACCCAAAATCATTCACATTTTGTCTCAGGATCTCTTCTCGTATCCCAGGCTAGAATGATTTACTACAATTTCGATTACTGCTTCTTTAATTGAGGGGTCAAAATTGTATAAAATCTGCTAACGCGAGTTCTTTGGGTCTCTCAGCGGAGCTTCATGTGGATTCAAATACAAACAGAGCAATTCACGTAATTCCAGCAAAATTAGAATCACACGACAATATTTTTGTGCACTTGGACGAGACACGGAACTAAAGATAAGGCATGAAAATCATAAATATCGTCATTATTTAGATCTTTTGAGTAATATTCGTCCTCTTTTTTTGCATTAAAATCATTTTCCATCTCTATTTTTACTGCTGTGACGGTGCTGAATACCTGCGACTTCTTAGCTTCCCTCTGTTGTTGTAATTTCGTAATTGTTTTGATGCTTCACTAGCATTTGATGAAAATTTTTTCCAATTTGTGCAAATTGATTTGATTAACATGAAGAATTGCTCATTTTAGGAACAAATCTGTCCAGATACGATTAAACTGAAAATCTCTCAATATTAAAGCATAAATCAGAAGAATAATGCCTTTTCTTTTCAAACCTTTAATTTCCCCCACTTTGGTCCCCAAATGTCCTGAGGGGACCGCTAATTTGAGGCAGGAGAGAATTCCAGCTCAAAATTTATTTCTCCGATCATCCATTATTATCTCAAAGAGTATCTTTTTACTCAAAGAGACGACTCGTAATCTACTGGAGTTCCAATAGTTGAATTTTTCTAGTTATTACAATAATTGAATGGCTGTACGTGAAAATAGGATATAATTCTTGAAAAAACACTAACTAAATAGTCTTATTTGTGGCCCTCTTCAACATTTACTTCATATTTTGTACCACCTAATACTCGCTGTTTATTTCTGCCTACATTTTATCGTTATTAACGGGCTTCCTGACCGACACCCACACGAAGAGACCTTCCATGATTTTCTTTGATGTTTTTGGTCTGCCTCTATCAGATCTTTAACGTCCTCTGTTCGCATTTAGAGCCGCAACCATTGACTGTTAGACATATAATTAGTAAATAGAAAAATTCTAATAAAATGAAAATCTTAAGATCTCTTTTATAAAGTACCTCGACATCTTAGGTGTCAAAATACCTCTAAGTGAAATGATGCATATACTGTGCAGTAGTGTTGGGACGCAGAAGTTGGTTATAGGACTAAATTGCGAGCATTGATTACTTGGAATTACGCCTGAAGGAGAAGAGGGGTTGAAAACCTTATTATTTCCTTGATCGGTGTGCTTAAAATGTGCAGAGAGTGACATATAATATTTTCCGTATCTATTACTTCTGAAGAGTGATTAGAGATGTAGTATCGTTTGGGAATGTTTTTTAAGGAAAATGATAGAACAATATATATATATGCGCTTACCGAATCTTATATTGCTGTCATTAGCCTGTGATCCCCAAGCATCTGCTTGACATAATCCTTTTTAATTATGGATAAAGTTAGGGAAGAACTGTAAAGCAGAACTTTTATCCCTATTTTGACTGCATCAATGTAAATATTGTCTCTTATAGGTATATTTCACACAGTTTTGACATCTATTCAGGCTAAATCACCTAAAGTAAGCCCTATTTTCTGAAAAAGCGCATATAAATGAAAATTAGCTTGTGTAATATCTCCTGGATGCGAAGGATGCACTTTAACAATTAACCAGTCTGTATAAAGGGAGCAGAATGAAAAAAAACGAATTTACTTCGTCAGGTTTTACTTTTTCCATTCCAAACGCTTTCCAACAGAATTCCATGCGATTGTAATCCATAGGCACATAAGAAGCTATGAAAGGCCCCGGAGGTACCTCCAAAAAAATTCTCCGTATCTTTTTGTTGGTATTTGTAGTGTTAAGGCTCTAATTCAAATATTATTACGTCCCGAATATCGTAAATTTTGGGTGACCTCGAGATATAACGATGAGTAAAGCAATTGGGAGACCAAGAAGCAGTTGAGTCGAGGGTTGTTCCCGAGATTTGTCCGGCCGAAGAATTGTCAAGAGTAGAAGTGAGATTGTAAAGTAATTCAATAGATATCAATGCTTTTTTCACCTACAATTCATCAAAGAATAAGGTTGAATATTGCTTGCTGGCCTCCCCTCTATTTGCTGGCGCAATGAAGTGTCACCAACCCCCACTGTAACCTTTCACGTATATGATCATTACAACCATACAAGTTGACTAGGTACCAGCCAGAAGTATAATATTAATATTTTCAATTCAACCACAAATGGCTCAACAAAACCGTAGAAAGAGATCAGCATGAAAGAATTTCCAAGTGACTCGGAATGATATCCTTTATTATTAAAAAAACTATGTATCCAAGATAAAAGTCCGAATCGCTTCGCAATAAGTTTCAAATATGAAAATATTACTTAATGAAAGAAAAAACTATGCATTACCGCCAAAAATGAATGTTTTCGTCCTTTATTTTTTCTGTTGAGGCCAAGCGGAATCTTCCTCCCTCGTCCTTCTCGGACTCCAACAAAGCTTCCGCTTTTTATAAGGTATTTTTCAACGACGACGCGAAAGTTTCTTTCCTGTGCCGATTTGCGCTTCTCATCGACTGGGAATAATTCAATAATAAATGGTTCCCAAAGATTACCCAAATTTTTTGTTGTCTAAGCTACGAAAAATAAAAATATGGCTGCTTAAAATGGTACTAAAAATATCTTTCAACTGTGCAGTGCGGGTAACTGCGCAGTAAGGGAGCTCAAAGAGGAGGGAAGAACACGGGGTTCATTTCCTGTAACAAATAAGCTGGCTGATACTCAGTCAACTTCTATGGTCGTGAGAAGAAACAAGGATTGTTTTCAATTCCAAATACGAATACGAACTCTTATTTTCCTCTAAATCCGGTTCCTTTGTTGAAAAAGATTCTTTAAATGCAGTTTGCAACAGAAATAAACAGCGATCACCAACCGTATCACGTATTCAAGGAAGCTGGATTTTGACTTGGGATGAAGATACGGCAGAGGAGCTCGCCTTTCTCATGGTATAGTTCCATTTTGAGATTAGACTGCGCCTTGCGAAGAAAAGGTACCAAAGCATTGGAGAATGATCAAAAAATCGAGATTACGAAGCTCCTCTGTAAAATTTGAGAACTATTTTTTTTATGTTACCTAAAATTCGTAGTGAAGAGTACGGAATAATAGATCTCAAGTTATCCGAACAGGAATTCCGGGGAGCTATTTATTGTACCAATGATTGTGTTCAATTTAATTTATTTAAATACAGCTACATGCCCTCCAATAATACTTTTTTATCTACGCTAGACTTTACAGAATAGAATGGAACCTATTCATCTGTTAAAATGAAATAATCACTAAGAATAATACGGCGTCGTTCGCCGTCGTCAAGGGGTTTGTGGGAATCGTCGCCAGTCTTGCGATGGAACGGGTTTCGAAGGCGCAATTTATTCTTTAACAGAGACCTTCCGCATTAAAAGTAAACCCCAATGCGGTTTGTATGCTTTCTGGTCTCCTCTCTACTTGTTGGTAGAGTGGAAAGCAACCAGCGCCTGTCTCAGTACTCCATGTACATGCAAATTACTATAAAAGCTGACTGGGTATCAACCAGCTTATCTGTTACAATAAATGATCCCCCGTGTTACCCCAAGATTTATTGGTGCTCGCGTGCTTGATGAAAATTCTGCTTATATAATAAACAACAACGTTTTGCTTGAAATAAATTTGTGCAGCAGTTTGAATTCATTATAAAGAACGGCACATTGAGATGCCTACGAAATTCACTTCAATCAATATCTATAAATATTTTCCAGAAACCGGATTTTGAGTTTGCGATGGTTGCCGAAAATGAATTACTTAGAAATAAAGCACCTCAAAATATCTTAGTTGTAAATTACTGCTAGGAAATACAATAGGCCGTCTTTGGTGATTTAAGTAGTCTTAAATTGTATCTTAGAGTGTGGAACATCTTTTGAGTGTTCTTGAAAAGGCAAAAGTTCTCAATGTGTTGAGTTCGAGCACTTTTTCACGAAAATACTGGAAACATTTATCCCCATATAATAACAAAATAATGTCATTTTCAAGAAAAGTTCCACTAAAATCATTCGTTGCAGATGGAATAAAAACTAGTTTCAAGTTTCTGACGACTACCACTGGAGAATATTTCACAGCATATGAGAGTGTTTTACAAAATAGGAAGGATAGTAAGGTCAGTAATGCCGGGAAACGTATATATTGCCGACGAAACTGGCCAAGTAAATGTGGCAAAAAGGATGCAGAGGGTAATTTGTTATTGAAAAAGCCAAGATTGCATCATGAAATGCTTGAGCATATTCCAGCACCTGCAATCCTCCGGACAAAAATATTTGACCAAATTGTACTAGGAGCGGAAAATGCCCCGGCAAGGAAAATGAAAAAGCAGAAAAATGTCAACACTATGCCGAGAGATGTATTAATGTAAATGGAGAAATAAAACTTGGTAGTCGAGCTCCCTTCTGCGCCAAATGGAATCAAGTGCGGTCAGCTACTAAGAGAGGATGTACAAAATGCGGGGAAAGAGCTCAGAAGACCATTAAGTCTAGTAAGTCCAATGAAGCCATGAAAAAATTCCTTAACTCAGTGTTGACAGCAACACGACGTCTTAATGTAGTACCGGTGAAAATATTAAGAACGAAAACTTAAGCTACTTTCAATTCGGATGCTGTTTCAAATCTATTTTAAAAGTTTAGTGACATCTGTAGCCCTCGAAATTGTTCCCAATACATGAAGGGTAACTGCGGCCGATCGAAACATCTCAAAATTTATAGATAATATTGAGAACGTTCCCGTGTTTTCTGTAATCCGAAAGTACATCTGGGTTTTATTGTTATGGATGAGGTACCTTTCGATGAACTCATCGGCTATCCAACAACGGCAGAGCTGGGAACATGCATTGAACTTGGAAACCACAGTGTCTCAGTTTAGATCGAAGGTATATCCGTAAAGGTACGCCTATATTTTGACGAAAAAATGAATTCGGAAGAACGTAAAGATACGGAAAGTGAAGATTTAACGTCAGGCTATGAAAGCGAAGGTCCAGAATCAAACAAAGAGTTAGAATACAAAAAATTCTATGACAGAAGGATAACGAAAAGCGCACATATTTATTACGATACCTGGAATTATACAGAATAATGATTTGATTTAAAGGAAAATTCGAGCACTGATACTGTAGTAGATTCGAAGTACGTTGGATTCAAAACCAAGAGTAACAGTATGAAAGGCTAATATTCATCTGAGGAAGCTAAGGATTTGACGGCGATCAATACAGAAAATATAGCTGCAGCGGAAGCGGCTCATCAAAACAGAGATAGGAAAGGTCACCGGCTTTAAGAGCGAAATATCTAGGATATTAATGCAAGACTGAAACAACTCCCTTCTACCGCGTTGAAGAAAATATCCGTGATATTAGCATCTTCCGAATTCATTGCATGGAGCGTTTCTTACCCCAGAAAAGCAACTTTAACGGTTGCTCAATCCTTCGAGCTTACCAATACTCAACCAATGTACTATACAAATATACGTAAACCTCCCAAAATGATCATTTTATTTCGAAAAATGTAACAAATATGCTGGAAATTGACATTAAGCGACCGGTTCTGTCACTATAGTCACTTTTGTCGTGTTTGCGCCGAAGAATGGTGAAATTTTTCTATTTTACGTCTTCAAGAAAACAATTAAACTAGAGAACGATACCTGATCGATTTTCGATTCAGAATCTGGAGGAAATCCTTGAGAAATCGAAATTTTTGAGGATTTGAAGGATGGTTGATATTTTACATTAATTGACATGTACAGTGGCTAATAGAAGATTCCAATGGATGAAAGGCGCAAGGAATGAACAACTTTTACCAGCAAAATAAATATATTGAGATTCCAGGTAATGGCTCTCAGTCTCATGAATGTACCGGATATATTCCAAAGAAAAATAAATGATGGTTTGAAGGAAATTCCATTTCCGTGGGTGTACATTAACGATTTTGCTTTATTCCAGAAAACTCTGGGTGAAAATTTTTTGTATTTCTAGACAGTAGTGGAGATATTTTCGGAGTAAATATTGAAAATAAAATTGAGAAATTACATTTTTTATGCAGGATTCGTCAAACTATTGGGATATATCGTAGATCGAGGGTGAATCTAAGTCGATACGTAAAAAGACAAGGAAAGTTGAACTAGCGCAAATGCCTACTTCAAAGATTGGAGTTCGGAGCTGCCTTGTTCTCGACTCGTAGAATCGAAGGGTCTTCAAAGAATTAGCCATGAAAGCGGGACAACTACACACCGGAACTACAAAAAAACAGAAACTTTTCTATAGCAACTACATGAAAATTGCATTCAAAGAGGTGAAAAAGAGCCTATGCGCCCCTCCAGAACTCTTGTATCAGGATTTTAAAACGCCATTTATGCTTTAAATAGATGCATCTGATCGATCTTTGGGAGCAGTTTTATCCTAAAAGATGAATGAAAGGCTAAACCCCATTCAATTCACAAGCCACACACAAAATAATAATACAGAGAAGGAATATTCTGTCTATGAGAAGGAAGAAGTAACAGTATTTTTTGCATTGAAAAAGTTTTGCGCTTTTCCGTTATCACTGTAAAAGTCTGCTATCATAACTGACTAACAGGAACTTACGACATCATTACTGAAGAAAGATTTGCATTTTCAGTGGACTAGGCGGCTGTAAAATTTAGCAGAGCATCGGTTAAAAATTGCACATACTCAGATGCAGCAATGCAGCAATAAGCCGGTTGACTAATTATCTGGTTTGGGGAATCCATCAAATTCAGGTAACCGTTTCCCGGAAATTTCATTTGACCCACATAAATGCCAAAATAAGGCGGGGAAATTTTTAAGGCTAATTTGCAAGTACAATTCAATTCTTTGAGGACTTAGAAACTCTAAACGTCGACAAAAAGCACATCGAATGGGTACGTAAGATCGAAAATGCATTTGCTTTGTGTGCGTGAAAGTCTTTCTGACTCACTAGTGCTCGTCCCCGACGAGGACCTCATTGAAAGATATAATTTAGATATTTAGGACACTAAATAAATTTGTAGGTCACTTAGATCTCGTAAAAACGAATTAATTTATCACAGAAAGATTTGGTGACCTAACAATAACAAGGTTGTTTACAATTACGTGAGAAGCTGTGACACCTGTCAAAATCTTACTCAGTTCCAAGAGTACAATATTAAACTAATAATCCAGATTTAAGGCTTTTTAAAAACCTCCTCAGTCGTTTACGGCGGGCCAATCAAAGAAACTTCTTCTGAAGGCAAACATCTTTTCATAGGAGTTGAGAATCTTACTGGCTGGCGATTGTAAGCAGCAGCTAAGGAGGCCACTGCAGAGGTGGACCTAAATTTCTTACAAAAATAAATAAATGAGCCATTTAGTCTCCCAAAAAGGATCATTGGGGATAATGATATTTGTTTCGCTGCAACTCCATTTCTTTACTTTTGAAAGGGAAACGTATTAAATTGAGAACGATTCCCGTGCACGCGCCTAAGTCCAACGGGAAAGATGAAATAAGTTTATGAAAAGTAAGACGAGCAGCAGCGAAAAATATGGCAGGCGAAGGAATCGAATGGGAAAATGCTTTAGCTTTAGCTTTAGTAAAGGTATTAAATAGATATTCTCAAAGAAAAGGGGTAAGTTGTCGCTCAATATTCGAGCTAATGAACGGAAAATCTGTAATATTTCTAAAAAAAGACGTGACTTCAAATAAAGGCGATGAAGAATGGAGTCAGTTCGAGCTGTGGTAAACAGAAAATTATAGATCAAACTAACTGATGTCAGAGGTGATAAAAGAAAATGAGAATCAGGAAGCTCAATCCTTTTCAGCGGCTCCAAATTATAGTTTTCATCATGAAATCCATGATGGAAAATTACGTGCAGCAGGCAATGAAGTAGATAGAATTCCAATTTAAGTACTTCAACCATTGCAACATCATGGAGGAGAAACACCCACATTAAAAATTCTTTTCAAGCTCCGGGAAGACGTCGAAGAGGGCTATCCTAGCACGTCGTCTCGTACCTTACCATCAAAGACTTGAAGAATTTTTTCTTATATAGGACTACGTGCAACCACGAATATACCCATTTATAACTATAAAATGATTCGTATGAGATGCAAGAAAGATTTGGATTGGATCGACTCTTTTATGCAGGACTATTACGAGCATCATATCATCATTCACTTCTACATTCATTTTCTGCCTTTATACCATACGTGGAAAGGATTATTGCTTCCCGAAGAAGATTACAGACTATGACTAAGAGTTATGTTCTCGTTCTAAAACGGTATATTTATGGTAGAGATTCCAAATTTCTTAGAGGTAATACATCATTATTTCGTAGGAAGATATGGGAAAGTAGCTACCATGAACCTTTTTCAAACCTATCTGAATGCTATGCATACAATTTTTTGTTTCTCATACCCAAAAAGAGATACTAATTACAGGGAACAGCCTACCCCCGGATATGGTATATCGATTATTGCCGTACCATCTACGGGCATATCAACGTGCACCCTTCAAAATAGAAATGTAACTAGGGAAGATGTTCCTCCCGAGGCAGTGATAATGAACCGAGGAGGACATTCGAAGGGCCGTAACCCGCCCAGAAGTGCTCCTGGACGTCCCCCGAGACGACCCTCCATGGGACCCAGTACCCTAGAAACGTTCGTGAACGTCCATTGAGAGACCCTATCGGATTTTCATCTATACCTCTCCTTTATAATCATGCACAGCACACAGTATGTAGAAGTAGACCATCTTTTTGGCTGCGCAGTATCTACAAGGACGGAAAAAATGCGCAATTAATTGCCTATTTAGTAACAAACACATCTTTCTATTTTAGGACATTATACAGAACGCACCACTCATACGACGATTCATTCTTTTTGGTGCGTATTTTCTTTTCTTCTAGACATCAGTTTCTCAGAAATCTTCCGGATGAGTTCGCATATCGGATATATTACTTTTCGCCTGGTAAAATCGGAAATTTCACGGAAGTAGAGTGTATTCAACCCCATTTTGATGCTAAGAGACCTATACATGAAGCCATGGTACAAAATTAAGTACCAGTGACACGTGCCTTATTTTTGGAAAATCAAATTGGTAATCAGCGGCATTCTTATCCGTTTCCAGGGCCTTATATCTTAAAAATGGGACAACAGACGCTAACGGGAACAGAAACAGAACAATAAATGGTTGAGACGTTAATCGTAAGCAGGGTGACTGATATAAACTAAAATTGTACCGCGGGAAATATCAGAAAGGGGATATAATTCGGATCCTGTATTTGAGTTTCGATGATTTTCCAATTATGTCAGCGTGGCAAATTAATGGTACGATTTTTCAAATTAATGACGACCTTGAAATATTTCAAGACAGTATATGTTATGGGGCATAACGATACCAAGCGCAGTTGTGAGAAACTTTATAAGTGTCAATTTGAATCCAGTTTGGTGAATAGGGCCTCATTAGGGGACACCTAAATACTTCCCTTGAGAACACCTTACTTGTAGTAATACAGGTTCTCAAAAATCACTCGAAAGAATTTTTTAGTATTGATTATGTGCTATTAAGACTTTAGGATTAGCCAAAAAGTCTATAAGGGTTGATTTAACTGCTTTCTCTTGGAGTAGGCAAGCAAAATGGGAGAAATCTTCAACTGCATACCCTAATAGATAAGAAGTTAAGAGCCAATTTGTGACCTAAGATTAGTAATCGAACATAGGTGAATACTCCGTCCTTCTATACTCAATTGTATCCCCTTGAACTATCGTCCATATCCACCTCTTCATGTTCACATAACTGTACTTCGCAGCACTTTTGTCGCTTGCAACACCTCCATCCTAGGATAATTGGTCTTGAGAATCTCGTCCTCGGCGAATTTTTCCTGTCACACCCTGTTGGAAATGAAAACATAGAAAAGGGCCCAATTACTGCTCTGAATACATTGTGAAATACATTCGATCATCATTTAAAGACTCTGCAAGACAGATCTGGGAAATGACGTGAATTTTCTAAGCATTACCTGTATTGCAGCGAAATCAGAGGCATGTTTTTAGCATATCGTTCTTAAATCGTCTATATATTCCTCAAGGTCACTGAAAACTCAAAATTTTACAATGATCTCGCTGTTTTTGATCTAACGGAGAACATAACCAGCCCTATACCTACGCAAATGACGCAATAATTTCAAACAGGCGCGATGATCCAAACTGAACAAGAATAGCTCTACATTTAAGCTTCATAAACTGGTGGAACAGTAACGAGTCTCCATCTTTCCATCTTTTTCCACCACCAGTCCAGATCTTTGCAGAAAATTTCGAGACAGAACGGTTTTTATTAATCCCTCGGGTCCTTGCCCCCCATCAATCTATGAGCTGTACGCACTGGCGGGCCTGCAACGATCACTGACCGGGCCGACCGAGCAGACAATGAAAAGATATTTCGACTGATTGCCGCCTTCACAGCAAACTTTACGTGGTGTTTCATAGGAATAGTCTGGCTTGTTAGCATACCCGTGGATTATTATTGGGGAGACCTGATGTTGTAGGGGCTTTGGAAAGAGATGGCGGGGTTGATAGGAGAGCGAATCCAGAATAAAGACTCGTTGGCGGATCCAACGGAGAAGCGCAATTACGAGCTATGGGGACGAACTCAGAGATCTGTAAAAATTGAGGCGGTTTTAAGAGACATAAACATAACAAAATTTACAAATTGTCCAAAATAATTTTAGCTCATATTTTATGAGGAAAAATGGCGCATATTTTCAGTAAAAATATTTTAAGTACCAATTTTCTCCTTCATTTACTACCTTTTTGACGAAAATAATAGTTCAAATCTTTTAAAGAAGCATATAAGCGACAATTGAAACAGTATTTCACATTTATTCTCTTAATATTTGGAACAACAGCCTTCACAGATAATTCGTAAAACATTTCAGCAAATAGAAGCCCGAAATGCTTCAGACAGGCTCAAAACTCAGCGATTGAGTCTAATTTACTTTTAAACCTATTAACTGGCCTTGCCTAATTTACTCATACATATAAAATATAATTCTGGACGTGAAAAATTTCAGATAAATCCATATAGCGCACATTCTTGGATACATATAAAGTGATTTATTTTCATAAGTAACATAATCCGTGCGGTTATACAGTTGCTTCTACAATGTATTTAAATATAAAAACATTATCCAACATCACCAATACCGATCAATCATTACAGGTAGCTCAAAAATATATTTAATATTGGGTCAATTGTCGTCTCACGTCGCATCATCAACTGTTGGCTGCGAATACAAATCTTTGTCGTTAAAAATCCTTAAGGAATGCACTCTAAGACTCTGCTTCCGCTTTCACGATCTTTTGCCCAGGGTAAGAGCTCAACTTACTTCGAATTATTCCTAATTATCTTCCTCACCGGGGAACCATCTGTCAGATCCTGTGTTCACTCATATTCCTAAACATGATTCAAAAGCTCCTCGATACCAACCCTATGAGCTTGAGGATCAAGCGCTTCAATTTACCCCTGCAACTCCTCTATAAGTTATGAATCCGGCAGATATAAGTCAAATAGTGACTCATCTCGTCCGAAACCACAATGCTTCCAGCAGTTTGCAATACCTTCAGTTGGGATCTCATTCCATGCAACCTAAATCCACTGCATTGCCGTCGGAATATCTAGTTGTAAATTTCTCTCAGAGCTGTATCGCAATTGTCAGTATAAAGCTTCATTTACAGCTTCTTATAAAGTAACTTGAGCATAGCGTTTATATCTGCGTCAAAAAGCTGAAAGCGAGAGGTACAGTTTTGGGGTAGGGAGTACACCTTAATATTAGGAATGTTACTAAGCCAGTTAAAATGTTGCATAAGCGAAACACTTTTCGACAAGCAGGAGTAATTTTCGATCTTGGGCGCGAGAGATGTAGCATTGGAACCGTTGAAGCCAAATTAGAAATAGAACAGTTATTATCCATGCCTTCCTATTTGCGTGGTAATCCAACCAAACTCCTTCCCTTTCTTCCGATTGAAAGCTCTGAGATTCCATGCTGTTCCAATAAACATAAAAAAAGTCCCTCAGAACCATCTCTGGTACAACAGGGAAGAACATTATCCTCTTTTTCCATTTCTCAGTCAAGGTAGTCTATGAGTACCAATAGTACGAACAGGGGGCATATAATAGAACAAGCCGGTCTTATCAGATATCAAGCATACCTAGGATCGAACTGCTTTACTTTATCCTGAAGTGCTGGAAGCTTAGTGTGCAGAAACATTTCATTATCATCGCCTGCCTCTCCTTGCGAGCGAAACGACTTCAATCCCAAATTCTTTTTCAAATTTCTCTTCCACCATTCTGTAAACCTGAATGCTATCTTTTTGCCTTTGTTTTGACACAGATTAGCTTTCGAATGCAATTGTCCCCCTTTTCCCCGAATAACATCTGCACTGATGCACTTTCGTAATGCAGTCTGTGCACTGATTCACTCTAAAAGTGCAGCTTCTAAAGTTGGAAGTTTTCTTGTTCGAATCCTTTTTTTTCACTTCCCATTCTTCTTTGCGGTACAATTTGACGTAGTTCGTCGTACGTCTTGAGAATGCGAAAAATGACAGACTTATGACGAAGAAAATTCTATTCTTGGCCTTGCACCAGCTTGAAATAGTATCAACCGCATGAGATTCTCCAGCATATCTACTCCGATCATATTCGAAAATCAACGCCTTTTTCTAAGCCACGGTAAGACTGTTTCGCATTTTTTTTGCCGTGTTGTTCGATATTGCTCTTGATTGTACTCGTAATGTGTCTATTTCTACTCATTATTGGGACAGCTAGGTTATGTCATTCTAACCCGATACGTGTCCCAACAAATTTTTAGCCACTTATCGACGTCAAAGATGTTTACACTTATCGACGTCAAATTTGTTTACAGCATTACCAACATTGTCTCTTATATTGCAAAGTAAACTAATCTTCAATTTTCAATAAAATTTGTATCCCGAATCCGTTGAAATCTGTCATATACTTCTACCACGTGATTTCTTATATGGAGAGTTTCTTGTATAAAGTGATTACTTTAAATCCTTTGTATGGTTTGAAACATTTATAGCGGCCCCATCTTGCAGAACTTCCAGTCTTTGTTGATCTTTTCTGGTCTAAGGGTACAAATAAAAACTCTAAAGTGTCGCGGTGTTGTGTTTGCACGAACGGATACTAAATAGAATACTCAAATCCGTCGTTAATATAATATTCAGCTCAAACTATAACTGATCTCACAAAAATATCCCCCTCAGAAAAAATTAATTCTTCTTTCTTGGTAAGGTTCCAAGAACACCTCTATCCAGGAGTGAAGTCTAAATAGTAATACTTTTTAGTTACCGAACACAATATGTGGCCAAAAACGCTTATTTTAGGTCACAGCCCCCGCAAATTCAGCTCATCTCTCTTTTTGAGTTCGGATCGTAGCTGTGGTCCCTTTCATTCGCTTTTGCTGAAACTGGACATTGACAGCAATAAAATACCGCACTGTAGAGGCATTGCGTTGGTTTGATGGGTCACGCGATAAAAATTGGTTTGCACGGTTTGCGATTTTCGCACCAGAGCGTCGCTTTTTGCGCTGTTCATTTTCTTTAGAGTTAAGATAGTTGTGTGAGGTACCCCGGGGGACCCTAATTTGATCATCAATGGTCAGCCTCCATAGGTCATCAAATAATCTCCTGTCAAACTCGGTGACCATTTTTCTACGAGGCATGACTAGTCGCATTTAGCACTCTAAATATCTTCAAGTGGTGAAATATATTGCCTAATACATTGGTTCGCAACCCATGCTTATTTAACACCGTAATATACTGAAGAAATGGAAAGGATGTAGGGAGCGTTTTTTCCCATGGTATCAGAAATAGAAAATTAATGAAACAAGATTTGATATGGCTATTTCACGGAAAAATATAGCCTTTGACAGGCTTTCTCAATTTATTCTTTTCTGAAGTAGACCATTCAAGGAACCGGTAGTGATATAAACATTTATATCAGCAGAAACTGTAGTGCTATTATACTTTTCCCATTAGTATAAACTACTCTGCCATCAAGAAAGTCACCTTACTGTTGATGTTTGTCCTTAATCGTTTCGTATGATTACATAAATGCTAAAAAATGTATCGCTGTATTAGTACGTCTTAAGACTGGAATAGGCAGTCTATTTTACATTGTAAATCGACAAATTAGTTAGTTATAACTTTAGATAATGAAATGTAAAGATATATACAATAGAAATAAAGGCTTTCTAAGTAGTACAAGGGTTCCATACGGGCCTCTGGGATAAAATTCGGCGGTAAATTGAAGTTTACACTAAAGTGTAGATTAGTAACTGTACGCCGTTGCTTAAACGGTATATTTCATTAGGTAATGCAAAAGAAAAGTGCCATATTAATTCTGTGGAGTTGTTATATGCTATCAGAGCTCCAGGTCCAGGAATTGGAAATTCGATAAGTGAGTATTTCAAAGTTCGATCTAACAATAACAAGAGGAAACTAAGCATATTTATGCATCAACGGAAAACTTTCTTTTTCTTTATTACCCTAACCTGCACCCAAACAACCACATATTGGGCCTCAGTGCGCACTCAAAACTATCGTGCCTGCCTCAAGAAAATACAAAGATTAAGATATAATTTTATGACTGTTTCATGTACAAAATCTTTCTTTACTTTAGTAGAAAAACTATCTCATTGATCGTTTATTGCAATCATCAAATACAAATTTTAAAGTTTCAATTGCTTTTTAATCCATATTTGAACTGGAAAAAGTCCATTTATTATTTGCGAATGACCACTTTAAAAAGAAGAATAAGAAAAATCATCCCACTTGTGAAAAATATGCTTAGATTGCACCTAAACTCGTATAAATTCTCTAGTATTGCGATTCCAGCGCCCTTACTTATCGACTTTTACTTTGTCCTCATTTCCTTCAATGTTTCCAATTTCATCTTTCTCCCTAGTATTATTCGGAGAAAAGATCTTACCACAGGGACATCATTGTTAAGAATCTAAAACTGCGACTTTCTATTTATTCAAAAGGTGATTTGTAATGAATGCAATCGAGGTATGCGAAATGTTTCCGAGAGGAATTCGAAGTAGGTACCGGAACGGTCGATAACAGGGCAGATTTGTGGGAAGACTATTCAGCACGTAAGGATGAAATAATTTACTGATGACGATAGCTTCATTTGCACCAAAAAAATATCTGTTTCTATATTTCTTCCGAATAAGAATGATTCGAAAAATCGTATATGAAATCTGGAAAGCTCCACCCAAAAAATCTACCACATTGAATAAAGTGCGAAATCCAGCTATACTTCAAAGTACACATAAATCTTTTGCTTCTTTTCTTACATTTGAAGAATATTTCGACCAAGGTACATGATCAGAACAAGAAAAAAATAACACCTGTTTTACAACAAAAAGGCTTTTTACCAATGACCCTACGACCATGCTCCGGAAACGTTTTCCATTAATCTGAAATTTTAGAAGTCCATAGTTTACATCAAAAAATTGGAAATCTGGTTCATTTAAAACTAAAATTGTGCAGTTAGTTTCAAAATGACATATTTCTTCGATTGAGCCTCTCACTTTACGTAAATTTTAATGGTATCACTGGATAAAAATTGGCGTCCAGTTACAAGAAAAAAGTGTATCAGAAGATCATCCGTATTATTTGGAAAATAAGTATTGGCTGATTCAAGCACCGAAACCTTTTAGAAAGAAATCAGCCTTCAATATATCCCGATTTTTTTCCCTATACATTAACATTAGGATAAATATAATGTTGCAATTATTGGAATATGCTGTTCGCTGATCTTCCGAACCTATTTAAGCTTCTCACAGTCATGAAGGGTCTCAATTCTCTCTTAAATAACAGCATAAGATCTATTTTCGGAAAAATAACCATTTTGGTCGATGTTTTCAGTCTTATATAAATCTTAAAAGGAAAGTTTATTAGCTAAATCGAACTAAATGTTTTTCATATCTCTAAACATAATTAAATAGGATTATATAGAATGTTATTCGTGGAAGGCAGGATCATTTATGTAATTTTTTATTGTATATGTCACGCAGATATACGTTTCTTCACGAAACCCAGGTGCAATATAGTAAATATTCTGAAAGAAATTTCTTACCCTTTCCATAGGTTCGGAAAGATAAAAAAGTATATACATTCATTTTTTTAACATCCTTGCATTGTACTGGACTGGATAAGTGTTATAAATAGATTATGTTTTTTTTCGAAAACGACTTCATTTATATTCTTTGATTCAAAAAGGCAATAACGATAGTTTTAGACCACGAAGCGGTGAAAAGAACAAATTTTTGACGAATAAAATCCATTTATTCACTTTTACATTGATAATAGGCTAATGAACGTAGTTTTTCAGACCGTAGGTTGTTATCCTATAAAAGAGATTTTGGAAGTTGTAGTCAGTAGAGTTGGCTTTTCATTGCATTTCTGCAAAAAATATGTTTCCAACTTGTTGAAGAAAGTTCAGAGTACCAATAGACTGGAATTTTAACAACCGCTTCCTTCTTTTTTTCATTCTACAAAGAAATGATTTGCTGACTCTTAATTTTAATGATATTTTCTACAACTGTATAAAGTAAATTTAGAGGATGAAAAACTCTCAAACTATACACCACAACACTGGTGTTTATTTAAAATATGTGTCTTAGGTATATTTAAGACACATTTAATCCGGTACTCTTAAATATTGTCGAAATAAAACAACAATTTACAGCATAACATTAATTTCTAGTTTTACGCTGCAGAACTTAAATCAAAAACTGCAATTTGAGAAAATCTAGGGCTTAATCTTGATTTCTGGGGTTTCAATGGTATTTTAGGGTTAATATTTAACCTATTTTTAGTGGCAAAAATCGGAATTAAAACTTTTCACGTTTTTATCCTTATCGAACCGAAAAATTCTATTTGGAGCGAAATTAAAACGTAATTACACAACAGAACTTAGATGGAACAATAAAGCATATACATTAACCCAAATGAAACAGAGAAAGTGCACCATAGGATAGCGTACAGCACGTAATTATTCCATTACGAAAATTCATCAAAACACAAAATAACCATCAAGAGGAATAAGATTTCATAAATTCACATTGATATGAAAATAATTATGCTTCCAAAAGGCTGGGATCAAAATTAAATCTACCTAGACCATTTTCGACTAACTTTTTAGCGTATGGAGTGTCTCACAGAATCCTATAATTGCTGACTATTTAACATTAACTTCCCCATCTCTGAAATTTTTGCAACTTATTTTTCAGGAAGAGACAGAATCAATATCGCGAACTCAGAGCGATCACTAGTAATAGCCACTCTCGGCCAATTTTTACTCTTTTTGCAATTATTCTTTCAAAGGGCTTTCTTCGTCTAAACGATCTTTTCATGCCTGGGATTGACCAGAAAGAGGAAGAATCAGTGCGGAGAGTTATTCCAAGGACTTCAATAAT
Organism: Kappaphycus alvarezii; assembly: GCA_002205965.3. Lineage (NCBI taxonomy): Eukaryota > Rhodophyta > Florideophyceae > Gigartinales > Solieriaceae > Kappaphycus > Kappaphycus alvarezii. Next base: position 1,182,959 of record NADL03000649.1, read on the forward strand.
TTAGGTAGTCTGTCCCTATCTGTGGTAGCATCTTTAATATACTCTCCGTTTCCAATAGCCACTATTGACTCGCTTGTTCTTCTCTTTCCTCCTTTCCTTAAATCAAGAAGCTTTTCTACCTTTTATCATCTCTTTCGGCTGGTATATTTGTAACTCCCTCTTTCCCAGTGAGATACATATTTTCCTTGCGTGTGTAGAACTGAAAAGCCACAAAACACCAAATTGATACCCCTTCATGAAAAAGTTTTGCACTAATTTTGAATCTTAGCCACAATATGCTCCTTAAACCGACCACATTTTATTCTAAGATTTTTCAAAGTTCTGTTATTCTCTAGAGAAGTAGAACTGTCTACGTAGTGGATCACCCTTGCATCAAGATCTTCAAAAGACTTTCTGGCACCTCTTTTTGAAAGCAGTTCCCGAATACCATTTTCTCTATTCTATTAGTTGCGGGACAAGCTGTGACTATTTCTGGGCAAATGGAACCGAATAGGATATCTCTCTTGGCTTATATTTTCAGGAAGAAGAGATGAAGCTCCAGCACCCCATCCTGCGATCATATATTTGGAAAATAAAAAGAAACGGGTCCATATTCATCGAGAAGACCTGATGTTCCCTTTAATTAGGTCTGATATGTTGTCTATTTATACTGAATATTCTACTAACAGATTACTTTGTCCCGGGTGTGGTTCAAATACTATTGCCAAGCCCCGCTCTTCAAGCCAGGAACCCCTTGTCCAAGAATCGGATGCCCGGAAACAGTGGACGTCCACTGCGACCACTTGATCCACTGCAGGTAGGGAGCACAATGGATCGTCCGCCACGATGACCAGGTCACACTACTAAGTAACGACCTGAGCCTAGGCGCAAGGCATCCTGCCGTCGAGCCCCGGTCGCACGGGTAACACAAAACAAGGCCTGACATTAGGGCAACGGGCGCCACCGGCGGCACCGATTATTTCGATGTGACCTTCGTGAACCCGCTGGCCCCTTCTTACCTCATAATGAGAACCTTTAACCCCCATACCAGCTTGAACGCAGCCTACGCGGACAAGCTACGAAAATACCAGGGATTCTTCGCCAGCTTACGTGGCAGGAACAGACTCGTGCCCGTTCCTATCTCCACACTCGGGGGTGGCATCCCGTAGCATTCCGCCACATCACGGAGGTAGCCCGAGCGGTCGCCAACCGAGCCTTGGACCAATACTCTAGGGTGAGGGCAATTCTCCTCCAACGATACGCAGCGTTGATGGTCACCTCCAACGCAGCCTGCTTGTCAACCGGTCTACCAGCTACTTTCTAGTTGGTACACACGCTCAAGCACTTGCATTATAGGTCCCGCAAATGGTTTGATTATAAGTACAGAGGACTCCCAACATTTCCATTACTCGCAGTAAACCACCCCTTTACCCCCTCCCTTTATCCCAAGAGCAATTAATTGGCTTTCATGGTGTAAGTTGAACTTCTATTAACCCCCAACAGAAGGTAGTAAAGAAGCAAAAAGTTGATGGAAGGAGCCACCAGAACTAGTTTGTTCCAGAAATAAAGACAATAGAACATTATTAACATACAGAAATGTTTTTAATAGTTATCTATTCAATAAGTGACTAATATCGTGGCTAAATTGCACAAATCCGTCTTAAATTTTCCGGTATAACCCCAGTGGTCGCGAATCACCAGGAATAGATTTTAATGAGTGAGTTCTAGTGTATAAATAGTTCTCTCTCAAGAAATTGATATTTTGGTTGCGAAATTGGGCTTGACTTATTTGCGCGAGGATTCTCACATTGCCAATGTATGTTAAATCCTGCATATCTTAGTTACTAGTGAATAAGCTTCCAGGATGGGAACTTAACTGAAAGAATCTATAAAAGTCGTCCTTAGAAGGAATCAGAACAGGATTGGTTCATATCGCAATATCCGAATAGATAAATTAAGACTGAAAAAACTTCAAAAAATAGATGCAAAAACAAAACTGACTCATCTCAGTGTGCGATGGAAATGAAATTTATCCTCTAATAGAAATATTTAAAGATAACTGTTTGATAATAAATTGATAATTGGGATCAATAGAGGCCGCGAAACATCATCTTGATTTTGAATATGTAAGTCGGCCGATGAAATCTATGATTGGTCACTAAGTACCTGTCGATAGTAGCTGAAGAGACTGCAGAAAAGCACAATACTGGATCTTCAGAACCAACCAACTAATCTGTGGCTTTACAAGTAGTATTGGTGCAGAAATAGGACGACATCAGACAATTTCTAAGGACTGTCGTCGCGTTAATGCAAATTTATCGTCGATTCATACCCTTCTCTGAATACAGATGACATAATAGACTTTTATAAAGACGCTGATGTTTTAATAACACTAGAAACTAATAATGGTTGCTCAAAAGGTCCAGTTGCGCAACAGGAATGCAAGAAACAGCTTATCATTTTGGATAAGAAATGCTCTATTCTTTCATATGTAACTTTATTGAAGAATATACCGGCCAGTAGTAAATTTTTCTACAATAGAAAGAAAATGATTGCAATTATTACTTCGCATCACTTCTTTCTGACTATATATCGAATAAACCGAGATAATTTTGAAAACTAACAGCAATCGCTTTGAGTGGCTAATTTCCTGGGATTGTATGGTTATTAGAATTCTAATACGCTACTGAGCACAAACTGGGTATCGTTCACCCATTACCCTATTCTAGGACATGTATAACTGGATAAATTGATAATTGTGATTAATTACCACTTGAGGTCATGCAGATATTAATCTTATAAGTATCGATAACGAATATTTGTCTTCAACGTCAGCAGCAGCTCGGTAAATGAGAAAGACAAAGCGGACTCTAATTCTTTTATCTAATCATATTCTTTAAGTTGGGATACTAAGAATACATCCAGACCGTGGAGTATATTCAGAAACAGGCAAATTGTTTTGAAAAAATGTAGGCACCATACCCTTTTTCTACTTCTCTTGATCCTATTGTGTTCAAGGCTATTGAAATCTCTACCTACAATCATTTTTATTCCTAATACCCCTGACAGAACACACTTTTCCAAGCGCAGCCCTCTGTATTGTCTCTTCCTGCACAAACAAGACATCTTTCTAGCTTCAGTTCTGAGGAATGTATTACCACCCGTGGCAAAGAAAATCTCTCGAAGGGGATTATATAATTGAAGGTATTAACTATAGTGTTATTTCAAGTTACAACTCCGAAAGAAAACTCTGTTCAATTCCACTGTCGAATGGATTTGTAAAGCGGTTTACGGGAGCTATAAGTAACATCAAGTACGATTTGACTAGCCTAACGCATCTGAAATCCATAATAGTTGCGTTTAAGGGGCCAAGATCGAGGCAAAATACTTTCCTAGTTTTATTTTATAGTTCATTAATGTTAAGATGAAGCTTAAGAAAGATATGAAGGAGCCAATGGAGAGTAAGAAGTAAAGGAATTGAAGTGCTGATGCTTCATCCCGCTACGAAAAACCATCGAAATTCGGGTGATGTTGTAAGTCAGTATGGCAGAGAGGAAACAGAACTGCATACAGTCCCAAAGAATCTCGTGGAATGAAACTAATGGTGGAGCGTGAATAGAATATAGCTTCATTATGCGTCTTTCTTCGCAAATCGGAGCAATCTTATGCTTAAATGGTAAAAAAATGTTGTTCGTGTAGACTCACCTCGAAGAATAGAGTAATTGACTCTAAAAGGACAAAAAAGAGCACCATGGCGGGCATGGATAGTACAGTAGTGAAGCGCTTGGCGAGTAAATGTAAATCGATCATTCTGTTACTTTTATTATCTCCATTTACGAAAAATTGGTGCTCATTCCAGTACGTTCTCAGTTCTGCACTCAGTAAAAAAAGACCTCTGAAAATTTTAGAAAATACAGTACGATTTAATCACGAAAGTTGCGTTTTTATCACAATTTCTTGTATAATTACACAACAACTTGTAGTTGTCAATTAAATCAAGGGTAGTGAAAAGAAGTCCTTTTTGTAGTTGCAGTTGCTCTGATCTACGTAAAATTAAATTAACTTGTGTATTTATTTACTTAAATATGTAAGTGGGCCTGCTAAACAGATAAAACCCGAAAAATGCTTAGACGATGCCTACTCCAGCAAAAAGGACGGAAAATCCCTCAATAGAATCTAGGCAAGTCGAGAAAGCAATGAGTTGTAAAACCCCCGGTGTAACCGACAAGGAACTCGTCCCTAGTGTTGTAACTCTCGGCCAACACCTTTTGACACTGGACCTTATCTCTCACATCCCTTGAGTCGTGAGAGACCCAGCCCTGCTAGCTGAAAGAACAAAAGAGTAATAGTGTTTTCCATAATTACATATGTATGCGTGTGATCATGATTTATAACGAATTAAAAAACCCGTGTGTTACAAATTTCATCAATGTATAGCTCTGCTTCAGATTAAGCGCAAATACCCACAGCCATTTTACCTTCCATATACCCAAACGCCTGTGTGCGATCCGAACACTAAAAATGATAGCGCGGAACTAAATCTGATTTTCGTTCTACCATTCGCTACATAAATGACAATTAAACCGTCCATTTTTCTTCTAGAACCATTTTTTTCTAGCACTGCTCGATTTTTCAGAAGTTGCAATAGTCAAGCCTTTACCCAGATTTTCGAACAGATACATATTCTTCTCATTCCACTACGGTAAAAATAAATATTCAGGACCTCCTAGAGAGATACAATAGCAGTAACTACTATCATAGAACTAGATCTTAGCAAACGAAACATAAATAAGCACTGATCTGTCGCTGAGGCCTTGAAACCAGGATGTGTTTCCTGTATACAGAGGCCCTCACACATCAATTTAGTTACGTATCCCAATTACAGACTGATTTATATCACTTTTAGTAGATTTTTCAGGTGTGGAGCCTATCACAAATTGACGGTCCGCTCCCTCAAGATTGTATTAGAGATCTCTTCGAGGCATCCAGCCCCAGTCAGCCAGAAACATAAACATTGCCCCATGATGCAACTATTAAAAAATGTCGTTTTTTACCTTTTCATCGGAACATTTATTTTCAGTGCGGTATTAAAACCTTGATGCTTTATATACCCGAAATATTTCTATTTCATTGTTAGAACCTCCATCGCTGTCTTCGTCAAAATTTAGCATCGCCGAACTTCACATCAATGTCTTCAAGTTTGTAGTCCCTGCTCTTCTCATTAAACGGCTCCATGAACGCAAGGGAGAACCACAGATATGGGCCGTTCAAATTAAGCTACATAAAAAACTTCCGATCAAATATTTACAGCTTAGAGAAGAGTTCTCTCGGAGGTGACTGTGAGTAGCCTACATGCTCCATAGACATACAAGAGATGCGCTCAAAAACGCATACTATCGTTAAAATTTCAGTACTATTAAGCTCGTCGACTACGTTCACTTCATCCCTGCTCCCCATACTCATAGCTCCCAATGCTTTTATCACATTATTATCTGAAGATGTCGCCAATAGGCTTCTGTGAGGGTGTTTTTTCTGAAACAATAGTAAAAATATTTTTTCAGAGGTGGGGTCATGGGAGATTGGTGCTCGGTCAAATGAGGTGCGCATAATCATGCATAAAAAGTTTTTTGAATCTCCTTTCTCGAATTTTCAATAAAAGAAACACTCAAACACATAATGTGGCGCGTTTTGTCGGACTGGAACGTGTTTTTCTTGACAAAATCGGTAATAAGTGTGACAGTTAGACAAATATCGTTGATATGGAATCAATGTTACACAAAATAACTGAGTTGAAAGAATATAACAATCGAATTTGGCGGATCTTTTGAGGGGACACAATAGAAAACTCCCATACTTTGCGCAGTTTTTCTTTCGGAAGTAGATCACCATCCATAAATTGTAGTATTACGAATCATATAGACGAAGTATAGAGTGGCAGAATAAAACATGGACGAAATGTTTTTTTAAAACTTTGTAACCCGCAGCCAAGGCAGAAAAGTCAGCCAAAGTTTGAGATGAAAAGAGATATCAAAAAGTGCACTCACATACAGGATGGAAAACGAAAGGTACCGAGTGCCTATCTAAATCTTTCATGCTAAATGATGACATTGGCTTTTGAATAGTTTTCTAAATGTAGATTTAATGAAAATATAAAGACTACATTTTTGAAAATCATTCAAGCAAAGTGCATCTGAGCTCTTTTATTACGGTTGAACATTAGATTACATCTCCAGTCTGTATACATCCATTACCGTCCAGTGAAACTTCAAATTAATGCTGATCTCAGCATCAATCATATGTAATGCGTCTTTTAGTTGTTGGTAGAGCTACTGCAGCTACTTAAATGCATTAATCATGGGTTTAACTCCTCGAAGATTTCTCCTTGAGAACTGTAAACCCCTCTAATATTTTAGGGGTTCTACATATCTACGGCTACTCTGTTCTCACAGTGCTAAAGTGTCCTCCTGAACATGATACTGACCAAGGTGACTTCCCATAAAGTATTACTGATGTTGAATGACGCAAGTCAGATTTGTAAAGAGAAAAGGAGAATTTTGTTTTCTTTTGCCCATTTTTGGTAAAACCCATACTTAAATGCATTAAAAAGAATAGCTCGTAGTTATAAAATATTTTAATATACAGTGTATTTCAGCTGTAAATTCTCAATTTCACGTACTAGAAGATAGTGCAGTCGCACCGGATAAAAAAAACCTCTCCGATGTCATAAATCGGTGGTAAGCAGCCCCTAGCTTCTACGTATGCCTTTCATATAATATTCAACCACGAAGGCGTATGTATGCAGACGTCAATTGGACGCGCTGGTTTGATTATTACGAACACGGGGATAATAAGGACTTTTCAGTAGAAATTCTATACTCCACCTTGAGGTGATGTAGTGGATGTGTTTGCAATAGTTGTAGACGATTACTATTTATATAGACGAAACCATATGTATCATTAGGCTTAGTAGAGCTTTTTGGTGGCTTAAAGTCACTTTTTCTACGTAACTCACGATCGGAAGAGGCCCAGGAGCTCAAATTTCGAACAATAGCCGCCTCAGTGCGGACTAAAGCCAAAAAAAGGGGAAAACTTATTTCGAACTGTACCCCGGACAAATTATCGAGATTTTTAGAACTAATTATGGTGTACCATGTCTTCAATTGGTGATATCTGAGGTCAAATTAAAGTCAAAGACCATCTCTCTGATGGAGAAAATCTCTGGCGATATCAAAAGAGATATTGTACTTCTGAGTTAAAAAATCATGCCAGTGCCAAAGTTAGCATGAGGCACTCTCGTCCTACAAACGAAACAAAAACAAAAAATATTTAAAACGCAAACTGATTGAAGAACCACTCCTTAAGGAAAATACTTAAGACAAGGACTGATTGAGCGGAACAGAAAACGTAACTGACAAAGTCATACGCGAAATACTTTATTTATAAGAGAGAGAAACGGTGTGAGCTGTCCAGAGCGTACACCTAAAGGTAGTTGAGGCGAGATTACTGAAAGGGTTGAGAGTCGGGAGCCAAGTCCGGAGCCATCTTCGAATGACTCTTTACTTCTTAGTCTGGGAGTCGATCAATGACTGTTAGAAGTAGATACAATAGTAGTTTAATTATAAGTTAGGTACACACAATATTTGCAGCAAAATACCATGTCTCCCATTAAATAATCAATGAACTTGCCCAAGGCAGAATTCATGTCGCCGTTTCGATTAAAAACATAATTCATCAAATACGCTTGATTTGGGCGCTCTGAGAGCTTTGATGGTGTCCCAAAATGCTTGAGACGGCAGGCCTTTTCCTCTCACAATCTCTTAATTGCATAATTTTTCTTCGCATCCTCCAGTCAGCATTTTTTCAAGAATATTAGTGCATTTACAGGTACCCTTCGAAAGAGGAATGGTGACATTTTAAATAACTTGATATTTGGTTCGGGTAGATGCAGTTGCGGCAGTTGCTTAGAAACAAGCAACAGATAAAAAAAGAGCCCTGTCAGATTTTCCAGCAGCTCTACCTTTCTTTTGAAGTCCACTACGGTAAAAGTTACCTTGTTCTCTTTGAAAATACTCTTGATCATAATACTTATAGACGAAAAGCCTCGTTGAATGCTTTCTGGGCTTGAGGCAGTGTAGCCCCTTAAAAAAGCACTTAGCGAGACAATTTCCTGTTATACGCCGATTCTACATATAAACATCACCTAGTTTCACCTCTTAGCATAAAATACTGCAATAAATCGTCAATTTCACTTCTTTTATGTGTCAGAGCAGATCTATGAAACCGTAATCGCTGGAAATTACGATCCCGGAAATTATATCTGGCGATTTCAGTCAGTAAAACATTCCTTTAGCCCCTTCACTATTTACATTTTGCTCCATGTCGGGGATTTCCCGAAAATAAATGATGATTTGAAACCCCAATGTGACTGGTGATGGGCAGTGGACGTGATTGAAGTACTGAAACAAATAGCATTCTAGAACGTGTCTTAATTCACTACTTTTGAATCACGCAATGACATCTTTTTAGAGTTTCATTTATAGTAATTTCTATGATTTCCAGTACGTTATTCTCGCGTAAATTTGTTCGTCACACTAGTTGCATATTAAAGCAAAGTTTTTTCCCTCAGTTGAGGGACTGTCGGGGTCGAAAAAAACAGAATAGGGAAGAACATAAAGTGAAAAGTCCCGGACATTGGGATCACGAGCCTTAACACCGGTGGTCGGCTTTCCCTTTTACACACATTTTCGAATCAGGAGAAGTGATTCGCTAGAGAACAAAGCAAAAATATTGTGTGTTGTCAGTACTGAGGTGGTGTGAGGCCATCAGGTAGGCAAGACCGGTTCGTAAGAGGACTGGGAACTTTAGTCAACTAGGGGTGGGCTTCGATTTTAATCTTCGTCCAATACGCAATAGGTTGCGTCCTCGGCGGATTGTACTCTCCAGAAACTTGTACTTCTGTCTGGGACCCTGTTTGCGGTCTATTCGAGTCTCCTATTCAGTCTGACGCTGCTGAACGTACACCAAGGGCAATGTGGTGCCTTCGGGAAGTCTTCATGCTTTACGTGTCAACGGAGCGGGCCTTAGGACTAGTTTTTCTGTCACATTCTATTTGGCTTCATAGTTCATCACTAAATCCTCAGTGTAAGTCTTTCACAATACTCACCCAAACGTAATCAACCTCAAGTATTTCAAAGGAAGAACGCAAAAGAAATTCTTCTACTCGCTGCAGCAGTGGAAAAATTGCCGTACATCAAACATAATATATTACCAAGACACATGCCCTTCCCTGTGGTGCATTTGATCTCATCTCCTTTGCTTACCCAAAAGTTTAAGTTCGATTATTTTTGAAACCATTTCCTTTGCTTGAAACAAAATCACCGATGAGTAACCTATCGGAATCAGAGGTCAAAAAGTCGCTGGAGATGCTGTGGAGCGTCTTCCGCCAGTGCAAACGTCAATGTTCATGGGGCAATCTCCATAACGGTAATAATCAAGTCAGGCAATCTGGGATAATAACCACCATGCGCATGCTGCAGGAAGACGAGGCGATGAGTGGTGCAAACCTGGTCAGATCTTTTGCGGAACTCTGCCCGCCCGCTGTCTTGTTTGGGGAGGAACTTAGTTCAATCCCTGCGCTTTACACTGAGCTGAGGAACTTTCTTGACAAGCAAGGTTCAATCCTTACCGCGCACTCTCCTAGGCGCATCATTATAACGCTGACCACCAACCTGTACCTCGATGATTAAGATAGTAGTGCTGCTGTCGAGATTGTTAAGAACATCATTGCCGCTGGACTTCGAACAGTCACAGAAGAGCCAAGCTTCGTAAGCCCTGCGCAAAGAGGGAATAGGCAAGAAGTATATTCATCTTCAACAATTTCCTCTGAGAAACTCCTCTGAGAAACTCGCACGTATTGTAGTGATGTGGCTTAAAGAGAGCGAAAAGAAATCTCAGGATACACGGGAAAATGTTGGAAGGATTATGTTGATGAATAACATCAGATTTCTCGACACTACAATCTTTCACCGTCACAGAAGCTTCAGTTCATGCACAACTTGCTCCGTGGTAATGCGGACCGGTTCTACTTTGATTCTGTTGAAGGATATGCTCAATCTTTTCAGCAGGAAATGTACCACATAGAGCGACAATACAACTCTATTTTGCCTCAAAATAAGGTGAAGAATCTCTTTAGATCTACGCGTATGAGTAAATACGTTTCTAATGGCATGTAAACTGTCACTACATTGGAACAGGTTGACAAAGTGATCACCCAGCCCTCCCGCCAAGCACCTGTCACACACCGAGGAGATGCTCACAAGGTTGAGTACCCCTCATCTGCTGTTGTTGGTTATGCTTGGTCAATCGAACCGCTCGTGCGGGTTCTACTTGCAATTTGAACTTCCAGCAACTCCACAGCGAGTTGGAGTCTCAGCTACAATTAAGTAAGGAAGCAGAAATAGCCCGCTCGAAGGAAAAGATCTTTTTTTAATCTATGCGGAGAAAAAAGGGATTGAGGACGAAGCCCCCGGGTTTTTGTAGTAGGCAAGGGAACAATTCCCGCAATCCTTCAACAATGCGGCAAAGGAACCGAAGTCATTCGAAATAGATTCCGAATTTAGACCCCCTCACCGTATCTGGTTGCTTCAACTGTGGAGAAAAAGGCCATTTTTTCAACAGCTGCAAGAAGCCTTTAAATATTGCTCGCGCTGCAGCGAACAAGCCCGAGTACTACGCCAAGAAGAATACAAGGCAAGAGCACCGAACGCATCATATATTGGCTGAGTTGTGCTACCAGTTTGATTGTGAAACTGGAGAGAAATTAATGCCGCGAACGAACCGAAGAGAACGAAGACAGGGATGTATTCGAGAGCCTACTTTAAGATGTACAGGCCAGTATACATCACAATGTTATTTCAGTATCCCCACATGCCTCCCTATCGACTGGTTCAGAGGAGAATGATGGAAAAATTGAGGAAAATGGTGACAAAGATTCCATTCTTAAAAGTAATCAAGGCTATCAAGATTATAAAAAGGCTCGGGCCAAAAATATCGATTTTGAATATGACACAAAAACGGACTATATTACAACGATTCTTGATAGTGAGAAGTCAACTTTCGACCTGCTTTCATTGGATGCGACTGAGATTGTGCGATTTAATGGAGCGTACGTGGATACAAGGGCACAGAAGTTTGTGATTGTAAGACCCCAAGCTTAGGCTTACTGTTCTCTCGTACGGATAAATTTCGCACTGAGAGACATTGACGGTCACAGGTTTTGCAAGTTTGGTGATAAAAAGTTCCGAGGACGTGGCTCCGTCAAAATTCGTATTCATGTTAATGAGGAAATTTTCCTTTGTTTTGATGTTTATTTTGTAGACGTGTATGTTCCATTCCTCCTTGATCTTGACATTCTAAACAACTATATGGTTTCAATCGATCTGAGAAAGGATAATATTTTTCTTTACAATATTGCCTGTTAAGTTGAGCTAGTGCGGATTCATGGACACTTACTCATTCATTGGAATGCTGAAGTGGGTATTCTGTTCCCTGCTGAAGAACCACGACAGGTTCACCACCATTTTTCATCTATAATCTCAACGTATTTTTGCTCTTTTACGCGTAACCGGAGGAATTTCAGCAAGGTACACTTGAATATTTTGAGGGCATTGAAGCGAGCTGCGATATATGTCAGCGCTTGAGCCAGAGACCAAGCCCCTTTCCTGAGAGTTTATCAGAGGCAGATACCATATTTAACAGGGATTTAAGTATGTGTCTCGCTAAAATTGGAGGAGATATCATCCAGCATGTGGTAAATAAGGATACCAAGTTCAATACATCAGCTTGGTTACTAGGGAGAGTGCAGAAGAGGTCTGGAATTCGTAACTCGCTATCTGGGTCACACAGTGTGTACGGAACCATGCCACAAGTCATACGGACGCTGGTTCACAGTACATATCGCTCAAATTTAAGAACTTTTGTCAAGCAGCTGGTTATTCGCTAAACTCGACCAGTATCGTGAGTCATAACTCCCTAGGCGTCGGTGAACGTTATCATTCCTTTCTCAGGAAAATTTACGAAAAGGTGGAAGCTGAGTATCCCGAGATGAGGAAGACAGAGCAATCCAGTATCGCTGCCAAAGCTCGCAACGACACAGCTGGCCCAAATGGGTTAGTTCCGACTTTTCTCATGTTTGGAATTGTACTACGCATTCCACTGAAGCCCACGGACTTACCAGAACAGGTGGGGCGGATGGTGCACATGATCATGCACGGAAGGAGATTTACCGCATTATCGCTTCTGCTCGAGTCAGTAAAGATCTATCGGCTAGGACGCCTGCCAAATATATGTCTTTTATCAAGATCAACGACAAAGTATTGGTGTACCGTGATGAGCCAAACCACTGCGAGGTTCCATATGATGTTATCGATGTGTGTGGGGAGAACATTATATTGAACTTAAGGGGACGAAATCCCCAGTTCTCTGTATACCGAGTGAAGTTTAATTGTAAGGACCCCGTGTTGGCGGAGAAAGGAAGGAATGGTACTACCCAGGAGGAGGTCAGTAGTGTCACTAACCAGAAAAACACAACATAAATCCTTTGCAAGCTGAATACCATGCTATCCAGTATCTTCGCGAGCTATCAAAGACAATAGATGCGCAACCGCGATTAGATCAAAGTGATTTTATCGTTGCAGAAGAGTACCTAGGAAATATTTTAGGAGCAAACGATCCGTGGAGGACCTCTCAAGCATTACTGGAGGCAAAGAGAAACGAATTTGCAGGGCTCTTTGGACGAACCACTTTTAGCGTTGTGGTGAAGGATGCAATTTCTCGATATGAAAACATTCTAGGAGTGAGATCTCTACTATCACTCAAGAACCCCGGAACAAAACGTAGAACTTTAAAGGCTCGATTAATCATTCAAGGCCATAACGACTCCAACAAGGACTTCTTTCTTCACAATATGCCGACTACTCATCAGAAATCGACTTGACTAATTGCCTCCTTTGCTGCAGTAAGGGGATTCCGGATTTTCAGTAATTACGTCAGCCAAGCATACTTGACAAGCGAATCATTGCCTAAAAGAGCCCTTTTCTTGCAGCCAAAGGCGGAGGATATGCATTTCTTAACCTTAAAGACGGTAAAGTGCGCAAGTTGAACCGACCATTGTACGGACTCTTCGATAGCGGAGACTATTGGATAAGTATGATTCACCGCTATATGAAAGATAGTTTAAAACGGTCTCCATTAACCGGAGACCACTCCGTTTACGTCGGCATTCAGAAGCCCAGTTCTGGGGCAACTAGGCTTTTCCGATTATATGTTGGTGATTCCCTTGGTGTTGGAACAAATAATTTCGAACAGTTAACAGACTGCATGAGCAATGATTTCGAATTGAAACCGAGGGCATGGGATGGCATTAAATTCTTCGGAATGCACATGTCTCGGTAAAAAGGCGGTACAATTAGGATTGAACAGAACATCTAAATATCAAGACTTCAAATCCTGTCGGAGGACTCCACATTTAAGGATTTGCAAAGCGAAAGGGCTGCTCTACTTTCGGCCACAAATACTCGTCCAGATATTTCATTCATTGCAAACCAAGCCGCTCGGTTGACAGAAGACCGTTTCAATAGTATGTCGAATAAGATTCCAAAAAAATCCATTCTAAAGATACGGAAAAAAGAGGTAGCGTTCCATTATTCTAATCTAGATGAGTATTCGTTTCATCTTCGCGTATATTTGGATGCTTCTTTTGGTACCAACTATGATCTTAGCTCACAATTGGGTTTATGATTCTCCTTTGCGATTGTCACCACAACTGCCATATTCTGGACTAATGCAGTAGGAAGTCCAAACGTGTTGTTTTGTCTATACTTGGAGGTGAGATATGCGCATTCACAGATGCTTTTTATGCTTTTGATGCTTCCGTCATGCTCAAGTATGACCTCAAACTCGCTTATAGACGTAATGTTACGATCGAAATGTTTACGGACTCTAAAGGGCTATTCGATATTATTACCAAATCTTCTGGTATTATTGAGAAATGATTAATGATCCATATCTTTTCTGCACGTGAAGCCTATAAAAACATTTGAGGTTGCGCAGATAGGCCTTGCGAATGGAATAACAAATGTTGCTGATGTGCTCGCTAAGGAATCACACAGCGCATCGCTTGATGTCATTCTTCATAGCGGAATATACAATACTGAAGCGTTCCAACGGTTTATTTGAGATAACATTGCTCTACTTTAGAGTAAGCCGAGTGTGATTGAAGTGCTGTAACCAAAAGCATTCTAGAAGGTTCCTTTATTCACTTCTTTTGAATCTCGCAATAATATCTTTTTCGAGTTTCGTTTGTATTATTTTCTATGTTGTCTAGTACCTTATTCTCGCGTAAGTTTGTTCGACTCTTGCACTGGTTGCATATTGAAGCAAGTTTGCTTCCTTCTGTTGCGTGGCTTTCGGGGCCAACAAAAACAGAAAAGGGAAGAACAGAAAGTGAGAACTCCCGGACTTCGGGATTACGAGCATCAAAGCGAGTCATCGGCGTTCCATATTACCCACAGTGAAGGTACCGTAGAAAGCAAAACTCATTTCCGATTTTCAGAAAAGAGCAGGCTGTGAAATGTTGAAATTATGACAATTAACGATGATTCCAATTTCCGATTTCGAACCATCAAGACTCATTGATCAGCCCTCACGTCCGGTCTTGAGCCAGCTTTTTATGGGAAATAAAAGGTACTACTGATCACCTTGTCTGTTATTCCGGGCCACAGCCGACCGTATCTTTAAAGTATTAATCACCCCACATTTCCCCTCAGGGCCTGGCGTTATCCGCCGCCGTATCTACCAGCGACCGAGTTGCACCCACTGGTCATCCATTGCTCAAGCTATCCTGTCCCGAGCCCGGATGCGCATGGACGACGAAGTACATCCGGTTAGGTCCTAGCCGTATACTTAGAACGTGCGCAGTCCCCAGTAGATAATGAATGCATTAAACTTCTTTCCTTAACACCAACGGCATCCAACGTGTGTGTGGCTAATCTTACGAGTTGTACAGTATGGCACAGAAGCGTGCGGAGGGTATTCAAAAATTAACCACGAATGCAGGCGGCGGGGGAAACCTGTCGCGCCTGAATCACTTGGAGACAACGCAAAACGGGTAACAAAGTCGCGGAGCTCCTGTTGAGGGGAGGAACCGCGACGTCAAGCAGCGAAGGAAGCAAAGCGGCGGAAGAAACCCTGGCCGTCGTCGCCCAAAGCGCCATAGGTATCAATCCCGACAGGGGAGAGGATGATATCGTTTTTGTCGCGGTAAGTGCCGTAATGACGATGTTTCTCGCGCTCTGCGAGTGTCGCGGCAGCGTCTGCTTGGCGAGATGTGGCGGGGAGCGGAGTGGTGGGTTGCAACTTCGGTATTGCTAGGAAATCTATATCAGTACAGTACGTGCACGCAGCGCTGTAATGTAAACTATTTGCCACAATTGCCCTACGTTTGGATACCCCAATGATAAGTGTATTATCCTCGGATACTGTACGGTATCCGAACAATTTCACACCCCAGAACGGTACGATACCGCGCAGTACCGTACGATACCTTGGGTACTGTAAAGTATACCGTGTGCGATACAGTGTCCATGCAGTACAGTGCAGTTCAATGTTTAGCATTGCCGCAGATCGGGTGAGTTTCAAACATCCGGGACGATAATGGTACAGTGCAGGACTGTACAGCAACAAGACATACTGTACTGTACTTTAGTCTCTGGGCTACTATTTTACGAGGAAATGGGACAGTAACGTTACGGTACAGTACCCTGCGTTCCGGTATCATTACTGACGCCATAAAGTTACTCTCATCCCAGGCGTGGATTTGTACAGCTGCGTGCGCTATCCGTTCTTGAAAAAGAAGCAAAAAACAAAGATACTGGCATGATCAATCTTCATCCCAAGTGAGAAATACTGTTACCAAAGGCCAGCTCTTCGTCCGCAGTCAGGCGCACGTATTGATTCCCTCTATTTTTTCCTCACAAACAAAAGCGATGATGCCATTGCGCCAGCGAGCCTGATAATGACGACAAACTTTGCATTTTTGTATCCTCCCTTTCCCATTAATTCAAGCAAAAGACGCTCTAACGTTGCGCCCAGTCTTGCGCCTACCTATTGCTACGTCGACATGAGAAAACGCCGACAATTGAAGCCTGTCGCTGCTCGCCGCTCGTCGCGACAAAAAGCGCCAATCTCAGCCAACGCCAATGATTTCTCTCGTCGGCCCGCCATCATTGGCTTTGGTCTGCTCACTGCTGCAGCCTTTGTTGCATTTTTAACTCTTCGCGTGAGGGGTTGGGGCGCTGATTTTCTAAACTCTTCTTGGAAAGAAGACAACTCGCAGAGCAGCACTAAACCGGATCGTGATGGCGCTAGCGTCAGCATGGCCCCTGTGTTTGGTGCCGAGGTGATATCAGAATACAAGCATGATGCAAAAGCGTTCACCCAAGGCCTCGTATGGCATGATGGTACATTGTATGAATCGACGGGGTTGCAAGGGCAATCCTCTGTTCGTGCCGTGGACCTTGAAAGCGGAAGTGTCATTCAGTCACACAAGTTGAAATACACTGATTTTGGAGAGGGCCTTTCATTATTTGGAACAAATGCGGAGTACCTCCTTCAAGTCTTGTGGAAAGTCGGAAGGGGATATGTGTACTCAAGGGACACTTTACAGCGCGTTGCTGAATTCCAGTTTAAAGGAGATGCATGGGGGATCGCGCTGGTCCCAGGAGCAACAGATAAAGTGTATCTCAGTGACGGCTCGTCTCAGATCTCCACGTACCAACTCAATGGCACAGAGCTAAAAAGGTCTCCTCCATAACGGTGTACGACGGAGACAAGGAGGTTGGCCTACTGAATGAGCTGGAGATGATAGGGGATGAACTGTGGGCAAATGTGTGGATGTGCGACTTTGTTGTGCGCATCGACCCTTTGACAGGCCAGGTCAAGGGGTGGGTGGACTTACGAGACCTGCTCTCGAAAGCGGATATTCCGCATGGGCATACTGTGGATGTACTGAATGGGATAGCTTGGGATGAATCGCAAGGGCGTGTCCTGGTGACTGGTAAACTGTGGCCGAAGCTTTACTCGATTCGTGTCTCAGAGAAACCGGTAGCGGAAAAAATTACGCGGGTGACCAATGCATTCTTCCTCGACTCCTCACGCGTGCGCTATGTGCTGGACAATGTTTTGGGTTAGGAAACAGGTAACCGGGGGTACATGGAAAGTGGAATCATTCGCGTCCCATCCGGTGCACTAGTGTAGCAAGGCAAGCGTTCTGGGCCCGAAACAAGCAGTAACAAGTAATTCGTTCTACGTACAGCAAGCCACGTATACCTCAACTGGGAACTGCCTGACTACAAGCGGCGCAAGAAGCTTTGTACAGTTGCTCGACATCGATATGATCTCCGGCGAAAGCGTCGCGATGGAATAACGAGACTTTGCCTTGAAAGTCAACGAGTATTGCGCCTCCCTGTTGGAAGGCGTCAGTAGGAAGTCTGGACCATGTCTGTTTGTTGCCCTCCCTGAAACTCTGAATAACTTTGATCAAACCGCCTGCTGTGAAAGTAACGCCGACCCCTGCGGCAAACTGCAAAGCCTTATATGTGGTTCGCGAGGGGTCTGTGAAAAGGTCACCCTTCCATTGCAATTCCCGGACAAAGTCATTGGCCTGTTCCACGGTACCGTTTCCAATAAGAGCGACGGTGATATCACCACACTGAGCCAATCTAGGCGCGAGTTTTGCCCAGTCAGCAGCCTGCTTTTTGCATAGTGTGCAACCGTAGTGACGGAGCCAACCCAAAAGCACAGCGCGATTCTCAGTGGTCTGTCGATCAACGTAGGAAGTGAGAGAGGTGGGAGAGTTGGACAGGTCTAGCACCTTGTCAGAGCCCGGGTCAGAGAAGAGTTGCCTGAACGGAGTAGGCGCGGGTGCAGAGGATGAGGCAGTTGCAAGGGGGGTGCCTGTGCGAGATTGGCGACGCGCAAGTAGCGGGCGTCGTAAGGAACGTAGCGGGAAGGAGCGGCGGAAGATGTGGGAAGTGGTCGGGGGCGGGCTCGTGAAGGAAAACATGGGTAGCGTGAGTTGACGGTTGCGAAACCAAAATAGATTCTGTGAAGCTGCCGTCTTGTTTGTGGGAAACGCTAGCACAGCTGAATGTGAAAGAAGAGCAAGGCAACGCAGGAAATGGAAGATTATGGTGGTGGAACGTCTCGTCGCATGCAATAGAAACGGTTGCGTAGAGAAGAAGTTTGGGCCGCTTTCTTGGAGATTGAGATTTGAAATGATCAGAAAAATCGTTTCGACATCAAATTCTGAAGCGTTGTCAAGGAAATGAGTTGTGAAACAACACAGCAGTTTGGGACCGAAGAGTTCAACGAATTGACACACCCCCTACGTAAAGCTCCGTTGCGCCCCATAAGAGAGCTCTTTGTAAGTATGCCATACTGTACAGTACAGTACAGTACAGTGATACGGTACAGTACGACTACCTACAATTCGGCTACAGTATACGTAGTAACTCTCATTATAATGCATTTTAGTAATAAAAGGTCACCATTCCCCCCTCTGATTACCCCTCATTTTACTTTCGCTATGAACTACTCGCCGCCAATGGATATATACCACCTGGCACAGCTAGAAGTCCATTTCATTTGCGGCTTCAATCTCTGACACTGATCCGGGTCCTTGAACGCTTTATCGTCCGAGCTGCGAAGAAAGGTCACGTCTCTCCCACCATCTTTCGCACCCTTATCTATCAACGCTTGAGTTGCATCATATGGTCGTCAGCAGCGATGGCCATCATTTCGCGCGCCCCTCTGAACGTGAAGAGAAACTTTACTGCACGCTACGATTCGCATACGCATCTACCAGCGTATCAGTTGCGCTTTGTGGTCGTCGGTGGCTATAGCCATCATATCGCGCGCCCCACTGCACGTGACCGATTTGATCCATCCAGTTAGTTCTTAACTGAATAGTCGGTCAGTCGGTGCACACTCAAGATAAGTAATGTGTAAAGATCCTCTTCATGAGTATCGAGGGTCCAGTGCAGGAACCAACTATGTTGCTAAATGCTAACCAGGCGGTCGACGTCCACGTGCACAGGGGTGCGGGACACGATAGCGGTCGTCAAAGACGACCAGATCGCGTAACTGGGGAAATTTGGGGTGTTTTAAATCCATGAAAAATATGGTCAGCTGTTCCCTGAGGGATGTCGTGTACTGTAGCTAGTTCGTCGATATTTTCTAGATCGAATAACTCCAACAGATGTATGCAACTTTTCCGTGATGCGCTGGAAGAGATCTCTATGGAGAGGATAGTGGCGCGGGAAGGCGAACCCAGGGAATCAAAAGCCAGCGGTTTGAAATCGACGTTGGGGGCCTGTGTGGGGTTGTCGGAAGGGGGTGGGAATCGACGCGACAGTTTGCGTACCAGGTCAGTGGCCTTGTTGCGGTGCGCAACTGAAGCAGCACCTCCCACTTCTCGGGTAGCCCATGATCGTACGTTGGCCTTGAATGGTGACAAGACGGTGACGTCGCAGGCGATGGGGCGCTTCGCAGTGCAGTCGGGAGCTGGCGGTAGCTGGACGAGGATGTCAGCGGGTCTTAGCTCAGTGCCTGGCACCAAGAGCGGAAGCTCAAACTGGCAGTCCAGACCGGCTGCACGGGCGATACGGCCGGCAATGACGTGCGTAGCGAGTCGTGCCGGTGTTTGCGACCGAAACTAGAAGGACACAGGTCTACTGCGTGGTCTCCTAGCGTGGTCTGCTAGCCTGTCAATGGGTCGTTTGCAATGCTCACAGTTCGGAAGGAGCTAGTCATCGAAGACAGACAGTCCGAGGTAGCGACGTACCATGGTCTTCCAGTGTACTGCCGATACTTCCGTTTCGGTGGTGGGATGCGCGAGGAGGAATGCCGCACCCGGGCCTTTGCGAATGCGAGGCCGCGTATCCGGTTCCTCACTGCGGCGGCTGTGTGATCGTCTGGATTTGGGCAACGAACCCAGACTTCGTCGTCGTTCCAGTGTGCCTTGGCCAGCGCCTCCTGCTGTACACCTTTTAGTTAGGTTTGCACCTGGGTGTGCTCTAGAGAGAGCACCTTCGACTGTGCTCTAGAGAGAGCACCTTCGACCCGCACTTCCTTCGACCCGCTTCCCCTCTCTAGAGAGAGGGGAAGCGGGTCGAAGAAACCTAGGTCGACGGAGTAGGGACAGAAGGGTATGCGGAGGACAAACTCGCGCATGGGATCGGCAGCTTGGTGGAGGAAGAAAGACTTATCTTGGCGGCATCGAGAGGCAGTGAGGGCGGTGGAGCGTTGTCCGATGTGTGCCCCGGACCTGACACGGGCAGGTGCTGCATCGATGAGACTTGCGGCAGCGGCACCGTGGAGGAATGGTTCGATAAGTGAGAAGCCGAGACCACTAAGCCGGAGGGGCAATGTGGCCTGCGACCATGCTTCGTCCGACAGCGTGATACCATGAAGCTCCGTAAAGTACATTCGTTGAAGGTTCTCAAAAGCTTCGGCGGCGGTACGGGCGTGTGTCGGATCGGCAAGTTTGACCGATGTGGTTCATATCCGATTGGATCTTAATCTTATTAGGCGGTCAGGCAGTGTACACTCGAAACGACAGATGAGTAAACTCTGCATGGCGTATTGGCCAACTGATACAGAGGACACCACTCTCGATGCAAACAAGTGCGGTTCTAGGCAACTATCAATGTTGCGTAGAACCGCCCTTATTTCCATACCCTCCCTTGAACCAACACCCATACTCCTCTGAGCCGAAATCCAGCCTCTTGCTCGGCATGGAGTTTCCACTTTAATACAGATGCTCTACGTCACACACCATCCGTGCTCTGCTTGAACTCTAGCCACTCTTCCTTTTTGGACCAGCGGCGGGATTCTTCATCAAAAAAACGGGAAAGGATATGGGGAAGGCCAACCCAACACAGTCCTACAAGCCAAGACAGCTATACAGTCGCAAAAAACTACCAAAGCACAATACACCTAACGTCGCAAACCAACCTTACGAGCCCAACGAGCTAAGCAGCAACTCTCTAACATACGCGGCTCTCAACTGCGCGCGAGCATTATCGCGACCCCTCCTCCTCTTGTCCCTATCTGCCACGTTCATGATAATTGCACCCTCTCTGTCCATGTCTGTCTTATCACTGACCGAAAACGCTGCCC
The DNA here is from genome assembly GCA_002205965.3 of Kappaphycus alvarezii. NCBI lineage: Eukaryota > Rhodophyta > Florideophyceae > Gigartinales > Solieriaceae > Kappaphycus > Kappaphycus alvarezii. Next base: position 1,204,175 of record NADL03000649.1, read on the forward strand.
TCGACACCGTAGACGCTGTCTCCGAGTGCGCCGCCCCCACCTCCATCGACGCAGCATCCATCTCCCCCTCCTCCTCCCCCTCCTCCTCTATCTCCACATGCGACTCCTCCATATCATCTTCGAATTCACACTCTTCCCTCAACTCATCCCTCCTCCGCGCTGAGCGAGCCGCCACTGCCGCATGTACAGCCGCATCCATCTTGCGTCTCACCTCAACGTCAAACGCCAATCCACTGTCACTCATATCTCCTTCCACGCCTTTTCGACCACCAGCACGTCTCAGTAGCCATCTTCGTCCTCTCATCGGCACTACTCCTCGTCGCGAGGGGCCCGCAGTGGATGTGGAAGGTCCAGCATAGCACGTCCCACAAACCGAAGAACGACTTGCCGTTCCGGCTCCACAACTGGAACAATTCATCATGTGTTGTCGTCTGCTTGTCGGTTATTGCACTTGAGTGCGATTAGTATTGCAGGTTTGTGAGTGAGATTTTCCAAAGCAAACGAAAAACAAGGTTTCAAGATGGTTGAGGGCTTTGGGAAACACAAACGGCACACAACGGAGGAAATGGAGAGGGTGGAGAGAAAGAGGAGCAACAGGGGTGAGGAGAAGGGAGGTTGGTGAGGAAGGGAAAGCGTTGGTCGAGCGAACGAAAGAAGCAAGAGGAGTGGGTGCGCGCCGGGCTTCTCGATAGCACGACAGCGCAGATGGCAGGAGGGTATCAAGCGGCGTGCAGGACATTTCGGGAGGGGAAATTGGGTGGCCAAGGTCTTAAAAATAGATGCGACAAGTGGAAAGTCGAGTGCGCCTTCCTCCAACAGCATTTCTATTTTTGGTTCATTTTTGAACCCACATCGCATTGCAATTTACCTGTGCCCGGGGGCCTGCAGGGAAGTGGATTTCGACCAATCAAGAGGCGGGACAGTCGCTGAGCTGGCGCCACCGGGGCAACTATGCCACGTGCATCGGGCCAGTCATTGCGTTTGGTGTTCATTGTGGGCCATTGGAAAAGTCCCTTGTGTAGTATGAAATGAATAGTGTGGGTTGTCAACCCATTTCAATGCCACAATGGCATTGTTTTTCCTAATATGGCCATTTTGTATGTATTGAGTTTTGGCACTTTCTGAGGACCTGGGTCTCAATTGGGGAACACATTACCCTCCAGATTTTTGTTGAGAACACTTCTTACATGTGTTAATTGCTGACACGTCCCATTGCTGGTACACTCTGATCCACAAAAAGAAATTGGCAACAGCATGGAAGAAAACATGGGAAAATGGAGCAAATTTTCTATAAAAATCCAGCCTCTTCCATTTGCCTTTCCAGAAATGTGCGGCAGCACTGGATTTTCAGGGCAAAGAAAAAAAGTTGTGCACTGCAGACTTTCCAGATCGAAGAAGCAGCCTTCGTCGATCGGTTGATCCGTTGGGGTCCCACAACAAGTGCTGGAATCCGGGTTGCCGAGTTGGCATGTCAGGTCTTTGTTACGTCCTCAACTGCTGACAATTTCAGAGCAGACTGTACCGTACTGTCCATATTGGTCTAGAACTGAATAACAACATTTTGGTTTCTGCACGTATAGCACTGAAGTCTCCCTAGGTGCAGCCCCGAGACTGCATTGCCTAGCATCCTTACGACGAAATTTGGCAACAAGTTACACCGTAATCATAGCGCAGCACTGGCACGAATCCGAAGACTGATGAGAAACCATGTTCAAGGAGAGAGGTTGAACAAATGCGCGGTACGTCTGGCAGAGAGCCATCGAAACCTCCGTAATCATTCCGGAAACTTGGCAGAATGAATTCAAGGTGAACAATGATACTTTCGCACTGAGAGGCTAAGTGCTACAGTGCAGTATTATTCTGACGAATATGTATTTACCTGAAATGGTATTGCAACACTGCAGCTGATTTTGCGGATTTTTGACTCTTCAATTAATTCGATAGGTGTGTGCGTGAGTGCACAATGACCTGGCAATTCAGAACAAACAAACCGAGAAAGAACGGGCATCGCTGCAGACGACCGAATCATAGAACAAAGGGCGTTGATATATTCTCAGGCAAGATTTTTTCTGCGGAGAAGTCTGGACGGTGTAGAGAGAGGAACTGAGCTAGTTTGTATTCCTCTAGCAGTCAACGGTTTTAAGTAAAATCTAGTGATCCGGTATACTGTACTGTACTGTACTGTACTTCGTGTACATTCTGCACTGCTCTGCAGGATTCCAGCAGCCAATGTCAAGTGTCGCCTCCATAGTTTTCGGTAAAAAATTATCACGCCAGAATTTTCTTGTTGGAAGGCGTTCACTCCATGTCTTAACGCATTAGCCGCGTGGATATAACCGACCACATCTTCCATGCATTAAAATAATCCAAAAACTCCCCCCGGCGCAAGGTTTGAATGTTGTTGAAGATGCTGCTTCGGTGGATTACGATCGATGTATGCAAATTAACCTCCAGTACTTTTTCGGACAACGGCATTACCGTACAGTATTCAACGAAAAACCCCAATACTATGTCAGACACCCGTATGATCGGAAGTTGTTGTAAATGTCTGTTTGATTGGTAGATGAGTTGTGCTCATCATAGCATGCCCTGTTTCAGGCACTACGGAATTGGACGAGGAACGTCTGAATGGAACGAAACAAACATGTTGCTGGTGCCAGCACCAACATCACCTGTGAACCGCAACACGCAGAGCTTAGTCACCCAAATTAGTTTTAAGGGGTTTAACTTTGCAACGTTGCACATTTGGACTGTACACCAGTGATAAACCAAATACCTGTTCAAGAACTACTGTACGTAGAGGTGAGATCACCTGCAGCATTAAGCTGTTAGACTGTAATAGAAATCACCCAGTACTGTAAAATGCCCTTGACACAGGACTTGTCATACTTCGGATGAGTAACTGTTTTGTACTGTATCTACAATTCTGTGCAGGGGAGTTGAATTTGGTGTGCTTCACTGATTTCACATGTAAGACGTTGACGATGGATTTCCCGAGGTGGAGGGGCAGGTCCGTGTAATGGAGGAGATCTTACTTTGGCTATGGTTACGTGTTTGCAACGTGCAGGGTCATTAGGACACCACTCGGTGGCTATTGGGAGGCAAAACGCTGCTTGTTGCGGGGCGCGGCAAACTATCGAAGCGGCACATGTGGACCAGATTACGTAGCTTTGTTTCTCGTACAGGCGACATTTCACTCTCCCAAGGGAACTGCCGCTGCGCATCGCGTCAGTTACGGCGTGCTCATCGAAGACCTGGGATGATGCATCAGATAGGGATCCCAACGATTTGAACCCGAGGGGCACAAATCTCCAGCCCAGTCGCGAAAGTCCAGGGAGTGCCTCTCCGGGGACGGCTGCCACTTTCCTCGCTAGGTCGGTCGTCTTCCGTTTTTCCGCTGCCGGGGCCACCGCCCCCGCAGCCTTCGCTCCGCGCACATGGTTGTCTTCTGGGAGGGGAAAACGACCGTAACGTTGTACGCTACCGGGAGGGGAGCTGGCGTGGTGCGTCCATAGTGGCGCCTTGTAGCGAGGACGCCCGCTTTGCGCACGTTCATCCCAGGTAGGAGGTGTGGAACCTCATACTGCACGCCGAGTCCCACAGCCGAAAATAGTTCCTTGCCGAGCAGGCGGTACACGGCTTTGTGACGGTTGTCCCAGCCAAGGCCTTTGTTGCAAAGGTCGGAAGCGTGGTCCCCAAGGTTGTCCATGAGTCTGATGCACTCTGCGTATCGCTGGGGCGTAGTGTAGTCGAGGACGCAAACTCCCAAGTGGCGGCGCAGCATGGCGGACTACATTGTATCGGATGTGCGGCTGACCGCGGACGGATGGGCTGTAAGGGATGATGCGGCCGTTGTGTCCAGGTAGGCGTGGCGGCGGATGCGACGCCGGGTCTCTGAATCGGAGAGCGCTCATATTCATCATCATGCCAGAGTCCCTTTGCTGCAAAGCCGCACAACGCTCGATATAATTCGTCGTATGGCACCCGAGCAGGGGGGAATTTTTGGGTTATTTTAATGCATGGAAGATGTGGTCGGTTATATCCACGCGGCTAATGCGTTATGTGGAATAAGTCGTCGCTGATGGGTAACACTACAGTACAGTACATGACCTTCCTTACAGCGGTACACAGTTATGTTGGGAGACTGGGCAGCATATGCATTACAGTATCGATCCACATTGGGGGAAATGGGGTTCATTTACAGCTGCCGCTCGATGCCATAGCACACCCCCCTTAATCATAGTTTCGCCATTACAATCTACTGTATTTTAAAAACTAATCTGATAGTCGCATTTGGCCCCTCAAATAACCCCTAAAACAGTGCCTGTTTAAGTCAATACTAATGCATTCTTACAGCAACTTGAAAATATAAATTTTATAGGGTGTCTGGGGTCATAGCATATTTCAACTGATGTACCTCCCTTTAACAGTAAAGCCGCGATTCCTGATACTCTATCCTTCTCAATTACCTCCCACACCCTTCCTGCGACCCCCACAATGCCACGCGGCACGCAACTCACGGACAGTGAGCGTTCGCAAGCAAAAGCGTTGCAGACAGCTGGCAAAAGCATTTCCGACATTGCTCGTCAACTTAAAAGATCGCGCAAAGTAATAACCAACTTTCTTCGTGATCCTGAGGCTTATGGGAAGAAGAACTACCGCAACAATCGTCGCAAAATTACAGTAAGAGACGAAAGAAGGCTTTTAAGAGCAGCATCAAATCAGTCGCTGAGTTCTCGAGGGCTTCGTGACGCCTTGCAGCTCCCAATTTCAGTCAGCCGGACACGTGCATATCTTACCGGGAGCGTTCGTTTGAGGTACAAGAAAGTTAAACATGCCCCCCGTTGACTGAAAGGCACAAACTTGCCCGCATGGAATGGGGTCGAAAGCATGCTCAAATGGGTCAGCGATTTTGGGGTTCTGTTCTTTTTACTGACGAGAAGCGTTTTAATTGCGACGGGCCGGACGGGTGCAGTACTACTGGCATGATTTAAGGAAAGATGAACACGTTTTATCGAAGCGTCAGCATAGGGGAAACGGGATAATGGTTTGGGCTGGTTTTTGCGCACATGGCAAGACGAAGTTGATAAAAATTTCCGGTCGTCTCAATTCTTTCCGCTATATCAAGATGTTAGAAGAAGATGTTATGCCATGGACAGAAGATATCATGCCTTTAAGTTGGACATTTCAGCAAGATAATGCTCCGGCTCATGCCGCTAGATCAACTATGGACTGGTTTAGTGAGCAAGGAATCCGAGTAATGGACTGGCCCGCACGTTCTCCAGACCTTAATCCCATCGAGAATTTGTTGGGGATACTAGCGAGAGAAGTCTACAAAGGTAATCGGCAATTTACAACCCCAAAAGATCTGATGGCCTGTGTAATGGCTTGTTGGGACTCTATCCCTCAAAATGTTATCAATAGTCTGATTGGTTCTATGCACAAGCGTATGTTAGATGTTTTGGAACGCCAGGGAAAGCAAATTGACTACTGAATGTATGGGTTAGCTTATTACTTTTAGGTTGAAAGAGTAAATGTGCTATGACTGCAAACACCCCCTGAAATCTGTTTTGGGAACATTGTTTAGAAAAAAGTTGTTGTAACTCGCTATTACAAAGTCCTAAACGTTTATTGGGGCAGAAAACAAGCTGAGCAGATTTGTTTTTAAAATAAACTAGTTTTTCATGAAGAAACTGTGATTTGGGGGGGTGTGCTATGGCATCAAGCGGGAGTGTACTGTAATTGAGATTTAGGCAAAACCCAAAGAGTTGCTGTAGACACAATGCAAAATTCATTGCTGTAGATAGAAATCCACATTACAGTATGCTGTACGTACGTGACATATAGCTTTGTAAAATTGTTGGAATTACCTCCTGTCATTTTTTACAGTAAGCATCTCACAAACCTATTAACGAGCAGAGAGATTTCTGTAAATCGTCAAAAACTTGACCCACTGTAATGCAGAACACCAAAGATTGCTTTCTGTAATTCCAATTCGTTCTTCATCGCTTTTCCGAGAGCGTACAGTATCACACACGTGGAAATGTCTTGTAATTTATTGTACTCTTAACCCACCATGATACCTGCAAGGTTCAACTCATCGAGCGATTTGAGAGGTTTCTTCCCTCCCTTCTCTCGACCTTATTCCCCTAATCAACTTATGCGGCCGCTCCTTAGCCCATCATCCGAGAATACATTATCATGCCTCACCTCATTCGCGTAACACGTGGAAACGTCAATGAAGCCTTTCGTCGACTCAATCGCTGCATCACCGCCGATAACCAAGCCAAGTACTTTCAACGAAGCCGCTTCAACATTAAGCCATGCCAGCGTCGTCGCCAACAAAAGCAGGAGGTGATCTACCGGAAACACCGTTCTGAGCTTATGCAAAACCTCCGAGCTATCTTGCTCGGAAATCCCGGGGCTTCTAATCTGTCTGTGGCCCTTTCATTCAACCAAAGAGAGCATAGTTTGAGGTTCCCTTCAACACCTCTTCTTTTCGTTGTGCATTGTTACATGTCTTTAAATGGTGCTTGCATTTTAAAGGTCCGATTGATCTCTAACACTTCGCTTAAACCTTTGTGTTCCATATGGTGCTGACAACAAACTGCGAACTGCATGAACCCGGCGGGAATCAGCTTTGCAGCTCAAGACGTAACTATCTTGACACACTTGCCTTACGTCACTGCACGCTATAACGTTTGCAGAGGGGTAATGTAAAACAAGTCTAGTGATCATTTATAAGTTTGTTTAGTGCAAACTGGTTGAAGAAGCGACTGTGTTCGGACCATCGAGTTCAGATGATTGCGAATTCAATCTGTACCAGACAGTATTTGAATGGCAAAAGCATCGTGACGCGATAGGTCATTGCGCCGTTCAAGAGTTGATAACTTACATGGTTAGCATGAACAGAGAATAACAGGCATCGATTTCAGACGGAGTAAAGACCATGTTCCTCTATTGTTTCATAACCACTTCTTCAAGTAAGATGTTCTCACTTCAAATGGTAGCCAAACACCATTCCATCGTGCTAGGAGGCGGTAGGACCCACTTTCGGCGAGCCTTACCACAGGCGCATCAAAGCCACAATCTTAACTGCACAGTAAGCGGTCTCAGTAGGATCCCAGTGGATTAATCTCCCTTCGTAGATTCGTTCAACTTATTTTGATGATTTAGGCCTCTCCTTCTTGCTGCGCCTCCTCGTAACGCTTCTTGAGCCGCCTTGTGCAGCAGCATCCAACTATACAAGCTAGAATCACTATAGCCACGGCCGCACCGGCTACTGACAATCCAACAATCAATCCTATATTAGGCCCATCTGAAAAACATCTCTGATCCTGCCGACACAAACTAACCCCTTCTTCCTCCACATAAATCTCCGTAGTCTCGTCAACATTTCTCATCCGAATCGTCTGTCTTGTTGCAGTTGACCCTGCCTCTGCCCGTAAGCCACCGAGTACAGAAAGTGTGGCGTCCTCATTGTCCGTACGAAATGTTACCATCACGTTCTCAAAGCGTTGTTCGAGACATTTTCAAGACGCCACCGCATCACATTCCTCTGGGGATCCGGTGTTACATCTAAGCTGCAAGCGTCTGTAAACCTAAGCACGGCATTGACAAAACGTAGTTCACTTCGAAGAGCACGGGGTCAGATGTTCGTGGTGATCTGATCTCTACTCGCACTTGATCATCCAAGCTTTAACAGATATTGAGGTTTCCCTCGTAATGTTGTCATCAGCACGAAAAGCAGATACGTTGGAGATGCCCTGGAGATCATCCAAGACGGGGATGAAACGAAAGTAGTTGCCGGTGGTATGTGGGAGGATGAAGCTTTCAGTGATGAAGGCCGAGCAGTCAGTTTGGCGCTGAAAGGTGACGTTGAATTGGCAGACAAAATCAGGCGTCTCGTCTTCTCCAAGGACATGCGGCTGCAGGTTTGGGCTTGTGTAAAAGATGGAATATTTTACAAGGAGTGCGAGGAAGAAAACAAAGGATAGAAGGTGGTTCCGGTGCATCATTGTATTGCATGGAGAGGCTGCAGTAGGTGCAAGTACTAGATTCTGTGTTCAAAAGAGGTTGGGGTAATTTACTTGGTACGGTTTACAAGATGACCTACTCGGGGATGGCAGAAGCTGCCCTCTAAGGCCACCGGGGTTGTGCCGGATGAAAAAATTGAGACCTTGCAGGTTAGAATATCGAACCGCGTCGTAGCAGACTCCGTTGAAAAGAATACACGAATAATGGTTTCTATGGTGGGAAAGAACGAGTGAAAAAGTGTCGTCGACAAACTGCGGCATCCCGTCCCAAACGATCACGGTGCCATGTGGCAGGTTTCCCTCATAGCAAATGCAGCGAGAGCCACATGGCACAGTCATTCTAGCATGGAACTGAGCTGCAAGGGTTGCTGGGGAGTTGACCTGCGCAAACATGTACATAAGCGGGGGTCCAGTTTCATATCATCACACTCACTTAAGAACGGCAAATGATAATCGGGAATGGAGATAAAATGGGCGCTGACCATTGGGCGGTCCGTACCAAGCATTAGTTGGGAATCCCAGCTTGCGATGCATACAATTAACGGGTCGCAACACACTTATCTTCATAACGGCTCTTTTCATGACTTTTTTCAAGCTGTTAGTAAACCTGGCTTCTTCTGCCTGCCAGATGCCTCTGTTCAACTAATTTTCAACAATTGGATCGGAATCAGGTAGTAATGTTCTGCTTCTGCATTGTTTTTGAGCAACTACTGTAGTCACCTGTACAATGCTGTAATGCAAAGAGGAATAAAAGCTGATTTTGAGATTAGCTGTTACGTGTCAAGCACTGTACTTTACTGTACGGAGGTCCTGTTGATTCTGTACGCTGATTGCTCCGCGGCAGTGTCCCTCTGACTTTTCCTTGGTCAATTTTCCGCGACAATCTTCTGTGCGGAATGAGACTGCCTGTTTTCTCAACGAGTTTCCCAGCCATTGCTCACCGCCATCATACCTCCGCAGAGGTTATTCGTTGTCACACCTACCAGCGCCTCAGCTCCGTCATCTGGTCCGCCGTTGCCACGGCGATAATTGCTCGCGCACCATTTCACGCGGCTGGACATTGACCACCGACTTCGCTCCTAAATATAATCCGGGACCCACTAGAGCATATTAGCGACCCGTGTAAATGGAATTTATAAACTCCACAGAAGATTATAGAGGAAAACTTCATTACAGTATAAGCATCCTTTTGTAGGGACTTCACAGTGTTACAGCGATAGAAATCTACAAAGCAGCCTGCACTACAGTAAAATTATAGCCTGGCGAACCACATTTAAGTACTGTACCATCGAGACGACAGTTGCAGAATCTACCGTACAGGGGGAAAATTGGGGTAATTTATTATTTGGAAAGTACTGTAATGCCATTTCTTGAAGTGAGGCCACATGTTCATCAATTGATTACAGCTCGACAACCAGTCGTGGAACCGTAAGAAAGCCTTCATCGCATGGGCATCTCGGCGGCACCAAATTTTCGACATTACCTCCCGCGCAGAACCCTTCGTTGTTACTTCCTCTCGAGGCAGACTAAGTCCCCGTGCCCATATCGTAACAACTCTCGGCGATTGGCATCCAGACGCATACGCCGTCATAACCTAAGTGGAAAGAAGCGTTGCAGTCAGGGCCATGGAATCATTCGGGAAAGTTCGCAGGATAATCGTACAAAGGCATGCTGCGGCCGCTGCCACGTCGAATGCGGCCTGCCTGCTAGCTAGCCTCGAGCCAGTCTTCTAGCGATCTTGAAACGATTTAATACCGTTTCTTGGTTACCACGTGCCGACTGTTGTACCAATTATTTGATGCGCTTTGGAAGAGAGGAAAACCAAATTTTCAATCACTAAAACACCCACTTACCCCTCCCGCACAACGCACTCCCAGAGGCGTGGATACAACCGACATCTTCCATACATTAAAATGACCCAGAAACTCCCCCTTCGTCAACACCTTGACATCCTCTCGCAGGAGAATTCGCACCTTCAACCCGTTGACCTCATTCAATGCTACGAAAAACGCGAAAGTGGGGAGATAGGATTCATTCGTCGCGAGTTCAGCCAGAGATAGACTCATTCCCATCCCCATATGTACTCTCGGATGTTAGCACCCAGATCCCCAGGCGCTGCTGAGCGATGTCACACGGAATGTGGTGGTAAGGACCACGGAGACATGCGAAAAGGTTATGGAATTCCACACTCAAAGGCATTCTGCAGCGGCATCAATGTCTAACGCTGCCCGCCTGATGGCCGGAATACGGCCCGTTCTCTAGGGTGACGCTACTACGCTGCTAACCTTGTACTCACTAACCTTGTACTCTTTAAGCTCACTCCCACTCACCCCAATCCCTAATGGAACATGACATGTTGCCACATTGTGGCCTCACTTCAGGAAACGACATTACTTTCCAGATACTCTCCATTACACAGACTTGTCCCCTTTAGCCTTCGGAAAATAGCCGTCCTGCATCCCTAATCAGTAAAGCACCCCAAAAATCCCCCTTTTCCAGATAATAAATTACTAACATGTTTACTCATGCTTCTGGAATGTACTCCAAATGTTGCCCCAATGAAAAAAAAAGCAATCTATTGAAGACATTGGTACAGGAGGGGGGTCTCCGAGTAATGCCATATTGAGTAGTGCCTCCCTCGATATAATGCACCCCATGAGCGGTGGCACAATTTTCGAGGTATGGCAGCTTCTTGAAATGCATGTACAGTGAGCGTCATAAATATACGTTCTTACGGTAGTCGGCAACTACACATCAGATTTAAATAAATTTTTGCCACATTTTGGACATTGATAAAATTAGCATGATGGCGCATTCAAAGTATAAAAAATAATATATTAAAAAAGTTATGCAAAAATAACTGATTCTGCTGTTTCATAAATATACGGTCAGGGGCAGAACAAGGCAAAATGAGAGTCACAGTTGCGGTTTTCCCGCCAATTTTCTTTAAGTGCGAGTTATAAAGGCCTTCTGTTGCTACAGAAGCAAAGGCCAGGCACACAAAACACTCGCAACCATGCCCAGAGGAACCGCACTGACAGCAGAAGAGCGCGAGGCTATTCTAGCCCTTCGAGGGGAGAATCACTCCCACACAGTGATCGTAAAGAAGCTGGGAAGATCTCAGGACGTTGCAAATAGGTTCATAAGAGATCTCAACGGTTACAACACAAAAAAGGCCGAGCAGGCCAACGAAGTGTTCCGCCACAATTAAGCAGCGCATTGCACGAGAAGCTGCGAAGACTGGCCATGGCCCACAGAAGCTTAAAAAAGACCTTCAACTCACTTTTTCTAAGTCCAATGTACTGCGCATACTCAATGAAGACAGTAAAATAGTTTACAAAAAGGTGAAGTCCTCTTTTTTTCTCACGGCGGCTCATAAAGAGAGCCGGATGAACTGGGTAGAGGAGATGGGGCAGTTTGGGGAAGAAAAGTGGAAGCGAGTCGTCTTTTGGGACGTAGAAAAGTTTAATCCAGATGGCTCAGAACGTTGGGCTTGCTAATGGCATCATTTAGAGAAAAAAGAACGCATTTTTTCAAAACAGCTAGGTGGTGGAGCAGGTCTAATGGTATGGGGATGCTTTTCATTTCATGGTTCTTTTGATTTGGTGTTCTTTTAAGGAAGACAGAACTCGAAGAAGATCAAAAAGAGAATGGCCTACAATCTGTTGCCTTGGGCTGCTATGACGCGTGGAGAGAACTGGGTGTATCAGCAAGACAACTGCCCATACCATGTGTCATGCGCTACGAGGGGTTCGTTTGAGACGAATAATATTGATGTTTTAGAATGGCCATCACACGCTCCCGACTTAAACTCAATAGAAAATTTGTGGGCGATTGTTTCTAGGGCTGTATACAAGGACGTTAGGCAGTTTCGGTCTATGTCGGAGCTCAAATAGCGAATTTTAGAATGCTGGAGTAGCATTTCCGAAGAAGTGCTTCAAAAGCTGGCGTTGTCGATGGTTAGTCCTTTTTTAGCTGTTTTACGAAGCAATGGAGCTAAAATTGCCTCTTAAAACGATGGCTTGTTAAGAAATAGCGTAATAACAAATCCTGACCGTATAATTTTGAAACCACCAAAACACATTTTTTAAAAATAATTTCTTCAGAAGTAAAGGTTTTTATACTTTTTTTAATTGTGTTTCGGTCATGATTATGAACGACACTGCAAAGAGTTTGTTTAAATATGACATGTATTTGCTGTAATATAAAAGAACGTATATTTATGACGCGCACTGTACTTTTACTTCCTGGACCATGCATAACTACTGCATTTCTCTAGCTCCAGCTCTAGGATTCTACGTAGCATTCAGCCAAACCAAGAAAACTCCTGAGCTCTGTTACGTTCTTTGAAGCTGGAGCCTTAAAAATGTCCTTGATCTTATCGTTGTCCACTTTCACCCCAGCGGCGTTGACGATATGGGCAAGCGGCTTCAACTCCGAGTGAGACGACAGTGATGGGACACGCAGTGTGGCGCGATGTTGTGTCTTCCGGGTTGGGCGTGTTTTACAAGGATATCGGCGGGCCGGAGCTCAGTGCCCGGGACGAGGAGCGGAACCTCGTGCTGAGTATCCAGACGCGCGGCGCGGGTAACGTGTGTCGCAAAAGCATAACAGAGCGAGTCGTAGAGGTGACGATGGCCGATGCAAGGGCAGCAGAGGTCAGCAGCGTGATCCCCTAGGGTGTTCAAGGGGTGGTCACAATGGTGGCAGTTGAGGGGCATCGAGTCATCATGCACTGGAAGTCAGAGGTGACGACGGAGCATGGTCTTGCCAGTGTGTCGTGTGCGCCTTCGATGCTGCCGTGAGGTGGGCAAAGAGAAAGGCCGCAGCGGGGCTGCGGCGGAACGCTAAGCCAAGAATGCGGTGTCGTACGCCAGCATCGCTGTTAGCGGTCGAGTTTGGGGCAGTCACCCAGGATTCGTCGTGCCAATGAACTCTTACCCGCGCCTCTTGCTGCACCCGTTTGAGAAGTGTTAGGGTGTTGGTTGGTGAGTGGGAGGATCAAGGGTCGAAAGGTCGACTATCCCAGGATGGACAGGGCGAAACAGCGGAGCGAAGGCCAAGCACGACTGAGGAGGAAGGACCGGTCGCCGCGGAAGCGGGCAGAAGCTAGTGCACAAGCACGCAGCATGGCGTATGCAGAACTCCTCCGCCATGCAGGCGCTGCATCAATGATGCTGGCGGCGGCCGCGTCATGGAGGAACGAGGCGATGCTTTCGAATACTTGACCGCAGAGGTGCATGGGGAGGCAGACTTGGTCCCAGGCTCAGTCCGTGAATGCCATGCCATGTAGCTTTTCATATGATGACCGTTGTAGATCATCGAATTCTTCTGCAGCGGACTCAGCTAAGCGCGGATCTGAGAGCTTGAATGAATGCGATAGGAGGCATGCAGAGGCACAGATCCGGTGCATGTGGAACCGGGCGTGGGCGTCGCGGACTAACAATGGGCGGTCCAGAGAGCGGCGGCACTGAGCGTTCTTGGATCGTAGAAAAATCTCCATGAAAGCTCTGTTGCCAATGGGGGCCCCGAGAAGCGGAAAGCCGTCCCGCGAGCATTATGCGAGAGAGAATTACGCTAAGAGCGCTGCTCGATCGGAGGCATGACGTGAGGCTAATAGATCCGTGTCTTACTTGGGTTGAAATGGAAGCTAATTGCGGGGCCATCATGGGCGAGGAGCCTGAGCGCCTGACGGATGCCGCCAAGGGTCCCGACCATCGTGCCGTCATCCGCGTACCATTAGCAGAGAGCAATGTTGGGGATATCAGCAACCCGACGGATGAGGGTTGTAAATGGCGGCACCCAGCATAAAAAACACTTGTGGAGCATCATATGCACCCAAGTGGAGTCTTGGAGTCGGAAGCAGCTTGTCTAGGCTGAACCGATACTTTTTCTGAAGTATACAGTACCATACACGATGGTAGTGCTTGCTTCTAAGATGACTAGATTAGTCTTCTCCTGTCAGAAGTATAGGCTTGTAGTCTCTTTATCTGAAATTTATCAGCCTTGCTATACAGAGCCGTGATGACATCATGACTCGCTTGGAGCGGTGATATCACCGCTCCAAGCAAGTCCAAAACGCAATACCACTCAATGGTTTAGGTCCTTATATGTTATCAGGACCTGTACTCAACGAGTTCGAGGCTGGATGGATGGGCGACGGAAAATAGGCACCATGAGGAGTTGAAAGTGGGGCGATATACGAGCCCGGGGTAATTATGACAGCCTTTGGAGACACTTTTATCGGATTTGAACTATCTCATCAACAGCAGTAAACGAGCTCCCCTCCTTCTTCACGATGATTGCAGGATACTGCTACAGCCTTGGATGCGAAGTGACATCATGTCAATATGATATTGAATTCAACTTGAACTTCCCCATTTCAAATGGGCCTCACTTATTACATATGTAGGGAGGAAAGATTGATATATAATTTAAAAATAATGACTTCTACAATGCAGAATTTTTGACGATCAACTGCAATTCATACCTTCCTGTATATTGCGGCTCCCTCCTCTTGCGATCGAGGAGCAAAAAATGCTCGGGTAAACTGAATTTAGCCTCCCATATTGTGCGCCTCTGGAGAAATATTACTTTAAACGCAGCATAGAACCTCGATATTTGTTGTAAAATTGCATTTTTGCCGTGAATGTTGAACATACTCATGCTCGATAATCCTGACATCTACTTCACCAGATCCCGCCCCTGCCACATTGTGCCATGAGAAGATATATTTGTGTACTCCTGCGCTTGTTTCACGTAGGATATGCATGGTCTCCGTCGGAGGAGCCTCAGATCGTCATGAGTGCATATGGAAATGAAGTGTTATCCAAAGTATGGATAAAAGCTCATTGCCACTGTTAGTAGAAAAGCGAAGTTGGTAGCGCTGGATTACGGGCGGAACAGAAGTTATTGGAATCGGAAGGATGGACCATATTATCGCTTCCCCGCTGTGTCGGGGACAGCGGGGAAGCGGTAAGGACTTGGAGTACTTCAAGTACAAAAGTTTTCCATCTCCGAGAAAAATGATGTTTTTCAACATATTATCATAAGTCATGATACTATATTGAAACACACCATCTGCTAATAGCGGAGAAGGTGTTTTTCAACTAAGTTGGACATCAGTGCAGTCATTTACTAAATGTAGTATGCGCTACCGAGGTTGAAGATCCAGTCAGAGAATAGTTGATCTTCCCAAGCTCATGAAACAGAATCTTTCTTAAACTTGACTATATTGTGACAGGTTAATTATCAACTTAGTATGATAATTATCCTTTCAGAGCCGTAGCCGTTTTCTCAGCTTTCTAAAGTTCACCGCCATCATTATTTTGCTTTCACCCTTCGTCTTAGTTCTCCTGTCTCCCTTCCCCTACATTGGAGGGGACGGAGAGAGAAGAACTCGGGATCGCTGGCCGCCTCGGAGAGGGGAAGCGAGAGAGGTGAAATTAAGGCAGCGATTCCGACTCACGGAGAGTCTCTGCCGTTCTACCACGACACTGTATTTCCAATCCCTTCCCATCTACCAACAGCACCCTTCCTATGTCTCCATTTTTTGGCTTTCTTCGGTCCGTTTCTTTAGCTTGCAGGCAGCTGTTGAGGTCCACTTTTCAAATTTCAAACACTGCTATGCCCTCCTGACGTCCTCAGAGGCATGTTACTGGTATGTTTATACAGCTCATAAACAGTGCTCACAATAACCCCCCGCGAGTCGAGAGAGAAATCGAAGACTCGCGAAGTGGGCTAGAATGCGAGGATTTGCCGCTCCTTTTGCCAAGTTGCGTTAATTGGAACAGCGCGTGCTTTCCGTTTCTTCTGCTCTCCGCCATTAGGAAAAACAGGACGGAATAACAGTAAAATTGCGGTATATAGGGGAAAGTAGATCTCTGAAAGGAACGATTTGAGAGAGATGACGTTCGAGGGAAGATGTTTCAGTGCTTGGTTTTTGGTTTGTCACCTCTATACTTGATTCTTGCGCAAAGTCCACGGGGATATACCAGGGAAGCTCCCGGAGTTTGCCCCAAGGGAGCCAGGCTCCCTAGAAAGCACGACACCGTGTCCACCTGAGATTTTTACACCAGTACACTGTCAGGGAGTAAAAATTTCACTTATTTTTAACACTTCCTGTAAATTAGTTGTGCTGGAATATTTTTATTGTAGTACTTAATTAATACTTAGAATAATAATTTTTAATTGCTGACGTTTCTTTAAATTGAAGTAATGGCGTTCTTTACTGCGAAAGCATGGACAAAATAAGTGTTTTCAATGATAATTTTGAAGTATTCCGAGCGCTTTTAAATTCCAGTAATCCTGGGCGATTTTCGAGGATTACTGGGAACCTTACCAGGACTTTGGTCATGTAAAGTGACAATCAAATAGGAACGTTATCCCAGGGATTCTCTCCCGATGTGCTAGGATCTTGGAGAATTCCTGCATGTATCTAATATTTTGATAATTATTTCAGCAGTTTCGAGGGATGCTAACAACTCAGGAGTTGAAAATCCCCAAGAATACGGCGGTATTCCTGGGGAGTTTCGAGGATATTACCCAGGATTCTAACGGTACCGCGGGATAATTATACAGGAATTCCCACCCAGGGTTGCGATATTCAATAGCCTGGATGTTTGGGGAGTCTCGGGAGGTAACTCCAAGTTAATAATTATTTTGATCATTCTTGTTGGCTGTTCCCAGTAATCTTGGGAGATTTTCCAGGATTCTCGGGTACAATATCTGAAGGAGTTTTAATGAGAGAATTTGACATCAATGTTGGTATCTTGTCCGCGGAATTCTGTCTTTATGCTCCAGGAATCTGGGTTAGTGCTGGACCAGACATATGGTATATTTCCTGGAGATATCTAGAAACTCATAAGTTTCATAAATAAGTAATAATGTGAAATTTCCGGATTACTGCACTGCTTTCTCTTAAAAAGCGGGCCATCATTCCGCTGTACAAAATCCTCAGAGTTTTTTGACGAGGACTTTCCGAAAGGACTCCCAGGATTCCTGAGGATCCTGGAATGTAAATCGCTTAGAAAAATCCAATTTAGAGTTTTCATCCGTAGGATTTTCCTGGGATACACATCCCAGGATTCCTGTAAATATTTTCCCCAGAAGTCCTGCCCAGAATTTTCCCATCGATTCACAATGGAATTTACAGTGCTTACAGCTAATCCCAAGATTTTTTCCAGGATTTGATGTTGCTTGGCCAGGGATCCTGGAGGCGTCCTGAGCCCAGGATCGCACCCGGGACCCTGGGGGATGTTCCTGGGCTTGCAAAGTTACCGACGGCATCGTCTTCCTCAATCAGCCCATATGACAGTTGTACTTGTCCCATTTTCATTTTTTGTAGTTGTAATTACTATGGTTGGAACCTTTTGACCTGAAATATATGCAATTGGAAACTCACGATTTGAATTCTTTGCAACTCCAGTCAAACGGAAGCCATTCTCCAGAAAGGCCTCAGAATACTGAGCGGAGTAAAATAAAGAATCAATACATGCAGGTATACCTGATTGAAACAATAGTTCCACGAGTTCCATCATTGCTCTTGTTCTTTGTAATCATACCGTATTACAACTTTAGTGGCTTTTGACGACCTGCAAATTGATATTGATAAGTATCCCACTTATCCACACGCAGAAATCAGGAGTTCACACCCATTTTGAGGTTTCCTGCCGAGAACGCCGTACTTTGGAACTCCTTTCTCAATCCGCTTACCCCAAGATTCATACAATCTTGACATGGTTTCACCCACATAAATTGATTCTGACGGCTTTACATGAAGGTAGCGATGATCATTGATGGCTTCAACGGAGTCATGAATTAGATTAGAGGGAGCCGTTGGAGCCGTTCTTGCGCAAAAGAAGGAAAAAGGAAAGATTTGTCCCGTGCAATATGCAATCTAAATGATTAATTCGGCGGGAAGTAGTTTTTTTCTCCTGCAAGAGACAAGCGTTAGCCGTTTACTTCGCCTAAAGGAAGTTTCGAGTTTAAGTTTTGTCAGCAGAACAGTTTAAATTGGAAAAAAAATCACCAAGCTCTTCGTAACGCCTTCAATAAGAATATTTGGAATGTAAATTTGGCGCGGTGGATGGAATTCGTTACAAAGTGTGAGTTCGAAGTCTAGTATAGGCCGGGCGCAAACAATAAAGCAGTCTAATACCTCTCCCGCTCAGCTCTAGCTGCAATCTGGCTATCGTCGAAAGCAGATGAGGGTGGCATAATGTCCGCGATTTATTCTTTCGCCTCCGAGTAAGAACCCCACTTGAACCGCTATTAATATAAGTTGCTTTTCAATTTCAACTATTAAAGATCCAAATGAGAGAAGAAGACGAGTGCCGTTCGGTCAAGCGTATTGTTAAGTTTTTCATGCTATGGGACGGAAATTTGTTGAGGCACACGAAGAACGGACTCATGTGTATCCCTTTTATGAAAGACAGGGTGGCGTTATTGCGCATTTTACACGACTTCGTAAGCCACTGGGATAGAGAGACGAAAAGAAAATTCTTCAGAGACCGTTACTTTTTGCCGATTGTGCATCAATATATCCACAACTATGCCAAAAGTTTCGATGGATTCCAAAAGGCGAAGCCCCTTTCTCTATATTGGACGACACTAAATATTCAATTTAAGAATATATTTGACTTTTTGGTTGAAATTGACGAAAAATCTTCCTGGGTAGCCGTATCACTCAGAAATGCCGTGAGGCTAAACTTAAATTCCATTTAACCATCCGAAACGCCTGTTAGATCTGGGAGAGAGACAAAATTCACGACATTCTCCCATAAAGCGACCTGTCCTGGAAAAAATTCAACTTTATTGATTCTAACTTCCCCGGATCGTACCTCTCGTAGAAAAAACCGTACAAACTGTACAGGATGTCTCATATCTCTTCCTCGAAGACGCGGAACCTCATATTTTTGATTTTTTCAGGGCGATTGGAAATGGGGACGATCTTCTGTTGCTTATTTCGGCTCCAAGATGCAAAAGACGGAGAAAATCGTTAGTCTTCAGGAAAATTTCTTTCCATCGATAATCTGGTGATGAGGGAAAAGAATTCGACCTTCGCTTGATCCTCGCCTTTGAAATCAGCTCTATTCAGGGCCCCTCTCCTTTTTGTAGACTTCTCGGCAGTCTTTTTTTGTTTTCGTCATCCAAATACTCCACATGAGGATTTCAGGAGGCGCCAAAGCCGTTTTAATTTCCCTCGTACTACCAGGGATGGGTCTGGTTTCGAAGGATTTATCTGAACTGAATCAACTTGATATATGAACGAAGACGGCATGGAGCGAACTGAAGAGATCGCACCACCCGTTTCTTAGCGATGTATTTTCTTCGTAGTTAGAGAGTCGGGGGGTTCGTTGGAGGAGCACTGCCAATACTGAAGCGTGCAACAGTCTGAGGACGGGGTTGTGTTGGTACCATCTGCCGGAAGGGGACTTTCATCGGTTTTGAGGGTATTTATGATGATTCTCTATTGTATTTTAATACATTTTTTCTATTTCGTGCCATTTAGTTTTTATTTTATTTTATTTATATGCTGTCCAGTAGGTTTGACTATTGTACAAACTATTCTTGGCCACAGAGCGTCATTTGTCAGGTATATAGCCTGGAACCCAGACCGCTTTAGTCGTAGTAAATGGACATATCTCTAAAAAAGTTTTTCAACCTCCTACTACAAACATCCGCTTCCATCAGCTTCCGTTATCGATCGGCTAGCATGGGCGAGATTAAAGAGGGCTTTTACAGGTCTTATCCAATAACCGTACTGTAGCATGAAAGGATATGGCATTGGTCCTGTACTGTTTTTCAATCACCAGGGCTGCGTACTGCGTCGCCTCGCATACATGTTCGATTATTTTGGGAAAATTTAATTTTCTGAATATTGGAAACCTTTAAGGTATTCTTTCATGGAATTAAGGGAATGGCTGCAATAATGCACGTCTTTGTTCTCTAAATGCGAGATCATTCTGATAAAACGCGATGAGTGAAAACTGAGAATAAAAAACTGCATTTTTTTTCATCTTGCTCTAATTGACCTACAAGCATTTCCGAGTTTTGAAAAAATCCTTTCAGGCCGCTCTCATCTGCACCCGTTGTTTCTTTTTTTATCTCCTTTAGAAAATGAAAAGCCTTCACCACCTTAAACATGTGTTCTTACCACATCATAACACTCCCATTCAATTCTTGGGTATCTATCCACAAATACTCCACATCCTTCCCCGCAAACTCCACTACTCCATCCATGTATCGTCTTATTTCTACCCCGACCAACTTCAAACGTATCCGAATAGTACAAAATAACATCACCGGTACCCCCAAATCTGCAAAAAATAGCACAAGCCCCTAACTTCGCTCACGTGATCCGCTACCATATCATCAAAAGGCCCATTAACCAGAACAAAAAACCTCTGAAGAGGAAGCGGCAATCTGTAAATTTCAAATCGCGAGCAGTAGAACTCGGCAACATCACGATTCTGTGGAGAGAGGAGATTCTTAGCACATTGTGCGATGCTGGGAGGAAAAATGCTAACATCACAAGAAATTATCTTATCATGACCTGAAAAATAGGATCGAGATGTGCAAAAGAGACGGGGATAGACAATTTAAAGCGAGTGCGGATCATTTTCGGCAGTGATGGATGTAATCGGTTTACAAAATCCCAAAGAGAACGACAGGGGTTTGCTTGCATCCTCAGAAGGGTTTTTTCTACTCAAGTCTGCTTGAAAGAAATGGTAAACAACCACAGGTATGTGGAAGGGGATATCAGTAGGAGTTATGCAGAGAATGGGTTGAATAATACATGTAGGGAAAATTTGACAGTGACCCGCACTCCAGGCTCTAGCCGGACACCGTCTCGCCTGAGAGACCACAGTTTTCTAGCTGTGTGGGCGATTAGAGAGATCAAATCAGTTAAGAGGCTGTTCGGAAATAAAGTTACGGAATATACGCTAGCGGATGAAAATGAAAACTATTGTGAACATATAGCATTGCGTAGTATAGAGTTCATTTTTAATTATCACTAGTGATAAGATGAATTTATGGTAGGTTATTTACATCTGATCTACTTTACGCAACACTGTTACGAGTTCAAAAGTTCTGTAAAATCCGTATCGATTGTATGATGGTGGTACGTACATTGGTGAGTAGCAGTTGGATGTGTTTCATTAGGATATTACCCCTGCCTGTGCCTTAACAGTTATTTGAAAACGAGTGGTCTCTTCGAGACTCAAAAATTCCTTGCATAGTTAGTTTTGAAGTAGATTTTTACCACTACGAGCGGATTTTTCCATAAGAACCGCTCATTGACGCCGTGTTTCGCAATGAGTTGTGCTTCAATCTATTCCGTTTCACTTCAGAATGCTTCTCAAGAGTAAATGCTGAATCTCTATAGCGTAAGACAGCAGCGACATTCAATAAAAATCCGGAGGGTAGACAGGATTGATTTGGGAGATAAGGGCAGATTTCGTGTCTCTTAAAGGTCCCAAAGAGTTCCGTGGGATTGGGTACGAGGTGGCACACGCTTTGGATATACCAGTGTCAACATGGAGTGAAAATGGTAGTCTGGAGGTGAGCGGGAAACAGAATGCGACCACTAGGGCAAGAGAAGCGACTTCAGAGCGAAAAATGAGCGAAGCAGTGCAAAAAGAAGAGTTTGGTGTCATTACGAAAAGAAGAATAGCCGCGTAGGAGATCAAAGTGTGCGAAGCGGCGCTGTAAAGTTTGTTAGTGCTGTTGTCGGGCGAGATGGAAGAGGTAAATACGGGGCTTGCAGGTTAGTGAAAAATGATGATATTTTGGATGAATTACAAGTAAGGGGCTCAAAAGAAGAGGAGAGGAAAGTATTTGCAAGCAGAGTTAGCGATGGTACCTAGTAGGTGCTTGAATTCGGTTTGAGGAACAGGAAAGGCGCCCTTGCAGCAGAGGGGAGTCAAGGTCGAGTTTTGAAAGTTGCAAAACTTAGATGTCAACGGAGTAACGATAAAGAGGGTGTTGGTCGAGGTGTTGAGAGAATTGCGGAAGTGTTGGGAGGCAAAGAAGGCACAGATGGGATCAATGTGGGGTTGATCTGCAAATTTCGAGGGATTCCGGAAGTAGGAAAGAAGAAAAGAGAAGTGTTGGGGAAAATATATCGGGAGCTAGGCCCACAAAATTTGAAAAATTGAGTGTTCTGCGTGGAAAGGAAATGATCGGTTAAGGGGAAGCAAAGTTGCAATCTGGATGCCATCACTGGAGCCACAACGAACACAGGAGGGTATTCGTGTGGTAAGGAGTAACGGATGGACAGTAGAGGGTCGGACTAGTAAGGGACGTGGAGAAGGAGGATGGGACAGGAAAGAAGATCTGATAACGTGAAAGATCTGATTGAAGAGGAAGGGAAAAATAACTAAAGTATATTCCTGCGATTCCTGCCTGTGAAAAAGATGAATTATCTGTAACGAGAGTTGTAAATGATGAATGAGGATTGCTGCAGTGTGATGTTGATATTTAAAATGACAGAAGAGGCGCTGTAATAGGAAAAGGGGAGTTGAGCGGACAGAATATGCTGGAAAAACCGATGGAGGCAGCAAGGATGAAAGAATTAGGGATGGAACACGTTAGAGGAAAGGAAGAGATTGAAAGGAATCGAAAATTCGAGATTTCAAATCAAGAATACTTTCATGAGTCTTCAGGTGTGTGTATGTTAGTTTTTGACCTATGAGAAGTTAGAGACGTCTGATATTCGCTTTGATGCGGCAAGCCTGGCGCATAGCTGGAAGGAACGGAGCTAGATCGTCGGGTGTGGTAGGGAGGATATTATATTTGTGCGCGGGTAGAAGGAGGAGGTTCAAAGGTGGCAGGTTGAAGTTTCTCCAAAATGAGATAATATACGGCTTTGAAAGAAGGATGAAGTGATTACTTTGTGAAATATGTAGTGAAATCTGATATCGGTTAATAGATTGAGGTCGCTGCGGGATTGGAAAAGAAGGGTTATTGTGTGAAGAGGGGGGGGGGCAAATGCTTGAGGCAGCGGATGAAGCTGACGGTGAACGACTTGATTGAAGTTAGGAAGCGAGCGGCTCAAGACAATACGTATTTGACGCTGGGCTACGACCTGGTCGCGAGGTATTTGAAGCCAAAGAAAGATAAAGAGCTCGCGGCGGATGTGAAGAAGTTGTTGGCAGAAGCGCAACAGTAGTCGAGGGAATACCCGGAGAATGAGATGAATTTTTTAGTTGAGAGGAGAATGAGAGCGATTGAGGACATCTAGTACTCTGGTTCAAAGATGGATTGTGTTTTGAAGGAGTTTGAATAGCAAAATATAATATTTCGGAATGTGTTGGTAGTGGAGGTGGTGGAGGATCTCATGAGGTACTGGGTGGGACGGGAGAAGTAAACGGATAAAATTAAGTGGATGGGACTATGATGCAACTTTCAAGGCTATATTTGCGGATTAATTTTGGGGGAAATTACATGGATACCAAGTTGTGGCGAGGCGGGCAATGGTAGTCTTTTTCTGCTTTGCAGTTGATATATTTAACTTATGCATTTTAACGAATATTGGAAAAGGCCTCGGACGGGGTGAAGGATCTGTTTGGTATGGAGTATTGAAATGAAGGAGTATTTGAGGGGGAGCCCGTGAAGATTTTTTAGAACTCGGGGAGGAGAGAGAGAATTGAACTATGGATACGGTCGACGGGGAAGCTTTACTTGGCGGTGCGGGAAGATTAATCTCTAATGCATAGAGCCCTCCGAGGCAACGAATGTTGTTGAGTATATGCATGAGTAGATTTCAGTTGAGGGTGCCGGAAAGTGAGGAGTAATAGGTACATAGGTCGGAGATTTCATTTTCCTTGAATAAGCGAAAAGGATCTTGGAGTTCGGAGAGGCTTTCTTCTGTCCACTTGATGAAGGAGCTTTTTGCATGGCCGTGAAGAGATCTGTACTTGGTGAAGAGTTAGGTTATTGGAGCTGAGGAGGCTTCGTTGCAGCGGTGTTCGAAAAAGGTTCCCATGAAAGGAATTAACATTTCGAGGACGCGAAAGTCCCTAGCTTTTAGCATTACGAGAATGCAATACTTGATGAAGAGGTAATTAAGGAACTGGGCGCCGTCTCGAGGTTAGAAGTCGACGCGGAGTTCGATAGGGGAGAAAATGTTTTCGATTACCCCAAGAATGGTGTTAGGTTGCTTGAGGTTAGAAGCAAGAACTTAGCAGAAAGAGCGAAGTTTATTGTAGAGAATGACTGTGTTGAAGAGGTATTTAACTTACGCTTTTCGATTGCAGCCGTCTTGATGAGTTTGGAGGCGCTGAAATGAAAGTTGTGAAGTGACTCGAAAGCTATAATGATTTAAGGGGAGAGAAAAGGTGTTGTGTTCGGGAGAGGATATGGCTCAAAAAGGAAGAATTTTTTTTCGATAGATATAGAATCGAGAGAGAAGTTCCTTTTCAGCGTCTTTGAGGAGTTTGGAGATGTGTTGGCGGGTGTAATGGTGCAGTGCTGTGTGCGAGCAGTAGGGCATCGAAAAAATAGTTAGCTGTCGTCGCGGCAGACTGTGCATCTGTGGTATGGTTCCTTGGATCGCGTGCGGCGTAGTATTGCGTAGATGTTCTTTACTTCGGTAATGTATGCGCAGTAGCTGGAGATGACGGAGTGGCAGTAGCGGAGGACGACGTGAACGTCGCGGAAGTGGAAGCCGATGAGTCCCGATGTGAAGAAAAGTTGAACAAGTTTAGATTAAAAGTTGTTAATGAGTTCTATTTTGAGATCGTTGTAGACGGGCATGGAGGTAAGTAAGGAATTATCTCTTTCTGTGAAGTATTTGATTGCTTGGAAGTAGCTTGGGGCGTAGCTCACGAGGGTGAGAATTTTGGCGATTAATTTGCGGAAGTTGAAGTTGGAGAAGTTGAGAAGGGTAAATTGCATCAGGCAGTATGAGAAAGAGGAGGACTGGAGAGAAATGCAAGCATGTCGGGGTAGAATTTAACGAGGTCGATAAAAAAGACGATGTCGGTTGTTCTGCTGGTGTTCCAACCGATGTTTGGGTTTGGCTGCTAGATGATTTGGGCGATGCGGGCGGAGACAGCTTTGTGGCAGAGGTCGGCGACCATGGATTGCACGAAATTTAGAGCGCCGTAAGTACTATTCTGGGAGTCTCGGAGTAAGAATGCTTTGCAGACGTGATCGATGGGAAATTGCTGCATGAGTACTTCGATGATGGTCTTCTGGAAGATTGTTGCGAGTACGCTATGTTAGGAATTAGAAATGGATAGAGGAGCCACGGCAATAGCGCTAACTTGCTGCTTGAAGATGTTATCTTGGAGCTGAAGAAATTGTGCGGCGGAGTCGTGGTTTTGGAATGCGGCCTTGGAGAAGGCGTAGTAGTTGAGAATGTAGATGAGCCTGTCTGCTTTGCTGCATCCGAGATCCGAACTGATGTATAGTACTTGGAAGAAGAGATTTTCTATGCGGTGAATTGTAATGAGGGCGCGAGTTGCGGTTGAGGAGATGGATATGGTGCCCTGTACGTTGCTGAAAGAGTTCTCGGTGTGGGGGAAGACGTATAGTTGCTCTTTGCGGTAGGATTTTCCGTCCGCGATGGGGACCTCATCAGAAGTACCTATTGAAGGGGGTGGTGGGGTGGTAACAAAAGCATTTTTGTGGCCTTTTTGCGCTTAGCGGGTGATGATTAGGTTTTTTGGTCGCCACTAGGAGATAGGAAGCCATTATTGGGGTTGAGGTGATGGTAAAAACTCCTCTGGTGCATCCCAACGGCGACCATGGTGCGGGAGAAGGAGCTGTGCTCGAAGCAGCAGTTGGGAATGATGTGAAAGGGAAGGGGTGGTTGGATACTTGTCTGACATTGGGGTGTGCGGATGGAGTGATACTTAATACAAAGCACGAGGATGGGGAAAAATAGTTTTATGCACGTGATGTTTAGTGGTATTTATTGAGAGTGGATTGTGCAGGAGAGAAGTAACGAAGTAAAATCAGATTTGCAGTGCTGATAACCCGAAGCAAATAACAATTTAATTGTCTGTTGTTGAGTTATTCAGCAGGGCTGATGAGTGTCTAGTCTTCTTTCCTAATAGATGAAAACTGCAAAAAGTAAACATTAATCCAATTAAGTGTTAGTTCCGTGTCTACTCAAAACCAGCGACTCTGAATGCATGTATCTATGTTAGAAAAGTTGTGCATCCAAATTTAAGTAACTTCAACGGATTATGAGTCGTATGTCTTCATCCTTCTTTGACCGATAAGCTATCATTCGGATACCACATACGGAGATTTTTCTATGGATAAATAGATTATTTTCTGTCGACTAGAGATCCAACCCGTGATAATAAATAGCCGTGGTTATCAAATCTGGCGAAAAAAGAGCATAATTTTATTTTTCTTTCGACAAATTTTGGTTCGGAAACCACAGCAAGCGGACGGTACGCCATTTTTGATGATACTCTTGTGGAGTGTCGAAAATAAAATGTCTTTTTAAAAGCCACATTTCAGCGTCTTTGATTAATCTACTTCTTCAAACGTTTTCCATTTATTATTTTAATTTGAAAACGCAGCAAATGTGCGAGTTAAGAAGGAGGATGGGGCATCAACGGCTGTCTAGCATAGACTTTGGAACACTCAAAATTATAATACGACAAATTATCTGAAAATTTCAGTCTGTAAACAGAGTGTTGAGTAATCAAAATAATCTGTAAGTCCTCATCTATCCAAGTTATCAATACTGCACGCCCGAGAGACACTATTTTAAGTCTATTTCCCAAAAATTAACCGAAATTTATTGTTATATTTCCTATTTGGACATATATGTCCTTCGATAACGCTTAGTTCAATGAAAAGGACTGTTTTGGCTATTTTGGGTTTTTCTCGAGCATTTACCTGAGATAAAGCAATCTTAAATTTTCCTGGTGGCATATGCGTACGTTACAATAAATGGAGCCGTATTCGATTGTTAAAATACTTTAACAATACTTGATACTTTTGGAACAGGCGAGCAGTAATGAAATGGCTTTCTAGAATAATTCGCTTTGCTTTAAAAGAGTGATAAGTACACCAGATTCTTCGTCTATCATAGATGTATAGATGCAAATCAAAATGGACGGCGTGGCTAACAATAGAGAACATTGGACCTTTTTATGAAAATAATGGAACTGGAGCCGGCCACCTTCGACCTCACTATTGCAAAAAAACATATCAAATTCCAGCAGATAGCCAGAACTCATCTCATTCGTATAAGTGACCCGAGAACCGCCTTCGCGATTTCAGGTGCGTTCCGTGGGTTAAATTAGGCCACTCAGAGGCGAACTGTTGGAGAAAAAGTCGTTCGCGTGGGAAAGTACTCATAAATAAAACAAACTGTGGCCAAATAGATTCTGTCTGAGGGACAGATAATATATATGAATCCGATAAGGCTTGTTAATAGTCATCAGAGAAGGCCTAGGCTTGGTGTCAGACACCAAGTTCAATTGAACTGGAGAAGAAACCCCCGAAAGCATCTTCCATAATGAGTACATAACGAGAACCGCATTAAGGTACCGCCTCCGCTTACAGAATCTCCCGCTTTCTTTCTTCCGTAAACGGGTAGAGTTCATAAACGAAAAAAGATGGAAACGAGGACTAGAATTGATAAAAATCCACGTAGCTATGATGTAGTTAACTCCATGTCAAACACACCTAGCGGTATAATATTTTTCCTGCTAATAAGCGGAGATGGAAACATTTTTCAAAAGAAATTTGCAAACTCTTCTGCCCTTCTCTGCCTCAAAAAAAACCACTCTAGATTCAGTTGACCGGATGATAGGGCTATTTGAGGTCATTTCAATAATTTCTTTAGTTGAATCCAGCCGTTTTTTACTCCAGATCACGGGATGTATTCCTGACTTGATCGAAAACACAGTTTAATTACTCAATTTGGCGCCCAAAAAACCAATGGGAAAATAATAGTGACCAATGGGTCAAAATATGGCTGCTGGTAATCTTTCCTGATCTTTACTCTTTCCTGATCGTTTTTGCGTTAGTCAGTTCTCCAACCATACAATATGCTCATAAATACACGATAATAGTTAAGATCTGAACTATGGTGTTTTATTTTATTTAAGTCTTTAGAGCAGAAACCGGATGATGCTTACCAAAGTCGGTAGTTTTGCCAATTTCTTGAAGTCGCATATTTGGCGAGCAAGTTGAACTCCTATCAGGTCAAACTGCTAACTTAATTTCGAATTGGCATGCTCACATCTGTTATATTGAAGCAATCTGAGGCCTTTTTGATCGTATAAATTACATGTATGGATTGGTCATGGGTGTGAGGAATGTCTAGTTGAGACATGTGCTCTGTTTTTGAGCATTAGTCCCTTGCTGTCGAAGGGAGGAGAAGATTTAGTAGAACTAAGTCTTTAGAGAACGGATGAGATGGGTTCGTTGATGTGTTTCTATGGGAGTGAGGATAGAGGTTGCGCAGCGCGGATGGATGAGCACGAGTTGAACACGATTGCAAAGTTGTAGAACGGGGAGAAAGTAGTGTGATCGGAAGCAACTTGAGTGGGGAGGGGGTTTTTTAGTAGGTATATCGATATAGTGCAATGGCCAGCTGGCGATTGCCTGGAGATCATGGTAGAACCTTGCGCTACATAGGCGCTGGTAAAATTTATTGAGATGATATTATGATTTAATTTCTAATACAGGGCGTCTATCTTGCTCCTAGTTGAGATGGGTTCTTTTTGAGACTTGTGGGATCTGCAGAATGCTTCCGAAGATTTCTGCGTACATCGAATGTGGATTGAAACTTGGGGGCTAGAGTCGCTGTTGATTTGAAAGCTGTTTCGTGGAATTTTTGGATTTTTTTCTGATAAAACTACGTTTCACTGGTATTTTAGGTTGTTAGCTTTGATTCCTGTGCAGTAATGCTACACCGGAGTATGATGGTGTATAGATGAAATATCAAAGAGGGACTACTGCGGGCGCTAGATTGATCTTATTTAGTTACATGACATCTGCATCATGTCTCAAATCAGGATGGTATTGGCAAGCCGTAGATTACCACAGAATGATCCGATTACAGTGTATATATTTGTTTTAATGTGAATGTGAATGTAAATTTAATACTAATGGTAGTACGCACAGATTAAGAGCTTATTTCTGTATACCAATGCCGGCGGTGGTACTAATGTTGACTGTACGACGAGAGGGTCGTGAATGAATTTGACATGCTCAATTGAGGAACTGCTCTTGTCCCTCATTAAAAAATCGAGGTTTGTGTCTGCTGCACCAGTCTACGAAAAACGGCTTTTTCATGATATGCGTCGACGGAAAAATTTCTTTTGTTTCTGGTGAATTCGCCAAAAACTGGTACTGGCACTTCAGATTGGTATAGAAGTGAGCCTAGATATTTTAAATCTCCGATAGCTGCATACAGCCTAGCAGCTCGAATAAAAAATAATCAACGGTAGAGACTCAATTCTGCCTATTTGCCACAATCACTAATACAGCGTGTGGATTCAATTCATTAATTGACATTACTTCCCATATATTACAGAGTTACCGGTCTAAACAAATTTTGGAATTAAAAGTGAAGATTGGTCTAACTGTTGAAATTTACTTAAAGCCAAAGGCAATTGATTATAGCGGCGATTTTTACAGGCAATTCCTTCGACATAACGCGAACTGTGTCGAATAAGAAGCCATGGGAAATGCGTTTGCACTCACAAAACTCATAGATAGAGGGATACCCTCTTCCCTACACTCCAGCGAGGCGCTGAATATATCAATAATGAAGGATTCCCACACTTCATTTCCTCTAACATTATACTTATTGGCCTTGAGAGTTTTATCAATTATTCTTTTAGTGCACAGCACATGGCTGACACACGATTTGATATGATTTTGCTGGCTTGAATGAGCACTACTCCCTTTCCTTCTTTCGCAGCTCTCTCTGTCGTTGCTAAGAGAGAGAGGAGCATCAAACAACTTCACCTTTAGCAGCTAATTTATTTCTTTCTGCTTTAAATCAGTATTATACAACACTTTTTATAATACAAAGAGTAGCCAGTACATTCCAGTGCCGCGATTTGGAGTCCTTCTGGGAACCAAATCTACCACATCTCAGAAATATACTGTGAGGCCGCAGAGCACGTGATCGAGAAACACGGAAATTTAGTGATTTCGCCACTGCAAATGACTTGCATCCAAGCTCATTTTCAAAGTTATGCTGCAGGAGCGGAGAGAAAAACTAATGTCTTGTAAAACTGCATTGCCCTCATTGACGGCAACTTCATTGGTATTATAAGGCCGCAGATAAATGTCCTCCAAATCATGGCCTACAACAGCCTCAAATAACAAGCATTCCTAACTCAAGACGATATATTTTCTTCACATGTTTGGCCCTCTTGATGAAAAAAGGGAAGACTTGAATTTTTTCGGCAATTTAAGTATTGATGGCCATCTTGTTGAAAAACTCACAGCAGACAACAGAAATTACTTTGTCTACGGGAACTCAGGAAACAGCAGCCGAGAATACCTGTGCATACCATGACAGGTAATTGTAAGTGTGTATGACCGCTAATTCAGTGAGAACATGTCAAAGGCGAGAGTCACGGTAGAGTTGATGTTCAAAGAGCTCAAATTTTCGTGGAAAGTAATAAATATCAAGCGCCGAATAAAAGTAAGCGAGGCACCAATAGATTACTTTCACATCTTTGCAATGCCTTTTTGCAAAATCAAATCTTTCCTCCATGTAAATCAAGTTGCTCTCTACTTTTTCTATCAGCCCATACGCTTGAGCAGTTCTCATCTCGGGGCGAACTTTCCACCGGTTACGTTCACTTGAAAAACATTGGATTGTGGGACGCGGTAGATCGAAAACTCAGAAGCGTTTGTCACAGCGAGGATTACGACCGGACAGAGGAACTAGCGCGGAGCCGTGCAGTCTAGATCCCGTGAATAATATAATTTATGCTCACCTTTGCCTGAGCCCATAGTGAGGCCAACATTTTATGCGCCTATGATGGTATTGAATTTCTCAAGCTCTAGCTTGTTGCATTCCAGCCTCTCAACGCGGCGTTCTTCACGTTTAATGTCTCTTTCCTTCCTCATCTCCTCCTGCTCTTTTTGATCAATATCTAGAGGCGACTTATCCAGGTCGAAACTCTCTGTTTCAAATTTCGAACTAAGCTCATCACTCCGGGAAAGTGAATGCGCAAAAGGATCTGTATCACCTTTTAACAGATCCCGCTCATATACATTGTTTTGATTCGAAGTGCTTGAAGCGCTGCCTTTTCTGCCTTCCCCCTCAACAGATACAAAAGCTAATTCTGACAAATACAGGTGCTTATAGTTCCCAACGCGACGGTAACTCGACATGTACTTAAGATGGGATCCAGATCGGTACTCCTTAACGTCCCTTTCATTGCTTGCTGGTGCTTTGCTTTCCCGTTCTGTCGAAAAATCATTTCCTTACTACTGCATGGAGCTCAGATGCTCCTAGATCTTTCTCACCAAACTCACCGCAAAAGGCGAAAATAGATGCTTTGATTTTATCGCTGCGATCAAACTTCCACTGCAAATTTTTAAATCTTCCATGTACCCTTTTTAACGTTCAATATGTCGCGGCGCGCTTTATTCCATTTATCTGAGCAGCAGAAATCTCAAACCACTCCCGCACCCCTCCAATCAGCGCCATATGCGCATGAGTGGCAGCGACTTGGCGTACCAGTATCATTGCTTCCCGCGGGTGTAACTTTGCCCGATTGCCAACGTTGAAAGCGGCGACAGCATTTGATGTATCATCCGCGCTATCCGAGATGAGGTACTAGGTACCTTGCCGCTGCGACTTTCCTTCTCCATAGCTTAACATAAACGTTCAACATACAGCATTCGACGATCGATTGACATTCGTACGGAAACAGATCTCCCTGGAGTTGCGCCTTGTTGGATCCAAAGCTAAGAGAACCTTTGCACAAACGACTTCACCAAATGGTCATATTTCTGCTTCTGTGGCCACGTACGAATTACAACCAACATGTACGGACTACCCCCTCTCTCCCCATCACGGTCTTTTCTCTATTTTCGTCGGGTCCAAACGACGTAGAGTACCAGGTCCTTAGACAAATAAGGAAGCACCTGGTAGAGCATATAACTCGTCATGTTTTAGAAGTCAGAGAACAAAGCGCGATGGAAAATGACTCGGAAGAGGGAGACGGAAAGGCAGGTGAGGGCTTAGAGGAGTGGATGGCCCCGGAACTGGGCTAGTGAAAAAGGAAGAGAAGTGCTACAAAGAGTCCGGAGATGAAGAAAAGTAGTTCGTAGAGTCTAGAGACGAAGAGAAGAATGTCGAATCGGGTCATATGGAAGGGGAAAAATGGTTTCGTCAAATCAGATATTCCTGGCCATGAACCCGGCTGGAGGGGCGCCAGCGAACACAACCAAGAAACAGATTTAAAAAGCAGAAGATGTCTCATTCCCGAAGTAAGAAAGGGTCTGTAAAGGTCTTACCAGCTTGTTCAATCAATGCAATTAAATTAAAAAGCAGCCTGAGTGCGCCAGATGTTCCTCAGACATCTCATTTGCGCTATAAGAAAAAAACGCCAACCTCGGCGATGAAAAAGCATATTATGGTGATGAGAATAGAGTGGGCTAGTGATTATGTTACATTGGGACAGAATCGGGGGGCAAAGTGGCATTGTCCAAAGAGAAAACGTTCAATTCCGACGGACCAGACAGTTTCGCCTTCAAATGACACGATTCGCGTGCTGAACCGAATTGGTTCTCCAAACAACATAGCTAGGTTGAAGGTTTTATGATTAGGACAGAATTTGAGGGACGAAAGACGAGTGATTTTTAATTTTTGGAGAGTAATTAGAACCAGTGGACGTACAAGAACACTCTAACGGACTACATGCTTCCATTTGCTGGCGCTCACTTGCCTCTGTCTTGGATTTTTATGCAGGATGGATCACTATATCATAGATTCATTTTTTTTAAAACTGGATGCTTGAGCAAGGAATTCGGAAAATGAAGTGGCCGGCATTTTCACCAGATCTTAATTCGATATAAAATTTACTTGGTACTATTGTTATGTTTGTTTACGCTGATCACTGTCAGTTTGAGGGTATCGAAAGTCGGAGAAGCGTAGTCATGGAAGTCTAGAAGTCTTTCGCCAAAGATTTACTTAGCAAGTTGTTGCATTCTATGCGAAAGTGTTGCATTGAAGTATTAGAGAACAGGGACGAAAGATCAAATACTAGAGAGTGCTAGCCGCTTCTTTTGATGAAAGGAATTGGGAATTGAGTAAACCGAACCGTACCTATATGTTTTAACACCGTTTTAAGATTTGAAATAAAGTTTCTTGCGAACTACAGTGAGTACCCCCAATTAGCGCACATACGTGACAGGCCTCCCGACGTGCACTAAATGGAGGCATGCGCAATAGCGATAAAATGAACATATTGGTATAGTGAACAACATGAGAGACGCTTTATCCAATACGACTCGGAATGTCCCTATGCAGTCAAGATAGTCCGAAAAAGTCCCCGATGACTGTCTGCCGAAATGCAACAACATCCGTTTCTTAGCCTTTCGTAGAACATATCTGCAAATGAAATAACTTCGCCGGACATCGCAGAACGGGTCATGCGGCGACACTTATAAGACTTGAAAATAATGGGCGCAGAGTCGTTGTTATTATCGGACAAGAAAATGACGTGGCCAAGTTGACTAGACAAGTCTTCTTTGTTTGCGAAGGTCGCATCTGAGAATCCGACAAGCTGAAGCGATTCCAAGTCGAGTTTGGGTATCCTGATTCGAACGATGATATCAACGGCACAGGATATAGCCTTATTTATCCGACGGATAATCGCTTGACGGTTTTCAGACCACATGCTATCCGTGATTTGCGAAAGTTGCGCAATATCGAAAAGGCAATAAAGACGCCAGTGTACGAGCCAGGCAAGTTTCATGCGTGCGGATAGAAAGTCAGAGAAGGTGGCGTCGAGCGTAATGAATTCGAGCTTCTTCAAATAATGAGTTTGATCGAGTATGAAATCTCCGTTCATATCCTTATTTAGCGTGAAGCCCGTAAACTCGGTTGGGAGCGCTTGTTCATCCTTTATTTTGAACCTAATGCTCTTCTTGCTGGCTATCTCACGGAATTCAGAATTTCCAGCGCGGAGGAGGTCTTCGACATAAGCAGCACTAAGTCCTTGCAATTTATCATCTATTTTAATGTAGTACAGAACACGGCCTATTCGGCTGGGGGTCATTCTGAGTTCGTCGCGGTGGTTTTTGTCAATGGTTGCATGGCAGAGGTCTCCAGCATCACATAATCAATACAAGGGCTTCAAGAGCTGAAGGCACTGGTTCGGTTCCAATTCGAACTCTGGTGCTGAGTTCTTAATGAATGCATCCCTGATAAGAGGTTCGGATGATTGCAAGTAGGCTTGTGGGACGTCGGCAGTCCAAACTGAGAATCCGATTATCTTCGCAATGCCCAAGAGGAGACGCAAAGACTGTGGCTGTAGAGTAGTCGACGTGCGGACCATCGGTTTTTCATGCGATCTCAGTGACCACCAATAACATACCTTGCCTTGTACTTGATTGTCCCGTCTTCTCCATATTTGATAGCGAGGACGAAGTGACCGGGCAAATGTTGCCATCAGGGGTAATTTCTTCTTGAAGAACGACTTTAAAGACGCCGCGGTCGATGAGTCCCTTTAGCTCTCTACGTTTCGCCTCCGCCATTTCTTTGGAAAGAGCACGCGCATCGCAAGGGTGTAGGACTTCCGTGACAACAATAGAGTCTTCATTCGGAGTACTAAAGGGATGTAAGGTAGATTCCAGGTCGCACATGAATAACTGGGACAGGTTTTGAGGAGTTGGGTAATGTTTGACCTGCACAAAGTTTAATGGCATTCGCTCACCGGTCGCTGCGTTGCGCACGAAGACGAGCTTCCTTTCGAGGGATAGTGATTCAACGTCGTGAGGTCTAGTCCATTCTCCTATTCTGTTGTTGACATGTTTCTCTCTCTACACTAGGACTTTGTCACCTGGTTCGAAATGATGATTGCTTGCGGGCGGGATCTTGGCTTTTAGTGCAGGCTTGATGCGATTGGACGCCATTTGCGATTCCATCTCTCTGCGAGCGAGCATAGTGATATGCGCTCGCTCTATTACAGAGGCTCGGGTTCTCGAATTCCTTTCAGGTATTGCACCGGAAGTCGGGTGTATTCCCCGAAGACGAGAACGGAGGGCACTAAAACCTCATGATCCAAGACATCTTTCATGGCTTTGACCGCGCAGGAAAGGGCCAGGTGTTCGTCTGTTTGGGGTCATTCCACCATTACCTTGCGAAAAGTGTTTCGCAGTGGTCCATGGTAGCGTTCAGCTACCCCGAGACTATTGTGAGCCTCAATACCGGTTCTTGAAACCTCAATATCTGAGTACTTAGAGATTTGTATGAATTTTTCTTCGAATTGAGAGCCCTGATCGGTAAGAATCCGATTGGGAAGACCGGTGTATACGAGTGCCCAGCACTGAAGGAGCGTTTTCCAAATGTGCTTAGTTGACACACTCGGGAAAAATCTCGCTGCGCTAAAACGAGTGCCTTCGTCAACGATATGGAGCACAGGGTCGGAGCCGATACACATGATATCAAGGAGGGTGCGCTCATTGAACTGGCAATATTCATTCCCTATTGTGACTCGGAAGCGTGTCGGGGCTGATTGAATGCGATGGCACGGATCGCAGCGGCGGCTGATATCTTGTAAGGTGCGAAGTGTCTCCGGCGTGGCGTCCTCTGGGCTTGACCGTTTGATAACTTTAAAGAGCTTATGCGCAGACGGGTGGAAGAAGTGCTTATGCATACGAGATAGTTGTGCACTAGTGAAGAATACTGGAATTCTCTGCTTGATCGGCGCGTACAAGTGATCGCTGGATTACCGTGTTAGAGGTATGTACCACACATCAATGTAGACGGACTCTCCACGGGGCGAAATATTTTGACTCGCCGAACTAATCTGTTAGATATCGTACATGGAGTGATGTATTTTCTGTCCATATTGTACAATCCAAGAATTTCCGGGACATCTGCCGGCACAATATCGAGTGCAACGAAGATTGTTTGGAAACCGGACAGGGTGTCGAGAGGTAATTTAATCTTACCGAGAGATTGATAGGTCTCATCAGCAATCCGGAAACAATGGCGGGATGGGAGAACTTCCCGTTTGTTTATGTGGAGGACCTTAAAAATACTATTCATTTCTTCACGGCCGATGACGGACTTGGGAGCTCCTGCATCGCAAAGTAAGCCAACACGGCGGCCTGGGCGAGTTGGGTATCCTTACAACGACGAGATACATGGATATCATGGATATCTGACATATCAAATATCTCCGAGGGGGCACAGACCGATGTTTTGTGGCGACGCGTAAGCTCGGAGGTTACATCGCGTCACCGGGACGAAAATCCTGAACATCTTGTTCCAATGGGGATAACCTGTGGTAGTAAATGAGCTGTGCATATAGATCCTTGTCAATTTCCGCATTGTCCCTCAGAAGATTTGTATGATGTATATTCGATGGAGAGTCCCCTTCCACTGGAAATGGATCAACTTTTGACTCAGGCGTGGAGAAGTGAGAGTCGAACTCCTGTAAAAGGGAAGCAGTAACATCTGCCTGCGATTCATCTTGGATAGCTGAGTGCGGTGTGATGTCTTCATCGCCAACGCTGAGGTCCGAGATAGCGTGAACAAGCGATTCACCGTTTTGGATACGATTGCGGACGTTCTCGATGATTTGCTTCTTATTACGGCGGTGGCCTGGGTGCCATTGCCCTTTGCATTTTACACATAAGCTGAGGGCGCGTGCTTTCTGGAACTCTTCAAAGGAACGGGAATATCCCGTGCTCGCAGGTCCTCGAAGATGACTGGAATGGTTCTTGGGCTTGAAAGGCGCGGATGCGGCCATAACGCATGTGTCCGGTCTCAAATGGCAAGCTTAGGTTGGGTCTGAATAAAGGTCACTACTCCCCCAGTGATAAGTTTGATCTGACGTAGATTCTATATCGACTCATAGAGAGCAGCGACGAACGAATTGAAAGTGTAGCCATTCGAAATGATACTTTGAATCGTTATTCTGGGCCATTCGGTGAATTAGGTCATAGCCCGACACAAATAGTCGATCTTATGCGCGTCCGACCTAAATTCTTGCGGACAGTGGGGAGCGAGGGCATTAAGATGTTCCACCAGTTTCGTTAAGCCTTCTGAAACATCGGTAATATCGCTTTCTTCCATGAAGGAACGAAGACGGAGTGTATCAAGCGTTCCTTTGATTTGCATCTTGCGGGCGTCACTACCATATTCTCGTATCATGATCGCGGCCATCTCAGAGAACGAAATATTGTCCCGTGTGAAACAGTTATCCAAGAAGAACGCGAAGCAGTACCAGAACCAAAGTGTACGAAGAAGTCAGCTTGCTGAACGCGAGATAGCTTGTACTGCCTGGAGCAAATGGAGTACATGTGAAGGGTTTCGCCACTGTCTTCTGATATCGCCCCAGAAAACCGGATATCTCTGAAATTCTGCTGAACGTAGTTAGCCTTGCGGATGTCGTC
Organism: Kappaphycus alvarezii; assembly: GCA_002205965.3. Lineage (NCBI taxonomy): Eukaryota > Rhodophyta > Florideophyceae > Gigartinales > Solieriaceae > Kappaphycus > Kappaphycus alvarezii. The sequence goes on from NADL03000649.1 coordinate 1,241,797, forward strand.
ATTATTATTGTTGGAAACGGGGTTACTGGCGACTTTGGACGGGTGGATGAAAATATTTGGTTATTTTGAGCTGGTTCCTGACGGTTCCTGACGGTAGGGAGGACAAACATTCGGGTCGATGTCAGCGGTGCTATTTTGGGGGGTACAATTAGCTTGAAGAGGAATCTCTTGTGCCAAAGATCTGTTGCTCACGTCCGGTTAGGAATGCGCACGCTATCAGGTTGCCGGGGTGCCGGGGCGTTCTGCACATTTGCCAGATCTAAAGTGTTAGAACGCTGAACTTCGTTAACCTCAAAAGAGGCGCCAGTGCAACGGGAAATCAAAACTGCATTAGGCGATCCAAGAGAATTTCGATGGTTCACGATAACAGCAAAGAAAGTGTCTGCGTTGGCGCGGACTAGGTAGCAAAGCCAGACATGAGATTTGACGCGTTTTTCCTTCAGGTCTAGTGTATTAATGCCGACAGAAGCAAGATATTCATTCAGAATAGTCGAAAGTAAGAAGAGCTCACCGAGCTGATAAAGCACCCTAACCGGAGACACCGGCATCTTGAAGTATTCCGATGTGAAAAACTCGTTGATTGGAGGAAAAATATCTTCTAGGTGCTCTGAAACTTGATCTGTTTCGGGCATTTCGCTTTGCGCATCAGATTTGCTTGAGTCCTTTCCGTAGTAGCAAACATTTCCAGCGTATCATTTGCTGCGTTAGACAGAACCAATGAAAATCACGAACTGAAGCCTGAGGTGTTAATCATCTTAAGTAGGCGGTCAGCCTTGGACTTGAACTTTGCTCGCGTAGCTGGGGGCATCTTGATTTCCTTGCAATGAGAGCCTAGCAATCTTTTTGCACGATAACGATTTTGCGGCTTCGGTGATTGGAGATAGGTGGGCGAAGAGTAAGGCTCGAATCTGGATTGTTGTGTGACCTACTCTGTCGCACCAGCGGGACGCGTGGTGTACAATCAACACGTCGTTGAGTCACGCTGAAAATAACTGCGCAGTGTAGGATGGAGAGCGGGTGTGAAGGGAGTCGAGCACGAGCGGGGGTAGCGAGCGAGTGCGTAGGCAATAAGAAGAGGGGCGAGCTGTACGAACGGCGGAGGTCCAACTTTAATGTGCTAAAGTCAAACTGAACCCTCTTGCCCGGGAGAAGGGAGGCGGACAAGGACGGCGGGCATGTCAATTATATATCCGCGCTAACGGACCCGGTGCTGCCCACAAGGCGGCGACGGTTTGGCGAGTAATTGCGGTCTAGTGTAATGTTACTGTAATGACACTTACCAACGGGTCTATAAAAGTGTGAGATTCCCATATTTTTTAGCACCACTGTACCTCATTTCTTTGTGAGTAGCCTTTACATCTATCCGTTTTCAATGGCCAACCATTATGCTCCACATGGCGTGAAAAATTAATAGGAATATAATCGCGGTTTCCAGTAAATATGCTCTTTAGTACAGTACAAGTCATACCATTAGGCACTTGCCTCAAGAGCACTCACCAATGCTGCATTTTGTCTTACTGTCGCAGTCCTCACCGGACAACCTCCTAGATCTCGTTCTCCAAAACCCTTCCCATTAGATCCTTCTGTTCTCCCTCTGCTTCCTTCACCGCAGCTAACCAAACGTCCGCACATCTCCCTGTCATTTCCAACACTTTCTCCGTCAAAAGAGCAGGATCAAACAATGCTTCCCCCCTCACACTCGGCGCAGTCATCAATAGCTTTTCTACTACTTCGTCCGCTCTTCCCCAAACTCCCCTGTGCGGCTGAATCAGCTCCCTCCCATGGGTCATGAAAAACTCTGCGAGCCAGTCAGCATCACCTTCCGAAGATCCCGAGTTGAATAGTTCCTTCACCACGGCCCCGATTCCAAGATAAAGCGTGTAGTTTTTGACCAAGTCGAAATTGGCACTGCGAAATGGCGACCCGGATTTGACCGAGTACGACGGTAAGTTCAGAAGTGATGCAGTAAGGGATGCTGGGTCCTCGCCTACAACTCGCTGGCGGTATAATTCCAGAAGGCGTGAGCTCTCCCGCGCAAGGCTTGGGATGTCGCTGGTGAGCTCCTCTGCTATTTGCCTGCGAGCCTCCTGAACAATGACAACGCGCACGGGAAGAGCAGGTAGTTAGTTGGGCGCCCCGTGTATCGAAGCAGAGCCGTAAGGAGCATTGCAGACTGAGGATGGGTTTGCAACACGTACCATAATGCGTAATCCAAGTTTTCGCGGAATTATCTCGACGTCATAGGTGAAGTAACGTCGTTGTATGTACGGGTTTTTGTTGTTTGTTCTGCCAGGAATGGGCTTTTTAATCTGTAGGGTAATTGGGGGTTCTTGAAGCAAGCGGGTGAGATATTCATCGGAGCTGCAACGCAGGGCGTCACAGGCGTGAAGGTCGTCTAGGCCGTTGTGATCCAGAAAGTCCTCCAACCAGTTGACAGTAGTTTCGTCCCGCAGCACGCGTGCGCAGAACATGGTTTGCTGGACGGCTCGTTGAGTGAGGAAGTCTCTAGCGCGGGCTTTGTTGGAACGGAGACCGGGTGACGAGGGCATTGAGGTGCACATGTAAGAGGTTCGGCGTGAGGTGAAGCACGGTTGGGAGGACGGGAAGGGAGCGAAGTTGATAAACAGAGTCTGCATTTCTGAAGGCGGAATGTTTTACTCAGAGATGGGCGGGGCGGAACATGCATTGTCCAGGACTGGAAAAAGTGGTTTGCCACGCACGGTACTTGCCTACACATTTATAACTTTTCGCATTTGTGTGGCTTCACAGTGTTGGGAAAATGAGGTCATATAAATTGTTGATGTTCATTGAAACGCGGCATGGGGCATAATGGCGTTTCAGTGACACTAGAGACTGTACGTATGAAATGTTCCATGCTGTGCACTACTGTACTGTACAGTACAGTACTGTAGATGCAGCAAAAAAGGATCGCGGGTTGGGTTTCCTGATTGTCGCTGTGAATTGCTTGGGCTTGTGTTGGAGATACTCTAATTTCTCATTGAAATTTTGATGTCGATGATTTGCGATGCAAAGTACAGCAGGAGGAATTTGTAGTGCCACTAAAATTAACCAGCTTTGGAGGGGGAGGCAAAAATCTGCATGCTGCGGACTACGCCCAATCACTGAAGCGGAACACGTGCACCAAGTGGCATAGCTCAGCTTTTGAGGAAGCCGAAATGACACCTTCGCCTTTGAGCTTCCGATACGGGCCGCGCTGACGGCCGCGTACTTGTCGACCACCTTAGATGTGGTCGCAGACGGGCATCCCAGGAAGGCGAAAGCTAGCGGGACAAAATGCCATCCCAGTTTCGAGCGTCCAGGTAGAGCTTGGCCAGGAATAGCAGGGATTTTGGTCGCAAAGTCCCTCAGCTTAAGTCGTTCCGCAGCATTTGCGGCGGCGCGCGCTTCCCGGGCTCCCTTGGAAAAGAAGCACTGTTGGAAAGGCGAGGAGACTGTGACGTCATACTCTACAGGGAGAGGAAAAGAAGATTCATGTATTCAGTGTCTACTGGCGACTACGCACGGCTAAGACCTAATCGGATGTACCTGGTCATCCATGCGCATGGGGGTTCGTGAGAGGATAGCGAGAGCAATGGATGACGATAGGGTACAACTCAGTCGCTGGTAGATACGCCGGCGGATACGTAAGAGGGGGTGTGGGGATGTCCGCAGAGGTAGTCGGGTGGACGAGGATATCGGCGGGTCGGGCGTTCAGTGTTCTCTCAGTGCGGGATGTGCAACTATAGATCAATTCTTGACAGCGAATGAAAATCAACCATTTGGCCAAATCCTATTGACTATCACAATAATAAAAAGCCTGAAACCGGGAATCATTCAAATTAATGTAGTACTGTATGGAGCTATTCGATTGGGATATAAATCTATCCAAGAAGAAACTTTAAAAGGTCGTTGATCCGATCGCCATCAAATGCAGAATGAAGGTACTACGCCCGTTTGAGGTCAACAGTGCATTCCCGCACCTTTCTCTCCCTTTCAAGCGGGCTGAATTCAACTTAACTCCTTTACCGCGCCTTAATACAACACTTCTGGTCAACTCCCGCTTCCCCGCAAGGTTACTCTTCCCTAGTTCTTGAAACTGACTTACCGCTCACGTTCACAATGTCGCTCCTTCCCCCTTTTTCACGCAACTCCACCCCTACTAATATCCTCTCAGGCGTCGCCCTTCTCCTCCTTCACCATCCCCAACCCCATCCGGCCGTCCAATACCTCCTTGCCTACCTCACTGGGTTCCACCTCTCCTTCTTCCCCTCCCTCCCAGTTGTCCCCGTTCTGCTCTCACTTCTACTCCCTTCACCCACTCCACTCAACACCCCTCCGCTCCTCCTTCATCTCTCCCTCTCTGCCATCCCTCTCCTCCTCACTACCATTTGTTGCCCTCTACCACTCTCTCAGAACATACTTTTCAGTACCGCCCTCATCACCACCCTTTTATCCCTTCTTCTTCTTCTCAACTCGCCCACTCACCCATTTCTTCCACCCTACCTCCCCTAACCATTTATCTTCCAATTCCTGTTTTTAATCTCCGTCACGCTGCCTCCATATTCAATCTACGTCAGGACATCAGCACCCTCCTTCAAAACATTCCGCTCATTCCTTCTCCACGTTTTATTTACAAAAGCCTAAATTCTTCAATCTTCGTCTTGCTAGGCGCGCTTACTCGCTCCCTCGGCACGTATGTGTCTGCAATCTCGCACCTCCGCTCTTCTGCTTACCTCGCCTCTATCGGATGGCTTTTGACAGAAATCCGCATCAATTCGCTGCAAGACGGCCTTCCTTCATGCCTCATTCTTTCTTTGTCTGCCGTACTCATTCTTCTTATCCACCGAGCGACCATCTTTCTATCTCCCCGTTTGCGTACATTACTATTTCCCCTTGCTGTTCTCGGTGGTAATTTTCTTACGGCATTAGTTTTCATCGAAGTACGTCTCATAGAGAGGGTGCTTGACGGCATCATCGTTGGTGGCGTGTCTGCATTGACTCTCGTCAAAGGTATATGTGAAGTAATGGGGACAGGAAATGCGGTGATTGCAAACGGATTTTACGGAGCATTTAAGATTATTGTTCTGTTTCTAATTATGATGAGCTTGGAGGGGACGCTACCGGTGGCTATGTTTAATCTGGGTAGACGGAAGTTTGAAGTAGCGGGGGTCAACGATTAGGATCGAGACTTGACTAAGAAAACTGCTATCGAGCTAAGAAGTAATCTTCCACGAGTGCAACAGCGACAGCATTCTTGGCGGCAATAACATCAAAGCAAGGGTAAGGGTTCCGCCTCTACGTATTCATAAAGTCGCAAGGTATCTCTGGACAACGATTGCCACACTCGCTAGGCATTGAACACATTTAGGTGACACCATGAAGGCTGTCTGTCATTTGCTTCCACAACACAGCTCCCCCGACAAGCTCTGCCACTGGTTGAGAACCATTTACCTTCTCCCCCTCTGCAATATCCTTCAGTCGTGGCATTGGTAATAAAATAATATTGTCGCTCTCCTCCATAGCCAGGTTACCCTCCCTATACCTCGTCGCAACCTCTGACCCGCTAAGATACACCCTGACATAGAACACCTGGGTAACTTTTGCATCTCGTTTCCGCTCTACAAGCCCAAGGCATTTCATTTCGTGCGCTGGTTGAACACACTCCCCTTCCAGGAACAACTCCTCCAATAATTCACGTCTAGCGCCCCGCCACAGTTCCTCCGCCACGCGATAATTGTCCCCCTCGGTAGGATGTGGATTCAGTTCGTAAGGCTCTGGGTGCCCTCCTGGGAAAGCGACGGCGCCTTTTCCCTCCCCTACGCGCTGATTCCGAGTGATGAGAATCGTGAGGTTGTCATTTGTCTCTGCAATTATGACGTTGCCAAGAGGGCACGCCATATGGCAGCGACCAAAACGTCGGATAGGGGCATCTCCGGAATGAGTGCCTTGGAACGTCTTGTAATCAGTGAGGCCGAGATGTAGCGTGGCCTCGTTGGACTTTGGTTCGGTAATACCGGCTAAGCGGAATTTAGAGCCGTTAAAGAGGGTCGGATTTTGGTGGAGGGCTCGTTGCCAGGTTGTGTGGATGGATGCCTCTAAGGTAGCTTCGGGGTGAGGTAGGCGGTTGTGGGAAGCCGGGGAGAAGTCGACGAGAATATGGCGATTGGGTGCATAGTTGAGGACGACCTCGACGTCACCGAGCGCATCCATGCCGCCGGACTTTGTATTACCTCGACATGTCCTGGTCAAGAGCGTGCGTCTGAGCCGCTCTCTGCCGTTCGGTGATACAGTACCCAACAAAGGTGAGAGACACTGTAAGCGCTTTTCATTGGGCTCTGCACACTGTACTAATCAGTTTGATGTGCCACAACGATATACGAGGCTTCATGGCGTTCTAACGAGAATCGGCACTGTTCGGTGGAGCACGTGGGAACATTTCCGGGACCATGAACTGACGCGTGTTTCTCGCAATGGATTGCCGAATGGCATTCAAAAAGCCATTTATGGGGCGGCGAAGAGGGGCACTTTGCAGGCATAGGCATGATTTCGGAAAGGTTGGAAAAGCGCGTGAACCTGGGCCAATGACTGAAGATCGCGAACGGCAGCAACATCGTCTGCGCCACCTTTGTCATCACGTCCCTCGCTAGCTTCATCAGCCTACTGCGATAATGTAAGCTTTTCCAGATTCAGAACAGCATCTTCAACCACAAATCCGGACGCCGAGGATGAGCGGTTGTCCAGGCTGTGATGCAAGAGAAGAACCATTCCAAGTAGGGCTATAGCTTATTTCCACCCGTATTGGGCTCTTTACACAGTGCAGACAGAGTCCAATGAGCGTCTCTATAAAAAAGAGAGAAAGAGAGAACCCTTATTTCCTAGAGACTAGATGGGGGTCATGAATGAATGAATGAACTCCGTCTGGATGTCAGGTGGTGGGGTAGGTGCGCAGTTTTGGTGATTCAGCGTGACGGCGGTGTACTATAAAACAAAGAAAGAAAGAAGTTTAATGCATTCAGCCGCTGGCGGTGCTGCACAGGATCTGGAACGCAACCTCTCGTGGCGCCCCCTCCACCGTCTGACACCCCGACCCGTGCACCGAACTTCACCTTTCAACCAATTGCGTCTGATTCTCTCGGTGCGCCTGCTCCCAAACTATCGTTTTGCTTGAGGAGTTGATCTCGCGAATAGCGCGGAAGAATGATACGCCGGCGTGTGTTTCAGCGCCTTAGTTGCATCTTGTGGTCGTCTATTGCTATCGTCACCTGCTCGCGAACGCCACTGCACGTGTCCGAGATGGACTATCCGGTTGGCCCCTAGCCCTCTAGTCGTATCTTGCAGTCGTGTCCAGGACACCGTAGAAACTGTTTGATGTAAACTGTTTTTTTAGAATCTACTAAACAAATGCGGAAACACGTGTCATGAGATTCCGAAACTGAGAGATGGGGTGCATCCCTAGTCGATCAGTTGTAAATAGGTCATGAAGAGCCTGTAGTCGGGCTGATCTGATTTGTCCGTAGATGTCAATGGCGATAGGTAGAAGGTCAGCACCTTCGACACGACACGAAATCGCAAAGTATTCCCTTTTCCGCCCTTCGGCCCGCGTCAGTGCTGAGAAACCTCAATCTGCCTGGTTCCGAAAGGGCGCGGAGTGAGGGCTGACAATGGTCACATCAAGTCCCTGTGAGGTGGGCGCGAATGGAGGCTCGTCGATGAAGAGGCCCAGTGCGCGCTGCTCGGCTCGGCCCCATAACCCCATCACCGGCAGAGACCCGCTCAAGAAATAAAAAAGAACCCAACTGTATATACCAAGAGTGTTAACAAATCAAAATGCAACCTTTGTGTGTGAACAAAAGGCATTCTTTTCCAACTATAGCACACGAACGAGGTCAAGTGTGGTACGTGTGTACACAAACGGCTGGGAGCTCGTTCTCGCCCCCGAAGCGCCCATCCAATCGCGCCTTTAGAGCCCGTCTCCTACACCAAGGTACAAGTCCCATCCTCATCCCTCAGCGATTCCTCACCCGCGTCTGTATCATGGCAACAGAACCGATTCCAAAAGCCACTCGACGCAGTCACGAAACAGAACAGCCTCTCCCTATCAAAGAAAACAGGCAAAAGCAAATATCCGCTTCAGATGACATCCTTGGTGCTTCCCGCGGCACCCCTGCAAACTTTCCCTCCCTTTATTCCACCTGTAAAAGAACTCCCGGTGCACGACCGTTCCATTCCATGCCCAACCCCGATCCTCCTGCTGCCGCCGTCGCTGAACCTGACGCCGCCGCTTCGCCGGCAGCTGGTGCCTCGAGACTCCTGATGATGCTGCCTCCCCTCCCCGCTCCGCAAAAAAACTAGACAACTCATACAGACCATGCCGACTTCTCAACCTCGCCCTATCTCCGTCCTCACTCCCGATCCCGCCCGCCTCTACCTCGCCTCTATCGACCATGTATGAAGTGCCAAACCCCAATGACGTTTTCCGCACGCCGTATCGAGAAGCTGACAACTTTCTCGACATTCCCGGGTCTTGCATGAAGCCATTGCTGCTTCTGTCCTCTCTGCCCTCACCAGGCTGATCAACTGCGTTGCTAGGGATAACCCGTAGGAACACCCCCGTCCTTCCCCTAATCGCCGCTTCTATGCTGATACCGCTCCGACCCCGCCCAGACAAAATCAGGGCCATTGCCGTCAGCTCAGTTCTCTTCCGAATTGGGACTTGAGCTTTGCTGCCTACCGCCATCAATGATACGAGGAGTTTCATCTCACCGTACCAAATGCCGAACGGCATCAAAGCCGGCATGGACGACATGGTGCATAATACGCGCGGCCTCCTCCAAGAGGTCTCTCCTACCTTGCAAACGTTGCAGCTGTACTCGTCGATGCTCGCAACACCTTCAATCGTGTGGATAGACAAAAAATATTGGACCTTCTTCCCACCCATTCGTACACCCCGGCGCGGTTTACGAGCACACTATACGTCTGTTTCCAACCACTTCTGTTGGTCTCAATCCACCAATGCACTCTGATCCCCAGCGCCCAGGGCATCAAAAACAGGGGACCTTGCCAGTTTGCTCCTGGTTTCCCCTGCAATCAACTCCCTTGTCCGCCGGATAGCGGACTCTAACAACAATATACTCAACCACGATTCGCGGATCATTGTACCCTGATTGTGACGCTTGGCGATCTTCGCAATTTTCTCAGGTGGATCTAGGGCCGCGGCCCTGTCGTCGGCCTCTTCCTCAACCTCCGCAAAAACTCGGATCTTCTGGGCTTCCACTCCCTCCCTGGCCTGCTTCGCCTCCTTCCTTGACTTCAACCTCGAAGTACGCACGGATCAAGACTATGAACTATTAGGTCCTCTACTTGGGGACCTTAGCTTAACCAAACCCTTTCATCAAGCCAAAATACAGGCTTCTCGGAACACCCTTCACGTGCTGCATGGCGTTCGCGGGCCATGTGTGCGTTTCTGCATGCATCGTCAGTGTGCCTTAGCCTGCCTCGTGGCGTACGCTTTCAGTCTGCTCGACGCGCAGCGCTCTACGAGCGCTGCTCTCCAATTCGACGACCCGCAAAGGGCCTCCTAAGAGTCCCTTAACGGTGTTACCCTTATTGACCAAACATGGGCCCTAGTTTGCTTCCCAATACATCTGAGTTGTCACGGATTCTCCGCCGTTTACCCCTCTCGTTGAGCCGCTCCCGCCGCCGGCATCATCGATTTGGCCCCTACGCGAGCTCGCACCACTCGGTACTCAACACCCTCCCCCTCCCGGCTTCTCGGGCACCCATGGCCTGCTGCCCGCGATTCCCTCTTTTCACAAGCCGAACCACTTGCACGATCTTTCCTTGCCCAAATCCCCGGCTTCCCTTCGTCTCTTGACTTTGGCCCCGATGCCCCTAGGGTCCTGACCCATCCAGTAATACATTCATCCTAAACAGAAAGCAGCAGGACGCTACGGCCCGGGCCTACCGTAGGGGCGATGAGTGGAATACAACCTCAACACCTTCCCAACACAATGATGCGGAAAATACGACTCCACATCGGCAAACTCGCCTTCCGCCACAGCCCTGTCGCTGCCTCCCTTACCACCCACGAAAACCACCACTGTACCCAATATCTAGAAGACACTGGTGCTCAGGCGCCATTTACGTCTTTCGGTGTTTCCGAGAGCCCACAACTTTCTTGCCACCTCTACAACAGACATGTGGATGTCCTCCGGGACCACCCCGTTGGCCTCTGTCCGTCTAGTTTTAGCAGCCGCCACCATGATAACGCGGTTTGTAACACCCTAGCGTTCCATGTGATCCGCGCTGCCGGACGTTACTTCCAGTTCGAGGCCCCCTCCTCAACCCCGGCATCGAGCTGATGCCAGCAGATATTCTCCTGCAGCCCATAACCATGACCTATTCATTCGATTCCGGCCCAATTGCGTGTGAAATCACCGTCATCTCCCCATCCAATTCCACCACACGCACAAAGGCGACATAACTCGTGGGTGGTCCTGCTTTGATCGCCCAATCGTGACAAGCTTCGCGACCTCCAACCCAAACTGGCCAGGCAACCCCTCAATCTCTCCAAGGGCCCAATACCTCCCTCCACTTTTCCTTCTAGCACTAGCAGACTTTAACTTGTAGCCCATCGCCTTCGACTCCCTGGGCGCCCCGTCAAATGCCGCCTCTTGCTTCCTTGATTGATCATTCCCTCCTTTCACCGCCGCTTCTTCATGGGTACAGGAAGGAGCCGCCGCGAGATCTATCAAAGCCTTTGTTCTATCATCTGGTCGTCAACACCCATGTCAAGCTTGCTTGCAATCACCGCCCCCAGGATGGCGCTGTAACGGCATATGTGGCTGGTTTCCCAACTGTAAGAGCAGTTTATTCAGTGTACATCTCGAAGGGTATTGACTTTGAAAAATCGAAAAAAATAGATTTATTTTCAATCCGCCTCTAACGAGGATACCGCTTCGAAAAACACTGCAAACCGTATCACCTATATGGAGTCGATCTCGACAACCGATCTCGCTTGTGCAACGACGCGAAATCTGGCTACCGTCAAATGGAATATTCTTCAGTTGCTGCAGCTAGTGGCAATCGTTCCAACTGAACCTACCTCTCATCCAACGCGCACTTCGCTCCCCTGACACTTTCGGCTAAGTCTAGCCTGCAACCGCCACCCACATTGACAAATGGCTGCCTTTATAGGTTCAATCACCCATCTGATCCCTCACTATACATCCTCTCACTCCACAAGCCTTCGCCGCACCTCGCTTTCACCGAGTCGACCTAAAACACGTTCGGTGTACATTGATTCCTGCGTTACGAAATCCAGCGCCCGCAGCCCATCCCCGCCTCAAAGCGATGATAACTCCCACCCAGGTTTCCTTCACCAATTCGTTGTTGGCGCCCTAGGTACCTACCTTGCCCTCCAAGAAATCTGCCCTGCTTATGCAGTGCCTGAATCTGTCATTGAAACTTTCAAATCCAAACCGGCATCCCTTACTCACCCTATCGCCATGTGGCTCATCTTCGGCACCGTCCTTTACACGTTTTACCTCGGCTTCCAATCGCGCCGCATCCGATCAGCGGAGCCGGAAGAGCGCAAAGAGTTGGCCAAGGGCAAATTCGGCCAACGTCATCTGCAAACCTCCTCAGCGCTGTTCGCAGTCATGACCGTGACAACCTTTGAAGGTATGGCCAACACCTACACGCGCACGGGGAAGCTGTTCCCGGGACCGCATTTGTACGCAGGCTTGGGCCTAGTGGCTCTGATGAGTGTCATGAGCTCAGTCGTCCCGTACATGCAAAAGGGAAAGGATTGGGCGAGGAGTGCGCATTTCGGAATGGCATTTGTGTGTTTGGGGCTGTTTGGATGGCAAGCAAAATCTGGCATGGCGATTGTGGGAAAACTGTTGGGGTGGAACTAGGAGATAGGAGACCGAGGTCACACATGTGGGAGAAGAGAAAATGTAAAAGTGGACAATGTACGGGGCTTCAAAAACATTTTGTTTGATGTTGGCGAAGATCGTAAAATACTTGAGCTCCGTGGCTCTCCTGCTAAGAAGGTTGCCGAGGTTTCGACTCATCAACTTTAGTCGCGTCAACTGTGTAGTTTCCACGATGATTGAGAGGGGCCTGCACGACGTTGTTTCGGAGGAAGGTTATGGCTTCCTCGGCCTGTTCGAGCAACAGCGGAACCTCTCCGACGGATACATGACGGTTCGAGTTGAATTGTTCGCGAATGGTAACCATGGCGGTGCGTTGCATGTCAAAGTCCCCTTCGAAAGCTGTTCGCTGGGCACGAATCAAGCGGCGAAGAACAGATCGGGTGGCTTGCCCTTGGCTCGTCATTAAGAGGAATGGTTCACTCTTTGGTCAGTCAGCAGTTTGTCGCTTCGGACTTTTGTGCTACAGGGCCGCGATGGTCACTTGTCGTGGTCGGACAAACTGTACTGTACTGTACTGTACTGTACAATAATGTACCCGTACTGCACATTTTTCTGTACGGTTACCGTAAAGATGGCGCAACGCCGGCACTGTACAGCACGGTAATCGTCAAGGCCAGACTGTCCATTTTACGGGGATAACGTCCTGTACTAGGGTACTTTCACTTGAACAGTCTTGAGTGGAAGTACCCTACTCTAGGGCCGAATCTACAGTACTGTACAGTGCAGTACTGTGGTGGCGAAAGTTCACAAGGCACTGTAGCGACCGCTTTCAAAACGAGCGGTGCATGATCCGGAATTGTGTCCTTGTTGTGCCGTTTCGAAAGCCGATCTTTTCGTAACCCTCCGGCGCGGACCGTATTATAACGCAGTACAGTAGAGTACAGTACTGTACAGTGGAGTACTGTACTGTACTTACAGAGCACTATACTGTACAGGATAACAAGGAGTAAAGTATCAGCCAAACGTACAGTAGTTGAAACGTACAGTAAAGAGAAAAACATTCAGTTGGACGGTTATTAGAGTTTTCACTCTAACCAATAACGCAGCTTTTCGTCAGGAGCTAAATAAATGCAGAGTACAGTACAGTACAGTAGTGCGATCAACCGCACCACACTAACACGAAACTACTGTAAGGTTAAACATACTGTACCGTACTACTGTACTGTAAACTTGATTCCCTGCGGAAATTCTAGTAAGGCTATCCCGAAGATTTATTGCATTCAGCAATTTGTCATTCATGCAGGGTAGCACTATTTATTGGGGGGTGCCATATTACGCGCGGTACTACGTGGATTACGAAATTTGTTGAAAATCTGATTGTGTCAATCATTCTTCTGCCAAAATGGAAGGAAATCTCGCTGTGTCCGGACTGAGTTTCTCTTTGTCCAAAATGGCCTATGCATTATTAGTCCCCACGCGCTATCGCAAGGCGCACTCTTGCCGTAAACAAATTGCACCAATTTGAGTACACCTGCCTGTCGGTTATTACTGTAGAGGCCGCCAATTTGGTCCTGAATTCCAAGTGTTTGTCAGATATTCAGACTTCCAGGGCCAATTCAGATATTTATTACGCGAATCCGTCGCCCTGTCTCGAAGCTTCGTTGAAGGTGAATATCAGACACGAAGAATTTGTCTGTCTTCTGCGGAGGCACGAAAACTGAAAAGTTTCAAGGTTTTCGAGGCGAGGGTCACGGTACCAAGCCATCTGATCCGCTGCCGTTACACCTGTGGCCCCAAGTCTACCAAGTTCACTCCGGCCCGGACCAACGCTCTCTCACTCCGTCCGTGAGCCATTTCCTCGAGAGCTTTCCTTCATGAGATCGACCCTCAAACCAACTGCTGATTGCACAGGTATTGGCGAGCAATCAAGCACATTCGAGGGGCTCATGTATACCCAAGCAAGTAATCCATCTCAGGAGGTTCGTCGGCGTTTGCCCCCTGCAGCTGGAAAGGCTGTCACAATACTTCCTCGACCAACAAATCCAGCCGCTGTGAAGGACGGCACCGCACCACCAGGTGCTAATGTGACTACCACCGGTGCAGATGCAGGCCAGGGCCGCAATATTGGAGCTCAACTATCACGGGGCAGGGAGGGTGGGGCTATTCCGGTGGCAATTGTTCAGCCACCAGCTGCAGTACCGGACCCCCCTCAGTCTAAATGCCAAACAAACAAGCTCGGCTCACGCAAGATGACGAATCAAGTCGAGGAACAAGTTCTCGCAGGCTGGTTAACTCATGTCGAGGAGTACTTTAGCGGTGTGAGACGAAAAGTCTTTAAGAAGATCGCCCTATCCCTTAACGAGCTGGTCCACGAACCCCCCTTCTTCACGGAAAAACAGGTAGAGAACAAAGTAACTTACATGGAAAAGAGATATCGAACCTTGAAGGAAAAATACGCGGCCAGCGGATATTCGTTTGACGATTTAAATGAGAAACATTTGCGTACACAAGTGGAAAGAACATTTCCGCTCTTCTTCAAAGTGAATCAAGTCATCGGTGATCGCACGAAAGCAGATCCTGCAGATGAGGATGGGGGGCCTCTACCTAGCTCTTCTGGTGAGACTACGGCGAAGAGAGGACGAAAGCGTAAGCGTACAGCCAACGGTGCTGTTATCGACGACGGCGAAAACGAGAATCAGGTTTCCGGTGAGGACCACGCTATGACAGAAGTCTTCGAAGATAGCGACAATCTAGTCGACTTGGATACGGGTTCAGTAGGGAGTCCGCGGCAACGAGTCAATCTCGCAAAGGTGAAGAAAGATGTGATCGAGGGGAACAAGAGCTTCAGAAAGAAATCAGTAGGGAGAAGAGGAAGCTCTCTAATGGCAGAAGAGCTAATGAAACAGATAGCCAGACAAATGGTGGCAGATGATAAACACAGGAATGAAATCTTGGCTATGATGCGTAATGAAGTTGAGCAAAGAGAAGCGCGTGTTACTGCTGAAAAGACGTCATCGGAGCAAAGCATCCAGATGACAAAGGTACAGGAGATACGGAAAATGGCAGAGATTTACGTGAATCTCGGTGAAAAGGAAAAAGCAAAATCCATGCTACATGAAGCCCATGACCTACTTGGGCGTCTCTAGCCACTTTAACTGCAGCTGTGGGCGTTATCATCATTAAAATAGTGCTCGTCGCTTCCCAGCCATATATAGGTCCTTGCCAAAGGAGAATGAGCGTTTTACTTCAATATCAAATCGACGTTTCACGAAAGTCTGGAAAAGAACGCATACAAATTTGCAACAGAACGCGTTGAAGCCATTTCGATGGGCGACTGCGATACTGGTAAGTTGTCTGCGACCCTTTTTGGATCACACTTCAAAAACATATTCTCATCCTCAATCCGAGAATGCCCGCACCACCAAACGATATCCTACTAATTCCCTCTAGTGGCAGATATCGATGGTGGAATGCTAATTAGCCCTACTGATTGCACAGGAGGTTAACGGCTAAGAGTGAAAGAGGAATGTTGTGTGGTGGCCACAGGAACCAATCTGTACCGGGAAAGGCGATTTTTTTGTTGGGATCAAGAAGAGTAACACCCATGGATTTTTGAGAGTGGGCATTGCACTTTTCGAGCATATCGCACGCTACTTCGTACCGATACTGAATCCTTTCGTGACGAAAAGACTTTCGCTGCATGCTGTACATGAGGAGCTGACGTCTTCCTACGTCAAAAAGGTCCCCCTCCCGTCCCAACGTTCAAAATCAACAGTTGTTCCCTTTATCAATGTATTGTTCAATAGTAACCAGTCTGCTGCTTTGCACGCAAGAGACGCCTGCTGAAGCTTGATATTGGCAGTTATACGTCAATCAGTGCTGGCCGATTGAAGGAGAATTAGGGAAGGTATCTGATTAAATAGCATCAGTCTTATGATGGAAGTATGATGTTGAACAATGTCCCTTGGCTCATGAAATAACAGAATTTTGTAACACAGTTCCCCCGCCCAGATGGCAACTGAAAAATTCTCCGCAATTCAGTTGTATCAATGGAAACTAATTAAAACCTTGACTCAAACCCCTTCACGAGCTTGCACTCCCCAGAAAATCATGTAGAAAATGTCCCTGCAAATGTCCTGAAGATCTTGTTCTCTTCCTTTAGTCTTCACGCGGGATATGTCGCTTCTTTGCCAGATCTGTCCATCTCTCCTCTTCCGAAACACCCACAGCTTCATATACTTTCTCCACCGGAGCCCCATCGATGTTCATGTTTACGCTCCCAACTGCAGCGCTTTTGACAAAGTACTGCCTCAACCTCACAGAGAGCTCTGCTGGAACTTTTGCTGTTATATGGGTGCCCGTCTCCACGTAGTTCTCTGTCTCCACGCTCCCTTGGGAATGTACGGCTGCAACAAGATCACCCCTTGAGTAGGGAATTACCACTTCGACGCTTAGCATAATGTTTCTGAGAGCCTCGTCAATCAGCATGCCTAGCTCTGCTAATCCTTGACCACTCTTCGCGCTGGCGGCTAAAGAGCTGTGTCCCGAGTGCTGTTCGATCTCAGCCACAATTGTTAGGGCGCTCGTCTCCTCCAGAAGATCAGCCTTGTTAAGTACTACCACTGTAGGCTTTCCAATTGCACCAATCTGCTCCAAGACGGCATCGACTGCTTGCATCTGCATTTTCATCACCTCCTTGTCCAAACTTCCATCTACAACGTGCACCAACACATCTGCGTCCACAACCTCCTCTAATGTTGCCCGAAAAGCCGCCACAAGTTGCGTAGGAAGATTCTGGACAAACCCAACTGTATCTGTCACCAGCACCTCTGGATTAAGCTTCAACCCCTCCAACCTTGCACGCCGAGTAGTCGGGTCGAGCGTTGCGAACAAGGCATCCGCAGCCAACACGCGAGCACCAGTCATTGCATTTAAAACTGTTGACTTACCAGCATTCGTGTAGCCGATGAGCGCCACCACCGGTAGTCCAACATTTTGGCGACGAGATTGCCGCAAGCGGGTGCGATGAGCCCGCACTAGTTCCAAATCACGTTTCAACTTGTTGACGCGAGTGTTAATCATGCGACGATCACTCTCTAGTTGGGTCTCTCCTGGACCCCGCAGACCAACACCGCCCGATCCAGACTGCCGCTCCAAATGAGTCCACATCCGGGTGAGACGTGGCAAACGGTACTGATACAAGGCTAGTTCAACCTGCAGTTGTCCCTCCCTCGTAGCTGCGTGCTGCGCAAAAATATCCAAGATTAAAGCGGTGCGATCCAGGACCTTGATTCCTCGTGCCTCGCCTCCAAACTCCGTTTCCAAAGTACGCTGCTGGGCTGGAGACAGTTCCACGTCAAATATACATGTGCAACACCCTTCAGCTTCCATTTGTTGCCGCACTTCTTGTACTTTTCCCGTTCCAATATAGGTGGCGGAGGAAGGAGTGGACATGGCCTGCGTGATAGTGCCAACGACACACATACCTGCAGTATCAGCGAGACGGCTAAGCTCATCGAGAGAATCTTTAATGCCAAAGATGCGAGTGCTGGAGGCGGATTTTCGCATGGTGATATCAACTCCCACGAGGACACAAAGTTCTCTCTCGGGGTTACTGCGTGGACGGAGAGAGAGAAATTCATGAGGTGATTCGGTTGGAATTGACATTGAGACACGTCCAGTAAGAGGGGAGAGGGTGCGGAACTTTACATGCTCGAGAACTGGACGAAATCGATGAGGCAAAGAAAGAGGAAGGGAAGGCGCGAAGAGGCAAGGAATGCGTGTCAATCGCTTTCGCTTTGGGATTGAAGAATTCATCGTTGACGCTATATATAAGCTGGTGCGTTTCCAAGGTTGCCAAGTGCTTGTTGGAAGGACGGAGCGCGAGGTTGCAAGATGATGGGGCGCAGCAGTTTTGTGGAAACCCGTCGGTTATCAAGTGTCGATTTCAGCTGTCTTTACGCGCTGCAACCTGCACCATAGTATTTCTTTCCTTTAAGAGCCATATTGAAGCCTCTTGAATTACTGTATTCACCCATAATTTTGCCATTCGTACTGTAGCACTACGAGAAGGAAGAAGTTTCCCGCAATCTGCATCCACCGCGGTCTGCATCTACTGCGGACTGCGCTCGGTCTAACCTATACGGCTAAAACCTAACCGGATGCACCTCGTCGTCGATGCGCATGGGGGTTCGTGAGAGGATAGCTTGAGCAATGGATGACCATAGGGTGCTACTAAGGCGCTGGTAGATACGGCGGCGGATAACACCCGGTATGGAGGAACATTTGAACTCGATCCACGGAATTAACTCCTCAATGAAAGCTATGGTATGTCGTTGCCAGCATTCTGGACGCTGCCCCGCCCGCTTACGCGCGGTGCCATACTCTACACCCCGTTCCGTCGCCGTACTAGGGAAACGAGCTCGTAGCTATAAATCCTTCCTGGTCAACCAGGCGCTCTCGCCGCTGCGCAATTTTGTCCGCTGGATCCAAGATGGTCTTTTCCTTACCGACCTAAACGCCTTTGACCCCGCCTCCCTTGCTGACATAGCCGTCAATCTTCAATCCCATCCAAGTCGAGCACCGCCGGAGGCGAAAGCAAGGGATTTTTGGGAAGATGACCTACGGAAGAGAGTGCCCCTTCCCTGCTGCCATCTTCTGGAAGCCACCCGTCACCGCATACGCGGCCTGGCGTTTCGTCACAGCGCTGCCACCGCATTCCTACTTGCGCATCCCGCAACTGCGACGAATATGTCCTCAGAGCACTGGAGCATCATGCCGCGCAGGCACCTCGGTCTCCCGGTCTACACAGACTCGTTTGCCCTTCAAGTGCCACCACTGCCAGCAGGAACGAGATGTCCACGGTGACCATGGCGCAGACCGCTGCGTCTCGGAGTTTGGACGCATTCAATGCCACAACTCTGTTCGGGACCGTGTTCGCGTGGTACGTTATCCGCTCCGCTGGCCTGGACTATGAGTTTCAAGTAGAGAATCTCGTCCTCGGTACGGAATGCAGGCCATCCGACAGCCTCCCCGTGCAAACCCCCGTGACCCTAAAGCCGGCCTCCCAGTCCGGCCCATCGCATGTGACGTAGCTGTGACGTCCCCGTTCAAGCACTCCTCACTCACGAAAGCGACGTAAGTCGCCGGTGGCGCTGCCGCCCTCACGCAGCACCGCAACGTCCAGGAACTACAACACAAGCTGTCATGGCCCCTGGTGCCCCCCTTCTACCCCTCCCGCGACCCAGGTTTCCGATTCTAGCCCCTGGTTTTTGACTCATTGGAAATCTATGCAGGAGGAGCGCGAGATGGGACAGGGGAGAGCAGCAACAGTGGGGTGATCATCCGGAGGGGGGGCGAGCCCACCATGCTGAAGATTTCCATGCTTGAACGTGGAAGCCATATTGTAGACCACATTGCAGCAAGACAGTGAGACAGCAGGAGCGGCGGAGAGAGGAACAATAAAATGGATATACTCGGCATATCACGACAGGAGACGGATTGAGAGAAAGCGGGCGCGAAGACTAAGCGAGATATGGTGGAGAACAGGCGAGATGAGCAGCATGCTCAGAGGGTCTCCTTGCTGAGTGTCTGTACAGCTGTACATGGGAAACTCCCGAAGAGAAGCATAGGATTCGAGGCAAACAGGAAATGTACAGATCGGGCGATGCCAGGGGAACGGTGGATAACTTTGTTGATTATCGCATCATGTTCGATGGAGTTGAGCGCATTCTCGGCATCATTCATGATAATAATTAGATTGTGAGCTTGATGTGAGCCTATGTTGGTCCGCAAGGAGCGGACGATCACTTCTGTGGAATTTGGGACACCGCTTGCGAGCTAATTAGGTTCAAGATAAGTCTGAAGGGCGGGTTCTCGGATAGCGCTCCGTAGCAAGAATCGACAAATAAACCGCTGTAGGATACCGCCAATAGCAATGGACGCAAGCGAGAGGATGAAGGAAATGGACCAGGGTTTGGAAGGCCCAGTAGGGTGGCACTAGCGAAATAGTGCTGAAGGGTACTGGGAGACGCCCGTTGACGGCGAGATTCACAAATTCAGTCAAGGCATTCAGTGCGGAATGAGACGGTTCATTACCCCTCTGTGCAGTTGCTAAAATGCGCAAGACTCCTGCACGAAGTCCACCCAAGCCAAGAGCACTGTGGTAGGGGAGAGTCTTGAGGCTAGGGCGGTTGTTGGCCTTGGAGCAGATTTACGCCGGCGGAAGCGAGGACAGAAGGGTGTTGGGAACAGCGGTGAGAGACTACGGATGTAAATCCCCAAGGGCAATGCGGTTGGCAGGGGTACAGGGGACAGGCGGTAGTGGGGAGCAGAGAGCGTGAGCAGCCTTTCTAACGCCACCTCCCATCTGATGGCCGTTGACGACAGCGTCGGGTGGGGGTTTAGCAGGAACGGAAGCGAGGGGGGAAAAAGAGTGGAAAACCTCTGCAGCAGAGTCATACAGGGCGTGCCAATCACCACCTTTTACGTGCGACTGCGATCGCGGAGAGAACGTGTGAACACACGGCGATTACCGTTTGGTGGTTCTCCGCGACCCATCCGCCGTGTGACCAATTTGCCAGCGGCATAGAGACGGAAGAGTCATTGGGTGAGGTACATTTGGGATCGAGCGGACAGGGCAAAGGAGAACGAGCGAGATAGGAGGTCATGAAATTCTTGAGAAGTTGAAATCAAATGGTTTCTACTGTGTCCACTGCAGGATCCCACTATAGGGCTAAGAACTAACCGGCTTCCCCAGACCGCATTAATGGGTTTATGTAGTGGTGACCAGGAATTAAAAAAAAATATTTCATGACATGCACTTAATAAATGAAAAAATTCTATTACCAGGCAATTTAATTCCCCCCCAGACCCAAACCGGAATTATTACCTCAAAAATAAATTATGAAGTCATAGTCATAATTATGACTGCCATGTCATTAATTCCCGCAAAAAATAATTTTCCTAGACATGATAACCGAAATTAATTACGCACTGAACTGTACTGTACAGTCCAGTGCAGGATCCGCCTACGGGCTAGGAACTAATCGGATGGTCCACATCGGTAACGTGAGGTGTGCACGAGCAGGTAGCCATAGCGATAGACGACATAATAGTGCTATTTTTCTGTCAAGCACTGGAAGGGGTTCTGTTTTTCTTTCGCACCTCTATTTGAGGGCTTCTAATTTTATTTTGTTTGTTTGTTTTTTTTTTTTTGTTTGTTTTCTTTTTTTTTGTTTTCTTTTTTTTTTCGTTTTCTTTTTTTTTCTTTTTGTTTTCTTTTTTTTTTCTGTTGTTTTTTAGTTCAATAAAATACTCTAATTACGTCTCTTCTCGCCGAGAAAGGAAGCTCTCCTACGGTGCTTGTTACTGCGCAGATGAGTCTCTAGGTCGATCTCCTGGGCGAAGGTAATGTCGCAATCAGTACACCGCGGAGGATCCTTGCTTTCCCTTAACCTTTGTTCTGCCCTTTGGTGCCTCCCACCAGCCTCGTGCACAGCTTTTTGTCCGGAACTGACGAACTCGATGTCGCAGATGCGACAGTGAAACTTAGGCTTTTTGCCTTTCTTATTCCTCTCCCTTCTCTCCCTGTCGTTGCGACTTTAAAAGCTGTGGTACAGACGAGGTCAATGCGGGCCTGGGCCCGGGAGGAAGTAGCCACGGAAGAGGACCCAAGGGCGGTTGTACGGTGCGACGGACGGGACGAAGGCTGTGCAGAGCGAGGGGGTTGTCTTGAGTAGCTAGAGGCTTGGGAAGGAGACCCGTCCGGATGGAGACCTGTTCGGATTCTTCGGACCCCTCCTCGGCCTCGTCGTCAATAAGGGGATGCCTAGGGTAAGCTGTGATGGCAGAGCTCTCCCCTCGGTAGATCTGTTGACGAGGCCTTCCCTTTCTTCCCTCCGACGGAGTTCCTGATACCTTTGATGATCCTTCGGGGTGCGTAGTGGCTTCCTTAACCCTCCAACCATTCCTCGAAGTTCCAGGAAGGTTTTTAGAGTATAGCAGTCACTGAGGGTATTGCCCCCTTGAACTTCGAGCTAAGCACCGAAAGTCCAAAGAGACAAGGGACACCTGCAGTATAATGGGTATTGCCCCCTTGAACTTCGGTATGCACACCGTAAGTCCAAGGAGACAAGGGACACCACTGCCTAGAGGACAACAAGGAGTCGGACGGCAACGTTTTGGAGTGGGGTTTTTGGAGTGTGGAGGTTTTGGATGTGGAGGTTTTGGGTGTGGGGATTTTTGGAGTGTGGAGGTTTTGGATGTGGTACTGGCTTGTTCTTGTCGGTCGAGGCTCACACCCCGGTCGACCAGCCTTTATATAGAGATTCGCAAATTACTAAAACGCACAAATTGCTACTAAATTCCTAGCAAAACATAAAAAGTAGCCCTTAGACCCCCCTATTCGCCTGTTTTGAGGCGCCTCTACTGTACTGTTGTGCAGTACACGCCATTTGTGGCTCAGAGCCATGCACAGTACTGTACATGGCTCTCGTATCCCGAATTTGTGGCCATGTACGGTACTGTACATGGCTCTCGGGACCATAATTTGTGGCCACAGGACACCGGCCACTGTGAGCCACAACACTATCCTCCCCTACAGCAGGCCACGGGACGGCTTGAAATCCAATGGGCTCTTACCAATCGAAGTTCAAATGAGCATTACATAAATCATTTTTTCTTCTTTTTCTGCTTCTTCTTCTTCTACTTTTTTTTTTTTTTTGTGGTTTCCTTTTTAAAGCAAAACGCAGAAAAATAAATCACTGAAACATCTTAACATAGATGTTTGGGTCGCCTTGTGTAAAGCTGCAGCCTGCGGGCATGAATGGGACGCCTTGTTTGGCGACCATGAAGTGACGCTAATTCATAACGAGGGTGCTTTGCCTTAATGATACGGCACGGTCCATAATACTGTGAGGATAATGCAGGCCACTTGATAGTAGAACTTAAGGAATGCCCATGCGCTACTAAAACCCAGTCGCCCACCTGAAACGTGATGCCTGTTCCGCCCACAAACCGTTCTTGGCCTCTTAGTTGTTCCATGGCTCGATTCATTCTCCACACCCTGCAAGCCAGTAGTTCGTTCGCTCTATGGTCTTGGGTGGGGTTTGTAAGAGTCGACGTAGCATCCGTATGCACCAGACGGGGTGGTACTCCGAACATCAATTCAAACGGGGAGAAACCACTCGAGAGCCGCCGACGCCGGTAGCCGTACAGGACCGTGGGGAGTACATCTTCCCATGCGTCCCCGTGTTCCAACACCATCTTTTTTACTGAAGATTTCAGAGTTCGCACCATCCGCTCTGCCCTTCCATTAGACATGGGTGCGTAGGCCAGGATAGTTCTCCAGGAGATACCGTTTCTTTTCATGAAGTCCACCAGAGCTCCTGACGTGAAGCAAGTCGCATTATCCGATATCATTCTTACCGGCGGGCCAAAAGTCAACATAATCTCTTTCTTAACGAACTCTATCACTACATGGGCCGTAGTCGATTCCGCCGCGACGGCGAACGGCCATCCCGTTAGGTGCTCCACCGCTATTAGGATGTAGCGATTTTTCGATCCTTGCTTGGCGGGAAGAGGACCGGCAAAATCGATAGAATAAGTCTCGAATATATTTGTCAGGGGCACATAAAGTGTTGTCTTGTAAGGGACCAAAGGCTTTGACTCCTGACATCCTCTACAGCTCTTCACAAACTCGTGAATGTCACTATAGACTCCAGGCCACCAATATCGATCCAACACGAACTGCTTGGTGGTTCGAACATCCCAATGTCCCATCTCGTCGTGGAACATCCTAAGTATCCCTACACGGGATGAAATGTGTGGAATAGCTCGGATACCCTTCGCGGTCCGTCGAAACAGCTGTCCTTCCCATAATATAAAGCTTTTTGCGCCCCTTTTGACCGAAAGTTTGAGTTTTTCGTTGTCCTCAATAATCTCAAACTTACTCAAATACCTAATGACATTCTGTAAGAATGGCTCCAAATCGAGATTAGTCACCTGAGACTCTGTAAGCATGGCGAGCATCCCTTCGTCCGATGTTGACCCTGGTTTTTCTGGAAGACCAAAGCGGG
The DNA here is from genome assembly GCA_002205965.3 of Kappaphycus alvarezii. Classification (NCBI taxonomy): domain Eukaryota; phylum Rhodophyta; class Florideophyceae; order Gigartinales; family Solieriaceae; genus Kappaphycus; species Kappaphycus alvarezii. Next base: position 1,265,753 of record NADL03000649.1, read on the forward strand.
AGAGATAGTCTGCCGGAGCATTTTCCTTCCCTGCTCGGTACTCTATCGTGAAATCATATTCGGCTAGAAAATCGAGCCAGCGCGCTAACCTTCCGTGGACATCTTTCCTTTTGAACGCATTCCGGAGAGCTTGGTGATCGGTGATTAGCCGGAAGGGGTCTGACGATAATAGGTAAACGCGAAACTTGCGCAAGGCAAAAATTACGGCCAAAGCTTCTCTTTCGCTAGCACTGTAATTTCGTTCAGATGAATTCATAGTACGGCTCGCATATTGGATCGGGTGTACCTTTCCATCTTCTTTCTTTTGTGCTAGAACAGCCCCGATGGCGACTTTCGATGCATCCGTCTCAACGACAAATGGAGCTGAGAAGTCGGGGTAGGCAAGCACAGGTGGCGAAGTAAGTTTTTCCTTCAGCTCCTCGAAAGCAGACGTCATTTCTTCCGTCCATTCGAATCTTCTATTCCCCGAAGTCCCAGCATGTAAGGCGGCTGAGATGTCGGCAAATCCTTTAATGAACCGCCGATAGTAACCTGCCAAACCCAGAAAACTACGTAGTTCCGTTGTTGATTTTGGGACTGGTGCTTTTTTTATAGCCACTACTTTTCTTTCATCGACACTTACGCCACTTGAATCCACCTTATGGCCAAGGAGTTTCACTGAAGGCATCGCGAAACTGCATTTGGTTATTTTCAATTTCAGACCCGCAGCCGCTATGGCCTGAAATACTTCCCTCAAGTGCTCCACATGTTCATGCAAGTCAGATGAAAAGACTACTACGTCGTCCAGATAGACACGTGCGAACGGGATGTCTCGTAAGACCTTGTCCATCATTCGCTGGAACGTTGATGGGGCGTTCATTAGTCCGAACGGCATTACTTCAAATTTAAAGGTTCCGTAGCGACAAACAAATGTAGTCATCTCCTTACAGTTTTCGCTCATGCGAACTTGCCAATAGCCGGCGAACAGGTCTAGTGTGGTAAAGACCGAACCTCCCCCAGCTCATCAAATATTTCCTCTATCCGGGGTAAAGGCCATCTGTCAGCCTTCATTTGTCTGTTGAGGGTGCGATAATCGACACAAAAACGAGGCTTTCCGTCCTTCTTTTGGGCAATGACCACCGGAAATGACCATTCAGATGCTGCAGGTGTAATTATTCCAGCCCTGAGCATGTTATCAATCTCAGTTCTTACTACGTCGTAGTGTTTTGGGGCCATCCGACGTGCCCGATGGTAGATTGGGGTTTTGTCTTTTAGCTCAAATCCGTGGGTTATAGGGACGGAAGCCGGACGCAACTCATTCATGTTCCACGCAACTACCCCCGTCTCCCGTAAGGCACCGCTTATATCTCTCTGAATACTTTTTGGAAGGTGCGCAAGACGAGCTCGTAGTGCACCGAGTAGCTCCTCTGTCTGACTGTCGTCTACGGATATTGCTCCCGACTCCCCAGGTTGCATATTAATTGGGATATCTTCATAGTCTCCATCCCTAACGACTGCCACCACCAGTTCATCTTCCGTATCAGAGGCGTTCGTGAATAAATCCGAATCGGAAGTAAAGTCTTCGCTCGGGGTCTTGTCTCCTTTCCCCTGCATGATCTTTCTTTCTGTGGCACGGAAGTCGGGCTCCAACGGGACTAAAACCTCCTTTTCATCTACGCGTATTACAACCGAGTCCGTGTCGAAGTCCATAAGAGCCTTTAGTGATTTTAAGGTAGGCCTCCCAATAATGATGTCAAAGGGGGTATTTTCCACCACGAGGTACTCTAATTGTACCGTAAGGTCCTCAAAAGATGTCGGAACCTTTGACATGGAACCAACGCATCCAGCGACGACTCCATTAGCCACCGTTATAGTGCGAGTAGTTTCCTCTGGAGAAAGGCATAGGCGTTCCGAGAACTCTTTTGACATTACGTCCGGGACAGCTCCCGAGTCCAGTAAGGCCCAAGCCTCCGTGCCATACACTCGTAGTTTGGCCAACCGGAGGAGCCTGTCTGGGGTTTCATCTCTTTTCAGATGTTCTATCTGTGTAATCATTGAGGCTCTCGCGCCTGTAGGTTTTCCGATAAGACGGCGAATAACCTTCTTTGCTTCGTCCGCCTCTCCGCGTAGGAGTTGCCCGAAAGTAAGTCCACAGCTAGCATTTGAAAGTTCCGCAAGCACATCATAGCGGCTTACATACTCCTGCAACTGGCGAACAGCAGCCCTTTTCGACCTACTGGTGACTTTTCCTTTCTTCTTATTTCGCAAGTTTAGATCTGGTTCTTTTTGAGGGGCATTCTGGATGACAGGGGGATGATTGAGAAGCCTTGGGATTGGAATTCCGGTACGATCTTCTTGACGTGCCTGTTTTCTTACGGCTTGCCCGTCAGCTAGCCTTTTGGTAGCATTCACAGCTTCAACAGGAGCCTTTTCCTCCTTCATTACGGCAACTTTTTCTTCGGTATTTTCTTTAACACCTTTGTTGTCTGAAAAGCCGACCGCTTTCCTTACCTTGGTCCAGCAGGTAGCTTCCGAATGGCCTAGTTTATGGCACAGGGAGCAACGGATATCTCTCTCGGGATTTTTCGGACAACGGCTCGCACCATGTCCTGGTTCCCTGCAGTAGGAACAAAGACGTTCCCCCGCCTGTTGTCCGCCTGCTGGGCCCACGATGCCACGATTGTTATCTTTCTGTTTTTTGATGAGCAAAGTGAGTCTTGACAGATCTTCGGCCAAGGCGTCGACTTTGTCTTCGATATTCCTGGTACGGGCATCCGGGCGTACCATGAGTTTCGCAGGAGAAACTTGTTGGGGTCGAGAGGAAGCGGAACCGATGAAAGACAGGTGATTGAACCAGAAATCTTTTAAAGCCTGCACTATCCCCGCGTAGTCTGTCGGGCCCCTAAAGGCGAGGAATTGTGCCAACTCACTATGGTTACAAGCGGCCGACCTTAACAGCCCAAATTTCGCCCGGTCATCAAAGCCCGCTTTTTCGTACAGCTTATCGATGATTTTCAGCGATCCGGGGATATCATCAATAGCAAAACCTGCTTCTAGGGCTTGCCGGATGACATCTTGAGGTTCCTCTGGAGCCGCAAAGTTTGAAATGATCCTTTGTTTTACTATTTTATAGTTCTTTGCCTCCTCTGTGAGTGAACCGTCTTTGGCAAAGGAGTCGTAGTAAAAGTCGAATGCAGCACCATCCAAGTGGGCAAGCAGTTTCATTGCTTTTTCGTCTTCTTCCTTACCAGCCATAACCACATTCTCAAAATAGAAAAAGAACCTGCGAACATCGTCGCTTCCATTAAAGACTAAGATACTGTCACCAGTTGAGCTCGAATCGGAAGGGGAATTAACCCCCCTCCACAAGAGTACCATAATAGTGCTATTTTTCTGTTAAGCACTGGAAGGGGTTCTGTTTTTCTTTCGCACCTCTATTTGAGGGCTTCTAATTTTATTTTGTTTGTTTGTTTTCTTTTTTTTTTGTTTGTTTTCTTTTTTTTTGTTTTCTTTTTTTTTCGTTTTCTTTTTTTTTCTTTTGTTTTCTTTTTTTTTTTCTGTTGTTTTTTAGTTCAATAAAATACTCTAATTACGTCTCTTCTCGCCGAGAAAGGAAGCTCTCCTACGGTGCTTGTTACTGCGCAGATGAGTCTCTAGGTCGATCTCCTGGGCGAAGGTAATGTCGCAATCAGTACACCGCGGAGGATCCTTGCTTTCCCTTAACCTTTGTTCTGCCCTTTGGTGCCTCCCACCAGCCTCGTGCACAGCTTTTTGTCCGGAACTGACGAACTCGATGTCGCAGATGCGACAGTGAAACTTAGGCTTTTTGCCTTTCTTATTCCTCTCCCTTCTCTCCCTGTCGTTGCGACTTTAAAAGCTGTGGTACAGACGAGGTCAATGCGGGCCTGGGCCCGGGAGGAAGTAGCCACGGAAGAGGACCCAAGGGCGGTTGTACGGTGCGACGGACGGGACGAAGGCTGTGCAGAGCGAGGGGGTTGTCTTGAGTAGCTAGAGGCTTGGGAAGGAGACCCGTCCGGATGGAGACCTGTTCGGATTCTTCGGACCCCTCCTCGGCCTCGTCGTCAATAAGGGGATGCCTAGGGTAAGCTGTGATGGCAGAGCTCTCCCCTTCGGTAGATCTGTTGACGAGGCCTTCCCTTTCTTCCCTCCGACGGAGTTCCTGATACCTTTGATGATCCTTCGGGGTGCGTAGTGGCTTCCTTAACCCTCCAACCATTCCTCGAAGTTCCAGGAAGGTTTTTAGAGTATAGCAGTCACTGAGGGTATTGCCCCCTTGAACTTCGAGCTAAGCACCGAAAGTCCAAAGAGACAAGGGACACCTGCAGTATAATGGGTATTGCCCCCTTGAACTTCGGTATGCACACCGTAAGTCCAAGGAGACAAGGGACACCACTGCCTAGAGGACAACAAGAGTCGGACGGCAACGTTTTGGAGTGGGGTTTTTGGAGTGTGGAGGTTTTGGATGTGGAGGTTTTGGGTGTGGGGATTTTTGGAGTGTGGAGGTTTTGGATGTGGTACTGGCTTGTTCTTGTCGGTCGAGGCTCACACCCCGATCGACCAGCCTTTATATAGAGATTCGCAAATTACTAAAACGCACAAATTGCTACTAAATTCCTAGCAAAACATAAAAAGTAGCCCTTAGACCCCCCTATTCGCCTGTTTTGAGGCGCCTCTACTGTACTGTTGTGCAGTACACGCCATTTGTGGCTCAGAGCCATGCACAGTACTGTACATGGCTCTCGTATCCCGAATTTGTGGCCATGTACGGTACTGTACATGGCTCTCGGGACCATAATTTGTGGCCACAGGACACCGGCCACTGTGAGCCACAACAGACGACCAGAGGATGCGACTAAGGCGCTGATACACACGCCGGCGTATCACACCTGCGGGCGTACCATACTTCCGCGCTATTCGCGGGATTAACTCCTCAAGCAATACGGTAGTTTGTACATTCTGTACTGTACAGTATAGACTTAAAGTACACGTGGAGAGAAAGAGGGACCTTTATTTCTTAAGATTCAGGCCGGGGGCCACGCATGAGCCCGTCTGGAGGTCAGGAGGTGGGCTATGTGCGCAGGTTTCGGTAATTCAGCATAACCGAGGTATATCGTGTTGATGGCAGTGGCTGGAAGGTGATTTTTATGTATATGTAGTACTATTTATGACGATTTTTTAGGGTACCGTACTGTACTTTCTATCTTCTACCTCGTAGTTTTTAATTATTTTTTATGGTCAACCACAGTAGTGTACTTACTGTACAGTACACTACTGCACCGACGACTCTCAGCCACAGACCGCTCGGGTGTCGGATACATAGGTAGCACCCGAGTCGGTTGGGTAACTCTCAAGAGGTAGCGTCATTTAGCAACCCCTCCCCACTCCAGAACCTACACCTATTGTCTCCTTCCTATTAACCCTTTCTGCTCCCATCATGGTACTCTTGTGGAGGTCCGATAATCCAGCGCCAGCGCGGTCGTATTCGACGGCACGAGCGACGTGCGAAATTCTTCTTTTTCTTTGAGAATGTCGCGATGGCATCCAAACCTGACGAGGAGAAAGCTCTTACTCTCCTCACACACCTAGACGGCGCAGTGTTCGACTTCTATTACGATACGCTTGCCTCAAATGGTGAGCTTGTCCCCGAAGCGAAAAACTACGCCGAGGTTAAACAGAAGTTTCTCGAGCATTTCGCGAAGGACGAAAACTCGAGGACGTCATCTGCCAAGCTCTAGAAGTTGGGCTTGAACTTTAAGACATTCTTGGTTCTTTGAGGGAAATTGAACGCCTCTACGAGAAGGCGGGGTCCGACAGCATCGCCAGGTTCGGATTCCTTCGCACTGCAGCCTGTCGACACAAGGAGCTGCAGTAGTTCTTGGCATTCCGGGGACCCAAAGATTATCAGCGAATCGTCAAGGCGCTGAAGGACTTTCACTGTAATGGTGTGGCGTTTGCTAGCCCTTCTAGCCGCAACGCTGAAGTTCCGCCGGCGAGGTTGCTGGTTCGCCCGGATTCGAGGTATAGGAACATCGAACAAAAGGTGGACGTTCTAGCCGAAGACCTCTCGAAGTTGACTCTTTTTCTGAAGAAGACTAAGGGAGATGACGGGGTTGGACCGTCGTCTGCCCCTATAAAACATAATAAGGTCCGCCAATGCTCTTACTGAAACGAGCTTGGCCATAACGCAATGAATTGCGAGAAGAACCCGCATCGTAACACCCACTGTTCCCTTTGTGGAAAGATGGGTCACGCAGATGCTACGTGCTGGTCCGGTGGAAGAAGGCAGCGATTCGAGAAGAAGACCCCGCCGAGAAGAAAGAAGACGGGGGAGGAAGTGACCGAGTGAATGTCCTCCGAGAAGACTCGTCCGAAACCGACTCCTCCCAAGACGAAGGAGTGAATGTCGCGAAAAGAAACGCTGACGGAGAGGCACTACCCAAACAGCCCCGTCAGGAAAATCATGGGGGCATTCAGATCGTTGGCCACTACCTAAGACAGAAGAGATCTTCGACGACCTAAAGCGTAGCTCTATATTCACTACCTTGATTTGTTTGCGGGGTACTAGCAAATCCGCATGGCCGAAGATTGTAAGGAGATGACTACGTTCGTCAGCCGTTTTGGTACGTTCAAGCTCGACGTGATGTCATTTGGTCTAATGAACGCGCCTTCCACATTTCAGCGCATGATGGATTACGTACTGAAGGTCATTCGCTTCGCCCGTGTCTATCTTGATGATGTCTTGATCTTCTCCAACTCTATGGAGGAGCATATTGATCACTTGGCTGTAGTTTTCAAGGCAGTCGGGACGCAGGACTTAAACTTAAGATTACAAAATGCGCGTTTGCTATGACAAGCGTAAAGCTGCTTGGTCACTTCGTAGACAAGCGTGGAGTCCGCGTCGATGACGAGAAGATTGATGCCATCAAAGGGGCCCCCGTTCCTACCAACTTAACGGAGTTGCGTAGCTTTCTTGGCCTCGCCGGGTATTATCATCGCTCCATCAAGGACTTTGCCGGAATATCCTCTGCCCTTCAAGCAGCAACTTCGGGCAATAGGAAGTTCGAATGGACTGAGGAGATGACTGCCGCCTTCGAAACTCTGAAAGAGAAGCTTACTTCTCCTCCGGTGCTAGCCTTCCCGGACTTCGAGTCCCCCTTCATCGTGGAAACCGACGCTTCTAATGTCGCCGTTTCGGCAGTCCTGGCCCAGAAAAAGGAAGATGGCAAGATTCATCCCGTGCAGTACGCAAGCCGGACGATGAACTCAGCAGAGCGTAACTATTCCGCCTTGGAGAGGGAGGCCCTCGCCATTATTTTCGCTTTAAGGAAATTCAGAATTCAAGCTCATTACCGACCATCAAGCCCTTCTTTATGCCTTCAAGAAAAACGAAATTCACGGAAGGCTGGCGCGATGGATGGACTTCCTTGGGGAGTATGAATTCAAGGTCGAATACAGGCCAGGTACGGGAAACGGAGCAGCTGATTTCCTCTCGCGTGTGGTACCTGCCGGTCCATCTCCTGCTTCTGGACTTGATGAAGGAGACTTAGTTGCGGCGCTGAATTCGGTCGCTACCGAAGTGAATCCCATAATCGAGCCTGTGCTCCTCGACGTCGCGCGTCATTTGCAAGGTTTAAAGATCCGAGTTGAAGATGATTAGAAGCGTCGTTCCGTCAAGTGTATGGCTTTTTGTGATATGTGGGTCATATCACATCGTGATATGACCCACATATCACCTTCGTGATGTGGGAAGGAAAGCTGCTTAGACGAACCAGAAACGGGCTAAAATCTGTACCTTTTATGAAGGAAATGGTCGCGATATTGAAGACCTTTCACGACGATATCGGACATTTGGATAAGGAGACGACGAAGAAATTTGTCTTAGACCGCTACTGGTGGCCGCAGATGCACCAAGACATTCACAACTACGTGAAAAGTTGTGAGGGGTGCCAGAAGACGGGGCCCGTTCTGCCATACCATACGACTTTGAACGTCCCATTGACGAATATCTTCGAAACTTATTCGATCGATTTCGCCGGACCTCTGCCGATATCAAACGCTGGAAAGAAATATCTTCTCATCGCCGTCGAGCAGTTGATAGGTTGGCCAATCGCAGTTGCCACCACAGACTCGTCGGCTGCAACTGTCTCCCAGTTCATCGAGAGTGAAGTTATGCACCCTTTTGGTCCCCGAAGACCATTATCAGCGACAACACTGGGTGCTTCACCGCTGCCGCCGTCGCTGATTCCATGAAGAAACATGGAATTACCTGGACCGCTGTTCTCGCGTATGCTCCCATGTCTAATGGTAGAGCCGAAAGGATGGTACGAACCATCAAGACACCCGTGAAGAAGATAGTTGTCGGCCAAGTTATAGATTGGGAAGAGTATTTGCCCCGTGTCTTGTACGGATACCGCCGCCGTCGCCTTTCCGCGGGAGCTTCGCCGTGCGAACTGATAACCGGAGTAGTTCCGCGCATGATTCCATCTGAACCCGTCGCGTTGATGGACTGAACTTCCGATACGCATCGCAAGTTTGAACTTCTGGCCTCCTCTGCCCTTCGAGTTCAGCGTCGAGAAGAACAGATGCATAGAATGGGTGATTCAACCTCTACAGAGCCTTGCATGTTCAACGTGGGGGATTTGGTTCTAGTGGCACATGGCCAGGCTTTAACTTCGGCCGCTAAGTGGCCTACCCTCCGTTCTCGCTATTACGGGCCTTTTCGCGTTTGGAAAGTTGCTCATCCTCGGTACTGGCTCATCTCATACGGGGTCGCCATTCCCGCAGCGCCATCCACGCGAGGAGACTAGTTCCTTTTTTCTTGCGCTCGAGCCACTTGAAGGCCTAGGAGCACTTGATTGAGCCATGATAGCGCTCGTTTCTTCCTTTTCTTTAATGCAATAGGACAGTTCCACCGAAGCCGGCTTCTCCTTCCCATAGCCCCCAAATGAGACCAGGAAGAAGATATCATCTAGATTGTCGCCTGCTTTGCGAGACCTTGTAATCTTGATTACATCCGGACGGCCGGCGAGACGAAAAAATCTACTCTTGTTTGTTACGCGTCAGACTTGGTCTAGCGAGAAGTATTCCATGGTCTTGAGGTAGCCTCGGGGGTGTGGGGTAGTAATAGGAAATTGGGACGGTCTCTTTCTTGTTGCCTTACAAGCTAGTTCCAGCCGTGGAACCCTCCGCCTGTTGGGCGGTCTGTTTCGTATGCGCCATCCTACTAATCCATAGGGGATTTGGGACGACGATACAACCGTCTGCCTCTACACGCTCAGTTGATAGGCCAGTCGCGGAGGCTTTGTCTGACCTGAATCAAAACTGAGCTTCGAGGCGAAGGCGGTGCGCGGGAGGAGATGGAAGCCTCTGAGGGTACAAGACCTTAAGAGCTGGTGGCTTGTTGCTCGGTTACGGGCAGGGAATGAGTGTGTTGCGGTTCGGGGGGGGGGGGGGGTGCAGGTGTGTGCCAGGGTGTGCTAGGGTCAGCCGATCTCTACCCTGCGCTGGCCGAGCTCACTGTATACTGCACCCGGGTTGCAGTTTGAGGACGGGATTTTGTTGATGACAGTGGCTGGAAGGTGATTTCTATGTGTTTGTAGACTATCTATGACGATTTTTTAGGGTAACGTACTGTACTTTCTATCTTCTACCTCGTAGTTTTTAATTATTTTATGGTCAAGTACAATAGTATACTTACTGTACAGTACACTACTGTAACACCCGAGTTGGCCGGGCAAGTCTCAGGAGGTAGCGTCACCTAGCGACCCCTCCCCACTCCAAAACCTACACCTATTGTCTTCTTCCCAATTACCCCTTTCCGCTCCCATCATATCGCAGGACAAACACCGAGACATGTCTGTTGAGATTCCGGAATTCAGAAAGGTGGTGCTTCCCTCCACGCCAAGCTGTAAAGTTGCCAAGACCCTGAAGCGCATGAAATCCGGTTGCTCCGATTTGTCCGTGGATATCGATGGGATGGGTAGGAGTTCAATTCCTTCAGAACGACAAGGTATCGCGTAGTGTTCCTTTTCCGTCTTTCGGCCCTAGTGAGTGCTGAGAGACCTCCATCTGTCGGATTGCGGTACGGCGCGGAGTGAGGGCTGAAAATGGTCACATCTAGTCCCGTGCGATGGGCTCGAATTGATGGTCGTCGATGAGGAGTTCCAGTGGCCGCTGCTCGGTTGTGCTTTTGTGGAGGTCAGCGACAAAGACCCCTTTCCGAAATACGATGAGGGAGATGACCAGGCCTGCAAGTTCGCAGTATAGCATATCTAGGCGTTTGTGGCGGCGCACTGCACCCGCACCACCTTTGCAAGTCGTTGCGTGATGTTCCATGGTGTCAAGGAGAGGAGGGACAGCATAGTTAACTTCCAGGCAGGTAGGGCAGCGCTCGAGGCCGCAAAATGTTGGGTTGCCTGAGCGAAGATCGACCATCATGTGCCATATCTTCCCAGAGGTGTATAGGTCGGTGGAAGACAGCGAGATTGTTGAGAAGGGGGCAGAAGCAGTGGAGGAGGCAGCAGAGCCCAGACGAGTAAAACGATCCGAAGAAGAGGCGGTAGGGATCGATGAGTGTAGCAGGGAGAGGCGGGAGCGGTGGAAGTGATGGGTGATCTCTTCCTGGAGGGAGCGGGCGGCGTTGTGGTTGGGGATGGCATTTAGAAAGCGCTCGTTACATAGAATTTTATGGTGACAATGTGGACTTCTGCCCAACCCAGTGCCATGTCAGGCAATTATAGTACAGTATATACTGTAGAATACCGTAAAATTATGATGATTAGAGGCATCAGGGATGGCTGAGTCATAGGTAATTAATTACTTTCGTATCAGGAAAGTCTGTGAAAATGACAATGCAGTCATTATGCACCCACCTCATGACATTAACTTTTACCGAGGCAGGTAATCAATTATTAATTCCGTTATCTTCCCTATACAATGAATAGTAGAATTCTGTTAAGCGTAATCCGACAATTAGAAATGTAGTTATTTATTCTGCCTTGTCCTAATACTGCATTCAATTTTGTTTGAGTAATAATTTGTGGATCAAGTTACAGTATCAATTCTTTTTTGACTTCTGTAATTCATTACTTCCTTCACTACTTCAAATGCACAGGTTCTGAATAAAATGACAAATCGTGGGAAATAATTCTATTACAGAGAATTAAAAAAATCATGTATTTCAAATTCTATGACCACTAATTACCGGTATCACTACTAATAACTCATTTCTAACCGGGTTTACTTCACTGCAAGGTTGTGACCAAGTTTGGTGCTACAAATTTACTGGGTACCAACCCACATATCTACCACAGTAAATTAACCCCCAATTTCACAGTTTGGTGCTCAGAGATTGGTTTGTCGCTCAGATCTAGGCTACTGAAAAGAGGGAATAGCTGCGAAATGACTGTTCTTTGAAATGACTGTAACCTGGTTTAGGAATTATGTTCTCTACCACAAATCATTTTTCGGTGTTCCAAAATGATATTCTGCTTTGTTGCAGTATTGGAAAAGTGGGGCAGGAATTAGGGTGCTTTACTGATTAGGGATGAAGGACGGCTATTTTCCGAAGACTACGAGGGACAGGTCTGTGTAATGGTGAGTCTGGAAATGAGGCCGAGTCATTGGGTACTACCTCACAGGGCTGGTGTGAGGGCAGCCGTAAGGCATGCTGCGTTGGACGAAACCGTCGCCGCAGCGTGTATGGCGACGTGCCTAGCCACTTCTGTGAGCACTGCCAATGCGTCTGGGTGCCACCCGCCAGGAGTGGATATCGGCACTGGTATCAGTCGGGATCTGGCATGCGTGGAGATGAAGTCTTGAGACCTCTTGGACTTTGACGCTTTTGCGGCGTTCAGATATGTCGAGGGGTTGAAGCAATGGGCCCGCGTGTTGGAGTAACTTTATGGCATCAGTAAAACGGGTGTCCGCCGCAGGATCCGACTATATTGCTAGCTAAGTGCTAAACGGGTGGTCCACGTCGGCCACGTGCAGTATTGGAGGTAGCAAGTGGATTGACGCATGCAACATCGAAAAAGTGTCGAATGAAGCAATTACATGTCTCGTGAAACTTAATCAATTTCCTTTCAGTACAACAATATCAGGTTTACCGACATCTGTTTTACATGCTCAAGTCAAGCCGTTGATTGCGCTACCCACGATTCTGTGGTCATCGCTTGTGCTCGGACAGTCTCACTTGGTCTTTGATGTATCACACGCTGTATCGCATTTCATAGTCATCGGTTCCCGGATTATCCTCTCCTGGGTCGCTGTTCTCCTGGTTTTAGAGTCCTTGAGTAGTGTGTAATGTTTTTCTATAGTTGGCGTTTGTTTTCACTTAGTTTGGGAAGAGCTTGTAGATCGATGAGGGGCTATAAGTACCCTGCAGAGAAAGGTGGGGATGGAAAAAATGGCAAGACAAGTAAAACAAAAACCATCAACAACAACCCCGGACATCCCTCGACTTGTGGATCCACAATTCGGCCACTTCCAACTGGAGAGCCGAATAGCGCGACAAAAGTTTGTTCCTCCGATGCTCCCTGTAGCCTTGATGTCTAGCCTTGTGACGGTATTAGAAAAGTGCGGTACTGTACTGTACAGTGTTTACTCATGTTTCTAGTGTCTATCCGACCAAGCACTGTCCTCATATGAGGCACGCTTTGTCCTCATATGAAGAAGCTTTACTTCATTGAGTATCTATCGGTCAATTTCCGTTACATTTTGGAAAGGTAAATGTTTTGGAAGCCCGAAATTTTTACTAGAAAAAAGGTTTTTTATGTTTAGTTACAGTACAGTAATTTTACTGTGCATGCGCCCTCGTTTCTGAAACCCCTCACGATAATACGAACTATTTTTCCTTCCAAAATGAAGTCGTTTTCACAACTTCTTGCGAAGAGCGGAAGCTGGTGAGGGAAAACTGCTCTAGCCTTCACCGAGATCAACAATCTTGAAAAGTTTGTTTTGATCGGCCATCTACCTTCATGAACTAATGCGGAGGGACAAGAAACGCGCTGAGGTAAAAAATTTTTGTATTGAAAAATAAGTGCTAAAAGTAGTCCTCACATGAGGACAACGGTCCAATAGACACTAGAGTGTACACTCACTGACCGACTACTGAGTTCAGAACTAACTGGATGATGAACATCGGTCACGGGCAGTGGGGCACGGGAAATGATGGCCATAGCCACCGAGGACCACAGAACACAGCTGATGCGCTGATAGATTCGCGAGCGAATAGTGGCAACGGAGGTGTGATATCTGGCCGCAATCCGGGGAATGAACGTTTCCAGAAACAGTGCAGTGGCTGGGGACGCCGCTCCAAGGGAGTCGAGAGCGAGCGGTTGGAATGTGAAATTCGGCTGGCGTGACGGGTTGCCAGATGGTGGTACAAAGCGCCTGGAGAGCTTACGCTCAAGGCCCTGGACCTTGTTGCGGTAAGCTTGCGTGGCGGCGCCTGCGGCGGCTTGCGTTGCTTTCGTGACAGAAGCCTGTTTGAAAGGCGAAACAATAGTCACAGGCAATTGGCCTTTCCTTGGGGCCGATGGCAGGGGCCGGGGGTTGCACGAGGAGGTCTGCAGGCCTAAAATCGGTTCCAGGAATTAACAGAGGGACTTCGAACTTGTAGTCCAAACCCGCAGCGCGGAAGACATGATATGCGAGGGCGTTACGAATGGAGTTATGCCGGTGTAGGCGAAAAAACCCAATAGTACAGTACTCTCAAAACACTTGATTTTTAATCATGTCTCCAAAGAGCACACCGGAACTTGAACCGATGGGAACCCCTCAAAGGGCACGCGCAGCGTAGGCGTAGGCGTAGGCTGTATGGCGCCGCCGCATCGCAGCGCACTACAGCACGTTAGATTCCCATGAACCTTCCGAGTGTCCAGAGTACTGCACTGTGCTTGGTCTTGATACGTAAGCGGCGTGCGACGGGGCTCGGTATAGAACGGACATCGCAATGGACGACCAGGTGGCAGAGCTAAGGCGTTGGTGGATTCTGGGGCGAACGGTACCAGTGCCTGCAAAGAAGCGGCGTGCGATTGAGGGTTTTAATGCATGAATGAGGAGATTGGTGGCAGTCGGCGGGGCCCTTAAAGAGAGGAAGGGCGAGGGGCTGGAAGGTGAAGTTGGGAGAGGGTAGAGGTGCGGAAGGGAAAATGAGAGGTTGGCGGGCCAATTTGCGCTCGATGTCGGATCTTGTCACGATGGGCGATCTCGTCGGCACCGCCAACAAGGTGGGTAGCCTTTGTGCGTGTGTTTGATTTGAAAGGGGAAACGATGGTGACATCACACGGAAGGGGCGGGAGTCGGACGAAGAAAATGTCTGCGGGCCGAAGCTCTGTTCAAGGGGCGGGGAGGAGAGCCTCGAACTCGCATTCATGGATTTTTCGAGGTGAGAATTAATTTTGCTTATTTCTGTATTATTACATACCTTTACATACAGATTTAGGAATATTAAAACCCGTCGTTACAGCAAAGGTGTTATGCTGAATATGGGACGGTACTCAGTAATTTACAGTGCAGGTAATGTGTTGACATGGCCATGTTTCTCACCATACTTTATTCCACTTGTGTGTGGATTTTTTTTGTTGGTATGCAACGATACTGGGCTGAATTCAATTTGCCGGTTTTCAGAGGCGGCTGGTACTCCACCTCGGCAACGTGTAGTAAAGCGAAATACCTCTTTCAGAGGTATTGCAGACCGGAGCGGATACTGTAGAGTGGGGCACTAACTGAATAGCTGATATCATACTTAGTAGTACTGTAGAGCTAATAGTGCTATTTTTCTGTTAAGCACTGAAAGGGGTTCTGTTTTTCTTCCGCACCTCTATTTGAGGGCTTCTAATTTTATTTTGTTTGTTTGTTTTCTTTTTTTTTGTTTGTTTTCTTTTTTTTGTTTGTTTTCTTTTTTTTTGTTTGTTTTCTTTTTTTTGTTTTCTTTTTTTCTCTTGTTTTTTTTTTAGTTCAATAAAATACTCTAATTATGTCTCTTCTCGCCGAGAAAGGAAGCTCTCCTACGGTGCTAGTTACTGCGCAGATGAGTCTCTAGGTCGATCTCCTGGGCGAAGGTAATGTCGCAATCAGTCGCAGATGCGACAGTGAAACTTAGGCTTTTTGCCTTTCTTATTCTTCTCCCTTCTCTCCTTGTCTGTTGCGACTTTAAAAGCTGTGGTACAGACAAGGTCAATGCGGGCCTGGGCCCGGGAGGAAGTAGCCACGGAAGAGGACCCAAGGGCGGTTGTACGGTGCGACGGACGGGACGAAGGCTGTGCAGAGCGAGGGGGTTGTCTTGAGTAGCTAGAGGCTTGGAAAGGAGACCCGTTCCGGATGGAGACCTGTTCGGATTCTTCGGACCCCTCCTCGGCCTCTTCGTCAATAAGGAAATGCCTAGGGTAAGCTGTGATGGCAGAGCTATCCCCTTCGGTAGATCTGTTGACGAGGCCTTCCCTTTCTTCCCTCTGACGGAGTTCCTGATACCTTTGATGATCCTTCGGGGTGCGTAGTGGCTTCCTTAACCCTCCAACCATTCCCCGAAGTTCCAGGAAGGTTTTTAGAGTATAGCAGTCACTGAGGGTATTGCCCCCTTGAACTTCGAGCTAAGCACCGAAAGTCCAAAGAGACAAGGGACACCTGCAGTATAATGGGTATTGCCCCTTGAACTTCGGTATGCACACCGTAAGTCCAAGGAGACAAGGGACACCACTGCCTAAAGGACAACAAGGAGTCGGACGGCAACGTTTGGAGTGGGGTTTTTGGATGTGGAGGTTTCTGGTGTGTGGGTTTTGGAGTGTGGAGGTTTTGGGTGTGGGGGGTTTGGATGGGGTTTTGGAGTGTGGAGGTTTTGGGTGTGGTACTGGCTTTTTTCTTGTCGGTCCAGGCTCACACCCCGGTCGACCAGCCTTTATATAGAGATTCGCAAATTACTAAAACGCACAAATTGCTACTAAATTCCTAGCAAAACATAAAAAGTAGCCCTTAGACCCCCTATTCGCCTGTTTTGAGGCGCCTCTACTGTACTGTTGTGCAGTACACGCCATTTGTGGCTCAGGGCCATGCACAGTACTGTAAATGGCTCTCGTATCCCGAATTTGTGGCCATGTACGGTACTGTACATGGCTCTCGGGACCATAATTTGTGGCCACAGGACACCGGCCACTGTGAGCCACAACAAGAGCGCAGAAAAAGTAGTAATTGCCTTTTTCTATCGGTGGATCAAGTGACAGGAGGTTTAGCGCAGCGTACCTTATCCGTCGTCCTGCGATTGTCAACCCGCAGTGACTCCCATGACATTTACCCCCAATACTCAATGAAGTAAAGTTTCTTCTAATCCACTGAGTGAATTTAACTGAAAAGACGACGGGAGAGAGCTATGTACTTAATCATTTACGGTATCAAGTATTGATACTAAAATATACTGTACAATACTGTACTGTACAATACTGTATTGTACTGTACAGCACAAATGAAATACAGTACTGGACAGCAATGTTATACCTGTTATACTAATGCCATACAGTAAAACTGGACAGCAACACGCAGAGCTTTGTCACCCAATTCCAACTTAATTTTAAGTACTTTGCAAAGTTGCACATTTGGACTGTACACCTCTGATAAAAGATGAACTCGTACTGGACAGTACAGTACTGTAGAGGGGATAGCGGGAATTTGCTGTATAGCGAAATCATCTTTACTTCATGTTTTATGTAGTCAAAAAAATATTTACAGCTGTAAAGTACAGTACGGCATTAATATTTATGTATTTACTTAGGGATAGAATGAACTTAATATTATTAGTAGGACATTTACAGCATTAATATTAATACTGTACATTACTGTACGTATACATATGTAATTCTAGGATTGTTTGCTCCAATTGAATTGGAGACACAGTATCAAACATTATTATTACGGTTTCCATAAGAGTTTGTACAGGTACCATTTTTCCCGGAAATGCACTGCACTAAATTTACAGAACAGTAAACTGTGCTAGGAGTGCAAAATACAGTATCATTGTTATGTACACGTGTTCAGCATATAATAATCCGGAAACAAAACAAATTGAAAAATACTATACTGGTAACTATGCTGTACCTTTCTTTGATAAATCCACATGTACAGTACTGTACAGTACTGTACTGTATGTAACGATAAGAGCATAATTTGAAATTATACATATTCAAGCACAATTTAGAATATTTTACATAGCTGGGCTTGAGGAAGTTAGAATTCGAAATCAGAAAAGTGCTCTATTTTTTACTTTCTTTTTTCACCGAGCCAACTATCATTTTAAACTGCCCAATGAGGTGCCATCGATTTCTATTTAAAAATGAATGTGACGAGAAACGGTAACGATTGTGACATTTCAAATGAATGTGCCTACAAGCTGGCACGTATCACGTCATGAGGGCTTGCATAACTATCTGATTTTGGGGCCCAGTTCAAGCTATTAACCGATTTCTTGGGCGGCAGGCGCCATTTCACTACCGTCCACCCGAACCCAACCCAGCTACATAGTCCACGGCCAACTTGACCAGGGTGTTTGGCTTATTTCCTCCAACCGACCCTTCTCCTTGGCAGCATCAAATCGACGCAGTCTTCTCTCATAGCATCCTTCCTCTCCAGTCCCTGCCCCGCCAGAACTAACCGTCATTTGCCGCACAACGGCATCTTCGACTCTGGCCCATTATCATCTGTTGTGCCTTCTTCATTGAACTCAAAATCTTCAACATTCTTTCCGCTCGAAGCATCCCGGCCGTCTTCTTTAAAGTAATTCTCCTCTATTGTTGCGAAAGGTGTGTTTCGTAAGAATACGGTTTTGATTGCAAGTCATGCGTTCCTCCTTTCGAGCTTCGTCCCGTATACCCCAGGGCCGGTCAAATGATTCTAAGAGGGATGTGCGCTCTCAACGTGCTGGTCGCCGTGGAAGAGGTCGCGCTCATCCACACCCTGCAAGTCGTACCCTCGATTTAGGCAAACTCGGCCGCGATGAGGAGCTAGGGATTCATGAGGGTGGCTCCGCTCAGATGCGCGTCGGAGGGTTGGGACAGTTTCTAAGGAATCTCTTCTCTCGCGGAGGAGACACCAGCACCAGACCCAAACCTCGTGCATCTGGGAATGATGGCCCTAGGTTTGCATCTCATATGTGCGGACCAGGAGCAAGTGGGGTGTAGGAATTGCCAGTTCGGGTAGACTGGGGAGGCATGCAGCGGCAAGCTCCTTAGGCAGCTTGCAGAGTTACGCAACTTCTACAATCCGTGCAACTTCGGGCCCGATTCCAAGCTGCCTGACTCAGGGAAGCACCAGTGAGGTTGGCATGAAGAAAAGAGTCGAGGTGAAACGGGAGTTGGATGACACGCCGGTGTTTTCGCAAGAGATGCGAGCGGGGACCCTTCTCAGTAACAGGCCGGACCGGTTTGCCTATCCCAATTTTGCCTTGGCGGAGTTCGGCGGCAGGGATACATGGGCAAGTGACGTGTTTGTGCTCCCGCACAACGCCATTCGTTGGGAGATTATGGATTTGTACACCATCATATCATCGATTCAAAGGCGTTGGTCATCCTTGACTATGCTCGATATCTGGGAGTTGAGCGAATACTGGGAGGTATTTGAAGTGTTTGTTGCTCAATACTTCGAAATAGAGGACCAGATCGTTTTTCCATTCATGTTGAACGCTGCCGCAAACTCCAATGACCTAAAGCGCTATCACAAGGTCGTCAAATACAATCGCGACCTTCTCGAAACTATGCTGTTGGATATTGGCACCACTCTCGAGTTATTCAATTCAACTTCTGCTGGGGAGGTTTTACCAAAAGTCTATACGAAACTATCAGAATATTTACCAAAGCTTTTGGACTATATGGTTCAGCAGGAAGATATCCTTCCTAAGGTTTTTGAGGAGCACTGTGAACAAGAGGATAGATTATTGATCAATAGGGCAAGTGCCAATTTCATTGTCCGAGCGGCAAACGGGCGAGACGGCATCGCCATTTTAACCCGCTGGATTGAAGACTCCATGGTCCTACAGATGTGGAAGAATGAGAACCTTAGTTCTCGGGCGCAGTCTTCTCATAAGCGATGGATATCAAATCTCGAGGCTAACCATGTTGATATCGCGAAGCGTTTTCAGAGACGCTTGCGAAGTTTGCCCAAATCCGAGAATCTTGAAAATCTAGGAGGCATCGGAGCAGGTGACCGTGAGGAGACTAGCCGCAAGGCTGCAAGCAAAGGGAGCTTTAAGCACACGACCAGGCGTGTTGCACAGGCCCATTAAAATTACCGTGTTTGGGTAAGCGAAGGGACTGCGATGATTTTAGATTCTCAATAATTAAAGTAGTGTTTTGATCTTGTGCAATTGTGGATTTCAAGCCAAAGGTGAGAGCCACTAGGGCATTAATCATCAGCCGCACGCAACGGTTTTTACAAGATGATCCAGGTAGTCACAGATGTCCAATTGATGACGCGAGGAGTTCGGTCAATCGCCGTCCAATTGTTGCTAGGATTGTGATGTCTGAGTGTTATTTAGAAAAAACTATGAAAAGGGGGCTTCTTGCGAGGGAGGACTTTGGCGATAAAGGTCACAATGGTCCCTTTGCGTGACCACTGACTTGCATTAATGCTGGCGGCGGTCTGGAGAAGAAACTTTACTTCATTGAGTATCCATCGTGTACACTGCAGGACTGACTATACGGCTAAGAACTAACCGGATGTTCTACGTCAGGCACGTGCAGTGGGGCTCGCGATAAAATCGCCATTGCAACAGAAGACCACAGTGTGCAACCAAGGCGCTGATAAGTACGTCTGCGGATCACTGCTGTGGTTGTGTTGAACTTCTCTGCGATGCGCGGGATGAAGTCTTCGAGGAACAGAATGGAACGCATTTCGTGAAAAGGACAAAATTAAATGCTTGTTGGGAATGACTGATAAGTTCACGTCAGGTGCCGTGGACGCAGTACAGTAGTGGGTTGAGCAGTGAATGAATTCTTTCAGAGTGCTACAGTAATGTAAGTGATGTGCGCAAATTCGCACACGAAAAAATTTAGATGAGGACCATAATTGTATACAGTATTGGAACTGGGAAGATATTTTTACAGTTTTTGAATTTGCAAGATATTTTTAATTTGGGTGAGTGTGGCAAATTCATCGGTTGATTTTTTATTTTAGGACACGCTGTCATAGTGGATGTCAGTACAGTTCTAGGTTGTGGGTGATACTACGAGTGACTCTGAAAGGTCTATATAATGGCCACATCAATTCCCACCCCTGGCCGATGGGTGGCTGGCATGGGTATGGCACCTAGATATTTACCTTGAGGAAATATCTTCTAATGGTCTCTCTGGTTCACACGATTCCCGTGAATGCGTTTTATGGTATTTAGTATGTTTGATTGAGACTTTAGGATTAGCCGAAAGGTCTATATAAGCTGAGTAAAGTGCTTCCTCCTTGAGAGGTCAAGCAAGTTGGCAGACAACTTCAGGTCAAGCTCCGAGTAGTAGGAAGTTGAGAGTCAACTTCAGACCCTAGAAAACTTTTTCCTAAGCTGGTCGCAGAGCATCAGTGGTAGACCCTGCCCCTTTTATACTTGCTTGTAGCCCTCTCAACTCTCTCCCATATACACTCCTTTTTATTTGTTCAACTATACCACGGTAGCACTTTTGTCGCTCGCAACACCTCCGTCTTGGGGTAGTTGGTTCTAAGTATCTCTTCTCCCGACGATTTACCCCTATCATTTGGTACTCTTGTGGAGGGGGTTGCACCCGAGGTATTCGAGTTGAGCAGTCTTAGGGAACCATTCGAGGGGATTTCTTTTCTGTAATCATGGATCTCAACGCTGCTCGTATAACGTTCACAGGGGGCAAGAATGAAGACGTTGAGGAGTTTCTCTATACATATGTCAACGTTGTGATGCGTGAGAAGAGCGATGAAGAGAAGGCCGAAAGTATCTTCGCCTATCTTCATGGTGACGCAAAGCACAAATATAAGGCCAAGTTTATCAACGGGTGGTCTCTTAACGGGAATGGGCGTAACTTCGGTGAGGTATGTGAGTGGCTTGTGAAAGAATATGCTAAGCAGGTAGAACCAGATGAGATGATTCGTACCGCCATAGAGGCCCGGCTCAACTTCGACGATTTGTTAAGCTCATTGGTATACTTGTGTGATCTCTATGAAAAGGCTGGGTTCAACGCCCAAGCCAAGTACGGAATGCTGCGTAAGGCGGCGATGGGGGATAAGCGGCTCTCCGATTTCCTCCTCATCAAGGGCCCTCACACTTTTAATGAACTGAAGGGTACCATAGTAGAATTTGTCAAAAATTCGGAGACGTTTCAGTCACTAAGTGAAATACCGAGGGAAACCCGTACATCTATGCCGATCGTGCATCCTGAAAAGAATTATCAAAGGCCAGCTACTAGCGCAGCAGCATTGGAATCAGTCAGGAGCGATGTCAAAAACTTGGAAGAAAGGTTGGAAACCCGATTCGATAATCGACTTGACATGATAACCTCGCAGTTGGAAAGCCTTACTCTTACCATTAAGAAGAACCAGTCTGGGGCCCCAAGGCCGCAGAAGTCTGTTCCTACTGTCACAAGCCTGGACACTTTGCAAATAGGTGTCCTGATAATCCACATAGAAACACTCGTTGTGGAAAGTGCGGTCGTTACGGGCATCATGAAAGTAACTGCTGGTCTAAAGACAACAGAAGAGCAAATTTATCGGACGCGAGGAGTGAGTCAGGACCAGAGATGAAAATCTTACAAAACAGGAAGGATCAAAGGTTGGCGGATGCCGGTAATGTATCCATCGCTGAAGAAATCAGTCAAGTTAATGTGACAAAAAGGGATGGGGAAGGGAACGTTTTGTCGAAAAAACCTAGGCTAGATTATGGAATGCTGGAGCATATCCCAGCACCTGTACCTCCTCGAACCAAGAGGCTTGATCAAGTTGTTCCAGGGTGGGAAACACTTCGGCCAAGAAGACGAGAAAGAGTAAGAAATTTAAGAGTATCCCGAAGGACGTACTAGAATATGTGAAGAAGTACAATTTGGTGGCTGAGCTTGCATCGGCCCCAACTGGGATAACGTTTGGTCAACTTTTGAGGGGCGACGCAGAGGATGCGAGAAAAGAACTCAAAAAAATTATCAGGTCTAATAAGTCCGCTAAGAGTAAGAAACTGTTTCTTCAATCGGCCTCGACAGCACCAAGACGTCTTAAACTAGTACCAGTCAAAGTATTGGGAATGAAACCCAAGCTCTTTTCGATTCGGGCGCTGTTCCAAACCTTATCTCAGAAACTTTGGTGACAGATTTAGGTCTCGAAATTATTCCAACTACTCGAAGAATAACTGTGGCGGATGGAACCGTCTCAAAATGCATGGGCACTGTTAACAAGGTTTCCGTGTTCTTTGGGGACTCTAAAGTTGATGTAGACTTTCTCGTCATGCCGGAGCTCCCTTTCGATGCAATCATTGGCTGTCCTACCATGGAAAGACTAGGGACCTGCATTGACTTGGGCAACCAAATCGTTTCAGTTAATGTTGACGGCAGAAACGTGAAGATGCCCCTGGATTTCGACAAAAGCACACATCCGGAAGATCTAAGAGAGACGGACAGTGAAGATTTCACTTCTAGCTATGACAGCGAAGATTCCGAACCAACTAACACTTTCGGAAGTGAGAAAGGGTACGCTCGGGGGACAATGAACATGACATGGGACGATTATGATTCTGGGTTTGAAACAGATGAAGAATGGAATTCTAGGGTAGGTTTGACACCTGAATGTGTTTCTTTTTGCGATAATATCGAATCAAAGGACGGAATTCGGGCATGAAAGAAGATTACAATTGCACGGAAAACAAGAATATATCGAATTCCATATCTGAAGATGTGAGCACGCCGGAAGAGGTCCTTCAAAATTTGGAGGGTGAGGATCAAGAAAAGGACCAGCGCCAAATTGGAGAAATTCAAGAAAAAGTACAGCACCTTCCAGCCCCCGCCTCAATGATAATATCCGACATGTTAACATCTTCCGAAGTAATTGCATGGAGCGTTTCCGATTTAAGACAAGCAAGTGTACCGGTCACTCACTCATTTGAACTTACCGATACTAACCAATTTACCACAGGCCTAGACGTCAACCGCCAAAATATGACCAATTTATCTCAGAGAATGTTACAAGTATGCTGGAAAATGATATCATTCGGCCAGTTTCATCCCCATGGTCATTTCCAGTTGTGGTCGCACCAAAGAAGGATGGAAAGCTGCGTTTTTGCGTCGATTACCGACAACTGAACCAGAGAATGATACCCGATCGATTTCCGATTCCGAATATGGAGGAAATCCTCGAGGACTTGAAGGACGGGAGATACTTCACCTCAATTGATCTTTACACTGGTTATTGGCAGATTCCATTGGATGAAAAATGCAAGGAAAAAACAACTTTTACCAGCAAAGCCGGTACATTCAGGTTCGAAGTGATGCCTTTTGGTCTCATGAATGCCCCAGCTACATTCCAAAGAATGATGAACGAGGTTTTGAAAGGACTTCCATTTGCAAGAGTTTATATCGATGATGTGTAATATTCTCAAAAACCTTGGATCAGCACATATCGCATGTCAAGACTGTGGTGGAGAAAATAGCTGCGTACAGCCTGAAAATTAAGTTAAGCAAATGCTTCTTTGCGAAAACGTCTATCCAATTACTCGGTCATATCGTCGATCAAGAGGGAATTAAAGTGGATCCAGAGAAAACGAAAAAAATCAAGTTGGCACCAAGGCCCGCTTCAAAGACGGAGGTTCGAAGCTTCTTAGGACTGGCCTCATATTACAGGAGATTTATCAAAGATTTCGCCAAGACTGCAGCACCGTTACATGCCAGCACAACAAAGAACGGAAAATTTTTATGGAACAAGGAAATGCAAACCGCATTTGAAGAGCTTAAAGATAAGCTATGTGTCCCCCCAGTGCTCATGTATCCAGATTTCAAGAGACCATTTGTTGTGGAGACAGATGCCTCAGAACGGTCTTTGGGTGCCGTTTTGTCCCAAAAAGATGAAAACGGAAGACTACACCCGGTTCAATTCGCAAGTCGCACTCTGAATGATGCGGAAAGGAGATACTCAGTCTGCGAAAAAGAAGCGCTCGCTGTTGTCTTCGCACTGAAAAAGTTTCGCGTATACCTTTTATCACTCGAGAAATTTGTCTTGATAACTGATCACCAGGCACTTAAGACAGCATTCCAAAAGAAAGATGTACATCACCGCTTGGCCCGATGGCTCGACATTTTCGCAGAATATCGGTTTGAAATTGTGTATAGGCCCGGACGCAATAATCAGCCTGCCGACTACCTATCCCGCTTGAGGGATCCACTGATTCCAAATGAAAAAGCTTCCGAGAACATCGTCGGAGTTGCCGAGGTGCAAGTGCCGAACAATAACGAGTACGAAGCTAATATTGACGGACTAATTAAATTCCTGGATGGACTAGAAATGAGAAAGGTTGATATTGAACACAGAAATTGGGTACGCAGGAATCAAAAGGCTTTTACACTATGGAATGGGAAACTCTTCCGACACACGAAAGCCGGTCCTCGACTAGTGGCCCCTTTGAAAGAAAGAATGAAGATCTTGAGGACTTTTCATGATGAGTTAGGGCATTGGGATCTCGAAACAACCAAAAATTCGTTACTGAGAGATTCTGGTGGCCCAGTATCCATAAGGACGTCTATAATTTCGTGAAAAGCTGCGACAACTGTCAAAAATTCACGCCAATACGAAAGTATAAGACAACTCTAGGCTTTCCAGTTTCCGGTCTCTTTGAAACCTTTCAATTGACTTTGCCGGCCCATTCAAGGAAACCTCTTCCGGAAACAAATATCTCCTTATAGGGGTGGAACATCTTACTGGATGGCCAATAGCAGTTGCAGTTGAGGAGGCCAATGCTGAAGTGGTCCTGAGATTCATCGAAAAAGAAATAATTGAACCGTTTGGTCTTCCAAAAAGGATCATCTCGGATAACGCACTTTGTTTTACTGCAACTTCACTGCTTCGTTTCTTGGAAGAAAAAGGTATTCAGCTAAAGACAGTTCTCGCATATGCTCCTATGTCAAACGGGAAAGCGGAGAGGATGGTTGGAACCATCAAACGATCAATATCGAAAACTATGTCCGAGAATGAAATCCAGTGGGAAGATGCCTTACCAAAAGTGTTATACGGCTATCGTCGAAGAAGAGGAAGAAGTGGACGGTCACCGTTTGAGCTAATGTACGGAAGAGCTCCTAGAATGTTACAGAGAGATATGGAAACAAATGTTATCGATGAAGAGAGTAGAGAGGTCGAACTATTGGCCACCGAAAGCTGGAGATCACACCGCGCGCTAACACAGACAAGAAATAAGGATGAAGAGCCTCCAGTCCAAACTTTCTCAGTCGGCTCTAAAGTACTTGTAGCACACGGAAAAGCAATGCAACAGGCTGTGAAGTGGCCGGCTTTCCAAACAAAGTACTCGAACCCTTGCATCGTCACGGAGGAAAGACACCCGCATTATAAGCTCTGTTCAAGCTCAGGGAAGAGATCAAGGAGGGCAATCCATGCACGTCGTCTGGTCCCTTACCATCAGAGGCCTGAAGAATTCCTTCTCACACAGGACTATGCGCAACCACGGGGATACTCATCTTTAACTATAGAATGATTCCTATGGGAGGAAAAAGGGCCTGGGAATGGATCATCTCGATTACGCGTGACTACTACGAACTCCACGTAATCATCCATTTCTACATTAATATATGCCTATGTTTTCGTACGTTGAACGGACCATTGCTACCTCAAGAAGATTTCCGACTATTGATCAGAGTTCTATTCTCATTCCAAAACGGAAGGTTCACGGAAGCAGGTCCAGAGTTTGTGGAAGTCATATATCATTACTCTATAGGAGGTATGGAATGGTAGCTATCGGAGACTTGTCGCAAACATATCTGAACATTATCCGTCCAGTTTACGTATTTCTCAAGAACAACCAAGATGTGCGACTGAGAGGTTACAGCTTGCCCCCTGATATGGAATATCGACTGGTCCCATATCCTCTATGGGAACCTTACGTTGCTCCGCTCAGAAATACAACCTCAGCCGAAGACCAGGATCCTCCCGAGGCCGTGATGATGATACGAGCTGGACCATCAAGTGATCGGGGCGGATCATCGAAGAGGGCAAGGCGTCGGGAGCAGCGAGGAAGATCGCCAAGAAGATCGCCTCAAACACCGCCTAGTCTCCCAGGGGGAAACTATGCATCCTTAATTATTGGACGACTACCAATTAGACGTTGGCTTCGCGAAATGACAGAGGACCCTCGAGAAGCAGAAGTAATTTCCTTTTTTGCCATTAGTATTTGCATGTGCTTCCAGACCATTCACGGGGCGCACCTTACTCGTGAGGACTCAGTCCTTATGTTGCGAGTTTTTTTCTCCTTCAGATACCCGTTTCTGGACCCGTTGCCAGAAAAGTTTGCATACTACGTTTACTACCTCACATTTGGAAGGTTTGGAGAAGTGAAACGGGAGGAGCTCATTAGAGAACACTATGAAACCATACGCCGAATCTACGAAACTCTTGACCAAGGAGATGAGCCGGTCATCGCACGGTACACACTCTCTCATCATATTGGAAATGAGCTACTACCATATCCTTATAGTGAACCCTATACTCTCCCTGATGAATGGATAGAACTCCCACAAGAACAACAAGAGCAGTGACGAGCCGGGACGTTCGTCTTGAGCGGGAGGGCGTGATGTGCGCAAATTCGCACACGAAAAAATTTAGATGAGGACCATAATTGTATACAGTATTGGAACTGGGAAGATATTTTTACAGTTTTTGAATTTGCAAGATATTTTTAATTTGGGTGAGTGTGGCAAATTCATCGGTTGATTTTTTATTTTAGGACACGCTGTCATAGTGGATGTCAGTACAGTTCTAGGTTGTGGGTGATACTACGAGTGACTCTGAAAGGTCTATATAATGGCCACATCAATTCCCACCCCTGGCCGATGGGTGGCTGGCATGGGTATGGCACCTAGATATTTACCTTGAGGAAATATCTTCTAATGGTCTCTCTGGTTCACACGATTCCCGTGAATGCGTTTTATGGTATTTAGTATGTTTGATTGAGACTTTAGGATTAGCCGAAAGGTCTATATAAGCTGAGTAAAGTGCTTCCTCCTTGAGAGGTCAAGCAAGTTGGCAGACAACTTCAGGTCAAGCTCCGAGTAGTAGGAAGTTGAGAGTCAACTTCAGACCCTAGAAAACTTTTTCCTAAGCTGGTCGCAGAGCATCAGTGGTAGACCCTGCCCCTTTTATACTTGCTTGTAGCCCTCTCAACTCTCTCCCATATACACTCCTTTTTATTTGTTCAACTATACCACGGTAGCACTTTTGTCGCTCGCAACACCTCCGTCTTGGGGTAGTTGGTTCTAAGTATCTCTTCTCCCGACGATTTACCCCTATCAGAAGGTCAGCCTACGTATGCGGAGATAGATGCCAACCGCACCATCTGGGAGGGGATGGGATTGGTTGCCAATTTCTTGTCCATGCAGTAGGCTCGGGTGGTTGCGTCCTACTGCACCCTGGTGCGTAAAAGCGGCAACGGCGATCGGGTAGAGGGAGCCAAGGTTGACGGAGTCCGTTGTGGCAAGGAATGTTGCGAAGCATAATGCATAGGATCAAATCGACTGACGGCGTAGGAAGCTTCGGTCTCCTAGGCGCAGGATTCCGAGAAGTGCCAAGATTCAGTGGATAGAATAGTAAGCGGTCTTGTCGCGGGCAAATGCGGGAGATGCTTGCGGTGGCGGGCCATGAAGACGCGCGATTTGGGAGAAGCCGTGGCTGTCAACGTGAGCGGAGGGGAAGCCTTTTTCTATAGCACGAGAGTAAAGAAGCCACTGCGACGATTCTGCACCATCAACTTCGCAATGTGTCCAACTGTGCAGCAGCAGCATAGGATTGCCAATGGTCAGAGATCCTGAAGACCTGGGCCGTGAAGCATGCTGGGGTCCGTAATGTGGAAGCGTATGTATGCGTTGCAGAAGTAGTCGGTCTTGTAGGCTCTACCGTTGTGAGAAGGAAATTGGTGATGGACCGGGGTTGCCAATCTGGTTACAAAGAATTCGAAGTTGTTTAGTTTGTTAAATACAAGTACATTCAGAGCAGAGATTCGGTGAGGACTGCGGCACTCACTGTGGAGGGGTCAGGGGCCTAAAAT
The DNA here is from genome assembly GCA_002205965.3 of Kappaphycus alvarezii. NCBI lineage: Eukaryota > Rhodophyta > Florideophyceae > Gigartinales > Solieriaceae > Kappaphycus > Kappaphycus alvarezii. The sequence goes on from NADL03000649.1 coordinate 1,293,990, forward strand.
CCCAGTCTTCCGTACGTTGGGTCAACCCAAGGGAAGGCCCTCTCTTCAACAGGTTTACGGAGTGCATAAATACGTCCATCCAGGGTCTTCTTAGCCGGGGACTCCACTTATGCATTGCATTGGTTAAAGATGATGATTGTCTTCTACGGCAAGAATAAGGCTCTCCATCCTCTCTTGCTATCGTTACAGGAGAAGTTCTCACCTGCCCTGAACGCTTGGTACGCAGATGACGGTAACATTGTTCTTCCTTGGTCCCAAGCCCCGCTGCCATCCGTTTCATCCAGCTTGAAGGAGGTCCACTAGGGTTCCAGCTCAACCTTGGCAAGACCAAGTTTACGGCTTCTCCCCTTCCCACTCCCCTTTGGCACTTCCTTGCCCCTTTTCAACCCCCCTGGTTTCATCGTGCTGAGATCCCGATTGGCTCGGACCCTTTTGTTCGACGCATCTTCCAATCCCTTCGAGACTTGGATGATGCTCAATTGGCTTTCCACTTACACTGCTTCTGCGCGAACGCCTCCAAGGTCATGCACTTGCTACGTACGCTTCCCTCCACTCAATCTGCAGTACTCGCCCGCTGGCTTCGATCAGAAGCAGAGGGAAGCGTTCCTCCAATTGCAGCTGCCCTGCCCAGAGCGAGCCTCGCTCCAAGCCTCTCTCCCTCTTCTCCATGGGCGGTCTAGGTCTCCGCAAACTTCAGACATTACCGAGGCTGCTTACGCAGCATCTGATTCCTTTGGACTTATCTCCGACCTGCTCACTCTTTCCCAGGACCGCCACTTGGAAGAGATCCCTCGGTCCGCCATCTCGCTTTTATCCTCCCGCCACCAGCAGCTGTCTTCGTCGTTTACAGCTACGGCTCTTTTCGGGCGTTGTTCATCGCCGGTCCCCGGGAAAAGGCTCCCAGTCTGCGACCACAACTGAACTCATGCCATAGAAGTCCAATAGGTTGTTCTCGTCCGCGGCAGCCCACGACCGAGCACGGCTCCTCTCCGTGCGCACATCCTCCGCCTCATCTGTTTCTCTTCGCTTCCTCATCCCCACCGCGGTACGTACATGTCCTCTTCTACTTGGAAGGTCGCTCTGGCTCTACGTCTCAGCATCGCGCTATTCCCTGGATCAACTCGCTGTCCAGTCTGCTCCCGCCGCTCGACCGACATCGCACCCGTCTTAGATCCAAGTGGCCAACACGCGTTGACCTGCCAATACGAAGACGGAATGAGTCGTCGTCATTACATCCTCCGCAATGTTCTTGCCCGCTACTGCAAGGAAGTTGGGATCGTCGCCCTCGTCGAACATCCGCTCCTCTACCAGGTTCCCAACTCATCTGGGCATTCGGAGTCCCCCGCGCTACGAATGGACATTTACATACCCGCTGCATACGGGCTTCACAGTACCGATATCGCCGTCGACGTTACAGTTGCCCACCCCTCCGCACGCCGCCACATTTCGCAAGTACGGTTACTGCAGGCGCTGCCGCAACACTCGCAGAGCGCGTGAAACATCGTCATTACGGCACTTACTGCAACCAAAACGATATCCTCCTCTACCCCGTCGGGATTGATATCTATGGCGCCTTGGGCGACGACGGCAAGGGTTTTTTCCGCCGCCTTGCTTCCGTCGCTGCTTCCCGTCGCGGTTCCTCCCCTCAACAGGAGCTCCGCGACTTCGTTACCCGTTTTGCGTTTAGTCTCCAAATAATGCAGGCGCGACAGGTTTCTACCCGCCGCCCGCATCCGTGGTTGATTTATGAATACCCTTCGCACGCTTCTGTGCAACATTGTACAACCCACAAAGATTTACCAACAAGAATGTGGATCAGGTTCTGGGTAGTGGGAAGGAACTGCTGCATGCTGGCTGAGTTCCGTAGCCAAGTCCCCTGAGTGCTGAGATTAGTAGAGAGTGCCTGGTTGGGGACAAGGAGCGGAGGTTTCGAGCGGCTGTACACAAAGCCATTAGGCCGATGAAAGTGGGCGTGCAGACTAGGACAGGGCTGAGCAGCGACTCTCGGTCCATGCGAATGGACGAATTGGAAATGTCAATGGCGACTGATAGGGTAAATCGTCGGGAGAAGCGATACTCAGAACCAAATACCCCAAGAAGGTGTTGCAAGCGACAAAAGTGCTACCGTGGTATAGTTGAACGAACTAAAAGGAGTGGATAAGAAAGACAGTTGAGAGGGCCACAAGAAAGTATAGAAAAGGCAGGGCCTACCACTGATGCTCTGCGACCAGCGTAGAAAAATGTTTCTTGGGTCTGAAGTTGACTCTCAACTTCCTACTACTCGGGACTTGACTTGAAGTTGTCTGCCAACTTGCTTGATCTCTCCAAGAGGAAGCAGTTTACTCAGCTTATATATACTTTTGGCTACCCCTTAAGTCCGAGCAAAACTACAAAAGATACCAGGAATGCATAAAAACACTTTGTGTGGATGATATACTCTAAACAAAAGATACTTAAGAAACGAACAATCGATCTGGTCCTCTTCTTTCCCATTCTCTAGACCAGAACCAAAAAACTCATCCAAAATATCCATGCTGCCCAAGCAGTCCCCACAAATATCCGAGAACGGCTCATAAATCACTATTTTTTCCTGGGAGATATCTAAACCACTAAAGATGCTCCCATCCGGTTCCAGCTTCGGGACCACTTGGTCCATACTGTCCAGCCCCGGCCCTACCATTCCAACACTTTCCATGTCTCCCTCCCCCCTCATCCTCCTCTTCACCCTCTTCATCCTCCTCTTCATCCTCCTCGTCATCCTCCTTCTCGTAGACCAATTCCAGGGCTGCCCACCTCCTCGAAAGTCTCCCTAGCTCCCCCCTCGACTTCCCACTCCTGCCCCTCACCTACCTCCTCCGCCTCATCTTCGACGAACAAGCGACGCACAAATTCGATCACCTTCTTCTTTTTTGTCGGCGTAGATACTCATCACGGTAAGTGGGGCCGAAAGGGAGTTGGGGAATGGCGTTTTAGGGTGCGAGGGTGGCGATTTTTGGAAATGACTTTGGAGGGGCATAGGTTGTCCATTTTGGTCTGCTTTGGGGAGTGGTAGGAAATTGACGGTGTTTGAATGGATAGGGGAGAGAGGTGGTGAGTAAAATGATCTGGGAGGTTTGAAACTTGGAATAAAAGTGCTTAAATCGGCTCCCGAGGAACATTCTATAGATTTAGAAGAGGGAAAATAAATCAACAAGGAATTTGTACTAGTGCATTTGCACCCTTTCTCACAAAAAAAATGAATTTGGAGAAGGACGTAAGCGAAAAAGGAAAAAGAACTTGATTCGGATCGATTTAGAGGGGAAAATACAGCATAAAAATATCTAGATAAAACAGAAGTGAATTCGGAGAGTACCGCGGTAAGGATAAGAAAGGGTCACGGAGGGCGAGGAAGGACCAGAACTACAAGCAATTTTGGAAGGGGAAGATAATAGAGTAAATTAGAAGTCGGTAGATGACAGTGACAAAAAAATCCATTCCGATCCGCGCGCGCCTAACGGTAACCATGCTGAGATGAACAGCTTGAAGGTTCCGCTTGTAAAGTTGTGGTTGTAGGGACAAATAAGTTCATTATGGCTTTGATTTTGGTTGCTGCTTCGAGTAGGATAAACAATATCCTCTCGTTGTCAATGTCAGTTGGGAGCAGAGTCTTCCTGGCAACACGGTGGAGGACTAAGCCGATCGTAATGGGGCGGATCTTGTCAGGATTTCATTGAGGGAAGTTTGCAGTGTTGATGGTGGGTAGTGCCACGTCGGGGAGGTCGCCGATGAAGATGCCGTTGATTTTTTGGGTGAGGGCGGAAAGAATTTTCACCTTACCTTACGTACTGTTGAAGCTCTTGACGAGAGGTCAAACTATCCGGACGGTTACAAATTGATTTCATACATAGACGACGGCTGTCCTGCTAGACGTCCGTGCTTAGGGAATCGGAGCGCGGGAGTTCATGGGAGCTAAGTAGTCAGACCGGGACGACTAGGAAGCCTGAACATCGCGTCTGCGGCTAGGGATATTTGGCACATATAGTGGGGTTCCGAGCGGGGTGTCTGGTGAGAGGTAGGTTAGTTGGGGAAAGGGCAGTTATGTTGGAGGCATCGTCCGATGCAGACGGGGGAAGTTGCAAAAGCAGTTGCAGTCGGCAAAAGGCTCTGGGCTGCAGTACAAAACTCTGGTGGGGAGCTTCTTTGCCCCCCACCAGACAGCAAACGGGATACAGGCCGGGATAGATGATGTTGTGCACGACACGCCGACCATCTACCACTGTCTCTCCCATACCCTTCAGGTCGCTAGCGTCCTTATTGATGCCTCCAACGCGGTCAACTGCGTGAACAGGCAATCGCCACTAAACCTCCTGCCTGTCCGCAACCCCACGTTCGCGCGGTCATTAATATGGTCAGTGACTGCTCGCAACCCCTGCTTTCTCGTCCTAAACCGACAGCATACAGTGATTCCAAGCGCACTGGGCATATGATGCAGTGACCCAGTTCGCACGCTCCTGTTGACGCTTATCTTCAAGCCCTTATTACTCAAGCTTGTAGAGAGCCCAGAATCATCCTTAAACCAATGGTGCGGGGATGATGGCACACTCGCCGACACACTCGTTAGCACTCGGCCTGCCCTCGTGGGCTTTCATCGCACCACGGAAATACGGGCCTCCCCGAATGAAGAAACAGTCAGCTCCAAACTTTAAGCCCAAGCCAGCTCGTGCATAATAAGGTACAATGTTAAGATCTAACTTGAATAATGTTAAGAGAGAAACCGGATGCGTTACATTTACGAGCAGAACTCCCTCCCTTTAAGTTTCTCTATTCACTCCCTTTTCCTTTGCTTCTCCCTGCACTCCTTTTTTTACGCCACGAAATTTGCGTTTCTTTATACTCTTTTCATTCTCTCGTTTCTTTTTTAATGAGCAATTGACTTCTCCTTTGATGATAATCGTTTTGGTCTTCTCCGTTTATTTGATCTTCCTCATTCCTAAATATCTTTTTCCATAATCAATACTTGTACGCATGATTTTCGCCATATCACCCCTTTTAAGGCGTTTTCTCTACATCTCACTACAAGACCAATTTCACATACTTTTTGATTCAGCGTGCCTGTACATATGAAGCTTTTGGTGCTATTTAAACACTTTGGGTGCCACCCAAAATTTATCTACGTCCCTACAGCAAAACAGAATCGCAATTCACCCCCCATGACAGTCATCATGCACAGACTACCCTCTTGTCGCCCAATTTCCAAAACCCGTCCCACTCTCCCCATCATCGTCTCTCCTTTATTCCTCTCGGTCCCAACTGACGCAGCGAACTGCCTCGGTCGTCAAACGAGAAAACGTCTGACGGAGCTCAGTGCTCGTCATCTGGTGTAGATCGAAGCACAGGAATCAGAGGGGGGGAGACCGGAGGAGAAGGATGGTAAGGTAAAGGAGTGCTTCGAAGAGAAGGTGGCCCCTGGGCTGGTCTACGGGACGGAATGAAGAGCAGGACGAGGAAGACTCCCGGCGGAATAAGAAAAGTGGGAGGATGTGGAGGAAGAGAGGTAAATGGGGATTCCGCGTATGAAGAGGATGTCGAACCGGATCACATGGAAGGGGAAGGAATGAACGGTTGACCATAGGGTCCTAGCCATGGAACCGCTTGGAGGGACTCAGGTGAGCTGTATTTCGTCACAGTGAGGGAAGACAATTGCGGACCATCCATGGTACATGTGGGGAGAACATGGTACCCATGATGCTTTAAGGAAAGTGCTAGGTTTTGATCTAGAGGAGGAAGATTTGAGGAGTAGATTCATTTAGTTTCTTTCAAGTGCCTTTTTTCAAACTCTTTGCGTACAAATGAAGTATTTTTCTACTTTTTATGGTGCTTCTAGTAGTTTTATAAAGAATTCAGTTTGGAAACAAGTTTATATGAGCTAAGCAAATTTATTCTTCCATGAGACGGAAAGCAAATTGGAGTCAATTTAAACCAAAAAACTTCAATTAGTTTCCTAGCCTCTAAGCGAGGTGGTAGAGACCGCTACTTTAGAGTTGGTGACTGGAGCAGCCACTCAGCTTTCACGTCCACTCCTCTCCATCGCCCGTTAACGTCTACTTTAGGAGTTTAGTCGCTCGAAATGACTTTCAACTCCGGTATTTAGTGGTTCTCTTTTCCGTTGGCGCCACTTTTACCCTATCAAATACCTTAATATACACCATCTACAAGATATTACGTGCAACATCCCACCATATCTTTCAAACAATAAGGCATTACACAATCTAACAGGATGAGCCGTAATTTTAGCGACCCTATGAAGTAAGACCTGCACATGTTTGATAAAAAAGGAAGTCGAATCAATTTTTAGAATCTTTATTTGCATTGAAAAGTGATATGACGAAGGAATTTTCTACTGCACAGAAGATATCTAGGAAGTTTGGATATAATTAAAATGTAACAAAAGTATTTGGAACGACTAATGACAATTGACATTATAAGGTCCTGATTATTTCGTGCCGTGGCTTTCGCCGAGAGATATTTGCATCATCTGAATTGCATTCCATCCACTGCCGATGGATTGCCCGTGGTGTTGTTCCTACGCTAAGATATATATATGGAATAAAGAATGCCTTCAGCTGAATAACGTGCAGAAAATTTGAACTAAACCACACTGCATCTACTAGCGCGTGCAGTACACTTACGAGAAGCCTTTGATCCGTTACCATGCACGAGATATCAACACCGGCAGCGATGAGCGCCCCGGTCACGACCTTTTGCTCGTGTAGAGCGACAGTAGGCAAGAGGGAGTCGATAATTAAAAATACCTGGGATTATAGCTAGGCTTTAGGATAGCCTTTGCGAAAGAGCACTAGGTTTGCTATATAATTTAAGTATGAATTTGTTTTCTCGGGAAGCAAAAGATTGACGAAAAGCAATTTTTAACCGGATAACGCTTATTTTCGTACTGTAGGGAGAATAAATCAGCTGAATTGCAATAAAAACGGCGAAATAATTCTGCAGAAGTGGACAAGCTGTAATGCACCTTTCCCCTTCTTTCATCATATGTAGTGTAGAACGTAAACTTATGTTTCTTCTGGAGAAAAGCCGAGGACGGAGCTGCCAAAATGTAGATTTTTAATTGAGAAGGAGGGGTAAAGGATTTTAAATGGGGCTGTGGAGGAATAATTTTAGAGGTCTGGATTGGAGGTTGAGATGGGATGTTAATAGCCTAAGTGTCTTTTTGTGACCACTAGTGTAGGTAGACTTGCAAAAATGACTTAGAAGCTTATCGAATCTTTGTGTAACCATACCACAATTTGATTTGATTTTTTCCAAGAATGAACAATCTTTTGAACTTTGCGTTTTGTAAAAGCCACAAGATCACGTCACGTTGAGGGATTTTTAGAAAATGGAGCAACTGAGGCTCGATTTCTACTTGGGTAGGATATGATGATGCAGAGGTAAAGCTTAGAAAGTGTTGAAAGTCAGCAGCACGTCCAGAATCGAACAGGCGCTGTAAGCCTCAGAGACAAATCGTTGGTCCCTGTCTGAAAAGGTATCTACCTGAGATTATCGATTGTTGAGATCATGGTGTAGTGATGAAATATTACTCGTATTCTACAAAAGAAAGGATAAGAGGACGTAGCTAAAGCCTCAACTAAATCTTGACGCCGAATTCGAGACGAATGCTATGGCTCAATTTGGAAATGAAAATTGGATTCTTGAAGCGATTACAATTTGCCTCAATTCCAACCTCGTTTCTCTCGTCACTGCCCCCTGAACAAGTTAGCTTTGATAAAAATCAATGAATCCAGTGACCGTATTAAAAATAGAAAGCAGAATGGACTTCTGAAATCTTGAATACCTTCGGACTCTGAATAGATCCTTACAAAATGTCTTCGTTGCATGATTGACTCAATCGGTAAAGATTGAACGATAAAAGCCTAGATGCGTAGAATTACGGCGTTTAAAGTCATTGAGAGGTAAAAGCTACAATCTTCTCCAAGTCTAGGGATCATTTCTATAACGATGTGATAATTTTATCCAATATTATTTGTGCTCAGATAAGCAAATAGTGATTAGATAGTGTTTTTTGCTGACTGTTTGGATGTCCAACAGGACAGCGGTCTCAATAATTGCGAGGACCTCTCTAAACTGTGCAGCATTGCCCCGGAGGAAAATTGCAACCACCACGTTTACGAAAAACAAGTACTTGATACTTTTTTCGGGTAAGTAAGAGATGGTGAGGAGACAGATAAAGGAAAAAAACTTTTTCAAAATTTGTCGATGTTAAAAATGGTTTTCAAGTAAAGCAGACGAATACAGTATGACGATGAATCGTAAGGTTGTTTTTTAGAGGGATGTGAGAGTTTTGAAAGGGTTTGAACGAAAACTGGCGGTTATTCCAGTTACGACACTTACGAAGACCAAAGTGCTAGTCTTGGTCGTGTAGAACTTAGATGTCAAGCTGAGTAATTCGTACTCGTTACTTTTCGTTCAGTGACTTGGATAGCTCAACCTACATATATACAGTTCTAAATCACTAGGTCTAGAGTATTGCTGAGGTAATCACCTTCACACAACAAATGTTGTGAGGACGATGCATTTGATATTGATAATGCCTCGCTGTGACCAAATGAATGTGGGTCCATGTCTAAATGACCAACCTGTATGTTTCATGCAATTGAATGTAAACCTAAACATTCCCCTCAGGTTTGTCAATGTGTCCCAAACATTCCCATTTTGCTTATAAGATCTTTGATGTTTGAACCTTTCTAATGGTTTTATCATACCATCAGCGATCATCGAATCTGTGGGTATGTGTTGCAGGACTATTTCCTCCTTATTCACATATTCGCGTATAAAAATGGTAAACGACATCTATTTGCTTACTATTTTCTGTAGTAGACGAGTTTTTTAGCAAGCTTTAATCACCACCATGCTATCAGCGTAGATAGGAATCGATTGTTGAGGAACTTGGAAATCGATGCAAAGCTTCTAATCCATAGAGCCTACCTTGTTGCAAATGCTTGAACTGTACATTCAGCTTCAGTAGCAGACGCGGCAACAACAGTCCGAAGTTTCGATTTCCATGAAAAAGATCCTCCATAAACACGAAAACACGTAACCGCTGGTTGATTTCCTCAACTTGTTACCAGCCCAATCAGAATCAGTGAATCCGTCTATGACAGATTCACTGCTTTCCATATTACATATACTGTAGCCTAGGGTATGTTTCAAGTATCGCAACACCCTTTTGGCTACAATCCAACGTAATTTCTGCAGCCGAACTGTAGTAGCTCTCCAGTACTCCAACTGCATACATAATTTCTGGCCTTGTTGTCACTGCCAAGTACATGAGACAACCGACGAGCTCGCGGAATGAAAATTTTATCTCGTTTCTGCTTTCATCATGACAGTCAAGATTTGACCTCGCAACCATTGGTGTATTGGTCGCTCTAGAAGAACTCATACCAAAATTCTCTAAAACATGAAGTGTCTATTGCTTTTGACCAATTCTTATAGTCATTTTCTTTCTATTACGACAAATGGCAACACCGAGAAAATACTTTGCTGGCTTCAAGTCTCTGACTTCAAAATGCCGTTTCAGCATGGACCTCAATCTTGACATACCCATTATTTTCGATTATATTAGTACGTCATCGACATACAAAACGACATACACATAAAGTCCATCACTTTCTTGAAGTAAAGGCATGGATCAGCCGTCGACTGCGTGAATTCGAGTGTAACATTACACTATGGAACTTAATACCAAAAGCTCTCGATGTCTGCCGTAGGCTATTTATACTCTTCTTTAAGCTTCACTTCTTGCCCTGCCAAGACTTGTAATTAAACTTCTTCTGTAGTTCAACTGGTAGAGTAGGCGGCTCCAATATATACCCTCCTCAATTTCACGGTTAGAAAGACTGTTTTGATGTCTATTTGTTCAATCTCCAAATCGTGTACAGCAGGCAAATCCCCAATAGAAATCTTACAGTGGTGAACTTGATTACTGGAGCGAACACTAAAAATAATCAATGCCATGAATCTGGGAAAAACCTTTCGCTACTAGCCGTGCCTTGTGTCCTACAATAGTACCATTCTTGTCGGTTTTTAAAAACGAAAAACCCACTTAGCTCGAATGAGTTTCTTATTTTTAGGCAGCTCGAACACTTGAAACACATCAATTCAATTATTGAGTCCATTTACGTTTTAATTTCAGCAATCCAATCCTTTTATTATTGGACCACTCACTATTTCATGTAAAGTAGACGGTTTCTTTTGCTCTGAATGCTTATTAATTTCTTCTGCAACCAAATAAGCGAGCATGCTGTCGTATTTCCATCTTTATGGTCGCCCAGCTTTCCGTTTTCCACCGACTGGAATATGCGTTAGCATATCAATGGAATATGCGTTAGCATATCCTCATTCTCTTGAATGAGCCTTTCTCTATTCATTACAGTCCTTGTCTCCAAGTTGACTGTGACTAACATCTTCATCGTCTAAGGTTTCTGAAACATATTATTTAAACCAAAATTGACACCATTAACAGGCGGTGAGACCATATTTTCGATGAAGAATACATCCCTTGATACAATTAACTTCCTATTATTCGATATATAAATTCTGTATTCAGACTCAGCGGCATAACCTACACGGATCTCGTCCCATGTACGAACATCAAACTTACCTTGTATATACGGCCAGGTTTCTTAACTTTCACTTTTGATCCAAAAATGCGTATATTTGAGACGTCTGGTCTAGTGCCATATAAAATCTTATGAGGTGTCATGTATCCTGATGGACAGAACGAGAGAGCGGGAGCGAGGGAGCCAGACAGGAGTGAGGGAGAGCGGGAAAGCAGGAGAGATAGAGAGAAAGGACAGCAAGAGTGAGGGACCGAGATGGAGAGATGAGAGAGGAGAAAGTGGTAAGGAACTTTACTCAGGTAGAAGATGGAGAGAGACCGGGGCTTATATAGACTTAAAGGCAAGTCGACTGATGCTTTCTGCTGATCGAAGGAAGTTTCCAGAAGACGTATAGACGACGGTGAGTGTCTAATCCTAAACTTGCTTGAGCTGATCTAAAGTAGATCAGCTCATACAGTGCATAAACATAACGGTCAAGTTCTAGGTTGAACGGTAAAGTACAGTAATAACTGTAAGCCTCTTTGTGAGTTGTCAGCTGTCAGAAAAGGTAAATAAGTGAAATTTCACTAACACGGCCCAAACTAGAACTGACCTCAGCAGCGCCCCCTCGATCTGAAAACAATAAAATACTAACATGAAATACCAGCAGGAAAAATTCCCAACTCACTTCGAAACTTCATATACTTGACGCGCAGCAAAGGTTTCGTTAGAAGGTCAGAGACTGGTCTTCGTTCGACAGTGAGTAACAGAGATCTGTTTGGACGACACAGCTTCACGAACGAAATGATACCTAATATCAATGTGCTTGTTCCGTTCATTGATTGATTGGTTCTGGGAAGAGCTAATTGCGCCTGAGTTGTCAACTGATATCCTAATAGGAGTTGGGAATTTCTCATTCATCAAAATGCAGAGAAGGTTTGACAACCAAATAGCTTCTTTAGAGGCAGTGCACAGAGATATGTACTCTGCTTCGCAGGAAACAGCGCGACACATCCTTGCTTCTTGGAGCGCAATGAAATAGGTCCACCAGACATCATGAACACGAAGCTTTCGGTAGACTTGCGAGTAGAGTGGCAGCCAGCCCAGTCAGAGTCACTGAATCCAGTGATAGTGTGAGATGAAGACGGACAATAACGAATTCCAAGAGTTTTAGATCCGTTCAAGTAGCGATACACACGTTTGAAAGCCCTCCAGTGAGTGACCATCGGCTTTTCGCAGAACTGCGACAGCTTGCCTACAGCGAATCCAATGTCTGGACGAGTGCAGATCATCAAGTACATGAGAATGCCTATTGCAGAGCGATATGGTATTGATGAAGGAAGTTCTTGATCATTAGTTCCGTCCTTGTTGGAATTGCTTTGGACTATTGGAGTATCGACAGGTTTTGAGTCCGCCATTTGGAACCTTTCCAGGATCTTATCTCTGTATATCGATTGCGAAATATGCAGCGTTCTCTCAGAGCGGTTTCGCTGCACTTGAATACCAAGGAATTCCTGGACAGGACCTAAGTCTTTCATCTTGAATCTCTTCTTCAGTTCTGTCTTGATATTGCTGAGCATATGTCGGCTGCTGCCTAAAGTGAGAAGATAATCGAAAAATAGTATTATTATGCAGAACATAGTATCCTTTCGTTAGACATAAAGACATGGCTCGTGCGGATTTCTGACAAAGTTGAGTTTCAAAGTCAAAAATGCATCTATTTTTGCATGCCATTGGCGAGAAGATCGCTTTAATCCATACAGGGCCTTCAAAAGTTGACAGACGAGGTTGGGCTTTTTGGATCTCGGAAGCCAGCTGGAGTCTCCATGAATATTTTTTCGTCCAAGTCACTGTTCAGAAACGCGGTTACTACGTCCATCTGATCGCATTCTAGATTTAACAGATTTGTCAAGCAGAGGAACATTCGTACAACAGCAATAGAAACGACAGGTGCATACGTGTCTGTGTACTCTAGTCCGGTAACTTGTCTGAATCCTTTAGCGAAGATACGAACCTTAGGACCGACGTCGAGTTTGATACGAAAAACGTAGCGACATGGAACCACGTGCATTCCAGGTTTTCTTGGAACGAGATCGAAGGTTCTATTCTCAAGGATAGAGCATTCTTCCTTTTTGATCCCTGGCATCCAAAAATCAATATTTTCTGCAGAATTAGCATCTTCGTATGTTGCAGGAACACGTGTTGAGAGCAGTGCAGTTTCTGCTACAAGTGACACATTTGAAGAAGATCTAGAAGGACACCAGCGGATGAGCTTCTTTGAGATCCGAGAGAAACGACGAGGAACTACTGATTGGGCTTCTTCAGATGAGAGTAAATTTTCTTCACCGGCAGTGAACTCTTCAGAATCTTTGTTTTCGTCTGCGGAATTCTGTACTTCGAAAAACTCTTTAGAAGGGGATTTATCTTTATCGGAGGAAATGTTTTGGCCGTTTTCTACATTCGGTAGCTCACAGGTGACTTCGGGCTGTGTACAAGTTGCGATTGCATTGAAAATTACATCTCTGGATATTACCATTCTTTCTGAGCCGATATCCCACAGCTTATATCCTCGCTCTGAGAGGAGTACCCCATCATAAGGGCTTCGCGAGATCTGGGATCCAATTTCTTGAGTTTGTTCTTTGGCACGACATACCAGCACTGTGCACCAAATACCCGCATATGAGATAATTCAGGGCAAAGCCGTTCCAGTGGTGGTAAGGTGTGGTGCTCTCTGGCAAAGAGCTTGAAATAACGCGATTCAGAACATAGACAGCCGTGGAAAGTGCTTCAGCCCAGAAATGCTTTGGAAGACCATCGTGGTGTAACATCGAACGGACTAGATTGAGAAGGGTTCGATTCATCCGTTCTGCAGTCCCGTTTTGCTGGGGGGTGTGAGCCACAGTGAGCTGATGTTGTATGCCGTTCTCCTTTAGGAAGTTCTTGAACTCGGTTGATAGGTACTCTCCGCCATTGTCAGACCATAAAGCATTAATGAGAAACTTATCTTCATCGAGTAGAGTTTTCATTTCAGGAAACTCATGGACTTGGAGATGTTTCAGATACTGGCTAGTGTGTTTCTCCGCAAAGGCTTTGTAGTTTTCAAAGCAATCTATCACCTTTGACTTGTGGCTCATAGGATACACAGCCGTACACGTCGATAAATGATAGAAAATACCTAGCCTCTCCCAGAGAAGGAGTTTCAACCGGTCCCAAGACATCAGAATGAACCAGTTCTAGAGGTTTTGCCGAAACGCTTTGTCCTTTCGTCGGGATTGGGGCACGGTGGGATTTACCAAGTATGCAGCCGAAGCAAACATCATCTTCCTCGTTTCCTTGTGAAAGTTTTACACCTTTCACGACACCGCTTTTGATCATTGACTTGATTCCAGGAGAATGTATGTGCGCCAATCTCTGATGACAGATTGAAATTGGGCATATCAAGGAAACTGAGATCCCGTCTGTGGCTTTAGTGTAGGCTTGGTGACATCCAAGGAGTATAAGCCCTTAGTGAGCCTACCCGTCGCCACAAGAGTAGAGTCCAAATGACGAACAAGGGTGACTGTATCGTTATTAAAGCGCGTCTCAATTCCAAGCTTTGCCATGAAGATACGGAGAGCAGTTGGTAGCGAAGGTCTGGAACGTGTAATAAGTTTTCATTACACACTTGACAGTTTCTCCCTTCTGTCGTAACGTGATAGCAACGTCACCGGAGCCAATAATCATAGCCTTAGAAACTGCCCCAAGGTCGAGAGTTGAGGGGACGCGAGAAGGTGATAACTTGTGAAAGTTGAGCGGTCGTAAGTGACATGCGAGGTACATCCTGAATCGATGATCTATTGCATAGATGAGAGAGGAGGACCTCCGGTAGATTGAAGTGCTACTTGTTGTGCGGGGAAGTCGACGCAAAGAGACAAACGACATCCGGGTGTTCGGTAGTTTCAGCAACCTCCGTGGCATTGAGGGATTTTCCTCCACTTCCTCTAGCCTTATCAAGATGAGCTCTAGCTGGATGACCTCTGGGAGCGAGATGAGGGAACTTCTTGTAGCATTGGTTCTATCACGATGCCTGCCAGTGTATGCACATTTCTGCGGAAGTTCCTGTTCGACGCTTGGAAGACTGGGTCCCAGGAGTGCAGCCGTCTCAGCGACTTTGAGTGTGTTTGATCTCGCTGAGCATGGCACTGCTCTTCTGGAGACATCTACTCTGTACAAATTCGAACGAAAGCTTACCATCTTCGATATTGGAAGCATCAAGGGCTGATATGAGGCTGTCAAAGCGATCAGGCAAGCCATTGAGGAAGGCTATGGCAATTTCGCTATCCCGAAATACACAGACATGGATTTTAGAGTGGCCGCAAGTTGGCGAATACGGGCAGCAAATGGTATAATTTCTCATTTGGGTGCATCTGCGCGGTATAGAAGCGACGTCTTGCGGAGAGCTTGTTTAGCAGAGTATGCTTTTCATTTGTGTTTTCCACATTTTCTTGGCCGTGGTGGCATGTTGAACGTGCTCAAGGTGAGCATCTGAAAGTGTGAGTCCAATGATGGCTCTTGCCTTGGCATCTGCCTTTTGCCATGCGGAGTGAGTTGACGAAGATGCTTTCGGTGGATCCACTTAAGATGATTTCAACCTCCCTGAGAGATAAGATGAGTTGAATTCGAGCTTTCCAAATGTGGAAGTTATCATCACGGAGCTTCTCGAGATTATCAATACGAGGTCCGGCAGGAGTCCATGATGAGTATAATAGGACCAAGTGAATCAAAATTTAATTTTGTGTTTGTGGTCAATGTGTTTGTTGCGGTCGTGTCTAGTTTGAAGACGCGGCTACAGTGGGCACAAGGAGTAATAACCGACTTCCGCTCAGATCTGTAGCGGCACTTCCTACCACCTCTGTGCTGAGTAAGTTGCTTCGGACCCGATACTTCGAGCTGACAGAGATCACAGGTGAGGAAAAGACTTGGGTTCCGAAAAAAGGGTATTATAGGTGCCACAGGAGGTGGAGGAGAAGGTACAGTGGACGAAAGAAGTGGAGCAGGAGAGAGGGGTTCGACAGTAAGCGGAGTCGGTATTCTTAACGCTGGGGGTCAGCAGGAAGAGGCGGCACCGCAGGCGATAAAGAGACTGGGTGAGAGTGACTGGAGCAGGAGCTGGAGGTGCGGAGGTGCTGGAGTAGGGAAGATCAAGTTAATAACTTGAACTGGGGCAGCTAAGTTTGTAACTGGTTTCTTCTGACCCTTTGGTTTCGACACACGGCTTGCAGAGACGGGTAGAGGCTTCGAGCGGAGCTTGACTGGATTATTGGAGATGTTTCCGATTGTCGGCCTTTTCTTTGTACCAAATACCAAGATGTATTGAAGAAAATCCTTCTTCTTGGGTGAGATAATCTTCTTTTGAGAGTGAGAAGGGAGTGAAACGACGTCCGGAGTGGTTGCGGTGGAGGTTATATCACCGACTTCACCGCCAGACTCAATAGCGGAGTCGTAGATGAAACGAAACTTCGGGCGAAGCTGCGGCTTCTCGGATCGGGGCGGGGCTTGGAAAGGGTCTAATAAGTCTTCATCGGAAGTGAAATTGATACGGCGGACGACAGGGTCGTCTGGAGAGATCTTGATTCCTCGAAGGAAGACGGAGCGGCAGATGACCATTGGAGGCAGGACGTTGCGAGGTTACACGAATGCTTAGGAAGAAGCGTGAAAGATATAAGGAAGCAAGAGGTTTCGAAGAGATTTGGACTTACTGTTTAAGCTAGACACGGGCTGTGAAATAAACCGAGGTATGTGATACAGAGACGAGGCGAGTAGCAACGAAGAGTCGGGCCGCAAAATGGACTTTGTTCTGTCACGCGGGGATGAAAAATAACGACGGGCCGCACTGTTGCTGTAGCCTATGCTCTTTCTTTTCTTTTGACACGGCATCCACGGAATCATCCTTTTTAATCTCCGTTTCGAAATCAGGGCCTTTTTCAGCAAAGCGCCACAAATCACGAGATTCCGAAATAATTAGTAACTGCAACGCCCACACGGAGTAATTTGTTCTCCGTTAACGTTTCAATCGTACATCTTATGTTATTCATCATGGGTTATGGCCCATAACCTGTGAGTGTTTTGATAGGGTTTGAACGAAAACTGGCGGTTAGTCCAGGTACGACACTTACGAAGACCAAAGTGCTAGTCTTGGTCGCGTAGAACTTAGATGTCAAGCTGAGTAATTCGTACTCGTTACTTTTAGTTCAGTGACTTTGGATAGATCAACCTACATAGATACAGTTCTAAATCACTAGGTCTAGAGTATTGCTGAGGTAATCACCTTAACACAACAAATGTTGTGAGGACGATGCATTTGATATTGATAATGCCTCGCTGTGACCAATTGCATGTGGGTCCATGTCTAAATGACCAACCTGTATGTTTCATGCAATTGAATGTAAACCTAACAAGGGCAAAGTTATATTGGAGGATTAGGCGTGGGGCGGTAGGGAAGTGGCTGGAAAAGTTAAGTTAGTGCTAGTATCTCGTTCCAGTGGCAGACCAATTTTGGGAGGAAGTAACGTTGGCGGAATGCAAAGCCACATAGGACAGGGAGTGGGGGATGTTCAAAACTTTAAATTTGTAATATATTTTTGGCGTAATCCAGAGCAGAAAAGATTTTTTCTGTTGCCGGTCAGGAACTAAATTCGCGAATCCGTGGTCGTTCAGGACACCATTTTTTAGGAAGGAAGATTTTTGATACGAAGATGTTAATGGACTGAAGATTATTTCGGGGAATACTGTCCATGCCAGGGTAGGCGGTCGAGTCGGGTGATCGGAATAGTTTACTCGAAAAAACACAAGGCAAAGTTATAGCGGAACAGTGACTAGGAAAATTATACGGAAGCATACCCAGAAAAATTCACCAGGGAAGATGGGCGATCATTTACTTAGATTTGTAATATAAAACATACAGGAATAAGGGATACGGAAATTTTTCGTAATTCAAAGGCAGGATGTGGAAAGAAGTTTAATGCGGAAAGAAGTTAAATGCATTCAGTATCTAATGGGGACTTCGCATGTCCTAACTATACGGCTAAGATCTAACCGGATGTACCTCGTCGTCCATGGGCATCGGGGCTCGGGACAGGATAGCTTGAGCATTGGATGACCAGGGGATGCAACTCAGTCGCTGATAGATACGGCGGCGGATAACTCCAAGTGTCAAGTGACTTTTGGACGCGGTCCGCGGAACTAACTACTCGACAAATGTAATAGTGCCAGGGGAAGGAGCACTTAGGGAATCAAACGCCAGAGGTCAAAACGTGAAGTTCGGCTCGTAAAGCGCAGAAGATGGGCCAGTTGAGGGAGAGGCGTCGGGCGAAGTTTCGTTCCAAAGTTGCAACCTTGTCGCGAGCCGTGTCCAGGTTCATTTTAGAGGGTTTGGTATAAAAGGATTATTTATGCATAACTAAAAATTTTGATTGAGATTTTTGGTGCATATCCCTACTGCCGGACATGATCGATATTTCGATTATTTGCAATTTTTGGCGTTTTGGCCGAAAGGCTCCATTGATCTATATATCGATCATCAGAGCCGTTTAGACTATCTCCTGAGCGGATCTCTGGGATCCATACAATGGATTAGATCAATAATTACACTGTACAGCTGTAAAGAAGGGGTCGTCGGGAACAATCTGGAAGTTAAACATTCAAAATCGGGCGATCAGAACCAAAGTTAGCCCCTGTTCTGCTTACCGCTTCTTCCTACCATGACACCCCACACCAAGACGTCGAAAACCTCCAGTTACCGTGCCAATTAGAGCCTACTCCCCCCCAAGTCCCTCCGATGCTCAACCAACACCGGCTCTAGTGCCAGAATCAGGCGCACGAGTTACTGACAGCCCGCCACCGCCTCGGTGACGCCCCGGACGGCCAAGGGGAACTGGCGCTTCAGGGGGTCTTCAACGGGCAGAGGTAGGGCCAGGGGAAGAGGATCATCTTCAGCGGCTGCTGGTTCTTCAAGAGGTGGGAGAAGGGGTGGATCGTCAAGGCGTGGCCGGGGTGGCGGAACATCAAGGGGTGCCCGTGGTGGAGGCTCAGTAAGGGTTGGCTGGGGTTGAACGACTTCAAGAGCTGGGAAGAATGCAGGTGAAAATGCTTCCGGGGGCGGCACTAATGTTGGTACTGGATCTTCTAGGGGGGGTGGAACGAGTGGGCCCGCGGTCGGCCGAAGAAGAAGGAGGATGATCCAAGTAAGGGATGGGTTATAAACGCAGACGGTTGCAATAGCATCGAACTTGAATCCGAACTGACATGTGACATGGTCGAGGATCGTGCTAGAATCTTCTGCACAAATGCTGTCCGCAACTTTGAGTTACAATGTAACGTTCGCGGAATCGCCCCAACAGGAGCTGGTGCAATAATATTGTTGATGAACGGGTTCTTGCAGCAACTAATGCAGTGGTTGAACGAGTTTATTAGACACAAGAAGCGTTCAGAAAACTTTGTGACTCTTCCGGACATGTATTGCTACGTAGCAGTACTTCTTTCGTCACATACAACGGGCTTCAGCTTCGAGCGGACGATTGACCTACTTCGCCAGTTTGGTCATATTCCTCCATCTCTGGAAAGGATTCGATTCATTTCCGAGAATATCAAGGCCTTTTCACCAACTGGCAGAGGAGATGACGGCTGTAACACATGGATTTCGCAACGGGATCAAACCCGTCAGCTAACAGAGTTTGAAAGCCTGGCTTTTCGCGAAACGCGAAAAGTATTCTTCACGACGTTTCAATTATTGGCCACGCTTGATGACGATCTATATGGAACCAGAGCCTCAGATAATCAGGTCAAGTCCGTCAATAATCGCAAAGCTGACAGAGAAGGACAAAGCGCAGATGCCGTTGCCGACGCGCTGTTTCGAGTTATCTTTTCGCTAAGATTTAGAAGAACTGGCGAGCAACACATAGAGTCTGTTCGAAAGCTGTTGTCTCTGCTCCTGGATGGCCGAGGGGAGGAGGCATTGAATAGTTGCATTTTAACTGCAGATAGAGGTTATGGAAAGGAGAATTTCCTGCGGTTGATTTCGGAGTTTGGCATTGCGTCTGTATTCATTATGGCTGATAAGTTGTTGCGCGTCCACCCCTTTGTCGCACTCTCGTATTTGAATCCGAGCAGGGCAGATGTAGTGAACGAGGAGGACAGCGGTGACAAGCGCAGAGAAGGAGAAGCTACAAACAATGTTACATCCGCATCGAATGGACAGCATACGCAAG
Organism: Kappaphycus alvarezii; assembly: GCA_002205965.3. Taxonomy (NCBI): domain Eukaryota; phylum Rhodophyta; class Florideophyceae; order Gigartinales; family Solieriaceae; genus Kappaphycus; species Kappaphycus alvarezii. Next base: position 1,313,833 of record NADL03000649.1, read on the forward strand.
CTGCTGAGGAAGTGGCCAGCAAAGTGCTCAGCAAAACCCACAGGGCGATTCGCATACGGGAGGACAGAACGATGCTCAGGATGATTTGGAAGGTGATGGGGCTCTCGACGATGGGGTGATGGTATAGGTGCATAATGGCAGTGCAAATGTTGCTGATGATGGAGTTGATGCGGGGGGCGGTTGTGAGGTTGGTGATGGGCCAGGTGGTGGAAACTAAACAAGTGGGACGAGCAGAGATGCAGGTGTTTCAGGAGATAATTCCATTCACAGACGCAAGGAAATGCGGTGGCGGCTCGTAGAGGAGGAAGGAAAGGCCCGAAGTATGACCGCCGGAAGGAGTTTGTCATCGATGAAAATCCATCTCTCGGTCCCGCCGCTTACTTCGCAACGAAATACGTTTCAGGCGTTCGTCGAGTTGGCCAGACGAGAATCGCTGCTGTCGCCGTCAGAGAACATGGGACTGAACATTTTGCGAAGGTGCTACGGTTCATGTATTCTGTCCCAGCGAGCGTTCAGAGTTCTCTCAACACATGGGTGGCAGTTGTAAAGACCGGCGTGAATTTGAAAATGACTTTTGTTCCACCAGGGCCGTGGTGTACTGGAAGGTGTTAGGGAATGAAGCAATTTGCTGAAGGAGTGATTCGGACGAACTGCGAAGCCCTCACGTGGGACAGCGATGCGCGGATTAGTTTATCCTCCGGCAGTTCCGGGTGACTGGTACAAATGCTGTATTGCTTTGATGAGCAATCAACAAGTGCGGGAGTTTCTTGGGCTGGGACGCGTGCGGATATTGGGGAAAGAACTCCTGATAAATGGTTTGAACTGTTCTGCAATGGTTGGTTTAGCTCAAAGGTCTCAACGGAGGCTATGGTGAGGGCTCAATAAACGAGGAGGCGGTCATTAACGCTCTTAGATCCAAGCCTTTCATCAGGGAAGTGTTCGAGGTGGAATGCTTGCTATTAAGGATCAGCGCTATCTCGCTTGCCCGCCGGATGGAATTGCCATACTGGAAGGAGATCATTTCTCGGACTGGGACGGAGAACCATGACTGATTTTGGGCAATGATCAATCTCAAATCATAATGGCAACTGTTGAGATTAAGACGCGTGTGCTGCAACAAGTCTTGGTGCTTATGCAAACCCAGCAGCACCAGATTTGATTCGCTGCGATGTCGGGGATGAAACCTTTCGAAAGTACATTCCAAGGGAGCACATGGCTCAGCTTTTGCATCAGCTTATTGTCCTCCGGTTTCAGTTCGTTTTGTACGTCTGTGCAGCTGAGACAGGAATTGTCTGTGTTGTTCTAATCAGATGCCCACAAACAACAATTGACGTTTGCCGTGAAACACTCACAAATATTGTGTCACCAGTAGTAACTTGGGCGCATCAGAGAGACGGTACAATCCTTCATGTGCAAGTGATGAAGAAAAGACAACAGCAGAATCGAGGATTGGGTTTTGGAGAATTGTGGATGATTACGTTGGAGACAAAGGTCCTTTCCCCCCGCTGAAGTTGTTCAAACACGCTGCACAGAGCTTCTTCTCCAAGAAAAAGGCGGGGATAGATGGCGCCATACAGCAGCCAGCAATACTGAGGTCACAGAATTCTCAGTTGAAGTGGGAACAGAAGATAGTGTCACAGACGATCAAAGCAGTGGCTGTCAATGCATTTATTGGATGGAGAATGTATGAGCGTCGCGATATATTGGAGTCCCCGGAGACTTTAAGATCCCTTGATAGCTACAGGAACTTGTTGAATAAGGTCCAGCCTACATCAGAGTTTATGTTGGACGTTGCACAAGAGCTACTTGGCCATACCGGTGCACTTGTACATTCCCTGGGCGGTAGGCATAATGCAGTTGATGAAGGACAGGAGGTTGAAGCACATAGCAAGAAAGTATCGAGGGAGGATACCAAACGCTTGATACGCCTTGCTCATAATAGAAAGAACAAGCGCTTTCCATTATTAAACAGATCAGATGGTCAACTTCTAAGATTAGATGTTCAAGGCCATGAGCCGAAATTGGGAAAGTCTCTTTACTGCGGCCTGTGCGGTCAAAAATCTGGTGCGATTCGAGGTCACAGATCGTCTTATTCATGTAGCCTATGTGGGGTCAATTTATGTATAAGAGTAGACGCGGAACTAAGAAAGACATGCTGGAATATTTGGCACAACCAAAGGGAACTTGCTACCAGAGCTACACCCGAGAACGCTTCGTCATACCGTAGAGGTGGTGAAAACTCAAGAACTGGAAGTAGCAGTCGTGTTTCGCGAAGTCAAGCAAGAAATGTGGAATACTCTCGCGGTCACACGGTAGCAATCACCGGAGATGCTGCTGAGCCCGCTGGTGGAAATGAAGAGACTCAGGGCGGTCAAAATGGCTCTGTGAGATCTGCCGAAGTTGGAAGGCAAGCAGATACGGAGGGACAAGAAGAAGGGATAGAAGATGAAATCGACGGGAATCAAAGACAGCAACGTGAGGGCGCACAGCAGAGATACGCTATGACGCGTTTCAGGTCCGTACGTAATAACACAGTAACGCCTGCACAACGTCTTGAAACAACAAATTCACAAGGGTCTACTGCTCTACCATCGAAGAGGAGGACCGCGGAATCTGCTGTCCAAGGAGCTTACCGTAAACGGAGGACAAGTGGTAGATAGAGCTAGCTGTAGCACGCTTTGTTACGGTAAAAAGGGCACTGCCAATGATCGATATATAGATCAAGAGCATTTTATGGCCATATTCAATCGCCCTCAGGACCCCGTATGCTACTCTTTACTGTGTCCACAATTTTTGAGTACAAGTTGTCAAACTTGGCACGATGGAAGCTGATGTCTTCAGCTTGACAACCATATAATTGGATCCGAGATATGGTCACTTCCACCGAACTTGTGAACGGTCAAAACTTTGAGATATATATCGATCATAAAATTCTGGCATTAGAGATATCTGCTGGTGTAACATAAGTAGCTGTTTCTTAATCGAAGTCTCTTGCGTCATGATCAAACAGCGCAAATTCTGCGCGGTTGAACCCCAATAGGTCCAGCCGGGACCGTACGGTCCCTTCGTAATGCATTTTAGTAATAAAAGGTCACCATTGCCCCCCTTTCTCGGCAACTGAATGCATTAAAATTCTTTCTTCTGCAAAGAGTCTAGAATGAAAAAATCATTTCCATCTTAAATGTGCAGGGTAGGTGAAAATAATCCTAGGTTTTCTTTAAATGACTATTCTAGTGGAATGGAGTTCCTGAGTGCATTTAAAGAAGTAAAAACGATGATACTGATGAAGATGATGGTCGACGATATGGACGGCTTTACTACTCTAACTGAAAAAAACATTATTTCTCACGCCTTTTTGAACTTGTCGGAAGTTCGAAATCGAAAGAGCAGGACTTAGGAACAATCTCAGACTTGGTGGTTCGTCCACAATCACACATGAAACAATTGAGTTCATCGTGGCTCGTGTGGTTCGCTGACCATTTGTAGCTATATTATTTTAATCCAGTTGAGTTGGCGATAATGAGAGTCTTGACGGGATGCATATCTTCTCTGACCCTGCCGTTACCAGGCGAGTATGAACAGTGATCCCGGATCGATCCGAGCTCACTAGCCACCAAATTGCAGCAGTTTCGGTGCCCTTGAAAAATGTGAGGGGTTCCTAAGACCGCTATGTTCACAAGACATCAAACTAAAACGAATGATATTGGCGCGTTTATGTCGAGACTTCGATCGTAAATGTAAGATAACATAAGTAATAATGACTCGGGTCAATTGAACCGACTCCAAACTTCACTTCATCTATAGAATATGTGACAATTGAAACCAAGTGTTACAAAACAGAGAGGGAAACCATCAGCTATGACAAACAGGCGAAAACGTATAAACGGAACTCACTCCGGTCTTTTAAGGAGCACGGTGTGAGCCCAGCTCGCCATCATAATTAAATTCGAATAACAACCATTATATCTTCCAATAGGGGGAATGTTTGGGTAGTTTCCTACGTGAAACGTAAATTCGGCTATTTTCCGGAGCAATCTAGTATTGGCCATCGAAGCTACGTCGACAAGGTACGATAAATTCTTAGAGAACCGACTGAAAGCCGACCGTGAGGCATGCTGCGTTGGACTTTACAGTCGCTGCAGCGTGATTTTGCATTATCACGGCTCTGAACTTCCCGAAGGCCTCCATCGCCCTTCACAGCCACGTTGCGAGCCACATCAATTAGTACCTGCGTATGCGGCAGGGTATCACCCAGCAAGAGTGGATATAGGGACGGTGACGAGCGTGCCCTATGGAGAAGCAGCAATGAAGATTCGTATCTTCTATGGTTAGCGGTTTTTGCTGCGTTGAGGGGAAAGGTTTGGGTGTTTTACTCTTGGAAGATATATCCGCTCTATCTCATGGTTTTCCAGACAACTGCAATCGACTCGAAAAGGGTAAACCGACACAGTAATGGGGAATGAACTACGCTCCCTAAAATGCTACCTTCAGGCCGGCCATCAAGCAGGCCGCATTGGACATGACGGCTGCTGCGGCGTGCCTTCGCATCAAAACCACCCGAACCTTTCCGTACTTCTCCAGTGCCCTCACGGCCACGTTCCTTGCCACGTCATTTAGCACTGCAAATGCATCCGGGTGCCACCCTCCAAGAGTGGAGATTGGCACAGGCACGAGCCTACCTCTGGTGGAGGTCGCGATAAACGGTTGATAACTTCTCTGCTTTGCATTTCGCGCCGCATTCAGAGAGGACATCGGGTCGAAGGACGTCATTCTCCTGTTGGAGGGAGCGAGGGGATTCACGAAGATAACATCAAAAAAGTCGGTCCCTCCGCTGCTTCCCATTGCCTGGATGTCTGTTCTCGTGCGGTAGAGACCATGGCGTGGCTCTACGACAGGATGACGAGCAGCTCTTGCCAGGTCTTTCGCAAGAAGGTTTACCTGGCGATCATGTCGGTTGATCCTGTGGGCTCCATGCAAGCAGTGTGTAATACAGAAAATGATCCTCCCTTGTGTAATACAGAAAATGATCCTCTCCTCGTGTAGTCCAGCAACTTACAACTATCCCGCCCCTGACTTCGCTCACCGTCCTTTCCAAATTTTCCTCCCATCCTCCCTACATATTTTAATACTGTATCGTCTCCTCCAAATTAGCGTTTTACTTCTCTTTTAATCTACCTTCTTCATCAAACTCACTCCTTATGTAGAAATTCCGTGCAAATGCGCTACTGCAATTTCGATTTTAACTTTTTTAGTACCGACTCCAGACCCCCTCCGATGTGTACTTAAACCCATTTTACCCAACTTTTTTTGAGATCAACCCCCCTACACACACTAACATCCCCCTCACACCCTTTATCCCCTCCACAATCATTTACAACCAAATGAACAAACTTCGCCCCTCCGCCCCCATCACCAAAAACCGCCCCTCTCGCCCCTTAAACGGCCTTGCGCTCGCTGCATATGGCCCGACGGACGCAGACGACTACCTGCGACGCCAGACCAAGAAGAAGATAATCGAGCTCGTCCGCAAACTCTTCGTTGAGGATGAGGCCGAGGGGTACCTGAAGGGCAGGAGTGGGAACTCGAGCGGGGAGCTGCGGAGACCTTCGAGGGGTGGGCAGCCCCGGAATTGGTCTACGAGGTTAATGGTGAGGAGGAAGTGGAGAATGAGGAGGAAGAGGAGGAGGACGAGGAGATGAGGAGGATGTCGAGGACGAGGACGGGGACGAGGATGAGGACGGGGATGAGGACAAGGACGAGGAGGATGAAGGACAGGGAGGCATGGGAAGTGTTGGAATGGTGGAATGTATGGAACAAGTGGTACCGGCGATGGAAACGGATGGGGATATCTTTAGTAGTTTAGATATCTCCAAGGAGGAATAGATAGTTATGAGCCGTTCGCAGATATCTGTGGGGACTGCTTGGCAGCATGGATATTTAGAGGAGTAGTTTGATCTGATTTAGAGAATGGGAAATAAGAGGACCATATTGATTGTCAGTTCTTAAGTATCTTTTGTTTAGAGTATATCGTCCACACAAAGTGTCTTTATGCATTTCCTGGTATCTTCTGTAGTTTTGTTCGGACTTACGGGGTAGCCGAAAGTCTATATAAGCTGAGTAAACTGCTTCCTCATGGAGAGGTCAAGCAAGTTGGCAGACAACTTCAAAAGAGATACTCCAGTAGTAATGAAGTTGGTAGTCATCTTCGGGCCCAAAAATTTATAAACGGCTCTCAGGCCCCGAAGCTAGGTGGAAGAGCCTTCTCCTTTAGGATTATTGGGGGAAACACTGAGCATTTCCATTTCAGCCCATTGCATTTGCCTTGCAACGTACACAGAAGCGGAGCTGTTGTTAGCAAGGCGAAAGTACAGCTTGCTCGTTTCGGACAAAGTATTGCCCTAGATCTTTCGTCCGTATACTGCACATTAGCATCAAAAATACCTTATCATAGCATTTCTTTTCGCTCGCATCACCTCCGTTTTTGGAAAGTGGGGGTCGGATATCTCTCTTACGCCGGCTTTTTGCTAACACACTGCACAGCCCGCTAAGGCTCTCGGACATCTTCAAACGCATTCCTGAGAACTGAATTCACAGTCTTTCAATATCGCAGCAAACGCACGGAACGCAAAAGCAGTTCACATTGCCTTCCTCCGGCTACATTCTCCCGACCGCTGTCTTGCGATGTTTAATGCGCGGGGAAGCCGTTATGGCGGTCTCAGACAAAGCAAAGCCAAGGGCTCCGAGAAGGAATCCATCGCGCCACCGCAGGCGAATGGAATGAACTTTGGAGAGAAGCCGTCCAAGCTCTAGATCAGAGAAGAGCGAACTGTACGACGTCGCCCGCTGCAAACCCAGACAGACAACCAGCGAGACGCAAAGTTTCGCCGGGCAGCCCACCTAACTGCAGATGCACAATACGCGCGCGAATCGCACCCTGCAACATTCGCATATTGCGGACGTGCGGAACCCACACGCTTTGGAGCGTCTGAGAGAGTTGCACCCCACACCGAACTCCCCTGTGACAGCCATCGACATGAGGGAACTCCCGCTCACGATGGACATCACCGAGGAGGCATTCCTACACGCCGTCAGACGCTTGAACCCAAACTCCGCGCCGGGTCCGGACAGAATGTCCCCTCGGCTCCTTCGATTCTTGGCCAAAACAACGGTGAGTACTGAAGCAGGTGTGACGGGTACCTCGGCGCTAACTGCAGTTGTGACAAGACTAGCCCAAGGGGACTTACCAGACGAACAATACCTCTGATCTCTTCTGCGACGCTGCTGCCCATCCAACCTTGGCCAGACAAGATTCGCCCCACTGCTATGGGACTGCCTTGCGGCGACTAGTAACAAAGATGCTTCTACCACAAGCAATAGAAGACACGAGAGAGTACCTCGCACCCTTGCAAGTGGCCGATGGCGTGCCCAGCGGACTAGAATACATTCTACACGAAGCACGGAGACTGGTTGAGCGCCAGGACGAGGAGCATGCACTGGTATCCGCGGATGCACACAACGCATTCAATCGGTTCTCGAGACAGCGCATGATAAATTTGCTGCCGACCAAAGTACCGTCGCTGCGTCGTTTTCTGAACACGGTATACGCCCGCAACACGCCGTTGCTGATATTCCCCGTAGCGTCCGCACATGACATACCTAGCCAAGAAGATATGCAACAGGGAGACCCTGCAAGCATGCTGTTGTTTTCTGTTGTAGTGCATCCATTAGCAACAGAAATTGCTCAGCGGACACTGCTCGATCTGCACAGATGGTCTGTGGACAACTGCACTCTCATTGGCACTCAAACAGAGCTCGAAAAGGCAGTCGACATCCTCAGCTCCAGAGGACCTGACCATGGATTAGATCTGAATCACGCAAAAACCCGTCTGTTCTGGCCGCGCAGACTCGGTAACTGCACATCGCAACTATTTCACCGCTTCCCAGTTGAGAACTTTTCCACCGAAGGCATCGACCTAATTGGGGCCCCAATTGGGTCGTCACAGTTTATGGAAGGTATTCTCAACGAGAAAATCAGAAGCTGAAAGCACAAATTGTCGCTGATTGACGTATCGGAGACGCTCGAGATCGATTCCACCTTCACTTGGTATGTGCATCCGCTTGCAAGCTTCAATATGTGGTGAAGCTAACTCCGCCGCGTGTGACCACTGCCATTGCGCTGAGATTTGACGATGACCAACTAGAATTTTACGCAAGCTCTAACAACGTGCCGATGACTGATGCAGTTCAACAGCAGGTATCCTTACCTCTCCGCTACGGCGGTCACGGCTTTACACCTATAGCAACGCTCAATTTCGCAGCATATTCTGCGAGCCTAATTGACACGAGCTGCTGCGGAGCCTTGAGGACAGTGTGTGACTGAACATCATAATGGGGGTAAATCGTTGGGAGAAGAGATACCCAGAACCAACTACAAAGGAGGAGGTGTTGCAAGTGACAAAATGCTACAGTGTATAGTTGAACTAACGAAAAAGTAGTGGATAAGGAATGCAGTTAAGATGGCTACAAGCAAGTATGGAAGGGGCAGGGTCTACCACCGATGCTCTATGACCAGCATAGGAAAAATGTTTCTTGGGTCTCAAGTTGCTTCTCAACTTACTACTACTCGGGACTTGACTTTCAGTTGTCTTCCAACTTGCTTGACCTCCACAAGAGGAAGCAGTTTACTCAGCTTCTATAGACTTTTTGACTAACCCTAAAGTCTCAAAGAACATACTAAGAACCATGAAATGCATCATTTGGAATCGTGTGAACGAGAAAGACTAACAGCTGATACTATCAGGATAAATATCTATATTCCTTCCTTAATATCTTAGTCCTCTATCAGAGCCAAACAGTTCCCCCAAAATATCCATTCCACCCAGGCAGTCCCACAAATATCCACGAACGGCTTAGAATTCTCCATTTCCTCCTGCGAGATATCTAGACCACTGAAGATGCCCCTATCCGGTCACAGAATCGGGACCACCTGGTCCATATTTTCCGGCCTCTTCCCCACTATTCCAGCACTTTCCATGTCTCCCTCCCCCTCATTCTCCTCATCCTTCTCTTCACCCTCTCTTCATCTCCGTCGGAAGAGTCAGAGATCACAATTACTCCCTCGGTCTCCCCTTTGTTCTCCATGGGAGCCCCTCCACCGTTGTACACTAGTAGCTCCCATGGGTCCACCCAGTCCTCTTCTTCATCCTCGTCTTCATTCTGCTGCTGCTCCTCTCTTCCTCTTCTGTCTGCTTGAAGCAGTTACGGCGGACCCACTCCCGAACGCGTTCCCGGTCCAATCTTCTACAGTAATCATTGTAGTCGGTTGGAACATTTGCCACCAGGACCAGAGCGTTGAGTGGACGACTGCCTCGGGATGACTGGGTAATGATGAGAGAAGGGCGGAGCTTGGTCATGTTAAGGGCCAAAAAAGGGGTGAGCCGATGGTTAGTTGATGGCGGGGGTGGCCTCAACGACGTCGATTTCGAACTTTAAATACTGCGACGTCTTCGAAAATATGACGACCTTGGACTTGTAATGACATCTATTAATGACACCGCGTCTTAAAATAAAAAAAACAACCCATGAATTTGCCACACTCATCCAAATTAAAAATATCTTGCAAATTCAGAAACTGTAAAATATCTTGCAAATCCCGATACTGTATCCAAATTTGGTCCTCTTCTAGATTTTATTTCGTGTGCAATTTTGCGCACATCACACCGATATGGTGAAGCGGATACACACCTCTGGGAGTTTGTCCGACGGCTCCCTGCGTCCGTCACTAATGATGGAGTCTTCCGGAAACACTGACAGCGGCAAGCCTTGCAGCCAAGCAAGATAGTACACACAACATTCTGTATCGAGCTGGTGCGAGTCGGCAGCAAAGTTCTTCTGGAAGGACGACGAATGGACGATGTTGCCAAACACCATATCGCATTCTAAAGCAGATATTCGGCGTAGAATTCGACGTAATTCCTGTACTACAGTTGCACGAAATGTACAAAATTTCCTTGGTTTACACCGTTTAAGAGGCGCTGAATCCATACTGGGTACTATTTTTTAAAAATATACATGTATAGCTGATACACCTGCATTCTGAGGGGTGCTTTACAATTATAGGTGGCAGTGTATGTGCAACACTCTCCGGCTGACAGGCTTCGAGCCAGCAATTTAGGAACATGACTCACATTATACATTATCCTGAGCATGTCTAGCATACACCGGGGGATAGCGAACCGTACTTTTCAGAAAGTAGGGGTAAGAATTGTAATGCCTTCAGTATCTACTGGGGACTGCGCACGTCCGAACTGTACGGCTAAGATCTAACCGGGTGTACCTCGTCTTCCATGCGCATCGAGGCTCGGGACAGGATAGCTTGAGCAATGGATGACCAGAGAGTGCCACTCAGTGCTGGTAGATACGGCGGCGGATAACGCCAAGTGACGAGGGACACTTGGACGCGATCCGCGGAACTAACTCCTCGATAAAAGCAATTGTACCAGGGGAAGGGGCACCGAGGGAAGCAAACGCCAGAGGTCCAAACGTGAAGTTCGGCGTGTAAGGCGCAGAAGATGGACCAGTTGAGGAGCGGGGAGGCGTCGGGCGATGTTGCGTTCCAGAGTTATAACCTTGTCGCGGGCCGCCAGTTCAGCAGCGCCACGGCAGACTAGGTCGCCTTGGTGCGAACTGCGGCCTTGAACGCAGAGACGACAGTGATTTCACACGCAATGGGGCGCAACGTGTGCCTTCAGGGGTTGCGGTGGTTGTACCAGGATATCAGCGGGCCGGAGCTCAGTCCCTGGGACGAGGAGTGTAACCTCGTGCCAAGTGTCCAGACCCGCGGCGCGGGTAACAGAGCGAGCTATGGCGGTCACGACAGCCGAAAACGGGGCAGCAGAGGTCGGCGGCGTGATCCTCGAGGGTGTCCAAGGGGTGGTCACAGTGGTGGCAGTTGAGGCACATAGAGTCATCATACAGTGGCAGCCCGAGGTGATGGCGGAGCATGGTCTGCCAGTGTGTGGTGTGGACCTTCGTAGCTGCCGTGGGTGAGCGAAGGGAAACGCCGCAGCGGGGCTGTGGCGGAACGCTAAGCCACGGATGCGATGTCGAATGCCAGCTTCGCTATGGGCGGTCGGGTTTGGGGCATTCGCCCAGGAGTCTTCGTGCCAATGTATTCTTGCCCGCGCCTCTTGCTGCACCCGTTTGAGAAGGGTTAGAGTGTTGGTAGGTGAAGCAGCTAGAGTTGGAAGATCAGGGTCGAAGGTCAATTTCTGTCTCTACAAAATTAATTTTGAAAGGATGACTAACTTCTGCGTGTTGTGTGGCACGGCATATTACTGACGCCGCACTTGTGGGCCAAATAGCTTAGCTTAGTTCCTGGTATGAGCCGGGGGCTTCATCCCACCCGCTAGACCATCTGCTGCGCGATGCGACATGCCGCGTAAATCTCTATGACCTTTGATATAATGTGTCAGAAGGTGATCCTAACGAGTCAAAAGCCAGCGGAAAAAAAAATCCCATCCTAACCTTGATCTTCCGGGCAGTACGTCCGCCAGGATGGCAGCGAGAATTTCGTGGCTAGGTCCCCTTCTTTCGCTTGTCTGCGCGTTGGCAACGGCTCGCGCTTTCGTGCTCCCATTGACATATAGCACTGCTGGAATGGCGAGGATACGGTGATGTCGTGGGCCACTGGAAGAGGGGGCGGTGTTGTTCAAGTGCGTCGAAATATCATTTAGGGCCAACTACAATTATAAAGCACCTTCACTTAACTCAGCAGCTAGTAGGCCCACGGCCACTTTATTCGCATATCAATAGTGAGTAGCTCCTCCGGAACGCTCAAGCACCTCGATAAACCTGTTCGGCACTGAACAAAGTTGAGAATGAACAACGGAACTTACATTTCACACCAAAATTGATTCACATAATTAATGAGAACCTCAACTGACCCAAACCGCTTTGCATTCGCGTGTACCTTTCTTACTTTCCATCCCGAAACATGCTCTATCGGATTGAGGTCCGAAGACCGCGCGGGCCAGTACATTAAACGAATTCCATTCTCCGAGAACCACTGTCTCGAGACTCACATGGATGGGAGCATTGTCTTGCTGACACATCCAGTCTAGTGGCATAAAATTGTCCGAAAAAGGAAACAAGTGATACTCCATCACCTTCAAATACGTCTTTGTTGTTTGTCTTCCATTCCAAACATCCTAAGCCGTCTTCCTAAAGCCAGAGATACCTACTCAAAATATTGCACCGCCACCACCTTCTGCCTTCCTCCAATAAGAGTCTGATTGTTTACGAAAATCATGCCAGTATGCGTGAAAGCAGTCGGGACTATCCAATCAGGAGCGTTTCTCATCGCTGAACAAATTTTTTTCCACTTACCATGGTTTTATGTAACAACATCTCTTTGGCCACTTCAGACGATTTTTCTTATGAGATTAACATAGAGGAAGAGCCTTCTGCGCCTTTTGAAAGCCCATGTGGGGGTCTTCGGCCATAATTGCGTGCGTCCGCGACATAGATACCGGTAGCTAACACTTTTGTTGCAAGGACCGGGGCAGTGTCCGCACCTTTCCGGGACTCTCGGAAGAGACTGCACCTATCTTACTCGCTTATTTTTGAGAGGCGTCCCGTGCGAGACTTTCCGTGCCTTACTGTTAGATCTATGAGGAAGTTTTGGACTGCGGCTCGGCTGCGTTCGATTTATCTTGCAATTTTGGGCCTCATATTTTCTTTCGTGTTGTATTGCCAGTATTTTCCTCTTCTCAATGTCGGTAAGGGCTTTTACGCGAGGCATTTCTGTGTCCATAAGTTTTCGCTGGATGAGAGCAGTACGGTGGATGGAATGAGAAAACCATTAAGACACAGGGGACGGTTACTAACATCTTCTTTACAGAAGTGCTTTATAAATAATAGTTGCCCCTAAAATGTAATTTTTAAACTTTTTGCACTACCGTTGCACAAACTGTACAAAGGTTCCTCGGTTTCCACCGTTTAAAAGGGCGCTGAATTCATATCAGGTACTTCTTTTTCAAAATATACATGTATAGCGGATAAACCTGCATTCTGATGTGGTGCTCTATAATTATAGGCGCCAGTTTGCATATGTATTACAGTGATAAAAATCCTATATTAGATTGGAGTATACGCTGAAAAACTGGCCCGTCCTGAGAGCTATATGGCTTCATCTCCAGCAGAAAATCTCAAACCGAAACGTTTCCACCCTTTTTAAGTCAATTGCAGTACATGGAGTCCTTTCTCGAAACGTTATATAAACCCGAGGACCAACATATGATTTTTGAGTTAATGAAAAAATACATCGTGGGTACGAGAAAATCTATCTGCTGCGAATATTTCCACCATCCCGCACCATCTAAAAAGCCAAGGATTTACTACAAGGATGTCCGCGATGCCCACCAGGAAAGCAAAACATTTAACGCAATGATTCCTAGATCACATTGCTCAGCAATGACCTGGCCGACCTGGCCGAAGGCTTTCAGGAAGTGCTACGAGACCAAGACTGCATGGATTACACCGAACAAGGCCTAACATCAGGGACATTGAAAACTTCAGTGTACAGAATACTTTGATATCGCTTTTTTCAGTCCTCTGGAACCTTCCTGTAGAAAAGCTCAGTATTTTAACCAGTTTAAGGCACCGAACTATTCTATTAGTGGCCATTGAAGTCTTTGAACGCCTCCTAAGTCCCAAGATCTAGAAGATATCATACATTCTCAGCGCCTGTGTCTTGATTGTGTGCTCAAGTGGTTTACTAAATTATTGATATCTGAAAACTGAAATATTTTTCTTGCAGCAAACAACTATGCAAAGCCCGTCTCGATAAATATGGCGTGTTCACAAATTCCCTGGCCGATTAAAATAGTGCATGGCAAATTAAGAGTTACAGTACCACGTACTACATTGAAGCTATCCGAAGCAGGCAAGCGACATTGCGAAAGAAAAGTCATGCAGTATCGCTGTTCGAATACCAGGTAAGCCAAATGAGTGAAGATCGTCAGGATTTTAGGCATCAGTTCCTTGAAAAGCCTTACCCCAAGTCGGACAAGTTACGAAAGCTTCATTTTCATGATCCTTAATTCCTTCCTTCCCCTGAAGCACATCAAATAATGCTAGTCGTTTGGATTGTCCTAGATGTGGACGTATACTAATTGACTTTCTCATTCCAATAGGCACGCTCAAAGGTTTACTTAAATCATTGGGTGAGACCTGCGCTCCTCCAATTATAGGCAGGGTCGGAAACGGTAGCATTTCCTTTGATTTAACCAATAAAAATTTATCATTATCATTATGATAATGATAATGACCCAAGCAATCAAAAAAGCTTCTTGGCGACAAGAACATTATGTGTGCCCCTTGTTGAGATGCTGAGTGATTTTCAATCTCGACCAAGGAGGGCAAGAATCGAGCTTCATTTTCATTTGCATCAGTTGAGGAATGAGTAATATCCCTTACCAAATACTGGAACATACGAAAAGTCGCAAGGATATTCCGTTTTAGTTGCAGATCTGTGCAAAACTAATCTAATCAAAGATCTCATCTGCATGTAACTTTTTTGGCCCTTAAGGGTCGGTCAAGGTCGCCAAAAGATCTAAAGTCGCCGAATTCGAAATACATACACTCGTTCATTTATAAAATTATCATGGTACATACTTTGTAAATACTCACTTGTTTTTTCAATAGCTGCCACTCTTAGCAGTATGTTGCTTCGTGTCTTCCGGACATATTGACTTTCGATTCTTGTGATCAAATGATGCCGTTATTCTGGCCCGGAGTGGCGTATTCCCTTTCAGCGATCTGCCACTAATTTTCCCGAAGATCTTGTAGCATGACTGTAGGTATCGTGTCGTAGTTCTTGTCAAAACCGGAGTATCTCTCGAGTGGTGGAAAAACCCCGTTTGTGCGAACCGTCTTACCATGTCCATTTGGTTCCGTTCGCAACACGTTTCCTTCTAGAAAGTGAACTGTTGACCTCTGGTTAACATTGTCACGCGCTTCTTCATACGCAACTGGTGCCGTTGCCAAAAAACCATCCCCTGTTGATACCGGATGAAATTCTCCACGAGCATTGGCCACCATATAGAGCGTCGTCCTATCTTAAACTATAAGAGAATTACCTCTGATACCCCCAGTTGATCATCACGCGACATTAGGGTGCTGTTATTGATAACTTTCGGGGAGTAGACGAAAAACTAGACTGTTGCTGTATCGTGCCGCATGGTGGAGCAGTACAATTCTTATAAACACTGTCTCGATATTCGGCAGAACAAATTGTTCTCTCTAAGAGCATAATATCGGTACCAGGAGATTCACTAAAGAAGCCTTACTAATGCATCAATTTTTAAAGTGTGGAAAAATGTAAAAACTTAAAGTTTTAACAAAAAAAGCAACTGTGTTAAGTTCTGAGTTTGATACACAGTTAGTTGTCTCAGAATCAGAACAGTTCAGCTCTGCTCCGAATTCTTGTTGAGTCCACTTCTCGTCACTCTGCAAGGTCATACGTATCATACTTGCAAGTAAGCCCCTGTTGAGTACCTAACTCGACAAAGTTCAGAGGTACTTTCAAGTACCAGACTGTCTGGGAATCAGTCTTACTGCAACATGATAAGCGATCTAGAAACGGCTTTCTTGGATACGCTCCTGCATCAAAAAAAATCAAAGACGAAGAAGCAAGCGAGAGGTTCTGCAATCCCAGCGACGAAACCTATGGATAAAGCTAAGGATTTCCATCAAACCGTATTGCAATGGGGGGCGAATGTGTGGTGAAGCCGTTGAACGGAAATGCCTCGGGCAACGAAATAAGAGAAGACACGCACGAAGACCCACAGGGCGTTCGAGTTCCCTCTTTCTCTTTAATCCGATTGCTCGCAGTGGCTCTGAAAGCGACCGGTGAGGGCGGCTCTGGGGTGTGGTAGAGCGGGTGTTCCTTCAGGCGGCTGAGCCGGGTAATGGCCCTCCGGATTGTAAAACCGGACCGTGTTTCTTGGGAAGGAAGGTGTCCTTAGGACAAGAGGAACGAATCCTTGGGACGAGAAACTCGTGAGGTCTCACTGAGATAAAGTGCTTAGCACTCCTTGTCACGAGGGTGGTTCAGCCTAACAGACTAAAGTTTCTCCTTTCGAGCGAATAGTGACCCGATGTCACTGTGGCAACGTGACCTACTTCTGTGTAGACGCCGGTTACCGAAGTACCAAAGGCGGATACTACTACCTTTATCGCTCGGGGTAGACGTGGCTAAGCCAAAAAATAAAAAGGGAAAAAAGGGGATCCCTCGGGTGGATGTTGCAATGACCAAAGCCGCTGAGGGCCAGGGTTAGTCGACGAAGCGAAAGTTGCGAACAAATCCAGAGCCGAAAACGAGGTTGGCTTTTTTTAGTCGGAGCCAATGGCTCAAGTAGTTAGCTCAAATACTAGTTATAATACCACTATACTACAGTAAACTACAAGTTAAATTAGTCAAAGTCAGTGACAGGCCCCTGAGGGGTGAGAGCTATGCTCAGGTTAGTGAATAAATACTTTGACACTTTACCTAATAGGAAGGTAAGGCTCTGTAAAATATCGGACCCCTTAGGGGCGGCCCAGTTGACCGGAGTGTGGCAACCCCAAATGCCCTTACAGCGTGAATAGCTGCCAGCCACATATACCTGACACCTAATGTCAGTGACATTAGGTGTCAATGAAAGTTATTGCCAGTGAAAGTCGTCGAATTACAGTGCCAAAATTAGTGATACCCGCCAGCAAGGCTCCCTTGCATGCCATTGCACTACACAAAGAAAGCGAAGTTCTCTAAAAACATGGCTTAGCAGTATCATGTGATCGAGTATTCGAATCGACGATTACCGAAAAATTGCAGAAAGAACATTCTTCGGGATCAAAATTTCCCTCTGAAGATCCTTCTTTGGATTAGATTTCTCATGAATCACATCGAACTGTCGGCAAACGTAATGAGCCAAGGGTCAGTTTGGCATAAATTACACCTCGCTAACAAGGAGAGTCACCCGCAGAGGAGAAGGAATTTCAGAGAGCGTTCGTCACAGGGGAAACTCTACAGAACCATGGACGGTCTGAGTCTGGAAGAAGGCAAAATTGCTTACAGCTTGTCCACCGTTATTAATCGCATCTTATGGTTGAATCAAAAGGTTCGCGGCGAAATGCAACAGAATACATTCAGAGCATCGAGTTGCAAGGATTTTCGAGCAGAGTGGCTAGGGTAGAGAGAAACATTTTGGACATCTGAAACGGAATGGATAAGATGAGAAGTATGCTGAAGACCCTTCCGAGTCACTGCAACGGCCCGACTGACTCAGAAAGGCCAAAGTCAAGAAATGCGTCAAACCAATCAGACAGTTTGAGTAAATCATGAATGAGCGTTTGTAAGGTTGGTATGTTGCATACGGTCGTGTTACATTCGCTCCTTGCCAATAACTTGTCCTTATTTACCTAATTTTAAAGGCCATGGAGAATAGGAATGGATTCCTAAACGTTGACGCTTTTGAAAGGGTCCTAAAGGTTATCTTTTGGTTTAAGAAGGATTATGAGACCAAGTAAGTGTTCAGAGACAAGTCTGCAGAGGAGGATCTAGAATTTTGAAACTTTTCATGACAAAGGTTCATAAACGCTCGTTTGAAAAATTTCAGAGCATTCTTGAATTATCAGACTGCTGACAACACTGCAGATATGATAACTACGGACGATGACAATAAAGTTAATCCGAAGAGGCTCCCAAGGAAAACTACTGCCGAGGAAAAAAATGTTGTGCCGTACGTCAGTAACGATCACATTTAATCAGTTCGTAAAATGAAGGAGTCCTCAGGGTATGACCAAGAAATGTACGATCGTACCAAAAAAATTATAAGTGGATCTCTAGCAAAAAGAGAAGAGATTTTTTGTACGTCATATAACAGCTTTCCTCGATAAACCTCAACGCATTGAACACAGGAAGAAAACAGGGCCGCGAAAAAGTTTTCGAAGCTGTTGGGTACCTGTTTATCGACTTCCACAAGTTTGAAAAATGTGGTGTTCATGACCCTGTGATAGAGCTAGAAATGAGAGACTGCACAGTTTGCAAGAGAAAAACCAACACTTCTGGGCTATGCAGAGTCTTCGTCACTAAACTGTAGCGATGTGGACGTCCAAAATAAGAACACGTACGTATCGTTTGTACGTTAGAGAAACAATTTTTGTTTAGTGTCACATCATTATGCACTAGTTAGACCATCTGGCAGGAAAGGAGTTTTGCGTGAGCATAAGGGAGCGGTTAGAAGAAGGTGGAAACGACATATCATTCTTATTGACATAGCGGCGTTTTCTGCTCGAGGATTCTGCCCTTTTGACCAACAAATGGCTATTTTTGATATGCTCATATACCACAGGCGGTCTCCCACGGCTATTTATGGCATTGCAAAAGTGATGCGAGCTGTACTCAAAAATGAAGGCACATTAGATAAAAGAAGTCTCATTAACGACGGTACAAGGAATTATGAGGAATTACAAAGCAAAGCTGATGGTTTGGATGATGCTACAAACGCTGAATGGTCTGATGACATTCTTTCTCCATTTTGAGGTATTTTTGAAGCTTTGATGCCATCTGATGGCCTCAAAAGTCGATATTTGGCTGCAGTTATGTGTGTGGTTCAAGAGAAGACTAACATTGCGGAGCATATTGACAATAAAAACACAGAAGCAGAAGACGGGGACTCTAACGAGGAATCCCGGTCACCTGTGATAGGGATAAGTTGTCCGGGGAAGAGATACTCAGAACCGAATACCCCAAATGGGAGGTTTTGCTAGCGACAAAAGTGTTACTGTGGTATAGTTGAACGAACAAAAAGGAGTTGATAAGGAAAACAGTTGAGAGGGCTACAACAAAGTATGGAAGTGGCAGAGTCTACCACTGATGCTCTGTGACCAGAGTAAGAACAACGTTTCTTGGGCCTGAAGTTGTCTCTCAACTTCCTACTACTCGGGACTTGACTTGATATTGTTTGCCAACTTGCTTGACCTCCACAAGAGTAAGCAGTTTACTCGGCTTGTGTAGACTTTTGGCTAACCCTAAAGTCTCAAAAAAATACTAATAACCATAAAATACATTCAAAGGAATCTTGTGAACCAGAGAAGCTATTAGAAGATATTTACTCAAGGTAAATATCTAGGTGCCATACCCATGCCCGCTATCCACCGGCCAGGGTTAGAAATAATGAGGCCATTATATGTATAAACTTTCAGAGTCACTCTTAGTATCACCCAGAACCTGGACCTGTACTGACATCTATTATGACAGCGTGTCTTAAAATAAAAAAATCAACCCATGAATTTGCCACATTCATCCAAATTAAAAATGTATTGCAAATTGACACACTGTAAAAATATCTTGCAAAATACTATATTGTTTCTGAATTTGGTCCTCTTTTAGATTTTTTTGGGGGTGTAAATTTAGTGCATATCAACCTGAATACGAATATATGGAAGAAGCAGATGAAATGTTCATTTGGATTGAGAATGTGGCAGATGAGGACGGCTTTTAGAATCTTTGGACGCTTCCTACTACAAAAGTTGCTAATTTTGACATTGCTGACATGTTCGGCTACGGATATTTCGATGCTATTGGTTGAGCTGCTATTCATCAAAAATTACTAGTGCTTGGGGCGCCTGAGCGACAATTTCGAGATATGGAAATGGTTCCCAGCACAGATCTAACGCCAATGTAGATGTCTCATGAATTTCGAATGTTGACATTCTCTATATTGATCTTTGGACAATCGTTCCAATTAGCTTGATGAAAATGTTCGTCTATTTATCAATACTGCACTTATTCAATACAATTGTCATTCAATGCAACTTTTAAAGATCAAAAGTATTCAAGCCCTTGGCTTCCATTGCTTTCTTAGCTTCTTTTCCTTTCCATTCCACCCTCTCAATGTTTGGAGTGGACTATCTTGACGGTGATGCGGTGCTAATGACAGAAAGACGAGGTGAGACTGTGTGTTTGTCCGATATGATGATTTGAGAACCCATTATAGATTGTTAGGCTTGAAGGAGACTCGCGCCACCCTCTTAACTCCGCTCTTTCCAAACAATCCTCCCATCAGGACCTGCCGGTCACCATGTGATGGTAAAAACTGGATTGTGGGTTGTGCAACCGGGAAAATGCCGCACTTGACCTTGAAAATCTTGTGTACAACGTTTCGAACGGTATCTTAGGGGAGATCGACAATGGAGAGGATATATACTGTAAATCTTTGGATATGTGAGCGGCATAATGGTCAAGGTTGTCCATTTTCCACCCATAGTACGAGAGTGCCAGCGAGGGCTGGCAGGGACGGCAGTTCGGAGTTGATCGTAGAGAGGATAGCGATGAAGCTTGCGTGAGTGGGGATGTGGAGGGGGTAACGGGAGAAATAGTGTTGCGGGGTGTGGTATGGTCGAGGTGAGAGAGGTTGTAAACAAGACGGGGTTGACGCGGTAGCGAATGATGTGCTCAAGTTCAATTCTATGGGTAAAATGGTACCGAGAAGCAGGTTAGGGTTTTTGGGGATTTAGTAGCTAGGAGAAGGTGGTGGGATCAATCGGACAGGGTAGATAAACGCTTGCAACGTGTAGTGTGTGGGAATGGGGTGAAAGTAGCCATCGCAGGGGCAGTAGTTTCGGGGACGGAGGTTAATAGTGGGATTGAGTTGGAGACCTTTGTGGGGAGGGCGGAGGAGGAGGGAAGTGGGGTGGAAGATGAGGTGGCTGATAGAGTGAAAATGGCGCTAAAGGAAAAGAAAACCACTAACTACCCGAGATAAGAGTCGTTGCGGGCGACTAAAGTGCTACGGGAGACGTTAAGGGGTGATACGTGCGACGGTAGGCCTGTCTGCTAACTCCCTTTACATTATGTGTTTTGTGTGACTTAGTTTTGGTGAGCGTCCCACTAGGGCTTGCTGGCTCTCCAAGTGCTCTTATCATTTCATGCAAACAGCCCATTATATATAGTTTTCAACCCTCACAATTCGTAGCGCCTATACAGTACCTATGTGCCCTATTGGCACAGCTACAGTGCTGTGCAAAGCATCCCTCTAAAAATAATAAAAAAAATTGTAATTAAAGTGACAGCGCCGCCAGCGCAGCCAGCGCCGCCAGCGCAGCCAGCGCCGCCAGCAGCATGCCAGCTCATCCAGCGCAGTATGCAAGTCCAGGCAGCGCAGATCTCCAGCGCAGCCAGCACAGCATGCCAGCCTATCCAGCGCAGCATGCACAAATTTTCATTTAGAACATGCTCCCTTACTCAAGGCGAACGTCCCTGCTCGTCATTGCTCTTCCGTTTCTTTTTCCGATACCCTCAGCCTGTTCTTCAGCATGTAAGGCCTGTCGAACGGATAAGGGAGTAG
Organism: Kappaphycus alvarezii; assembly: GCA_002205965.3. Classification (NCBI taxonomy): domain Eukaryota; phylum Rhodophyta; class Florideophyceae; order Gigartinales; family Solieriaceae; genus Kappaphycus; species Kappaphycus alvarezii. The sequence goes on from NADL03000649.1 coordinate 1,335,225, forward strand.
GCTATTGCCAATATGGTGCTCCAAGAAGTACGTTCTTTTGACGGGTACTTCACTTCGTTTCATGGCCTCATATATCGGCTTGATGATGGAAAGGTGGGGTCGAATACATTCTTCCTCTTTAACAGATCCGAACTTTCTAAAAGTGAAATAATGTATGCTGTATGCAAATTCGTCGGGAAGATAGAGTAGAAAGGGATGCCTAAAGGAGAAGAATACGTGCATCAACAAGAATGCATCGTCGTATGACAGATGCGCTCCGTGGAGTGACCGGAAACAGAGACAAATACTCGCTATGAAATAAAAAATGACTCGAGCGTCGTTATCATCGTCTGTGAGGTCGCAAATCCACGTAGAAACCCTCATCCTAGCGACTATGTGCTGTGTACAGTTGTACAGTGGGGTTATGGATGCGGAACCAGAAGCTTCGCCTGACGAGGTTCACTCGCACCTTTGTTAGTGGTCAGACCAGCCCGTGGATCCCTCGGAGGCCGCTAGCGGCCCCTTCTCAGGTGACTGGACCCTTCTGAAGACCCGCCTCGGGCCATCATTACTTCCTCAGGGGTTCTTCGACCTCTTCTGCGTTTCCTGCTGGGGGGGTGGAACGTAGGAATCCAACAGTGGCTAGGGGTCCAGCCTATACTCCGCATCCAGGGCCGGGTCATAGCCCCAAATTTTGACGTGTAAGTGGTATAACAGAAACCAAAATGCGTTTCGAACTACGTTGAAGTATGTCTGCGACAGTTCCCCAGGCGTAACTGCGCCGTAACCTTCCACGGCATAGTGGTATATAACTTCTACCAATTTTGGACCAGTGTCGGCGAGTCTTCCATTTTGAAACGAAAAAAACCCTTAGCAACAAACTGTGGTCCTGCCAGAAAGGAATGGACCCATCAGAGCCGTGTAAATAAGCGCTATATTGATGAAAAAATGAAGAATCACTTGAGTTTCTACATCTCCTCTTGTCAATTAACCAATCCATTGCCCTGCTCGCCTTCCACCAATTATGAGGATCATGTAACTATGGACCAGTACATCCCTTGGGACAGTGTAGGAGCCAATCATACAAAGATATTCCGTTCTGTCATGATACGGAATGAGTCGTCTTGCATGAATAGCCCTCCTCGATCTCTTCCCAGAGCTTGAGCAGAGCTCTTAGTGTGGGTGCCTCGCTTTTGTTGTAAAGCGCGAATTGGAATACTTCGTACGGAATGCGGGCCACTTTACAGTCTGTTTTAACGCGTTACCATGAATAACTAGATCCTTCGACCCGACAACAAATGCCGCGGTAGTTCAGGAGTGCCCTTATTTTGTTTTCCCTTTCTGGCCCGGTTGCACCTCCAGTTTTCGGAGGCTAGGAGTTCCATCCATCTCCCCTTAGATTCCATGTTAGCACCTTCAAAATCCTCTTGTAGCATTCTAGAGGCCTTTCCATACATTAGCTCAAATGGGGAGCCCCCGTCGCTGCCTTTTCTACGCCTGTAACTGTACAAAACCTTTGTCACAGCGTCCTCCCAGCGGGCGTCGTTTCCCGACATGCTCCTTGATATGGCCCTTTTGACTATTCCCACCATCCTCTCTGCCTTCTCGTTAGACAAAAGAGATTAGACCAGGACCTTTTTGCTTTAATTCAGTTTTTCCTCATAACTTTGGCAAGAGATGTAGCCATAAAGCAAAGCGCGCTGTACGAAATAATTCTCGTAGGCAGGCCAAAAGGCTCGGTTATTTCCTTCGTTATAAATTCAATGACTGACTCGGCGGTGGCGTCCTTAACCGGCATTGCAGATGGCCAACATTTCAGGTGCTCAACTCCTATGAGAAGTTATTTGTTCCCAGAAGGGGTTTTCTTGAAGGGGCTGGCGAAATACACGGAGAATATATCAAATAGCCCGGTAATAGGAATACTGAGAGTGGATTTGTATTTTTAGACTGGAGTGAACGTTTTGCAACCATCGGATCTTTTCACGAAGTTTTAGATGTCTCTTTGAACGTTCGGCCACCGAAATCTTTCCGTGATGAATCGTTTCGTTGTGCTAAGGCCCAAAGGGCCTAATTCATCATGGAATGATATCAGAATCTCGCTTCTTTTTCCTATTGAAGCTACTAGCCGGAGACCTGCCTTTGTCAATCGAAATAGCTTTCCTTCCCATACCGTAAATACTTTTTGGATTCGTCTAACCCATTCTTTGTGTTCCACACCAATTTTATTGATCTCCAGCCCCGTCAGAAATTGAAAAAGGGATTTTAATTTGGATTCAAGGTCAGCCGGTCCAGCCGTATCGACGACGGCTACTTCGGCACTAGGTTTTCCTGCGTCTGCGACGTTTCCTTTCAGACTCTTGGATCTGGAAAGAAAGTCTGCTGGCTGGTTGACTCTTCCCTGTCCGTAAATGCGAATAAGTCGAGCCATCGTGTCAAACGGTTGTGGACGTCTTTCTTCTTGAACGCAGTTTTGAGGGCCTGATGGACTGTTATCAACTCAAATTTTTCTACCGAAAGGAGGTAGACTCGGAATGTTTTTAGAGCGAACACCACCGCCAGCGTCTCTTTCTCGCATACTGTGTACCTTCTTCCAGTATCATTCATTGTACGACTCGCAAACTATACTGGGTGTAATTTGGCGTTTTTATCTCTCTGGGACAACACCGAGCCGACTGAGTGCTCCGAAGCGTCAGTTTCGACGACGAATGGTTTTTCAAAGTCCGGATATGTGATACGGGTGGTTCGCACAATTTTTTTTAGCTCGACGAAAGCGTTTTATATTTCTGGGCCCCAGACAAACTTTCCGGTCTTTGAAGTTAATGTGTGTAGAGGGGCAGCTATCTTAGCGAAATCTTGGATAAAACGTCTGTAGTACGAAGCCAGGCCAAGGAAGCTACGATCTCGGTTTTAGAAGTCGGCTGGGAGCGTTTTTGATCTTAGAGGTCTTTTCTGGGTCGACCTTAATAACTGTCGTCCCCACATGACCAAGTAATTTGATAGAGGGTTGTGCGAAGAAGCACTTGCTCAGTTTGATTTTCAAGTGATACCGTGATATACTTTCCATCACTACCTAATGTGGTTTAGATGGGACTCCAGTGTTTCCGAAAGTATCACCACGTCGTCTACATGCACTCTACAAAGAGAGCCCCTTCAATACTTCATTCATTATCCTTTGAAATGTCGCGCTGCATTCATAAGACCAAATGGCATCAATTTGAATCTGAACGTGCCCGGCTAGCAGGTAAATGTCTTCATAGCTTTGCATTCTTCAGAGACGGGTATCTGCCAATATCCTTGTACAAATCTATAGACGAAAAAAAGCGCCCTCCTTTAATTATTCTAGAATCTCTTCCATGTTTGGGAGAGAGAATCGATCGGGGATCTTTCTTTGTTAAGTAAGCGAAAGACGACAGAAAACCTCGACCTAACATCCTTTTTAGGAACGATCACAACTGGAAAAGACCAAGCTGGCGAGGTCGGCTTAATAGTTCCGTTTCATAGCATATTTGCGACGTTCTCTTGTATGATTCCTTCCCATTTTGGGGGTTGACGTCTTGTATATGATAAATGGGTCGGTATTAGTCAGCTCGAATGAGTGAGTGACAGGGACTTGGGCCAGTCGTAAGTCCCAAGCTTTCAGGCGATCAATTCGTTTAAGGTAAGTATTGCGACAATTTTCTCCGCATCAGGGAGCGAAATGTGCTTCAGTTTGTTATTAATGACCTCCAATTTTTCCTATTTTCCCATAACCTCTATGGTCCCATCGACTAGTTCTATCCTGGATTTTTTGTGAGCTGCGGGTAACAAATGTTCGACTTTTGCCACATCGTTTTTAATGAGCCCTCTGTACTTAAGCAGCCATTGTGCGCCAGCGGGCAAGACCCACATCCTTCTCTTGCTATCATGTGGCGTCCTTGATGTCTCGTGTGCGATCTTCGCATAAGGCTACGTATTCGTAGATTTGTTGGGGCCGCGTTGTCCTATTGCAACCCGTACGGTAGCCGGGATCTGCATCGCCGCAGGCGAAGCTCAGAATTTTCTCTTCGCCCGATTCTGTTAGCTCTTTCTCCTCCGTGACTTCGGAGGCATCGCTATCATAACTTGATGTGAAATCTTCGCTATTGGGCCCACCCCATTTCTCCAAACTCGTTCCCTTATCTTAGTTCAATGGCAGCTTCACTTGTTTCCCGTCAGTTGGGACTGAGAATATTTCATTCCCCAGGTCGATACAAGCTTCCAGTAGCTCCATTGTTGGGCACCCTATAATTGTGTCAAAAGGAAGGTCTTGCACCACTACGAAGTCCAAACTCACTTTCATCCCCGAAAGAAATACCGAAGCCTTCTCTATAATGCAGAGGCAGTGAGACTCTGTCCCGTCTGCGAGAGTAATCGTCCTAGTGGTCGGAAGCATCTCAAGGCCCAGTTCCTCGACAAGATCCCCTGAAATAAGATTTAGGACTGCTCCAGAGTCAAATAAAGTCTGTAAGTCCCTTCTTAATACCTCAACAGGCACTAAGGTAAGACGTCTGGCGGTAGTGTCTGCCGAGGTGACGGCAGCGCTCTTCCCCTTGTTAGTCTTCCCGGGCCTCAGGACCTTCTTCAACTCTTTCCTCTCATTTTCGGCATCCCCTATCAGTAGCTGTCAAAAGTCATTTCGGATGGAGCCGTAGCGAGCTCGGATAATAGGTCGTATTTTTCAACGTATCCTAACACATCCCTAGTCCTAAACCGCGGCTTGCGCATTTTCCCTGTTTTCTTCCCCTTCTTGCCAGAGGCACCTTGGGCCTAATATATTCACTCTTTTTGTTCGAGGTAACGAGGGCTCCGGGATATATTCTAGCGGGTCTTGCTCTACTATTGGTTTTCACGATAGCACATTCTTTTCAGCGTCCCGTTCGGTAACGCGAACCTGCTCGAATTCCCGAGCGACTGGAACCGTCCCCGCGTTAACGGGACCCTTCTCTTGTCCGTTTTTTAACAGCTTCAGCTTGGGTCTGGATTCTACCCTCGCTTCGGGTATTCCATCCTGGCGCCAATTCTTCGACAAACAATTAGTATCATGATGCCCGTACCGGCCGCATTTCCGCAATGTGTATTCCGGTGCGGGTTCTCAGGACACCGGTTAGCGAAGAGTCCCGGCTTGTTGCAATAGGAGCACATGTCCCCGACTTTGGGTTCGCAGTACGATTCTTCCTAATGGTCAGCGTGATTTTCTCGAGTTGCGAAGTTATCAAGTACAAGCAGTTGTCGAAGTGGTTCTCCATTTTCTCCTCGAGCTTCCTGACGTCGCTCCGAACAGACTCCAACGCCGCTGCACTTGTGGCGGACCGAGAGTAATTCTGGTCGGGGTCAAAGATAACATTCTTCGCATAGCTTTCCCCGTGCTGGAAACCCAGCGACTGGAAAGTCTCGGCGTTCCTGACGTATTCCACGATCGTATCCTTTAGATCGCTGATCTCCAAGGTCCTTTAATAAGAAGGAATTCCGCCAGGTGTTTGTCGACCGTCGCTGTTTTGCGGAGCATCCCGTACTTTGCTTCGTCGTTGAAACTTGATTTCTTGTAGAGACTGCACATGATTACCAATGAAACCAACAAATCCTGGAAATCTAAATGAGCTTCGATAGCCCTACGAATCATCTCATCGGGCTCTACCGCCCTTGCGTGTTCCTTGACTAGCCATGCGCAAACTTTGTTAGAGTCCCGGCCACTTTCATTCAAGGACCATCCAGTTATAAGGTTTGCCTTGTACTTCACCCTCACGTCAACAGATAAATACGCGAAAAAACTTGAAGTCTTCTCCTCGTCGTTCTTACCTCTCAGCAAAACATTAACATATGTACGGAGAAAATCTACCACGTCCTCATTCCTGCTCCCTTTGAACTGGAAGTGAGCATTTGTGTGGTCCATCATTCAAAAGCTGTTATAATTACTGAAAAATCCCCCGACCTTACAAACAAACCGCCAAGTATCGTGCTACCGGTGCAACAGTCTTCGAAAGAAGTACCAAATGACAGGGTGAAAATGTCGCTAAAAGAAAAGAAAACCTAACTACGCGAGGTGAGAGTCTTTGCGGGCGACTAAAGTGCTACGGTACACCTTAAGGCGGAAATACGCGCTACGGTAGGCCTGTCTGCTAACTCCCTTTACATTCTGTGTTTTGTGTGACTTATTTTGGTGAGCGTCCCACTAGGGCTTGCTGGCTCTCCAAGTGCTCTTATCATTTCATGCAAACAGCCCATTATATATAGTTTTCAACCCTCACAATTCGTAGCGCCTATACAGTACCTATGTGCCCTATTGCACCGCTACAGTGCGGTGCAAAGCATCACTCTAAAAATAGTTAAAAATAAAATTGTAACTACATTGCCAGCGCATCGAGCGCAGCATGCCAGCCTATCCTGCGCAGCATCCAAAAACTTTCATTTACAACAGTGGTTTGGAAGGGGGTAAGGTTGTCGAGGGTTGAGGTTAGGTGGTGAGTCGGAAGACAGATTGGTTCGAGGCGGGTGAGGGAGATGGAGTTGGGCGATGTAGATGGTGAAGGACGTGCCTGAGATCCCTTCGCAGAGTTCTACCCGCCTGTTGATGGTGGGGAGTGTGATTGTATTTTGGACGGATGGGAGGTGGTATGTGAGTGCGGGACTCGTCGTGGTTGAACTGGTGAAAGGCCGCGACAGGATTATCAGGGTCAGGGACGACGGAGGGAGGGATGGTTGGGTTGATAGGGGAGGTGGAAGGGAAGAGGAAGGTTTTGTTTGGATCGCAGCCGGGATGAGAGATGTGAATGTCCAACACAGCGTCATAATGAATTTCGGATAACGCCATTATATCTCTCAATAGTAAAGCACCAAAAATTTCCCCCCGTGAATGGAATGAGGGACTACTGAGGTGGGCGGGTTCGTTGGTGGGTTAGGTGGGAAGCCGTGGTTTGGAGGGAATGCGGGATTGGATGGGCTTGGAGGTTTGTTATGGGCAGCGGGGATGTAAGTGGAGGTGCGGTGGTTGTATGTAGAGGTATATAGACTCCGTCCGTTGTTTGGGTGACGTTTGTGCTGGTTTCTTTGATCGTCTCGATTATGTTTCTTCGTGGGTAGAGAGCGGGGTGGTAGGAGGTGTTATTCAGTGCAATGTAATGCCTTAGTTTGGATTGAGGGTCTACTGAATGGGGTGGGGGCTGGGATGAGAGTTGTCGGTCAAGGACTTTTGTTTAACGGTGTTTTGGAGTGGATGGGTGTGCCTAACCCGTCATAGAAGGATTGATTTCGTTGTGATATCTGGTTGGGCTCGCTGGGAAGCTGAGAGGGGTGATAGCAGGGAGGCGGATGGGTTGGAAGAGATCATTTTTGCGGATGGGTGTCTTGGCAGGTTTGGCGGTGGGGCGGGTAGATAGGAAGGATTGTGGTATGCATGCAGCGGGGAACGGTAGGAAAGAGGCGGTGGTGGGTGTAGGGGTTTTCGGACATGTGTGGGCGGCGGAACGCCATCGACGAAGTTCTGGTCTTGCTTGCTAGTGTTTTCAGTATACAGTATAAAGCCTGCTTTGCTTGTAAATGGAGCTCAATCCAATGGTAACTTGCAATGAAATAGCTCCAAGTTCAGTGAACTTGTCGTTTGATTTCAAAGAAGTCAAGTATTAAACAACCGTCATGAACAGACCCATACAGCATGATAATGTCCACTGCCTCGACGAAATTGGTTTCGCCTTCGGTCCTTCGATATTCTCCCTCGAAGTCTTCTAACTTTTTACCGCTCTCCCACCTCGCTACCAAATCCTTAACTCAAAATACCCCCGTTTCCTTCCCTACCTCTGCCCCGTACCCTCAGCCGTTACCGCGGCAAACCTAAACCCCTCCACCCTTCCCCCTGCATCCCAACCCCCAATACGACCCTCATAAGCACCCTTTGTCACCTTATGCGCCCCGCGCATCCCCATTACCCCTTCTCTCATCTTCAACCCCCAGCCATCATCCTTTCCCCCATCACTCCACATTCCCCGCCCAACCTATCTTCAACGACCTTCATCGGGGCATTTCCATCCGGGCTTCTCCTTCGTGATCAAATGCCGTTCGAGTCCCATCTAGCTGCGGCCATAGAGTCAGAAAACTTTTATTTGCTAACTTTATCAACTTTATCGTCGTAACTCACCCTCACATATCCTTAGGCGTCGAATAACCATTGCTGCCTTAACAGGCAGTCTGTCCGGATCCATCCGAGCACGTAAGCTGCTAGATTTCGTACACGCTCTATTCACTATTTCCACATCCACGCCCAGAGAAAGGTTACTGTCAGCTTACTAACTACCAGACTGTTGTTGACATCAACAAAAAGGGCGAATGACGTGTTGGTCAGGGTGCGTACTTCGTCATCAACAGCTCTAAGGAATTTTTCCCACCCAATAGCGAATGATGATATCAGTAAATCATCTCTTTGTGTTTATCAAAGTCTCAACCATCGAAATACTCCAATGTCGCCGAAGTTGTTTTGTCGCAAATGTAGCAAATCGTATAGCAACAAGTCAAACAACTTGTAAGTGGGGGTGGGAAGGGAAGTATACCGCCAGACTATTGACTGCAGGCTTCCTCAGATTCGACAAGACATTCCTACTGTCATCGCGTTTCGTGTGTGTTTTGGTTTCAGAATGATAACAGGATATGAAATCTATCTTCTAGTGCTTTGACGATGATGAGTTCATGACAGCCATAATGTAATCGATCAATGCATCACAGGTTATTCCAGAGCAACAGGTTGTGCTTGATTTCATAGGTAAGAGAGGCCACTCAATTGCAGCATCACGGATGCTTGATTCAAGCTGGCCAAAGATTTACTCCAGCTGAAGTTTCTTCCAAGGTTAGTACTCAAAAGTGGAGCACAGTTAAGCAAGTGGGAGATTGTGTTACATAGTAAAAGAAAGCTCCGTGTTGCGCTAGGAGGACCGCAAAAGGACGATATTGATCACTGCGGGAACAATCGATTAAAACTTTTAGGGCCATTACTTTGGGGGATTTTTTTGGAAACAACTTCGCAAGATCATGAAAGATGTTAAAGCGAGCTCTCAGAGATTCGTCAAGTATGGTGTGAGATTAACCTGAATTCAATTGATAAATCTTCTATCATCACTAACGGATTGAAGTCTGCACTGACGACAAGAGACTGAGTTCAGCTAGTGGTAATCAACCCAAACGGGTTTGTCGCAAGTAATGAGCTCTCTAGCTTTTGCGTCTCATTTTTTATCTAAGGTGACTAAAATCCCTGATTAGTGGAGAAAAAGAGCTCTTCAAACCCTGTCAGCTTCATAAAACTCACTGGGTTATGAACTGCCCTGCTTAGACTCATGTATGACAAGCTTGCGGTCTCATGAAGAACCTGGGGAAGATGGCGTAAGTATCATTTGGATCTCTAGCGCTACTAGTAACCCTGTTTCTTGAAAAATGGAACACATATACTCTAATTGAGATCAAGGCTGGACAAGTTTCGAAAGCAGCACAGGTTTTTATGATTTTGCGTGTTTCGGTTTTCATCATAAACTTTGTGGCTTTAAGCCGATAATCTTGCGGAAATTTTGAGGCACCTGGAAGTTTCGTCTTTGGTATTCGGTTGGTGATTGCTAAGCAAGCATATTAAGAGAATTATCACGCTGATTCGCATAGAGAGGATGCGTTCTAATTGCAGTTCAGGTTACTTATTTTTGAAGGCCTTTTCGCGTACTCTTCTGCGGTCGAATAAGTGCTGTGCAGAGCACTCAGACGCCTGCAGTTGTTGCTGCAATGAGTAAAACTCAATAGAAGTGTGGGATGCCAGAGCTTCTCTGTGTCTCTCTTCCTTTGTCTAGTCCAGCGCGCTCAAGATTGTGGTAAGTCTTCCTTCGTTGACTTTTCAGAGCGAGTGAGGTGTTTGGTATTAGAAAGTGACGTCTATTGCCGCTTTTTGGGTTGAATCCCCCTATTCCAGTGCGCGGTTTGGCGAAAAGTTCCGGTCGGAAATTCGCGTTTCTGTTGAGGTTTGTCCGATCGAAATAACATTTGTGTTCAGACTGTGCGCCTCCGTACAGTATTTACGCGATTAATCTGAGTAATCTCTTGTGGCGCCTCGTGTAGCCCGTACTTCTCCGATTGCAAATGCTTGCCTGGTCTTCCATTGGGTCCATGTCCTGCAGAATTGGATTAGTTTCCCTCCTCCTATCTCTGTCGGCTTATCTGGGCTCCAGGAGGGGGCTCGCTCATTGGTGGCGGGGGTAGGTCTGGCAGTAAGGGCACCATGTCGGCGAGTCCGGTGTAGAAGAAGGGAAGATCATGAGTCGCAGGAGTCGCTGTATGGCGATGCGCCATAGGCAAGGAGCGCTTTAATTCCTAAATTTTAATTTTAATTTTATGAAGAGTAGGTTTGCCTTCAGTTCACAACATTGTAACATATGGGCCCTTAACTCTTCATGTCATGATCGGTTTGGAGGTCAATTTGAGATGATATTGCGAATTCACCTGGAAGACGTTGCGGTAGAAGTTAGTAAAGAGCATTTTGTAAAATATTTCGAATATTAGACGCTGCGTGCGGGGTGAAATGTTTGGTCGCTAACGCTTTGACAGTTATGGTCCTGTGTGCGGATTGATATGGTTCTCGCTATGTAAGGTGGTCTTCTGCAACAATGTGTCAACCGATGTCTCGTTAGGCTCTTTTCAGGGCTTCCGTTGATAAACAGCTTGTTCCTTATGGTTCGAGGATGTGAGATGCATTGAAGATTGCAGATACCCAAAAGACGTTGAATTAGTCTTTGTGTGTCATGATTGAAATTGCACAGGATGCGTTTCTTGAGTGGATCGAGCCGTAAATTTAGGCACAACAGTGACAATACCCATCATTCTGAACATTTTTAGCATACTGATAGGGTAAATAGTCGGGAGAAGAGATATTCAGAACCAAATACTCCAAGAAGGATGTGTGCAAGCGACAAAAGTGCTACCGTGGTATAGTTGAACGAAAAAAAGGAGCGTACATGAAAGAGAATTTAAAGGGCTACAAGCAAGTATGAATGGGGCAGGGTCTACTACTGATGCTCTGTGAGCAGCGTAGGAAAAAGGTTTTTTGGTCTGAAGTTGACTCTCAACTCCTACTACTCAGGACTTGGCTTGAAGTTGTCTGCCAACTTGCTTCACTTCTCACTGAGGAAGCAGTTTACTCAGCTTATATAGACTTTGGCTACCCTAAAGTTCGAAAAAAAACTACAAAGGGTACCGGAAATGCATAAAACGATTTGTGGAACGAAATGACTAAAAAAAAAGTTAATTAAAAACTAACAATCAATGAGGCCCTATTATTTCCCATTCTATAAATCAGATCTAAACAACTTCTCCAAAATATCAATGCTGCCCAAGCAGTCCCCACAAATATCTGCGAACGGCTCATAGCTCTGTTTCCTCCTGGGAGGTATCTAAACTACTAAAGATATCTCCATCCGTTCCAGCGTCGGCACCACTTGTTCCATACGCCGGTCCAGGCCCCACCACTCAACACTTTCTATGTCCCCTTTTCCCTCATCCACCTCGTCCCCGTCCTCATCCTATTCCTCTCCTCCTCTTCCTCCTCTTCCTCCTCTTCCTCTTCATCATCCTCCCCGTTATTAACCTCGTAGACCAATTCAGGGGCTACCCAGTCCTCGAAGGTCTCCCAGCTTCCCCGTCGACTTCCCACTCCTGCCCCTCAGGTACCTCCACGGCCTCATACTCGACGAAGAGCTTGCGAACGAACTCGATTATCTTCTTCTTAGTCTGCGTCGCAGGTAGTCGTCTGCGTCCTTCAGGCTACATTCAGCGAACGCAGCTCTTAAGGGGCGAGAGGGGCGGTTTTTGGTGATGGGGGCGGAGGGGCGAAGGTTGTTCATTTTGGTTGTAAATGACTGTAGACGGAGGATAGAGGGTGTTTTGGTGTGTGGGGTGAGAGGGGTGATGAGTAAAATGATCAAAGACGTTTGAAACTTGGAATAAAGGGTTTAAATAGGCTCCCGGGGCAGGTTTCTATCGATTAGGAAAGGTAAAATAATCTACAAGCGATTTTTTAGTAGTGCATTTGCGCCCTTTTTCTCTAAAACTAATTTGGAGGAGGAGTAAGCAAAAAATGGAAAAGAACTTGATTAGGGATCGATTCAGAGGGGTATATACAGTGTAAAATATCTAGATAAAATTGAAAGTAAATTTTGGAGAGGAACCGCCGTAATGATAAGCAAGGCTCTCGAGGAAGAGGAAGGGCCGGAACTATAAGCAATTCTGAACAAGGGTAGGTAGTACAGTAAACTGAAAGTCTGTAGATGACGGCGACAAAAAATCTGTTCCTATCAGCACGCGCCTAACACATACACCTGGGGATAGCCGAACCGCACTTCTCAAAAATTAAAGAACCAAATCAACCCCTTGAGTGGAATGCAGATGTGAGTCCAAAGCTGGCCAGCTGTATTGGCAACTGCAGGAGTCTCCGCGCCGTAGTGGCTTCTTCCAGCTGGGTTTGAGGAAGAAGTTGAAAGTTTGAAAATGCTGCCGATGTTATGTTGTCGATCCTTCTCGTTTAGATGTTGATGTTGTCTGGTTTTTGGCATCCTAGGAGTTCGTTAAAGCTAAAATGGAAGACAAGGCGCGTTGCATGCGATACGATACTTGGGGGTGGCCAAGTTTAGATACGTATGATATCAAGGAGCCCTATACTTTGCTGACGGGGAAATAAACATGGGCATTCTCCAATTATCAAAAAAAGGACAAAAATGTTTTGCTCTTCTGATTTTTCATGAATTATACCAGGTTTTTACAATTAAAGTACAAGGGGAAAATATCTGTGTGGTAGCAGAGTATTACAATGATTCAGTATGCAATTTATCAGACCGTTACTATTAAAATACAATGAGGAAAATAATAGAGCTTTTATTACCTATTTCGATGATTCCGAATGAATTTTATCAGATCTTTTTCTCTGAAACGGAAAGGTACAAAACGTCAGTTCGTTTACTGGGACTATATCCATTCCTTATGAATTTTAATAGTGAGTTACTGATACACTAAATTTAGGAAATAATCACATAATTAATGAAGAATGCTAATGGCTCTGTACTCATTGTACTAGTTAAATAAACATTAAATTCAATACTGAACCGATAAAATACTGAATCATTAATTTTATTGGAGTGCAACGTTAAAAAACGTTTCTTTAAAACATTACAATGCAGTGTGAAGATGGCAGGTACAAAGTACTGTAAAGTACCTCTTGGAATGTAGCATACATGTATGAGGGGTCATCTCGGCAGCTGCATGGATCAGTGCTTGTTAGGGTGAAAATAATTTATCACTTTGAATAGCACAATTCCATTGATCGTCAGTGTAGAACATAGTGCTGCCGTGGAAAGACTTCTAAAAATTTATTCAATAATTGTTTACAATTTTATGTATTTTTAAATGTTATTTATGAAAGTGACCTCGTAGAGCGCGTGAAACCGGAAGTTGGCCCGAAAGTCTGCATCGTCACCAAGAGATCTCGCAGGTCCCGGTATATAGCACAACGACATGTATGATCCTGTTGTTTCTCTGTCTACTTTCTGCATGTTTTTTTGTTTGGTAAATCTCTTCGACTTGAAATGTGATCAAACTGACGTAGTGAACGCATTACTAACCGGATATTAGAAGGATAAGATAAATATGGAATTTTCATCCACTTTCGTGATGCAAACAATCCTGATCAGGTTTGCAGACTTCTAGAAGCCTTATATGGGCTAAAGCAGGCCCCATGTCAATGGTTTGTAAGAATAACGAGTTTCTAACTTGTAATCTTCGATTCCAAAGAAAACCATATGAGCCATGCCTTTATGTGTGCAGGCATGTTAATTAAATTTCAGTAATTGTGCTATTTTTCGATGATATCTTGATCGCAGAATCCAATACAACTAGATTGGAAAAAATCAAAACTGAATTATAAAGACGCTTTAAGATGAAAGATCCTACTCCTGTCAAAGAGTTTCTGGGAATCTAAGTCGTCAAACAATGTGCAAAAAGGCAAAAAGGAAAGAAGACTTTACATCTTTCCCAGGCATCTTATACAAAGAAGATAATCGGAAGGTTCAAAGTGAGTGACTTAAATCCGGTATTTACTGCAATAGTGGCTTCAATTGAGGACAAAACCGAAGAAAAGGAAGTAATCTTCCTTGGTCGACAGTATATAGCTCCGCAAGTCGATTATTCATGTATTCAATGGTATTTACTTGTCCATATATTGGTTCTGCAGTTGGAATACTTTTTTAGCACTGCGAGAGGCCTCAGTAGAGTCACTGGAAAGCAGTTAAGCAAATGTATCGCGACGTCAAGGTAACTTTGAATCTTGGTATCTGTTACGGAACCTCTTCCGCCGCTACAATTATCGGTTCCAGCGACTCAGATTGGGCAGGCTGTCGCTCAACTCGCCAATGAATCAAAGATTTCTCTTTATGATGTCTAAAGAGCCTATTTCATGGCGCTCCAAGAAGCAAGGATGTATCGCCACGTCTCCATTTGAAGCAGAATACATTTCGCTTCGCACTGCTTCTAAGGAAGCCATTTGGCTCTCCAATCTCCTCTCTGGGATAATGGGTGCAAAAGATCCCATACTGATTTCAATCTTCGCCGATAACTCAGGATCGATGAGCTCTGCCAAGAACCAGTCCATGAACGAGCTAAATAAGCATGTTGTTGTTTCGCACCACTACATTAGTGAGGCATTAGCCGGAAAGAAGATCCGGTTATCCCATTGCCAAACTGAAGGTCAAGCTTTCGATATCCTCACAAAGCCGTTGCTTCGAGTCAATTTTATGAAGTTTCGACGTGACTTGAACAACGGTACTCATAGTTTTCTCTATTAATATTGTATTTTTTTTCAAATTGAGGGTGCGTAATTGTGGCCAGTTCTATATTTAGGCAGCTTGTTACTGTAATTAATTTCTCATTCCTCAACTTCCGGGTTATTATACAAAAGATATTCAAGTTGTACTGAAAAAGTATGAAGATTTTTCCCCAGAAAAACTTCTGAAGGTCCTTCCTCGGAGCGAAAGTATGACTTCAAGATGGCATTTGAGAGAGAAAATAAGCGCAGAACGAGGGTCTCAATAGACTTTCAGAAAAAAGAAGATGGAACTTCGAAAACAAGTAGATGATCTACTGTAGAATGACTTCATAAGACCAAGCAAAAGCCCCTGGGAGCGCCAATACTATTTGTAACGAAAAGGGATATAAGTTTGTGGATGTGTGTGAACTGGGCAGCATTTAATCGGCTTACTGTAAAAAAACAGCTACTCCCTGCTGCGCATTGAGGACCTATTTGATCAACTCAAAGGAGCCAAGCACTTATCAAAAACAGATCTGAGGATGGACTATGATAAGGTCGATAAGGATTAACTATGATAAGATCAGAATGGGGGGATCGTCAATCCATCTCAGAGTGTTTCGAACCAGATACGGACATTTAGAATTTTTATTATCACCATTTTGGTTAACTAACGCAACAGAAACTTTTATGAATCTCATGAACGAGATATTTAAAGATGTCATGTATTTATTCGTTATCGTTTATTTAGATGACATTCTTATCTTCAGTAAGACATAGAACGAACATGTAAAACACCTTGCTGCAGTATTGGAAATTCTTAAGAGAGAGAATCTGTTCGCAAAGTTGTCAAAAATTGTCTTTAGTGATAATTAAGTCCAGTGTCTTGAACACGTATTCTGTCAAGACGGAATTGAGGTGGATTCCAACAAGACAAAGACAGTCATGGAATGGCCCTCACCAAAGCAACAAGCAACAGCTTCAGTCATTTTTAGGACTTATCAACTATTATTGAAGGTTCATTAGAGGCTGCTCACAGGTTGCTGAACCTCTTACTGATCCGACAAAAAACGTTCCATTCTCATGGACGGATACTTAAGATGATTAACTCCAGACCCTCAAAAAAAAGTTATGCAGTGCTCCAGTCCTTTGAAAAATTGACTCCGAACTTCCAATATATGTCACTGCAGACGACTCTTAGAACGAAAATGGAGCTATGTAGGAACAACTGGATGAAAAATACAGGAGGAAAGTTGCCTTTGCGTATAAATTTTAACTTATGCTGAGAAAAGTTATACCGATCATGAAAGAGAGCTGTTAGCCATTTTAACTTATGCTGAGAAAAGTTATGCCGATCATGAAAGATAGCTGTTAGCCATTGGAGAGTACTTGAAATGGTGGAGAGCATACCTACACGGAAACTTTTTTAACATTCAATCTGACTACGACCCATCAAGATACCTCGAAATTCAAGATAATCTATGGCAGAAACGGGTCAGGTGGTTGGAAAGATTAGCGAACTTTGGCTTCAAAATTATACCTATCTCCGGGAAATCAAGCATTGCTGCTGACGTCCTCTCAAGTCAACTCCAAAATTCACCAGTATTTAACCATAGGAACGGAGAACTACTTCAGGAAATTATAGCAAAGACACTCCCAGAATTGAAAAATATACCAGTACCTTCTTTTGACAATTCTGAGGTAGAAGAGCAGACGAAAGATTAAAAGCTTGATGAAAACTTACAAAACCATTGTAATGGTCCAAATGCATATTTAGAAAGAAAAGGGTTGCTTTTACTAAGGCAAGGAAAGATTTGAGTCTCAGAGGGAAAATTTCAAGTCATACTATTACATGACTACCATTCTACTCCGAGTACTGTACATTTGGGAATTTCGAAAACTATTAATTGAATATCACCGAATCTTTACTGTAAAAAACTTCGTATATATATATTCCGATAATTTCGTTCTTTCCAATACTAAAGAGACAAACAGTGCCAATAGAAAACAGCAGGCCAAAACAGCATCGTGGACCACCTTCTGACCCACCGAAAACCGAATGGACAGACAGAACTATGGACTTTATTACACCGCCTCGGAGGTCAAAAGAGGGCACAATGGCATCTTCACTGTCGTTGACAGATTATCAGAGATGATCAAAATTATCCTATCTAAGCCTCAAATATATGCTCCTCCACTTGCCATGCTGTTCAACTATCTATAGAAATCACGAAATTCCTACGAACATCATTTGTGATAGGGATTCTATTTTTTGATCAAGTTTTGGAAGCGTCTGTTCAACCTTCTAGGTACCAAAATATCACCTTCTGAAGCGAAAAATCCACAACAGATGGCCAATATGAGGTAATGAACAGAAAAATCGAAGAAATGCTTCGATCTTTTGGTCGCTTCGACAAGTCAGGTTGGGATACTTATTTGGTAGACTGCGAAGTTGCTAACTATTCATCTATTAATGCAACTACAAAATTATCTCTCTTCTTCCTCAATTACGAAATTTACCCCAGAAATTTCCACTTGGACACATTATTCACAGACAACCTAGCAGAAAACACAGTTCCTCTGTGATTCTTTTTGCAGTGATTTATCAAAAATATGCAAGATTCGCTGAAAAAGGCCCAAGAAAATGTCAAGAAATCAAGTGATTCAACGGCCATATATGTCAACAGAAGTAAAATATCGTCTATTTATAAATTTAGCTATAAAATATGATTATCCACAATAAACTTAGCTCTACAAGATTATGCTGTATCTGGAAAACTGAACCCAAAGTTTAGTGGTCCATTCGAAATATCTGACGATTTAAACGGAGTAAACATTCTTTTGAAATGTTTCCCAATCATTTATCAACAGGATAATTCAGAATGTTTTCCGTGCTAGTCTCCTTACGTCGTACTTCGAAGATAACTTTTATCGCTAAAATACGCCATATTTACCAGTAAAATATGGCGTATTTTAGAGATAAAAGTTCAAGATGGACAAAAATTAATACAAAATTGAATCCATTTTCAGTCACAAGAAACAACATGGGTGGCAAAATATCTCATTAAATGAAAAAGGATATGCAGATTACGAGAATTTTCGAAGTTCAGGCCGTGCTCATCTTCGAGTGGAACATCGGATTCAAATTTGACGTTCTTCAGGGAATTAATATCGCCTTTCTGAAGGAGTATATTATGTTTATGTATCTGGTATCTGCTATTCACGAGTAAGAAACCTTCAGCATATCCAGTCGCCACCAATGCATACAGTGACACATGCACTAATCTGCTGAAGCATTCTAGCAAGTCCGACTCTTACAACTGGAACAGTGGCCGGCACAAAACTTTCAAGTTTGAGTTTGGGTAGTAGTATGATAGTACCTACTATTATTACCTAATAGTATAGGTATAGTTATAGTAGTACATTATAGTAAAATGGTATTACTACAGCAACTACTACTAAGTAGTATTAGTACTTCTAGTAGTACTGGAAGTACACCAAAAGGTAGTGACAGCTAGTAGTAGTACTACTTGTAATAGAAGTAAACTAGTAAGCAATAGTAGGGTATCAGTACTAGGCAGTAGTATACTAGTAGGTGGTAGTAGTTACTATTATAACAACCTAATATTATGTATGTAGTACTAGTAGTAGTACTAGTAGCGTACATACTAGTAGGTAGTAGCAACCTTCTAGTACTCAGTAGGTAGTATACTAGCATACTACCTGGTAGTAGTATATTAGAGTATTAGTAGCAGGTAATGTACTACCTACTAGTTAACTAGTACACTTGGTAGTAAGACAGTATCCTGGCTACTATACTATATTAATAGTAGGTTGTATACTCTATTGCTACCTGTTCTAGTAGGTGTTCGTATTAAATAATGTGTTGATATACTACCTACTGTACTAATGTCCGACCTACCATACTATAATAATATGCCATCTACTGCAGGTAGAGTACTAGTCGCTAGCTACTACTATTATGAACGTAGATCTTGAAATTAATGATCAGTCTCCTCCCTACCTCAGCTCCAAATCACCCATTCTATCAAGCAGGGGAGAATGATGTCGGCGTTCACCTAGGGAGCCTTGACCT
This sequence comes from Kappaphycus alvarezii, assembly GCA_002205965.3. Classification (NCBI taxonomy): domain Eukaryota; phylum Rhodophyta; class Florideophyceae; order Gigartinales; family Solieriaceae; genus Kappaphycus; species Kappaphycus alvarezii. Next base: position 1,354,121 of record NADL03000649.1, read on the forward strand.
CCAGATCCAGGGCGACGGTAAGTACGGCTGCTTAGTTTTTTGTGAAAAAGCGAAGAAAAGGACGGTCAGAGATGAGTTCTCAATGTCAACTCAACGAACACAGATCCATCCTTCTTATTAGTACTTAGCTTGATGAAGTCAACGTAGTCGTCGGGTGTATCCATACCTATTCCTCATCTCTCACGAAAAAAGCTGCTACAAATGCAAGGTGGTAGGCGCACACGACAAAATCTAGATTGACCTGTGTTGAAACTTGGGTTGAGGTTGGCTAGATTAAGCTGGCTGCTCCAAAACCAGTGTTTATATAGAACTATGGATAGCTAATTATCAAAGAATTTGTAGTCATAAGTAGTGAGTGCAACTTCGTTCCTGTAAAACAGCCCAAAAGGTATCGTAAGCAGCGCTTCTAGAAGTTTAGTAGAAACGGGTGACATACTGCGACAATGCGTATGACGTAAAATGGTCCAGATGGAATGGGAAAGCAAGGCAGCTTTTGATTGGTGAAGAAGTGATCAAATGCTCCAAGCAACTCATCCATAACTATTTCAAGTGTAACGATGGGGTAAAAATCTGTCTCCAGAAATCTAAAGAAAAGTGTTATGACAACAGAGTGCCTGGTAATCCTGGGGCAAGGTTGTTGGAGATTCGAATCTATAGTACAGCAGGTGCAGTAAATTTGTGTAAAGCTGTAAGGCCTGTAGAACACCAGGTCATAAAGGAGGGTGAACCTGCGGAATGCGACACCAATACTGTGCTTTCAAGCATCACCACCAAGACCAAATAGTTCTTCAGGGTAGCAACATTCGATAGAAAATGGTAAGAATGTTGAACATTGTGATAAAACAGGAAACTGAGATCCATTTTTGTTTCGGGGCTTGTTACTGATCCGAAAATATGCTTGAAAGTTACTTTCTGGTTTATATATGCATCAAAATTCAAGACCTTAGACCAGTCACACATTCTTCGATGAACTTTCGCACACATTATCAACATATCGTATCCACAACGCTCCTTCGGCTCCCCGCCATGACTAAAAACAATAATTTCGCCAAAATAACTGTTGGTCATTCGGCATTGGGCATATCACTTATAGAGACAAATGCTGGCTCTTATTCCATTTCATCAACCACATTCGATGGAGATTGTTCCCCAAGGAAAACTTCCCACCCTACTAGACACCATATTTTGGTCGAATTCGTTCATGCCTTCAGTAGATTGCTCATTTGATGTCTTATTGATGCCGGTCCCTGGCGGAACAATATCCGGCACATCCTTGCCTGCATTTTCAGGTTCCTTCTCATCCCTTGAATACACCTTGCCTTCCTTCGCTTAGCCGGGACTCGTTGCTCTCTTTCCACCTGGGGTCTAGACCCCCCGATACCTTTGTGTTTCTGTTCCTTTCATTTTTTTGGTGCAGATTGTTCCGCGAGGAGTAATCTTCACCTGTTCATTACTAATCATTGTCAATCAACATTTACTTAGGAGAAGAACGCATCAGCCTCTGAAAAGTTAATGCCCTCTCATCTTTTTCACTTTTTATTAGCTTTATTGAAATACAAAATTTCTTGATTTTGCTCTTCAAAATCTTTTCCTATTCATTTCGTAGCAGAACAAAAGAGGAGCTCATCTGGATCTTGGGCTAAAATCCGGGTAAATCTCGAAGAGACACCATAGCTAGCTCTTTTGAAGCTTGTGGAAGCAATATTTATATATATCCCTACCCAATTTCAGAGGACCGTTGCATTCACCCCGCTTCTGTAAACGAGGTCGCTATCGTTATCTTCCTTCTATGCTTCCCTCTATTATTTATTCCTAACGAAAAATGCTTCCGAATAATATAAGATCGTCAGTGATCCTGTATTGAGTTCTAGCCGCTTCATTTCTACCAAAGCTGACCTATTCTAATTTTACATATTCTGCTTAATATCATTCCACGTTCAAAAAACCTTACCGCTGACAAGTTTCAACTCAGCGTTCCTATCGTGCAGATCTGAACTCTACTGTAAACGTCTATGCATCTTTGCATAATTAAAGCTACGAATACAAGGATGTAGCTTTTAAGAATACGTGGTGCATTTTAATCCTCGAGAAACTAATTCAACAGTCTAAAGTTCCTGAAATTTGAAGAAAAGTTATTTTTCTACATGAATAGGCTGATTCAAAATAAGCAATTTTAGCCAATTTATAGTTCTATCCATTTAAAGCAGTATCTAGTACGTATTCATCCGCGACAAAAAATAACAACTAGAACTATTATAGTTGACTTATTATTCAACATTCTTGTAACTAAACTGACGTAACTTTACATTTCAATCAATCCATTTCGAAAAGAACAACCGCTTCGGTACACTACATGGCTAGTTTTGTTCCAAGTTGTTCCATCTGCACCACGAGGAATCCCTACATTTTCAAAAAGTACCACTCAGCCTTTATCTGACTAAACTGAAGGCACAATTACTTTTTTCTACCAAAATGTTCCGCTGTATTTTCACAGATACTTCTTTTATGAAAATCTCTAATAACTGGCAAAATGCGGTCCGTTCCCTCAAAATAAGGTGTTTTTACAATGTTTGAATGGGTGCCCAAATTTTGCTCAAAATTCGGCTAAGAACAACTTCAAATTTTACACTTATTTTTGCAGTGGATATATCTCATTTAAGAGGAATTTGTATGACAATTATTTACTGCACTGTCTCGAAAATTAGAAAATTACGGAATGTTTAGACATTTTTGATTTCTTTTGCAAATCAGTGTAAGTTCCATTTGTATATTTTCGTCATTGATTGTAGGTCCTGTGACCAATATAAATTCGTAAGATGTCCGCAATTCCTACTCTTAACACACAGTTCACAGCAACAGTCAGGTTCTGATTTGTTACACAAGTGAAAATGGATACCAAAGTTCGTGGTGTCACTATTACCAGTAGGGACACCTGAAACGATCAATTGCGATGTATTTAATATCGTAAAGAAGTAACTGAAGTAGCGAATACTTACAATCGTTCTTCGCCGAAAATTGTGAGGGCTGACAACGTTCGAGTTTGGAGTGGAGCCATGAACACCAACACAGAATCGTGTTGAGGAACCAAGGACACCAACCCAGACCCTCCAGCTTCTGCCTTTCTGAGGCTGTATCGCTACCTGCTCTGCCATCGAGACCGAGAAGGCCCGCAGTCCTCGCTCCAAGCATCAGAAGCCTAAGAAGACCCTACCGATTCTTCCTGACGCGGCTTCCATTGTCATCGAGAGATCCTCCAACCACCGCATTCGTAAGAAGACCAGAAGGCCTCGACTGACCAAAAACCCGCGATCGTCGGCCTTCCACTGCCGTTACTGTCAATTCTCTTGCAGAGGTCGAGTGCAATATCACGAGCATCTTCGCTTTCGTAAGCACCAACACCGCGCGGACAAAACAAGGCACATCTGCGATATTTGCAAGATAGAAGTTCCGAGTAAGGCAGACCTTGAGCTCATCCGTCTGGGCCGTCGTCATCGAGAGACCGCTCGAAATGCTCAGCAGTTGAAATTTGAATAAATTTAAGTAAAGTAAAGAGAGCAAAACTTTAAAAGTTGTTTCCTCAACCGACTTCGTTTGTGCTGTGTTCTCCTTCCCGCTGTGGCTTCCTCACGAGCTCGCTTTCGCCAGTCCCTCCACTAGCCTGTACCAAAGATTTACACTGTAAGGAGACATCAGTGCAACTTGTGCACTGTACCCACGCACCAGTGTAAAACATAAGATAATATCTCTTTGTACCAAGCCAATGACATGGAGCCATCGTGACTATCTCGCGTGGTTCTCGAAACATTTCGGACTCACCAATCAGCAACCAATTTATGCCTTCTTGCCAATTGGACCAATGGTACTTTGCCATGATGTTTATTGCTGCCGGTTACACTGATGGCTGCTACAGGAGCCTTCAGAACCTTGTAATTGGATACCTCTGGGGTCCCTTTTTCTAAAATACCTTTGAATTCAGAACTGTTTGCTTACAATTTATCTCTGCTAGTGTTGAGCACTTTTTCTATATAAACCCTGGTCTGATGTTCTAGCATGTTTACTGGAAGCATCAACCAACAGTTCAACCATTGATTACCTTTTGTGCGCTCAACACCCCACAATAGAGGCTTTATTTTGAACTTTTCGGGTGCATATCGTATGAAACTGACGATACCATGTTCTTCAGCAGCTATATCTTTGATCAGCCAGTGAGCATGTGATTCTGCTTCGTAATTCTCGTACAATCCATGTAATATCTCACTTCTCGCCATCATCATTTTCTCGTTGGAATCTCACCCTCACTCCTTCGCTAATCGAACAATTCCTCGGGAAAGTCACAGTACGATTTTCAATAACAAAGCACAAGTTTTGTTTAACATTTATAAGTAATGTTGATTTTTTCCAGAACTTCCTATACGATTTCGGTTAAATTTTAACTTTTTAATTCTGAATTATTTGATGATATCTTGCAAGGCAAGAAATAGTACTTTGGCATATAAGCAACACCTTGAAATCTTGGATAGTTATCTCCGGTATTTTTCATTCAACAGTATTACCGTCAAGACCCAATCTTTTTTTTTATTCTAGAAACGAGGTAGTCATTTTTAAGTCTATTTGCTACTTCTCCACATAGTATATCCCCTTCCAGTACAATTACTAGTATGTTGAGGTCCAATACCCCCTACTTTGGAGGGGAAACAAACACCTCAAGACCATCTCTTACGATTGGATTCTTCACCTCAACGCCACGTGACCATGAACTAACGATATTCAAAATCATATTTATTTATTTATCTTCACCAAACAGATCAATGTGTGATCTGAGTACCATAGTTGTTCGCGGCAGACCTGCTGCAAATTTCTCAGACCCAATAATCCATTCAAATGTTGGCCATTCAAGCGCATTAACTGAATGAGAGCGAGTTGTATTCTCATCTACTTAATCACCTTTTTTGTCACTACGCACAAAACCGACTTGTATCAAAAAAAGTGGCGGGTATTGGATCATTCTCTCCATCACATAAATACGACCCTCTGACACGCAGCAGCTGCCCAGCACGAGATTTGAGACTGTGATGCAGTACTTTGGATTCGGTCCGCAGCTGAGGTGATATAGATTTGATTACATAACATGCTAAGCAATGAGAAAGATATAAAAAACCCCTCCACGCTTCCCGCTGAACCTTGGGTGTATTGAATAGTAATTCAATTATCGTAAGCAAATATTTCTTTGGCTAGAAGACTGAGGTGTTCTATATTACGGTCAATAGAGAAATGGTCATTATGAGGGAGGTATCCCTTTGCGTATATACCGGAACAATAGAACGAAGAGCAACTAATACCATGAGGGTCCTTACCTTTGCACTTCTGCCTGGTCAGTCACGGTCATCTTGGCGCGATAGAATTCTTAACTTCCTCAACTCTTATTCTCTTCAAGAAGTGATAAAGCAACATTAGTTGCGCAGATGAACCATTTTGAGAAATTTTTACCATTATTAGAAAAGAATACCTCCGTTGAAGGGAGAGTTCAAAAAACTCTGACCGCCGAAAAACTACTTTCAACAAAATATGGAGGCATTTCGTTGTCTCAAACTTTGTAGGAAAGTAAATATGATAGGCAAGTAAGCGATATTGGGGAATAAAGCAGAACTCAGCATTCAATTTGCTGGAATCGAATTTTATCACCATGGAACATACGAATGCGGACCAGCGCAGACATTAAGAATCATCAAACAAGAACGAAAGAGACAGAGAAAGCTCAAAATCCTGAGATGCGGCAGCTTACGAATCATGACAAGAAATAAAAGAGGGGCCAAGTAGAGCTAATACATCAAAGTACGGTGCATGTGGTTTGTTCTTAATCGTGATGGCGTCTAAAAATGTAGGTCAAATACTGCAAATATTTTCTGTTCAAATATTTCTTATGTTTTTTGCACAAAGAGATTCTGTTTTCGAGAAGAATCGGAAAGCACTCCGAAAAGTGTTAAATTCAAATGGGAAAAAATGATGGACAGAACGAGATAGAGGGAGCGAGGGAGCCAGACAGGAGTGAGGGAGAGAGCGGAGAGCAGAGAGAGAGAGAAGAAGGGCAGTAAAGTGAGGGACCGAGAAGAGAGATGAGAGAGGAGAAGGTGGTGAGGAACTTTACTCAGGTAGAAGATGGAGAGAGACCGGGGCTTATATAGACTTCAAGGCGAGTCGACTGATGCTTTCTGTTGATCGAAGGAAGTTTCCAGAAGACGTATAGACGACGGTGAGTGTCTAACCCTAAACTTAGCTGATCTAAAGTAGATCAGCTCAAGCTTACAGCACTGTACAGTGCATAAACATAACGGTCAAGTTCTAGGTTGAACGGTAAAGTACAGTAATAACTGTAAGCCTCTTTGCGAGTTGTCAGCTGTCAGAAAAAGGCAAAGAAGTGAAATTACACTAACACGCCCCCTAAACTAGAACTGACCTCAGCAGCGCCCCTCGATCTGAAAACAATAAAATACTAACTTGAAATACCAGGAGGAAAAATGCCCAACTCACTTCGAAACTTCACAAACTTGACGCAGCAAAGGTTTCGTTAGAAGGTCAGAGACTTGGTCTTCGGTTCGACAGTGAGTAACAGAGATCTGTTTGGACGACACAGCTTCACGAACGAAATGATACCTAATATCAATGTGCTTGTTCCGTTCATTGATTGATTCGTTCTGGGACGAGCTAATTGCGCCTGAGTTGTCAACTGATATCCTAATAGGAGTAGGGCATTTCTCATTCATCAAACTGCAGAGAAGGTTTGACAACCAAATAGCTTCTTTAGAGGCAGTGCACAGAGATATGTACTCTGCTTCGCAGGACGACAGCGCGACACATCCTTGCTTCTTGGAGCGCCATGAGATAGGTCCACCAGACATCATGAACACGAAGCTTTCGGTAGACTTGCGAGTAGAGTGGCAGCCAGCCCAGTCAGAGTCACTGAATCCAGTGATGGTGAGATGAAGACGGACCGTAACGAATTCCAAGAGTTTTAGATCCGTTCAAGTAGCGATACACACGTTTGACAGCCCTCCAGTGAGTGACCATCGGCTTTTCGCAGAACTGCGACAGCTTGCCTACAGCGAATCCAATGTCTGGACGAGTGCAGATCATCAAGTACATGAGACTGCCTATTGCAGAGCGATATGGTACTGATGAAGTTCTTGATCATTAGTTTCCTTGTTGGAATTGCTTTGGACCATTGGAGTATCGACAGGTTTTGAGTCCGCCATTTGGAACCTTTCCAAGATCTTTCTCTGTATATCGATTGCGAAAGATGCAGCGTTCTCTCAGAGCGGTTTCGCTGCACTTGAATACCAAGGAATTCCTGGACAGGACCTAAGTCTTTCATCTTGAATCTCTTCTTCAGTTCTGCCTTGATATTGTTGAGCATATGTCGACTGCTGCCTGAAATGAGGAGATCATCAACAATAGTATTATCATGCAGAACATAGTCTCCTTCCGATAGACATAAAGACATGGCTCGTGCGGGTTGCTGACAAAGTTGAGTTGCAAAGTCAGAAATGCATCTATTTTTGCATACCATTGGCGAGGAGCCTGCTTCAATCCATACAGGGCCTTCAGAAGTCGACAGACGAGGTTGGGCTTGTTTGGATCTCGGAAACCAGCTGGAGTCTCCATGAATATTTTTCGTCCAAGTCACCGTTCAGAAACGCGGTTACTACGTCCATCTGATCGCATTCCAGATCTAACAGATTTGTCAAGCAGAGGAACATTCGTACAACAGCAATAGAAACGACAGGTGCATACGTGTCTGTGTACTCTAGTCCGGAACTTGTCTGAATCCTTTAGCGACGATACGAACCTTAGGACCGACGTCGGGTTTGATACGAAAAACGTAGCGACATGGAATCACGTGCATTCCTGGTTTTCTTGGAACGAGATCGAAGGTTCTATTCTCACGGATAGAGCTTCTTCCTTTTTGATCCCTGGCATCCAAAAATCAATGTTTTCTGCAGAATAGCTTCTTCGTATGTTGCAGGAACACCTGTTGAGAGCAGTGCAGTTTCTGCGACAAGTGACACATTTGAGAAGAGCTAGAAGGACACCAGCGGATGGGCTTCTTTGAGATCCGAGAGGAACGACGAGCTACTGAATGGGCTTCTTCAGATGAGAGTAAATTTTCACCGGCAGTGGACTCTTCAGAATCTTCGTTTTCGTCAGCGGAATTCTGTACTTCGAAAAACTCTTCAGAAGGAGATTTATCTTCATCGGAGGAAATGTTTTGGCCGTTCTCCATTCGGTAGCTCACAGGTGACTTCAGGCTGTGTACAAGTTGCGGTTTCATTGAAAATTACATCTCTGGATATTACCATTCTTTCTGAGCCATATCCCACAGCTTATATCCCTTGCTCTGAGAGGAGTACCCCATCATAAGGGCTTCACGAGATCTGGGATCCAACTTCTTGAGTTTGTTCTTTGGCACGACATACCAGCACTGTGCACCAAATACCCGCATGTGAGATATGTCAGGGGCAATGCCGTTCCAGCGGTGGTAAGGAGGTGCTCTCTGGCAAAGAGCTTGAAGTAACGCGATTCAGAACATAGACAGCCGTGGAAAGTGCTTCAGCCCAGAAATTTGGAAGACCCTTGTGGTGTAACATCGAACGGACCAGATTGAGAAGGGTTCGATTCATCCGTTCTGCAGTCCCGTTTTGCTGGGGGTGTGAGCCACAGTGAGCTGATGTTGTATGCCGTTCTCCTTTAGGAAGTTCTTGAACTCGGTTGAGAGGTACTCTCCGCCATTGTCAGACCGTAAAGCCTTAATGAGAAGCTTATCTTCATCGAATGGTTTTCATTTCAGGAAACTCATGGACTTGGAGATGTTTCAGAGACTGGCTAGTGTGTTTCTCCGCAAAGGCTTTGTAGTTTTCAAAGCAATCTATCACCTTTGACTTGTGGCTCATAGGATACACAACCGTCCACTTGGAGTAGTCGTCGATGAATGATACAAAATACCTAGCCCCTCCCAGAGAAGGAGTTTCAACCGGTCCCAAGACATCAGAATGAACCAGTTCTAGAGGTTTTGCCGAAAGGCTTTGTCTTTTCTTCGGGATTGGGGCACGGTGGGATTTACCAAGTATGCAGCCGACGCAAAATCATCTTCCTCGTTTCCTTGTGAAAGTTTTACACCTTTCACACACCGCTTCTGATCATTGACTTGATTCCGGGAGCATGTTGTGCGCCAATCTCTGATGCCAGATTGAAATTGGGCATATCAAGGAAACTTGAGATCCCGTCTGTGGCTTTAGTGCAGGCTTGGTGACATCCAAGGAGTATAGGCCATTAGTGAGCGTACCCGTCGCCACAAGAGTAGAGTCCAAATGACGAACAAGGGTGACTGTATCGTTATTAAAGCGCGTCTCAATTCCAAGCTTTGCCATGACAGATACGGAGAGCAGTTGGTAGCGAAGGTCTGGAACGTGTAATACGTTTTTCATTACACACTTGACAGTTTCTCCCTTCCGTCGTAACGTGAGAGCAACGTCACCGGAGCCAATAATCATAGCCTTAGAATCTGCCCCAAGGTCGAGAGTTGAAGGGGACGCGAGAAGGTGATAACTTGTGAAAGCTGAGCGGTCGTAAGTGACATGCGAGGTACATCCTGAATCGATGATCCATTGCATAGATGAGAGAGGAGGGCCTCCGGTAGATTGAAGTGCTACTTGTTGTGCAGGGGAAGTCGACGCAAAGAGACAAACGACATCTGGGTGTTCGGTAGTTTCAGCAACCTCCGTGGCATTGAGGGATTTTCCTCCACTTCCTCTAGCCTTATCAAGATGAGCTCTAGCTGGATGACCTCTGGGAGCGAGATGAGGGAACTTCTTGTAGCATCGGTTGCTATCACGATGCCTGCCGCAGTGTATGCACATTTCTGCGGAAGTTCCTGTTCGAGGCTTGGAAGACTGGGTCCCAGGAGTGCAGCCGTCTCAGCGACTTTGAGTGCGTCTTGATCTCGCTGAGCATGGCGCTGCTCTTCTTGGAGACATCTACTCTGTACAAATTCGAACGAAAGCTTGCCATCTTCGATATTGGAAGCATCAAGGGCTGATATGAGGCTGTCAAAGCGATCGGGCAAGCCATTGAGGAAGGCCATGGCCATTTCGCTGTCCTCGACATACACAGACATGGATTTTAGAGTGGCCGCAAGTTGGCGAATACGGGCAGCAAATAGTAGAACTTTCTCATTTGGGTGCATCTGCGCGGTATAGAAGCGACGTCTTGCGGCGAGCTTGTTTAGCAGAGTATGCTTTTCGAAAATATCACAAATGAGTTTCCACATTTGCTTGGTGGTGGCATGTTGAACCTGCTCAAGGTGAGCATCTGAAAGTGTGAGTCCAATGATGGCTCTTGCCTTGGCATCTGCCTTTTGCCATGCGGAGTGAGTTGACGAAGATGCTTCCGGTGGATCAAGTGTAAGATGATTGTCAACCTCCCTGAGAGATAGGATGAGTTGAATTCGAGCTTTCCAAATGTGAAAGTTATCATCACGGAGCTTCTCGAGATTATCAATACGAGGTCCGGCAGAGGAGTCCATGATGAGTATAATGGGACCAAGTGAATCAAAATTTAATTTTTGTGTTTGTGGTCAATGTGTTTGTTGCGGTCGTGTCTAGTTTGGAAGACGCGGTTACAGTGGGCACAAAGTAATAGCCGACTTCCGCTCAGATCTGTTGCGGCACTTCCTACCACCTCTGTGCTGAGCAAGTTGCTTCGGACCCGATACTTTGAGCTGACAGAGATCACAGGTGAGGAAAGAAGACTTGGGTTCCGAAACAAAGGGTATTATAGGTGCCACAGGAGGTGAGGAGAAGGTACAGTGGACGAAAGAAGTGGAGCCGGAGAGAGGGGTTCGACAGTAAGCGGAGTCGGTATTCTTAACGCTGGAGGTCAGCAGGAAGAGGCGGCACCGCAGGCGATAAAGGAGACTGGGTGAGAGTGACTGGAGCAGGAGCTGGAGGTGTCGGAGGTGCTGGAGTAGGAGAGATCAAGTTAATAACTTGAACTGGGGCAGCGTTTGTAACTTTTCTTCTGACCCTTTGGTTTCGACACACGGCTTGCAGAGACGGTAGAGGCTTTGAGCGGAGCTTGACTGGATTATTGGAGTTGTTCCGATTGCGGGCCTTTTCTTTGTACCCAATGCCAAGATGTGTTGAAGAAAATCCTTCTTCTTGGGAGATATAATCTTCTTTGAGAGTGAGAAGGGAGTGAAACGACGTCCGGAGTGGTTGCAGTGGAGGTTATATCACCGCCTTCACCGTCAGACTCAATAGCGGAGTCGTCGATGAAACGGCACTTCGGGCGAAGCTGCGGCTTCTCGGATCGGGGGGGCTTGGACAGGGTCTAATGAGTCGTCGTCGGAAGTGAAATTGATACGGCGGACGACAGGGTCGTCTGGAGAGATCTTGATTCCTCGAAGGAAGACGGAGCGGCAGATGACCACTGGAGGCAGGACGTTGCGAGGTTAGGAAGGCTGAGGAAGAAGCGTGAAAGATATAAGGAAGCAAGAGGTTTCGAGAGATTTGGACTTACTGTTGAAACTAGACACGGGCTGTGAAAAAACCGAGGTATGTGACACAGAGACGAGGCGAGTAGCAACGAGGAGTCGGGCCGCAAAATGGACTTTGTTCTGTGCGGGATGAAGAAAGACGACGGGCCGCAAAAAAACCAAGGTAGGTAGTGCAGAGACGACGGGCGTTGGACAGGCCACAAGACAGAAGGTCAGTAGATAGTGCAGAGACGACAAAGAAGTCAGATCAAACCTTAGGTGCTTTTTTTTTGGAGCTTCTGTGTTTTCCTCCCTACACGGAGTGTAGGGTAGCCTCGAGGTGGTTCGTCGAGCAGGAGCGCGAAAGAGATAAGTCGGTGTGCAGCGCTAGCGGCCTGGGCCCATAACCTGATGGACAGAACGAGAGAGAGGGAGCGAGGGAGCCAGACAGGAGTGAGGGAGAGAGCGGGAGAGCAGGAGAGAGAGAGAGAAGGGCAGTAAAGTGAGGGACCGAGATGGAGAGATGAGAGAGGAGAAGGTGGTGAGGAACTTTACTCAGGTAGAAATGGAGAGAGACCGGGCTTATATAGACTTCAAGGCGAGTCGACTGATGCTTTCTGTTGATCGAAGGAAGTTTCCAGAAGACGTATAGACGACGGTGAGTGTCTAACCCTAAATAGCTGATTAAAGTAGATCAGCTCAAGCTTACAGCACTGTACAGTGCATAAACATAACGGTCAAGTTCTAGGTTGAACGGTAAAGTAAATAATAACTGTAAGCCTCTTTGCGAGTTGCCAGCTGTCAGAAAAACGCAAAGAAGTGAAATTACACTAACAAAAAATTCAACTCATAATATATGCAGAATATTGACTACACGACATGCACAATATCGAGAAAGTTCCCGGTAAAACATATAAATCTGTTGCAACGAGGAGTATCTAGTAATACAACGAGGAATTTTTGTCAAATTTTGCCGAAAATTCTAAATCAATGCTGATTCCGTTTACTCATAAGGTGCATTTCTGTCATCATTTGGAGGCCTTCGGAACCACAAAGGCAGGCAGTCGAAAGTGCTGCAGAGAACTATTACTTTAATAGATGTGAAGATTTTTTCTCGACGCTTTCATCCGATGCAACGATAAGAAACACAATATTTTTCTGTCCCCCAGAGTTCATTCTATGCTTCTTCGAAATGTTGGGTAGTTGCGATGGTGTTGAGAGGCCTCGCAAAGAATTACACTCAAACTTTCGAGTCTTGGAGTATCCTGAAGCCCAGATAAGAGACGATTTGGGTAGACTTAAAAATTTACGACTCAAAGATGGATAACTGTGGGGAGTGAGGCGGACACGGGCAGGCAAAGATTGAGCTGTGGTTGAAAATTGGATTGAGGCTGCTTGGTTAAGCCGGCTGCTCCAAACAAGGTTTCATATAGAACTATAGAGAACTATAGTTCTTTTGAAAACTCTAAAAGATTTTTATAGAACTATAGATAGCTTCATACTAAAGTAAAATGAAGTCTAACAGTAGCGAATGCAATTTTTTCATGTTAAGCAGCCCTGCGGGTATCTCAGGTAGCGCTGAAGGAATTAATCTGTAGGAATTGTAGTCGAACGAGTGACATGCACTGAATAAATGCGGGACTTACATTGGTCAGGTGCATGGAAGCAAGGCAACTTTGGTACGTTAAAATTGATAAAATATCCCAGTGCTCAACTGATCCGTAACTACGACGATTCAGCGGCTCCGGGACCTGCAACAGTCCCCGCCGAGCTCTGTCTCGCCGCTCCCGGAAGGACGGCTTCCGCCGCCCCGTGCATCACCGAGGCTGCTGTGGAACACGCGGACCGCGGCGTCCCGCGGGACACCACCGCCGGACCCGAACGAACACCGTCCCGCTGGTTTCACCTCCTGGTTAAGACTCGCGTCAGTCCGAAGCCGGCGTGACCGTCTGCGTGTCCTGACACAGCTTCGTTTCTCGGCTCGCACGGGGGAACTCCCGGACGCTGTGCTCCCCCTCGCGGCTGCGGCGACGCTCCTCCCGCTTCAACCGACTCCCGACAAGGTCCGCCCGATCGCCATCGGGTCTGTGCTTCGCTGGATAGTGACGAAAGCACTGCTCCCGGCCGCAATAGCCGATTCAAACTCGGTTATGTCGCCGCATCAGACGGCCAACGTGTTAAAGCCGGGTTGGACTCTATTGTACACGACACCCGCACGACACTACGCCGCTTCTCCGCCACCCCGAACGTCGCCACGGTCCTCATAGACGCTAACAACGCCTTTAACCGCGTTGATCGGCAGTCTACGCTGGACCACCTACCAATGCTCGCCCCCCGCTAGCCCGTTTCGCAAACATGATCTACGGCCGAATGCAACCGCCATTGCTTGTCCCGAACCGGGATCGCACCGTCATCCCAAGTGCCCAGCGCACCCAACAGGGTGACCCGGCCAGCATGTTTTTGTTTCGCTAACGATCCAACCCCTCATCCGTCGGGTTGCTGCGATCCCCAACATCGCCCTCTGCCAATGGTACGCAGATGACGCACGATCTTCGGGAACCTTGGCGCCATCCGTCAGGCGCTCAGGCTCCTTGCCCGAGATGGTCCCATGGTTGGCTTCCATGTCAACCCACGAAAGACACGCATATACTGGCCTCACGTCATGCCCCAGGATCGAGCAGCCCTCTTAGCGGAATTCCCTCTCGCAGAATGCTCGCGGGACGGCTTTCCGCTTCTAGGGGCCCCCATTGGGAACAAAGCGATCACGGAGAGTTTTCTCCGGTCCAAGATTGCTCAGTGCCGCCGGACCTGGACCGCCTACTGCTGGTCCGCGACGCCCGCGCCCGGTTCCACATGCACCGGATCTGTGCCTCTACATGCCTCCTATCTCATGCATTCAAGCTCTCAGATCCGCGCTCAGCCGAGTCCGCCGCAGAATAATTTGATGATCTACAACGGTCATCATATGAAAAGTTACACGGCATAGCTCTCACGGACCGAACTTGGACCAAGTCTGCCTCCCCATGCACCTCGGAGGTCAGGGCTTCGAAAGCATCGCCTCGTGCCTCCACGGCGCTGCCGCCGCCAGCATCATTGATGCTGCGCCCGCACGGCAGCGAACTTCCGCATACACCACGCCGCGTGCTTGTGCACTTGCTTCTGGCCGCTACCGTGGCGACCGGTCCTTCCTCCTCCGTCAGGCTGGGCCTTCTCTCCGCCGTTTCGCCCTCTCCATCCCCGGGATAGTCGACCTTTCCACCCTTGACCCTCTAACTCTAGCTGCTTCACCCACCAACACTCTAACCCTTCTCAAACGGGTGCAGCAAGAGGCGCGGGCAAGAGTACATTGGCACGACGACTCCTGGGCGAATGCCCCAAACCCGACCGCACACAGCGACGCAGACATTAGACATCGCATCCGTGGCTTAGCGTTCCGCCGCAGCCCCGCTGCTGCGTTTCTCTTCGCTCACCCCACGGCAGCTACGAAGGTCCACACCACACACTGGCAGACCATGCTCCGCCGTCACCTCGGACTGCCAGTGTATGATGACTCCATGCCCCTCAACTGCCACCACTGTGACCACCCCTTGGACACCCTCGGGGATCACGCCGCCGACCTCTGCCGCCCTGGTTTCGGCCGTCGTCACCGCCATAACTCGCTCTGTAATGCGATTGCGACACACGTTACCCGCGCCGCGGGTCTGGATACTCGGCACGAGGTTCTGTTCCTCGTTCCGGGCACTGAGCTCCGGCCCGCCGATATCCTTGTACAACCGCCCCCAACCCCGGAAGGCACAACGTTGCGCCCCATTGCCTGTGACATCACTGTCGTCTCACCGTTTAAGGCCGCAGTTCGCACCAAGGCGACCCAGGTCGCCGGAGGCGCTGCTGAACTTGTGGCCCGCGATAAGGTCACAACCCTGGAACGCAATATCGCCCGACGCCTCCCCGCTCCCTCAACTGGTCCATCTTCTGCGCCTTACACGCCGAACTTCACGTTTCGACCTGTGGCGTTTGATTCCCTAGTGCCCCTTCCCTGGAACTACTGCATTTATCGAGGTGTTAGTTCCGCGGATCGCGTCCAAGTGTCACTCGACAGTTGGCGTTATCCGCCGCCGTATCTACCAGCGACTGAGTTGCACCCTCTGGTCATCCATTGCTCAAGCTATCCTGTCCCGAGCCTCGATGCGCATGGAAGACGAGGTACACCCTGTTAGATCTTAACGAATAGTTAGGGCGTGCGCAGTCCTTAGTAGATACTGAACGCATTAAACTTCTTTCTCAGCTGACCCGTAACTACTCCAAGTGTAAAAATAGGTAAAACGTTTTCTTAAAAACTATAAAAAAAATTTTAATGACAGAAAAGTTTCTAATATTTCTGGTTGTGTGGTTACTGGTGATTTGAATCTACCAGCAGCGTAGATAGAGTAAATCACTGTAATGTTGTAAGTCCTGTGAAATTATAGGTCGCAAATGAAGTTTAATCTGTGCAGTACAGCATGGATCCCCCCTAAAGAGAAAAATAGTCCTGATTCTTGAGGTTCTGCTTGTAAATATTCAAAAGTTCTTGTGGATTCTTAAGGAATCACACGGGAAGCCACGAGTTTCTATGATCCCCATACCCTCACAATTTGACAAGGAATTTATTTTAGCCCATTATTTCCACACTATTTCCTGTGAACGAGTACAGATTTCACTTTGCATTCCTCATGTATATATTGAAATTAAAGAGATGGCAGAGGTGTAATTTTTCGGTGAGTACATCTGTAAAAAACGTTCCCAAGAGGCTAGCTTGGAAGTCATTGAGTATTCCTCTGTCATCGTTGCGACTAACTTGGAGCTTCTTTCTTATCTTTTAAGAAACATTCTGCCGATGGACTAACTTCTGATAAAATATGTAACGTTACTGTTTCGGGAAAAAGTACATAATTGAGAAAAAATGGTGAAAAAGTTGTGATATCAACCACAGAGGATTTGTAAGCAACTTCATAGGCTACCAGGTAATTATGCCAAACTGATTTGTCGAAGCTAACGATTAAAGGTATCATTCCCTCCATTTCATTATTCAGTAAGTCCGACTGTCCATCAGTTTCTACTTGGTAAGCATAAGAGAGAGATATTCTTGTCCGTAGTAGAGCAAAGAGTTTTTTCCAATGCTTGCACATGTAAATGAGATCTTGGTCAAACACGATATTCTCTGGTAATTCATAGTGTCTGTATGCGTGATTTTTGAACAGCAGAGCTGTTTTAAGAGAATCTGTGTTTTTATACGTTGGTATTACTCTAATCATCTTTTAAATTCCGTCTACGACTGTCAAAACGCCGTTTTTCAATTTTAGACTTCGGAAGAATTGTGAATAAATCCATGGAATGTAGGACCATGTGGTTTTCGTTGGTTCTAATGGCTGTTAAAGATCTGCAGACTTCCGATATTTTGCTTTAGTTCTTTGGCATTGGCAGAAATGAACGTACCAGACTAAATTCGATCTTAAAATTTTGCAATAAAAAGTTAGTGATACTCCGTTGATAGTTTTGCTTAGTCGCAGATGTCACGTGTTAGGCGTGCAATGATAGTTATGCAGGGTCTTGACTCTAAAATTTCTTTCTGGTACACATTCTATGTCTTTTCTAATTATAAGCATCCTTAGAAGCTCAAAGGGAGCTTTCTGGTCTTGATAAAGTGTTTTCAAGTCCTTATCCGTATCGTAATCTTCTGATAGCCGAAGTACCTTGGCGTTCGTTATGATGTGGTCGAAATGCTGTTGGATTGTAAGGATGTCGCGGTATTAGCTTCTTGAGTAATGAATTGTTCTAGTGAACAGTTAAAGGCCCATCTTGTAGTTTCCTTGGTATGATATTCGCTACTATGCTTGGTTTTCTGAGATGAAGAATACCTTGAAGTCGAAATTTACTAATTTTTCGAGTCATCCCAGCTGTCTCGAAAAAAAAATTCCTTGGGTTTCTAGTTATTCCAGGAGATAGTGGTCTGAGTACACGGTGAATGAGTTACCGTAAAGGTAGGATATCCACCACTTGAGGTAATCTATAATGTCCAAAATCTCTCTCTCATGGACTGCATAGTTTCGCTTGAATAATTAGAAATTCTGGACGCAAATGCGACCGCTCCTGTAGAACGTGATAATTACTGTTTCAACACTGCGCTAATCACGTACTGAGACGAATCTGTGGCTATGTTGATAGGCAGTTGGTGTCGAAATTTCTTAGAGCCAGTGCATTATAAAGTTTTTGCTTGATTACTTTGAAGTCATCATATTGGGCGCGTATCCACTGAAATTTGTCAATTTTGTCACATAGTTGGCAAGAATCGTACAGACTTTATGAACTCTAGTAGCAATTGACAAAAAAAAGAAAACACTGTACTTTTTGCTTCTTTTGGTATCTGTCAATCCAGGACTGTACTTCTTCTACTTTGAGCAGCTAAAATACCGCTTTGGTAATAGTGCGTCTTAGGTAGACCACTCATGTAACTCCAAAAAAACTTTCTGATAATTTGCCAAACAATGTTTCTCTTCTTGGGATTTCAGGTATAGCCTGCATATTATCCGAGTGGTCTTTCAATTTCTTACTATATTGAATTTATACAGATAGACAATCGAAATTATGTCGAACTGATCCTTAAATTTTTAATTCATTAGGTTCTTGAAAGTTTTTGGGCATTAGTGAGTCCAAACGACAGAACAAAAAAGTCAAAGTGTCCTTATCTTGTTCTAAAGACAGTATTTTGTTCCATACGAGGCGAATCACATTTTTCCAAGAATTTCATCGTAACGCTTCAATGGGCATACGGCCAAAAAACCGGTTCATTATAGGCTTAAATCTGTACAATAAAAGATTCTTGAACTATCTGATCTGCACCGTTGGCCATTTCACCAATCCTTCTCTAATCTCTTGTCCTTATTTGACGATACTAACAAAATGATTAACTCAAAAAGTTGATTTCACCACCAGAGTCTAAAAGGATCTTTGCTGTACCAAAAGGAATGCTAAATTTGAGAATGCAAAGGCCGCTGTGATTTATTTCAAATGTAGAAGAAAATGTTTCAATGAAAGCTGCATTCGATCTAATCGTTGGTACCACTTCTTGTTTAAATTAATGATAGACATCGGGGGTCTATGCAATATTTCTCCGTTTTTAATGGTTTATGAATGAGAAACTGAGTACTGAGTGGGACCTTGAATAAGTTCGTATAGGCTTTCGGGCAGTTTTTGACCATGTATATTTTTTGTGCACTTAAGACGGAGACCTTCACCCATAAATCTTTTACTTTCGACTATATGGTGTTTCTGTAAATTTTGAGTATTGGTTTCAGGCTCCGAATCACTTCTACGTTCCAAATTTCCATGGGTACTGGATATTTGTTGCCAGAAAGAGCTTAAGTTTCCATTTTTACTTCGAGAGACTTTGACAGAAACAGGGCTCGAACGCCGATAGGGCGATTAAACTCGCTCGGCATCTCTGATTAAGTTGCAGAGGATGGCGTACTGCTTGATACACAGCAACTTCTACAGTAGATGTAGGGACTTAAAAAGCGAAAATAACGATCTTTCTTCTTTCAATCCAACGTCGGAGATGTACAGTATAATGTTGCTGAATCCTTTGTTCACTGTAACGACAGGTTTGACTTGTCAAGAGCCAGCAAAATTGTTTCGAACAATCTTCCCTTGATTCAGTGGATCGAATAGCTGGATAAGAGCATTCCTAAGGGCCTTCCGCGAATTTTTTTCCTTCCCGGCTTCTATTTTGGAATGAACCATCCACAAGTCATGGCCATTGCTGGACAAATAGCTAAGTGCTATGTTTAGTGGTTCAATGAAATCTCTTTTTCCGGGGTAGTTTTACTGCTGAACACACCAGATGGCAGCTGATTCTTTCCGAGAGAAAGTGATATACTTGTTTTCCTTTGGGACAGGCTGCGGATCGATTGGCTGATGAGCTAGGTTGGTTTCGCGAGTTTAGCAGTTCAGTTTTCAAAGAAGATACCCTTTGCGCCGCGTAAAAAACTCTGCTTTTTGTGCAAGGATCTGATCGCTGGAACGCTCTAGAATCTGCTACAGCTGCTGCAGCATTTTCGCAAGAGACTCTGGGGTCCCTTGCGGCTGATCCATAGCGATTAGATTTACAAGCCAGTAACAGTGACTCTTCTTGTATCTCATAATGGTTGTGGATCTCACTCGTGTATACATGTACCCTATTTCTAAAGCTATTAGAGTAACATGCAGTCGGTTATATGTAGCTCTGGCTAATTATACCACGCTTTTCAGCTTGCAGTAGGTCAATTACGACAGAAACTTTACTTCAATGAGTATCTATCGTGTAAATTGCAGGTCTGGCTATACGGCTATGAACTAACTGTCTGTCCCAAATCAATCACCTACAATGGGGCTCCCAATAGAATATGTATTGCAATTGAAGACCACCATTTGCAATTTTTGCGTTCAATAAACGCCTGCGGATCACTATTGTGGTTGTGTTAAACTTCTCTGCGGTGTGCGGATGTAATCCTCCGTGAATATAGAGAATGCGGGGAATAAAAAACCGAAGAATCGAAAGCCATGGACTGAAAATTGACGTTTGGCTCCTGGAGGGTCTTTTGTAAATGGAGAACGATGCGGCTTACAGCTTTGAGCTCCAGGTTTTTGACTTAGTCTCGGTGAGAGATGTCGGCGGCGCCGCAGGCCATTTGCGTGGCCCTTGTGCGTACGCCTTTTTCTGAAAGAAGAGACAATGATAAGGTCACAGACTATGGAGCGGACCTGCTCGCCAGTGGGCAGGCCCGAGGTTTTAACAAAAATGTCTGCAGGGCGGATATTCGTTCCCCGGGCAAGGCCAAAAACCTCTTACTTGGCACTGCAGGCCTGTTGCGCGTGCGACGTGTTAAACGAAGGCTTGTCGCAGCGAATTTTAGCTGTCGAGGCGACCGAAAACGGCAGGTCAGAGGTCTGCCCAGTGATCCCTGGGTATGACCATAGTTTGGTTACAGTAGGCGTAGGTGAGCAAACGGGAGTAATCATGGACGGGGAGCTCGAAATAAGACGGGAGTCATCACATACGAGGAGGTCGAGATGCTGGCGGAGCATGGTCTTACATACTTCCAGAGAAACTTTTCTTTACTATCATAGGGAGGCCCAGTGCAGGTACCAACTATGTTGATAGCTTTTTGCTAACTAGATGGTACATCTCGGCCGCACAGGGTTGCGGGACACAATAGCTTTCGCAAGAGACTGCCATATTGTCGATTGTTAGATCGTAACAGTAATCTTGTTGCTGCTCTGCATTTCAGAAGACTCTTCAAAAGGTCGTACATCTACTATAAAGGCAAGAGTGTTAATGCTCTACAATGCAATTGGGTAGGGACCGACAGTGAGTGTCATTCTATATATGCACAAGCATCAGGAGCACACATCCGATCAGAGGATGATCATCGAGCATAAAAAATTACAACCACTTGTTCTGACTTGGAACTCTACCTTGCTCCTGAGAGCTGCCCAGTCCTGTGACAAGGTATCATACTACATTTGATCAAAATTCGCGAATCAAGACAAGTGTGGTAACATTACTAACCGTTTAGCCGAGCTGGAAAATGCCAACAGTCCTGTTCAATAGGTTTGACCCAAAAAAAGGCTTCCAACTGACCATCAAAGTCGCTTGTAGCGTGTAACGCAGTTTCTAATAGAAGACAGACCGGAATTCGTAATATTTTCTTTGGATACGAGAACAACGCAACCATCAAGGGCACCACTCTCAAAGATTTGATCAATAGAGATTTGAGTGCCAATGAGATTGCTCATCCAGGCATCATTACTAATCCTGAAATTTACAAACGGTTGCGTCTCATTTTAGAATCAAAGGTGTGGGATGCGCTCCACTGCTAAGTCTGGTCGTTTTATTCCCCGTCGCGTCATATGCTCTTTACTGTGGGACTCTCACAAGCAAGACTGTGATGCTGCTTGGCTCGTTATGATGCTGTAAAGAGAGGTGAAGATGTGCTGATAACCCCTATGGCCAGTTCACGAAGTGCTGGGAACCCAGAGAATCTGTTCTTGCAAGAGACAGGATTTTCTGAAGATAATATCAACAAGAAACACACTGCACATCTTTGCAAGATCTTTGCCACCATTTCGAAACGACTCCGTTAAGTTCTCCGGCGCATTCGAGGAGAACAGGCCACGCAATCTCACCTTTTACATTGAAGTATGCGAGGAGGCTTAATTACCTGCTAATGAAGAGTTCCAATTTATCCGCCATATATTTAGAAATGAGGATCTTGATTTTACTACATTGAGGTTCATGAAAAGACTAAAAACTGGGGCACCGCTGTGTCAGTGCTCAATAAAGCGTACTTCTCTGAGTCTAAAATAGACGCTGTAACGGAGCGTCCTGCTCTCTGAAATTGTCTGACTCTGAAAAGGAAGGTCGCTTTGAACGTTACGCTCTCATGGAACTCACAAAAGACTTAGAGCGTCTTTCTCCAATGGCACATCCCAACTTTGAGGTGAATTCCATAAAAGGTCATGCTTAGAACAGGCTGTCCAAGAGAAGGAATGAGCTCTTATGGTTTCCACTAATCACGAGGTGATTGATATGTCACTTTTGTGCTACGCACAACGCTGGAAAATATCAAACAAAATGGACTGCTTTCCGACTGGCTTCTGATTCTGAGACTTCATTCTCCCACCCGCCTTTATTTCGTCCGTCCCGTTGGCGAGTGAACTACGGTGGTACTTGATTTAATTACTGCCGCAATCCACGAAGCCATTACTCAGTACCGCCCAGTCCCCGAGTATCACCCACAAGGCCTTCTGTTTCAACTGCGGAAAAGAGGGTTGCCGTGTCAAGAGTTGCCCCGTTCCCATCAATTCGAACGCGTGGCCCAAAATCTCGCTCGATTCTGTTTGACCACAGATCTGCAGAAAATTTTACCGAGGCCTTTCTAGAAGTAGCTTAGATCCTACATACTTCCAAGAGACAATCCTATTGCAATTGATGGCCACTCTGTTACTTCGTACGACGGTGGCTCCTCCTCTGCATCTGGAGCTGATGCTCCATCCTCAGAGGCTGTTGACAATGTGTGTTCCTCAGACAGTGCGCTTGAGATTGTCCACATTCTCTATTCTGTATCCGCTACCGCCGAAGACGCTGCTCTAAATGATGTTCGTGGGGATACAGACTTTTAATTCGGGACATACATGGCCGCAAAGTTCCATTTACCTAAGAAACCTCCGTACTCACCGCATTTTCGTTTTCTCCTGCAAAGATTCATCCTTACTCTCCTCGTTGCTCTTTAAATCTATCATCGTCGTTTCCACTACCCTGTACGATGTCGTCTTCCACCACGCTCGTTTGAATTTGTTGTAAACGCTTCTACTCATAATGAAAGGATTCTGTATGCAAAGTGGTACTTTGAAGGTGCAATGCCTGGATGGTGGTGCGTCACGTTTTGTTTATTGGAATTCGTAAAGCCATAAAATATTGCCGTATGTTTACGACAACCGCTCCGCGTCAGACCGTATGTTATTACCTTTATTTTTGGAAATGGTGTCTGTCGCAGCGCTGGTACCCTCCTGATTCGTGTTCCTCTGCCGGATGGTGGATTTCTCCCTCTCGATTTTGATATCGTCGACGATGACATCCAGCTTCTTTTAGCTCTCTACGTCCTAGACCGCAATAAGGGTGTTCCTGATAATGTGTCCAACACCCTTGGGAGCCCAAGTGATGATTGGCGTCTTACTATCACTCGAAAGAACGGTCATATATTTATCGCTTGGGACCCAATTCTATTTGCTTTACAAAGAACGAGCTACAAAAAGATTCATCTCCATTTTGTCCTCCCGAACGTCCAAAAGCTTTATAATCTACTCAAACGCGCACGTACAGATGAAGTTAATGCGGATACGAAGTCCACCTGGAGGAGATCGCCGCTGATTGTCGAAGTTTTACTGAGCACCGAGCACGTCCTTACCGCTTCGGTGTTCTAGTCAGGTGGATGATGTTCGATTCAATCGGGAGGTCGCCGTTGACCTTATGTGGCTCCGTAGTCGCCCAATGCTCCACATTGTGGACACACAAACACGGTTTCAAAACGCCATTTTGCTGAAGGGTGAATCGCCTGGGACGTATGGATGCCTTTGTAGAAGGTTGGGCCTCGGTTTATATTAGCCGCTCCACCAGAATCCATTCGGACCAGGGATCTTTTCTCACTTGCAAGTTCTGGACGTCGGTCACAGATCTTCATGGCATTGAAGTCCAGATCTCTGGCCTGGAGAGCCATAACTTATTTAGTGCTGGCGAGCGGTACCATGACACCCTCCGTCACGTTTTCAGCAAGGTGCTTACCGATCACCCGACTATTTACGCTGAAATTTCGCTTCGTCTGTCTGTGAAGGCGATGAATGACACGGCTGGTCCTGACGGCGTTGTCCCCTCCCTTCTCGTTCTCGGTTCCCTACCCTCCTTCCCGGCTATCAATATGGACGTCCCCGCGCAACGGGAGCGCATGGCTGCTCTACAGTCCTCTCGTGAGGAAATGGCTTCTATTTCAGAACGTCTACTTGTTAAGGAGGCGCTACATTCTAAACTACCGCCCTTTACTCGTTACTTATTTCTCCTGGAGACGCTGTTCATGTACGGCGTTAAGACTTATCCCCATCTCGTAAGTATGGATCGTGGCGTGGCCTATTCCGTATTGTGAGCGTATGTGGTAAAACGGTCACTGTAGATTACAATGGCCCCCCTAAATCGTTTCATATCTCCCAGATCCTTCCTGATGCTCAATGTATTGGGGTTATTTTTCTACTTTGCGATGGCACAGGACGTTTTAATATTATCAACTACAGTAGCTATAGATCAAAGCGTTTCTCCAACAGATGTATGAAACTTTTCCGTGATGCGCGATAAGCGATCGTCAATGAAGAGGATAGTAGCAGGGGAAGGAGTACCCAGGCAATTGAAAGACAGCAGTTGGAAATCGAAGTAATGGGCCTGTATCGGGTTGTCGAAAGGGGACAGGAATTGATGTGACAGTTTGCGTTCCACGTCAGTCACCTTGTTTTGGTGAGTAACTGAATCATCACCCCCCCCACTGCTAGGGTAGTCCGTGGGATGGTTTTGAAATGCACCTCGAGACTCGAAGAGCGAGAGGATGAAAGCAGCGCACCGAGCTTGAGTGGATCGCGTAAGAGCCGAGCTCGGAATGTGGATTCCGGACAATTGAGAGATTGATTTACAGTTTTGCTTCTGTTTCAGGCGGAGGAACCCAAACATAAGGGAAAAATAGGCTGTCTTAGGAACAAGAGCGCACCAATACCGCTCGTGAAAGCGCTGCTAGAGAATTGGATCGCTTCGAAGCAATACAGAAAGGTAGAGATCATAGCCTTGATCTGGATGAGCGGCTTTTTCAGCTGCTGGTGGAGGAGAAACAGCTTGCGATGGAAGAAAGGAAGCAAATAGTGGGTGTGCTAAGGCTGGTCGCCAAAAAGCTAGGCTGAGAAGATGACAGTTGAGCTGCGTGTATCACGTGCTAGGTGCGCTGTGCGCGGGCTTCTTCCACTCCTTATTTTTTTACTTTACGCTAACCTATTCGCTAGCCCCTCAATTATCATTGCTCACTCAAAGTGAAACGCACTCTTCAAAACTATGGGCATTACAAGCAAACTAGTGAATGATTTGCCCTCCTTTCTCTATGCGTGTCTTGAATTTCCGTAGTAGCACAGATACAACGTACCTTGAGCCTACATAGAAGCGGCGAAAATATAAAAGCCGTGCGAACTCATTCCTTAAACACATTTGTCTGAGGTCTTTGAATTTCCATTCTACGGCAGGTCAAACCCAAATCATTCCAGTGTTATACAGAATTTGAGCTGCTTTGGCTGTTCTTCTATCAAATGCTTTCTGTAAACAAGGACGATTACATAAGCGGCGTCTCCATAAATATAATACTGTCTGTCATCTACATGACAGTCCTCCTCTAGATTATTTTCGATTTCTGACCGCTGTAGAGGTATCATTTCGTGTCGACAACCCACCTCAGGCCCAAATAGCGCGAAAATTAAAAGTTCTAGTTTAGTTATTGTCTGGTACACCAAACAGTGGAATCTTTTGCGACCCAAGTAACGAGCCCGTTAGTTGGCACCATTCCCTCGTAGACGTGAAATATTTATCCTTGCGCAGTATTTAAAGCCCTCAAATCTGTCTAGAGGGGCGCGAAAATCTTGAATAACCTTGGCGCACATATACGCTCGGACTGCAAAAATCGCTCTGTAGCGTAGTAATCAAATAGCCTTTATAATTCCAAAATTGCTCTATGACTTCACAGAGAATCCCTCTAAAATATGTGTACCGAACAATAAAAATGGATTCGAATTCATACCATGTGCAAGTCGAAGATAGACGGCGTAATAAGATTAAGCAAAATGTTATCGGATCGCAGGCGTACCGATTTCGTGCAGTACTTCCAGTAAAATATCAAATTGCAGCACAAATTCGCAAGGAATCTTTCTTTTTGAGTTGAGAATTTTCAAAGACTGCTACTCCGAGTATGTATTAAGATTGAAACTAACACTCTGCATATGTCTTGTAGGTTCGATTATGTTAGAGATGTCAGCCCAGGCATATCGAGTTTGCCTTCACGTATACAAAATCAGATCCCCGGAAGCATCAATTTGTAGCGCTAAATAGAAATTTAGAGACGCACAGTTACGTCGCGCAAGTGTGGAGTGTTGAGCGGACAAAATTAATCGATGGTTGAACTGTTGGTCGATGCTTCCGGTGAATAGGCCGGAACTTCAGACCAGGGTTTATATAGAAAAAGTACTCAACAAAAACAATGGTAAATTGTAGGCAGATAATGCTAAATTCAAAGGTGTTCTAAAGTAACGGCCCTAAAGGCATAAAAAAAAAAGGTTTGAAGGTTCACGTAGAAACTATCAGGGAGATTGACAGCAGTAAACATCATGGCAAAGTTCTATTGGTCCAATTGGGAAGAAGGCATAAATTGATTGCTGATTAATGAGGTTGGAGAAGTTTCGAGAACCACGCGAGATCGCCACAATGGCGTCATGTGATTGGCTTGGAACGGAGTGGCATGGGTCTTGTGTTTACACCGGTTTCTGGGTACAGTGCACAAGTTGCACTGATGTCTTGGTACGGTGTAAATCTTGGTAACGGTTACTGGCGGGATATTGTCAGGGTACTGGGGGCACAATAGTTACATCACTCCCCCCTAAGAAGAATAATCGCCCAGATTCTTGTATCTGTGTAGCAGATCTTCACAATTTTTGAGATCTTTCTCTGATATCCATGAATTCTCGTGTTCAGCATATCCTTTCCATTTAATGAGATATTTCGTTTTTCCGTGTTGTTTCTTATGACTGGGACTAGTCTCGACCTCGTATTTTTCTTCTTCCATGGTGAACCTGTATGAGGTGGTGGCGGCGGAGTTTCTTTATCAAAATCATCTTCAAAGTACGGCTTAAGGAGAATAGCATGGAAAGCATTGTGAATTACTCTATCGATCAATGTTTGGAAAGAATTAAACGGTACGTAACTCCGTTTATATGTTCAGATATTTCGAATGGCCCACAATACTTCGGGTTCAGTTTTCGAGATCCTGCACCATCTTCAAGAGCTAGGTTTTTTGTGGACAACAAGACTTTGTCACTAACTTTATAAGAAGAAGTTCTTCTACTTCTGTTGAAATACACGGCAGTGGATTCATTTGATTTTTGATTTGTTCTTGGCCTTTTTTCAGTGATTCTTGCATGTTTTTAGGAACTGTGCAGCAGGGTTGTCTGCGGAGAGTATCCAAAGGGACAGTTCTAGGGTGGATTCCATAATTGAGGAAGAACGGAGAGAATGTTGTAGTGGCATTAATAGATGAGTTGTAAGCAACTTCGAAGTCTACCAAGTATTTGTCCCAATCTGACTTGTCGAAGCTAACAAAAGAACGAATCATTTCTTCGATCTTTCTGTTCATAATCTCAGATTGTCCATCTGTTTGTGGGTGATATGCTGAAGAAGGGGATATTGGTACCCAGAAGGTGGAACAGACTCTTCCAAAACTTGCTCATAAAAATAGCATCCCTATCACAAATGATATTCGTCGGAATTCCGTGGTTTCTGTAGACATGATCCTTGAACAGCCTGGCAGTTGAAGGAGCATCTATTTTGGGCTTGGTTGGTATAATTCTGATCATCTTTGATAATCTGTCAACGACAGTTAAGATGCCATTGTTTCCTTCCGTTGACCTTGGAAGGGGTGTAATAAAGTCCATCGTTATGTGAGTCCATTTGGTTTTCGGTGGATCAAGAGGTTGTAAAAGACCTGCGGGTTTCTGATTGGATGGTTTGTCTCTTTGGCAGTGGCAAGAACGAACGTATCGAAGTACATCTGTACGAAGGTTTTTCCAGTAAAACTTCGGTGATATTCTATTGATTGTTTTTGAAATTCCCAAATGTCCAGTATTTGGAGTAGAATGGTAGTCATGTAATAGCTTGACTTTAAATTTTCCTTCTGGTACGCAAATCTTTCCGTTCCTTAGTAAAAGCAACCCTTTTTTTCGAAAGGTGCCTTTGGATCTTTGTATTGGGTTTTCAGGTTTTCATCTAGCCTGTAATCTTTGGCCAGATCTTCTAGCTCAGAATCCGCAAAATAAGGTACGGATATATTGTTCGATTCTAGGTATGTCTTTGTTACACTTCCTTGAGTAGTTCTCTGTTTCGATGTTTAGGTGAGGGATAATTCTGAGGTTGTCTTGACAGGGCATCGGCAACGATGTTTGCTTTCCCGGAGATGGGTATAATTTTGAAATCAAAGTTCGCTAATCTTTCCAACCACCTAACCTGTCTTTGGGACAGATTGTCCTGGTCTCGAGGTATCTTAAAGGGTAGTGATCAGAATGAACTGTGAAAAAGTTTCGTGTAGGTATGCTCTCCACCATTTCAAGCACTCTACAATGGCCAAGAGCTCTCTCTCATGAGCGGCATATTTTGCTCAGCATCATTCAAGTCCTAGACGCAAAGGAACTGGTCTTCTGGATTTTGGATCCCCCTGTTCCAACCAGCTCCAATTGCGTACTGAGAGGCATCTGTAGTGACATATATTGGAAGTTCAGAGTCAAAAGTTCTAAGGACTGGGGCACTGCATAACGATTTCTTCAAGGTCTGGAATGATTTGTCCTGAGTAGCTGTCCACAGAAATGAAACGTTCTTCGTCAGCTCTGTAAGAGGTTTAGCAACCAATGAGCATCCTCTTATGAATCTTCTGTAATAGTTGACGAGTCCTAAGAATGACTGAAGCTGTTGCTTGTTCTTTGGTGAGGGCCATTCCATGACTGCCTTTATCTTGTTGGGATCCACAGCAATTCCCTCTTGACAGATTACATGTCCAAGATACTCGACTTCTTTAACACCGAAGACACATTTTGACAATTTTGCGAACAGATTCTCCTTCCTAAGAATCTCTAGTACTACATCAATGTGTTCTAAATGTTCTTTCCATGTCTTACTGAAGATAGAATGTCATCTAAATAAACGATAACGAATACATCCAGGACATCTTTGAATATGTCGTTCATGAGATTCATAAAAGTTGCTGGTGCGTTGGTCAATCCAAAAGGTAGTACGAGAAATTCAAAATGTCCGTATCTGGTTCGAAACGCTGTGAGAGGGATTGAAGATTCCTCCAGTCTGATCTGATGGTAACCCATCCTCAGATCTATTTTCGAGAAGTACCTGGCTCCCTTAAGTCGATCAAAGATATCATCGATGCGCGGCAGGGGGTAGCTGTTTTTTACAGTAAGCCGATTAAGTGCTCTGTAATCCACACACATACGCAAACCGCTGTCCTTTTTCGTTACAAAGAGTATTGGCGCTCCCCAGGGGCTTTTGCTTGGTCTAATGAATTCACTCTCTAGTAGATCATCTAGTTGTTTACGAAGCTCCATCATTTCTTTTCCTGAAAGTCTGTAGAGACCCTTTTTCTGTGGCTTAGCATCTTTTTCCAATTCGATCTTGAAATCATACTTTCGCTTCGGAGGAAGGCCCTTCGGAAGTTTTTCCGGGAAAACGTCTGTATACTTTTTCAGTACACCTTGAATATCTTCTGGGTAAGAATCTGGAACATTTGGATTTGAGTCTAGTGTCGAATTAGCACAGCATAAGTGCTACATTTTTTCTCCAAATCAGTAAGTACTGAGTTTGCAGAAACGAAAGGGTGCTTTGTCATTTCATTGGCAGTGACGGAGTACTTTTCACCTTGTAGTTGAAAGAAACTTGATTGCTTGAAGAGTCGATAATTGCTCTATGGGCTACACCTTTCCTAGGATTGCATCATATCTCTTGAGGGGGCTCACGGCGAAGTACAGTGGTTCTGTGTAGTTCTTTATTTGGACGATTGCCGGACCGGCTGTTTCTTTCAACTTCTGGTTAGCACCGTTCGCCATTTCGGCAAGCTCTGCTGATTCTCTTGTTTTAATCTTATGGTAATCGCAGAACAATTCACTGAGGAAATTGATCTCACCACCTGGGTCGATGAGAATTTTTGCTGGTCCATTGGAAATGACTCCTTTAACAATAAGAAGTCCTCTATGATTTCGTTGGAAAGTTGGGGTTGGTGTTCCCCTAAATGCTTCCTGGGATCTTATTGTTGAAACAATAAGATTTCTGTCATCCAGAACTGATTGAGGACCTTCAGTCAGTTCCTTCGGGCTTTTGGGCAGTTTTTTGCAATGTGCCCTCTCTGTCTGCATCTCAAGCAGAGGCCTTCACGTATGCATCTCTCACGTTCTGCTTGATCCAATTTCGGTAAGTTAACATTTGAGGACTGTATACCCGGTTTCATTTCCACGTTCCCAATTTCCATGGGCACAGGAGCACTATTTCCAGTACTTGAACTTCCGTTCAGCGATTTTGTACTCGATTTGTTGTTACCTAACGGCCCTGAACGCCTGTAAGCAGCTTCGATTCTTTCCGCATCTGCCATTAAATCAGAAAGCTTAGAGTATTCTTTCGTGCATAAGGCTTTCCAAATGTACGGTTTCAGGCCGCGTGAATAGCGATCAATCTGATCTTTGACTCCTATGTCTGGTATATCCAACAATATTTTGTTAAAATCTTCATTGAACGCAGTAACGTCTTTAACTTGTTTCCAGCGAGCCAGCTTGTCTCGGGCGATTTTTTCCTTGTTTAACGTCTCGAAGCGATTGAGAAGGCAGTCTTCAGTTCCTTCCATGTTTGAATCTCCTGCCCCGCGGCGCTCTTGGAATGGACCATCCACCACTCATGGGCATTTCCAGAGAGATAGCTTAGTGCAATGTTCATGGTAGCTTGCCCATCTGCTTCACCAAGATAATTCTGCATCTGCACGCACCAGCTCCCGACGGACCCTTTTCCGCTGAATGATCCCGGCTTATTCTTCTTAGGGGCGTCCTTGGTTTCGTTTTGACCATTTGAGCTACCGGCATTGATGATCCTGACGAGAAAAGCTCATTCTCGAGAGCTCCCACCTTGCGAGCAGCGTTATTGAGCTGGTTCTGTTGTGCGGAGATCTGGTTATGAGCCTCTGACAGCTGGCGTTGAAGTTCGCTTACAGCTTGTGCCAGAGACTCTACAGTAATGCCCGAAGTTTCCATTGTCTTTTCCTATTGGTCGAAAGAGTCACACGTGTAGTTTTGGGTTTTTTTTCTTTAAATAGAATTTTTTCAAATTGGCCAGTAAGAATCGGTATGCACTGTGGCCGAGTTGGCTAGACCAGCGAAAGACCAGTGAGAGGTCTCGAGTTCGAATCCCAGTCGATAACTTGGGAAAGTTGATTTTCTCTGACGTAAGGGTTTGACGTCAGTCACGTCGGGTGTGCTATAGTAGCCCTCCTTCCGATGCTTTACAGAACGGTTGTTTTCCTGTCTAGAACCTGGCGGCGATACGGGCTTACAAGCCCTACTGCAAGGAACTGGGGAAAGCGAGTTCGTAAGGTAGCCACAGCGGGAGGTTGAACACAGCACAAACGAAGTCGGTTGAGAAAGCAACTTTTGGAGTTTTTCTTGCTTCCTCTTCCCTAAATTTATTCAAATTTTAACTACTGACGGGCAGTCTCTCGATGACGGCGGCCAAGACGGTGGCGCTCAAGGTCTGCCTTACTTGGGACTTCGATTTTGCAAATTTCGCAGATGTGCCTCGTCTTATCGGCGCGGTGCTGGTGCTTGCGGGATCGGAGGTGCTCGTGGTACTGCACTCGGCCTGTGCAGGTGACTTGACAGTGACGGCAGTGGAAGGGCGAAGATCGCGGGTTCTTGGTCAGGCGAGGCCTTCTGGTCTTCTTACGAATGCGGTGGTTGGCGGTTCTCTGAATGACGATGGAAGCCGCGTCAGGGAGAATCGGTAGGGTCTTCTTAGGCTTCTGCGGCTTGGAGCGAGGGACTGCGGGCCTTCTCGGTATCGGCGGTAGAGCGGGTAGCGATACAGCCTCGGGAAGGCAGAAAGTGGAGGGTCTTGGTGTCCTTGGTTCCTCCACCACGATTCTGGTGGGTGTTCTTGGCTCCACTCCAAACTCGAACGTTGTCAGCTCCTGACAATTTTCGGCGAAGAACGATTGTAAGTCTTCTGCGTTGTACTCGTCCGGCGACGAGGGGCGGTCCCTGGAAGTCTTGTTTTTCGGCACTGAGCGTTATTCAAAAAGAATCAGAGTAAAAAACAAAATGTTAGTCTCTGCTTGCAATCGGGCAGAACGTCAAATCTAATAGAGATTTTAACTTACTGTCGGATTGGAAGAACTCGCAGTACTGACAAACGAATATGCGATGCTACCAAATGTGGGGTGTTGAGCGCACAAAATAATCGATGGTTGAACTGTTGGTTGATGCTTCCGGTGAATAGGCCGGAGCTTCAGACCAGGGTTTATATAGAAAAAGTACTCAACAAACAATGGTAAATTGTAGGCAGATAATGCTAAATTCAAAGGTGTTCTAGAAGAACGGCCCTAAAGGCATGAAAAAAGGTTTTGAAGGTTCACGTAGAAACTATCAGGGAGATTGACAGCAGTAAACATCATGGCAAAGTTCTATTGGTCCAATTGGAGAAGAAGGCATAAATGATTGCTGATTGAGGTGGGAGAAGTTTCGAGAACCACGCGAGATCGCCACAATGGCGTCATGTGATTGGCTTGGAACGGAGTGGCATGGGTCTTGTGTTTTACACCGTGTCTGGGTACAGTGCACAAGTTGCACTGATGTCTTGGTACGGTGTAAATCTTGGTAACGGTTACTGGAGGGATATTTTCAGGGTACTGGAGCGCAATTGTTACAGAAAGTGCCATTTTAATGCGGTAGTCTGCTTGTTGAACCAATGCTTTGACATAAGCTACCAAAGTACAGCAAGTTCCGATGGAAGATGACGTAGTTCTGAAAGAGTACCTGAAGTAATGCTCATAAGTTGTAGACGAATTTCGCATGCGTAAAGTGTTCGAAATCGACGGACCGCCAACTTGCACTCCCAAATGGCAGTGCGGATGCGGATTTTGTGCGAAATTTAGCATGGCGTAAACTCTCTAATGGCTGACAATACAAAATTTGCATCCAGTCATCTTCCGGCAGCAAATACCTGAAAGAAAGTATGCCACACGACACAACTCCGCAGATTCTGCCGAAATGTGTAGCAAATATTCAGACATACGCTGCTCTACCCAATTAAACCATAACGCAGTGCTCAGGTCTTCACGTACCACCACCGTCAGTGTGACCCATACTTCTCAACTCCCAAAACTGCCAAACTCTAACCAATTTATAACTCGCCCCGAACCCCATTCCCCTACCGTCGTGAATTCCCACTCCCACCTTGGCGACATGGGATATCTCTGATCAAACACTTTACCTCTGCCCCTTTCACTCTTCCAAGCACACCCCCACCACCCCTCATCTCAAACTCCACCACGCCTCCCACCCACTGCATTCAGCTCAATCCGCCACCTCAACATCCGCCCGCCTCCCCCGCTAGCCTCATCGCTTCCCCTGACTTGCAACACTACCCAATCCAGACGATTCATTATCGCCAAGTATCGCGAAGCATATTGCATCCAGGGCCGTTCGCCAATACCCCGACTTGTTTTCCGGGAACGCGAAAGCAAACCTCATGAGACCTAGTCGTATATTGCTTCAAAGCGCCCTTCTTTTTCAGTCGGTTGAGACATATGGGTTGAATGATGACTATAACCCGGACGTCATGAAGCCGCGTTTTTTCTACCCATATCGAGAAACAAGCTTTGGTTGGCCGCAGTAACAAGAGAGCAGGCTGGAGTGAGGCCTTGCAGCAAGATTTTTTTCCCGCATATTCGTTCCTATGTGTGCTGATGTGGTCTTGCATCCGTTAGGTTGGAAATATTGGCGAGGAGGCCGTTGAAGTAAGGTAGTTAGGAAAGGGATTGGAGTTGACATGGTGGACTCGCGATCGAATGAGAAGATTTCAACCTACGTGGCGTCGCGGTGGGTGAGAAGGTTTATGGATCGCATTGGATTATTTTGAATTACAGGCGGGCAAATAATATGCCCTTAGCTAGAGATATTTAGTTTTTAGAGGTTCTAGGGGTTCTGGGAGTTTTAGATTTTCTTTAGAGGATTATAGGTTTTATATAGATTTAGGCATTGGGATATTTAATGGATTCAGGATAGGCGGTACCAGGAGAATAATGCAAATTGGGCTTTTGCAGTTCTAGAAAGTTTTTTTCAATAAGATGAGCTGGCATCATAAGTTTCTGTTTATTTTAGGCGAGTAGTTTTTTTTGTTATCGAGACATGATTTTATATAATTTTAATAATTTTTTGAAGCATTAGGCTCGTTGATATGCTTAAATAACTCAAGAAGAGAAACCGGTTGGTCAGAGCTTTCATTTTTTTTTTTCTTTTTTTGAAATTAAAATTTTTACTTCAAGGTTGATCTACAGGAAGGGAAGTTTTGCGCCCTATGTTAGAGAAATGCAAAACATTTAGTAACTAGTACTACTTTAATTACTGGGAGATACTTTTTATGGGACAATTTATTTCTTTAATATACGTTCACGGCCAAAGTTCATTAAATAGAGGGTATTAGGGCTCAAAAATGGACATTCGTTTTTGTGCTGTCATTGGTTCTTTTTGAAATCCTAGAGCACTTGAAAACATTTTTCTACAAGGAGTGTAGTTTTTGATGATAGATAATTTTACCGTTTTGGTGAAATGCCCAATATTGGGCCATTTACGGGTAGGAGTTACGAAAGATTTAGGTGGCGCAAATTCTCTCCTAAAATTCTACTTTTTTATTAGTAAATTTTAACATATTATGGAACTAATTGTTGGTCTTGGAACTAATTGCTGGATGGGAACATTGAGCTGGACTGGATCTGGGTATCATGGTAAATGAGCTGAAATGTACTATATCAGATTTGCCGAGCTTAATTGGTTGCATACTAGTTACAGGAACTGAAGTGTAGTCGGTCTTACTACCATAAATGTTTGATAAGAAAAGAAAACTGTGGTAACAATAGATTTTGCCGGGAGTTTCCGGGTATTTCCGAATTTACTCTATTATAGGGTGGGATTTCAATGAGTCTCCATGTCACAGCAACTTTTGGACCTTAGGAGATCTTACACGTGTCTATCCCCCGGTGGGGAAGTAGACACGTGTCTATTTCCTGCTCAACAGGAGGCATGTGAGGAGCATGGAAATGAGATTGCCATTAAAATAGTTCCACTAACATCAAGCATAACTGTTCAAAACTTTGAACTTCTAGGAGAACTTGAAAAAATATACTGCCTTTCAATTAAAGAGTCAAGTCAAAATCTTTCCAAGTATTTCCAAAGAGATTGCTTGCAATACTTGAAGAATATTTCCAAGTTTTTTAAAATCCCCTCAAACCTCCTAAAACCCTAAAACCACTGAAGCCCAGGAACAGTGCTAGTAATTAGAAATTGGGGGATAGCATTAGTATCTTACAACTTCAGCTTGAAGTACTCATTGCGACCTGCTTTGATATTAAAATAATTCGGTACTGCAACCAATCTCAGAAGACAGTTTCAATAATAGAACATGGTGAGGAGCAGCGTTAACCTGGATAAAAGCGAACTAATTCTTCCCCACAAGAATAAGTCTCACAGATTTTCAAGCTTTGATCTGCTTTTTAAAAAAAAACTCCGCTCTACTTTTCGGTGGAACGATTAGCGTAAAACTGTAGATGTACAGCTTTATAAGGGAGGTGATTAGTGTCCACATAAGAGTTCTGTAAAAAGCAAACTTAATTGCTTGATCTGGAGTATGTAGAAGCCTCAAACTTGTTTCAAAGTACAAATTTCTCATTGATAACTATTCTTTCCTCATTTTTATTAACAAGTAGCTCTCGTTCTAATTTCTTTAGAAAAGCCGTAAATTCGCTTTTCTTTTTGTCCATTAGATGAATAACGTACGTTACAGAGTCATGATTTACTGGGAACCCCTCTTCACTCACTGGAAGCTCAATATGTAAGCGAGTAAATCCAGAAAACCCCAGAAACATCCGGATAAAATATATTGTTTCTACTTTTTCCTTCTAGAATTTACCTTAACCTGGTTTGCAAAATCCAAGGCTCAAATAGAGCCCTTAATACTAGAAAAACGTTACTAAGGATTTTTTCTGAGAATATTGCAATGGCGGGCGAGGTCAATGTCCTCAGTTCTTTCTTTGTTCTCACAATTTCCATGTATCTGGAGGTGATATCTTATACTAGTAAGTGACCCAATCCACTCTTTCACAAACAATCCCGAAGCCGTATTCTTCTGGATACCTGAATGGATAGGATTATTCATCTTAAACAAAAATTCTTCGTAAACTGGAACCCTAACCAGAATTCCTTTCTTTTTCCCGTTTCCCCAAACAGATTTGTAAATTTTTTTCATAAATAAATACTAGTCCATACACCTCACCACTTTTAGAATGAATTCTAACTATATTTTCCGCCTTAGTCCTCAGAAAGGTTCCATGTTTAATTGTTTCCATTTAATTCCCTGAAAAATGGAAAGAGTAACTATCTCGAGAATGAATTAATTGAATGTGGGTTGCAATTAACGTCTCATCGGAATACGAGGTATCTCGAACCCATTCCCTTTATTTGACGGATTTTATAGCAGAATATTGCCGCAACGTACCCATACCCTCATTTCTGCCCGATAATCATTCTGGTAACGGTAAAGGTATTCTTAAACCGAAAGCGACCGTCGAGACTAAAAGCAGAATGACGAAATGGGTTTCGTGCTCTGTATATAACAGATCAGCATAATGTGCTTTAGGAAGTTTTTAGGGATGAAAGGCGTTTGGATAATGGTAGATCAGGGGTGAAAGTTTGCTCACAATAGTTATGTTCCTTTATCGTCACTTACGACGCGAAAATTGACGCCCAGAAGGTTCATTTGAGAATTAAATGGCGCAGCTCTTTTTAATACTGTACATTATTGACGTAATTAAGGCTGATGCGAGTTAGCCCCTTCTCACCCACGTTTTTATACAAGGTTGTTAATGAATCTACCAACAACTACAAGTCTACCCGGTGACTCCCAACGAATGACACGTTTTTGTCACACACTTGGATGCAGCACACGAAAGACACGTTTCCGTAACTTATGTAAATTTTACTGTATAACAGACAAAATGAAGTACAGTATGTGCTACTACCGCAGGAGGAGGAGAAAAGATCTGACGTTGAACAATTATTTAATGGCGGCTTTATTTAGAATTTGAATGACTACGCTTGACGGACTTAGATCTAGACTTACTAGGGGCTTGCACATTTTTTCGTGTGGGAGTTGGACGTATCACACTTGCCGTCGACGTCAACTTCTTATCTGAGAGCTTAACCCAAACAACAGGTAGTTTTCTATCCACTTGGGAGCCAAGCACCATTTGTTTTTTCATCTATTCGTTCGCAGTACACCGATTTCCTACAAAAAAGAGTGTCCGAATCTTTGTGTCATTAATGACATAATTTGGAATCATCCACATTAGTCTTCCTTAGTACTTTTATCGTAAGCTGATAACAAAAAGATATTCGATAAGGAACATATGCAGAAATTTTTGTGTCTGTTTCCAGCAGTTTGATAGAAAGTGTAGAGTATCTTGCGCCTGTTTGGTTGCGTAAACTTATCGCTTCTTCTGTATTCGATTCAACAATTGAAAGAAAACATCTAGAACGCAGAGTTCAAGTTTTGGGCATATTATTAGTTCAAATGATACAAAAATTACCCTGAACTGAATGTAGGCCTTCAAATGTTGTCAATTTCTTCGAAACTACAAATTTCAGGTTCCATGATTAGCATTCATTATTTAGTGTTCTGAAAAAGTGACGAGACTCATCTTTGGGAAAGCCATTTTGCTAAATTTTTTGCAAATAGCGTCTCCATCGAATCAGAGGAATCTCGAACTTATGCCCCTAATTTACGAGATTGCTATAACAGAATATTGCCTCCTCGTATCTAATATCCCCATTTTCAGCCTGTACAACTATTATGGAAACAAATAAAATTCTTAAAACTAAAGGAGAGGTTAAAACTGAAAGAAAGGCAACAAAAGATGTTGCGAGCTGTTCGAAATGAAATTTAAGCAACAAAAGACTTTTTTGAAGTCTCCAGGTTTGAAAAGCCTTTGGTGAGTGGAAAATTGTTGGTAAAACATTGTAAGCAGCTGTAATGTACTGCAATGGCTCTTCATCGCAGCAGATGCAGGTAAGTTGAAGATGCAATAAAAACAGTATGTCATAACACTTCCAATTGATTTAGTACTGTACTGTTCAGATTCGCTCTGGAGCTGTAGTAAACCGATCAAGTTGCTTGTC
Organism: Kappaphycus alvarezii; assembly: GCA_002205965.3. Lineage (NCBI taxonomy): Eukaryota > Rhodophyta > Florideophyceae > Gigartinales > Solieriaceae > Kappaphycus > Kappaphycus alvarezii. The sequence goes on from NADL03000649.1 coordinate 1,392,486, forward strand.
ACACGAGCAATGAAGCCTTTCTGGACCTGGGCCCAGGTCACGAGCACTTTGTACAGACCAAAGAGGAGCACTAAACGCAAACTAAATGCAAACAAGGTACGTTGCTGACAGAATATTACTGCACGTGTTGCTGCACTTCGCTGAAAATACACGTGTACATGCCACATAATAATTGAGCCTTAACACTCGTGTTTTGTGCATTCCTCTCGTACAATCGGAAAAATCAACTTAAAACGGATTTGAACGGACCCAATTTCAAATCAAAACTCAAAACATCAAGGTGGCACTTTCACCTTCAGACTCCACGGTCCTGATTGAATCAGCACAACCCCTGAACTAGATGATTCCTGACTACTGGTTTCTACCTCTTCAATGTTCTTGTTGCGTTTTTTCCATCCTACGCGGCAGTTCGTTGCACTGCAGCTCGTCTACCCCCACCTGACTTACCAATCACACTCTTTGCCTGCCCCGAACCTTCATAAGGAACTCCATCTCCTCGTTTTCCTCCACACGTCCAATTCCAACCCCAAAGCGTTTCAGGTGCTTCAACATGGTCCCCTCTAACCTTAACATCCGCGCTACAACACTTTCCACTGCCGCCAACGCATCCCCTGCAGCTTTTAGTACCTCCTCTGCGTCGCGTATCTGGTCCCCTGACTGCTTCTTGTCACATACCTTCGAAGCGTAGTCTGCCACCCCCTCCACTAGCCTTACCACCCGTTGAGTGTTATTGACCGCCTCATTTGCCCAACAGGTGGCGTCGTGCACAGTTTCCATTCTTGAAATTTGTTTGATGGTTTCCGTCCTTGGTGCTCCCCCTCGTAGCGTGTACGTCCTTGTTTCGCCTTTTGAACGCCCCAACTGCCCTTCTGTGCTTCTCCCCACGGCCCCTTACACCTCTTCATGCTCAATTGGGCAATGATCACCCACTTGTCCAATTATTCCCCCAAAAGGCGCCAACCTAACCTCCTGCCCCATCCCGCCCAATTCTCAGCTTTCCCTCGGCAGCCTTTTTTCAGACTTAAGTTGACTTTTTCCGCGCCTAATTGCGACGCCACGTCTACCAAGTTCTGTCTCTTTTCCATTTTCCCCCTATCTGCTGTCCAATAAATTCCAGTCATCCCCCTATCCTTCGGCATTGACCGCCTTGCCTCACTACCCACAACAATTACTCTTCCCATCGTCTCCGCTGCACCAAGTTCATCAGCAACATAACAAAGCCGAACAGCATCAGCGCCCTTATCTACTGATTGCTCCACCTCCCACAGCATATTGACCGACACAGTTCGCTCCCGTCTCAAAATACCCAGCTTCAACAGCAGACCTATTGCTCTGCACCTCCAGGTAACCAATCCACTCACAACGCTCAATCATCTTCGGTGTCCCAATCCGCTGCCAAGGTGCATTACCAACAGGTCACGGGGCAGCCCGTGTAGCCCTTACCACTACCCAAACTTCACCTTCCATATTGTTATATTTTCATCAACCTGCGCGTTCTATCCCGTACCAGCAACAGCAGAGCGATGCCTCCCCCGCATAAATCTCTGCAGCCGCTTTCGTTAAATCCAAGTCACTCGGGGCTATTGCCTGGGCTATCACAAACTCATTTCATGCATGCAAATGATGTCGCTGTTGCGGATGACCTTTATGAATATCCAAGTCACTCGGGGCTACTGCCTGGGCTATCACAAGCAAACTTTTCACGCATGCAGATGATGTCGATGTTGCGGTTGACCTTATGAATATGGCCGGGGTGTCGAGCCGACCTTACCATATGCAAGCAGCACTCGCTTCGTCGAAATTCCCCCATCACCGAATTCCGAGTGTGGCCCCTTCTGTCCTTGATTCAATTTTGCCAGATACAGAGCAGAATAGGTTAAATATGGGTGTCACTATTTCCATGCCCCTCTCACTCAAATCGAGACGAGCAATTGAGAGACAAGTTACTGTTCCATCACATCAAGAATCGTCGAGCCATCCGCAATCGCTGCACCCCTTATTGAATCAGCACACCTCGTCAAAGCACAGCGCCAAATGAGATAACCGTAGTCTGGACTGTCCAAAGGCTTTCAATCAAGTCAATTTTCTCAAAAGACCCATTTCTACTACGAATTGTGGCGCAAAGAAACGGACGTGCACATGACGCGATCAAAAGTTCGGGCCAAGCTCACATTAAGATGTACATTGAGGAAGAATGACGCTTTACTATGTACATTGACACGCTGCCTTTGAAGAAGCACGATCACCAGTGCTGCTGTGGAAAGTAATTGGAACTCGATTCAATCTCACTTGGCACCGGAGAACGCATAAGCAAACACCAACGCAGCATGGTTGCCCCGTTTGCAAGAGCCTTTTTGCGATAATGTCGAGTCTGGACCGGCATCAGCGAACTCTTCCCGCAAAACTGCAGATATTGCCGCTGTCATTGCACTTGAGATGCGAGTGTTCTTTCTTCTTCCGCAGTGTCCTCGAGCGACCGGCTGTGGCGGGATGTGCGTGACGGGTTTTGCGGTTCGCCCATTTTTTAATTTAAGGCTGCTCGGGCGGCATCCTTTACAGCGAAAATTCCGGGCTCCTGCCTTCAGATGAGTCGCACGAACTACACGACGCGCTCGGTTCTTTGACCCCTACCTTAACTTGCGACTTTTCCAGCCTAAATCTTCGGCTCTAACCGCGTCGCTCAACCACATCGCTCGAATGAAGGGCAGAACTTCGTGCATCGAGAGAGGAATGACTTACAGTGGGCCTTCTTACAGTGGTACAACATGCAGCACCGATTGATGCCCGGGCACAGTAACCGTTGAGGCCCGGTGACAGAAACCATTGTGACAGGGGTAAATCGTTGGGAAAAGAGATACTCAGAACCAACTACACTAAGGAAGAGTTGTTGCAAGCGAAAACAGTTCTGCCGTGGTGTAGTAGAAGAACAAAAAGGAGTGGATAACGAAGGGAATTGAGATGGCTACAAGCAAGTATGGAAGGGACAGTGTCTACCACTGATGCTATGTGATCAGCGTAGGAAAAATATTCTTGTGTCTGAGGTTGACTCTCAACTTCCTAATACTTGGGACTTAACTTGAAGTTGTCTGCCAACTTGCTTGACCTCCACAAGAGGAAGCAGTTTAATCAGCTTACATAGACTTCTTGGTTATCCTAAAGTCTCAATGGAACAAACTAAAAACCTTAAAATGCATCAATTAGAATCGTGTGAACGAGAAAGACTAACAGCAGATACTATCAGTATAAATATCTAGATTTTTTCTTTAATATCTTATTCCTCTAGATCAGAGCCAAACAATTCACCCGAAATATCCGTTCCACCCAAGCAGCCCCACAAATATCCGAACGGCTTAGAATTTTCCATTGCCTCGTGGGAAATATCTAGACCATTGAAGATGCCCCCACTCGGTTCCAGAGTCGGGACTACCTGGTCCATATTTCCAGCCCCTTCCCCACTATTCCAGCACTTTCCGCGTCTCCTCCCCCTCATCCTCCTCTTCACCCTTCTCTCTATCTTCGTCAGAATAGTCAGAGATCAAAATTACTCCCTCAGTCCCCCCTTCGTTCTTCACGGGAGCTCCATCACCGTTATACACTAGTGGTTCCCAAGGGTCCACTCATTCCTCCTCTTTATCCTCCTCTTCATCCTCTTCCTTTTCCTCTCTTCTTCTTCCGCCTCTTCTTCTTCCTCCTCCTCCTTCTCTTCCTCTGCCTCTTCTGCCTGCTCGAAGCAGTTACGGTGGACCCACTCCCGAACTCGTTCCCGGTCCATCGTTCTACAGTAATCGTCGTAGTCGGTTGGACCATTTGCGATCAGGGCCAGAGCGTTAAGGAGACGGCGTCTTCGGGATGAATTAGCGATGGTGAGGAGGGCGGAGTTTGGTCACGTTGAAGGCAAAAAGGGATGAGCCGATGGGGTAGTTGATGGCAGGCTGTTGCCTCAACGACGTCGATTTCGAACTTTAAATAGGGCAACTTATTCGAAAAGGTTCTCCGCCTTTGACGAAATAAAAAATGTGAAGCAATGCAACAGCTTTGAAATTGCATGCGATTAGGACAATAAATAAAAGTCTGCTTGATTAAATATCGGAACTGAATTTGGGGACGAAGCGGATTACGAGTCTAAAGATTCCTATTCTGAGAAAGAGGACGAAAACGCTCAAAGAAAAATATAAATGGAGTTGCAAAGTGAATTCGAAATCATGGGAAAAATCCGTTCCATGATTTTGTTCCTAAAAGAAATTGATGGAAAGAGTTGTTTTTGGAAAATCATGGGAAGGGAGAACACAGAGGTTTGTGGAAGGGACCGCTCTCCTAAAGAAAGGACCGTTTCCGTTGTAACAAATTGAGGTCCGGTAACCGTGGCTACTGTGGGCATATCGCAGGCGTCCTGCATTAGCATCCCCACTCCCCTCGCGTCGGTGCTTCCGTACCATCAGCTTCAGTAAGGCTTGGAAGACGAGCGGTTGATGCGATTTTATCGCGGAGGCGAGCCTAGCGACTTGAACTGGTGCCGGTCTTACTGCCATGCTTCCTCGATGTGAGGGTTCTGGTAATCTTCACGTCTTAAACGTGCTTAAACACAGCGGCGCTGTTAGTAGCTACTGTAAACTCTAGCCCAAACGATAACATTTTCAAGTTGCCTTTTACTTGAACTTGCATTCACTTGACTGCTGTAGCAACGAAAAATAGCTTGCTCGTTCAACTGAACTTTTGATCCAGCACAGCAAATACTGAAAACTATTCAGCCACGTAATTAATCTTGGTGCTGTGCAAACGCATCCGAAGAGCTAATCTGAAATGCTTACACATGTATGTGTCTCCTAACATGCCCCTCAGATTAGACTTGTTCCATTTTCATTCACAAGATGAAGCGCATTGCTCAAACACGGTTCTCCCTAGTAGCTTAGTCATGCATTCAGCAACCATTGATGTCGTGTCGATATACTCTATCTTAATCATCCTTTTGTTCACATAATCCTCGTAAGGTGATATAATACATCAATGTGCTTGCCACTCTCAGTGGTTGACTCTTTCTTGCCTATCCCGATTGGCAATTGGTTATCCAGATAAATAACCACTGTAGACTGCATGCTTCCAAAAAATTGAAGGATCTTTCTCATGCACAATGCTGCCCATGTAGCTACTTATTGTCCAATTTACTCTGATTTTGTGCTTAAAGAAGCCACGAAACTTTGTAGCTTTGACATGCATGAAACTGGGCCACCAGCGTAGCAAAATACACGTCCACTTGTGGACTTTCTTGTAACATCACCTGCCCAGTCTGAATCTTTGTATCAAATTTCCAGAGTAATAAATTTGATAGTTAATTGTCTGTTTTAAATAACGAATGATTCGTTTTGCAGCAAGCCAACGATCCATGATTGGATCACTATAATGCCTTGATAGACATCCAACAGCGAATATTTTGTCTGGACGGGTAGTTACAGCTATGTATATCAGCTTTCCAACCAGCTCTCTATATGACTGATTTGTAATCAAATCCTCACTCTTTCGCTTTGATAGCGTAATACCTGGTACCATGGGAGCTCTTGTCCCGTTGGCATCTGACATGCCAAACCTGTGTTCTACCTTTCGTACATACCTTCTTCGGTTTATACTTATGACCCCTTCACTTCTTTCTCTTTGTATGTTTACTCCGGGGAAATAGCTTGCTGCCTTGAGATCTCTAATCTCAAAGCGATTCTGAACATTGCCTTGACTACTTGGCACATGTCCTCAGGTTTAGCGGCTATCAATATATCGATCGCTTGTCTGTACAAACATGGATCCCCATCGGACTGCGTAATACAATTTCTTTCATAAACTTGGCGAACTTTTTAGCCCAAGTCCTTGAGGCTTGCCTTAATCCATAAATCGTTTTTCTTAAGTCGCAACCCTTCGTTCTTCCAAAACTATACTTAAATTCCTTTTATAACTTTCTTGGTACCTGAGGCGGCTCCAGGTTCAGCTCCTCATCTATGTTCTCCATTTAAAAACGCAGTCTTGACGTCGATTTGTTCAAGTTCATAATCATCATAGCAGTGTATCCCAGCAGGAATCCTACTCTTCAGAACTTCGTAACTGGCGAAAAATTCTCCATTAAAAACTCACTCCTTGGACCTGCATAAATCCCCGAGCAACAAGTCGGGCCTCATATCGCACGAACTTTTGGTCGGCATCTTTCTTAATGTCAAAGATCCATTTATTCCTATCATTTTATTCCCTCGGTGATGTCACTTACTTCATAAACATCATGATCTGTAATCGTTTTTAGCTCTGCCAGTATGGAATCTGCCTGCTCCTTAAATTTCGGACTTTTCTCTATCTCTTGTATGTATGTCGGTACTTCGTCACTATCCGAGCTATTTTTTATCTCCTGTGCTGTGATTATTGCCATTATACTGTCATATGTCAGTCTGTCTGGTAGTTTCACCGCTCGACTTGATTTTTCTGGTATGTAAATTAATAGATCTCGGTCATCCTTCATTATTTATTTTATTTAAGTGTCAGAGTAGTCTTGTTCATCATCCGTAGATATTTCTTTCAATGTTCTGTCCGTGAGACTTTTCGGTATCTCTATTCTCGGTGCTTATCACTGTGCTCTTTGGACCGTTCTCGGTCCTTGGTTCTTAAATAAATGTAACTTCACGAGAAACTATAAAATTTCCATTTCAGGAAGATGTATCCTGTAAGCGCCGCTATGACTATAGCCGAGGTGTATTCCTCCAATGTGATGGAATCTAATTTGCCGTGGACGTACCTTCTAGGCTTCTTTAGATGCACCTTGCATCTGAAAATCTTTAGATTTGACAGGTCTGGTTTTTCAAACTGTATTATCTCATATGAGATCCTTCTTTCAAAAGAATAATGTGATGAATTAGTCAGCGATCTGTTCCTTACATAGTTCATTGTCACTATGGCATCAGCCCATAGTACTCATAGTTATTCATATTTTCAATCGCTTTCAGTTCCGATAAAATGATCCTTGTGTCATCCGTAAGGGTTCGGTTCAATCTCCTTGCCGTTCCGTTAGATTCGGGCGAAAACCGTGGTGTAACTTGATGCGCTTAACCATTATTATCAATATTCGTTCTACTTCTTTCGACATAAATTCACTGTCCCTATCATTACATAGTGCTTAATATATCTCTTGATAAATTCCCGTGAGATTCATCAGCTACCCAGCGATTCAGGAACCTTCGAACGGTTCTTCAGCAACTAAAACATGACGCACGACTGAGTCATCTAAAAGCGTAAGAATGTATCTTTACCCTCCAAGTGATTGGATGCTTGTTGGTCCCATTAGATCCGAGTGTATGAGCTCCAACACTTTTTTCCTTTTACACTCTAGGTGGATGAGTTGCAGCTGTCTGCTTCCCTTTACAACATGTCGGACAAATATTTCATTCTCAAATCAAGTGCCGAGCTTTCTACGCCCTTAGGAGCTCCTAAACGGATCATGTCCTTGAGAATGTCTGTATAGATATGACAAATACGCCTGTGAATCATATCTATATCAATATTCTTTGTAGTCGTAACCATTGCCCCTTTTTAAGGATTGCTTTCACTGCATAAATGCCGACTGGCTCACAGATTCCGTGCTTCTGTAAGTTCCCTTTCGTTATGTTCTCGCCACTCTTGATGGCCACCAACCTATTCGTATTCGCGTGGAATTTTATGTATACACTAGCCCCTTTTGCCAGTGTCTGAGAAATCATGTTCGTCGTGTTTGGCGCGTACGCCACTCTCTTCAAATTAATGGTCTTACATACTCCGTCAATATCATGTCTCAGAGTAACCGAACCATAGCATCTTACGTTCATATTCATACCTTTTGCAGCAGAATTAATTAAATTATCATTCATGATTGGATGGTACAAACTTAGTCAAAACATCTCGGCGATTTGTCAAGTGCTGTGTTGCACAGCTGTCTTGAAACCACCTTCCCTCTAGGATCATTGTCCCCGTAGTAAAAGCAACGCACGGAGAATCATTTTCGTTTTCCTTCATCAATCTATGCTTTATCTTATTCTGTAACCTTTTTATGTTCTCCCTGATTTCATTCGACGGCCTAAGATTCAATTTGTAGTTTGACGACTGTGGTTTATAGAAGCATTTGGAGAATGGATGACCTCCTTGCTAAATCCGTAGAAATTGCCTGCTAATGCATTATTTGTCTGTCCTCAGGAATCTCTCCTTCTCTTCATAAGGCCTAACTTTCTCCTTTATGTTAAGTTCATCAGTGGACCTTACTTCTTCTCCTCTTATCTCTACTCTCGAGACTATTTCATCAAACAACAACTTTGGTATGTTCTGCAACACTGTCCTTATCATATTGTACTCTGGTCCAAGACCTTGATACCGTGCAAATATATTACCAGCATTTTCAAGCTAATAGCTAATCATTGCCAGATTATTCTCTATATCTGCAATCTCTTCTGCAAACGAACGCACTGTCTGATTACTCTTCATATTCAGATTAAATAGCTATATTTTTAATGAATGATGACTATCAGATGATCCACTCTTCTGCATGTCTCCAATGATTTCCAAACATCCTTGGGTTCGGTTGTCATTGCAGATGATGGAACTCTCTTTGCGTCCACATTAAACATTATCTGAGCCAAACTGCTGCTGAGCTGATACTGTCTTCGCGACGGTTTTCGTGGAGTCCTCCGGTAGCATATCATACTGATATCCTCCCTTCTCTCTACAAACCTCTAAAGATCTCAAGCTTCTAAAGCAAGCTTCAACAGTAATGCCGACGGTCCATGATTCTTATCGGTGCGCTGCTCTATAGATTACCTCATTTTATCCATAACGCTCTCTGAGCCCATAACCTGTTAGGATTCAGGGAATCTTAGAGTCTTAAACATGGTTACACACAGCTGTGCTTTTAGTCGCCACTGTAGAATCTAGGCCAAACGATTACCTTTGTCAAGTTTCGTTTTCCTTGGAGTTGCCCTCAATCGACTGCCGTAGCATCGAAAACTAGCTTATAGTTTTAACTGATCTTTTGATCCAGAACAGGAAATAATGCAAATTACTCAGCCACGTAGTTAATCTTAGTGCTGTGCAAATGCACCCAAAGAGCTAATCTGAAATGTTTACACATACATGTGTTTCCTAACATTCGACTGGTCCTTAGGGGCTGATAAAGGTGAGTACAAGCCATTATTTCCAGAAGAAAGTGTGTCGTGGAGTGCAGTTTTGCCTTGTCTGAAACTGACCGTGCAATTTCCTGAAAGAGACTGGCATTGCTTAAAGAGTGAAAACGGTTTCCGCTAGTACCTTCCTTGCGACTTTTCGTAAGGATCATTGGCACCCATCCTGTACCTGCAAGGAAAAGATAGGCAGCTAAAACCTCGTCCTACCTAGCGGGTCGTTGGGTTTGGGTGTCAGACACCTAGATATACTCGCAGTTTTGTGAGGGTACCGGCCAGCCATGATTAGCGCATGGCGTGGTTAGCAATGAAATCAGGTCCTCTTACAGGGTCTGTTGGGGTCTGGAGTTCGAGTCCTGCTAAGTCTCTCGAGCAGCGAATGAATACTCCATTTCTCCCTGAGCTTGGAACTCATCCCGTTGCTTGGCACCTTCCGCGGCTCGCTTCCGTTCCTTATGAATGTCATAAAGGAGAACCACGGGCCTCTGTAGCTCACTCCTTGGAGTCCGCCTGGGCGACTTACGGCGTAAAATTGGACCTTGAAATGCCGTTTCAAAGATTATGTCTTCCCGTTTCTTCTCTAGTCTTGAAATTTCGCAATGAATCTGGAAGCACTCCAGTTGATGAATCTCCCGTCTTCATGATGGTATAACTGATCCTACGAAGTCAGTTGGCACGGAATCTGGCTGTCATTCTCCCCACTTCAGACTCCAAGAGGTAACCGACTTGACCAAGCTTACTCAGCACCTTTACAATCTAACCCAGGGCTTAAATAACTTATGCCCTCGGTCCTACTCAGCTCCGTGGACTACAGGAGGACGCGGTTCCCTTCTTTGAACTTAACAGTGTTACCTTTTCTATTGTAGTCTCTATTCGTGTCTGACCTTGATTCCCGTCCGCTGTCGTACAACTGACGATGAAGGAGCTCCAGAAGAGTGGAGATGTCGTCTGGTTCTTAGTTGAGGCACGCGGCATCCACTTCATCCCAGGCTTGGAAGGCTTCCACGCGAAAGAGCGCTTTGAAAGGATTCATTCCAGTAGCTACACAGCATCCTGCGCTATACAGGGAGGAAGCTAGGGCAACATGCTCGTCCAATCACTTTATACCGTTGACATAAAGCATGCGAGGTCCTGGACGAGAGTTCGGTTCCATCTTTCCAAGTTTCCATTTGCTTGCCGTTGAAAGGGATATGTCTGAAGCCTGGCGACGCAGAGCCTTCCTGCCAGGTTTCGTATGATTGCACTGGTCAAATTTGGTCCGCCATCCGAGAAAAGCGTCTCCATGGCACCCAATACTGAGATCAAATCTTCTACCAGCACCTGAGCAATGGTCTTTGCGCGCTCTTCCGGAATGGCTCTGGCTCTGATGTACTCTGTGAAAGTATCTAAAATGGGTAAAACCTTGATATGTCCCATTCCGGTATGTGGTGTAATGGCGTGGATGTCGAATGTGACTTGCTGAAATCTTTCGCTTCGGATGTATGAGCTCAAGTGATGTCGGGGCTACGGTACAGGGAAGACATGTTTCACAACAGCTGTATCTTCGGCCATTTACTTTTCAATAATAATGCTTGGGCATGGTTAGCCGCAGGTCGTAATGCGCATTAAGCTTTGACCCATGTAATCCCTTTAGAAAATCCAGTACCAAACTTTTAGGTAAACCACTGGCAGCTCACTTTTTCCAGAATGAAGCAATATTTCTTCTTGATCTACTACAAGGCGTCTTTTGGATTTGGCGTAGTCGTGGAGGTCTCTGAACTCTACAATCTGCGCCTCCTTGATCTTCTTCTTCTCCGGAGGTACCGTTCTCTCTGTGCCTCTGCTGTAGATACTTCCCTAAGTCTCTCGACTATTTACTTTTCGGCTTCTTTCTCGGCTTCCTTGGCAGAAAACTGCAGAATTTTGGAGTCCATTCCAGCATAACAGCGTTTTCATAAAGGTCAGAACTGCATCTAGGCTAAGAGTAGTTGGACCTACTAGCTCTGGCCGTTCCGGTGCTCGATCTTGATGTCAAAATCATGAATATCTAACACCCACCTAGCCAACTTTTCCAGAAGCTCTTTCAGACTCAACAGCCATTTGAGGGAAAAATGGGTAGTGACTACCGTAAAAGATTCTCCATGGAGGTATTGCCGGCATTCCTGTAACGCATACGCCATGGCGAGACATTCTTTCTCTGTCAGTTCACAAATCCTTCCGATTTCCGCAGCACTCTATTAGTGGATGAAATCGGACGCCACCGACCTTTCTCGTCCCACTGCAGGAAAAAATCGTCAATTACATAAGCGATAGCATTGGTAATAATTCGTTTAGGGACCACCTGAGTAGGTGTTGCCAGATCTTTAAGATCGCTGAGGGCGTCTTTCAACTCCGCCCATGCTTTCCATTGAGATTGTTGTGTTGAGAAAATGTAAACAATAATGAAGTCCTCGTGTGCACAAATTTGGCCAACGAAATTACTGTTTGACTACAATACGGGCCATGGCATGGAGGGAAACCAGCAATTTCACTACTGCAGTGGTCACCTTTTAATCAAAATATTTCATTTCAGTACTGCTTTAGGGGGTTTCAAAAATTGGTGAAGTCTATATAAACCTTGGCCTTAGAGCGTTCGGGCCGCGACCTCCCCGAACGGACCGACGAAAAAAGTTCAACCAGCGATTACCTGATGTGCAGCTAAACCCCCACATCCGGTATATCGATAAAAGTTTGTCTGATCTGCGAGTTCTTTCAATCTGACAGAAGGTAAAAATATCTATCAGATTTGCCTCTCTGTCCGATTGAAAGCGGGGTATAACATTCTGTTTTACTCTGTTCCCTCGGGATAGTGTCCAGTGCCGATAACAAAAAGGATTCCAGGGATCAAATCCCGTGCATCAATCCCAGTCGACGACGTCATCTATCGGGAAAAATGAGAGGCATCAAAGTTCTGTCCGGCATCTACAGGAAAGGGAATGCCGTAACCTGAGAAGATCTCAACCGAAAATGCCGCGGTTTGAGCATAAAGCCTCGCGAGAAGATCGTATTCTAGGCCAACCGAAAGGAAGAAGAAAGGTGAACTTCAGAAACAGAGGAAAGACATCGAGGATTGAATTCTAGTGGTGAAGTCTGCATACAGACACTTGAGCTATAACAACAGCATGTCTAGTTTCACTCTGGCGTAAACATTGAATTTATCAAGGACAGTCGTTATATTAAAGGAATGAAAGTTTCAAAAAAGTGAACCCTGCCGAGCCAAGCAGTTTCTCGACTCACTTGAGATACTTCTCAATATTTGACCCAATCTGGGATAGCCAGCCGTTCTCCACGGCCATTTTGTTGTCATAACTGTTCCTTCAGGAAATCATAGAGTAAGGAAGCCTTGTCCGCAAAACTATCAACAAACGCAGCGAACAAGTTCGCAAGCCAAAGGAATCTCATCATTTCGTCTCCTGAGGCCGGTCCAATCAACTTATTAATTGACTTCAAATGTTTGCTGGAGGGCCCCAGCCCGTCTTTATCCACCACATTACCAGGTACCTCGGCGCGTCGGAAACCAAAGGAACACTTGGATAATTTAGGCCTCGCGCCTGCTTTCAGCAGTGTATCCAAGATAGCTCCTTAGGATTAAAAGTGCTCCTCTTCGGTGCTATGTCCAATGCTTGCATCGTCAAGAAGCGCCAAGACATCTCTCTCTTTCTAGTCTCCCAATATGTTGTTTTCAACCCGTCGAAACGTTACTGGAGAATTTTTTTGTCCCATAGGAAGTCTTGTGTACTGATAGACGCACAAAACCGTACTCAATGCGGTAAAAGGCTTGAAATCTGGATTTAATGGGACTTTATATATCCGATCCTTAAGGTGAAACACGGAGAAGATCTTCTCTCCTCCTAACCAGTATATTATTTACCTCATAATCTCCATGGGATATGAATCCGTGATCGCAACGTCATTCAAGCGATGGAAATCGGAGGTAGCTCGTATATCTGAGTCTTTCTTCTTCACGAATACATCATTGGTCGACCATGGCGACACCGACGGTTCAAGTACCTCAAGCTAGATTAGCATCTGCATGTTATTGCGCTCAAACTCCTCTTTCTTTGGAGAACGTTTTCGAATAGGAGCGCAGATTGATTCTGCCTCTGGCTGGAGTGATATCCTATGCTGGATGTCGACTATCTTTCCGAGACCTTTGAAAATAGCCCGTCGATCCTATAAAGGATTCTGCAACTACTGTCGCATATTTCGATTAAATTATTAACTCGGATAAGTGCGTGGGCTTGATTGCCTCTTCCAGTTCGTGGTCTTCAATGACTGCTTGTACTACCTCTTTAATTACCGATTCTCGATCTAAGCCCCCTATCACCGGACCGTTTACTCTCTCTCCTTCATACATAATGGAGTCTGTATCCCTGGGAAAGTCCAACCGGAGTTCATTCCTTCTCCAGAAACTTCGTCCAAGCAGAAGTTTATCCGGGAGCTTGCTCATCACTAGCACGTTTTCATGGATCTTAAGTCCCCAAATTTGGACTTTTATGGACACTTCAGCTGTCACGATGATTCCTCGGCCGAGATGGCCTTGCTCTCCGTTCTGTAGATTACTCCTCCCTTACTTCTGAACCATTACTCATCAATCCAGATAGAAGACGCACCCATGTCAATCGGCGACCTCATTTTTCTCCCTTCATATTGATCGTTACAACGACTTCCCTATCATCCGCGCCCTGATGAAGAATAGTCTTTTTAAAAGCTCAAACACCCTCACACTTGTTGCCAATGGCCTTGGGGCTGGGATCTAATTGCGGGCTGGTGGATTCGGACTTCCAACGCCTTCCCTCTCAAGACCTTAACTTGGGCCACGCTGATCCATATCTCTTCTTTTTTTAGGCAGTCTCGATCCATATGTCCCTTACAGTTGCAACAGCAGCAAACTCTCTGAGATGGCTTGTAACTTTGTTCTCCATATCCCAGTCCTCTGGTTCCAGCATCGTTGTACACAATCCCCTGCTCCTGAATCTGACGTACTCTCTTACCACCGCTTGTCCGTTGCACTGAAGAAAGTCTTTAACCATAGTATCAAAGTCTCCCATATTTAGCATGGCATGATCCTGAAGGCGGCCTGGGAGCCCTGCGGTTCAGCATAATCTCATATGAGATCGGAATCTGCGGTGCCGTGGAAGCGAAACTAAGTCGTTCCCCAACAGCTGAAATCTATTCATATTTTTCGTTCCATTTCACATCGAAGAACTTATCATGCAAAGCGCTAAACTGCGCTTTGTTGCACTACCTGGTCTGCAAGAAGTCCCAGAGTTTGTCAGCTGAGTGATCACAGTGAATGCTAGCCAATTTGTCAAACACTCTAGCGGCGTCTCGTTCAAAGGCGTGCGAAAGAAAACGGCTTTCATCCTTCTCATGAATAGGAAAGTCTTCAAGAGCCGGTACCAAGCACGCTTGGCATCAAAGAACGAACCATCCCTTGCCCGGGGCAGCAAGAAATCTCAAAGGAACTTTTTTATACTTTATGTGCAACGTTCAAAGGATTCAATGTGGCCACATCTTCCCTGTCCCTAATTGGATGAGCTTCAACAGATGAGTTGTTCCCATGGTGCTCGCAGCGGACCGACTTTTCGAAAGCTCAGTAGCCCTACTCACCTTCCCTGTAAGTTCTACAGCCTCCTTTAGTGCAGACTTCATACCAGTCATTTCCCCCGGATTCCGTCCACTACCTCCAAAGAATACTGGCCGTCCTTTGAAATGCCTTATGGCTTGAGTTCCTTAGCAACATCCTCCAATATACCGTACCCAACTCTTTGGCACCTATCAGTTTCAAAAGCATCATCAGGCATGTCCTTATTTTCATTCGCTCTTGATTCTGAACGAACCATGTTTCTTTTTCACAGGCGAAAATAGGCTTCTTAGTCAGAAAGTGTCTATCCTGTTGTTGACATTTTCTGTCAGGACGTCTCTTCTTATCTGGCGAAAATAGCTTCCTGAGTACTCTGATTTTCGAGGGAAGCCCCTCCAATACCCGGCTGATTCCCGCCCCTCTATTAACGTGCCTATGAGAATTCTGAATCCCGGGAGCCTGCAAAGTGCCCGAAAGACTCACAAAACACAAATATCTTCTGAAACGGCGTTACCTTGCCTTTAAAACTGAGTCCCGTCCACAGATTCCAAGACAATCGTTTCTTGATTGCATCCTCCCCCTGACTAGCTTGGGTATTCGTGCTGGTAAAATCGATTTTATGTTACAACTTCGCTCTGAAGCTGTAAAGCACGGATCAAGCTGCTTGTCACACGAACAATGATGCCTTTCTGGATCTGGAGACCAGGCCAGGGGGACTTTATATAGATCACAGAGTAGCATTAAATGCAAACTAAATGCGAACTAGGTATGTTGCTGATAGAATTCTACTATGTGTGTTACTGCACCTCGCTGACAATACAATTGTACATGCCATGTACAAATTGAGCCCTACCAGTACAGTATTTACGTAATGATTCCAAGTAGAGCTGGGTTCCAATCCGCCAGAAGTTCCTACCCGGGAACCATGCAGTAACCTACCACGAAAAAATTTGCCAATATTGTACTCGGAACCTCTACGAGTGACACTTTTTTATACCCTACCCGGGAGAAATACATAAACGATAGTTGTTAGTCACGAATTTAAATTTTACTCTGCAAGATATGCAGTTTTCCCTCTTGCTGCGAGGGGAGGCAAGTATAGCCGCCGGTGCGGGGGTATGCCTCAAAAGCTTAGATAGGTCAACGGCTGGTCTCCAGCTGGGGAGCTCTATAAGAATGAAAAGTTCCGTCAATTTTAAAACTTTTACTGTTCAAAACTCGCCGGGGTTCCAGCTGCGCAGTAGGTGGCTGTTCTAATACTTTTGCATTTTACTATACTGTACTGTACTTTAACACACTCGCCGAGATAAACACCCGTTTTCATCACTTTGGAACATATCTACCCGGAATTTTCTCTTTACCTTTTAGAAAAAAAATCCGCAGAAAAAGAATATATTTCTGATTCTGTTCCTAAAATATTTCGTCATGTACTGCATTCAGCTCTTTTATTTGCTTCCAGTGAGGAATTATGTTCGACTCACACCACAGTCTAGTTATCAGAAACTGTTTGCCCAAACTATCTCAACTGAATTCCTTCGACAAAATCAGCACCCTCGCGAACAGCTACGCATTTCACTTCCAACCACATGTTGCAGTCTCAAACAATCATATGAAACGTTCAAAACAAAATTTGTGTATGTTTTCTAGCGTACAAAAGGTAATTGATGGTTCAACTTTTGGTTGATGCTACCTTTAAAAATGCCGAAACATCAGGCCAGTGTTTACATAGAAAAAATTCTCCACACTAGCAGAGATAAATTGTAAGCAAAACGGTACTGAATTCAAAGATATGCTAGAAAAAGTGACCTTAGAGGTATCAAACTGCAAGGTTCTGAGGGCTCATGTAGCAACTTTCAGTGAATCCGACAGCACTAAGCATCATGGCAAAGTTTTTTGGTCCAATTGGTAAGGAGGCATAAAGTAGTTGCTGACTGGTGGGGTCCCAAATGTTTCGAGAACACATGCCAGATGGCTAAGATGGCTCCATGTAATTGGCTTGGCACAGAGTAGTATGATTTTTCTTTTCACATTGGTGCGTGGGTACAGTGTACAAGTGGCACTGATGTCTTCTTACAGTGTAAATACTTGTTAAAAGTTATTGTATAAATGTTAGGAATAACTGTTAGGATATTTGAGGTAGCCTATGGGCATTATATTTACACCAATCCCCCTAAGAAGAAGAATCGCCTCGATTCTTGCACTTGTCTAGCAGATCTTGAGAATTTTGAAGTTCATTTTCTGATACCCATGACTCGGAGTTGTCGTCACGTTCATACCATTTCCTTTTAATTAGATATTTTGTGTTTCCTTTTTGTTCCTTGTGAATGAGAATGGATTCGACTTCGTAATCGTCTTGTCCATCTTGAGCCTTTGAGGTGAATGCGGCGGAATTTGGTGATAAAACACATCTTCAAAGTATGGCGTAATGTGACTAGCATGGAAAACATTGTGAATTCCCCTCTTGATCACTTGTTGGAGAATATTTCAACGCAATGGAAACCCCTTTGTATCCTCAGATATTTGAAATGGACCACGAAACGTTTGGTTCAGTTTTCAAAATCCAAGATCATCTTTTAGGGCTAGGTTTCTTGTGGATAGTCATGGTTTATGGCCAACTTTGTAATTGGTCGTTCTCCTAATTCTATGTACGTAGAAGGCAGTTACTTGATTTATTGACTTGGTCTTGAGTCTTTTCAGTGATTGACGCATATTTTTTGATTAATTACAGTAAAAAGAATCACAGAGGAACTGTGTTTCCGATAGGTTGTCTGTGATGAGTATGCCCAAGGGACAGCTCTGGGGTGAATTACGTAATTGAGGAAGAAGGGAGAGAATTTTTTTGTTGCGTTAATTGATGGACTGTAAGCAACTTCGAGGTGTACAAAATATTTGTCCCAATCCGACTTGTCGAAGCTACCAAAAAATCGAATCATTGCTTCAATTTTATTCATCACTATCAAGGATTAGCCATCTTCTTGCGGCTTATACGCTGAAATAGAGGATATTCTGATACCTAGAAAGTTGTACAGAGTATCCCAAAATTTGCCCAGAAATAGAATTTTTATTTCAAATGATAATCGTCGGAATTCCGCGATTTCTGTAGGTGTCTTCCTTGAAAAGCATGGAAGATGAGAGATAGTATTTTTTTAAGCTTGGTTGGAATAATTCGGATCATCTTTGACAGCCTTTCAACGACAGTTAAGATTCTACTGTTCCATTTTTTAGCTTCGAAGTGATATAATGTAGTCAATTGTAATGTAGTCAATTGTTATGTTCGTCCACTTGGTTTTCGGCTGGTCCAAGGTTTTAGAAGACCTTCTGTTTTCTGATAGCATTCTTTGTCTCTTTGGCAGTAGCGAGAACGAGACTATAGGACTATATCCGTACGAAAGTTTTTCCAGTAAAGATTCGGTGATATTCCATTAATAGTTTTTGAATTTCCCAAATGTACAGTATCTGGAGTAGAATAGTAGTCATTTAGTAACATGACTCTCAATTTTGCACCTGGGACGCAATTTTTTCCGTTTTTAGTAAAATCAATCTTTTTCTTTCGAATGCTTGGTTTAGATCCTTGTATTTTA
Source organism: Kappaphycus alvarezii (assembly GCA_002205965.3). NCBI lineage: Eukaryota > Rhodophyta > Florideophyceae > Gigartinales > Solieriaceae > Kappaphycus > Kappaphycus alvarezii. Next base: position 1,410,839 of record NADL03000649.1, read on the forward strand.
CTTTTAGGTTTTCATTTAGCTCGAGATCTTTTGCCAGCTCTTCCAGCTCAGAACGTTTTACTTTAAGGTTTTCATTTAGCTCGAGATCTTTTGCCAGCTCTTCCAGCTCAGAACTGTCAAAATAAGGTACGAATATCTCGTTTTGATTCCGGGTATGTCTTTGTGATTACTTCCTGGACTAATTCTCTGTTTCGATGGTTAGGTGACCGTGCAAGCTGGGGTTGTCTTGAGAAGGCATCGGCAACAATCTTTAATTTCCCGGAGATGGGTATAGTTTTGAAATCAAAGTTCGCTAATCTTTCCAGCCACCTGACCTGTCCCTGCGACAGATTGTCCTGGGCCTCGAGGTATCTTAATGGGTAGTGATCGGAATGGACAGTAAAACGTTTTACGTATAGATATGATTTCTACCAATTCAAGTACTCTCCAATGGCTAAGAGCTCTCTTTCATGAGCGGCAAAATTTTGCTCAGCATCACTTAGAATTCCAGAAGCGAAGGCAAATATTCTTCTGTATTTTGCATCCTCTTGTTCCGATACAGCTCCAATTGCGTACTGAAAGGCGTCTGCATTGACACACCTTGGAAGTTCAGATTCAAACGTTGTAAGGACTGGGGCACTATTTACGCGCACCACACCAATCCTTTCCTAGGATTGCATCATATCTTTTGACGGGGCTCATGGCGCAATACAGTGGTTCCGTGTATTTCTTTATTTGAACTTTCACGGGGCGGGATATTTCTCTCAACTCTTGATCGACACCGTTCGCCATCTCGGCAAGGTTTCTGATATTCTCGTTTCGATCTTATGGTAGTCGCAGAACAATTCATTGAGTAAATTGATCTCCCTACCTAGGTCGATGAGAATTTTTGCAGGTCCATTGGATATCACTGGTTTAAAGATCAGGAGTCCTCTATGATTCCGTGGGAAAGTTCGAGTTAGTGTTCCCAATAGTTGTTCTGAGGCAGGGTGAGTGTCTGACATCATAATAAAAAATCTAAAAGTCACATACAAAGGTGGGAAGTATAATTGGCCCTCAGCAAAATATGACAGGAGTCTACTGAATTTTAGTCTTTTTTTTTATTGTACAAATATTTTCCTGTAATTTGGGGTCATGGATTTCCGTAAGAATTTCCCCCGTCCAATAGTATTTGTGGACCAGTTTCGGTGAAAAACGTAATGACATACCTACGTTTGCACGCGCTTTTATGATTGCTCGGAAAATATCGAGGTGTGGGGAAAATGCTGATTTGACCGGGCCAAGATCGTGAACTAAGGGTTGAATTCTGGTTAGAGGTGGGCCAGAGCTCCCAATTGGGCTCAATAATCGTTTTTATCGGGGATAAGTCCAGGTACATTGGGGGTAGGTCCGCAGCGAGGTTGAACTTGTGGGAACGTGCGCAGCCCCTAAGTCAGCCCATGACTTTGTCCATAAGTGCAATGCTTCTCCCAGCATATCTGCGTGACATGTTCTTAGGATGTTGTAGGAGAGCAGATAAGAGGTGAAAAGCAGTAGAGGATTAGTGGAGTTAAGATATTGAAAAAACGGAACAAAAGAAATGAGAGAAGATGCGGTAGAGGTTTGATAGGTTAAAAGGCATAGTGTATAAAGAATTGAGCTATTTGAGGTTTTCATCTTTAAGAGACGGCAGCGGGTGGAATAGCGCGATATTTTACAGACTTAAGCACAGGGTAACACTGGTTCAGAGGATTGGGTGGATATAGGTATTGAGAATACCAAAAGGCCCAGCCAGGGGAAGTTGAAAGGGATAGGTGGGACACAAAAAAAGGTGATAGGAAGCTAGGGTTTTTAGAGGTTAAGTGGAACACGGACTAGAAGATGAAAAATTTTGGGGGCAGAATTGGTAGAAGAGACCTGCGCCATTAAATGTTTTGGAGAATAAATGAATAATGGAGGTAGCTTTAATGATATTCGGAGTGCTGATAGTTAGATATAATTGTTACTTTGGAGATGGGTACTTTTAGAAAAAATTATTACAGATGAAAGTCAACTAAAGGGGATTAGGGAACAGGTATTTGGGAGAGGTTCTGTTAGTGAATATGGGGTGATAACTTATCTAGGCCTTTTATGGGCTTTCAGCAGAATAGCGGACAAATTAGAGTTAGCTAGGGGGTTAGGGGAGAAGGAGACTCAGTCTTAAGAAGAAATGATGTAAAGGAATATGATTATGATAATCGAATAGAATGCTTAAGGTGATTGATGCGGATAACGGGAAAATAGAAAATTGGGTAAGAAACGTTAGAAGGCCGGAGTTTAGGTACCGGCCGGGTAGGGATTTTGATGGCCGCGGGATTGATTGCACATGTTGAATAGATCATTCCTTAACGCTTGCAGAGTCTCGTAAATTGTTCAGGAGTAATTTATTTTTTCGTTTACAGCAGTCCAAGTTTTAGACGGGGAGAAATCTCGGATGTGAAAAAATGTTGTACATGTCGATTTTGGCCACTTTTCGTAGCAGTGGACTGTACGGTTCTTCGAAATGGACAAAAGAATCGTAACTGACCATGATTTCTTAGCAAATAAATGTAATTGGCATAATGTACCAAAACTTTTAATCATATAGTAGGCGAAAAGAGCGACATGGAGACTAATTTTGATGCCATTTTGAGAGAAGGTATTGCGAAAAACTCGATTTTAGGGAGTGCAAGTTCAATCAAAAGGTAATTAATGTGCTTAATAGGTGATTTTTTCGTTTTATTAGACGTATTTATTTTATTCGTGTGCTGATGCCATACCTCACGTGGTAAAATGGGTGGATTAACTTAAATTTCCTTACTAGATCCATTTTGTGAGATTGCGTGACACCCAGTGAATCAAAAAGGTGTAATTAGTAATGGATGTGTAGGATAAGCTGAAAGTGAAGCTCTGCATAAGAGTAAACTTCGCCAAAAACGTGCTCCCCAAGTGGAAGTGGTGACGGCTCGGTTAGGGAACAAATGATGCGATAGGCCCTGAGTGTTTTCTTTGGATCCTCTGAGGGGACTTGGATGCAAGATTCGTTTCGAGCGGAAAAAATGCAATGAGTCGTCAGTAGTAAGAAAGTGGGCAGTGTTTGCTGAACACGAGGCTCTACCGACTTTAAGTAAGTGACCTTACTCTAGGATTTGATGATATGATACTTCCTAACCGAGGACAATGACAAATAAATGCTGTACTGTCTTTACCGAATCCAGTTGGTGGGGAAATACTGCTCGGAACACGAAAAATGAAGCAATTCATATTAATAAGGCATGTGTTCGGTGCGAGGAATGTAATGCTCCTGTAGGTGGTGTCAGTAAATAATGACGCAGAGTGACCTTGTTCTTTTTACTGGATCTATATGGCAGGTAGGTCTGACTTGAAACCAGATGGATCGAAAATGGCAAAAAATTAAAAAATCTGTATGGTGCTCGGAATTTGAAGATTTCTGTAAATTTATATATATATCGTTATTAAATTCACTTGCTGATTCGATGCTTCATTAATAATAAAAGAAACGTGAAAATACCTTATTTTCTTTATTGAATCCATTTGATGGGGATATGTCAGCTGAAATATGATGAATTGATTAGCCAATGATTGGAACAGGTCGTCTTAGTAGGGCATTTGTTGGCTGCGCAGAATGTAGGGTCAATTTATATGTGTCGGTTTTGAATTTGATTGATCGTGCAGTGCTTCCTAAGCAAAGTTAATGACGCAAAATGGCCTTATAGTATTAACTGGATCCATTTGGTTGGGAGGTGTGACTTGAAACCTGATGGATTTCTCATGTCACGAGAAAAGGAAATTTGTATGGTGCGCGGGATTTGAGGGTTTTTTGAATGTATTTTTGTCGTTATAAAAAGTCATTTGCTGCCTCGATGCTTCCGAAATAAGAAAAATGACGTGAAAATGCCTTATTTTCTTTATTTAATTCACTTGACGGGTATGTATCAGTTGAAATCTGATAAATGGAGCAGGTCTTCTTAGTAAGGCATTTGTATGGTGCTTATAATGTGAGGCTCAGGTCAACGGGGGTTGGAATGTATGTCTTGAAATAAATTCCAAACCCTAGGCAGATCTTCGGAAAAAGTAATTTTTGGGAGGCACCCAAAGTGAGCCTTTTGAGCATGGATGAGAAAGCTCTATCCTTCTAAAAAATATCGTAGCCCTACCCGATGCAAAAGTGAGTGTCATTTCAGCTGGAGGAATTTTGAAATTTCGCATCATATGAAATGCTTCAGAAACATATGACTTATGGATAAATGGAATTGAGGGCCATACGTACATGTTTCCAACTGACATAATGTAGCGATGCGAAAGGGATTTTGGACCTCTACTAGACGTCCAAAACTAGAGCGTCATTCCAGGTTCTATTTCCATAAAATTGGTCACAACATCTATTTCATACGGGGGAGAATGGAGTTTGCCATTTCTGGTCCTACTTGCAAAAACAATCACCATAACTTCTATATAACATCTCAGGAGATTTTAGTTTTCAATAAGATAATTCAGAGCGAGCTGTCATTCCTTTGTATCGTGTTTTTGTAACAATGACAGTGAAGACCATCTGGACATGTTTCTAACTGACTGACTTTGCCATGCGAAAAAAGTTTTGGACCTCCACGAGTACCTTAGAACTAGATCGTCATTACCGTTTCTATTTCCATAAAAATGATCAAAACATCTATCTTATATGGCGTGGAAATTGGAGTTTGCAATTTTCGGTTCTACTTGCAAGACAATGCAAGTATCATAACGTCTAGCTGACACGATCTGGAGACTTGGGTCTGCAATGGAGAGAATTCAGAGAGAGCTGTTCCCAAATTTTCTGAGTGTTCTTTAACCTTTCATAGTTAAGCTTTCATTCTTTTTTTCGCTTTCCAGGTGTATATATACGTGTAAAATCATTACTAGATAGCTAATATTTGGTATAAGTTGGGCTCTCCGCTTGCAATTATTATTGGATACTTAGGCTCCGTCTTTTATCGTTCGTCTCCTCCCTCTCCCTCTCGAAACACTTCTACCCTGCACCGACATCAAAATCAGAATCAAAGGTTATCTTTTTCTACTAATTCCTTGCGTACCACTCTAAAAATCACTTTATCCCAAATTGCGCAAATTTTCTGTGCCAATGTTAACATCAAGCAACTCAACATCATCTCAGATGTGATGTTTGGGAAGTCTCTTCGTCCATCCGATAATGCCACTTACGAGGTCGTCGCGGAGGACATGAGGAGTTTTGGATTTGAAAAAGCGAAGATAGGAACATTTATGATGAGGATCAAGTCCTCGTAGTTAGGTCACTTCAATGGCGTCGCACCCGTCTCTATGAATTGAATGGTTTGGAACTTGAACGCTAGAGAAATTGAAAAACTTCTGTTTATAAATTTATGCACTTCATAAGCCGGCGACTAGTCGGATATGAAATAATTCACGTTAATTAATGGACTTCACCGACACAGGAGGATTTTTTAAGCCTTCTAAAATCGGGAGGTTATACTCGAAAGTATGTTTTTTTATATTTTCATTAATATTCTCATCTACCAGGCCTTTTTTATGTCCTACAACGCATCTCGCATTGCAAAAGCAACATTTCAGTGCTTTCTCGACGAATTGATCTGCATGAGAGGCCAAATTTTCCAGAACTGATTACATACGGCGATGAGGATTTCAAAGAAACAGATCTCCGTTCTGAAACTTTTGAATGCATGCAATTCCCTTTCACAGAGATTGATCCAGCTTTGGTGCCCTTTGGGACTCTTTTAGCTATCCAAAATCATAAACTGAGGGAAAAAAGGTTGTGGACTCATTTGCAGGCTTTTCTATCTGGTACCATCAGATCGATGATGATGATGGGAAGAAAGAGCGCATTTTGTTCATTTGTTCACGCAGCTTTTATGTATTCTCATTCCCGTTTTATGTTGGCCATAAAACGATTTGTGTTCGCCGCTATATTTGTGGTCTACCAGCAGGTCCACAAGAAAAACGCCACCTTAAGCGATGCGGAAGTTCTTGAAATGGTCTCCAGCAGCATTACTAATGCTATGCTCGATAAACTGTCGAGATGGGAAGCCGAAAAAAAGAGTCTCTCAGATACTCAGATAATGTTTTGGGCGCTTACTGTGACTTTGATGTGTTCCACTGCCCCATTTGATCACGATTTTGAACAAGCTTATTCTACATTTCAAGATTTTTTGCAGAGTGTGTGTTCGCGTGAATTTGCTTGTTAATATCTTCCACCAGCAAAACATCTATTCGACTCCATCCAGTCCCGTCTTATCTCAACAGCTCGTGGCATGAAAATTGAGAAGTGCACAAAGAAGCTAGATGAAACGACATCCCCTCATAAAAAGAAAATGCGAATCGACACTCATGTCTGGTCTGAAGTAAGTGTTGAGGAGGATTCTCTAGAAGTCGTCGAGGACACCCGCAAAACGATCTCCGAAAATATAGGAACAGGCAATAATCCCAACGTCATTGTTGCTCCTATCCCTAACATCACCGTGGATACCGATCCAAAGATCGACGTGGTGAAACCTATTCTAGAGGTCTACAAGGAACGCGCCCGGTCGCAAGAGTGGTGCATCTTCCGTCAGGAGAAGTTACGGTGAGATAAAGGATTCTTCAGCGCCCTGATGATGACGGTGAAGGCGCGGACGAATATTTTCTTTTAATGATGTTGGAAACGTAGAAATAGTGGAAATTCAGATTCTAAGCACGTATGGAAGCTGATAATGAAGTTGGATGCCTGAGAGGAGACGATGCTGCGACTATAAGTCGGCTTTTAAGCGATCGCAGGAACCGGGAGAATGCCAAATGAAATGGTAGCAAGACTCAGAGTAGCGAAAAGATTTGTTCTAAAGGGGCCTACTGCCAATCCCATCGCGGTAATGAAATTAAGACGAGACGTGAACTAGTCCGTTCGAAAAATGCCAAAAGAAGGAATTACTCGCGAAAACGGGCATTTGGCGTACCTTCCAACCGTCGAGTTCAGCTGCCCTTATTTATCCACAAGTTCGAAGTAAAAGTGCGTGCTCCTCAAATTACCTCGAACTGGCTGATAAATATCTAGAAAAAATCAAAATTGTTCAAGTCTTACAGCACGAAAAGCAAGCCTTCGAAATAGAGCTGGATTCCCTCAACAACGGGGCTAAATGAATTGGCTTTTTCAAGTTCTATGATAATTGCTACGTACATAAAGTCTCTGAGGTGCTTGAAGAGATTTATCTTAAGATATGTAAGATGGAGTATTTATCATTATGAAAAAGGCTCCTGAGAAGTCCATTGGAAACGGCAAGTTTACACTATACTCTCAAAAGATCGTTGCTTCGCTCGATTTCGATGGAACTTGGTCGAATATCGCTTCAATTTCCCTCTGCCGCTTTTTGGTCTGTGATAGTATCCTGTAGATCCAAACATAGTTTCAAAATAGATCTGTGAGCTCCGAGGGGTTGGACGGTGACCTCTAAGCTTTCCCAAAATTGAAGTTTTGAAAATTCATGCGCAGATTCCCTCTTTGTGAAATTCTTGACATCACTGGCGAAGAAACGGAGGTTGTCAAGAAATATCTCACCGTCACCCATCCATCATCTCCAAACATGTTCCGAAAGTTCATTGCATGAGTGTTTGATGGCGTGAGGGCGACATTGGTTGGGGTCTTCGAGGCGTTGAGATCTATTATCTTCAGAAAGTGCCATTGTGGTGGTCATTCTGTACATGGAAAATATAATGAAGATGCTTTCAACCGCGATACTGAAATAAATAATGTTGAAAGATCTGTTTCAGTATCTTTTCTGATGACGCTGCATCCGTTGGATAGAGTGATCTCGGAAATTGGTTTCAAGGCACATGTAAGCATTTTTCTAAGTTATAACACTGCTGCATTAGCGTCAGTCTTTCAAATACAATATAAACCAGTAGAAATTGGGGCTTTCATTTAGAAAGAGCAGACCAGGGAATTATATCCAACATGGGTAGGCTTTTGCCATTGGTTCTTGCGCAAACCTATTTAGCTGACTTGGAGAGTTGTTTCAAGGATAACAAGCATCCCTTTTCTTCGTTTAAACAGTAACAGCTGTTTGCAAGTGGTATAAAAGATACTCTGTACTGGCTCTTTTCCATGACGGTAACCTAGCTTCGAAATTCAACCACAACAGTGATGGTAGTTGCGTTGTCTACGAGGGGCAGCTGAGCCACGGAAATCTCTTGGAATTGTCATCGAAAGGAATGGAAGCGCTAAAAAAGAAGCATCTTGTTGTTCAGATGTTGTACCCAAAGCTAGTTTAAGGGCTGTTGACGTCCAAAAATGCTAGTAATGTCCTATCTGTCGTGCTGTAGAACTAATATTATAACATGGAGCAAGTTACGAAATCAATTAGCGTGCCATCAAGTTGGGAGTATGAATATAATCATTAACAATGAGGAGGTGGTAAAGAATAAACATCTAGCTGCCAAACAGTTCGAAAAGCTTATTTGTAGAGCATATTGACAGGTTTATTCCAAACTTTTGTCCATTACACGTTGCAAAAAGGTTTTGTGTAAAAAGAATTGTTTGGTTTCCCCATGAGGTGCAATTATCCTATCCGGGTAAATATACCTGTTGATGAATCCTCGACGTGCTTTCCCGCGCAATACCTCTGCTCGAAAAAAATGCTTTGCGTCGTTGAAGAGCCATCTCAATTAATTGCCGCTTCATGAGACCCAGTTCGAAAACAAACCACCTTTTCCCAGAATACTACTTCTCTATACTTGGCCATGTTCTTTACAGTTACGCTGAGGCAACGCGCAAAGTCCGTTCCCGTCTGCATCCACTTCGAAAGTAATACTCACTCTCCAGGATCGGTTTACCAACAATACAGTCTTTCAGGGGCTTTGAGGATGAAATTTGAACTGAAGAGATATCAGATATTTGAAAACCCTTCCTAAATGACGATAGTGGGTCCTGTGACCCAGAAAATTCCTCATTTGCTTTGTAAGGAAGTCTTGGAGCTGATGAAGTCCTGGGATGCGTCTCATTGACCACACCAGTGGGAGTTTGGATGCTTAGTCTTAATCAATTTTTTAGGAGACCAAGAATATCGTCCATATATAGCGAAAGGTTGGCCTTCCACAGGAAGGACTGTTTTGGCAGGTAGGAACGTAAGATCTGCCAGGGTTACGAAGAAGCCATTCGGTGAGATAAGCCCGTGTGAAAAATAGATCGCCGGTCTTGTTCCTCGACCCACTCAGCCGATATTAGCGGTGAAAAAGGCTGTTCGGATCTCTTGTGACACCAGCACGGAACAGGTTGAGAAATTTGAATAGATTTGGGTACGGTATCCATCGGCAAAAATCGTTTACATAGCCCATGGCTTGATCATTTGTGTTTCAGAGGTCTTTCTATCCGCAAAACGTAATATAGAATAAATTTATCCCTATGTTGCAGGGTTCAATTTTTCCATCTTTCGTACAGGAAATAGCAAGAACGAACTGGCTAAATTAGCTTTTCTCGAATAAATGGGCGTAACCTATATCCTTTATCATTTCGAGATATGATCGGTGGTGTAACAGTCGAGTTCCTACCCCATCTAGAGGTGCGAGAACCAAGAGATCAACGCAAAGGTCTTCCAGACTGGGATTACAGGTACAGAAAGCAATTCATTGAAGCATTTATGCCAGAGGAGATAAGGAAATATTCCTCTATTACCCAGTCCGCTCCAGAGAACCGCAGCATGGGAGGGACATTTGGAAGAAACAGGTATTCAAAACATTCAAATGAAGTTCCAGCACAGCGTTTTATCACTCATTTCTCTAATTCAATGACAGAAATGACAACAGAAAACCCTTTCACCCATAGAATTTGGTTATGAGTGCAAAAAGTAATTTAATCGGCCATTGAAGAGAAAAGAATTGAAGTAATTAATTAGGAAGTGGCAGTTGCAAACTTTTTATATCTTCGTCAATTCAACAATCTATTCTTCTTCAACGTCCATATTACTATTGCTGTCATCATTTCGAGAGAGGATCAATAGCTCCCGTCATCGTTAGAAGAACCTAGGTTACTCGCAGTTTTCATTTTCATTAACGGTCTCTTCTGAAAATTTCTTTCTTGATTAATGGTCATTATTCTCTACCGACGGGGATGCGTACTTCCTTTGAGGTTTGAGCTTTGAAACTGAGCCAATTTTTATCCGTTTAGGTTTAGGAGAGCCGGAGATACCTGATTTTGTATATCTTTGGAAACAAATGTTCTTCGATGAGCTTGTGTTCTTAAAAGGTGGTTTTGCGGTTGCAGAAGACTTAGAAGTAGTACCTTTCTGGGAGAATCTCCTTTTAAATGCTTTATGAACGAGGGAAGCTTTTCGCAAGCCATCCTTAGTCTCATTGAAGTACATATCAATGTCTTTAAGAACGGTTGATTCTGGGGATGGCGGCGCCTACGACGATATTTCTTTCAACCGGGAATATTCGCGCTTAATCCAACCAATTTGTGACTGCATGATGAACCCAGGTATGCCTGAGATGATTTCTTGGAAGATATCTACAGCACTGCTGTCAACGCCGGGTGCCCCTTGGTCTACTTCCAGCTTCTTCATGAAATTTATACAACGATCAGGTGCATTAGAACCATGCACTGTGGAGGAATGTGGAATGATACATCCAGATAAAATTTTGGAATTGAGGGGAAGCGCGAAGCAGTCTATCAGCTCATTAAAGGAGGAAAACGACGTCTTCTACGGAGTAATAAAACTTAAGAACGTCAATATTCAAGGGAATTGTGATTTGAAGGAACCAATTGGAGCCTTGTTCCACTTTTTAAGCTTGCAATCCATTTGAATCCAGACATTCTTCGTCAAAAACGACACTCATGAGCCGTTTAGGGCCCAGACTGGAAACTGAAACCTGCAGAATCCTTCGACCGACAAAAGAAAGTTCCAATGGTCGTGGGAGTCATATACTTTTCCAATTGAAAAAAACTGAATCCAATCGACGAGCGAACGAGGAGTTGCGGACAGATACCACATGACCCATTGATTGTGGGTTTTTTATCCTTCCAAGGGCAGTTTGCTATCCAGCCCTTTACGATTCGCCTCTGGTAATACACACATATTGACAAATGCACGAGTTAGAACAAAACGGCTCACTGCAAGAGTCCCTAACCAAATCATCGCTGCCTCCCTTCCTGGACGAATGTAGATTTCTTGCATTTTTTATTTTCAAAACCAAAGTTGGGCTTGAAGTTTCGTAATTCATTTCCTCCGAAATAACCGTTTAGCAAAAAGTTGTTGTCCGCGTAGCAGGGTTTGTCCAAGCTGTACTCCGTTCGTGACGCTTTGCGCCAAGGTATACTCTGGGTGGATATTCAGCAAGAAGGACAGGTTGTGGGTTGCCAGGTTCCATCATGGTGCGACTGTCGTCATTGAGGAAGAGGATGCAGCTCAAGCTCTCACTGTTGGAGATAGTGGTGAATTTCGGAAACATTGGAGATGGTAGAGGTGTGATGCGAATGAAGAGAAATTTTCATGCCGATTGGGACTAGCTCAGTGTGGAAAGTCGCTATATTAAGTAGTGGAAGTTGGGCGCGTTATTTCGGTGTTTTCAATGTCCACATGTAATTTGAAATTTTTCAAGGTACACGTGTGTTCTGAGTTCTTTTCAGAGATACGCGCAAAAGTTTCGCATCCCGTCACTTTTATCTTCCCGTCCCATACTTACTCAACCGCTGTTCCACAACCCCAGCCACCTCTCCATACCCGCCGCCATTTATCCGCCCTTCTACTCTTATCCGCACAACCCCTCCTTCAATTTTGCGGACCTACCCCAATTTCTCCACCACGCACTTCCACTCATCCCTTCCATTTCCCTCTAATGAAGTCTCTACGATTAAGCAGCGATGTTTATCACCACAGAGCTTGCGGGCTTCAGTATATCCGGTATTCTTTTGTGCTACTTTAATCCTTCCAGAACCAGTCCTCCAGTACTCGAAAAACGCGGCCATTTTATGCTTTTCCACGAAACTATATTCGTCTATTACGCACCCAAAACTGCCTACCCGAGGCGATGCTTTTTAATTACACGAAGGGTCCTTCTGAAGCTCTAGGAGTCATGAATTGCCACTTTTTGGTGAAGGAAGGTAGAATCAATCTTCTTCTCCTAGACGGATGTCCACACCCGTACATATTGACTCGCATAAAAGCGACGGCAATTGCTGCCTCTCTGCGAATCCCAGTAAGGGAGATTCCCATACCCACTGAAATATCAACAGATACGAATAGGGAGTCAACGCGTGGCATGGATACTGGATGAAAGGTATTATTGGATCTTTTACATCTATCCTTTCATTCTTTTCGGGAATTATATCTCGCGAAAACCTGGATCGAATGTCTCATTCTTCACCAAGCCTCATGCCTTCAGCAAACTCTACGCGTCATAAAGCTACTTCGAGATGCCAGGATGACCATTTCAAACAAGTGGAAGCAGAAAGTGACTAGGATAAAGGTATTGATGAATCTCCACCATTTATTTGCTGGGTATGGTGGTCCCTATCCAAAACAGTAGATTTAGGTGCTTCCCTCAATTGCGTTTATGATCAGATAAACCTTTCGTTAGATCATCTCAAAGAAATTCTCCGTGAGACGTACCCATTCTGATCAGGTTTCTATCGTATTTCGCTGTCGGAAGAGGTCTAGAACAACGACAATGATGATGATATCATGATTCTCTGGCAGACAGAGACGTTCCTCCAATATAAGCTCATGGTCACTTCTGGGAGGGATGAATCTCTAGAGTCGAAAATGGGCTTAATTGTTCGAAAGAGTCCAAATGAAGCTGCAGAACTCATATTTCATTCCTCTCCGAGCAGGGCAGTCCTTTATATATTGATATTTCATCCAATCACTTGGTCTGCAGACGATTTCCTGTAAAACATCCTTCGATAGCCCCCATGATCAGTCAGTGTTGTCAGTAACCTCTTGATGCTGCCCCAAGAGGCTGCGCTTTGGATGGAACACCGCCTTGGTCAGTCTCAGAAACTTGTCTGTCCGCTGAGACCATGTTTTGAAGAGAGGGTTAATGAGACTATCAATGCTATGGAAAGTAATAGATGAGGAGCACAGAACTACAGTGTATTTTATTTACCTTTTCTCCACTATGGTCGTCTTCACTAGTTTATGAATATCAATGAGCGAAGATAGGTTCTTAAAACTTTGGCGTAGTAGTGTTTTCTGACGACTGCCGTCCACTTCTTTTGGCACATTATCTCACCATACCTTTTGCGTCCACTGGTAGCTCTAAGACCGTTCGACCTTAGCCCCGTTGCATGTTTCTAGGGATAAGTTAATGAACACAAGGTTCACAGACTTATGTTCAAATGATATCTCTGGTACTTGTATTTCTTTCAGTTTCAGGTAAAATGCGATAGATACCGTCACTGAAATGGAGTTCAGATTATCATAAATAAGCTCTGACCAGTCCAAAGTAGGGTATAGGGCGTCTGATTTGTCATCTTGGTAGATCTTACCATCGCCTACGACAGCTGAGTAGAAGCTATAATACTGAGGAAGCGACTGTAACAAGTGAATAGCAATGTGAACTGAGACTAGTTTCATGGCATAGACAATCCGTATATATTTCATTTAGGTTCAGTTGCTTTGAAGTCCGAAACCATACAAAAAGGTTCCCTTTTCGATTAACTTCCGTTGTAGCAAATGTTTCGTTGTTTTAGACTGATTCATGCACATTTTAATAAAGCGCGTGTGCTCATGTATTGAATGTCAGTTAGAGACGCAACCAACTCTTTGGAAATCCAATTTCCATCCAATAAACGGTCTTGATCATAAATCTGACTGATACTGCTCGTCTGCAATTTCATCATAGAAAGTTCCGAGTAGTTACTGATCACTGGAAACCTGACCTAGTATCCAGTTGCATCCGAAATCAGAAGAAATGCATGGTTCATAAGTCTAAACGGTTCGAAGTTCAACCGCCAGAACATGTGTTGGTTTTCTTGCAGGCGAAACATTTTCCTTTGCCAGGACAAGGCACCTTCAATAATTTTATGAAGGGCTGCGTTCCAAAAATGTACGGACGTGACCATAGGAAGGACTCCGCTTCGGTTGCGAGTTTTTTTCAGCCGAAGGCTTGGTGGCGCCAAATCATTCTATTATGGTTTATAATCTTCGTAGTCGAGTACGACGGCAGGAAAGGTAGATGAATAAGATGAATTGGAGCATTGGGGAATACTTTGACCCTACTTACAGGCTACGGAAAATATTTTTTTCGAAAAATTTATCAACGGATAATGACTAAAGCAGATAAATGGTGGTTCTCACTTTATAGATAACGGGAATAATGTGGAAGACTGCACCACATGAGTGAGCCAATGCAATCATTTCAGGAAAGCATTTTTGCCTCGTGTAAATTACAATTTTCGACTTACAGTGGTGACCATGTATAATTACAACCAAAAATAACCACAATCCGCTAATAAGCGTAAAAGATAGTAAAAGAGCAAAGCTCTGGAGTGGCGCAGCAATGCACGACCTACTGCCATGTAACTACGAATTTTTCGGAATGCTTGCCAAGAGGATATACAAATGCACACCTGGAGCGATGCAGTATTATCCAACATTTAGCCTGTCCGTGTCACGGCTTTCACTGTGTTCTTGGTAGCCCCCTCCGCTGTTTTCCGACTAGCTCCTGCCTGCCAAACGAAGCGAATTGCCCTTGTTACCAGTATTCCTAGCTCTGTACATGTCATTTGCAGTGGCGCTTCCTTCAATAATCTTCTCCAATCTTTGCTCAGGAGTAATAAAAAAATTGAGAGAGGAGGAAATGGAGGAGGAAAGGGAGGATAGGGTGCGAAGAAGATTTACACGCCATACATTTGGAGACAATTCGTTGAGCTCAGCCTTCCTATTTGGGATTTTTGACCATGGGATGCACGAGTTTTTGGCCGCGACGCTCCGTCGGATTCCTGGTTCACGCGATTTCAGCGCTAACCCTGCTGAACCTTTAATGAGTAGTTATATCGATCCATTTTATACAACTGCACATCCAAATAGCAAGTCGACTTCAACTGAGGGGCATCTATTAAACCCATTTACTCGTCCTTCCCCCTATATTTCAATGCGCATTGAAACCTCTGTGCCGAGATCAACTCTTCTACACTAAAGTTATTCCCAGGACCAACTTAATCTCTTATCATCACATTTCAAAATGGTCTGCAGAGAACAACAAGAATCTGATAGCGATGAAAGGACCCCAAAAAAGCACAAACCGGTGGTTTTAAGGGAGAGAAAAAAGATAAAAGTAGCTGCACAACGACACGTTTGTCGTCGTGAGTCCAATCGTACGTTCATATTCGTCTCTTTGAATATAATGTTTTCTTGGCTCCGAACCAAGAATCATTTTATGACTCGCACATGCCGTCGTGTTCGCAGTTGGAAACTACCGGAACACATTACTGCATGTTTTCAAGACTACCCGTTCCAAGAAACGATGGTACAACTGGTCGGGAGCTACATTTCGGAACAGAAAAGAATTCTGCTCCTCAAAGGTTTGTTTGCATTTGAAAGTATAATGCGTAGAATCATTCCTCCGATGCCCGCTCTTCCGAAATGGGAGTTCAACTTTTGTGCTGTAGACGTGAAACTGGACCTTGTGCCAGCTCTTCTACATAGGGCGCATTATATGTGCTTTTTTTCTTCAAAGCAAACGGAATGACAGCAGCTGTCGCCATTTTTGCGACCAAAGTTCTTCAGCTGCTTCATTTCTGCGATACTCCTATTCAATCAATTAGAGTGAGGGAAACTTGTATCGAGCTTTCCAGTGGAAATGGTGGTAATATGAATTCGACCTGAAAAGCAGTGGCAAATTAGTGTTTTGTTGAAGTCCACGACGTCGTGCCCGATCTCTATGATGAATACTTTAAGACGGGATGGAATACAATTGTTCAGAGGCATGTTTCTAGCGCGTGTCGCTGAAAGCTATCAACCGATGACATTCATTTTTGGTTGATGTCAATTATCTCCCAAAAAACTACCAGAGTGGTTTCTATTTATTTGAGCTTTCATTATCAACAAACCGGAACAGAGATAGGAAACATGAGAAATTTCTGAAGTTTCTGGATTGCGACTTGGATGTGGGGTCTCTTGCCTACGATAGAGATGTGATTGAAGCGAATGAAAACTGCATTACCATGATCCGGGAAATTGATGCACGTGGCCCTATTCCAAATTTTTCGCAGCATCCCGTGTTGGTTGAATCAAAGGACATTCAATTTGAGAAGATGACGAGGGCTTTCAACCTGGTCGCTCCAAGCGTCCGTCGCTCACGAGCTTGCGAGCGTCCGCTTGGAGCGAGCCGCCATTATGACATCCTCCCCGCCTCCGCTAACAAGGGACGCGAATGAACGAACGAATTTTTACAATCTAGTATGAGCCACCTTGTGTCTCTAGCAGCTGGACACGGCTCTGTTGATGAGCACACCCTCTAGGTCTCTGCAGTCTCTATGGGTATCAACCGCGGTAGCGGCAGCTATCTTAAAATTCACTTGTCTCTTGTGGATGAGATGTACGATTTCATCGACCCAGGGAATTGCAAGTACGACGCCAAGGCAGCCTGAAATAACTCCCGCTCGGAAGTTCCCCCCACTAAAGAGCGCGAGGTACAGGTCTTCGAACAAGGAACAGGAAAAGTGCTGTGTGGAAGGTGTTAGAAAGCTGCAAAAGCAAGAGTATTAAGTGAGAAATTGATATTAATTTTTTTTTTGGTTTCAGAGAGACACTCTAGCCAACCAAAGCCAAAAACTCTCTATAAAATGAGTTGCGCTCATACAATATAAAGTTTTGGGCCCCAGATATACAGCAATATCACAAACATTGCAAACACAGGAACTCCGCTTAGTTTTCTTAGAACTTGAAGATTTGCTTGGTTTCCCCTTCAATTTTCCCTGCGACTTACGTCGAACCAAATCTTCTATCGCCGATAGTCATACATCTTAGGTCTAAAGGTCTTATCTCCTGGATCACTTGAATTAGCCAATATCCAGCGTTAGGATATGTTCATTGAAGGGATTTGACTCCGGTATTGCCTGACTGAGTTGATGCAGTCTTGGGTCGCACTCAGCATCAAATCCATAGCCTGTTTCTGGCTTTTCGCTTCTTGTTGGATTGCTGCAGGTCGTTCTTGCCCCCATCACAATGATCAGGGAGGTTTTTCCTCCACTCCCGCTCGCAAGCTCGCTCCCGCTAAAAGCGCGTGCTACAGTTTAATCTAACATTCTAAGTTTTTGTCGGAGAAAAACAGCCGAGAGACCGAGCCATGCGCGAGGGGAATGGACTAAGCCACTATCAATCTACCCTAAAAGACGCCATTTAGATATTAGCTCACCGGCTATCTGCATCTCTAGAAAATTTTGCGCATCATTAGTGTGAATGCTATCAAGGCCACTGGTCCTCACACTTGAAAATGATACTGAGTAAACCATACTCATACCTTTGCTCAATTCTTGATTCTCATTTCTCATAATTTTCCAAGACACCACGATCGTCTTTAAAGCCGTTGTGATTTTTTGAAACAGCCTCTCTGGGAATCCGCCAATATTCGATGCTGCGTAACATTCAAGATCGGCACACGTGCATCCATTTCTGTGATCTTCAAAATACAGTTCCTGGTTTCTCCGATCATACCCCTAACTGCGTCCTCCCTGGATTTTGCTCCGCGATGAGCAAGCTGGAGGCCATACTAGCCCCGGTAATGATCACAAGCGAGAGTTTGGTTGCGCCTTGAAAATACTATTTTGATAGAGTGTTGGATTCTCTTGAAAGGGAAGCCAACTTTGCAGAAATTGTGAGTGCAACATGAAGTCTCATTTGGTCACCGATGTAGCTTTGCAAGCAATCCTCCATACTCCTTTCACAAAATTTCACCCCCCTCATGCTCCAAACCCGTACTACTGGTCTCCGGGCTGTCGCCGTAAATGGCGATACTGATAGCCCTCAATGGTCCAGCCATATTGGTCAAATGGCTTTTGGCTGGCTTGTTCTGATTTCGGACGCCGGCCGAGTTCTTACGCAAAATCGAGCCAGGGTCTTACGAGTTTACACGTGTCAACGACATCCGCTCGCAAGCTCGCTTATGATCTTCTTTTGCAATCTCAGGAGTGATGAAATGATCCTCAAATAATCTTGCAAATCGGCTTAACATCCGGTAGCATCTTTCCGCTCACGAATTGCGACCTGTTTGGTCGATAATTTGATCTATGAGGCACTGACCGTAAATACTCTTGGTGGACGTTTCAATTCGTGTACCTTCTATGGCCACACGTCTCGCCCGGTGCTATCGCCATGTATGGAAATGTGCTACCTACTTGTACTAGAACCTATCTACTGCAAGTGCTAATTAGCTGCTTTTAAACGTGCGTAATCATCTTCACTTCATTATTTATGTACTACCTACTTAAAATGGTACTTATCTAGTATTAGTACAAATGGAACTACTAGTACTAAATCGACTGAAAACAAATGGACACTAGGACTAATTTGTACAGTTCTTACTTACTTGAACAAGGACAACCGAGTTCTGCACGTAAAACTACTAGTAGTTGCTTGTAGGAGTACTGGTAGGGGTGCAGGAACCAATAGTAACAATTCCTAGTACCCATAGTCATACCTACACAAATTATTAGCAACAGCAGGCAGTAGTATCGGTAGGTAGTAATATGGTATAATAGTACCAGTGTGTAGTAGTTTGATTTAATATAAACTAAAAATATCTCTTACTAATACCACTTGTACGAGGCGTACCTTTGCTTAGTATTACTGCGAAGAAGTGCGGATGATTGCTAACCGTATCTACCAGCTACTACTCCTGGCTAATGGACTTACTATTAATTACATACTCGACCCAAGTAGTTACTTCTTCGACCAAAGTCGGTACTCGCACTCTCCTACTACGAATAGCACTACCTGGTACCTATAAACAGGTTCTTACTACTAGTTAGATGATAGCAGAAATGCCAAGTTAACATCGGCATTTGATGAATTCCATTTTAAAGTTGTTGCAACTGAGAACTTAATAAATTCTTCCACAATATCACCAAAATTGGTAAGTATATCGTTTTTGACTTCGACTCTGGAAAAGATTCAATTTCCTCTTTGCAATGAGTGAATTATGACCATCACGTAAGTCCTTAGGTAAAGCTTGGGGACCTGAACTATCGATATGTCTATTGTAACCTGTGGCAAGTTCTTACGAAGAAACAAACTCATTACCATGTAATCATTTGATACCTCAAATCATTTAAGCAACACATACGGTTTCACGTTTGGAAGGGTGATGGAGTTTTAAACAAAAGTAAATGTCTCATGATGTTTTGGGATTCGACTCAATTGAATTTGTTACGTCTGCGAGATCCACTACGACAAAAAAAATACCTTTTCTTTCAAGAAAATTTTGGAAAACATCATTGTCAAAAGCCTAGTCTCCTCCAATATTGCAAGGGGGCAAAATGGCGTTACCAATAGTTTCGGAGGGAAAACAACTTTCTATTTTTAAGGAGGCTACTATCATTCCAACAGAAAACTTAATAACTCTGTCCGTAATATGAAATATCATCCAAGTTTCCCACAAAAATGAAACGCAGACACAAGTTCATTAAAAACACGAAACATTGATCTCACAGAGACTGATCGAGAATGACATAGATTCCTGGTGATACCAGAAGCCTTGCATGAATCAATTATTTGATAAATGTTTTGCATTCGTCGCCCACATAGAATGTCTCTGCAAAAATCATTTTGTCGTAATTTGAGTGACCACATACATGGTTGTGGAAATTATTAAATATTTTTTCTCAACACAAGGTTTATATCTAGTGTATTAATAACAATGGAACAAATTTCAGATACAAATGAATTTCCAAATCCATCGGAGCATATTACAAATTTTTTCCCAGGTATACAAAAAATGGTGATCTTGACCCACCAATGTAATGGAATGGATTATTTTTTGGTTGACATAAATTAGATAAAATTTTGTTTCATATGAAAATATTTGATAGTTTTGTAATATTTCCCCCAGTAACCCAATGTGGTGATCCACTTGTCATTAGATGCCTGATTGTAACTGACTAGATTTATCTGAAATAGCTGATAGAAATGTAGAGCCGATTTTTTTTTATCCTTACGAGCTCCATTTCCATACTAGCAGGGGTTTCTTCGAAAGATTCCGGAAGATCATTCAGATTTCCATTCCATTCAGGTAAAATAAAACATGAAAGTGCTCTTAATTCAACATTTCCCATTCCACTGTATGGTGCTCCATCATAAAGTAACGGACTTTGGTAAAATTAGTTTGATGGAGAATCAAGCACTGTGGAAGCCATATGAAATGAGATAGAAATAGACATGTTTTTGGTTTTAATATATTCGTATTTTCCAAATTTGATGATGAACCTGATAGAAATAAATCGTCGGCAGAAGAAACACTCAGAACCAAATACACAACGAAGGCGGTGTTGCAAGCAACAAAAGTGTTAGTGTGGTACAGTTGAGCGAGCAAAAAGGGATGGGCTAGGACGACAGTTGAGAGGGCTACAAGCAAGTGTAGAAGCAGAGTATATGTTGTGGCTCACAGTGGCCGGTGTCCTGTGGCCACAAATTATGGTCCCTAGAGCCATGTACAGTACCGTAAATGGCCACAAATTCGGGATACGAGAGCCATGTACAGTACTGTGCATGGCCCTGAGCCACAAATGGCGTGTACTGCACAACAGTACAGTAGAGGCGCCTCAAAACAGGCGATTGGGGCAAACCCCCAATTGCTACTAAATTAGTAGCAATTTGTGCGTTTTAGTAATTGCGAATCTCTATGTAAAGGCTGGTCGACCGGGGTGTGAGCCTGGACCGACAAGAGAAAAAGCCAGTACCACACCCAAAACCTCCACACTCCAAAACCCCCATCCAAACCCCCCACACCCAAAACCTCCACACTCCAAAACCCCCACCACCAAAACCTCCACATCCAAAAACCCCGCTCCAAACTTGCCGTCCGACTCCTTGTTTTGCTTAGCGTGTCCCTTGTCTCCTTGGACTTACGGTGTGCATACCGAAGTTCAAGGGGGCAATACCCATTATACTGCAGGTGTCCCTTGTCTCTTTGGACTTTCGGTGCTTAGCTCGAAGTTCAAGGGGGCAATACCCTCAGTGACTGCTATACTCTAAAAACCTTCCTGGAACTCGGGGAATGGTTGGAGGGTTAAGAAAGCCACTACGCACCCCGAAGGATCATCAAAGGTATCAGGAACTCCGTCAGAGCGAAGAAAGGGAAGTCCTCGTCAAAGATCTACCGAAGGGGATAGCTCTGCCATCACAGCTTACCCTATGCATCCCCTTATTGACGACGAGGCCGAGGAGGGGTTCGAAGAATCCGAACAGGTCTCCATCCGGAACGGGTCTCCTTCCCAAGCCTCTAGCTACTCAAGACAACCCCCTCGCTCTGCACAGCCTTCGTCCCGTCCGTCGCACCGTACAACCGCCCTTGGGTCCTCTTCCGTGGCTACTTCCTCCCGGGCCCAGGCCCGCATTGACCTTGTCTGTACCACAGCTTTTAAAGTCGCAACAGACAAGGAGAGAAGGGAGAGGAATAAGAAAGGCAAAAAGCCTAAGTTTCACTGTCGCATCTGCGACATCGAGTTCGTCAGTTCCGGACAAAAAGCTGTGCACGAGGCTGGTGGGAGGTACCAAAGGGCAGAACAAAGGTTAAGGGAAAGCAAGGATCCTCCGCGGTGTACTGATTGCGACATTACCTTCGCCCAGGAGATCGACCTAGAGACTCATCTGCGCAGTAACAAGCACCGTAGGAGAGCTTCCTTTCTCGGCGATAAGAGACGTAATTAGAGTATTTTATTGAACTAAAAAAACAACAGAAAAAAAAGAAAACAAAAAAAAGCAAAAAAAGAAAACAAACAAACAAAATAAAATTAGAAGCCCTCAAATAGAGGTGCGAAAGAAAAACAGAACCCCTTCCAGTGCTTAACAGAAAAATAGCACTATTAGTATACCACTGATGCTCTGTGACCAGCGTAAGAAAAATGGTTCTCTTTTCTGAAGTTGACTTCCAACTTTCCATTACTCGGGAATTGACGTTATCTGCCAACTTGCTTGACATCCACAAGAGGAAGCAGTCAACTCAGCTTACATGGACGTTTTAGTCAAAAAGTATCAAAAAACATTCTAAGTACCTCAAAATACATCAAATAAAATAGTGTGAACGAGAAAGACTGACAGCAGATACTATGTCAATAGATTTATACATTTCTCCCGTACAATTTCAATGCTCGAGATCAGAGCCAAATTCACCCAAAATATCAATATCCAATGCAGTCCCTGCAAATCCCATCGAACGGCCGAGAATTATAAATAGCCCCCTTATACCCATTTCCTCCAATCCACCCTCACAACAAAACCTCTTCTTCATCCCCTTAAAAAGACTCAGAAATAATGATTAAACTTCACTCTTCCTTCCGTCCTCCACAGCAGCTCCCCCACCGTTGTACACTAGTGGCTCCCATGGGTCCACCCAGTCCTCCTTACTTTCCGATCCTGCCATCTCAGCCTCAGACTCCTCTTTTACCTCTGCTTTTGTCTCCTCTTCCTCTGGCTCCTCTTCTGCCTCATCTGCCCCGTCGAAGCAGTGCCGGTAGACCCACTCCCGAACGCTTTCCCGGTTCATTCTCCAACAGTAATCATCATGGTCGGTTGGCCCGTCGGCCATCAAGGCCAGAACGTTGAGCGGGCGGCGGCCTCGGGATGACTCGGAGATGGTGAGGGACGGGCGGATGTTGATCATGTCGAGGGCAAAAAATGGGGAGCCGATGGGGCAATTGATTTCGGGGGCTTGCCTCATCGGCGTCGACTGCGAACTTTAAATGGCGCGACGTTTTCGGAAAGTATCACTACCTTGGATGAAATATTGTATGTTTAATGCTGCAGCTTTCAATTTGTATGTATTTAGGGCAATAACTTAAGATCTGCTCGATAAATATCGTAACTGAATTTGGACGGCGAAGCGAATGGAAAGATTTCTGTTTTGAAAAAGGCTGACTAAAAATCCTCAGAGATGAAATGGAAATGGAGTCTACCGTGAATTTGGTTTCATAGGGGAAATTTCCTTTTATGATTTTGTTCGCAAAGAAAAATTAGGGATAGAGTTGTTTATCAAAACCCAGAGGTCAGGGATGCAGAAGACCAATGTTTGTGGTGAGAACCGCTCTCCTGCAGAAAGTATCGTTCTTGTAACACCAGAACCTTAAAATATGCTTTATAACCCTCGCATTTATGTTTTTAAGATACAATCACATGTTAATTTTTCCTTGAGTGCAGCGAATTCTCTAAGAGGCAATTTACACTCGTGGTTTTCATGAAGCTTTCCTTTTCTCCGTACGAAGTATATAATCAATTTGAAGAAACACACTATTATGAATTCAATTTAATTGTGTTACGTTTTCCGGCTTATCGTATGCAAAAATAGTAGATGATATCTCGGAGAATATTTGATTAATTCTAAAAGTTTTGCTGGGCTCCATGTCTGCCTCTAAATCGTCTTCCGGAGATGCAGCAGCCGAAGTAGATACTAGCTGACTTGAATTAATTGTCGGGCTAGCCAGGAGTAGTAATGATGGCAGTGCATGTAAATTCCAAGTGCCAGTAAATAAATGCAAAATTGGACAATTTGAGCACCAAACCGTGAATCAGAATTTTTGTGACCCAGTATCACTACAGCTCGGTATCACTACAAGTAGTGTGCCAAAGATCCAGATATATTTACTAAAAGTATAGCTATTATAGCTAGTAGTAGAGGATTGCTTCCAAAGGTAGTAGGAAACTACTCGTAGTAACGAGGGTTGCGAGAGTTACTATTACTAGTACCAATGAAAGATACGAGAGTTACCTGTAGTTATACTAGTAGTAACTACTACCTCAAGGTTTCATAGTTACTACTAGTCGTAATACTAAGAACTAGTAGCCACTACTAGTAACTAGTACTAGGTACTATATTTAGTTATCCTATTAGTAGCTAGTAGTCGTTATACTACTAATGAAGTCATACTACTTTTACAAGGCGGTATTTAAACTTTTTCAGCTGGTAAGGGTTATACTACCAGTAACTAGTAGTATTTAAACCACAAATAACCAGTACAAATAGATAGTACAAGTTATACTACTAGAAGCTGGCAGAAGTTAGCAATACTAGTTATCTAAGCAGTTATACTACTAGAAGTTAGTAGAATGCTTTTTACTACTAGTCATACTACTTATAGTTAGTACTAGTTCTTAATACTAGTTTTCCGCTACTACATTTAGAGGTATTCCAAATACTACCTCTAGAGGTAGCCCTTTGCCACTACCGCTACTGAATTTAACTCAAACAAGAGAGAGATACAAACACTTTATCAAAGCAAATAATAGCTAACAACAACAAAGAAAGCTAAATAAGCACGCATTACAGCAATCAGGGATAACTTATGTAGCTTTCTTGCTCCAGCAGCTAGGACTATTTGAACCTTTGTGTTGGACGTATGCTCGAGACAGAACTGGTAATTGCAGGGTTAAAAATGCTTGAACCATCGAACCTCCGGTCGCTGCTGTACAGCGGCTATGCACGCGGGGCGCTTCTTCCGGGGATGGTACCCGATGGGGTGTATTGCGAAAGCTTCCGTTTGATGCCAACCTTACTTGTCTTGAGTGGACGTACGCTACCAGCAATGGGCGGCCTGGGGAGGCACACGAAGGGGGAGGATGTTCCAGCGATAAGGCGGGTGAATTGCCAGGACCGATAATTATGGACCAAGGATAATGAATGTTTGAATTGGATGAGATGATCGACGTGTCCTCCCAGACGCTGAAATCCTTGTCCGGTTCCTTTCGTTCCATCATGCGTACGCCTGGTCAAACTCTTTAGATTTCGTGTGTTCGCGTCGCAAGAGTTGTAAGGACAGTAGCGCGGTCATACGCCCGTGACCAATGTGCGCGTTGATCGTCTGACCAGAACCAAATCAATACTTCCCTTAGTTGCTTAGTCTGCGTGACACATGAGTCATAACATAATTCAAGAACAAATGACGGCTTGTGAATGGGCCATGAGGGATGCATGGAGGGCGGAAGGTGGGAGATCAAGCGAAGACTTGAGGGACCAGAAGTTGTGGTTAAGGTTTCCGAGTTGTCGGTTATAAAGCCCTGTACGACGGGTTCTGATCACACATCAAGTTCTTGAGCAACGGTAAGTTGCCAATGTGGCCTTATCTCGAATGGGCCGCTCTGGCTTATGGTTGATTAGATCTCGCCAGTGCTTGAGATACCGAATCGCGGCGTGTAGTAGCCGGAGGCGCTTGCCAGAGTTGGTAATGTTCTTGAGTGAGTCGTACGGGGAACGAGTGTAGAACCGGGCGAGCGGCATTGCAAGGGAGCATGAGATGGCTACTCCGGCGAAGTGGCGTAATAGTTGGACTTCAACTAGCCCGCGGTTCTGTCGGGACAGGCGCAATAAATGCTGCGACATGCCCCACAGCATTTCCGTACGACAAGCCGATACCCCAAAAAACATCCGGGTTGAGTACAGGAAGAACTCCAAATGCTCTATAAGTTGCGAGCCCTCCCAATTATTCTTTTCTTCCTTGCGCTGAGGTCCACACGCTTGAGGAAGGCGATCGATTTGCAGACGGGCCTTTCGGAGTCGAGAACGGCGCTTTACTGCCACTAGGAAGTCGTGCTTGTACGGGTGAGTTCACAGTCTTAGATGGCCGTGAGCGTACTGGACCAGAGGGCGCATGAAATTGATAAAGTAGGTTGGAGAGAGCTTCCAGCCAAACGGTAATGCGATGCATCGAAAATATCGATTGTCCACCTTGAACTGAAACCAATTTCGGATATCCAGGTGCAACCAAAAGTGGTGATATCCTTTTGCAATGTCGAACGAGAACATCCAGTCCTTCTGCCTGAGTTCCAGATCAAATGCTTCTAGAGTTTCCATCTTGACGGGGATGTCCCAGACCAGGGTGGACTGTCGCGATAAGGTCACGACCAGCCGCTGCTTTTCGCCCGATCAATAAACGTGTCACTAATTCTATTGAATGGTTCACCCAACATTAGGGTGAAGGCCATCTTCCCTTCATCGGTCAGGGCACTGTTACCCTGCCCCGTTTGTACCGCGATCGAGGTGTAGTGATCTACTGTCAGTATGCGTGCTCCCTCCGTAGCGCCCTGTCATGACACGCCCCAAATAGGCCGGTTGGGTGGGCCAATTTCAAAAAATTCGAGTGTCCAATTTGAGTCCAATGGCCGGGCCAGATCCAAAAAAGGAAGATTGTTGAATGTCCAAAATGGGCCGGTTGACTGGGCCAAACCAAAAAAAACTCTAAAGGCGAATTACACTCTGCCATGGCAGGTGGCTGCTAGCAAGTCTATAAAAGCGGGATGCTTGGTGCGAGCAGCCGTGGCCCCCCGACCGATATCTTGTGGGTGCGTATCAGCAGTTATCCGACGTCCTGCGCCCTTCTTTCACTGTCCCTCCATTCCCGTAATTTCTGAGCGTCGACGCGAGCCGGCGAGGCGGTGTCGTAGGGCGGTAAGCGAAGAACCCGACGGCCCCCTCCAAAAGGGGGAGTCCCTGAGGTAAGCTCGTGGTCCCCCCGTTGACGGCCCCCTCCAAAAGGGGGTGAGTCCCTGAGGTAAGCTCGTGGTCCCCCCGTTGATCGGGATCCTTGCAATGGGGGGTACGATCATCGGCGCGGTTCCGAGGGGTGTACAGGTTCTTTTTCGAAGGGTTCGGGACACCGACTATGGCGTGCCGCAGTGGCGCGGTCTAGAAGGTCTTGGAGTACGGAGTGTTGTGGAGCCGAGAGCTCCAAGTGGGCCTTCAAGGCGGGAAGCAGAAGTCGAATTCCCATATCCGTCGGTAATCTGTTGAGGTACCAGAGGGCCGCCGTACGTTTCGCCGAGGAGGAGAATGGGTCTCGAAGACCGGAGGGCCCTTCTCATGCGGTGGGACTTTGCGAAGATGACCGGAGTTGGCTTCGTAAGCAATACTGTCTCGAATCGCCTGCAGGGACTTGGGAAGGCCAAGCGCCATCCCAGGAGGGTCGTGGAGCATGCGGACCAGGGGTAAAAGGGCAGGAGCGGAACAGAGGGTGCCCCAGTTCCTGCGATCTCGAGCGGTTGCCTCGGGACGAGAGGCTTGGGCTTGGAACTTGGCGAGGTGCCGTACCCCGAGCAGATCGGATCTCTGCCGGACTGGGACTAGGCCAGCCAACAAGAGGCCTCTCGGGAGGTCTCAGGGTGTGACTGTTGTCCGAAGGATCCAGGAGGCCGCGGCCCCCAACAGCTTATTGGCCCGAAGGAAGGACGCAGAGCTGAGGGGTTGAAGGTAAAGGGCGTACTCAATTTGGGACGCGACGAAGATCTTGAAGAGGGCCCGACGGATTCCGTAGTCCGCATTCCACCGTGCCGTAGTGCGAGAAAGGAGGGAGAACATGCGCCCTGCTTTTTCCAGACGAGCAAGTAAGCCGTAGTCAGACACGCCTGTTGGCGAAATGAAAACCCCGAGGTACTCGGAACGCGGGAGGCATTGAAGCCTCTCGCCCTCGAGGACATAGCAGTCGGCGGTATTCGTGATAATCGAGGACTTACTGCAGTTCCATAGGCATTCCGGCGGAGCGAGCCCACGCACTGGCCTTGAGGAGGACCTGTCGCAAAGCGGTGGGAGATTCGGAAAGGGAGATGACGTCGTCCGCAAAGCAGATTGTCTCCCCGTCTTCTGAGTCGTTCAGCGACTCCAGGAAGGGGTCCATGAAGATGTCGAAGAGGAGAGGGCTGAGCGGGTCACCCTGGGGGACGTCCGATGTCGCCCGATATGATCGGCTTTGTGTGGCGCCGCGTAGAAGCATTGGGACCAGGAGACAGGCGAGCTGAGGGACCAGGGTTGCCGGGAGAGGGCTGCGGAGCAGCGTCAATAGGCTCCGGCGAGGAACCCGGTCATAGGCTCGCCTGAGGTCTAGGACCGCGGTGGGGCCCTTTGTCCGACGGAGGAATGTGTCCACTCTGGCGATCGGGATCTCCGTGCTTGAACCTCGAACGAAACCGAACTGGTTTGGGTGCACCGTGTAGTGTGCGCCAACCTCCCTGCTCAGAGCGGCCGAGATGACGCGGAGGAAGACCGAGAGTAGGACAATTGGGCGGTAGTCCTTGGGGTTTCCCGAGGCTTCTCCCTTGGGGACTGGGGTCATGGTACCCGATCGGAGGAGGGACGGGACCGACCCTGTACGTCCCACTGCGGCCCAAAGGGCCGAGGCCGCTTGAGCAAAAAGCGCAGGGTCCACTTGTAGCATCTCGATGCGAATGTGGTCCGGTCCCGGGGCCTTCCCTTTCTTTGCGCCAGCAATCGCAGCCTGTAGGTGACCAGTGAACTCTGGCAGCGGAGTGAATGGTTCCGGGGTGATCGTGTCGCGGGTCGACGGCCAACTATTGGCC
Source organism: Kappaphycus alvarezii (assembly GCA_002205965.3). Classification (NCBI taxonomy): domain Eukaryota; phylum Rhodophyta; class Florideophyceae; order Gigartinales; family Solieriaceae; genus Kappaphycus; species Kappaphycus alvarezii. The sequence goes on from NADL03000649.1 coordinate 1,439,326, forward strand.
AAGAATTCCATGTAGGCATCTGCTCCTGGGCCGATTTGTGGTCCAGTCGTGCGTCCAGCCAGGAGTAAGAGGCGTTTGACAGCTTGATTCACCACTAAGGGCTGGTTCGTGTCCAGGTCGCGGTGGAGATGGTGCTGGAGACGTAGCCTATTCCGGCGGAGTTCCTTCTTGATCTCGCGGTCCAAGGCACGGGCCTGCTTGTGGTCCTCCGGGTTAGAGGACCGCAGTAGCTTGGAGCGTGATTTGGCCTTGCGAGCCAAGGAAGCTGACCAGCCCGGGCGGAACCGTGCCGGACGGGGTTTGCGAAAGCCTGTCCACGGCAGGAGGGTAGATTCTGCCAAGACCGGGAGGCGTGAGCCAGCTCCTCTGAGGTGCCAGCTCTGTTCAATTGATCCACGACGGCGGGGATCAGTTGCTGGTAGTCCGCGTAGACTTTTTTCCGACAGGCGCGGTTCTCAAGAAGGGATTTCGGGACATAGTCCAACGCGGCGAGGGAGGAGAGAACAACCTCCGCATGGACCGGCGTATGGTCCGAAAACCCTTCATTCTCCGACGTAGCTAGCGAGCTTACGTGGATATTCCGTACCTAAAAGGTCAACGGTGCTCATACCTTGTGGGGACGAGAAGGTGGGAGATGCCGGTGCTTGGATCCGGAAGCCATGCTGAGGGGCGCGCTCGAGAAGGAAGCGGCCCGATTTGCTCGTAGAGTGGTCCCAATTCTTGTACCTGGCGTTCAGGTCCCCAAGGACGACTGCAAGGCCTTGAGCCAGGCGTAGAATGTGAGACCAGAAACTTTGAAGGTCGTTGAGCGAGGGATTCGGCCGTAGGTATGCGCCGATCGTGGGAGTGGAGAAGAGGGAGAGCGCGATAATTTGGAAGGCTGGTGTCTCCACCTGCCCCAAGAGTCGCACAGGAGTTAAGGGAGGTACGAGGAAGGAGATGCCCCCGCCTTTGCGATGTCGGCCGGGGTAGAGGGAGGGGATGTAGAGAACTTGGTGAAGTCGCGCAGCGGCTCCGGTAGGGGGCAGTCGTGCCAAGTCTCCGTGAGGAGCAGCGCGTCTGCCATTGTTGCCAGTTCGGCAGCCTTGGGGTCCTTGGGTAGAGTCCAGCCCCTGATGTTCCATGTGATGAGTCTCATTGCGAGACATCATCCGCGATATCCGAGGACTCGAGAGGGGATTCTGCTCCAGGTGGAGTGCCCGAGACGGACTGGCGGTCGGGAGCACCGGACTCAGCCAGCGCAGAGAGTCTGGGCATGTCATCCGGAATGTTCTGGCTCGACGCAGCGGTCGTGCCAGAGGGGCCGATCTTCGGGGGGCTCGAACCCGAGTCCTTGTTGTACTGGTCGGAATAAGCCTCTTCGGAGGTTTTCGAGGCGACGGAGCCCTCAGACTCGGTTAGTGCTGTGTCTCGGCCTTGGTTGGTCTTTGCAAGCGAGGGTTCTCCTGCCAGGAGAGCCTTGGCCTTCTCTTCATACCACGCCCTAGAAACGGGCGGGTTAGTCTGGGAAGCGGCCCTGCTCCAGCGGCGGTAGCAGGCCCGAAGCTAGACCCATTCCGAGTCCGTGTATTTCCCGGAAGCGTTCAACCCCGCAGGGTTGAACTTGGGGAGGTGGCGGAAGCCTAGGAGCTTCATACCTGCCACGAGGCGGTCGTTGAGGTCCTCGTGGCAGAGAATCTCCACCGAGGAGGAACCCGTAAAGGATAGGTTAAGCACCGCCCATTTGGGGATGCTCACCTGGAGAGCCCTGCGAAGGGCTCCAATTGGGCCTCTGGGGATCCCGCCAAACTAGACGGGGGTTGGGCGCGGGCGAGCCGCGTTCTGGGAGGGCTTAAGAGGTTGGAAGCCAGCGGCCCGAAGGGCTGCCAGCCCGTTGTTAACGCCCTCCTTGACTCCCGCCAGAGTCAAGCGGGGCTTTGCCAGGCCGTCTTGCGATGTCTGCCCAGGAGACCCGCGGGGGGGGCCTGAGCTAGGGCCGGTGCATCGGCGATCACGGGTGCAGCCGCCTGCTGCACCGGCTCGGGGTCCTTGTTCTGCGGAAGGGGTCTTTTTCCCTCAGTATCGCGAGCTGGGGGGTCTTTCTCCTTCGCTGCAGTGGGTTCGGGGAGGCGTGACTCGATGATGGCAGCGAGCTTGCCAATCTGCTCCTTGAGGTCGCGGATCTCCTCCGATTGGGTCTTGATCTCGGCAGCTTGGCTGTCGAGGCGCTCGCGGAGGCGCGTCGAAGCAGTGCCGGTAGACCCACTCCCGAACGCTTTCCCGGTTCATTCTCCAACAGTAATCATCATGGTCGGTTGGCCCGTCGGCCATCAAGGCCAGAACGTTGAGCGGGCGGCGGCCTCGGGATGACTCGGAGATGGTGAGGGACGGGCGGATGTTGATCATGTCGAGGGCAAAAAATGGGGAGCCGATGGGGCAATTGATTTCGGGGGGCTTGCCTCATCGGCGTCGACTGCGAACTTTAAATGGCGCGACGTTTTCGGAAAGTATCACTACCTTGGATGAAATATTGTATGTTTAATGCTGCAGCTTTCAATTTGTATGTATTTAGGGCAATAACTTAAGATCTGCTCGATAAATATCGTAACTGAATTTGGACGGCGAAGCGAATGGAAAGATTTCTGTTTTGAAAAAGGCTGACTAAAAATCCTCAGAGATGAAATGGAAATGGAGTCTACCGTGAATTTGGTTTCATAGGGGAAATTTCCTTTTATGATTTTGTTCGCAAAGAAAAATTAGGGATAGAGTTGTTTATCAAAACCCAGAGGTCAGGGATGCAGAAGACCAATGTTTTGGTGAGAACCGCTCTCCTGCAGAAAGTATCGTTCTTGTAACACCAGAACCTTAAAATATGCTTTATAACCCTCGCATTTATGTTTTTAAGATACAATCACATGTTAATTTTTCCTTGAGTGCAGCGAATTCTCTAAGAGGCAATTTACACTCGTGGTTTTCATGAAGCTTTCCTTTTCTCCGTACGAAGTATATAATCAATTTGAAGAAACACACTATTATGAATTCAATTTAATTGTGTTACGTTTTCCGGCTTATCGTATGCAAAAATAGTAGATGATATCTCGGAGAATATTTGATTAATTCTAAAAGTTTTGCTGGCTCCATGTCTGCCTCTAAATCGTCTTCCGGAGATGCAGCAGCCGAAGTAGATACTAGCTGACTTGAATTAATTGTCGGGCTAGCCAGGAGTAGTAATGATGGCAGTGCATGTAAATTCCAAGTGCCAGTAAATAAATGCAAAATTGGACAATTTGAGCACCAAACCGTGAATCAGAATTTTTGTGACCCAGTATCACTACAGCTCGGTATCACTACAAGTAGTGTGCCAAAGATCCAGATATATTTACTAAAAGTATAGCTATTATAGCTAGTAGTAGAGGATTGCTTCCAAAGGTAGTAGGAAACTACTCGTAGTAACGAGGGTTGCGAGAGTTACTATTACTAGTACCAATGAAAGATACGAGAGTTACCTGTAGTTATACTAGTAGTAACTACTACCTCAAGGTTTCATAGTTACTACTAGTCGTAATAACTAAGAACTAGTAGCCACTACTAGTAACTAGTACTAGGTACTATATTTAGTTATCCTATTAGTAGCTAGTAGTCGTTATACTACTAATGAAGTCATACTACTTTTACAAGGCGGTATTTAAACTTTTTCAGCTGGTAAGGGTTATACTACCAGTAACTAGTAGTATTTAAACCACAAATAACCAGTACAAATAGATAGTACAAGTTATACTACTAGAAGCTGGCAGAAGTTAGCAATACTAGTTATCTAAGCAGTTATACTACTAGAAGTTAGTAGAATGCTTTTTACTACTAGTCATACTACTTATAGTTAGTACTAGTTCTTAATACTAGTTTTCCGCTACTACATTTAGAGGTATTCCAAATACTACCTCTAGAGGTAGCCCTTTGCCACTACCGCTACTGAATTAACTCAAACAAGAGAGAGATACAAACACTTTATCAAAGCAAATAATAGCTAACAGCAACAAAGAAAGCTAAATAAGCACGCATTACAGCAATCAGGGATAACTTATGTAGCTTTCTTGCTCCAGCAGCTAGGACTATTTGAACCTTTGTGTTGGACGTATGCTCGAGACAGAACTGGTAATTGCAGGGTTAAAAATGCTTGAACCATCGAACCTCCGGTCGCTGCTGTACAGCGGCTATGCACGCGGGGCGCTTCTTCCGGGGATGGTACCCGATGGGGTGTATTGCGAAAGCTTCCGTTTGATGCCAACCTTACTTGTCTTGAGTGGACGTACGCTACCAGCAATGGGCGGCCTGGGGAGGCACACGAAGGGGGAGGATGTTCCAGCGATAAGGCGGGTGAATTGCCAGGACCGATAATTATGGACCAAGGATAATGGAATGTTTGAATTGGATGAGATGATCGACGTGTCCTCCCAGACGCTGAAATCCTTGTCCGGTTCCTTTCGTTCCATCATGCGTACGCCTGGTCAAACTCTTTAGATTTCGTGTGTTCGCGTCGCAAGAGTTGTAAGGACAGTAGCGCGGTCATACGCCCGTGACCAATGTGCGCGTTGATCGTCTGACCAGAACCAAATCAATACTTCCCTTAGTTGCTTAGTCTGCGTGACACATGAGTCATAACATAATTCAAGAACAAATGACGGCTTGTGAATGGGCCATGAGGGATGCATGGAGGGCGGAAGGTGGGAGATCAAGCGAAGACTTGAGGGACCAGAAGTTGTGGTTAAGGTTTCCGAGTTGTCGGTTATAAAGCCCTGTACGACGGGTTCTGATCACACATCAAGTTCTTGAGCAACGGTAAGTTGCCAATGTGGCCTTATCTCGAATGGGCCGCTCTGGCTTATGGTTGATTAGATCTCGCCAGTGCTTGAGATACCGAATCGCGGCGTGTAGTAGCCGGAGGCGCTTGCCAGAGTTGGTAATGTTCTTGAGTGAGTCGTACGGGGAACGAGTGTAGAACCGGGCGAGCGGCATTGCAAGGGAGCATGAGATGGCTACTCCGGCGAAGTGGCGTAATAGTTGGACTTCAACTAGCCCGCGGTTCTGTCGGGACAGGCGCAATAAATGCTGCGACATGCCCCACAGCATTTCCGTACGACAAGCCGATACCCCAAAAAACATCCGGGTTGAGTACAGGAAGAACTCCAAATGCTCTATAAGTTGCGAGCCCTCCCAATTATTCTTTTCTTCCTTGCGCTGAGGTCCACACGCTTGAGGAAGGCGATCGATTTGCAGACGGGCCTTTCGGAGTCGAGAACGGCGCTTTACTGCCACTAGGAAGTCGTGCTTGTACGGGTGAGTTCACAGTCTTAGATGGCCGTGAGCGTACTGGACCAGAGGGCGCATGAAATTGATAAAGTAGGTTGGAGAGAGCTTCCAGCCAAACGGTAATGCGATGCATCGAAAATATCGATTGTCCACCTTGAACTGAAACCAATTTCGGATATCCAGGTGCAACCAAAAGTGGTGATATCCTTTTGCAATGTCGAACGAGAACATCCAGTCCTTCTGCCTGAGTTCCAGATCAAATGCTTCTAGAGTTTCCATCTTGACGGGGATGTCCCAGACCAGGGTGGACTGTCGCGATAAGGTCACGACCAGCCGCTGCTTTTCGCCCGATCAATAAACGTGTCACTAATTCTATTGAATGGTTCACCCAACATTAGGGTGAAGGCCATCTTCCCTTCATCGGTCAGGGCACTGTTACCCTGCCCCGTTTGTACCGCGATCGAGGTGTAGTGATCTACTGTCAGTATGCGTGCTCCCTCCGTAGCGCCCTGTCATGACACGCCCCAAATAGGCCGGTTGGGTGGGCCAATTTCAAAAAATTCGAGTGTCCAATTTGAGTCCAATGGCCGGGCCAGATCCAAAAAAGGAAGATTGTTGAATGTCCAAAATGGGCCGGTTGACTGGGCCAAACCAAAAAAAACTCTAAAGGCGAATTACACTCTGCCATGGCAGGTGGCTGCTAGCAAGTCTATAAAAGCGGGATGCTTGGTGCGAGCAGCCGTGGCCCCCCGACCGATATCTTGTGGGTGCGTATCAGCAGTTATCCGACGTCCTGCGCCCTTCTTTCACTGTCCCTCCATTCCCGTAATTTCTGAGCGTCGACGCGAGCCGGCGAGGCGGTGTCGTAGGGCGGTAAGCGAAGAACCCGACGGCCCCCTCCAAAAGGGGGTGAGTCCCTGAGGTAAGCTCGTGGTCCCCCCGTTGACGGCCCCCTCCAAAAGGGGGTGAGTCCCTGAGGTAAGCTCGTGGTCCCCCCGTTGATCGGGATCCTTGCAATGGGGGGTACGATCATCGGCGCGGTTCCGAGGGGTGTACAGGTTCTTTTTCGAAGGGTTCGGGACACCGACTATGGCGTGCCGCAGTGGCGCGGTCTAGAAGGTCTTGGAGTACGGAGTGTTGTGGAGCCGAGAGCTCCAAGTGGGCCTTCAAGGCGGGAAGCAGAAGTCGAATTCCCATATCCGTCGGTAATCTGTTGAGGTACCAGAGGGCCGCCGTACGTTTCGCCGAGGAGGAGAATGGGTCTCGAAGACCGGAGGGCCCTTCTCATGCGGTGGGACTTTGCGAAGATGACCGGAGTTGGCTTCGTAAGCAATACTGTCTCGAATCGCCTGCAGGGACTTGGGAAGGCCAAGCGCCATCCCAGGAGGGTCGTGGAGCATGCGGACCAGGGGTAAAAGGGCAGGAGCGGAACAGAGGGTGCCCCAGTTCCTGCGATCTCGAGCGGTTGCCTCGGGACGAGAGGCTTGGGCTTGGAACTTGGCGAGGTGCCGTACCCCGAGCAGATCGGATCTCTGCCGGACTGGGACTAGGCCAGCCAACAAGAGGCCTCTCGGGAGGTCTCAGGGTGTGACTGTTGTCCGAAGGATCCAGGAGGCCGCGGCCCCCAACAGCTTATTGGCCCGAAGGAAGGACGCAGAGCTGAGGGGTTGAAGGTAAAGGGCGTACTCAATTTGGGACGCGACGAAGATCTTGAAGAGGGCCCGACGGATTCCGTAGTCCGCATTCCACCGTGCCGTAGTGCGAGAAAGGAGGGAGAACATGCGCCCTGCTTTTTCCAGACGAGCAAGTAAGCCGTAGTCAGACACGCCTGTTGGCGAAATGAAAACCCCGAGGTACTCGGAACGCGGGAGGCATTGAAGCCTCTCGCCCTCGAGGACATAGCAGTCGGCGGTATTCGTGATAATCGAGGACTTACTGCAGTTCCATAGCATTCCGGCGGAGCGAGCCCACGCACTGGCCTTGAGGAGGACCTGTCGCAAAGCGGTGGGAGATTCGGAAAGGGAGATGACGTCGTCCGCAAAGCAGATTGTCTCCCCGTCTTCTGAGTCGTTCAGCGACTCCAGGAAGGGGTCCATGAAGATGTCGAAGAGGAGAGGGCTGAGCGGGTCACCCTGGGGGACGTCCGATGTCGCCCGATATGATCGGCTTTGTGTGGCGCCGCGTAGAAGCATTGGGACCAGGAGACAGGCGAGCTGAGGGACCAGGGTTGCCGGGAGAGGGCTGCGGAGCAGCGTCAATAGGCTCCGGCGAGGAACCCGGTCATAGGCTCGCCTGAGGTCTAGGACCGCGGTGGGGCCCTTTGTCCGACGGAGGAATGTGTCCACTCTGGCGATCGGGATCTCCGTGCTTGAACCTCGAACGAAACCGAACTGGTTTGGGTGCACCGTGTAGTGTGCGCCAACCTCCCTGCTCAGAGCGGCCGAGATGACGCGGAGGAAGACCGAGAGTAGGACAATTGGGCGGTAGTCCTTGGGGTTTCCCGAGGCTTCTCCCTTGGGGACTGGGGTCATGGTACCCGATCGGAGGACGGGACGACCCTGTACGTCCCACTGCGGCCCAAAGGGCCGAGGCCGCTTGAGCAAAAAGCGCAGGGTCCACTTGTAGCATCTCGATGCGAATGTGGTCCGGTCCCGGGGCCTTCCCTTTCTTTGCGCCAGCAATCGCAGCCTGTAGGTGACCAGTGAACTCTGGCAGCGGAGTGAATGGTTCCGGGGTGATCGTGTCGCGGGTCGACGGCCAACTATTGGCCAAGAATTCCATGTAGGCATCTGCTCCTGGGCCGATTTGTGGTCCAGTCGTGCGTCCAGCCAGGAGTAAGAGGCGTTTGACAGCTTGATTCACCACTAAGGGCTGGTTCGTGTCCAGGTCGCGGTGGAGATGGTGCTGGAGACGTAGCCTATTCCGGCGGAGTTCCTTCTTGATCTCGCGGTCCAAGGCACGGGCCTGCTTGTGGTCCTCCGGGTTAGAGGACCGCAGTAGCTTGGAGCGTGATTTGGCCTTGCGAGCCAAGGAAGCTGACCAGCCCGGGCGGAACCGTGCCGGACGGGGTTTGCGAAAGCCTGTCCACGGCAGGAGGGTAGATTCTGCCAAGACCGGGAGGCGTGAGCCAGCTCCTCTGAGGTGCCAGCTCTGTTCAATTGATCCACGACGGCGGGGATCAGTTGCTGGTAGTCCGCGTAGACTTTTTTCCGACAGGCGCGGTTCTCAAGAAGGGATTTCGGGACATAGTCCAACGCGGCGAGGGAGGAGAGAACAACCTCCGCATGGACCGGCGTATGGTCCGAAAACCCTTCATTCTCCGACGTAGCTAGCGAGCTTACGTGGATATTCCGTACCAATAAAAGGTCAACGGTGCTCATACCTTGTGGGGACGAGAAGGTGGGAGATGCCGGTGCTTGGATCCGGAAGCCATGCTGAGGGGCGCGCTCGAGAAGGAAGCGGCCCGATTTGCTCGTAGAGTGGTCCCAATTCTTGTACCTGGCGTTCAGGTCCCCAAGGACGACTGCAAGGCCTTGAGCCAGGCGTAGAATGTGAGACCAGAAACTTTGAAGGTCGTTGAGCGAGGGATTCGGCCGTAGGTATGCGCCGATCGTGGGAGTGGAGAAGAGGGAGAGCGCGATAATTTGGAAGGCTGGTGTCTCCACCTGCCCCAAGAGTCGCACAGGAGTTAAGGGAGGTACGAGGAAGGAGATGCCCCCGCCTTTGCGATGTCGGCGGGGGTAGAGGGAGGGGATGTAGAGAACTTGGTGAAGTCGCGCAGCGGCTCCGGTAGGGGGCAGTCGTGCCAAGTCTCCGTGAGGAGCAGCGCGTCTGCCATTGTTGCCAGTTCGGCAGCCTTGGGGTCCTTGGGTAGAGTCCAGCCCCTGATGTTCCATGTGATGAGTCTCATTGCGAGACATCATCCGCGATATCCGAGGACTCGAGAGGGGATTCTGCTCCAGGTGGAGTGCCCGAGACGGACTGGCGGTCGGGAGCACCGGACTCAGCCAGCGCAGAGAGTCTGGGCATGTCATCCGGAATGTTCTGGCTCGACGCAGCGGTCGTGCCAGAGGGGCCGATCTTCGGGGGGCTCGAACCCGAGTCCTTGTTGTACTGGTCGGAATAAGCCTCTTCGGAGGTTTTCGAGGCGACGGAGCCCTCAGACTCGGTTAGTGCTGTGTCTCGGCCTTGGTTGGTCTTTGCAAGCGAGGGTTCTCCTGCCAGGAGAGCCTTGGCCTTCTCTTCATACCACGCCCTAGAAACGGGCGGGTTAGTCTGGGAAGCGGCCCTGCTCCAGCGGCGGTAGCAGGCCCGAAGCTAGACCCATTCCGAGTCCGTGTATTTCCCGGAAGCGTTCAACCCCGCAGGGTTGAACTTGGGGAGGTGGCGGAAGCCTAGGAGCTTCATACCTGCCACGAGGCGGTCGTTGAGGTCCTCGTGGCAGAGAATCTCCACCGAGGAGGAACCCGTAAAGGATAGGTTAAGCACCGCCCATTTGGGGATGCTCACCTGGAGAGCCCTGCGAAGGGCTCCAATTGGGCCTCTGGGGATCCCGCCAAACTAGACGGGGGTTGGGCGCGGGCGAGCCGCGTTCTGGGAGGGCTTAAGAGGTTGGAAGCCAGCGGCCCGAAGGGCTGCCAGCCCGTTGTTAACGCCCTCCTTGACTCCCGCCAGAGTCAAGCGGGGCTTTGCCAGGCCGTCTTGCGATGTCTGCCCAGGAGACCCGCGGGGGGGGCCTGAGCTAGGGCCGGTGCATCGGCGATCACGGGTGCAGCCGCCTGCTGCACCGGCTCGGGGTCCTTGTTCTGCGGAAGGGGTCTTTTTCCCTCAGTATCGCGAGCTGGGGGGTCTTTCTCCTTCGCTGCAGTGGGTTCGGGGAGGCGTGACTCGATGATGGCAGCGAGCTTGCCAATCTGCTCCTTGAGGTCGCGGATCTCCTCCGATTGGGTCTTGATCTCGGCAGCTTGGCTGTCGAGGCGCTCGCGGAGGCGCGTCGAAGCAGTGCCGGTAGACCCACTCCCGAACGCTTTCCCGGTTCATTCTCCAACAGTAATCATCATGGTCGGTTGGCCCGTCGGCCATCAAGGCCAGAACGTTGAGCGGGCGGCGGCCTCGGGATGACTCGGAGATGGTGAGGGACGGGCGGATGTTGATCATGTCGAGGGCAAAAAATGGGGAGCCGATGGGGCAATTGATTTCGGGGGGCTTGCCTCATCGGCGTCGACTGCGAACTTTAAATGGCGCGACGTTTTCGGAAAGTATCACTACCTTGGATGAAATATTGTATGTTTAATGCTGCAGCTTTCAATTTGTATGTATTTAGGGCAATAACTTAAGATCTGCTCGATAAATATCGTAACTGAATTTGGACGGCGAAGCGAATGGAAAGATTTCTGTTTTGAAAAAGGCTGACTAAAAATCCTCAGAGATGAAATGGAAATGGAGTCTACCGTGAATTTGGTTTCATAGGGGAAATTTCCTTTTATGATTTTGTTCGCAAAGAAAAATTAGGGATAGAGTTGTTTATCAAAACCCAGAGGTCAGGGATGCAGAAGACCAATGTTTGTGGTGAGAACCGCTCTCCTGCAGAAAGTATCGTTCTTGTAACACCAGAACCTTAAAATATGCTTTATAACCCTCGCATTTATGTTTTTAAGATACAATCACATGTTAATTTTTCCTTGAGTGCAGCGAATTCTCTAAGAGGCAATTTACACTCGTGGTTTTCATGAAGCTTTCCTTTTCTCCGTACGAAGTATATAATCAATTTGAAGAAACACACTATTATGAATTCAATTTAATTGTGTTACGTTTTCCGGCTTATCGTATGCAAAAATAGTAGATGATATCTCGGAGAATATTTGATTAATTCTAAAAGTTTTGCTGGCTCCATGTCTGCCTCTAAATCGTCTTCCGGAGATGCAGCAGCCGAAGTAGATACTAGCTGACTTGAATTAATTGTCGGGCTAGCCAGGAGTAGTAATGATGGCAGTGCATGTAAATTCCAAGTGCCAGTAAATAAATGCAAAATTGGACAATTTGAGCACCAAACCGTGAATCAGAATTTTTGTGACCCAGTATCACTACAGCTCGGTATCACTACAAGTAGTGTGCCAAAGATCCAGATATATTTACTAAAAGTATAGCTATTATAGCTAGTAGTAGAGGATTGCTTCCAAAGGTAGTAGGAAACTACTCGTAGTAACGAGGGTTGCGAGAGTTACTATTACTAGTACCAATGAAAGATACGAGAGTTACCTGTAGTTATACTAGTAGTAACTACTACCTCAAGGTTTCATAGTTACTACTAGTCGTAATACTAAGAACTAGTAGCCACTACTAGTAACTAGTACTAGGTACTATATTTAGTTATCCTATTAGTAGCTAGTAGTCGTTATACTACTAATGAAGTCATACTACTTTTACAAGGCGGTATTTAAACTTTTTCAGCTGGTAAGGGTTATACTACCAGTAACTAGTAGTATTTAAACCACAAATAACCAGTACAAATAGATAGTACAAGTTATACTACTAGAAGCTGGCAGAAGTTAGCAATACTAGTTATCTAAGCAGTTATACTACTAGAAGTTAGTAGAATGCTTTTTACTACTAGTCATACTACTTATAGTTAGTACTAGTTCTTAATACTAGTTTTCCGCTACTACATTTAGAGGTATTCCAAATACTACCTCTAGAGGTAGCCCTTTGCCACTACCGCTACTGAATTTAACTCAAACAAGAGAGAGATACAAACACTTTATCAAAGCAAATAATAGCTAACAGCAACAAAGAAAGCTAAATAAGCACGCATTACAGCAATCAGGGATAACTTATGTAGCTTTCTTGCTCCAGCAGCTAGGACTATTTGAACCTTTGTGTTGGACGTATGCTCGAGACAGAACTGGTAATTGCAGGGTTAAAAATGCTTGAACCATCGAACCTCCGGTCGCTGCTGTACAGCGGCTATGCACGCGGGGCGCTTCTTCCGGGGATGGTACCCGATGGGGTGTATTGCGAAAGCTTCCGTTTGATGCCAACCTTACTTGTCTTGAGTGGACGTACGCTACCAGCAATGGGCGGCCTGGGGAGGCACACGAAGGGGGAGGATGTTCCAGCGATAAGGCGGGTGAATTGCCAGGACCGATAATTATGGACCAAGGATAATGGAATGTTTGAATTGGATGAGATGATCGACGTGTCCTCCCAGACGCTGAAATCCTTGTCCGGTTCCTTTCGTTCCATCATGCGTACGCCTGGTCAAACTCTTTAGATTTCGTGTGTTCGCGTCGCAAGAGTTGTAAGGACAGTAGCGCGGTCATACGCCCGTGACCAATGTGCGCGTTGATCGTCTGACCAGAACCAAATCAATACTTCCCTTAGTTGCTTAGTCTGCGTGACACATGAGTCATAACATAATTCAAGAACAAATGACGGCTTGTGAATGGGCCATGAGGGATGCATGGAGGGCGGAAGGTGGGAGATCAAGCGAAGACTTGAGGGACCAGAAGTTGTGGTTAAGGTTTCCGAGTTGTCGGTTATAAAGCCCTGTACGACGGGTTCTGATCACACATCAAGTTCTTGAGCAACGGTAAGTTGCCAATGTGGCCTTATCTCGAATGGGCCGCTCTGGCTTATGGTTGATTAGATCTCGCCAGTGCTTGAGATACCGAATCGCGGCGTGTAGTAGCCGGAGGCGCTTGCCAGAGTTGGTAATGTTCTTGAGTGAGTCGTACGGGGAACGAGTGTAGAACCGGGCGAGCGGCATTGCAAGGGAGCATGAGATGGCTACTCCGGCGAAGTGGCGTAATAGTTGGACTTCAACTAGCCCGCGGTTCTGTCGGGACAGGCGCAATAAATGCTGCGACATGCCCCACAGCATTTCCGTACGACAAGCCGATACCCCAAAAAACATCCGGGTTGAGTACAGGAAGAACTCCAAATGCTCTATAAGTTGCGAGCCCTCCCAATTATTCTTTTCTTCCTTGCGCTGAGGTCCACACGCTTGAGGAAGGCGATCGATTTGCAGACGGGCCTTTCGGAGTCGAGAACGGCGCTTTACTGCCACTAGGAAGTCGTGCTTGTACGGGTGAGTTCACAGTCTTAGATGGCCGTGAGCGTACTGGACCAGAGGGCGCATGAAATTGATAAAGTAGGTTGGAGAGAGCTTCCAGCCAAACGGTAATGCGATGCATCGAAAATATCGATTGTCCACCTTGAACTGAAACCAATTTCGGATATCCAGGTGCAACCAAAAGTGGTGATATCCTTTTGCAATGTCGAACGAGAACATCCAGTCCTTCTGCCTGAGTTCCAGATCAAATGCTTCTAGAGTTTCCATCTTGACGGGGATGTCCCAGACCAGGGTGGACTGTCGCGATAAGGTCACGACCAGCCGCTGCTTTTCGCCCGATCAATAAACGTGTCACTAATTCTATTGAATGGTTCACCCAACATTAGGGTGAAGGCCATCTTCCCTTCATCGGTCAGGGCACTGTTACCCTGCCCCGTTTGTACCGCGATCGAGGTGTAGTGATCTACTGTCAGTATGCGTGCTCCCTCCGTAGCGCCCTGTCATGACACGCCCCAAATAGGCCGGTTGGGTGGGCCAATTTCAAAAAATTCGAGTGTCCAATTTGAGTCCAATGGCCGGGCCAGATCCAAAAAAGGAAGATTGTTGAATGTCCAAAATGGGCCGGTTGACTGGGCCAAACCAAAAAAAACTCTAAAGGCGAATTACACTCTGCCATGGCAGGTGGCTGCTAGCAAGTCTATAAAAGCGGGATGCTTGGTGCGAGCAGCCGTGGCCCCCCGACCGATATCTTGTGGGTGCGTATCAGCAGTTATCCGACGTCCTGCGCCCTTCTTTCACTGTCCCTCCATTCCCGTAATTTCTGTGCGTCGACGCGAGCCGGCGAGGCGGTGTCGTAGGGCGGTAAGCGAAGAACCCGACGGCCCCCTCCAAAAGGGGTGAGTCCCTGAGGTAAGCTCGTGGTCCCCCGTTGACGGCCCCTCCAAAAGGGGGTGAGTCCCTGAGGTAAGCTCGTGGTCCCCCGTTGATCGGGATCCTTGCAATGGGGGGTACGATCATCGGCGCGGTTCCGAGGGGTGTACAGGTTCTTTTTCGAAGGGTTCGGGACACCGACTATGGCGTGCCGCAGTGGCGCGGTCTAGAAGGTCTTGGAGTACGGAGTGTTGTGGAGCCGAGAGCTCCAAGTGGGCTTCAAGGCGGGAAGCAGAAGTCGAATTCCCATATCCGTCGGTAATCTGTTGAGGTACCAGAGGGCCGCCGTACGTTTCGCCGAGGAGGAGAATGGGTCTCGAAGACCGGAGGGCCCTTCTCATGCGGTGGGACTTTGCGAAGATGACCGGAGTTGGCTTCGTAAGCAATACTGTCTCGAATCGCCTGCAGGGACTTGGGAAGGCCAAGCGCCATCCCAGGAGGGTCGTGGAGCATGCGGACCAGGGGTAAAAGGGCAGGAGCGGAACAGAGGGTGCCCCAGTTCCTGCGATCTCGAGCGGTTGCCTCGGGACGAGAGGCTTGGGCTTGGAACTTGGCGAGGTGCCGTACCCCGAGCAGATCGGATCTCTGCCGGACTGGGACTAGGCCAGCCAACAAGAGGCCTCTCGGGAGGTCTCAGGGTGTGACTGTTGTCCGAAGGATCCAGGAGGCCGCGGCCCCCAACAGCTTATTGGCCCGAAGGAAGGACGCAGAGCTGAGGGGTTGAAGGTAAAGGGCGTACTCAATTTGGGACGCGACGAAGATCTTGAAGAGGGCCCGACGGATTCCGTAGTCCGCATTCCACCGTGCCGTAGTGCGAGAAAGGAGGGAGAACATGCGCCCTGCTTTTTCCAGACGAGCAAGTAAGCCGTAGTCAGACACGCCTGTTGGCGAAATGAAAACCCCGAGGTACTCGGAACGCGGGAGGCATTGAAGCCTCTCGCCCTCGAGGACATAGCAGTCGGCGGTATTCGTGATAATCGAGGACTTACTGCAGTTCCATAGCATTCCGGCGGAGCGAGCCCACGCACTGGCCTTGAGGAGGACCTGTCGCAAAGCGGTGGGAGATTCGGAAAGGGAGATGACGTCGTCCGCAAAGCAGATTGTCTCCCCGTCTTCTGAGTCGTTCAGCGACTCCAGGAAGGGGTCCATGAAGATGTCGAAGAGGAGAGGGCTGAGCGGGTCACCCTGGGGGACGTCCGATGTCGCCCGATATGATCGGCTTTGTGTGGCGCCGCGTAGAAGCATTGGGACCAGGAGACAGGCGAGCTGAGGGACCAGGGTTGCCGGGAGAGGGCTGCGGAGCAGCGTCAATAGGCTCCGGCGAGGAACCCGGTCATAGGCTCGCCTGAGGTCTAGGACCGCGGTGGGGCCCTTTGTCCGACGGAGGAATGTGTCCACTCTGGCGATCGGGATCTCCGTGCTTGAACCTCGAACGAAACCGAACTGGTTTGGGTGCACCGTGTAGTGTGCGCCAACCTCCCTGCTCAGAGCGGCCGAGATGACGCGGAGGAAGACCGAGAGTAGGACAATTGGGCGGTAGTCCTTGGGGTTTCCCGAGGCTTCTCCCTTGGGGACTGGGGTCATGGTACCCGATCGGAGGAGGGACGGGACCGACCCTGTACGTCCCACTGCGGCCCAAAGGGCCGAGGCCGCTTGAGCAAAAAGCGCAGGGTCCACTTGTAGCATCTCGATGCGAATGTGGTCCGGTCCCGGGGCCTTCCCTTTCTTTGCGCCAGCAATCGCAGCCTGTAGGTGACCAGTGAACTCTGGCAGCGGAGTGAATGGTTCCGGGGTGATCGTGTCGCGGGTCGACGGCCAACTATTGGCCAAGAATTCCATGTAGGCATCTGCTCCTGGGCCGATTTGTGGTCCAGTCGTGCGTCCAGCCAGGAGTAAGAGGCGTTTGACAGCTTGATTCACCACTAAGGGCTGGTTCGTGTCCAGGTCGCGGTGGAGATGGTGCTGGAGACGTAGCCTATTCCGGCGGAGTTCCTTCTTGATCTCGCGGTCCAAGGCACGGGCCTGCTTGTGGTCCTCCGGGTTAGAGGACCGCAGTAGCTTGGAGCGTGATTTGGCCTTGCGAGCCAAGGAAGCTGACCAGCCCGGGCGGAACCGTGCCGGACGGGGTTTGCGAAAGCCTGTCCACGGCAGGAGGGTAGATTCTGCCAAGACCGGGAGGCGTGAGCCAGCTCCTCTGAGGTGCCAGCTCTGTTCAATTGATCCACGACGGCGGGGATCAGTTGCTGGTAGTCCGCGTAGACTTTTTTCCGACAGGCGCGGTTCTCAAGAAGGGATTTCGGGACATAGTCCAACGCGGCGAGGGAGGAGAGAACAACCTCCGCATGGACCGGCGTATGGTCCGAAAACCCTTCATTCTCCGACGTAGCTAGCGAGCTTACGTGGATATTCCGTACCAATAAAAGGTCAACGGTGCTCATACCTTGTGGGGACGAGAAGGTGGGAGATGCCGGTGCTTGGATCCGGAAGCCATGCTGAGGGGCGCGCTCGAGAAGGAAGCGGCCCGATTTGCTCGTAGAGTGGTCCCAATTCTTGTACCTGGCGTTCAGGTCCCCAAGGACGACTGCAAGGCCTTGAGCCAGGCGTAGAATGTGAGACCAGAAACTTTGAAGGTCGTTGAGCGAGGGATTCGGCCGTAGGTATGCGCCGATCGTGGGAGTGGAGAAGAGGGAGAGCGCGATAATTTGGAAGGCTGGTGTCTCCACCTGCCCCAAGAGTCGCACAGGAGTTAAGGGAGGTACGAGGAAGGAGATGCCCCCGCCTTTGCGATGTCGGCCGGGGTAGAGGGAGGGGATGTAGAGAACTTGGTGAAGTCGCGCAGCGGCTCCGGTAGGGGGCAGTCGTGCCAAGTCTCCGTGAGGAGCAGCGCGTCTGCCATTGTTGCCAGTTCGGCAGCCTTGGGGTCCTTGGGTAGAGTCCAGCCCCTGATGTTCCATGTGATGAGTCTCATTGCGAGACATCATCCGCGATATCCGAGGACTCGAGAGGGGATTCTGCTCCAGGTGGAGTGCCCGAGACGGACTGGCGGTCGGGAGCACCGGACTCAGCCAGCGCAGAGAGTCTGGGCATGTCATCCGGAATGTTCTGGCTCGACGCAGCGGTCGTGCCAGAGGGGCCGATCTTCGGGGGGCTCGAACCCGAGTCCTTGTTGTACTGGTCGGAATAAGCCTCTTCGGAGGTTTTCGAGGCGACGGAGCCCTCAGACTCGGTTAGTGCTGTGTCTCGGCCTTGGTTGGTCTTTGCAAGCGAGGGTTCTCCTGCCAGGAGAGCCTTGGCCTTCTCTTCATACCACGCCCTAGAAACGGGCGGGTTAGTCTGGGAAGCGGCCCTGCTCCAGCGGCGGTAGCAGGCCCGAAGCTAGACCCATTCCGAGTCCGTGTATTTCCCGGAAGCGTTCAACCCCGCAGGGTTGAACTTGGGGAGGTGGCGGAAGCCTAGGAGCTTCATACCTGCCACGAGGCGGTCGTTGAGGTCCTCGTGGCAGAGAATCTCCACCGAGGAGGAACCCGTAAAGGATAGGTTAAGCACCGCCCATTTGGGGATGCTCACCTGGAGAGCCCTGCGAAGGGCTCCAATTGGGCCTCTGGGATCCCGCCAAACTAGACGGGGGTTGGGCGCGGGCGAGCCGCGTTCTGGGAGGGCTTAAGAGGTTGGAAGCCAGCGGCCCGAAGGGCTGCCAGCCCGTTGTTAACGCCCTCCTTGACTCCCGCCAGAGTCAAGCGGGGCTTTGCCAGGCCGTCTTGCGATGTCTGCCCAGGAGACCCGCGGGGGGGGCCTGAGCTAGGGCCGGTGCATCGGCGATCACGGGTGCAGCCGCCTGCTGCACCGGCTCGGGGTCCTTGTTCTGCGGAAGGGGTCTTTTTCCCTCAGTATCGCGAGCTGGGGGGTCTTTCTCCTTCGCTGCAGTGGGTTCGGGGAGGCGTGACTCGATGATGGCAGCGAGCTTGCCAATCTGCTCCTTGAGGTCGCGGATCTCCTCCGATTGGGTCTTGATCTCGGCAGCTTGGCTGTCGAGGCGCTCGCGGAGGCGCGTCGAAGCAGTGCCGGTAGACCCACTCCCGAACGCTTTCCCGGTTCATTCTCCAACAGTAATCATCATGGTCGGTTGGCCCGTCGGCCATCAAGGCCAGAACGTTGAGCGGCGGCGGCCTCGGATGACTCGGAGATGGTGAGGGACGGGCGGATGTTGATCATGTCGAGGGCAAAAAATGGGGAGCCGATGGGGCAATTGATTTCGGGGGGCTTGCCTCATCGGCGTCGACTGCGAACTTTAAATGGCGCGACGTTTTCGGAAAGTATCACTACCTTGGATGAAATATTGTATGTTTAATGCTGCAGCTTTCAATTTGTATGTATTTAGGGCAATAACTTAAGATCTGCTCGATAAATATCGTAACTGAATTTGGACGGCGAAGCGAATGGAAAGATTTCTGTTTTGAAAAAGGCTGACTAAAAATCCTCAGAGATGAAATGGAAATGGAGTCTACCGTGAATTTGGTTTCATAGGGGAAATTTCCTTTTATGATTTTGTTCGCAAAGAAAAATTAGGGATAGAGTTGTTTATCAAAACCCAGAGGTCAGGGATGCAGAAGACCAATGTTTGTGGTGAGAACCGCTCTCCTGCAGAAAGTATCGTTCTTGTAACACCAGAACCTTAAAATATGCTTTATAACCCTCGCATTTATGTTTTTAAGATACAATCACATGTTAATTTTTCCTTGAGTGCAGCGAATTCTCTAAGACAATTTACACTCGTGGTTTTCATGAAGCTTTCCTTTTCTCCGTACGAAGTATATAATCAATTTGAAGAAACACACTATTATGAATTCAATTTAATTGTGTTACGTTTTCCGGCTTATCGTATGCAAAAATAGTAGATGATATCTCGGAGAATATTTGATTAATTCTAAAAGTTTTGCTGGCTCCATGTCTGCCTCTAAATCGTCTTCCGGAGATGCAGCAGCCGAAGTAGATACTAGCTGACTTGAATTAATTGTCGGGCTAGCCAGGAGTAGTAATGATGGCAGTGCATGTAAATTCCAAGTGCCAGTAAATAAATGCAAAATTGGACAATTTGAGCACCAAACCGTGAATCAGAATTTTTGTGACCCAGTATCACTACAGCTCGGTATCACTACAAGTAGTGTGCCAAAGATCCAGATATATTTACTAAAAGTATAGCTATTATAGCTAGTAGTAGAGGATTGCTTCCAAAGGTAGTAGGAAACTACTCGTAGTAACGAGGGTTGCGAGAGTTACTATTACTAGTACCAATGAAAGATACGAGAGTTACCTGTAGTTATACTAGTAGTAACTACTACCTCAAGGTTTCATAGTTACTACTAGTCGTAATACTAAGAACTAGTAGCCACTACTAGTAACTAGTACTAGGTACTATATTTAGTTATCCTATTAGTAGCTAGTAGTCGTTATACTACTAATGAAGTCATACTACTTTTACAAGGCGGTATTTAAACTTTTTCAGCTGGTAAGGGTTATACTACCAGTAACTAGTAGTATTTAAACCAAAATAACCAGTACAAATAGATAGTACAAGTTATACTACTAGAAGCTGGCAGAAGTTAGCAATACTAGTTATCTAAGCAGTTATACTACTAGAAGTTAGTAGAATGCTTTTTACTACTAGATACTACTTATAGTTAGTACTAGTTCTTAATACTAGTTTTCCGCTACTACATTTAGAGGTATTCCAAATACTCCTCTAGAGAGCCCTTTGCCACTACCGCTACTGAATTTAACTCAAACAAGAGAGAGATACAAACACTTTATCAAAGCAAATAATAGCTAACAGCAACAAAGAAAGCTAAATAAGCACGCATTACAGCAATCAGGGATAACTTATGTAGCTTTCTTGCTCCAGCAGCTAGGACTATTTGAACCTTTGTGTTGGACGTATGCTCGAGACAGAACTGGTAATTGCAGGGTTAAAAATGCTTGAACCATCGAACCTCCGGTCGCTGCTGTACAGCGGCTATGCACGCGGGGCGCTTCTTCCGGGGATGGTACCCGATGGGGTGTATTGCGAAAGCTTCCGTTTGATGCCAACCTTACTTGTCTTGAGTGGACGTACGCTACCAGCAATGGGCGGCCTGGGGAGGCACACGAAGGGGGAGGATGTTCCAGCGATAAGGCGGGTGAATTGCCAGGACCGATAATTATGGACCAAGGATAATGGAATGTTTGAATTGGATGAGATGATCGACGTGTCCTCCCAGACGCTGAAATCCTTGTCCGGTTCCTTTCGTTCCATCATGCGTACGCCTGGTCAAACTCTTTAGATTTCGTGTGTTCGCGTCGCAAGAGTTGTAAGGACAGTAGCGCGGTCATACGCCCGTGACCAATGTGCGCGTTGATCGTCTGACCAGAACCAAATCAATACTTCCCTTAGTTGCTTAGTCTGCGTGACACATGAGTCATAACATAATTCAAGAACAAATGACGGCTTGTGAATGGGCCATGAGGGATGCATGGAGGGCGGAAGGTGGGAGATCAAGCGAAGACTTGAGGGACCAGAAGTTGTGGTTAAGGTTTCCGAGTTGTCGGTTATAAAGCCCTGTACGACGGGTTCTGATCACACATCAAGTTCTTGAGCAACGGTAAGTTGCCAATGTGGCCTTATCTCGAATGGGCCGCTCTGGCTTATGGTTGATTAGATCTCGCCAGTGCTTGAGATACCGAATCGCGGCGTGTAGTAGCCGGAGGCGCTTGCCAGAGTTGGTAATGTTCTTGAGTGAGTCGTACGGGGAACGAGTGTAGAACCGGGCGAGCGGCATTGCAAGGGAGCATGAGATGGCTACTCCGGCGAAGTGGCGTAATAGTTGGACTTCAACTAGCCCGCGGTTCTGTCGGGACAGGCGCAATAAATGCTGCGACATGCCCCACAGCATTTCCGTACGACAAGCCGATACCCCAAAAAACATCCGGGTTGAGTACAGGAAGAACTCCAAATGCTCTATAAGTTGCGAGCCCTCCCAATTATTCTTTTCTTCCTTGCGCTGAGGTCCACACGCTTGAGGAAGGCGATCGATTTGCAGACGGGCCTTTCGGAGTCGAGAACGGCGCTTTACTGCCACTAGGAAGTCGTGCTTGTACGGGTGAGTTCACAGTCTTAGATGGCCGTGAGCGTACTGGACCAGAGGGCGCATGAAATTGATAAAGTAGGTTGGAGAGAGCTTCCAGCCAAACGGTAATGCGATGCATCGAAAATATCGATTGTCCACCTTGAACTGAAACCAATTTCGGATATCCAGGTGCAACCAAAAGTGGTGATATCCTTTTGCAATGTCGAACGAGAACATCCAGTCCTTCTGCCTGAGTTCCAGATCAAATGCTTCTAGAGTTTCCATCTTGACGGGGATGTCCCAGACCAGGGTGGACTGTCGCGATAAGGTCACGACCAGCCGCTGCTTTTCGCCCGATCAATAAACGTGTCACTAATTCTATTGAATGGTTCACCCAACATTAGGGTGAAGGCCATCTTCCCTTCATCGGTCAGGGCACTGTTACCCTGCCCCGTTTGTACCGCGATCGAGGTGTAGTGATCTACTGTCAGTATGCGTGCTCCCTCCGTAGCGCCCTGTCATGACACGCCCCAAATAGGCCGGTTGGGTGGGCCAATTTCAAAAAATTCGAGTGTCCAATTTGAGTCCAATGGCCGGGCCAGATCCAAAAAAGGAAGATTGTTGAATGTCCAAAATGGGCCGGTTGACTGGGCCAAACCAAAAAAAACTCTAAAGGCGAATTACACTCTGCCATGGCAGGTGGCTGCTAGCAAGTCTATAAAAGCGGGATGCTTGGTGCGAGCAGCCGTGGCCCCCCGACCGATATCTTGTGGGTGCGTATCAGCAGTTATCCGACGTCCTGCGCCCTTCTTTCACTGTCCCTCCATTCCCGTAATTTCTGAGCGTCGACGCGAGCCGGCGAGGCGGTGTCGTAGGGCGGTAAGCGAAGAACCCGACGGCCCCCTCCAAAAGGGGGTGAGTCCCTGAGGTAAGCTCGTGGTCCCCCCGTTGACGGCCCCCTCCAAAAGGGGGTGAGTCCCTGAGGTAAGCTCGTGGTCCCCCCGTTGATCGGGATCCTTGCAATGGGGGGTACGATCATCGGCGCGGTTCCGAGGGGTGTACAGGTTCTTTTTCGAAGGGTTCGGGACACCGACTATGGCGTGCCGCAGTGGCGCGGTCTAGAAGGTCTTGGAGTACGGAGTGTTGTGGAGCCGAGAGCTCCAAGTGGGCCTTCAAGGCGGGAAGCAGAAGTCGAATTCCCATATCCGTCGGTAATCTGTTGAGGTACCAGAGGGCCGCCGTACGTTTCGCCGAGGAGGAGAATGGGTCTCGAAAGACCGGAGGGCCCTTCTCATGCGGTGGGACTTTGCGAAGATGACCGGAGTTGGCTTCGTAAGCAATACTGTCTCGAATCGCCTGCAGGGACTTGGGAAGGCCAAGCGCCATCCCAGGAGGGTCGTGGAGCATGCGGACCAGGGGTAAAAGGGCAGGAGCGGAACAGAGGGTGCCCCAGTTCCTGCGATCTCGAGCGGTTGCCTCGGGACGAGAGGCTTGGGCTTGGAACTTGGCGAGGTGCCGTACCCCGAGCAGATCGGATCTCTGCCGGACTGGGACTAGGCCAGCCAACAAGAGGCCTCTCGGGAGGTCTCAGGGTGTGACTGTTGTCCGAAGGATCCAGGAGGCCGCGGCCCCCAACAGCTTATTGGCCCGAAGGAAGGACGCAGAGCTGAGGGGTTGAAGGTAAAGGGCGTACTCAATTTGGGACGCGACGAAGATCTTGAAGAGGGCCCGACGGATTCCGTAGTCCGCATTCCACCGTGCCGTAGTGCGAGAAAGGAGGGAGAACATGCGCCCTGCTTTTTCCAGACGAGCAAGTAAGCCGTAGTCAGACACGCCTGTTGGCGAAATGAAAACCCCGAGGTACTCGGAACGCGGGAGGCATTGAAGCCTCTCGCCCTCGAGGACATAGCAGTCGGCGGTATTCGTGATAATCGAGGACTTACTGCAGTTCCATAGCATTCCGGCGGAGCGAGCCCACGCACTGGCCTTGAGGAGGACCTGTCGCAAAGCGGTGGGAGATTCGGAAAGGGAGATGACGTCGTCCGCAAAGCAGATTGTCTCCCCGTCTTCTGAGTCGTTCAGCGACTCCAGGAAGGGGTCCATGAAGATGTCGAAGAGGAGAGGGCTGAGCGGGTCACCCTGGGGGACGTCCGATGTCGCCCGATATGATCGGCTTTGTGTGGCGCCGCGTAGAAGCATTGGGACCAGGAGACAGGCGAGCTGAGGGACCAGGGTTGCCGGGAGAGGGCTGCGGAGCAGCGTCAATAGGCTCCGGCGAGGAACCCGGTCATAGGCTCGCCTGAGGTCTAGGACCGCGGTGGGGCCCTTTGTCCGACGGAGGAATGTGTCCACTCTGGCGATCGGGATCTCCGTGCTTGAACCTCGAACGAAACCGAACTGGTTTGGGTGCACCGTGTAGTGTGCGCCAACCTCCCTGCTCAGAGCGGCCGAGATGACGCGGAGGAAGACCGAGAGTAGGACAATTGGGCGGTAGTCCTTGGGGTTTCCCGAGGCTTCTCCCTTGGGGACTGGGGTCATGGTACCCGATCGGAGGAGGGACGGGACCGACCCTGTACGTCCCACTGCGGCCCAAAGGGCCGAGGCCGCTTGAGCAAAAAGCGCAGGGTCCACTTGTAGCATCTCGATGCGAATGTGGTCCGGTCCCGGGGCCTTCCCTTTCTTTGCGCCAGCAATCGCAGCCTGTAGGTGACCAGTGAACTCTGGCAGCGGAGTGAATGGTTCCGGGGTGATCGTGTCGCGGGTCGACGGCCAACTATTGGCCAAGAATTCCATGTAGGCATCTGCTCCTGGGCCGATTTGTGGTCCAGTCGTGCGTCCAGCCAGGAGTAAGAGGCGTTTGACAGCTTGATTCACCACTAAGGGCTGGTTCGTGTCCAGGTCGCGGTGGAGATGGTGCTGGAGACGTAGCCTATTCCGGCGGAGTTCCTTCTTGATCTCGCGGTCCAAGGCACGGGCCTGCTTGTGGTCCTCCGGGTTAGAGGACCGCAGTAGCTTGGAGCGTGATTTGGCCTTGCGAGCCAAGGAAGCTGACCAGCCCGGGCGGAACCGTGCCGGACGGGGTTTGCGAAAGCCTGTCCACGGCAGGAGGGTAGATTCTGCCAAGACCGGGAGGCGTGAGCCAGCTCCTCTGAGGTGCCAGCTCTGTTCAATTGATCCACGACGGCGGGGATCAGTTGCTGGTAGTCCGCGTAGACTTTTTTCCGACAGGCGCGGTTCTCAAGAAGGGATTTCGGGACATAGTCCAACGCGGCGAGGGAGGAGAGAACAACCTCCGCATGGACCGGCGTATGGTCCGAAAACCCTTCATTCTCCGACGTAGCTAGCGAGCTTACGTGGATATTCCGTACCAATAAAAGGTCAACGGTGCTCATACCTTGTGGGGACGAGAAGGTGGGAGATGCCGGTGCTTGGATCCGGAAGCCATGCTGAGGGGCGCGCTCGAGAAGGAAGCGGCCCGATTTGCTCGTAGAGTGGTCCCAATTCTTGTACCTGGCGTTCAGGTCCCCAAGGACGACTGCAAGGCCTTGAGCCAGGCGTAGAATGTGAGACCAGAAACTTTGAAGGTCGTTGAGCGAGGGATTCGGCCGTAGGTATGCGCCGATCGTGGGAGTGGAGAAGAGGGAGAGCGCGATAATTTGGAAGGCTGGTGTCTCCACCTGCCCCAAGAGTCGCACAGGAGTTAAGGGAGGTACGAGGAAGGAGATGCCCCCGCCTTTGCGATGTCGGCCGGGGGTAGAGGGAGGGGATGTAGAGAACTTGGTGAAGTCGCGCAGCGGCTCCGGTAGGGGGCAGTCGTGCCAAGTCTCCGTGAGGAGCAGCGCGTCTGCCATTGTTGCCAGTTCGGCAGCCTTGGGGTCCTTGGGTAGAGTCCAGCCCCTGATGTTCCATGTGATGAGTCTCATTGCGAGACATCATCCGCGATATCCGAGGACTCGAGAGGGGATTCTGCTCCAGGTGGAGTGCCCGAGACGGACTGGCGGTCGGGAGCACCGGACTCAGCCAGCGCAGAGAGTCTGGGCATGTCATCCGGAATGTTCTGGCTCGACGCAGCGGTCGTGCCAGAGGGGCCGATCTTCGGGGGCTCGAACCCGAGTCCTTGTTGTACTGGTCGGAATAAGCCTCTTCGGAGGTTTTCGAGGCGACGGAGCCCTCAGACTCGGTTAGTGCTGTGTCTCGGCCTTGGTTGGTCTTTGCAAGCGAGGGTTCTCCTGCCAGGAGAGCCTTGGCCTTCTCTTCATACCACGCCCTAGAAACGGGCGGGTTAGTCT
Source organism: Kappaphycus alvarezii (assembly GCA_002205965.3). NCBI lineage: Eukaryota > Rhodophyta > Florideophyceae > Gigartinales > Solieriaceae > Kappaphycus > Kappaphycus alvarezii. Next base: position 1,465,002 of record NADL03000649.1, read on the forward strand.
GGGAAGCGGCCCTGCTCCAGCGGCGGTAGCAGGCCCGAAGCTAGACCCATTCCGAGTCCGTGTATTTCCCGGAAGCGTTCAACCCGCAGGGTTGAACTTGGGGAGGTGGCGGAAGCCTAGGAGCTTCATACCTGCCACGAGGCGGTCGTTGAGGTCCTCGTGGCAGAGAATCTCCACCGAGGAGGAACCCGTAAAGGATAGGTTAAGCACCGCCCATTTGGGGATGCTCACCTGGAGAGCCCTGCGAAGGGCTCCAATTGGGCCTCTGGGGATCCCGCCAAACTAGACGGGGGTTGGGCGCGGGCGAGCCGCGTTCTGGGAGGGCTTAAGAGGTTGGAAGCCAGCGGCCCGAAGGGCTGCCAGCCCGTTGTTAACGCCCTCCTTGACTCCCGCCAGAGTCAAGCGGGGCTTTGCCAGGCCGTCTTGCGATGTCTGCCCAGGAGACCCGCGGGGGGGGCCTGAGCTAGGGCCGGTGCATCGGCGATCACGGGTGCAGCCGCCTGCTGCACCGGCTCGGGGTCCTTGTTCTGCGGAAGGGGTCTTTTTCCCTCAGTATCGCGAGCTGGGGGGGTCTTTCTCCTTCGCTGCAGTGGGTTCGGGGAGGCGTGACTCGATGATGGCAGCGAGCTTGCCAATCTGCTCCTTGAGGTCGCGGATCTCCTCCGATTGGGTCTTGATCTCGGCAGCTTGGCTGTCGAGGCGCTCGCGGAGGCGCGTCGAAGCAGTGCCGGTAGACCCACTCCCGAACGCTTTCCCGGTTCATTCTCCAACAGTAATCATCATGGTCGGTTGGCCCGTCGGCCATCAAGGCCAGAACGTTGAGCGGGCGGCGGCCTCGGGATGACTCGGAGATGGTGAGGGACGGGCGGATGTTGATCATGTCGAGGGCAAAAATGGGGAGCCGATGGGGCAATTGATTTCGGGGGGCTTGCCTCATCGGCGTCGACTGCGAACTTTAAATGGCGCGACGTTTTCGGAAAGTATCACTACCTTGGATGAAATATTGTATGTTTAATGCTGCAGCTTTCAATTTGTATGTATTTAGGGCAATAACTTAAGATCTGCTCGATAAATATCGTAACTGAATTTGGACGGCGAAGCGAATGGAAAGATTTCTGTTTTGAAAAAGGCTGACTAAAAATCCTCAGAGATGAAATGGAAATGGAGTCTACCGTGAATTTGGTTTCATAGGGGAAATTTCCTTTTATGATTTTGTTCGCAAAGAAAAATTAGGGATAGAGTTGTTTATCAAAACCCAGAGGTCAGGGATGCAGAAGACCAATGTTTGTGGTGAGAACCGCTCTCCTGCAGAAAGTATCGTTCTTGTAACACCAGAACCTTAAAATATGCTTTATAACCCTCGCATTTATGTTTTTAAGATACAATCACATGTTAATTTTTCCTTGAGTGCAGCGAATTCTCTAAGAGGCAATTTACACTCGTGGTTTTCATGAAGCTTTCCTTTTCTCCGTACGAAGTATATAATCAATTTGAAGAAACACACTATTATGAATTCAATTTAATTGTGTTACGTTTTCCGGCTTATCGTATGCAAAAATAGTAGATGATATCTCGGAGAATATTTGATTAATTCTAAAAGTTTTGCTGGCTCCATGTCTGCCTCTAAATCGTCTTCCGGAGATGCAGCAGCCGAAGTAGATACTAGCTGACTTGAATTAATTGTCGGGCTAGCCAGGAGTAGTAATGATGGCAGTGCATGTAAATTCCAAGTGCCAGTAAATAAATGCAAAATTGGACAATTTGAGCACCAAACCGTGAATCAGAATTTTTGTGACCCAGTATCACTACAGCTCGGTATCACTACAAGTAGTGTGCCAAAGATCCAGATATATTTACTAAAAGTATAGCTATTATAGCTAGTAGTAGAGGATTGCTTCCAAAGGTAGTAGGAAACTACTCGTGTAACGAGGGTTGCGAGAGTTACTATTACTAGTAGCAACGAAAGATACGAGAGTTACCTGTAGTTATACTAGTAGTAACTACTACCTCAAGGTTGGATAGGTTGGGAAACTTGTTTTATACGCTGAGCTGATTGGTGAAATTTTTTTAATTTTGGCCAATAGTTTTTGAGTTATTCGCACTTGAATTTTTGATATTTTATGAAAATTTTGAAGCATTTTTTTCCATTTTTTTATATAACAGGACAAGAAAAAGCGATTGGTAAGATAATTTTTTAATTTTTTCAAATTGTTTTTATATAAAAATATTTTTTTCTGAGTCAAGTGTTAATGTTGAGATGAGCGGTTTCAAACAGTTTGGATGTTTTTTACATGTATATCTAAGTACGTTGGTTATCATTTTATCTAGGTTTACTTCCAGAATCGGTACGGGGTCGTTTTGATTGTCAACTTGCATTCGCGGTCAAAAATTTTCGAAAAGATGGCAGTATTGGCCAAAAATGGACACTCTTTTTTGTATTATTCTGGGTTAATTAAGACGAGCTAGTGACTCCTGGAGCTTTAGTTTTTTGAAAAGCCGTTTGCTTTTGAAGATAGGGCAAATTTGCGATTTTGAAAGTATGCGAATATGGGGTCATTTGGGGGCGAGTTGGGAGAAGTAGACGTGATACAAACCTATACAAAAGGATTAGATTCATTATTTGTAACGTATCACGTGTTTTAGATCTGTCTGTTGTCGGTAGACCTAATTGTTGCATGGGAACGTTGTAACCGAACCTGACCTCGGATCGTGGGTATATGTGCTGAAATGGGGGTATTTACGCACTTTTGGACATGAAAATCGAGATTTGTTTTTTTGATGTTTCGGGTCCCTTTTGACATCCCTGAGCGTCCTGGAGCACTAGTTTTTAAAAAACCATTTAGTTTTGAAGATCGGGTAAATTTCTTATTTTCTGAAAAAAGCCAAAGAAGGGTCTTCTAGAGGGTTGGAGTTGCGATATACACCTAACTATACAGAAGTTGTCCATTCTCTACTACTCTCTTTAGTACCCTTCAATCTATGCTAGATGTAATTTCCAGTTTCTCCACGTCCAACCACTTTCCATCAGCTTTGAAACATGTGGAGATCGTACACGTTAGGGGTTTTTTAGGGTGTACACGTGTCTATCTCCCGGTCGGGAAATAGACACGTGTCTAGCTCCCGCTCGGCTGGGAGACATCTGAGGAGCCTGGAAATGATATTCCCATCAGAATAATCCCTCTAACATCAAAGCAGAGCTATTTGGAACTCTGTAAAACCAGGAAAACCTACAAATTATACTTCCTCTAGCTTCGAGAGCCATGCTCTCAAAATAGTTTCAGCTTTCCGAAGTGGAAAACTTAGTAAAGGCAGTAGATCAATGCTTCAACAAAAACTGACACCATTTGCTAAGTCTAGTGGTGCAAACAATGCCCCTGCCTCCCTTCTCACTAAAACGTCCAGCTTCCCTACTTTCCATCAGCTTTGAAACATGTGGAGATCGTACACGTTAGGGGTTTTTGGGTGTACACGTGTCTATCTCCCGGTCGGGAAATAGACACGTGTCTAGCTCCCGGTCGGGAAATAGACACGTGTCTAGCTCCCGCTCGTCTGGGAGACATCTGAGGAGCCTGGAAATGATATTCCCATCAGAATAATCCCTCTAACATCAACTGTACTCGACATAAATTCATCGGATCAAATGAAAAGGATACTGTAACGTTCAGTATTATACAGAAGCACACCCGTCCAGCCAAATACCCACTCTTCTCGTTCCATGCCCATCCCGGTCAATATACATTCCCCAACGTTTTCAAAATTCTTATACTGAGAGTTCGGTATTCAACACAGTCCAAACCCCGTCGAGTTAAAAAATCACTCCATTGGCTTGTCACGCATCCGTCCCTGAGGTGCACGAATTTTTTAAACTTATAATCACAGAAAAAGTTACAGGATCTTCTCACAGCGCCAAAACAATCGCTTTTTTTACACAAATCTCAGTATTTGTCAGTAACCTAATCTTTATCAGCGTGAACTGTTTCCGTACCCGACGACTTCATCCCCAATACCTTGCCAAACTAAATTACATATATCAGGTGGACGGCTTCTCAATATCGGACAGCTCCAGGTCAGTAACTCTTGGAAACTATATTTCATTTCTCTGCTCCAAATTTGCCCTCAATTTTCCGCTTACTTAATCTTGCAACGCTCTGAAACTCTGCTACGGTTTTCAAGGAAGCGATTATCAAAGGAAAAAAAATCAGACACCAACCTCTACTCTTAAAATGTTTTTTATTCGCACAAACTTGCAAGTTGAAAGAAAGCCATGTTTTGTTCTCTGGTACAAAGACCCAGTCCACCTCCAGGAAGAAAGGCGTCCCCCTTCTGTGAATGCGCTCGACGAGCTCCGCAACTCGGGATGGGTACCGAAAGTGTCGAAACTGTTCAAATGATGCTAGTTTGGAAGGAGCAAGGTAACCTCAAAGTTTCCCGCGGTATTATTCAATATGAGTATGAAAAACTTTTCTTGGATGATGAGAGCGGCTTCAGAAACTTTCTAGATTATCCGGAATCCTTTGTTCCTCATAATAAGGTTATTCTCTCACTGAATGAGCAGAAAGATAACTATTTCACCAAATTTCGAGTTCCTGTGCTTTCTAACACAGAAATTCATTTCAAAAAGGTTGCGGAACTAGGAAACTTGAGCGATGCGTGGATCGGGGCCCTCGTTGTTTCTCGGCAAAGATAACTCTCTTTATGATATGGAACATTATCAAAAACTATCCGTACACTGAAAATCCATTTACTATGGAGTTTCGAGAGCATCCTCAAAGGTTTACGGAATCCAGTCAAATGTCTACCAATTTTCTTCTTTTTGTTCCAACAGCGAAGCCAAAATCGCTGGAAGAATTCCTTCAAAGAGCATCTGGATCACAAATTAGTGAAAAAGAATCTAAGGACATGCTAGAACGCTCTTTTCCACTATACGAGGGATACTATAGGGTACATGTTCACAGAATGCGGTCTAATACTGATGAAAATTGTCACTACGCGACAGTTCAGTTTGATGATTACGGTGGCACCAAGGAGGAAGAACTATGGCATGGTCGTATAGATTTCGGTCGCAGGGACACAACAATTGAGTCTGTGGGAGTCCCAGAAGAAAAAGATCGCGGATATCTTTCATTGGACATGCCAACTTTACTCAACTCAAAACATTCTAGGACATCATCAATTGGTTACGGTGACTGGGGTTTCACTGGATGCATTGAAAACACGGAGGTCTTCATGGTTCCAGACTCCACGAAAAATGAAGACCTATTTGAGCAAAATCGGAGCAAAGGGCCATGAAAAATATCACGCGAAGGATACTGTCCAGAAACAAGCCTATTTACTCATCTCTTATGCTATCCTCTGTCGATAACAAATACAAGCTCATTTACGATGCTCCTGACTTCGAGGATATTCTGACCTGTTTGAAACATGGAACGGCTCCCAGTTCATCGAATAACCAGGAAGAATTTGAATATATATCTGAAGAAGCCGATGTTCAAAGCAAAAAGAGAACGAGGAGTTCAGCATCAGGTCCTAAAGAGGTCACTGTTTCAGGGTCCCCTGATTCTAGGACCGATGCAAACGACGTGAAATCTAGGAGTGGCTCTCCACCACAAAAAAAGACTAAGTGTACAAATGAGGAAAGCTCGGTTCAAAATACGGGGTCTACAGCTGAAATCAATCATCACAAGGAGAAATAGTGGAAAGTTGTTCTCCAAAAAATCCATCCGCGAAATCTCAAGTTCCTGAAGAGGAGCAGTTGTTCGAGTCAGAAGAAGATGCAATCGCCCCCGACTTAAATCAGGCATCGAGTTTGAAAGAAATTGAGACTCACGAAAGTTCGCCAAAAACACCGGTTATTCCCCTGAAGCTACGAAACAGCTTGAAATCACTGATTCATTGAGCAATCTACAGGTCGCAGACAGGGAGGCTACGAAAAAATTCCCAAATCTGACACTGCCCATTCCAATGCATGAAGAATCTGAAGAACAGCAGGAATATGGCAGGAATCAAAGGAATTCCCAACAGCATAATCCAATTTTTTTAAGGGCGAGAGAAAGCGGAAAAGTAGTTTCCCAACAACACGTGTGTGGGTGCGAGTCAAATCTTTGGTTCATATTCGTTCCGGCGAATAGAATGTTCTCATGGCTTGGAAGTCATGATCGTTTTATGACTTACACACGCCGCCGTGCTCGTAGTTGGAAACTGCCGGAACACGCTACTGCAGCTTTCCAAGACCGCCCGTTCCAAGAAACGTAGTACAACTGGTCCAGACCTAGGGGTTTTAGGGATTAGGGGTTTTTAGGGATTTAGGGGATTAAGGGGATTTAGGGGATTTAGGGATTTAGGGGATTAGGGGATTTAGGGGATTTAGGGGATTTAGGGATTAGGGTTTTAGGGGATTTAGGGATTTAGGGGTTTTAGGGATTAGGGGATTTAGGGGATTTAGGGTTTTTAGGGGATTAGGGGATTAGGGGATTTAGGGGATTTAGGGGATTAGGGGATTAGGGGTTTTAGGGGATTAGGGATTTAGGGGATTTAGGGGATTAGGGGATTAGGGATTAGGGGTTTTAGGGGATTAGGGGATTTAGGGGATTAGGGGATTTAGGGTTTAGGGGATTAGGGGATTTAGGGGATTTTAGGGGATTAGGGGTTTTTAGGGATTTAGGGGTTTAGGGGTTTTGGGGATTAGGGGATTTAGGGGTTTTAGGGGTTTTTTTAGGGGATTTTTAGGGGTTTTAGGGGATTAGGGTTTAGGGATTAGGGGATTAGGGATTTAGGGGTTTTAGGGGTTTTAGGGGATTTAGGGGATTTAGGGGGTTTTAGGGTTTTAGGGTTTTTAGGGGATTAGGGGATTTAGGGGTTTTTTTAGGGATTAGGGGTTTTTTAGGGGATTTAGGGATTTAGGGGTTTAGGGGATTTAGGGGTTTTTTTAGGGGTTTTTTTAGGGGATTTAGGGGATTTAGGGGATTTAGGGGTTTTAGGGGATTTAGGGTTTTTTAGGGGATTTAGGGATTTAGGGGATTAGGGGTTTTTTAGGGGTTTTTTATTTGGGTTTTTTAGGGTTTTAGGGGTTTTTTTAGGGATTTAGGGGATTTAGGGGATTAGGGGATTTAGGGTTTTAGGGGATTTAGGGTTTTAGGGGATTTAGGGGATTTAGGGGATTAGGGGATTTAGGGGATTAGGGGATTTAGGGGTTTTAGGGGATTTAGGGGATTTAGGGGTTTTAGGGGTTTTTAGG